>CM057459.1:694262083-695647500 GCA_016271365.2 Neoceratodus forsteri | reverse complement strand
TCAGAAAGAGCAGACACTCACCCTCCGGTTGTAGGTGTCCCACAGGCGATTCACAAATCTTCTTGTTCTCCCAAAAAACTCTGGAACCAATAGGCAGCTTCTCCATTAGTAGCAGAACCAGGAGGTTGCCCCAGGAATATGCAGGAAACCCTTTCCTACCCCCCATCCCTGGAGGAAGGGGGCACTGAGACCTGAAATCAGCAGTCTCCACCACTTCAATTATCTTCTGTGTCTCTCATTTGGTGGAGACACACACCCTTTTTACCTAAAAGTAACCCTCTGTCAGGGCTGAGGCTCCAAGAGCCTACAATGAGCTGCTGTGCTGCTTTCACAGAAAGCTCCCTATACCAACTGACTACAGACTACGGTTCAAACCTCCCAACATTCTACTCCAACTCCCTGCTGCAGATTCCATTGTGGCTAATGCAGCTGTGATAGTTCTATGGTGATGTCATCCCTCAGTCTCAGCTGAGACTGAGAACAGAGTGAGACAGTGTGAAATCCATTTAACTGGAGGTCCACAAGCTGCCTTCCCTCCCTACCACTAGGTCTTACTGGGATTCTAGTAACCCCGGGTAACAAGGGGTTACACTTCTTATTAAAATAACAGTATCCCTGGTGGTCTATCAACTCCCCCCCCTTTACAGCCCTGATCCCTTATTACTAAAATAATAGTATCCCTGGTGGTCTAGCAGCCCTCCCAAGCCCCAATCCCCTACAATCAAAATAGTAGTATCACAGAAATATAGAAACAGACTTTGATGGCAGATAAGGACCACTGGCCCACCTAGTCTGCCCATTTCCCTACCTTTTGGATAAGCTGCAGATCCTAGTTAACCAACAGCCTACTTCTTCCTACCTTTCACCAGAATTGCTTTATTTCTGTCCCATGCATTCTTGAATTCCCCCACTGTTTTTGACCCCATGACTTCCTCAGGAAGGCCGTTCCATGCATCCACAACCCTCTCTGTGAAAAAATACTTCCTCACATTGCCCCGAGCTGTCCCCCCTCTATATTCAAATTGTGTCCACTTGTTCTTGCACATATCTTTTTCTGAAAGATGCTACCCTCTTGGACTATGTTGATTCCTTGAGGTACTTGAAGTTTCTATCATGTCCCCCTTTCCTCAAGGATATACATATTAAGCTCCTTTAGTCTCTCATTGTATGGCTTCTGTTGCAGACCCTGCACTATTTTAGTTGCCCTCCTCTGGAATGCTTCCATCCTGTCTATGTCCTTGTGGAGATGGGGTCTCCAGAACTGCATGCAGTACTCCATATGGGGTCTCACCAACTGTCTATACAAAGGGATAACAACTTCCTGTTTTCTACTGGTGATGCCTCTCCCTGTATATCCCAGTATCCCCCCAGCCATCTTTTCTGCCTTCTCACATTGCTTGCTAACCTTAAGATCATCTGATATGATTACCCCCAGGTCCCTTTCCATTTGTGTTATTGTTAATAATCCCCCCCATTGTGTACCCTTCCCCTGGGTTTTTGTTTCCCAGGTGCATTACTTTGCACTTCTTTGCATTGAATCTAAGCTGCCATACTTTTGACCATTCATCCAACCTTGCCAAGTCCCTTTTTATCCTTTCCACCCCCTCTTGTGTAACAACCCTGTTGCAGATCTTTGTGTCATCTGAAAGGAGGCATACTTTTCCTTCCAGTCCCTGTGCAATGTCACTTATAAAGACATTAAAAAGGACCAGACCCAGTCCTGAACCCTGCGGTACCCTGCTAGTAACCCCCTTTCTTCGGAGTGGACTCCATTTACTATTACCCTCTGTGTCCTGTTGCCCAGCCAATATTTTTACCCAGGTTACCACCCTGGGACCCACTCCCAGGCTGGCTAATTTGTTTATTAATCTTTTGTGTGGGACTGTGTCAAATCCCTTGCTAAAGTCTAGGTAGGCCATGTCCACAGCCCTTCCCTAGTCTACTACTTTGGTCACTCAGTCAAAGAAATCTATTCGATTCATCTGACATGACCTTCCTGCTCTGAATCCATGTTGCCTTGGTTCCTGTGCCCCACAGGCCCCTAGGTACTCAAAAAATCTTTCTTTCAGAAGTGATTCCATCATGTTCCCTGCCACTGAGGTCAAGCTAACAGGTCTTTAATTTTTTGCCTCTGCTTTGCTCCCACTTTTGTGAAGGGGAATCACATCTGCCCTCTTCCAGTCCTTAGGTTCCACACCATCCTCCCATGATTTGTTAAATAGGGTAGTCAGTGGTTTCACTAGTTCTCCCCTTAGTTCTTTTAGAATTCTGGTTAGTACAGGGTAGTAGAGATACAGAAAGAGGGTAGTAGAGGCACTATCATCACTGAGCACTCCGAGTCACAGCTTACATTGGGACGCACGCTCAGCTGAACTTCCTTAACAGTATTCAGCTTTCTTTCAATAGTAATTCCCCTATCATTGCACTTGTACTCACTAAATGCTTCTACTGAATAATTCCCTCACAGCAGTAGCTAGTTACATTACAGGTAGCAACAGCAGCTTTTAATAAAAGCTAATATCAGGGCATTTTTTTGGTGGTGTTTAAATAAAAGCCACCCTCTAATAGTAGCCGCCTTGACTAGAAGCATTGACTGAAAACAGGTTTGTTATTAGAAGCCATGGCTTCTATTTGAAGAGATATGGTAATCCCTTTTGTCATGACGGAATTTGTGACAGTACACTGCACCTTGATGGGCTCTACCGTATCATGTTCCTATAGGTATAAGGGAGTCTTTCTGTGGTGTATCATTTGGTTGAAGCTGCAATTTATTCCTACTGTTAACATTATTTGATTTAGAAGTCTCTGTATAATTATTGATTCTACCGTGTTTAATCTGCTGATGTAACACTATTAATACTATGGCCCGGATATTCAAACTGCGCCAGGCTGTGGTGCAAGCTTGGGAGCAGCTCAACTTGGCTGCGCAGGGGTGTGGCCTGTACGATATTCAGCGAACTCGTTATGGCTCAGCAGCTTTGAATATGCATCTTGTCCACCCCACTGTGCATGGGCGCAGTGACACTCACCAGCGCAAGTGGCCAGAGTGGAGCATGGAGATGCACTAAGCGCAAGTGCCATTGCGCCATTCACCTTTCCGCTATATTCAAAAGGTGACATGCAAATGGGGCCATAATTTATGCAAGGTGCACATGGGGCCATTTGCTTGTCATTATGGCCCCATTTGCATCCCATCTGCATGCAGGTGCGCTGATCCCCGATGACTTGCACCTGGCGCCTTGCCAGGCAGCAGCTGTCGGGGACCGACGCCCCCTGCAGCCTGATCGCGGGCATCTGTAAAGATAAAAAAAGTGGACCACAATTTGCCTGATCACGGGCATCTGTATTATTAATAAAAAAAAAAAGTCCTATATCCCTAGTGGTCCAGTGGACCGATTTCTGCCCCATCGTGGGCATCTGTTTTAATAAAGAGAACCCTCCCCCGGCCAATATCCCTGGTGGTCCAGTGGACCGCACTCTGCCCGATCGTGGGCATCAATTACAACAGAAAAGCGTCCTATTACCCTGGTAGTCTAGGGTGCCCCCTGCCCACTGAGCCCCCGCCCGCTCCCCCCTCTGGTCAGCTGGCGGGGCAGCACCCACCACCTGGCGCCCCACCGCCCACCGACTGACACCTCGGTAGGGCTGCACGCCCATTGGTTCACAGTGAGAGCCAATGGGCGTGCAGCCCATAACGTACTACACATTCCAGATAAAGAGGTTTATGAGGTCATCACACACCAAGGGTGTGTAAAAAAAATCCATAGGCACATAGTCATCTATGATTTATTTTTTTATAATTACTGGTGCAAGGAGTCTATGACAAAGAAAGTCACTGAACACTGAAGCTCAAAGCTGAAGTGCAGTCTCTTTAACAGAACATTAAACTTAACCACTGAGCTTAGTTAGTCAGTTTTTTCTATTTATATGTATGTTTTGACTCCTTGTGATTTTATTGATAGTTGCTCTCCCTTCTCATCCACAACTAAACTACTGCTCTGTCAGCAGCACGGGACAGGTGGAGCAAAGATCGCTGCCTGCACAAATCAGCCCCTGAAGCTGGGCTAAAAATAAAAGTAAAACATTCTCGCCCACTGCTGCGGACACTTCTAAATCAGTGGGAGAGAGTGTTTTACTTACAGTGAGATAGCAAGTCGAAGAATGGCACTGAAATGGTGGCAGTATGAGTAAAAAGGCAGTGCTGAGTGCCTGGCATGAGAGTAGTCTTTCCGGCTCTGAAGCATAACCACTAGAAAATGCCATGATAGCCAGCTATGACGTCATGCATAGTTATTATGGCATTTGATCAGAGTTCATTATCCAATCATTGAAGGGGGTCACCAGTAATTATAATGTCTTAGTATGACATTGATATTATTATGGTAGTTTAATATATGGATTTTTAAAAATAATACTAGTGCAAAGCATACAAAACATTCTGGTAATATCACTGCTGCAAAAGTGATAATACCATCGATACACACTGATAATACTATCATTCAGAGCCTGTTGTTCGGAGCTCTGAACAATGCTATTATCACTAAAACTGAAGAGTGCAAGCGCAGGACTGTCCTACACCAGGCTATGTCAATCAAACGACAGCATCCTCTAGATTGAAAACATGATGCATGATTGGCTGCTTTCTCTCTGTGGGTGGGCAGAACACTTTCAAAAACATGGCAGGCAGTCTCTCTTTTAACAAGAGTATATCTTGTCCTGGATATTTCCCAATTTTGTTTTCTTTTAATTCTTCGAAAAATGGAAATATCTGGTTGATCCCGTATTCCCCAAAGACAGAAATGGTAGGACTGCCTACCAAACTTAAACCACATGCTTTCCAACTACAGCCTGCTTACAGGGGGAGGTGGGAGGACCGAGACAGTGCAGTGGTCAGACAGGACTGAGAGGGTCTTTCAGTGCAGTGGCCGACTATCCATTACAAAATAAGGGGAAAAAATTGAATCCATATATTAAAAAAATAACAAATGGGTTAGTGTGCATCACAAGGGGATAATTCCACCTCGAGGTTCTGGGGACATGGGAACCTCTGGAGCTTTGCTCTCAAGGTTCCCTTGTCCCCAGAAACTCTTGATAGAATTAGTCCCTGGTAATGCACACTAACCTATTGTTCTATTTTTAATACTTCAGGTGTAGAGCAACAGAAGGCCAAGGCCCATGTGGTTGCCCCCCACTACTCAGTGGAAGTTACGTGGTTCATTATTATTTATGAATGTATCTAATTTTTGCTTAAATGCCTCCATATTAGTTGCGTTTACAACTTCCCTGGGGAGCTGATTCCACAGTCTAATGGATCTAGGAATAAAAGAATGTTTTCTGAGTTTGGTTCTTGAGGTTGATTCTATAAGTTGTCGCTTGTGCCCTTTGAGATTATAGTTAGAATTCCTATATTCTAATCCTAAATCTGAACATTGTATTGGATCCTCTAAAATTCTATGAGTAGCATATCTCCCCTCAGGTTTCTTACACCTAAATTCCAGAGTCCCAAATCCCTTAGGTGTTGCTCATATGGTAAGTCCCTAAGACCTGGTAGAAATTTAGTGAATCTTCGCTGAACTTTCTCCAGCATACTCTTGTCTCTTTTGAAAAATGGACTCCAGACTTGTGAACATTAGTCCGTGTGAGGCCTCACGGTAGCCTTATACATGGGTAACAGTACTGCACTAGATCTAGAATCAAAGGACCTACATATGCAACTCAAGAGATAACCTGTTTTGGGTGCTATGTTTACAATGTGCTCTTAGCTTAAGGTCATTGCTAATTATAACTCCAAGATCTCTTTCAGAAGTCTTGGATCTTATCTCCATCCCATTGATAAAATAGGCTTGTCTACCATTATTTCTCCCGAAGTGCATTACGATGCACTTTTCAATGTTTAGCTGCATTTTGTTGTGTATTATCCATAACTGTATATTTGCAAAATCTATAAGCAACTGCCTGCTCTGCTCAACAGTATCTACTATTCCACCCAACTTGGTGTCATCAGCAAACTTCATCAATATGTTGTTACTTGAAATGTTAAGATCACTTATAAATATATTGAAAAGCAGAGGTCCCAGGACATTGGGATTATAACTTTAGGACTAACAGACTGATTGTTATTAACCAAAAAGAGATCTACTGTTGGAGCAGCAGTATTTGCAGAAAATGCAGTGGAAACCTTATTGGTTGTTGGTATAGGTAACTTGTCATGATTGCTATAGTATGAGTTACCTATAGTATATAGAATAGGGGTTTGGAGGTGGAAGAACACATAAAAGAAAAGGTACAGACTGCTTCTTTATATAATTAATAGAACTGCCTGTGACGTGGTCATTCATTATTAAATTATGAATCTTCTGCTAATCTGGTATACAGGGAGTTGCTTTCTTTACAGCAGCATTGCAACAAAATTGGCTAAAAAATGTGACAAAAAAGTTGGCCCTACCTTTTTTCACTATAAAAGATTCAAAGCATCTTCCAGTTTTATGTGATAGTAAAATGTTCTAGTTCCTCCAAAATCTGAGTATTTTCTAAATGTTTTAATTCAGCTTTTTCTCAAGAAAAAAAAGATGGCCACCATATATGACTTAGAAATAGCATTATAGTTCTAACAAAGGTTAGGATCAAGAAAAAAACTCATGGTCTGCAACCTAAAAAAGTAGATTTGGGAATTATGGTAATACTTTTAAAAATTGTAGTTTTAGCTAGCTCTTTAGAAAACATGCTTTGTTGTGCAGCTGCTTTAAATTCTTTCTTGAATTTTTTTCAGTACCTGGATTTTTGCATTTGCTTTTCACCATCTCGCTGGCCAAGTTGGTGAGGTCAGTTAAGAAGATGTAGAACCTCAGAGTAGGGGACAAATTTCCCAGTGAGTGGAAAATTAGTTAAGCAACAGGACCCAGAGGGTGGTAATAAATGAGAAATACCCAGAGGTCAAGGGGTCACTTATGGGACAGCACGGGATTACTTTTAGGATTAATTCTCTTCAACATTTTTATCTGAAACATAGGGGTAGGGATTGATGGCAAGAAATGCCTTTTTGCAGATAACTTTAAGATCTGTGATCAGGTGGATAGTGAAGAGGGGTTCAAAATCATGAAGGAGGCACTAGATAGAGTGAAAAGGTGGTTGAAGGTGTGGCAGTTAAAATTTAATACCACAAAATGCAAGGTGATGCACATAGGAGCAAAAAATCCTAGTGCTGAATGTAGAATGAAGAAGTAATACTGTAGTTCAATGGGCTTAGGCAACTTAGTGAGGAATTATAAAGGTACCTTAGGAAGGAGCCCCAAAGGAGAGAGAGGTGTGCTGCTGGAGGAGGAGGGGGGTTGGCAGGGCAATAAAACAGTGCTTTAGTGTGTGACTGGAGGTAGCTGACTTAAACAGCTCAGGAAGAGGATGTGTCGGTTGTTGCCACCCATTAAACTACAGGCAAGGCCTTTCAATTCAATGGGCTTGTTCAATTTAGTGAGGAGTTATGCTTGTGCAACTTTGCTGATAGTCTGAAGGTGTTTGAATGAATGTATTATTGATTGTCATAGGTGACTACTTTGGCCATTCACCCTGTCTGTTCCACAGGGAACTACCACCCTGTCGAGGTACCATGAAGGCAAAGGAACCTTCTTGAGGTGGGTTCCACTCCTTGAGATGCCATGGGAATGACTTCCTTTAGACTAAAGGTACCTTTGGAAGGAGCCCAAAAAGTACTGAGCAGCAAGAAGTGACACAATGCTTACATGAGGACAAAGTGACAGCAACAAGATCACTGGAAACAGAAATGGACTGAATCAAGCAGTGACTGACAGATTTCAGAAGTGATAGTAGAAGGGGCATGACTTCCGTAAGGAGAGAGGGAACGGTAAAATGAGAAGGAACACCATCCAACACCAACTCACAGTGGAAACCTACTGTTGTTAAAACTATCTAATTTCATGACCTTTGGCATGGAGGAGAGGGGAAAAAGCCCTATAAGGGGGAAACCTCTGGGGATCCAAGGCTTTGGTCGCCTTTCCTCCAGGCTTGGGATAATTTAGTAATGGCTCAGCTACTGCAATTTAGAGACCCAATTTAGGGGAAATAATTTGGAGGGAAGGATCTCATTCTATCCCTTTAACAGGAAAGCCACTGGGGTGCAGTGAGCGAACTCTGCAGCTAAAGTGGTGCCTACACACTGGCTCATCTCCACCCCAAGGCTGGAGGAGAAGAGCAACAACAGAAGAAAGGCACTTACCTGGCCTCCACAAGGGATACCTAGAAGGGATGCCAAACATTTGAGGGGCAGAGAAGGGAAGGACATGGAGACCAGGTGAATCTTAAGCATTTGTAGGGAGAATAGCTTTCAAAGGTGCTGCCGACTCAGTCTGCACAGCTAAAGATGCCCCCTTGGTCTTAAGGCCCCACCCTTTTACAGCTGAAATCTTAAATGCTACATCAAGAGGTGCTGCTGCTGATGTACATGGTTAAAGCTTCCCTCTGGGACATACATTCTTACCCGAAGAGCAGAAAAGGAAGGACTCCTCCCAGTCGAAGGACCCACCCTCAAGATGTGGACTTCAAGGGCAGAGTGAGACCATCAGCTTACAGGGTGAACCCTGGAACCATGTTGTGGTTGTCTGGCATGCATGTGATTGCAGGAAAGCATATGACTGTGGTGAAGCATGACAGTCATGAGCTTATAGAAGAACAAAATATAGGTAAGGCTGAATAGCTGCTTTTATTGGAATGCCTGAGTAGTAGGAGGCCATGGCAGAGCCTGATGGCCATGATACATGGAAAAGCAAACATAGGTTAGGTTGAATACTGAGTGAGACATCAAATGATAACTAGGACAGTGAATGAGACTGAACGATAGGAGTTTGGAGTGATAAATGCATGCCAACCAGTACAATAAAGGAGGTTAGTGTTAGTTGCTGATGTATCGCAATTTGTGTAGGCTGAGGCAGTATAAACAAACATTTGTCAATGCCGAATGTTTGCTTGCTGGCATTGGCATTGGTAGTGTAGGAGTTACAGAGCTGCATAATAGGAATGGCAGTGAAGTATTGAACTGAATCCAACCCCACCACCACCCTGCAGAGACCGACGGGCATTGGGGTGTGCCTTTGGGTCATCAGGCATAACGGCCATGCCATTTCACCACATCATACCCTGCAGACACTGACAAGTGTTACGGTGTGCCTTGGGGTCTTTGGCCCTAATGCGCACCCCATTCCATCAGGAAATACGGTGAGATGGGTGAGGTATAGGAGAATGGGGTGAACTTTGGGGCCAAAGAGTCCAAGGCACACCTCGATGCCTCTCACTGGCTGCAGGGTGTGGAATGGTATGAGCATTACAGGCGAGAATACCAAGTCACACCCCTCATTCTCTACAGGTTAGGGCATTATGGTCGGAAACCCTAACGCCTCAGGCATTCATTGGTATTTTCACTCCAAATTTTCAACATGTTTTTTTTGAAACCCCCACTTCATGAACAGTGGCAATATCAGTTTGTTAGCCGAAAGCTGCTTTTGCACAGCGACTACAATATTTAGCACCACAGGTGTAAATACACATTCTGAACAGGATGTGAAAAATGATAGCTGTACTGTTCATGGGGAGGTGTAAAAAATGGCAATGTTGAAAATCTGCAGTGAAAATATCTAAAAAAACTGGTGAAGTCACAAGCTTGCGTCGAAACTGTGCAACGCACACCCGTAATGTAATTAGTTTGGGGATTTTTTACAGCAGATTGTTAACACAGGCATTTTGGCACCTCCGATAATGAACAGTGTCACTTTGATTTTCTTTATCTGTCCTGAACAATGATTTCCCACAGTAACCACGCATTGCGGCCATGTTGTGAAAAATGACAGCTGCACTGTTCATAAGGAAGTGAGGAAAAATGCCACTGCTGAAAATCTGGACTGAAAATATTACAAATTCATGAACTTACAAGGGTGCATGGAAACTGCGCAATGCTCACTCATAACACAGTCATTTTATGGACTTTTGTCACCAAATTTTCAACATAGCCATTTTAAGACCTCTGCTCATGACCAGTGTCACTGTGATTTTCTTAATCTGTCCCAAACATTGCTTTCGCACACTGAGTGCATCATTGTGCGCTACATGTGCGGAAACACATTTTGGGCGAGATGTGAAAAATGGCAGTGGTACTGCTCATAAGGAAATGTAATAAAATGGCAATGTTGAAAATCTGGCATGCAAATATTAAAAATTCGCAAACTTGCGAGCGTGCGTAGGAACTGCACAACATGTGCTCCTAAAACAGTCATTTTTGGGAATTTTTTCACCAAATTTTCAACATAGCCATTTTAAGACCTCTGCTCATGAACAGTGTCACTGAGATTTTCTTAATCTGTTCCAAACATTGATTGCACACACCGACTGCGCCATCGTGCGCTACATGCAGGGAAACACATTTTGGGTGACATGTGAAAAATAACAGCTGTACTGCTCATAAGTAGGTGTGGTAAAATGGCAATGTTGAAAATCTGGAGTGCAAATAATAAAAACTTTGAAATTCTGAGTGTGCGTAGGAACTGTGCAACACACTAAGTAAAACAGTCATTTTAGGAATTTTTCACCAAATTTTCAACATAGCCATTTTAAGACCTCTGCTCATGAACAGTGTCACTATGATTTTCTTAATATGTCTCATACATTGATTTCACTCAACGGCTGTGCCGTTGTGCGCTACATGCGTGGAAACACATTTTGGGCGAGATGTGAAAAATGACAGCTGTACTACTCATAAGGAGGTGTGGTAAAATGACATTGTTGAAAATCCAGAGTGCAAATATTAAAAATTCACAAACTTACTAGCATGCATCGGAACATTTTTCTTCTTTGACCTGCATTAGAGGCAATGCCCCACATCTGAGTCTAAAAATAAAATAAATAAAAAGTTAAGAGTTTTCTTTCTTGCTCCTGGGACCCTGGTATGACCACGGAAGTGTACCATTATTATGCAGCAGCAGCTCTGAACAATTGGGATATGATCCTGGGAGATGCCCTGAGTCCCCAATTCAAAGTTTTAAAAGACAGTCCTACGCTATATTGAGTTCAGTCACAAAAGAAAAACATTATCACATTCACGATCTCCATAGAGTGTTAATAAGGCAGACTGGTGGAGTTGGTATTTATCTGCTGTCATTGATTGTCTGTTTTATCTTGTGTTTATGGGCAAACATGGGGGTGCCCCACCCCAGCTCACTGCAACACAGGTGTACCTATTTTCATCTGTCAAATGCTGGAAGGTCTGCACTCTTCCAACTTCTTCACTTTCTCATAGTCTGGTTTCGGAAGCACCATTCCATTGTCTCATCCATGTTATGTGTTACTGACTCCATTCTCTCTGAGATGGATCAGGGCACACACAGGGTCCATTTTCATCTATCTGGCCAGAGCCTTTGATTCGGTGGCCCATCCATGCCTCCTGGACAACCAGAGCTCTGCTGGCCTCTCAGCCCCCACTGTTGACTGGTTCCATTCCTACTTCTAGGCAGTCAGGACAGGTAGACAGCATCCTGTCCCTTCCTCTACCAATCAAGGCCAGGGTCCCACAGGGCACCATCCTGGGTCCCATCCTCTTTGCCATCTTCCCCAATGACCTCCCCTCTGCCTGTGCCAATTTACATACTCACATGTATGCAGAAGACACAGTTCTCTACACTTCAGGCCCCTCAACTACAGCAGTGGAAGTCTGGTTCCAGCAAGATTTCCACATTGTTCTGTGTTGGTTCCAGTCCAACCAATTCCAGGTCAACACTAAAAAAACAGTTTCCATGATCTTTGGCACCAGCCAGACACTGCCCTGGCTTGCTGCCTTCCCTGCCTTCTCTACCCTGGATAACATCCCTCTTGAAGGGGTACCGTCCTTCAATTATCTCAGTGTGTGGGCTGATAGCGAGCTTGACTTCTCTGCCCACATTGATGTCATCCTCTCCAATCCCCATCCCAAGCTTGGAGCCTTGTACCATAACAGAGACTGCCTGACCAGGCAGGTCTGCTGAGAGTTGATTACCATAGTGCTGGTCCCAGTCTTCTACTGTGCAGATGTGGTCTACATTAACACCCCCTTCTTCTCCCTTACCAAACTGGACACCCTCTGTAATGCCTACTGTCATTTTGCGAACAACCCCCCCCCCCATTCACCACTGGTCCCTTTACTCCTCTATATCTATCCTTCCCCTAGCCTAATGTTTCCAGTCCCACTGTGCCTCCTTCACCTTCAAATACTGATTTGAATCCCTACTATCTTACCTAGCTGCTACTCCTCTCACCCATCCCCTCTGATTCATACTTTTTCTGTTCCAGGATCCTCGCATCTTCTCCCTGCCCTACCCTGACTCCTCTGCTGGGCAGTGAGGGCAGTCATCCTACTCCTATCATCTTCCCTGCCTCTGGACCCTGCTCCCCCTCCATCTCTCACCCTCCCCTTTTTTCTCTTTAGGCACTAACTAAAGCTCATCCCCTACCTCTCTTGTTCCTGTCGGCTCCCTATCTGACCTATCCATGGTACCCTTTCCATCCTCATTATGCCACCCCATCGTCTGTTCATGTCACTACAACTGCTGCACTAAATTGTTTCAACCTGCCTTTGTTCATTTAATTGGGCATTGGTGCTGCTCAAGGAACTAGCTTATGTTCACCCTTTATTGTTATTTGCACTGCACCATGTTGAATTGTCTGCTATTGCACTTTAATTTTTGGAATGATTATTTACTACTGTATGTAATTTATTGTAATCCCTTTCCTTTTTCCCCAGGTCACACCTGGAAATGAACCTTGGCTTTGTGTACCTTTTCAGGTTACCAATTTTCAAATCAATAAATAAATACACACGCACTCATGCAAACACGCACACACACACACACACACACACACATATACACATACACACATGCACACACACACATACACACACACACACACACACCAAAAGCAGTAGTGCTTGAAACTAGCAAGGCCGGGCAGCAGATTTTCTTCATAATAAACTGTTTCTGGGTGGTTTTCTTTGTTCTTTTGTATTTTATCGGTCTCTCTTATTTACTTTGACAAAAGAAAGGAAGTCCCTACTGAGGCAGCAGTTGTTACACTCAAGCCTGAAAAACTGAAAAGGCACCACATAATGATAATGTATACGGTATAACATGGAAAAACTAACAACTATTAAAACAAAAGATTCCATTTTTTTCAGTCGCCTCACTGAACTATAATACTGATCAAAAGACATTCTAGTTAACCACAGTAAAAGAAACTTCTAACACATACTGTATTCCCATTAATAAGGCAAAAGTTACATCGTTATAATAAGTTTGTGAATTTTATTTGCAGTGGCGATTGGGGAATTAGAACTACATATTGCTTTGAAATATGGTCCTGGTTATAGACCAAAAGTTATAAACACTTTGGAAAAGAAGGAAACTTCTGTCAAGAGTCACAGGGGAGCAACAAGCATCCCAGGAATATCTGCTGAGGCAGCTGAAATACACTTAAGACGTCAGCTCAGATGAAACTGCTTTGTGGCTGGAAGAAAGGAAAGGTCTAACAAAGAGAGTTGCTTCGTGTGAAAAATAAAACCACACCAGAACTTATGCTGCCACTACCACCAAATACTTTATGTCTTGCCCCTGCTTTTATCAAGGCAAAGAAAAGCCCATGTGACTGCATAATCCAGACCATGATGTCTCCATCCCTTTACTAATAATGAGATGGTAGAAAGTCTCTTGTAAAACAAGATGCATTTTTCTTTGTGGGCAAAAAACTGCTAATTTAGATTCTCAAACACGAAACCCTAAATTGTAAGGAATTGCGCCAGCTTTTGGAGCAGTTCTGGCAGGTTATTTGCATTATCACAACTGACAGGAACATAAAAGGTGATTCATCCAGTGTGGTGAAAAATTAATCCAATCTTGCTAAAGGTCTAAACTGTCTCCCCAGTCCCTCCAGAAAGGATTGGTTTGAAAGACGTGAAATGCAAAAATATATAGAAATGCCACCATCTATAGGGCTGCACATTGATTACCTAAAGTTCTGCCATGTGATAAAATCACACCCTGGGTGGGGGGGGGGCAATGAAAACATCCCATGAAGGGGGAAATGAGAAACCAAGGGCCAAGTTGGGAATCGCAAGGGACTGGTGATACATCAGTGCAAAATTATTTCTTGTCAGTCCCTTGCTTGAGACCCTTCTGAGCTGTGCTAATGGGGGGAGGGGATCAGGGAGCCCTGCTGTGCCAGAACACATCTAAGTGTCCTAGTGCATGGTAGGGGGCAGGGTTGTCATGTAAATAGCATGCTGTTCCTTTCACGCTACCAACTGCCACTGATGTACGTAGTGTAGCACTTTCACAATGACCCCACAATACTGCCAGTAAAACCTGGTGGAAGAGGGGTCAATAGAGTACTAATCTGGATATGCTCTGACGTTGGGGGGACACAGATTTGCATGGGACCATATTGTCGAGGGACCTTTCTGGGCATTCAGGGTTAGGGAGAGGGTACCACAAGACTACCAAGGAAGTATATATATGGATTTATGTGTCTGGGGCCCACTGGACTACCAGGGTGGATGTCAGGGGAATGTATATGACACATGATTGGAGGGCCAAAAGCAATCCACAGCTATGGGTCAGGAAGCTGGGGGGATATACTTGGCAAATATATCACCACATACATATGTGTGCATGGAGATTGGACCATATGCTGAAGAGACCCTGCCACCACATGTGGCCAGTTCAGTGGTGAGGACATTGAGATGGCATTCATCAGAAGACCAAAGACAATATTTTCCTCCGAACACTTGTAATGTCTAAATGTCTCCATACAGTGAGTCATGAGCACCAACTCTGGACAGACAAAATATCTCAGAGCCCGGTGTGGAAGAAGAAACAAAATATTCACTGATTCTTCTGCAGGTGTATTAGTGAGTCATACAAATGTCAGCATCTCAGCCTTGACTGTTGCCTTTGTGACAGAACTTTACATCCAAAGGATCATTGGGTTCCTTATGTATGAATGATTAGGACTGAACAAGAAGGGCTAAGGTAGTTGGTAGTATGTGACCATTTCTGCAACTTGTTTGCACTTTGACTTACACTCTCTCTGTCCCTGCTACAGGGATTACCACTCATTCAGTGTGCCATGAAGATCCTGGAACACTCATTGAAGTGTTCCACTCCTTGAAGTATTACAGAGAACAGATCCCTGTGACCAAAGGCACCTTAGGGAAGATGGCCCATCCCAACAAGAGAACGGCACCACTGGAAGAGGGGAGGATGGTGGCACTGAGAAAACCAAGCATCCAAGGAATGCTTGAGCAGGCTTGCTTTAAGTACCACTCAGAGGAGGCATGGTGAGTGTCACCCATTGAACCTCTGAATCACTGGCAAAACTTTTCAATTTAAAGGGTCATTTGGCTTCCTATATAGGAATTGTTAGGACTGAACAAGGAGAACTGAAGTTTTGGTAGCAGTATGTGACTGCTTTTGCTACAGGGACTACCACCCTGCAAGGGTGTCATGAAAATACTGGAACCACTATGGAAGCATTCCACCCCTTGAAATGTTGCAAGGGAGAGTCCCGTAAGACCAAAGACATCTTAGAGAAGAAGGCCGAAAGTACAACATTGACTGACGTAGCACTTACTTCCCGAGACGTATCCAGAATAAAAGATGGACTGAAAAACAAAGGGAAAAGAACCACCACCCAGTTTAACTCTCAGCAGATAACTAGACATAATTTTTTAAGATCTTCAACACAAATGAAAGGAAAATCCTCCATGTGGAGGAAACTTCTAGGGAAGCCAAGGCCCAGGTCACCATCCCTCCATGCTAGGGGTAGAATTAGTTATTGCTCAGATGCTGCTGAATTTATACACCAATATTCTAACAGAAAAACTCGGCATCAAGAAAAAAAATGCACAAAACACTCATAGGCTCTTCTGAGTGTAGAAAAAGATTTTAGTATGATACATAGAACAGACATGATACCTCATAGGTCACGGATACTGTGTCTGTGCTATGTCTCATAATACAATCTTTCTGAACACTCATATGAGTCTATGAGTGTGTTGTGCATTTTTTCTTGGTCCTGAGCCTTTCTGTTTGAATATGGACTGTGTTTTTAACTCTGGCATAAATCAGATGCAGTTTGGAGTAAGTCGGTTCTTTTGAATTTAGACACCCAATACCATAGAAACCTTTTAAGAGAAGGGTTCTAATTCTATCCCTCTAATGGTATAATGCCATGAGGTGCTGCTGAGTGATTACCTGCCCTTGGAGCTGCTGGGACCCCATTTTTAGCCAGATCACCTTAAACATTTAGGGACATTATGCCCTCGAAGCTGCGGGGGACCCCATTTCTAGTCAGATCACCTTAAACATTTAGGGGCATTGCACCCTCAGAGCTGCTGGGGACCCCATTTCTAGCCAGCTCGCCTTAAACATTTAGGGGCATTCCGCCCTCAGAGCTGCTGGGGACCCCATTTCTAGCCAGCTCACCTAAAACATTTAAGGGCATTCCACTCTTAGAGCTGCTGGGGACCCCATTTCTAGCCAGCTCACCTTAAACGTTTAGGGGCACTCTGCCCTCAGAGCTGCTGGGGACCCCATTTCTAGCCAGTTCACCTTAAACATTTAGAGGCATTACGCCCTCAGAGCTGCCGGGGACCCCATTTCTAGCCAGCTCACCTTAAACATTTAAGGGCATTCCACTCTTAGAGCTGATGTGGACCCCATTTCTAGTAAGCTCACCTTAAACATTTAGAGGCATTCTGGCCTTGGAGCTGCTGGGGACTCCATTTCTAGCCAGCTCACCTTAAACATTCCGCCCTCAGAGCTGCTGAGGACCCCATTTCTAGCCAGCTCACCTTAAACATTTAGGGGCATTCTGCCCTCAGAGCTGCTGAGGACCCCATTTCTAGCCAGCTCACCTTAAACATTTAGGGGCATTCTGCCCTCGGAGCTGCTGGGGACCCCATTTCTAGCCAGCTCACCTTAAACATTTAGGGGCATTCTGCCCTCTGAGCTACTGGGGATCTCATTTCTAGCCAGGTACGGACACTGCTGACTGAATACATGCCAGGCTGCTGCCTAGATTTCAGATTTAGCGCCTGTTTCTAACGCCTTTACTACTGGCATTTTAGCTGTTTTTCCTTGGACTACTGCTGTGTTTAGGGCTATTTGGGAGAACCGGGTAGCTTTTAGGACATTTGAAGCTGAAGTAAACAGACTCGAGTCTCTTGTTACAATTGGCTAAGACTTTATCCAGGGCTTAGTGGAAAACTTTACTCGGGCCTAGCTGTAAAAATTACTCAGGGCTAATTTGAAAAAAATGACATGGAGGTTTTTTCCTGGGTTGCTCTGACTTATCCAGGGCTTAGTGGAAAACTTTACTTGGAGCTAGCTATGAAAAATTACTCGGGTCTAATTTGAAATACGTGGCAAGGAGGTTTTTCTGGGTTGCTCTCAGCAGGGAAGTACAGAATTGTGCCTGATCTGACTGCAGCTGAGCAGTCCAGGCTGCTCCGGTTTCACTTATGAGCCTGCCCCATAGCTGCTACATGGCTGCTCCCCCTACCCCCAATACCCTCCCACCCTTAGCCGTGTTTACTTCTATAGGCACCCTAACTCACGTGACATAGGCGGGTTTTATCTTTTTTTTTCTATCTGCCTACTTTCTCATCAGCTAATTATATTATCTCACCATTAGGAGTCACCTCTTCCCTTACATTTCTTCAGAATACCTCCCAATCCGTATCCAGTAGCTGATTTCTGTTGTGGACTGCTGTTCTAATTTTTATCAACAGCACTCTGCACTTTCTGCATGCTAGATATTCCCCAAGCCTAATTCTTAGCTCATACTACTCCTATCTCCAACTGTGTCTCCTGCCTTTCTACTGCCACTCTTATCTCTGACTAGCCTCCGTTCTTAATCCCTTCTGCCATGATAACCAGGGCTGTTCTGAGTTGCCTGACCTCCACGTTTATGGTTCTACTAACCCTTAACTCCTTATCCCTTCTCATGGGTTCCCCGACCCCCTGTCAATGACGTCCACCTGGAACTTCACCTACTCTTACATGGTGGCTGAATGTGCCTCCACACCTACTGCCCCATTGTATTTCAGTCCCAGACCCCTAGGGTTCCTACTGAGGCTTATGGTTCACAAGAAGCATACCTCCCCAAAGACAGTATCCTGTGCCATTGCATTTGCTTTGCTTTGGACTACCACGTTATCCCTTGCTCTAGCTGATGATATTGAATCTAATCCTGGTCCTCAGGGCAATCTTCCCCAAACTCATGCTGGGGCCACCCATCTTTTGCCGCAGGCATTGGGACTGACCTTTGCCCACCTTAATATCCGTAGTCTCATGGCCAATCTCACTGACCTGGAGGCTTGGGTCCAGGTTAATAATCCAGATATCCTCGTGCCATCAGAAACCTGGCCGAAACCTTCCATTTTGGGTCAAAGCTGTGCCCTTCCTGGCTATTTCATACACCGGGCCGACCGACCATCCACCAAAAGAGGCGGTGGGCTGGCACTGTACTACAAGGCTCATCTGGATGTTGCTCTCCATCCTACCCTCCTCTCAATTATGGCAAGGTCATACACGTGGTACTATTCCTTGGTGGAGCCAAGAAACTGCACATATTTGAGACTTATATACCTCCACGCACTAGCAAGCTTGGTCTGGAGAAGCTCATTGAGCATATTCCTGCCTTGACCAAAAAAAAAAAAAAAAAAAAGGTAATCTGTCTGAGTGACTTTAATCTTGACTGGCTTGGACCGACCTCTTCCTCCCTTGCTTCTACCATCAGCAAGGCCAAACTTTCACAACTTATCTCTTCCTCCACTAGGAAATCACTGAACAGCTCCAGCTGTACTGTGATTGATTGGATTCTCACTAACCGGAAGGATTGCTACTCATCCGCTGGGGTTTTAACTTATTCGATCAGTAATCATTGCCCAGTTTTCTGTGTGAGGTGCCTCCCATTCCTCTCAACCCCACAAAGTCCTATCCTTTGCTAACTTCTCCCTGCTTGACCCGACCAATTTCCTACTTGATCTTAAGCACACCGACTGGTCTCCCCTATTCACTACCAATGACATCAACCAGGCTACTGACTACTTCAATACAACCTTACTTGTCTTACAACACAAGCACATTCCATACTCTACACGGAGGGTCAGAGGCAAGATGACCAAGTGGCTGAACCGCCCTCTCCTGCAACTGCTCAAGCAGCGTGATACGCTTCAGCTGAAATGGAAGTCATCTTCCAATCAGTCTGACTTTGTAGAATACCGCACCTTGAGAAATACCTGCAAGAAATCTATCTGTGCTACTAAGAACAATTACTATCGTGGTCTCCTACAGTCTTCAGCCACTGACCTCAGGTAATACTGGTCTCAGATTAACGAAATCATGGGAAATACTAAGCCGCTGACTCCCAAACACATGTTAATAAATTACTCAATCTGCAACAATGCCCTCACGATTGCCAATGCCTTCAACTCACTTTTCATGGAGGTTCCCAATATCTCCTCTCCAGGTCTCAATGGCTCCCAGCCCTCTCCTGCAGCTTCTCCACATACTCCTCCTGCCCTGGTGCTCTCTCCTGTCTCTCGCCTGGATGTTCTTAAGTTATTAAAGTCCATTCCCCTCCGTGGCAGTGCTGGACCGGATGGTATTGAACCTAGGATAGAAACATAGAATTTGATGGCAGATAAGGACTGCTTGGCCCACCTAGTCTGCCCAGACTTGGTGCCCCTCTCCTAGCCACTCCTGTTATTCAGTTTTTAACTTGTCCATTTAGCACCTCCATAGTGTCTTTGGCCTGGAAATCTGCCAGAATCATACTGGTCTTCAAGAAAGGAGACCCTAAAATGCTGTCCAATTATCGCTCTATTGCGCTTCCACCTACCCTCAACAAGACGTTGGAAAGACGTATTCACCGTCAGATCTCTGCCCACTTGTTAAACTTCAGTCTTCAGTCTCCAGTTCAACATGGTTTCCAGGCTGGTCAAAGCACCACTACAGATCTTACCCTGTTCACTAGTGAGGTTGTCTAACATGGACACTGGTCTACTTACTGGGGCCGTATTCATTGACCTTAATAAAGCTTTCGATCTGGTGAACACCCTCTGCTTGTGCACAAACTGCAGTCTCTTGGTGCCTCTGGTTCCACTTTAGCCTGGATCAGCAGTTACCTCTCTAACCGTTCCCATTACGTCTTCTTCAATAAAGTCCTTTCATCTGCGGCTCCCATCTCCTGTGGCATCCCACAAGGATCCATTCTTGGACCCTTACTTTTCTCCATTTTTGTAAACAATTGTTCCTCTTCCTTCTCCGACTGTGACTCCATCATGTACACTGATGATTTGGTGCTCTACTCTGCCACTCATTCTGTAGCCGACCTTAATGTTCACCTGTCATCCGCGTTCCAAAAGAGTCAATCCTGGATCCAAACCAACTCCCTGATCATCAATCTACCAAAGACACAGGCTATGCTCTTTGGGTCTGCTTGAAAAGTTTGTGCTGGGACCCCAAAGATTTGCATGTGCTGCTGTGATAGTTCTGTAGTCCTGTCCATGGACTCCTTTAAATACCTTGGAGTGACTCTGGATCCCACTCTCAATTTCTCTTCTCACTTCAATGAGGTGTGCATATCTGTCAACATTAAGACTGGTGCCACATACCGGGTGCATCACTCCCTAACCCTGCTGCTAGAATCTCTGTGGCCAGAGGTGTCTTGCTTCCTAGGCTTCTGTATGCCCTCCCCATCTTTTCCCATGCTAATGTTGGTATTCTTCATAAATGGGACACCACCTATAATAATATCTGCAGATTTGCTCTGTCGGCCCCTCACCTTACTCACCACTGTCTCCTGTACTCCACCTTACACTGGCTGTTCCCCAAAAACCTGTGCTTGTACACTCTGTGCTGCTTCACTGAGTCCATGACAAGACATCCCCGCCCTGACAGCATTGGGGCCATGTTCACCCCGGTGGCTCTCTCCTGTCTACTGAAATCCTCTAATTCCTTTTCACTCTCCATCCCGCACTGTTCAACAAAAATGGGGGAACAAGCTTTTTCTCACTTTGCTTCCAAATTCTGGAACTCTTTACCTCCTAGTCTTAAATGCTCTTCATACCACTCCTCCTTCAAGACTGCACTTCACTTTTTTCCTACCTACATGCACTTGATTCCTGTGACTGTACCTAACCCCCCCTCTTCTTCCTTAAGCTAGCTTACCGTTGTCATTGTAATAATTGAATACTTTGTCTTGTTCCCCATACCTACTTCCTGCCATCCCTGCACGGATGGCTACTGCTAAAAGTATGTTTTGTTTTCATGACTATCCCTGCGAGGATAGCTACTGGTTTTGTATTATTTGCTGCTTTGTACTTCTCCACTGTTTTGTTTTGTTTTGTAAACTGTATAATGTAGTGTCCTGGGTCATGCTTGAAAATAGGCAGGGTTTTGCTTAATGCACCTACCTGGTCAACAAAAGCTAATAAATAAATAAAGGAGCCCTCTCCCTCTCTCAAAGAGGAACAACCACTCTCAAGGCATGGTTTGAGAAGAATAGCATATGCTCAAGACTTTAAGAGTTTGTCCTTAAATGGATTCTAAAGGGGAGAGAGAGAGAGAGAGAGAGAGAGAGAGAGACCAGGTGACTTATAGGCAAATTCAGGGAGGATTGCTTTAGGAGGTGTCACTGAGTCCATCTGCACAATCGAAGCCCCCCCCCCATAAGGAAGGGGGCAGTACGAGAAGGAACAAGCTCCAACAGAGGTGCAGAGGTAGCTAAATAATTGTATTTACTTTTATTTTTAATTTGTTAACCAAGTACAAAAGAATGGGCCATATGGCCCCTTTTGCAAGCTTGAACCAAGTATGCAAACATGACAATAATTAATGATACATAATACAATAAGACAAAACAATCAACTAAACAATATAAATACAAAATTTTAAAACATTTAGTAACTTGAATTCTCTTACTTTTTTGCCACAAACAACATTAATAATCTTAAGGCAATAAAAATATTAAAATGTAAGAGTTTGTGTCATTAACTATAGGCATAGTAAGGGGGTACCTGGGTGTACGGACTCCCTCCCTCACCCCTCCACTTGCCTGAAAGTTTAAACGATGCAAATTGTTTTTAAAAACTGCATTTTTTACTCACTGTGGGGCAGCCGCGAGGTTGGAATCAAAGTGCTCCTTCTAGCAAGATGGAGGCAGGCATCAGGTCTTGAATATACACGGTGAGCCATGCCTCCCGCTGGGGACAAAATGGCTGCCAAGGAACCTCGGAACATCAACATTCTAACTAGTCAGATTATCTGATGATGAAGAAAGCCACATGGTTTTTCGGAGGAACAGAGCATTCAGACTCACGAGAGACAGTCACTTTCCCGCTATGAGTGAGATGGAGAAGTGTGTTGTCACAGTGAGAGCACTCTCGCTTGCAGATCAGGAGGTGGCAATAATAGAAATTAACTATTGGAGAGGGTGTCAGTGAAGCTGCCTTCCCATGCTGCTCCAGCCACATACTCGCAGTGAACCTCCAGGTGCTGAGTACAGCACGCTGAGCTGGACGCCATGATACCCTACTGAATGAAACACAGCATACCAAGGCCAATTACTGCCATCAGACATTTGCTGATTGTTCACTCAGCTGATTGTAGTGACTGGGATCTCTATAGCACTGTACAATTTTAACAGTTACTTTAAGAAATCTCCATCAGGGACCAGAATCTCTATAGCTTTGAGCAATTTTAACAGTTATTTTAAGAATTATCTCTGTATAGCACTGTTGGAATGCTTCAGCTGTTCTTACTTTAACTGTGTTGTGGCGTTCTCAGATACACAGACTCCTGCTCTCGCATGCTCTCTCCTTTAGTTCTCAGGTTACAGCAGTACGTTTACCTGCCCACTAACATTTCTCCCTCATGTCTCTTCCCTCCCCAGCTCTCCACCGGATAGGATGTCTCTTCGAACAGACGGACTCACTAGGGTCGAGAGGACATCAGTGAAGCTACTCTAACCATGCAACTCCAGCTGCATGCTTGCAGTGGACCCCCAGGTATTAAGCACAGCACACTGAGCTGGGAGTGTGGTATCACATAGGCTTAACCCACTCACCTGCCCCCCACCCTCCCACTGATGGTAACCATAGGAAACCTATGCTGTGTGTCATCTCGCGATATCCTTCTAACACTGCGTGCTTCCTCACTCCTCTGACTGCTGGCTTCTTTGCTCAATGTCCTTGGGGGAAGATGCTCCCTCCCCCTGAACTGCACTAACAATTTCTGCACCTGCTCATTGATCTGCTGTTATTTCAGACTGACTGGCTTTTCCCTCACACTAGGCACACCATAAATAACTTGTTAATACAGTCAGCTCAGTCCATGCACCAATGCTAGTGGAAGCTGAACTAGCATGTCTCATCCTACTCACCCTATGTGGGACAACAATCATCCCCCACCCTGAATATGTATCCAGTCAATCTCAACACCAGATGCAGTGGCCATCCTCCCCAACAGAGACGGTTAATTTCATAGATCTACAAAGCGTACAGTGTATCTCCCTGCAACCCCAACCCTCATCATCACTACCCTCATCCTGGATAGTGGCCATTCAGACAGCACTCAGTCACTCCGTCACAGGTCATGCCCAACAATGCTCACCCCCACCCCTCACGGCCAAGAAAGAAATGTTACAAGACATACCTAAAATGGATAATAATAATCCTCCTACTGCTACTATCAGGGTCAATCCACCCCAACCCTGGTCCCTCCAGGAGGACATTAGCCCCCCCCGGGAAGATCTGAAAAATACCCTCTCGTTTGTCCACCAAAACATTCAAAATCTAATAGCAAAATGGGATGTCTCTGAAGTTTGGGCACTTGACAACAGCTTTGACCTTATTGCCTTGACAGAAACCTGGCTCACTCTAAAAGTGGCCACCAAATTGATCAGTCTACAAGGGTATAACACCTATAGGGTAAACCAGCAAGGCCATGGGGTGGGGGTTGTCTTCTCTATGCCAAATCTCACCTAAAAGTTATCAGATGCAAGTTCTCCAGCACCTCCCTAAACTGTGAATTCCTACCCCTTCAACTAGTCCTCAGGGAGGCAATCTGATTTGCAACTTCAGGAGCTTGCTTCCCAACAATAGGAAAGTGATTATCTTGGGCTACTTCAACTACAACTGGCAGGGTAAAATTGATAACAATATAAAAGATGCTCTGGTCAATGTTCATCTCACACAAATCATTGAGGGACCAACTAGACTTAACTACAGGACAGGGAGAACCACTACCCTGGACTGGATCCTTATGTTAGATGTCTACAAAATCAGACATGCAGGGGTAATGG
Source organism: Neoceratodus forsteri (assembly GCA_016271365.2). Lineage (NCBI taxonomy): Eukaryota > Metazoa > Chordata > Ceratodontiformes > Ceratodontidae > Neoceratodus > Neoceratodus forsteri. The sequence continues at coordinate 695,623,107 of CM057459.1, read as the reverse complement.
CAGACAGCCTAAGTGACCACTGTACAGTCTTCTGCCACTGGAGTGCCAGAGGGACCAATGTCCCTCTTGTTTTCACAACCGCTAGAAATTTCAACAAACTCAACAATGACCTTCTAAGAGAGGAAGTTGGCAATTGTTGATTTGCTGCACCAGTTCTGCACTCTGTTTTCTACTGACTGTGATGCACTACTCCCTCTCAGGAAGTTATGAATTAAGGCAAACAGGCAGGAATGGGTTACACCTCAACTTACTGACCTGATGAAGTTGAGGGAGACAAAATGAAGGGCATACCAGACGATAGTTAACAGTGCAGTCCTGACTGAATACAAACAGCTTCAAAACAGGTGCAAATCCTTATCTAGGAGGCTGAAGCAGGACCTGTTGATTAAAAAACAACTTGAATTCTCTAACAAGGGCATCTCTGCAACTTGGAGAACCATCAACAACATGCTGGGTAAAAACTGTAGGCCCCACCCCAACCTCTTAGTTACTGAATCATGTCCGCTTACTGACCTCCTCCTAATCGCAGAAGAATTTAACACCTATTTCACCAACCTAGAGAAATACATTCCCCCAGCTCTGACTGCCCCCCCCCCCCACTAAACACAGGAGCCCTCAATGGAGAATCATCACCCCACAAGTTTTACTTCAAGGCCCTCTCTCCTAAGACAGTGCAAATGTACCTCATCAAAATAAACCCTCATCCCCTAGTGAGCCAGGATAACTTAGACTACAGGTTGATCAAGGCCATGGCCAACCTGTTGAGCTACCCCCTAGCTAAAATCTTAAATCACTCATTGTGCACAGGAGAATTCTTGACACTCTGGAAGACAGCTACAGTAGTCCCTGTACACAAGTCAGTCAGCACAGCATGTCTTCGGAACTATAGGCCCATTGCACTACTTTCCCCATGCACCAAAGTTCTGGAACGCATTGTCTTTAGTCAGTTCTTTGACTTCCTGAACAGCTCCAGGACCCTGACCTCTGCCCAGAATGGATTCAGGCCAGGGCACAGCACAGAAACAGTACTGGTGGGTTTCACAAAGGCCACTCACCAGCTTCTATACCAAGACCACCTGGCCATGGTGGTATTCATAGACCTTACCAAGGCCTTTGACTTGATTTATCATCAGCTCCTGGTCAAGGGACTTAATGGCATTGGATTCTCTGATGGAGTGCGTTACTGGTGTCAGAATTACTTAGCAGGGAGACGACAAAAAACTAAGATTGCTTCCTGTACTAAGATTGCTTTCTGTCTCTCCTCCATGCGACCAGTGGCCATTGGAGTCCTCCAGGGGTCCATCCTGGGCCCATAATTCTTCAGGCTCTTCCTGAACATTCTACCACATATGTGCAGAAAGACTGATCCACTTCTCTATGCCAGTGATGCTGTGATCTTCACTGGGGGTGGCAACCTCAGTGACCTACAGAATGCTATCCACACCAACTTTTACTCAGTACAACAATGGTACTCTGACCACAAGCTCATGCTAAACACCACCAAAACCAAATGCATGATTTTCTGAAATGCCAAGAAAAAAAGTGTCCGATAGTATTGACATCAGGATCGACACACTTTACGGAACCTCCATTGAGCAAGTCCATGTCTTCACATATCTGAGACTCTGCATTGACTCCCACCTCACCTACAGCAATCCCATCACTCAACTTATAAAAACGACACACCAAAGACTAGGGGCACTCTACCAGATCATCCCTTTCCTCACTCCCTCAACAAGACACCTGCTCGCTGAAACCTTCTTGATGCCACTCATTGACTACGGCCTAATTTTCCTCTCAGCAGCAGCTGAAATAAAGCTTTACAAAGGCAAAATCCTGTACAACCAAGCTGCCAGGTTCGTGACCCAACTCCCCGCTCAAACTCACGACTGCATCCTCCTTAACCAGACTAACATGCCTGCCCTGGTGATTAGAATCGAGCTTTGAACTGGTATTAAGACACGAAAAAATCATCACGAAAAAGGTTCCGCCCATCTTCCACAATTTCTTGAAGTGCAAAGACCCACTGGCCTGCACAGGATCCTCAGCCACAGCATTGTTTAAAATCATCTGCTTATGAACTAGCACCAAGCAAAGAGCCCTACTGTATCAACTCCATTTTTTCTATAACACCGTGCCTTCACATGTAACTGACTCTACTCTTTCCCTCTCTACCTTCAAATCTATCTTGAGTAACTGGCTACTTGAAACAGAAACATGTGACTGCCTGGAAACAGTAATGACTTCTCACTGTGTAATTCACTTTCTTGATTTTCACCTGGAACACGATTAATGTCTGGTCGACTGTGAAAATGGGCAGTTTTGCTCATAGCCTTGCCAGATGTTAATAAACAAACAATAAATAAATAAATTTCGGTCAACCAGTTGTCACTCCTGTAGCTTGGTCTTGGTGGTGCCGCTGTGGTCTGAATGAGAAGCTCAAGCACGAGCTGTGGTGTTACCAAGTGTCCCCATAGTCAATCTAGCCCAGGCAGCAGCAGCAACAATTGCCAGAGTTAAAAGCAGCAACTGCTCAGTATTAAAATCATTAAGAAGGCAGTATAGCACAGTGGTTTAAGGCTCATAGCTGCAAATCTGGAGACCAGGGTTTGAATCCCACAGCCCCCACATGCATACTGTGTGACACTGAGCAAGTCACTTAACTTCCCTGTTGTCCCAGTTTGCACCTGTAAACAAGCTTTCAGCTTAGTGTGTCTCACTTGGTTAAACAATTTGAAAAAAAAGGTAACTTTAAGCCACAGAATGGAGAAGACTGGGAAGGAAAAAAAGGAAAAAACACTGGGGTGTGGTGGGGACTGCTGCTGATTTGGACAGCAATAGTTAGGAATTGAAATAGAGCCAAAATGCAGTGGGCGTTGAGAAAGACTTGGGTCAAATGAAACAGAAGACATAGAAAATGAAGGCAAAAGATGAATATAGAACAAAAGGCTGGAGGAAAATAAAGTAATATTATAGGAAATTCATTGTGCAGCCTTATTAGGAGTTCCAAAAATATAGGAAATGCAGTGGGCTGGTCAGAGGAAGGAGAATTTGGGTGATGTTCATGAACATATTGAGAGGAACTAGTGAAGGCAATGATGACGAACAAGGCATGGGGGAAATAAAGTATAGTAAAGGAGAAATACAGGAGAGAAGATTAAGAGTTCAGTCTAGAAATGCCTTAAATAATCTGGACGCTCCTGGATCACTGACCCCCACCCCCTGAAGCAAAAGGTAATTCTGAAGGCAACTAAGAACGCCGTGATTCAGGCGCCATTTTTGAATTTCCCCACAATCTGCTACCACTGAATTAAGCTGCACAAATGTGTTTCTCTGGCGCTGTGAGCTCCTGCCCCGCCGGTGCTGTGAGCCGGCTCCCCACCACCCCCGCCACCACCCTTGGTGAGCTCCTCGTTTTATAGGCTGGGGTCACATTGTTAGCTCATTTCTTCATTAGCAACTTATCAGCTGCCACCACCAGAGGGCTCAACTCAAAACACTACAGTTTCTCCCATTAGAATTAGTCAAGGATGCTGCTGTTTACATCCCTATTTTTTCTCTCTCTCTGGCTACTCTCTCCTCCCTGCCCCCCGCCATCCTCCCAAACAGAGCACCCCCACTGCCCCCACCCCCTCGGGTTACCACCCTGCCCTGCCCTGCCACTCTGCATCCTCGCTGTCACCTGCACAAGCCATGGTCCAAATCCACTATGCCAATATTAGTGCCAGCATCATCCCACCATCTTTTCACCAGGGACATGTGGTCTTGCACATCCAAACTCTTCGCTGCCCCCAATCTATCTCAAGCACCCAGTCCTCCGCATTCCTGCCCATACCTCTCTCAGACAAAAACAGTCCACCTCCTCTCCATTCTTCTACTCCTGTCTGGGGATATAGAGGTAAATCCTGGTCCAAACCACATAAATTCCCAATCCCCTTTCTCCTTTCCCAAAGGCCTCTGCATCCTGCACCTAAACACCTGCAGCCTTTTATCCAAAATCACTCTACTACAACCTATTGCACTAACATAGCGCCCTGACATCCTGGTCATCTCAGAAACCTGGTTAAAACCCCATCATTCTGATGCAGAAGTTTCCATATCAGACTACACTTTAATTAGACTAGACATGACCGGCTAGGTAAAAAATGTGGAGGCGGCACGGAAATGTATATCACAAACAGCCACCATTTCATGATAGTGGACATCCCCACATCCCCTGCAAACATAAACTCTATTCTCATCAAACTGTCTTTTCCCTTCTCATCCCCTGTCTATGTGGCAGGCTCATACTGCCCCCCCGCACATCCCCCGTGGACATACTCTCCCACCTAAGCTCACTACAATCCCTAGCTGCCGGGGGCGAGCTACACGCAATCGGTGATTTTAACTCAAACTGGTTAGGCACAGATAAAGCCCATTTGAAGACCAAAATAAAGGCTCTGAACCTAACACAACTCATCATGGATGCCACAAGACTAAACCACAAGTCACAGAACCACTCGCTACTAGATTGGGCTCTCACCTCTCACCCCCACAGGATCCTAATAGCAGGCCTATTACCCGACTCTGTAAGTGATCATCACATGATCATCCTGATTAGGAAGGTGCATAGCCCCCAGCCCCCCTCCCCAAAGACACTGCGCAACAGGTCCTACAACTCACTCACCTTAGCATCTCTTCTATCAGACTTGGGACATGAAAATTGGTCTTTCATACCCAAGTCTCCCTCCATTGATGCAGCCTTTGCAGGTTTCAAATCCTGCTTCCTAAAAATATGGGACAGACATTCCCCCCTACGAACAATGAGAGTTAGAGGAGTTCATCTCCCCTGGATCTCTGCCAACATAATTAGGAATTGCCACACCAGAGACCGTGCCTGGAAAACTTACAAGAGAACAGGTACACAGGAAACCCTCTCCACATACAGAAAGCTCCGAAACGCATGCACAAACTCCATCAGGCAAGCAAAGAAGAGATACTTTCTATCGGCTTTTAACAAGAACATAAACCACCCGACTGATTTCTGGAAATCACTTAAATCCCTGTTCTCCCCCCGCCACCACTACACCCCCACCTCCTACACTATCTGTCCAGGGCTCCCACATCTCCGACCCCATCTGTGTCGCAGAAGCCTTTAATACTCATTTCTCCAGCTGCGCTGCCAAACTCCTATCCTCCCTCCCAAATAAACCCCCAGTCCCCCCCTCAGCTCATGCCCTCTAAAGCCTGCCCCGGAAGGCCTGCCTTTCTCTTTCCACCCAGTAACCCATGCCGAAGTACTACGCTCTCTAAAGGCCATGAACCCAAACAAAGGCAAGTGCCCTACATCCCTAGATGCAAAGATGCTCTTCCTGTCTGCCCCAGCCATAGCTGCCCCTCTCACTGCCCTTTTCAACCTCTCTTTCTCTCTGGGAAAGGTACCCACAGACTGGAAGATGGCTACAGTCATACCTCTACCAAAGGGTGGTGACCCCTCCTCCCCAGAAAATTACAGACCCATCTCCCTGCTCCCAATCCTGGCCAGATTACAGGAACGGCTAGTCATGTCCCAGCTCACTCCTTTCCTGGAAGCCTCCTCCTTCTTCACTCTGTTCCAATCCGGATTCCGTAAATCCCACTCCACCACTACCTCCCTGCTACGTGTCACTGGTGACATTCTCACCGGAATGGACAAAGGTCACGTCACCTAGGCCATTTTTATAGATCTAGCCAAAGCTTTTGATACTGTCTCTCATTCCCTACTTCTCTCAAAACTCTCCAACACTGGGATCTCTGAGCAGGCCATTGGCTGGTTCCATGACTATCTAGCAAACAGGAAGCAATCAGTCACACTAGCCTTTCACACTTCTAACCCCCTGCCAGTCACTACAGGTGTCCCACAAGGATCTGTCCTAGGACCACTTTTTTTTCCATTTTTCTAAGTGACCTCCCATCAGCATGTACCCACTCATCCATCCAAATGTATGAGGTGACACGGTCCTGTATGCCTCCGGCCCTAACGCTCAAAGTGTAGCAACACTACTCCAAGAGGATTTCTATGCTATCCAGGGCTGGTTGAGGATGAACCAGCTATTCCTAAACCCCAAACAAACAGTATCACAAACACTCAGATCCCAACAAAGACTTTCCCATCAAACCCCCTGCCCCCCTTTCAAAACCTCGGATGGGACCCTGCTGGACAGCTGTACTTCCTTCAGATACCTAGGCGCCTGGCTAGACCAGCACCTAGACTTTACATCTCTTATCGACTCACTACATAAGAAACTTCTCCCCAAATTAGGTGCTCGATTCCGCAACAAAAAATGCCTCCCTACGCAAACCAGGCTCACCATTGTCCAAAAAATTATTCTCCCTGTTTTCAATTACGGTGACATAGTCTACTCCACTGCCTCCATGTCTGCCCTGGCTAGCCTAGATACCATGTTCCATTCTTTCTGCTGGTTCATTCTAGATTGTCCGCTATCTACTCACCATTGCAACCTATACAGCTCTACTAACCTGCCATCCCTCCACGATCGCAGACAAATAAACTACGCTAGGTTCACTGCCAAATTCTGGTCCCATTCCTTCCCCCCCCATCTGGCCTCTACCCTCTCCAAACAATCCCCTCCTGCGTACTCACTCAGGAATATAGATCCCAGACTGCTGCATGTCTCGTTTATGATACTTCCAAAGGCCAGGCCGCCTTTAGTTTCCGTATCTAACAGATTTGGAATGCTCTGCCGGCCACTATAAGACATGCACTGAACAATTACCAATGCAACCCTCTACTTACAGCCCATTTCTCTTCCAGCTGCTCCTGTTATAACTAATTCCTCTACTCCTGCTTGACGTACTATAAAGGTGTATGAAATGTAGGTGACCATGTCACTCTGTACAATGTATTTTCTGAATCCCTGTCTGTTAATGTTATACAAATGTCTGTAGGAAGCCTTGACTTCCCAATATGTTCTGTTTATTGTACATATCCTTGTATTGTAATTTATGTGTCTCAGCCCCCAGGTCGCATCTGGAATCGAGCTTTTAGCCCAGTATGCTTTCCTGGTAAAACTCGTAAATAAATAAAACTCGTAAATAAATATAATCTGGAGTTCAACTGAAAGACCTAGGACTAGGGAGGGGTGAGACTGACAACTTGAATCTTGATGTATTTTGTAACTCAACAGTTATTGCCTAAAAATGCACTAAACTGCACCAGTTTATCTCCTAAATTTTCAACATTTTCCAGGGGAACAAACCCCCAGACCCCCTAGAATTATTTGGAACCCTCCCACACCAAATCATGGCTATGCCCCCGTTAACACATTTTGAAAGAACACCAGATGTAAGAACAACAGTTATAAACAGCTGCACTGAGCTTCAGACATTACTGTGCATTTAAGTAAAGCTTTAAATTGATAAATACTTCAAACTATATTAGCTATAATATATATCTATATATTCTTTGCAAAAACTTTGTTAATGCACCAGTTAGCATAACTTAATGCCACAAAAGTAGAGAAATGTGGCATTAGGGTTTCAAACTCTAACACCCAACCCCTCAAGCAGCAAAATGAAAAAGCATTAGGGTTTTTGGTCTCTTGGATCTTGGTAAATCAGTGGTGGGGTCTTCCTTGGTGGTTTTAACCATAATGCCCACCCCATTCTATAAGCAAACAATGGCACACATGATCTCCAAAGGTACAACAAATTGTGTTGGCAACATGTGGCGACCATACTTCTCTACCTTTGAAGAGTGTATCACTATTCGGCAGTGGCTTGGAGCTGCACCTTGTGCTTCAGATTGGAGGCTATGGATTGGGAAGAGGGGGGAGCATTAGTGTTGACAATCCCCAAGGAAGACTGACCACTGATTCGATAAGACTCCAGAGACCCAAAACCCTAATGTTTTTTTTCCTTTTGCTGCTTGGGGGTTGGGGTAGGGCATTAGGGTTGGAAACCCTAACATCACAAGTGCCTACTTTTATGGTGTTCAGTTACCCTAACTGGTGCATTAACAAAGATTTTTGCAAAGAATTTCCTTTCTTTTTGAGACAATTGAATGGTATCCTCCTTCATGCAGGTCCCTTCAAGACCTGCATGAACAGATCCAGATGCCCTGAGCGAAAAGAAGACTCCGTCCACCTACAGAAGTGCAGAGACAACAGATAGCAGGCTCTGCAGTTAAGTGCAATGACAGATGTAAAGAGTTCATGGGATTGTCTGGTGAGTTGTGAAAGTGCAGGCCCTGTTGTCCCTGCACTTCTATGTGGCCACAGCTACAGGTCCACAGTGCAAAGAGTGTATCTGCCAGCCAATGCACAGTTCCCTCTGCCACCCAAGGGGGGAGAGGTGCAAGGCCCTATGCCAAGATGATAGTTGTCTTTACTATATGGTACCAAGGCCCATGCAGACAACCCTGCATGTTTCATTCCCTGGTGGGGGGTGTTGCCCAACTGCACCATCCCCACCCTCACCCCATCCAACTGGGTCACTGAACTCCCCCTCCCAAACTCTGCTCACAAGCACAGGATCACAAGGCATACCCATTTGGGTCAAGAATGGTACTACACACAAAGTTTGTTACAATTATGTATGTTTTTTTCAAGTTTGACTCCACATTTTCAAGATACTGATTTTATGATTTACCTTATAAACACATGTACCATTTATAGTACACTGGCCGAAATGTCATTTCATACTAGCAGTACGAAAACACATCTCATCCAGGATTTAAAAAATGACACATCATATTTATGAGTTGGTGTGGAAAAATGGCTATGTTGAAAGTTTGGAGTCAAAATAATGAAAATTAGTGAAGTTATGAGTGAACATTAAAATACCGCAACATTCACTCATAACCTGGGCATTTTACTGTATTTGTACACCAAATTATCAGCATATTCTTCTCATTACCCCACCTCATGAAACCAGTAGTAAAAATATTAAAATCTCCATCAAAATGTCATTCTGCGACACTGAAACGTCATTCCACGTCATCGGTGTGAAAACACATTTTGGCAAGGATTTGAAAAATGCTATTTGTCACATTCATTAGATGGTGTAAAAATGGCTGTGTTTAAAATCTGAGATAAAAAAATTTAGAATTACAAAAGTTACGAGTGAGCATAATAGGGTTGTCAGAACTAGTTTGAGAAAGATTCGAACCCTCCTGGAACCCTGGTGTTCAAGTTCTAATTTAGAACTCAAACACTAGAGGGCTCACAGAAGGATTTGAATTCTGTGCCTTTTTTTTTTTAATTACTAAAGTGACGTAATGCCGTACAGCTGTTACTGGGAGGGAGGGAGGGAGTCAGGGGCACGCTCTTAGGAGCTGGGAGGGACTGACGGCTGGGAGACAGGGATTCAGGAGGGACTTTCCAGTGCCTGGCTGCCTGGAGGGAGGAACTAACAGTGGGAAGAGGGTGGTGCCACAGACTGGTGGGCGAGTGGCTGGAGAGAGGCGTGGCAGCCACAGGTAGGGAATAACAGCTAGGAGGGAGGGAGAAATTCAGGGATTGCCTGGCTGCCATATTGGAAGGGAGTTAATGAGTGACAGCTGGGAGGGAGGGACTTGGGAAGAGTCAGGGAGAGTCACGTGAGAGGTATGACATCACCGATGGTGGCCTGAGTATTGCGCAGCAGAAAAATCAGTGGCGCAGAATTAACAGAGCAGAGTGCATGCACTTAGTAGTTGGTCTGACTGCTGCTCTGTTTTTGGCGACTATTATTTTTTTCGGCAGGCACTGGAGTGGGCTGTGGGGAAGGGGAACCCTCCCCCCAAAAATATTTTGTGTCAGAAAAATAAGAGGGAGGAAAAACCAGGCAGTGGAACAAGGGAGTAGTAGGGGTAGCAGGCAGGTGGGATGGTGTGTGGTGAATGGGAGTGTGGAGCAGATTGTGGAGGAGCCAGTCTGCATACAGGAGGATGATAGGATGGGAGTAGGACAGGACTCCCAGTTTACTTTACTGCACTGTACTAGTGTACCCAGTATGTTGTGTGACTTCTTCTCGTGGGGTACTGCCCCTTGTCCAGCCCCTCATCCTGCTGTGTGTCCTGCTTTGACTGCATGATTCCCTGTGTGACTGTGTGCACTGCAGCCCAGCAGCACCCACTATCTCATACATGCCAGAATACTGGGAGGAGAGACAAACTTTCCAATATACCTTAGGAAAAAAAAAATACCTACGTGAGTGTGCGACATTTGGTTGTGCTGTGAAGCCTATATTTGTCTCCTACATGGCACACTGGCCAAGTGGCCGGCCCCGTCCTGCTGTGTGCCCACTGCACATATACTACCCTACCCAATGTGTGTAGCTGAGCAGCCTGTTTAATGTGTGGCACTGGTAGCCCTAAATACAGTACATGCCAGAAATATATTTCCCTGTTGGGAGGAGAGACAGACAAATCCCTTTCACTGTGTTGTGTGACCCCACCTCATGTGACATATTTTGTGTCCAGCCCATCACCCTGCTGTGTGCCCTTTGACTGCATTGTAGTGTACCCTAACCCAACTACCACCCACACCCCGTGTGTGTGCATCCCAGCAGCCAGTTGTGTGGTAGTACCATTAAATACATGCCAGAAATATCCCTTTTGGGAGGAGAGACAGAAAATTCCCTTTTACTGTGTTGTGTGACTCCGTCTCCTGTGGCGTACTGTGGCCAGCCCATCATCCTGCTGCGTGTGTGTGCCCTTGACTGCACTGTACCCTACCCAGTGTATGTGACCATGTGCTGCCCAACAGCCAGTCATGTGGTAGCCTTAAATACATGCCAGAAGTATATTTCCCTGTTGGGAGGAGAGACAGAAACATCCCTTGTCAGTACTAAAAAAAAAGAAAAAAAAATCTATGTGTCACTGTGTTCTGTGACTCCATCTCCTACCTGGTGTGCTGGCCACCATCATCCTGCCGTGTGCCATTTGATTGTTGCTCTGAACCCAGTGTGTGTGTGTGACTTCTACTACGGGGGTACTAGCCATCATCCTACTGTGTGCCTTTGGACTACACTGTACCCTACCCAGTGTGTGTGTGTGCGTGTGTGCGTGTGTGTGTGTAGCCCAATAGCCCAGTTGTGTGCTGGTATCCTTAAATATGTGCCAGAAATATATTTCCGTGTCAGGAAAAGAGACAGAAAAATCCCTTTCACTGTGTTGTAAGACCCCATCTCCTGTGACGTATTGTGGCCAGCCCATCATTCTGTTGTGTGCCCTTTGACTCCACTGTACCCTACCCAAGCCTACTCTACCCAGAGTGTGTGTGTGACATTGTGCAGCCCAGTAGCAATGCACCCTACACAGTGTTTGTGACTACGTGCAGCTCAGTAGCTAGTTGTGTTGTGGTATTTTTAAATACATGCCAGAGATATATTTCCCTGTTGGGAAGAGAGCCAGAAAAATCCCTTTCACTGTGTAGTGTGACTCCATCTCCTGTGGTGTACTGTGGCCAGCCCATCACCCTGCTGTGTGCCCTTTGACTGCACTGTATCCTACCCAGTGCATGTGACCATGTGCAACCCAGCTGCCAGTTGTGTGGTATCCCTAAATACTTGCCAGAAGTATATTTCCCTGTTGGAAGGAGAGACAGGAACATCCCTTTCACTGTGCTGAATGACTCCATCTGATGTGGCGTACTGTCGCCAGCCCATCACTCTGCTGTGTACCCTATGACTGCACTGTATCCACCCTAGGATCATCCTGCTATATGCCATTTGGCTGCACTGTACCCTGCCCAGTGTGTGTGACCATGTGCAGCCCAGCAGCCAGTTGTGTGGTATCCCTAAATACTTGCCAGAAGTATATTTCCCTGTTGAGAGGAGAGACAGAAACATCCCTTTCACTGTGTTGTATGACTCCGTCTGATGTGGCGTACTGTCGCTAGCCCATCACCCTGCTGTGTGCCCTATGACTGCACTGTATCCACCCTAGGATCATCCTGCTATGTGCCATTTGGCTGCACTGTACCCTGCCCAGTGTATGTGACAATTTGCAGCCCATCAGCCAGTTGTGTGGTATCCCTAAATACTTGCCAGAAGTATATTTCCCTGTTGCTAGTTGTGTGGTGGTATCCTTAAATACATACCAGAAATAGATTTCCTTTCTGGTAGGAGAGACACAAAATTCCCTTTCTCTGTATTATGCCACTCCATCTCTTATGGCCAGACCATCATCCTGCTGTGTACCCTTTTACTGCACTGTACCATACCCAGTGTATGTGACCATGTGCATCCCAGCGGCCAGTTGTGTGATATCCCTAAATACTTGCCAGAAGTATATTTCCCTGTTGGGAGGAGAGAAAGTAAAATCCCTTTCACTGTGTTGTGTGACTCTGTTTCCTGTGGTGTATTGTTGCCAGCCCATCATCCTGCTGTGTGCCCTTTAACCGCTGCAGTATACCCAGTGTGCGTGTGTGTGTGTGTGTGTGTGTGTGTGTGACTTCTACGTGGAATACTGGCAATCATCCTGCTGTGTGCCCTTTGACTGCTGCACTGTACTCAATGTGTGTATGACTCCTACGTGGCGTAATACTAGCAATCATTCTGCTGTGTGCCCTTTGAGTGCTGCACTGCACCCAGAGTGTGTGTGTGTGACTTCTACGTGGTGTACTGGTCATCATCCTGCTGTGTGCCCTTTCACTGCTGCACTGTACCCAGTATATCAAAGTCACACATGATAATTTTTCTCTCCCCTTATATTGAACAGATTTTATTTCTGTGTATCCTCAATTTCATGTGTATTTCATTATTATCTTCATTATTTGCAGCATGTGCTCAATTTCACATGTATTTCACTATTATCTTCATTATTGGCATCACAATTAAAAAATAGGGTTTGCGTTCTAAAAAGTTCTAAAATAGATTAGAACCCTAGAACTTTTGCAAAAGTTCTATACTAGAACTAGAACCAAGAACTTCATAGGGTTCTAACAACCCTAGAGCATAGTAACATTTGTGTATGTGCATAACGTTGCAATTTTTACATATTTTGATGCCAAATTTTCAACATAGCCTTCTTATGATCCTACCTCATGAACAAGGGTGGTGAAAATTTTCAAATCCTGCCTGAAAGGTGATTTTCCCACGTAACCATAAAATTTCCTTTAGGAGCTGATTTACATAATTCCACTGCCATTGGTCATGAGGTGGGATCCCAAAAAGGCTGTGTAGAAAACTTGTGATCAAAATGTGCAAAAATTACAAAGTTTTTCATCAAAGTTCAAAACCTCATTGAAATACATTGAACCACACTTACCTTAGTTTCTCATATTGCAGTTGACAGTTCCAGCAGCAAGACATGTCTTTGATCGGAGAGTGAATCTTCACCGTGTGACCTGTTCAGGTGAGTGAGGGTGTGTGAGGGTATACCGTGCGAGAGGGGTGCTGGGTGTTGAATAGGAGGTTGGGATGGAAGGGTCAGATCTGTGAGGGATCGTATTCTTTTTTGTGGGTTTAAAAAAAAAAAAATTGAGGACAGTTTTCTTTATTTCAGACCAGGACAGTGATTGAGGGTGGGGAGTGCCACTGCATACCAAGGAAAGAAAAAACATTTTGGAGAGAGTGATTGGAGGGTGGGGGCGGGGGGTGTCATTAGACACCAGGGAAAGAAAAATGCATTATGGGGGTGGCAATTGGAGGATGGGAGGTGCCATTAGACACCAGGGGAAGATTAACATATTATGTGGGGATGGTGATCAGAGGGTGGGGGTGGTGCCGCTAGACACCAAGGAAAGAAAAACGTATTATGGGGATGGCAATTGGAGGGTGGGAGGTGCCATTATTCACCAGGGAAAGACAAAAACATTGTGGGAATGGTGATCGGAGGGTGGGGGGTGCCAGTAGACTCCAGGGAAATGGCAGATCACCATGGTTAGTCATACTATGAGAGGTTTAGGGCATTGAACATCTACTCAGCACAGAACAGGACAGGACAGAGAGAGGGGACATGATTGAGACCTTCAGGTACTCAAAACAGATAAATAACATGGATATGGAAGCTCTGTTTAACTGAAGAGGTAACCATAACATGAGAGGCCACAGTGTTAAGATGTAGGCAGGGAGGTCTACGAGTAAACTGACAATGCACTGCTTCACACAGAGAGTGGTGGGCACTTGCAATACACTGCGCTTTAAGAGGGGTTAGAATAGCCATAGGGGAACATATTCTCCATGAGTAGTAAAGATGGGAAGAATCAGAGGAGTGAAGAGGTGTAGCAGACCCAGTATGTTAACCTCTAGACACTGCAATAGGAGCAGACTACATAGATCAAATTGCCTCCTTCTCTTAGCTTCTTCAGATTTTTATATTTTCTACTTCACCAACCAAAAATCAAACTTTAAACCACATTTTCTGCTTCATGAACCAGAAGTAGTAGTCTGAACTTCATTTTTTGGTTCGTGAACCAAATGTAGTACTTCGGAGCAGATTTTCTGCGTCGAGAACCAAAGGTACTAGTTGGAATCACATTTTCTGTGTCGCAAACTAGAATATCAAGTTCGAACCACTTTTTCTGGTTTTCGAACTAGAATTAGTAGTTCGAACCACTTTTCCTGAGTCTCAAACCACAACATTTTACATAGAAATATAGAAGCTGCCAGCAGAAAGGTACCTCTTGGCCCACCTAGTCTGCCCTAAAGTCCCTACCTACTGTGCAATTTTTCCAAATTTTCCCATAAATAGACTATAAATCTTGCAGCTCAGGCCAGAAAGGTGATTTGTTTTGCTTGACAAAATCACCTTTTGGGCAGGATTTGGACATTTTCATCACCTTTGTTCATGAGGTAGGGTCATAAGAAAGCTATGTTGAAAATTGGGAGTCAAAATACAGTATGTAAAAATGGCAAAGTTATGTTTTTCTATGCTCGCTTATAACTTTGGTAATTTTAAATATTTTGTCCCAAAGTTTTCAACATAACCATTTCTTCACACCACCTCATGAACATGACAGCTGTCATTTTTCAAATCCTGGCCAAAATTTGTTTTTGTACCTGAGGCACAGAATGACATTTCGGTGGCATGGAATGATGTTTTGGCAGGGATTTGAAAATTTTCATCTGCTGGGTTCTTGAGGTGGGGTAATAAGAAGGCCATGCTGAACATTTGGGCCCAGATATTCAAAAGGGTTGCGCCATGCGCAATAGGGTTGCGCCTACGCAAGTCCGAAATTGCGCCATTCTGCGATATTCAGCAGTAGGCAGTTGCGCCACTGAAAACATGCTGAGCAACAGCGCAATGCAAATGAATGCATGCTGAACTGGAAGGGGAGGAACCATGCATAAACTGTACAGCCCGATATTCAGCCGGGCTGTGCAGAGTTGTGCAGGCGCAACCCCCAACCTGCGCCTGCACAACTTTGAGCCAAAAAAAAAAGGATCAAGTTGAGGGCCACCCACAGGTGAGCTGCCGCATTGCAGGGCGCAACACAGCAGCTGCCACCTGTGGCTGGCCCTCAACCCACTCCCTGTGCGCCCTGCAGCCCGATCGCGGGCAAAAGTGTAAAAGTCCCCCAACCCCCGACTGGCCCAATCACGGGCAAAAGCATTAAAGTCCCCTCTCCCGACTGGCCCGGACGGAGCAAAAGCTGAAATAACTTTCTTCCACCAGTCCGACACGGGCAGAAAAGTACTTCGAACGAATCCCTGGTGGCTCAGTGGACGATAAGCTCGATCGCTGGCAGCAAATGTCTAACCCCCTCGGTCATAATTCGATGGTTCAGGCGGACGAAGCCATCGCGGCTGCATTAAGAGCAGTCCTCTCGTTATCATCCTCAGTGACGAAACCATTTCACTCACCACGAACTCAACACCTCGCTCCCCTCGCTGGCGGCGGTAGCATCCCACCCACCTGTGCCGCTTGTCACGCCGGGCCGAGCCGATTCGCACTGGTACGCCTATTGGTATAAGAGCAATCGTGTGGCCATACAGCCTATAGCACCAGACGGTGACGAATTCATTCATTCACAAATCTGACTGCCTTGTACGGTATGGGCTGCATGGCTATTGGCTCTTGCTCTGCACCAATAGACATGCAGTCCTACCGGCAGCCAGTCGGGCGGGCGGTGGGGCAGCAGGCGGGTGGGTGGATGCTGCCGCCCGCCGCTGTAGGGGAGCGGGTGGTGGGGCTTTGTGGGTGGGTGGGTGGGGACACTAGATCACCAGGGATGTGGTCTTGGGGTTTGTAACCAATGCAGCCCGCGATCGGGCTTATCGGTCCACTGGACCACCAGGGATTTGTTCGGGAGGAGGGGGGGTTTGTAAACTAATGCTGCCCGTGATCGGGCTTATCAGTCCACTGGACCACCAGGGATACGTTCGGCGGGGGAGGACACTTTGCTGCCCGTGATCGGGCTGGTGGGGGGAAGTGATTTCAGCATTTGTCCTCTTGGCATAGGGCCCAGCACCTCTCCACCTGTGGGTGGTAGAGTGCCTGGTGCATTGGCTGACGGATGCACTCTTCAGCCTGTACATCTGTATCTGTGGCCACATGGAAGTGCAGGGGCCACAGGGCCCTATGTTTCTGCAGCCCATCAGAAAGCCCTGTGAATTCTTCACATCCATCACTACATTGAAGTGCAGGGCCCTAGGATGGAGTCTTCCCTTGGTGCAGAACATCTGTATCCATGCACTATCAGTACCAAACACCTGCATAGCACATATGTGCAAGCAAACTTTCTGCATTGACAGGTGTTGGTTTCTTCTAGCAATGACAGTATATCAGTGATTTACAAATTGCAAACTCCAAGTAGTAACTTGGGAGGCAGAGTCTAGATCTTATTTAAAAACAAAATTTCTGAAGCACAGAATTACCAAATCTGGTAATCCTTCTAGTCTGAATATCCAGACTGTGGTATGAAGTGAAGATGTGTACTGTACACCAAGTAGCTGCCTTACATATTTCAAGCAGGGGTATACCACCTATTGCTGTCACAGTGGTATGTGTAGCTATTGTACAATGTGCTCTTAAACCTTTATGTGGCTATCTACCAGCTGTCCCATGGCAGAACTGTATACAAGAGACAATACAATGAGATATTATATTTTTAGCTTCTGGTTTAGCTTTATGTAAGTGACAAACACTTGTGTGTTGTCAGTTTTGGACTTCTTTACCCTTTGCATGTAAAAACTCAAAGCTCTTTTCAAATCTAGGCTGTACAGTTTTCCTTCACCTGCACAGGAGTGAGGTTTTGAGAAAAACACATGCAGTGTTACAGATTGGTTCATGTGAAATGCAGAAACCACTTTTGGTAAACAAATTGCATTTGTTCTAAGCACCACCTTATCCCTATGAAACACCATAAGGTTAGGTTCTGTACAGAGTTCTTGCAACTTGCAAACCCTTCTTGCAGAAGTATTTGCTGCTAGGAACATTATTTTGCAAGTTAAATATTTGAATTCTGCAGAAAACATGGGATAATTAGTTCTGAGAGAACCAAGTTCAGATCCCATGGCAGTACTGTTCTTTCACAGGGGCACACAAGTGATTAAGTCCCTTGAAATATTTGTTAGCTCTGACCCAGGAGAATCAGGAGTTGGGAGGATGGCTGCAGTATCTCCTAATGATGCTAACCTAAGAGCCACCATTCAGACCCATCCAGGCTGTTTATCTCGACCCCTACGAGATCACCAGCTACACTGCAGATGTTATCCAAAATACGAGCAGCTATTCAGTGCTTGCACAATGTATGCGTGAACACAAATGAATAATATGGAAAATGTCTTCCTTAGATGGTGAAGCTGGAAAAAAGTTTTGCCACTAATGTAACTGAGTTGGATGGTGTGCTGTGATATGAACAAGTTTTATTAAGCATTTCAATTTGAGCGACTCATTAAAACTGCTCGTAGTAAGAGCAAGTGGTGAATAATCCCAATGGGTACTGTAGAGCGAGTGTAGCAGTGAGCTACACTCACTAAAGCAGGATATTGGGATTTGTTTTGACAAGCCCTGCCGGGCTGGCCATTTGGCATAGTGACTTGAGCCACCGCCTCTACAGCTAGTGAACCCGGGTTTGGATCCAGCTGCGGGAGAAATTTTTTTTTGTTTGTTTTCATCATTCCTCTATGTCTGCTCCCCCTGGAGTTGATTATATTTAAATTAGGGGGTGTAGGGGGCTTGCCTCCCCAAAAGGGGGGGTGCATAGATCCCCACATAAAAATTGTTATTTTCTTTGCTATCCTTATGGGAGTAAGCGACCATTGCTTTTTTCGATGGTCAGAGTAATGTTGTTCACCCTTTTTGTTTTGGATGCATTTCTGTTCACCCTTTTTGGTCGGCAAGAATAAAACTTGCATTTATCACATAAAACCAAGTTGGATGCATCAAAAGGTACCGGCAAGGTAAGCTAAGCAAAAGCAATATTGAAACCTTGTTTGCAAAAATCTTACTAGTGGCTCGGTGGCTTCTGAAAATACAAGACACGTTTGTGGCTTTAAGAGAGAATGATGAAAAATGCCTTAAGATATAAGAACATTTAC
Source organism: Neoceratodus forsteri (assembly GCA_016271365.2). Lineage (NCBI taxonomy): Eukaryota > Metazoa > Chordata > Ceratodontiformes > Ceratodontidae > Neoceratodus > Neoceratodus forsteri. The sequence goes on along the minus strand of CM057459.1, from coordinate 695,604,660 downwards.
TTCATAAAAATCCCTGATATAAGAGAAAAGCAGTTTTCAGCGTGTGCTGACATGCTTAGATATTTTTGTCTCTGCTTTATCTTTGTCAAAAGAACGTCTTCCTTAAATAAGGAAGGCCCATAGGGTTCCTCGTAAACTAAGCAAACCTAAACATAGCATGAAAACTTACAACCTGATTAAGAAGCAAGTAAAACAACACATTCCTACTGTCTTATGTGTTCTTGCATTTGAGACTGACAGAGGATTGGTTATGAAAATTGCTTGATTGTGTGGCAGTATTAAAGACATTAAATTTAAAATGTTTTCTGATGTTTGTTTTATATCACAGCAAAGAAATCAGAGTTTTTTTAGCTTTAAAAAGCAAGATTTTGGAGATTGGTGGAACTTTTTTTGTTAATGGAACCTGCAAAATGTTGTGTTCATTTTTGAGGGGAACACCCATGTGTTCCTTAATGTTCACCAACTTTTGGAATTCCAAAAAACTAAATCCTAATCTCTTTCAAGCACTCATTCTGAGGAAAATTCCTCAGAAACATCTGGGTTTTCAGGAAATTCAGAAGCATTCAACTTTGAAACAGATCAAAGTGACTCCACCGAAGGCAAGAGCTGAAGAAACCGCTATGGAATAATTAGTTTTGTGGACTGGATTTGCGTGTCTACTTATTTGTCAGCATACTAGCATAAAATGGATTTCTTTCAGATTTAACTTGATTTGAAGTACCTTAAGGTATGAAGAGTTAATAGGCATGTATGGTGCATTTGTATGATACCGAGAGGTGTACTGTTAGTGTAGCACCTACATGTTTCCTTTAGTTTTTGAATGGGGTTGAAAAGAAATATCAGTTTAATATTGAGCTACATGGTGTAGGGATAGTGTGAATAGCTCTGTTCTGCATGGAGGCTCAGTTTTTGAATATTAAACCCTAGGTGGTTAACTCACCACATAGGAATATAGAGGGATTTAGCAGAAGGGTTTAAACAAAAAAATATTAAATTGTTGAAGTCTCATATCCTCTTAGAGAACTATTATTTTTCTTTTCTGACATTTGGCTTATCTAAGATATATACTGTATATACAGTATCTTCATTTACTTACCCAATGAAACTGTACTGTAGTTCTAATTTAAAGATTGTGTGTCTTCTATTTTTCTTACTTCTAAATTAGACAGTATGGGTGGGACAAATTATAGTTCTAGGCTCACATACTTAATTGTTTATAGGTATGCTATGGGCAGTAGCACTTAATATTCATTGTTTTCTAGCTTTCTTTAATGCTTGAGTAATGAATTATAACTACCATGTGTGTATTTGAAAACATGTATGAACCCTGCAATATATTAAAATGTAACATTCAATAAACTGTAAGTAAAAAGAAAAATCTCCTGAACTCAGGCCATGCTGCAAAGAATTTTTCTTTGCCTGCTAATTTGAAAGCTGAAATAATTACCATATGCACCTTTACGTTAGAAGATTTTAGGCCCTGGGACTGTATATGTACCAAGTAGTCCAAAACATAGAAACATAGAATTTGACAGCAGATAAGGACCGCTTGGCCCACCCAGTCTGCCCATTTTTTTCCCTGCCTATATGGTCACCGCAGACCCTATGTGATTTCTGGTTCCCACTCTCCCTTGCTTCCCACCAAGATTCCCCTATGCATGCTTGAAGCCCACCACTGTTTTCACCCCACCACTTCTTCTGCTGAAACACTGGTCTAGACATCCAGCACTGTTTCAGTGACTGGGTACTTTCTCATATCTCTCTTGAATTTACCTCCTTCTAGCTTCATTGAATGTCCCCTTGTTCTTGTGCATCTTGTCCTCTCAAAAATACTCCCTTTCTGTAACTTATTTACCCTCGTGAGGTATTTATAGGTTTCTTATCATATTCCCACTCACTTTTCTCTCCTCCAGGGTGTACATTTTGAGGTCCTTTAGTCTCTCCCAGTACAACTTTTAATGCAGACCCTGTACCAATTTAGTTGCCCTTCTCTGGACTGCTTCCACTCTGTCTATGTCCTTCCTGAGATGTGGTCTCCAGAACTGGACAAAGTACTCTTTCTACTGATGATACCCCTCCATATTTACCCAAACATCCCACTGGCTCTACCCACTACCTTGTTGCACTGCCTTTCCACCTTGAGATCATCAGACATGATTACTCCCAGGTCCCCTTCCTGTTTGGGGACCTTCAATACTCCTCCCATATTGTACTCTGCCTCTGGGTTTCTGTGCCGTAAGTGCATAATTTTGTGCTTTTTTTTGCATTGAAATCCAGTTGGTAAATATTCTATGAGGAGAGGCTAAAGGAATTAAACATGTACACCCTGGAGGAGGGGAGGGAGAGGGGGGATATGATCGAGACCTATAACTACCTCAGTGGGGTGAATAAGGTATAAGTGGGAGGTATTTTTCAGAGGAAAGTATGTCCAGAACAAGGGACCATGATATGAAGTTGGAGTGGGGTAGAATTAGGAGAGATGTGAGGAAATACTTCTTCCCAGAAAGGGTGGTGGATGCCTGGAACAGTCTTCCAGTGGAGGTTGTGGGGCCAAAAACCGTGGTGGGATTCAAAAAAGCAAGGGACAAGCACAAGGGAGTCATAAGGGATTGGTAAGGGGGTGACAGAGAAAGTGCCGTAGACCTGGAGGGGTCTACAGTGTAAGCAATGCAACAAGAAAGGGCAGACTAGATGGGCCATGTGGCCCTTATGTGCCATCAACTTCTATGTTTTAGTGTAATCTTACAATAGTACTGCATTAGCCTTTATCTGAGAGTGCAGCCCACATCTTCTAGTGACCCTGCTCCAGGGACAGTGCGATGCTGCACTCTTATTTCATTGTTCTTTTAGCTCTACCCTTCCTGATGCTGCTTCCCCTGCCTTTCCTACCAGCCTGCCTTGCTCTGCCTCTTCCTCGACAGCTGCCCAAGCTTCTGCATATATCCATGGCAACCCCCACCCATCATTCAGACCGCCATTGGACAGGGAAGTGAGTAGAGCTCTGTGCTTCTACTGCAGGATGTTAGCACAGACAGTGACATTGATCTTATTAAGTGTGCAAGCTCCTCCATGATATGTTTGCCTCAGCCTCCCAGCATCATGCCTTCCCAGCTCAGTATAGCCAAACTTTTTTCTGAGAACTATTATACATTTAAGCTCATGGTCTAGTTGGGGATCTGGATACTGCTATGGCTCAATGGTAAGACCTCGGCCATTAGCTGGGACATCCCATGGTGGCTTCCTTTATCGAGGAGAAGAGGTACCCTTTCACTCATTGCCCCTACTCCAGGACTGATGCACTCCACCTTTGGACTTGCCTCACTGATGTTTACACAGCTTTCATTGACTTTGGTCTGGTGTTTAGGACTGGTATTATATCAGGTTCTGCAATTTTTCTTCCACAGTTCTTGTTACACCTTTTTGAGGATTGCTTCACTGTTGGTGTGTGTAGTTCACCTACTCTGCAAACTGACTTCTATGCTTGGTTTGCATACCTGTTTCACTGTTTTTCAAGTCATTTGTCATTGTGGGGCAGCAGTGCAGCAGGGGTGGGTTAACGACTTGTTCTCACTTTCCTGAGGGTAATCATTTTACAATTTTTCCCCTTTTCATTGGATGACACAACTTTTGGCATTCCTAATGCATGAGCTTCCTCCCACTCTGGACCTTCTTCAGGTGCGGGAATGCTAACCATATTACTGTATTTGCAAAGCGTACTTGTAGTACTCCGGGTCAAAAAAGATGCTTCAGTCTAGGCTTAAGCAAAGATTTAATGATGTTGTACCACAATAAACATTCTGTCCCAGCACTTCGGCCCCACAATTGGTCCTTCATCAGGGGAAGTGTCTAAACAGTGTAGTTGTACATCTTTATAGGAGCACCCTTAATGTGATATGTACCGACCATACGGGGAGAACTTGACCTTCACCATGAATGCTTCAAGGAAATTAATAGAGACTCTGCTGAACTGGCCATCCTCAGGACCAAAACCCTCTATATTTCCCAAGGGGACAAGGTGGCCAAACTCCTTGCCTCCCATCTTTGCACCAAGAAACATAGTGCACCATTTCCCCTCTGGTGGACCCTTCTACTGGAGAAGTCCTCATGCAGCCAAGACGCATTGCAAATGTTTTTCAAACCTTCTTCCCGTAGCTATATAATCTCCTGGATTCTCCAGAGTCCATAGAGGACATTGACAGTTACCTGTCTTCCATCCCACTGCCCACCCTTTCAACGGACCAACAGGAGCTCCTCCCTCACCTTATTACTATCGCAGAGATTTGGCAAGCCATCAAAACTCTTGCTCCAGACACAGCCCCTGGGCCTCATGGCTTTTCAGTAAACTCTTATAAAGTCCTTCAGGATGAGCATTTGCCCCATTATATAATATGCACATTGAGGCACATCAGATTCAAACCCTAGATACTCTCTTACAACAAGCTACCATCTTGGTTCTGGCGAAGCCAGGGAAGGATCCTACCTAAGTTCATAACTATTGCCTGATTTCTTTGATTAACACACACCTGAAGATAATAGCAAAACTTCTAGCTACCAGGTTGCAACAGGTCTGGATCACCTTACTCAGTCCAGAACAAGCAGGTTTTTTCTATGGTAGGACATCTTTAGAACATCTCTGGAAGCTTTTTCACCTTCTCTTAATGTCTAGAGGTGCGGTGACATCAGCAGGCATTGCCTCCATAGATGCAGAGAAAGCATTTGACCTTGTCTCATGGGTTTTCCTATTCCACGTGCTCCACACTATGGTTTCCCCTCAGATTTCATCACATGGCTTTGTCTACTGTACTCCAGGCCTTCGGCAAAAAACAGCCGCAATAAAGTTTTTTCCTCCACTTTTTCTCTCAAGAATGTAAGTAAGTAAGTAAAGTAAAATTTTTACAAAAACACAGTGGAGTAAGCACAAGGACGTGGTTCTTCCATACTCGATTCAAATCTCAAAAAAACACAAAAAGTAGAGCACACACACCTCCAATAACAAGGGCACCAGTCTATGTAAAAAACTTTAAACTTTTATTAACAAATGCCAATAACCTGCTGCAGCAATTTCCCTGGACAGGAACTCTGCCTTCTTATGGGAAATTGCTGATTGGTAGAATTTGTAATGTTCCAACAATTGAAGTCTATCCACCTCCAGTTGAGTTTTCCGCCAGTGTCTTTCCAATCTTCGTCCCTTCCTCTTCCACTCACGGACCTCCCCATCAAACCAGGGAGCCCCTAAGTGAAGAGTACGGAGATGAACACGAATTGGAGCAATGGCATCCAGGGCCCCAGTCATAACCCTATTATAGGCTAGGACCAAAGGCCCTGGATCTATTCTATCCCTTAGAAAATCCGAGAAGTCCAGTTCCGTCATTAGGCCTTAAGAGGTAACCCCTCTTAAGGGATGGAACTGTACTAACTCTCTGGGGGCAGGCCTATTTCTGGGGGCTGCAAATCTAAACCTCAGGGCGTTACCACCACTGCAGGACAGGGAACATATGTGTGGGGGGGGTTCCTGCACACTGATGAGGTCAGGACAGAGCTGTGTGGTGGGGAGGAGGGCCTACATACAGTATAGAATTGGACAGTGATGTGTAGTGGGAGGGAGTTGCAGCACATGGATGGGGACAGTGTGCTGATGTGTGTGTGGGTGGGGGTGGGGCCTGCCAGTTGGGAATGGGGTGGGGAGATTGGCATGTGGGGGGCCTGTACTGTATGGCCAGGACTGGGCCAGTGTCCCGTGTGCCACAGGCTGGACTCATTGATTCATTATGGCAGGGTCCCCCCTATCATAACTGGCACCCTGCTACACCCCCTGTGCACAGCACTATGCTCCTTAGTAAATGGTGCGCAGTGTGGGCCCACCCCCGGCACATTGCTGTCCACGTGGCTGGGGGATTGGGTGCACATGGGATGTCACCTCTTTTGTGCATCCCATGCAGGGGGCGCAATGGGTGTGGGGAGCCTACGTGCCACTAATCCACAGTGAGTAGTCACTCTGCACATTTGTGCATAGCACCCAAAGTGTTTATTTAAAATGTAGGAAAATTGTATGGAATTATTTATATAACTATTAAAACTGATAAAAACTACACAGTTGTGAACAGTTAAATCAAGAATGTACAATGTGTCCAAGTTATCACAAAACATTTCAAATAATTATTATATGCATCACATATATACATTATCAAATATTTTATTGTAATATATTGAGACACACGTTACCAAAAGTTGGAAATAAAATCTTGTGTATCAAACATAATGCAATAGTTAATTCTGTTTAAATGGATGCTCAAAATTTGAATGGGTCATTCTAGTCATTGCAGTACTAGAGAATGAAAAGCTGACAGGAAGAATTAATGCACCATGATCGGGCTCATGATCGTGTAAGAGTAATGTAGGCTGTTGAAATAAAACAGTCAGTCAGAATGTAGCATTTCCAATGCCATTTTTTTTTACATTTTTTCATATAGTTTTTGTCCCCTGCTGGTCTCTGGTTGCCAGCTCTCTCGGGGAGCCCAAGGTACTTACTGACTCACCTCATGATGCCAGTTCTTACATGTCCATCTATGGAGCAGTGGTTTGCCCCCCCCCCCCACTGCGGAGTCGATGACAGGGAATGTATCCCTGAATTCTCACAGGTTTATCAGATGTGCAGCATGATGAATGCTGTGAGGGCCTGTATTACCAGAGTCCTGTTACCTGTGGCTTCCAGGGCTGTTCTTCTAACTCGTTTCCCCCTCAGTTGATGATGGCATGCAAAGGAACAGGTGTACTGACTCATGACGGCATGTGGTGCGCAAACCAGCCATCATCCAGACCCTAACCTGCTTATTTCCATTGCTCTGTCACCCATGGTCACCAAGGTGGCAGCAGTGCAGTGGGGGACAGGGACCCATCCTCTCCAGTGGAGAAGAGCATGCTCTGGGATGCTCAATATTCCTCCCCAGCTGACCCCTGATGCTCGAGGTTTGCTTATGAACCCGGGTCACTGGCAGTATTATGAATGGTAGCACTACCGCTGCACTGCTGGGCCAGCTCCAAGACCATTTTTATCATTTCTTTTGTTGTAGTATGTTCATCTATTTGACAACAGCATTTTTCTGTTCTCTCTCCACAAAGAAGTTCTCTAGTCAGCTGGCCCAGTAGTATAGAGGGCTGAGGTGCCTCCGGCCTTACCTCTTACCATGCCAGTGACCCGGGGTCAGGAGTGAGCTTGGGTTGCTGGAGGTTGGTTGGAGAGGGAGAGGATAGAGCATTCAATGACAGCTGTCCTCTCCAGGGCGGGGTGAGCTGTGACTCCCTGCCATCTACGACTCCCAGAGGAGACTGGGGGTGCAACAGCCAGGGTCACATTGGGTCTGTGGGGAGGCTGAAGGGGAAGTTCATGGGTTGGGACTGGAGCGAGCCCATTCCTCACTAGACATCATTGCATGTCCTCACCTTTGGGGGGAGCATACATTATGTTCATGCAAGGAGGGAAAAACACTGGTTCCCGAGGAGGCAATGCACAAGCCCCAGGCCCCCTATCTGACCCGGCCCTTCCTAGTTCCAATATCGTCTGGCCTGCGCCTTTCCCACAAAGACTGGATTCAAGATTACCCAAGGTAAGATGAAGGTGGCCTTGCCCTGGGGGCACAACTTGGGGGGGTTCTGGTGGGATGAGGTGTCAGGATGGGGTTCCAGGGGAACCTACGGTTTGGGGGATCTCAGGCCAGGCTGGACAACCAGGCGGCATCTGAGGAATGCCTCAGAACTGGTGACCAGAGAGAAAAATAAATTAAAAAAAGAAGTTCTATGTGGCTGTAGAGAGTGACAAAGGGTAGCAAGCATTATCAGCTTGGCTCTGCAACATGGAAGGTAAGCATTCACAATTTTGGGGAATTGCAAAAGTGAAATGTACACATACTGTAGTACATCTCTGTGTATTCTTTGCATGTGCAGTGGAAGCATTGTGCTGCTGCCTCAGCATAGGAAGGACAATCAGAGGATAAAAGGCTGGGTCTGTGCAGGATCATACTTGCTGACCTCAGAACCCGCTCTACTGAATTTGGTCTTCAAAGAGGGCCTGCAACAAACTAACAGACCTTGTGGAGGGTGTCAGAGATGGAAGTAAGACTCAAAGAAGTTGAGAATGGTACTAGGGCAGTGGCTGAAGGGGGTTTGGAGATTTATAAGAAAAAAATAAATATAAAAGAACATGTGGGGCACAGCACTACCACCATTGTGTCCACCCCACCAACATGACCCTCAGAATTGTAGCTTCATATTTAAAGCTACAATAATAAACCCTGGAATCTACTTCTGCATTGCTGTAGTTCTCCAGCATTTTAGTAGTACTTACTTTGATGAAAAGACTGCATTTCTCTATTTTCGCATCATCTTTTACTCTAATGTTTGTTACAATGTTTACAATTACATAGCGTGGTTTCGGATCTATGATTGGTCATTGACAAAATGTTGTTGATCGATCATACAGCGAAACCATCACGTAGACTGTGTTTGCTGACAGCATATGGTTTCTAACTTACTGACATGTTTTCTTTGGCTTTGCCCCCCGCACCCCCACCAAATATAATCAACTCTGAATCAGAGCTGATTAGGGAGGGGTGCAAGACCCCCAGAATACAGTGCCAGGATCCAGCGCTGACACTACAGCGACCTGGCGCTGTAGTCGCTGTAGTGTCAGTCGCTATCGAAATGTCGCTGTCAGAGGGGTATACCATGTGGTTTCAATTACTATATGCTATATGTCATACATTTACAAACACAGTAGAAAGAAATCAGCACAGTAACCTTCAAACTATAAAATGCACAAAGTTATTTCAGCATTAATGAACTCATTTTGAACTGATATATGTTGTTTTCTTATGTCAGTAAAATCATCACACAGTATATTCATAGGTCCTGGTTAGGGCCCACTAAATGGGAGCTATGCTCGAATAGGGCAGAAGGTACATGCCAAAGCCATGTACCTCACCCGCATAGCTCTGCAGCCCTGGACAGGTGCAGGGTGCAAGGTATTCACTACTGCATGTATCTGTGGGGCACCTGTCTGCAGTCCCCCACCATGTGCAGGACTGTACAGGGCAGCCGGGGCAGAGTAGCAGACCCAGGCACAAATCCAGTTGGATGACTGTCCTGGGCCCCATAGTGAATCATATGTGTATGAAGGCACTGGTCCAGATGTGTGACTAGTCACCACAGGCACCGGGACAAATGGGGACATGCCGCGTTGGCTGGAAGACCCTCTGCTAGAGTCCCTGAAACACCTCGGTCACCTGCCACACTGCCAAACCACCCACCAACACACATCTGCCCTGTCCCCCTTGTAGCAAAGCATACCAGAACACATGACTGTCCCGTCCCTCTTGTAGCAAAGCATACTCCAACACACGAATGTCCTATCCTTGTAGTTTCATTGACCCCCAACACACAACTGCACCACCCTTGTAGTTTCAGTGAACCCCAACAAATGAATGCTCTATCCCTGTAGTTTTAATGAACCCTCAGCACATGACTGTCCCATCCCCCTTGTGTCAATGCATCCCCACAACACATGCCTGTTCTGTCCCCAATGTAGCAATGCACTCCCACAATATGTTTGCCCCATCCCCAGTGAAGAACATGATACCCCCCTCACACACTGAGGTGCCCCAGTCCACACAACCCCCCCGACCCCTGAACCCGGTGCCCAGCAGCGTCATTTGTGGTCAGTGGACTCCCCACAGCACTGACAACCCCCTTCCACTAAAGCCACACCATCTTTCAGGTATAAATGGCCAACAGCACATTCCTCCGCATACCTCCTCGGCCACCAGCCACCCAACTGATGCACGGAGTGTGCTGCATATATAGGCTTTTGTCTCTGAATGTCTGCAAGCTGAACTGGAACATAAACTGACTGAGGACTGATGATCAGATGGTGGAAGGACTGTCTAAATAAAAAATAGGTATAATTAATAAAAAATAAATAAATAGCTACTATGAATATTTTTTATTCACATTGCTAAAAAAGCAATAAGGTTCCCCAAGGGGTTGCACTATCTGTATGTTAATCACAGCCTAGGGACATGTGGCACTCAGTTTTGCCTTGTGCCACTTTACACCCCAAGGGTGTGATTTACAGGTGATTACCTATTGCTTAAATACCGTTTATCAGGCCTGCCACAGCAGCTTCTTGTTCAGATGTGGTCATATCTCCCTAGGCTCTATTCAACTTCTGAAACTGAGCAAAAAAAACAGGACTTCACTGAAAATGAGATCCTTCATCATTTTTTTTGACAGCCTTGGGTAAGTAAATGGTTACATAAAGTCAGTCCTCTAAGACACACCCTCATGTAATCATCCTTATAACCCCATTTTTTTGTATAAATAAATTTGGAACACCTTGAAAAACTAACAGATTTTACTTGTCTATTGCCTTAAAATCCACTCAGAAAAAACTTAATTTCCCATAACCCCCTGGCTTCTTGGCAGGATATGATACTGCCAGATTACTTAAAATCTACTCAAAGAAACTTAATTTCCCATAATCCCCTGGCTTCTTGGCAGGATATGATACTGTCAGTGGGAGACACTTCTTAGTTCACGCCCAGTGTGAAATCATAGACTTGGACAGTTGGAGATGTGCTCTGTTAGACTTGTCTAAAGAAAGGATTCTGTACAGATATTCAGGTATTTTGTGCGCAGTTTTGTGAGGAGTTTAACTCAGAAAGGTGCCTATTAATCTAGGAATAGTTCTAGAGAGTATCTTAGCTGAAATACATTGAATTTATGAGTTTTAGATTTCTGACTGCTGTGCTTAGTCAGATTGCATCATATTCATCACTTGCTGCAATGTTTAATTAGTGCATCTTTTTTTTTTACTGCATTTTTTGAAGTTTTGTCTAACAGAAACTGGAATTTCAGACTGAAAAATGTTTGTGACTGCAGTTAGTTGAACGTATACCAACAAACACATAGATACCACAGCATATGTTTGTGTGTGTGGGGGTGGGGGGGTGCAGCTGAGGCCTTCTCCTCCAGGTTTTGAATTCATATGAAGTATTTGTAATCCTACAGGGTTTATACAGTATGTTATAAGCCTGGGTGTACGTTGTTAGATGATTTACTTTCTCACTCCATGCCACACTTTAGCTAAAAAGAAATCTGGGACAAAAGGCCAACATCATGAGAGTAGGTCTCAACAAAATATTTATATTAGCTGAAGAAATCATTGTGGCTGTGTGTGAATAGCATTTTATGAAAGAGAATTAGACTGTGCCACTAATATCTTACATGGATTTTATTTTATTTTTTTAAAATTTAATAAACTTTATTGCATTTTTACTTTTACATATTTGTAAACAACACAGTCTTGTACTGAAAATTGAGGCACAGCAATAATATATAACAGATCCTATAGTCCCTTCTGCTCCTATGATAGTCAAAGGTGTGGTTAACTACAGATAGGACACATATTTTGTCACCACACAACAGTAATACCCTATACTAGATATCATGAGTGATATGAGAGTAGTTAACTATACTATCTAAGAACAAGAGAAGAATATATATAAAAGATATTTATGAAAAAATGTTATATAACATCCCCCCCCACCACCACCCCCTCCAATTTTTGCCACTAGAGATAAAAGAGAAAAACACAAGAAAACCACATCATACATTGTATAAAGCTGGGGGTATTACATATTGGAAAAACAATAGGATGAGTATTTATCATTAACATCTACAGAGCTCAATCTGACACAGTGATACATTCCAAAACAATCCAAAATATGAGCCAAAGTACCACTAAATGGACAATAAAGTATGCAAGGGAGCCCATTTTGTCTGGTATGTATTGTTACATTTAGAGATGCTCTCAAGGAGATGTTCTGTTTGTAAGGCAAAGAGAATTTCTTTGTGCCACTCTGTGTACGTAGGAGTTTGCTGATCCAACCAGTGGCGTAATATAATTTTCTTAGCACAAAGAGATATCAGGGTCATGTGTTTCCTTTGGTTCCCTATTAGAACCTCTCTCAAATCCCCCAGAATACAAATTTTGGGTTGAAAAGCATTCTGTGGGCCCAAAAGGGGATCGAGTTTTGATCGGATACATTCCCAAAAGGGAGTTACCTTGGCACACTCCCAAAGAATGTGAAGTAGTGTACCTCTCTGGGACCCACACCTAGTACACATATCCGACTGGAGGTTACCCATTTTATTAAGTTTTACAGGGGTATAGTATAGGTCATGTAATCCATAAAATTGAAGTAATCTATAGCGGTCCCACCTAACATCCTTATACAGTCTATTCCAGATTTGTGGCCATTGGTGGGGGGCCGTGGATGTTGGGGGGGAGAGTCCTATCCCATACATAACAGGGGGAACCATCTAGCTCCCTGATTTGCGCCTGAAGCTCCTTATAATAAAAGGAGACATAATGGGAAGCAGGCCTCCTTGAGAGTGAGCTAAGGACGGAGCTGATCGTATACTGGTCCCAGAGGCCACTACCAAGATGCTGCAGTAATGCTTGAGAAATTTGGAGATATTTAAAACAAAAAGAAATTGGTATATTGTATTTTATTCTTATAGCTGAAAAGGCAAGCGACTTATGATTCTCTGTTAGGTCTATCACATTTACTCCAATTTCACCTGGCCAGAAAGATGGTTTAATGACTTTACCTCCAATTGTAAAATTGGGAGTCCCCAGAATAGATTGCGAAGAGTCCTTCTCCAGCGAATAACCTAAAATTTTATTGAGTTGCATATGAGTTTGAAGAGATGCCATGATGGGTGAAGATTTAAGCTGTTTGGGGACTTTATTAAGGGAGAGAAAAGGCAGGCTCTCTATATCTGCTCCCGTTAGAGTGCAGAGTGATTTTTCAATTTGTAGCCATAGTGGGGAGTCTGGCACGGGCCTCAGCCATTGTGAAATCACCGAGCAGTTAATTGAGAAATAATAAAGGTAGATATTGGGAAAATGTAACCCTCCCTGTTCCTTAGATCTCTGTAATTTAGAAATTGCCCTTCGAGGAGGCTTATTCTTCCAGATAAATTTGGAAAGGATGCTATGAACCTAGTTAAACCAGGATTTGGGGAGGAATTGATTAAGCATTTGAAGGGGACATAACAAACGGGCCGGGACATTTATTTTAACTGTATTACTACGTCCCCAAAGGGAAATAGGGAGTAACGCCCAGTGATTTAGATCTATCGTGATATTTGTAAGTAACTGGTCCAAATTATATTGCTTCATTTTGGAGTTAGATTGAGATAGGTATATGCCCAAATATTTTATTTTATCTCTCACCTAGGAGAGCCCAAGATGTTGGATGTCCGCTCTTAGAGTTAGATTATTTAGGGGCATTACCTCTGTTTTAAACAGGTTCAATTTGTAATTGGATAACTGTTCAAATTCTTGAATAATACCTAGGGCAGCAGGTATAGCTTTAGATGGGTGGGTAATATGGAGCATAATATCATCGGCATACACAGATAACTTGTATTGGAAGTGATTGATTGGGATACCAGAAATCAATGTAGAAGTGATAATTTTCTAATAAGGGGTTCTAAAAATAAATTAAACAAATAAGATGAGAAGGCACACTCTTGCCGCATGCCCTGTTGTAATATAAAAGATAGGGAGAGAACTCCATTACATAGTATACACGCTGAGGGTTGTAAATAAAGAATTTTAATCCACTGTATAAATTGTACAGGGATATGATATCTTGGGAGTAAGTTAAACAAATAGTCCCAGGATACCTGATCGAAGGCTTTTTCTGCATCCAGGGACACCAAGACTGTTGGAGTATGGGAGTCCCTGGATGCAGAAATGAGATGAGAAAGTTTTCGCAGTTGGTCCGCTGGTAGGCGTCTAGCCACGAAACTGACCTGTTCAGGGCTTAGTAGGGTGTGCCAGACCTTGGCCATCCTATTAGCAAGGAATTTAGCTAGAATTTTCAGGTCCACATTTATAAGTGAGATTGGGTGGTAGCTTGTCAACAGTGTAGGATCCTTGCCTGGTTTAGGGAGCACTACAATAGCTGCCACAGTGAGACTGAAGTCCGAAAGGCCTTGCTTATAAATGTGGTTATAAGTATTTAGCAGAGTTGTGCCCAATTGAGATTTGAAGGCTTTATAGAAGTTGGATGTGTAACCATCCGGGCCCAACGCTTTGTCTAGTGGAAGTGCATCATTGGCTTCATATACTTCCGCTAAGGTCAAAGGGGCTTGCAGAAGAGCTATTTGGTGTTGAGACAGGTATGGAAGTTCTATGTCTTGAAGAAAATGATCTAACGCAGTACTATTGAAGGGTGTAGGGGAGCGTGAATAAAGAGATTATAATAGGATTTAAAACAGGAGACAGTGTCTCTGGGGGAGGTGTGAAGATTGCCAGCCGCATCTTGAATAGTTGACATAATTCTATCTGTTACTTGTGCCCTGAGTCTTAGAGCTAATAGCTTCCCTGCCTTGTCCCCTTGATCAAAATACATAACTTTAGATTTAAAAAGGAGATGTTTAACTTTATCACTGAGAAGAATATTGTATTGGAAATGAAGGCTTTCTAATTTTTTGAATTCCGTAGTATGGGAATGGGAAGATAGGGATTGCTCTAAGGCTCTAATTTGCTGCAGTAATAGGGAAGATTCTGAGGATATTTTCTTTTTCCTAATGGAAGCCAGACAAATAAACTCTCCTGTTAATGAACACTTCAAGGCTCCCCATAGTATATCAAGTTTCTGCATAGTGGGAGCATTATACTCATAAAAATTCTCTATATATTTTTGAAGGTGATCTTCCAAGTACTGAGATTTCAGTAATTGAGTATTAAACCTCCAAACTTTATCTTGTTCGTCTGAAGCAGGTAAGGACCACTGTAGAAGGGTTGGATGGTGATCAGAGATCACTTTAGAGAGACAAGCATAATTTTGTACCCTTGATAGATGCTCAATCCCCAACAAAAAGTAGTCAATCCTTGAGAATGTGTTGTGGGGCAGGGAATGAAATGAGTAATCCCTTGTTGAGGGGAAAAGGGTTCTCCAGGGATCAACAAGGCCCATAGTATCCACAAAATCCTTCAGGGCCAGTTTTGGAAGAGTAAGAGGAGAATGTATGGGGTTGGACCTATCTAGTGTGTTATAAAAAACTAGGTTCCAGTCTCCACCGAGCAATATAGGGAGAGTGGACCAAGAAGCCAAACTAGTCATAAGTCTGGTAAAGAATTGGGGGTCATCCCCTACCGGTCCATAAACTGAACCCATTATTAGCTCCGTGTGGCCCAGAATGACTCTCAGTAGTATATATCTGCCCTGGGGGTCACACACCAATTGGAGCAACCTAAAAGGTACATGACATGCTACCAACACTGCAACTCCACATTTTTGGGTGTCCAAACCAGTTCCCAGTGCATACCCCACCCATGTTCTTCTTAAACTAAGGATTTGTGAAGTGGGTAAGTGGGTCTCCTGAAGAAAAGCCTCATCAATATTAAGTTAATGGAGATATGATAAAATCTTGGCTCTTTTAGTGGGAGATTGAGCACCTTTAATGTTCCAAGAGCAAAATTTTAACATTGCCGCCATAGCCAGTCAAAATATCGAGAGTAGCTCTGTAAACGTAAAACAATCCCGGAGTAAGAAATACTACCTCCCCATTTGGTTATCGTGTGAATACTAAGTGGCAACCAACCTAAAATCCTCCCCCCACCTCTTTACAAGTAACTCCAGCTCCCAGATAATCATGTCCTCTCAACCCCAGTACCCCACCCAGTTATATACTTTAAGTGTGGAAAACTGAAGCAAAAAGGACCCCCCCCAAAAAAAGGGAAGGGTTATTAAAGTAACCCAACCATGGTCCCCCATCACTCCTATTACCCAAAATTCCTAATCCACAGCAAAGCAATCAATACCCCTAAAAAATAGGGATAATGTTGAGACTGTTACCCTTAACAGCCTCTGGAAAATAAGCATTGCAAACAATAACTTCCAAAATTATACCCCTAACGCAGCTGTGGACATCCGCCCATCCCTACGCCAGTCCGTGGTGCACTGAATAGACTGCAGATTAATCTAAAAACCCTTACTTCCCACCCCAACTCCCAACACAATAGCAAGTCACAAAAATCTAGTTACAAAAATCTAGTTACAGACCCACATTAGTAATGTGCAATAAGTAAGTAGGTCAGCAATATTACAGTCAGGAATCACAAATATACCCTAGAGGAAGTGCAGAGAAGTAACATAAAAAGAAAGAAAGAAAGAAAGAAAGAAAGAAAGAAAGAAAGAAAGAAAGAAAGAAAGAAAGAAAGAAAGAAAGAAAGAAAGAAAGAAGGAAAGAAAGAAAGAAAGAAAGAAAGAAAGAAAGAAAGAAAGAAAGAAAGAAAGAAAGAAAGAAAGAAAAATAAATAAAGTCAATTTCTTCAGCTCAATGACTCTAAGGCAATTACTTGCTGGCTGGATCTGACCTATGCACATTAAATAAAGAAAACGAGCCATTAGAACTCAGAAATGTAAAAATATCTGACTACTTGTGTTAAAAGGCTGCCACTGCACGTAATATGTAAATCAGAATTGTGCTGCCCTCTTGTGGCCTTTCTAGTATTAAAAACAAAAAAACATCAGCCTTAGAGTAGATTTGCTCTGGTAGTGATAATAAGAAGGGAAAAACAGTGACCTTAATAAACTCTGCTAACAAACCGGCATACCAGCCGGTGGCATTTAGGGTAAACGTCCTGCCTTGTAGTGGGTCTGTAGAAACCGAGGAAGCAAATGTCTAATTGTGTCCAAGCCAAATCATTCCAATGCAGTGGAGGAGCACAATTTCCTCATCTCTTCACTGCGGTGGACTCTGCCACCCTCCGGCGGTCAGACAATGGAACCGTTGAAACTGTCCCAAATGAAACAATGTCCTCCTGCATTCAAACTCCTGGAAGGGAGAGCAGAAAGAAAGAAACATATTTTCTTTGGACAATCCTTTTCATAAGACATCAGTGAGCGGAGAATAAGTCGGGATACAGAGCATGTAAAGCAGGAGCAGCTTGTTACGTGGTATCGTAGGAATGCCAAGTACCAGCGTGAAGGACAGCCAGGCAAGATGGATATTACACCTTATACTTAATCCCTGCAGCTATCAATTTCAATACCAAGGGATGGTACTCCGATCATCAGTGTCTCACTGTAGCCGATAAGTCTTGTGCCAGTCTCAGCTGTTGGCCCTCCCATAAAACTTGCTGCAAACTTCTGGCTTGATCAAGAATGTGAGATTTATCAAGATAGCTCAGAAATTTTATAATGATTGGTCTCGGAGGTTTTCCAACTGCAGGTTTAGGGTGAAGCGAGCGATGGGCCCTCTCTATTATGTAAGTGGAATTTATTTGGAGAGGGTCCAGCTATTTTCATGAGCATCTTTTGGAAGAAAAGAATGGGTAAGGATCCCTCAGCCTCTTCTGGAGGGCCAAAGATAACAATGTTGTTCCTCTGACTTCGGCCTTCTTGATCTTCCAGTTTTGTTTCCATTTTGTGCAGTCGTTGCCTTAAGTTTACCACCTCAGGCTCTACCTTGTCCTGCCAAGTCTCAAGGGAGACAGTGCGGGCCGTGACATCAGAAATAGCCCTATTGGTGTCTGAGAGCTCCCCTCTGAGCACTTTAATTTCTTCGATGATATCTTGCAGAGCTATTTTGAATGGCTGGAATTATTCCAGGAGTTTTTGTTCTGATAATGGAGTTGGTATTTGCTGGGATGTTGTAGGTGTAAGAGATTTCGAAGAGCCCCCGGCTTGGCCTTTAGGTTGTTTTGGCCCCTTCTCCAGAGTTTGTGGGGGCATATGCTTCGGTAGAGCCTGGCACATTTTGGCCTCCATTGTCGTATATGCGTAATGACGTCACCACACTTGAGGACGTGGGTGTAACAGTGCACGAGAAGCAATGGAGTAAAGCAGTTAGAAACTCCAACGTGGTGTCCTCGTTTTTATTCAATTGGTATACAGTGCATGGTAAAGTCGAGAATAGAACAATGGCAACGAGGATGGATCAGTGAAGTTGTTAAATCTGGAACTGAAAAAAAAACCAAACAAAAAAAGAATAAATAAAACAGAGAAATGGAAAGTGCTATTCCAAAGTTTGATTGTTACAGTGAACCAGCCACGCTTGGGGAGATGGACACGATGGCTCACATCTTTTGAACTGTTTGCTGATGGGAAAGGATTGATATTAGCTGACGATGAGTGCAGCTACAAAGCAATGGAGGAGAGCTTTATTACTACATCATGCAGGGACAGATGTACAAGATATTTCTCGACGCTGGGGACACCGCGGGCCAACGGACTATGCTTTCGGTAACAGCACTAAATGCCCATTGTGCCACAAGTGAACACTGTGTTTCATGCAGGCCTTCTACCAGCTAAGACAGAAGACAGGGGAGACCGTATAGCAATTTGTCACCCATCTGAGACAATCAGCCAAAGATTGTGACTTTGCAGGCAATAAGGATAATCAGATAAGGGATGCAATACTAAGGCAATGTAACTCTGAATATGTACTGCAAATTGTTAGAGGAGGGTCTGGGCTGACATTAGCAAGATTACTTGAGCTGTCCAAACAGTGTGAAAGAATAGAGGTGCAAATGGCCGTGATGCACATGAGCTCAGAGGCCCCAAAACCTGGAAACAGTTAATCACGTATTCAAAATGAGGAAAAGCATCGCAGAAGAAAGCCAAAAGAGAGGGAAAAGACAAAACGGAGAAAGTGTGTTACCGATGTGGCCACGTAGATCATTTGGCAAAAGACCCTACCTGCCCAGCTCGAGGACAGACGTGCAAGAAATGTAAAGGTAGAAATCATTTCGCTAGAATGTGTAAAACAAAAGGAAATGTAAAGCATACAGTCAAATGTGTCGATTCAGAGAAGCCAGACAGAGACTATGCATTTGTGATAAAGGAAAAAGGCGGCACGGACAGAACAATGTTCTCGGTGGGGGGAGTCAACCTGTTGATGCTAATAGACTCAGGGGCTTCCAGCAATATTGTGGACCAGGAGACCTGGGAAATGCTGAAGAGTAAAAGAATCAAGTGTCGATCGTCAAAGACCGACAAGAAACTGTACACATATTCAGCAACTGAACCACTGGCCGTAAAAGGGATCTTCACATGTACAGTAGCCATAGGCAATCGTAGTACACAGGCCAAATTCACAGTGATATGTGGACATGGCGAACCGCTGCTGGGAAGAGAGACCGCTGTAAAACTGGGGTACTCAGGCTAGGTGTCAGTGTAGCAACAGTGTCTGATGTGGGAGGCCAGATAAGGCAACAATACCCTGGATTGTTTCAAGGTGTGGGAAAGCTTAACACAAAGCAAATAAGTCTGCACATAGATGAGAAGGTGGTACCTGTGGCACAGCCCATTAGGCGAATACCCTTTCACCTGAGAGGAGCGGTGGAAACCAAAATTAAGGAACTACTGGACATGGACATAATCGAGAGGGTGGTTGAGGCCACACCATGGGTGAATCCGGTAGTGATTGTACCGAAACCAAACAAAGAAATCAGGATGTGCCTGGACATGAGACACGCGAACATAGCGATTATACGTGGCAGGTACCCAATCCCCACGGTGGATGAACTGTTGCAAGGCATGAACGGGTCTACCACATTCAGTAAGTTGGATCTTAAATGGGGCTACCATCAACTGGAACTGACACCAGAATCAAGAGGTATAACAACATTTGCAGTGCATAATGCGACGTACAGATAGAAAAGACTCATTTTTGGAGTTTCATCGGCCAGTGAGCAGTATCAGCATGAAATTGCAACTGCACTGGCTGGCATTGAGGGAGTGGAGAACATTTCAGATGATATCATTGTCCATGGCCCAGACAAGGAGAGCCATGACCGGCGGCTGCACAAGGTGCTGAACAGATTGGCGAATTCTGGCCTGACGCTTAATCCAGACAAATGCCAGTTCAATATGGACAAACTGGTCTTCATGGGTATGTTACTCTCTCAAAGGGCATAGGCCCACGACTGAAAGAGTAAGAGCAGTGGTCGAGGCCAGGGAGCCTGAGACAGTGTCAGAGGTTCGCAGCTTCCTTGGATTAGTGGGATATAGTAGTAGGTTTATCCCTCAGTTCTCCACGCTTACGGAGCCTCTACGGAAGTTGACAAAGAAGGACACAATATTCAATTTTGGACCGGAGCAAAAGATGGCGTTCCAAGCACTGAAGAGCAAGTTAGCCAAGCGGCAACGTTAGCTTACTTCGACAAGGATGCGCCCACTAAAGTGATAGCAGATGCAGGACCGGTAGGCATAGGAGCTGTACTGGTGCAGGAACAACACGGAGAGATGGTTCCAGTCTGTTATGTGAGCAGGAGTCTATCAGAGTGCGAACGCAG
Organism: Neoceratodus forsteri; assembly: GCA_016271365.2. Classification (NCBI taxonomy): domain Eukaryota; kingdom Metazoa; phylum Chordata; order Ceratodontiformes; family Ceratodontidae; genus Neoceratodus; species Neoceratodus forsteri. The sequence goes on along the minus strand of CM057459.1, from coordinate 695,584,286 downwards.
GTACTCACAAACGGAGCGTGAGGCCCTTGCATTGGTTTGGGCCTGTGAGAAGCTTCACCCATATGTGTACGGCAAGAGATTTGATTTAATGACAGACCATAAGGCGCTAGAGGCTATCTACAGTCCGCGCTCAAAACCGTGTGCTCGTATTGAGCGTTGGGTATTGAGACTACAACCTTACGACTTCCGAGTTGTGCACATACCGTGGAGATATAACATAGCAGACCCTTTGTCTCGTCTATTGGGAGAGACGGCAATGAAGGAATCACACACACATGGAGCAGAAGAGTACATACGGTTCATAGCCGTTAATGCAACTCCGGGTGCATTGACCACAAGAGAGGTCGAGGAAGCATTGGCGATTGATGAGGAACTGAGAGAGCTGAGAAGTGCCATTGAGACGGGGTGCTATGAGAGGTGCAAGGCATATGCCCCCGTGGCAAGTGAGCTGAGCACAATTGGACAGTTAGTTCTCAGGGGGACGCGCATTGTGTTACCCGTGGACTTCACCAGAGAGCTATAACTTTAGCCCATGAGGACACTTGGTATTGTGGGCACCAAACAGCACCTCAGGAGCAAAGTATGGTGGCCAGGAATGGACAAGGCAGAGAAATATGTCAAATCATGCCATGGTTGCCAGATTGATACGACCAGACGTACCAGAACCGTTGAGACCAACGATGTTACCTGAAGGACTGTGGCAGGATCTTGCCACTGATTTACTAGGTCCACTACCCACAGGACAGTCAATATTGGTAGTTGTCGATTATTACAGCAGATATTATGAATATGACGTGATGCAATCCACGCGGCCGAAAAAGGTGATTGATAGTTTGGAGACCATCTTCAGTCGCGCGCCTTTCCATAACAATCAGGTCGGACTGTGGTCCGCAGTTTATGTCTATTCAATTCCAGAGATTCTGTCGGGAGAACGGAATACAGCACGTGAGGATGACACCAAAATGGGCACAGGCGAATGGTGAGGTAGAGAGACAGAATGCCTCCCTCATGAAGAGGATTCGGATTGCACAGGCTGAAGGGCTGGACTGGAAACGAGAGCTACGCAAATATGTGACTGTATACAGATCCATTGATCACTCTACTATGGGTTGGAGCCCGGCTGAGCTTCTTTTCAAGAGAAAACTAAGGGGGAAACTTCCAGATATATCCGCACTGGAGAGTGACCTAGAGGTACGAGACAGAGACGCTGAGAAAAAGGGGAAGTACAAAGCCTATGCTGACAACCAAAGCAAAGCCAAATATTCGGAGGTGGACGTTAGGATCAAGTCCTTGTGAAACAAAGACCAAGTAGATAAGTTCGTAACACCTTTTAATAAGATACCACGTACGGTGATCAGCAAGGAGGGAAACCAAGTGGTTGTTCAGTCACCAACGGGAGAAAAATATTGCAGGAACACAACGTTCATGAAAAGATACAGGCCTGAGGAGACTACTCTACAGATGAATGAGAATAACCAACCCGAGGAAACTGGAGGGCAGAATCCTATGTTACAGAGATAGGGTGAATCCACCCAGGAATCGCCACAAAGGCCTATAACACCAAGAACAGACAGGCCTCATAGGCAAATTAAATTGCCTCAGAGACTTAAGGACTTTATTATTAAGTAGTTATACCATAGAGTAACCACCTATAGATATATATATATAAAAAAAAATAGTAAATAAATATACGCAAGATTAAGGGAATAAAAGATGTATAACAAGTTTAAATCTAAGTAAAGGGGATGTAAAACATATGCGTAATGGCGTCCTGCCTGAGGACGTGGGTGTAACAGTGCACGAGAAGCAATGGAGTAAAGCAGTTAGAAACTCCAACGTGGTGTCCTCGTTATTTTTCGATTGGTATACAGTGTATGGTAAAGTAGAGAATAGAACATCCATGATGATGCTCAGGCCCCGATTTTATGGTGAACTTTGAAAGGTATGTGCTCGTCTATTAACTCCACAAAGTACGTGTATACATTAAGAGTCTGCCAGAAGCACAATCCGTTGTAGAACAGGCTGAAAATCGACTAAACAATTATATTTTAAATGTAAATTGAGAGCTAGAGCAGGAGCCGGTCCCCAGAGCTGTGAGTCTCACAGAAGCATCTCGTGATCTCTGACATGGATTTTGTTTAAATATACTGTTGTTTATTTTATAGTGTTCTTTTTAAACTGTAGGTGACCGTGTGGGGCTCAAATGTAGCTGGCGTTATCCCAATGGCTGTAATAATTGTTCTCTGTACTCCCCTCCCCCCTGAATGGTGGTTAGGATATCACTGCATATCCAGTTTCAATGCTCTCTGAAACCATTCACTTACATTAACCGATTCCTTTCACTTTTTTTTTTTTTTTTTTTTACAGGTCTACTGAGCTGCCTACAATCCATTAGATAAGTATTATTTACCTTTTCACCTGTCCTATCTTTCACAGAACTGTGGACTTCTTTTTTTTTTTATCACTCTCTTTATTCTTATTTTACAGGTGCCCCGTTTACAGTATGTTCCAAATCCCATCCCTAATTTCACCCAGAAGCAGGTTAGTGCTACCTCTAACTATTGCCTTTTCTAAGCACAGCAACTTCTAGGATTAAGGCAAACTCTAATGTGGGGATTTTTTCCTCAGGCCATACATTTTGTTGATCCTAAAACCATTCTTTTCCTACAAAGGGTAACCCTTTACAGGTCTGGACAGATGCCTTACTTATTAGATAAGTAGAGTTTGATTTGGGTGTATCGGGTTATATGTGTGTAATTACACAACAACACTAAAACTAGGTTCATCAAGTTTCCCAACCCACAGCTTCCTCAGCAGGGATGAGTAAGTATGATGTAAAAAAATGTGTACTTTAAAGGGCTTCCTACCCACTGTAGTACCCAGTAGGGGTGCTTGAATTCTATGGAATCCATTCTGTCACTAGCTGGTCAGAGTTTCAGAATTTCTTATTCTGACTCTAATTCTGTTTTGCCTCCAGTTAAGGCATAGCAATAAAATCTGAAGTGGAATTGAAAGTTCTGGTTCTGCATCTGACACCATTTAAAGGGGCACTGTCAGTTTTTGCAGGCATTTTTATGGCCCCCCAACTATGTGTACCTGTAAACTGCACTCTAAACACAGTGTCTGAGCTGACTGTCCAGCTGTATCTGGGAAGTATGAAAAGATTTTTTTTTTTTTAAAGAAAATGCTTTCTGAGCAGACCGACCTTATGTCCTCCGTTCTCTGCTCCTGCGCGTCCACACTGTTGAATCCTGCCGAACTTGTGCATGAACGAGTTCAGCAATTTTTATGGCTAGTAAAATAGCTGGCATCATGGACTGAAGTGCATTGATTCTGCAAATACTAGTCCTGCCACAAACTGCACTGTATTTCATAAAGAAATTCTTTACTTGAAAAGTAGAAATGGGACACTGGGCATGTGCATCACTGGCACTAGAAGAAATGCCCCCCCTCCCATTATGGACTCGGCACAAGCTCACCACTGGTACTAGTGCACATGCACTGAGTGCCGGTGGTGCACATGCATCAAGTCCCATTTTTACTTTTCAAGTAAGGATTTCTTTATGAAATACAGCTCAGTTTGTGGCAGAACTAGTATCTGCAAAATCAATGCACTTTAGTCCATGATGCCAGCTATTTTGTTTACTAGCCATAAAAATTGCCGAACTTGTTCATGCATGGGTTTGGTAGAGTTCAACAGCGGGGATGGGAGCAGGGCACGGAGGACATAAGGTCAGTCCACTCAGAATGCGTTATCTGTAAAAAATTTTCTTTTCTCATTTCCCAGATGCAGTTGAACAATCAGCTCAGCAACTGTGTTTAGAGTGCAGATTATAGGCAGGCACGCATAGTAGGGGTCATAAAAATGCCTGAAAAGACTGACAGTGTCCCTTTAACCTTGAAGTAAAACCTCTCCCACCCAGAATAAACCTCCTCCCACTCTTTCTGCTCTCCCTTACCAACTGACTGGGGCCTGTCTGAGGATCCGCTGGAGCTAATTCCCTAAGACCAGGACTGCCACCTCAAAGGCCCTGTCTCCTGAGGTTTTCAGCACAGCCCTCAGTATAGTTTGAAGGCCCACCATGATGGTGAAATCACATAAGGGTTCAGAACACCTAACCAGTAACCAGGAACCAAACCATGTTGGCCTTACAAGTTAGCAAACCAACTTTAAAGGGGAATCCTCACTTAACCTGCAGTAATGCTGCAGGACTCTTAGGTTCCAGTGAAGAAAAATGCAGTGAAAGGAAATTTTTGTTTTGTTTTAATGTACTTACTATTTTGTAATTTCATTTTTTTATCTGGTTAATCTTGCAACCCTCCATCTGCCACATTTACCTACTACATGTCCCAGTGTCCCCCATGGTCAGCCCTTTGATGACACGACTGGCAGACTGAGAAACAGGGAACCTCTGTGTGCTGGGAAGTACTTAGATTGCAGTACTGTGAAGGAGCACATAATAATGCTTATTCTATCAGTAATGATTACGCTAAACTTCAGGGTGCGTTCCTAAGTTTTGCTGGAGGATAACAGATCAGGGGCCAGATATCCAAACGTTAAGTGGTGTTAGCCTATGCTAACTGTGTTTTGCACATGGTTTGTGGGTGGGCTTTATATTCAGAGACCCTTGTAGCGCGGGCTAAGCCCCTTCGCTCTCAAGCGTTAACATAGCATGGTGCCATGCAGATGAGTGGGTCTCCCTCTATATACAGGGGCAGCAGCAATTTTAAAGATTTGTGGCAGGGGTAAATGGCACCTAAAGGGGTGCTTTTTTCTGCCTTTGCAAACCTAGTCTTAACTGGCCACAAAGACCTGGTGACAAGATGGCATTTCTACAGCCATCGGCCCCCCAACCTCTGAACCCCCATCCTGGCAGAATAAAAGATACCGAATGTCTAGTAGCACCCCCTCCCACTCTCTGAGCACCCATCCTTGGCCATGTATATAATATCCTGGTGTCCATTGGCACCCCTTCCCTGACCACTTGTCCCAGGAAATGAAGTGTAGATCCTAGTGTCTAGTACCGCCCACTCCCCTAATCACCTGTACAGATGAGCATCAACCTAGCCTTGGTGTCTCCTCCTCCTCCAGATCACATGTCAGGGTGAGCATCACCATAACCCTGGGTAAAGTAGCACTCCCAATCTTCCAGTTCCCTGTCCTGATACTGTGACTGTCTGCCCTGATGACTATTGGCACCCCCTTCCTCCAATCCCCTTTCATGGTACTGTGACTGTCTGCCCTAGTATCTAGTGGCAGTCCAACCCACTGATCTACCATCCCAGTACTGTAACTGTCTGCCATGGTGTCCATTGAGACCCTAAACTGTCTGATTCCCCCCATCCCATACATGACATCCATCATTGATGGTTAGCAGCACCCCCACTCCCTAAGCAACTGTCCCATTGCTGAGAAGATAGTCACCGTTGACAAGTGCCCCCCCCACACACACACACATGATATGAGTGCTCACTGCAGCTTGTATGGCAATTGGAGGTGAAAGTGAGAGGATGGCTATGCAGGTTACCATAGAGGGATTCACTGCACATTCCCATCCTGCCAGGTAAAGGGAAGGGGCTGGGATGGGTGCTGCACTGGGTGTGGGTGAGGCAGTTGAGGGACCTAGGATGGCTACTGTGCATCAGGGCATCTGTTGCCCAGCATTTGGGAGTGGGGCAGGGTACCACTTGATGCCAAGGATTGTATAGGGGCATGGGCAGAGAGCTCAGATGGGTGGGTTGTGCCACCTGAAACCAGGGCTATGGGCTACTCGGACAGGCGAGCAGGATCAGGGGGTGCCATGAGATGCCAGGGACCATATAGCAATCTTTGGAATAGGTGTTTGGGGAGAGTGCCTGTAATCACCAGGGTACACCCCACCATCATTCGCAAGGGTATACAGGGGTGGCCACTTGTCAACAGTGACTATCTTCTCAGCAACAGGATGGTTGTTTGGGAGTATGCCGATAGCCACCAGTGATTTTGTCTACAGGACAGGTGCTCAGCAGGTGAGGGGAGTGCCACTAGACACCACGGAATCCAACACACTACCCTGGGTAGGGATCAGAGGGTGGGGAGTGCCACTAGCCACCAGAGATGACAGGATATCAGGACAAGCACAAACATGCTGCTGATTCCAATGCAGATGGGCCCATAATGAGCATGCTAATGGCCCCTTAGTGTTGTGCATGCCTGATGGGCTAATTTGCATGGTGCTGCTGAATATTGTGCTGCAGATCCTGTACTCTCTGGTCAGGGGTACAATTCCCTGTGCACTGGCTGCAGCCCAGATCATGTCAGAGCAGTGCAACTTGACTTAGCACTGTGCTGACACAGGCTGATATTCAGTTGGATGGTGGTGTTGTACATTCTGACTGAATATAGAAACCTCTGGGTTGGACTCAAGCACAGTGGAAAGCTTCGCCACTCTGCTTTTGCACTTTTTTTTTTCAATTTCTTGCCTGAAGAATTTCTGTTTTAGCCATCTTTTTTGATACCTTTGAGTATGCAAAAAAAAATGAGATCATATCCCCGCTTGTTTTTGTTATGTAAAACAATGTATCACTTATTTAGCGCTATTCTCTGATGTCCAGTAATACTCCCTACACCCTTAAATTGTATATCTCCTTGTTCCAAAAATAACATTGAGCCATACAGTTTGTGGATGGCACAGCACTCCTCTCTTCTCCTAATTCTGCTGTCTTGTCACATTTTTCACACTGTCTTTTTGTTTTGTAAAATATATTACTCTTTTTGATCTGTTTCCTAGTATCCAGTGACTCCCCTACACCCTTTAGTTACATGTTTCATTGTCCAAAAAGTAATATCGAGTCACACAGTTCAGTGACTGGCACAGCCCTCCTCTCTCCTCCTTGGCCTACCACCGACTAACAAATGCAAACCACAAAACATATCTTTGCAGTTTGCATTTGTTAGTCTGTGGCCAGCCGAGGAAAAGAGAGGAAGGCTGTGCCAGTCACTGTGGGGTTGACATGCATGTCGAGGCCTTATGGGGCCACACACTGCATCACAAGAAGTGGGTTGGCATGAAAAATTGGGAAAGGAGCAGCTGGCAGGATGAAGTCCTGGTTCTTTTTTTTTTTTTTCTTTATTGGATTTTATGACATTATAGTATAAGCTAATAAAAAGATATGAGGTATGCAGACCTCCAGACATATGTTCCAATCTATCTCAATACTACTAACGATTAACTGAGGTGAATATGTCCATATGTATAAAGTTCTGCCCCGGCAGTTAAGTTAGGAGAAAAGTTTGAAAGGATTAAACTGTAGGGCGATGATACTCTCACCAAAGTCAGTTTTCCAGTATTACCATTGACACCAATTTATCCCTTTCCTAGTAGGATTAAACACAGTGGAGCAGCTGAAGTGCTAGGAAGACATGGGAATCATTTTAAACAGATGTCCTGGTCTCAATTAAGCTACACGACAAAACCTACACACTCCGGTACAGCCTAAGCCCACCCTGTAGGCTCACAGGATCTACATTAAGATCTATCTATAAAGTTCACAATCTGAGTAGTGTTTATTTACTCTATCTATACACTCCCCATATTACCCCAACATTACAATTCAGTGATATACAGATCTCTTGTGAGTGGAGCAACAATAAACTAAGAGTAGACTAGAGAAAGAAATGGCAGTATTAATTAAACAGTGTTATACTCATCGAACTAGTCAGGAAGTAGAAGCCTTATTCAGTGATCCCTCTATAACATGGAAACATCAGTCTCTGCACCAAAGCAAAGCCAGGCTGAACTTTATATTAGGTGACCCTAAACAGCTACAGAGCCCTCCGTTCAGTCTTCATCAACATCCGATGCCTCTTCCTCAGGTCTGATCTTCTTAGTCAGCTTCTCTGCATACTCACCAGCCTGCTGAGGATCAACAAAAATATTCACCTTGGCATCGTGTCTGATTTGCAGCCTCGCAGGGAACGTGAGTTGCACTTGTATGCCATGTTTTAATAACTACTTTTTAATGACTTGCAATTCTTTTTTTTGGCTTTGAGTTTGCGTCGCCAAGTCCGGAAAAAGTCAGGTGACTGTTCTCCCACACTATATCGCCCCTGGACCCTGTGGCTTGCAGTAAAGGGATTCTTGCTTCGAGAGAAGACAATGTTACGGTCACTGTGAGAGGCCATTGTGAGGAATCCCCACGTGCGCAGGGCCTCTGAGGTATGGAGAAGGCTTTCAACAAAGTCACTCCTGAATCTGCTGGTAGTAACTTCAAGTCTTGAAAGATCAATTTATGCAATGTATTTAATAGCCCCACTTTTCCAGCATGGCGAGGTAGAAAACCCACCACTTTAACATTAGCCTGACGATTATTTTCAAGGGTCTCAGTTTTACCCCTCAGGTACTTGCAGTCTCGTATGAGTGCAGCATTACTGTCCGCTTGTCGGGAGTTTGTTACATGCAGTTCTGCAATAGCTTGAGAATGTTCCTTAGGAGTGGCATCGTTTTCAGCTAGTTTTGCTTCCATCGATGCCAATATTTTATTTGTTTCCTCCCCGTTGGCTTGAATTTTAGTAAGTATTGCCATAATCTGAGCCACAGGAAGCTCTGGAGTGACTGGGCCTCCAGCTGAACTATGCCCCGCCACAGATGAAGAATCTGCCGGGAGAAAAGAAGACTTCCATGCCACGGAATCCATGATTGCCATCTGTTTTGGGTCCCATTTCAATCCAGGATGTTTCTGCTAAGTTTTGCTTTGCTTATAGTTGAAAGAGAAGCGTGTTATATAGCGTAGATCTATTATATTCAATTGCTTCCTAAAGAGCTGGTTTATAGAGCTGCCACCATCTTGCTGATCCACAGTGCCCCCCTTGAAGTCCTGGTTCTTGCAGGCCATGCACCACCGACTGGCCCCCTACTGCTGCTAGCCACCCAGAACCCTCACCCTACATCCCATAGACTTGCCTTGTACCTTAGGTAACCCTGCCCAGAGATGCTGCCTTTCCTTGACTCACCCAGTTTAGCAGTGCAATACCCTGTCCATGCACTGGTGCCTTCAACCTTCCCTAGTGTTGGTCAGTAAGTGTAGCTTCTTTTAACCTTCTCCCCTCCCTGAGAGGAGACTGGTCTGAGGAGTGCTGAATCATGTCAACCTCCCCATGCTAGTCTACATTAGTGATCAGTGTCTCCCCTAACTCAGGTTGTTGTCCTAGCACTGCTATCACCCTCCCAACCAACTTAAAAAAAAATACTTAAAAAAGAGCCCCTTTTAATTTTTAAACCACCCAGCTGACCCAGCTAATCAGAATCGTTATCACTAATAGTAACCCATTTTTTGCTTTGACTACATGTCTCATGGAACAATTACCACACTGTACCAGGACACCAGCTCTGGTGTGGGAGGACACTAACCATGTGTGTCAGATAAGTATTGTTTTAGAATTATATTACCTTGTTTGTCCAGGTAGCTATTGAAGAACTGCAGAGCCTTTGTGACCATTTTGCTATTCTTATTTTACAGGTATGACTGGATGTTTCCTCGAACCCACCCAACTCAAGTTCCAGAATCCCCAGGACCCAGGTAAGTGTTCTTTATTTTCCATGTTGGGATATTATGGTGCATCTAAAAGTATCATGCCAGCAATTACCTTTCCATCTTTTGTACAGTAAGGGGCTTGGGCATAGCCCAGTTGGCAAGAGGATATTGATGTCAGGATGATGTCGAGGGGACAGGGGCCAAACAAAACAGCCAGGATTTACCTATATTCTTCCACTCCCAGTTACGGGTGGGAATTGGTGGGGCACAGTGTTCCCTAAATTTTTGCCTTTTAAGGGTTCAGGGGGAGCTGGGTTAGATAAAGGTGGGATGGGAAAAGAATGTCAGGGTGAGGACAATGGTGAAAGATTATTGAGGGGATGGGGGTAGCCATACAAATCCGAAGCCCCACAGCCTGGCAGAGACTGATCCTCACCATTATACCCATCAGCATAATATATCAAAGTATACAGAGTGGTAGAGTGTAAGCAGATCTAAGATGGGAAGAGAGTATCCAGGCATCATGTACTGTAGGGTGGGATTTTAGCCCTCAAGTTTTGACCATTGGTTGGAAGACATTGTGCATTAATAACACCAGTGCCATACTCCAGTTGTGCCATAGGTGCTGCCAGAAGAGAAGGCTGCCTGTACCCTCCTCACACACAGTGCCATACTCCAGCTGTGCCAAAAGTGTCACCAGAAGAGCGGGCTGCCTACATCCTCCTTTTCCAAAGCCACAGCATATTACCTCTGTATACTGTAGTGGCCCCTCTGACCTGGTGGATGTGAATCAGGATCGGGAGCTAGTCCTGAGTCTCCCACATTTTAGTGTGACTCACTATCAGTGAGCACCACTTGGGTCAAAAAATGAGACTTAACTGGGACTAGAACCCAGGCCCCAGAATGCTATCCCGTGCTCTATCAACTAAGATATTAGACCCAACATGAGCTTAACTTGGTGATTTTGGATGTTTTGTTTCAGATGCAAGTTTCTTAAGATATTGTCCATTTTCTTTGCAGATGCACACATTAAAGAATGGTGACACACTTGGAGACAGCAAATCATAAGTAGTTCGGGTAAGCATGTATTTTACCACATACTGTGTCTATCCATTTTTCAATCTACTACTCATTTTGTTACATATCCTGTTCTATCTGGCTGTTCCTCATGCACAACCAATCCATTGTGCTCTCACAAGCAAGCTTACCTTGCACTACTCTTACATAAGCATACCTACATTGTACTAGTCTGTCACACACATCCTCCCACATTGATGTCACACAGGTACACTCACTTTACTGTTACTCACACACACCCTTATGCTGCTCTCTTTTCCACACATCCCTTATGTTGCTTTCTGTTACATACCTGCTTTGCGCTTGAGCTCTCTCTCACACATTTGTCTTGTGTAGTGCTTTCTGTCACCCACTCATAAAAACACAGAAATTGTCGGCTGATAAGAACCACCAGGCCCATCCAGTTTGCCCAAAAGCCCTGCATTAGTTTGTTTCTACTGACCCTACCTAGTCAATGGCTTCCCCCCCCCTTCCCACCAGCAATGTACCCTTATGCCTGTCCCATGCATGTTTAAACCCTCCACTGTGTCTGTCCCACCACTTCCTGTGGCAGTTTATTCCATGTGTCCACCACCCTCTCTGTGAAGAAAAACTTTCTCACATTTCTCCTCACCCTTCAATTTCATGTCATACCCCCTTGTTCTTGCACATCTCTTATACTGGAAGATGCCCCCCCCCCCACACTCCTTGTTTCTGTCCTTCAGGTACTTGACTGTTTTTATCATGTTCCCCCAATCCCTCCTCTCCTCCAGTAAGTACATATTGAGGTCCTTTAGTCTCTGCTGATGTATGTCTTCTGGTGCAGTCCTTGTACAATCTTAGTTACCCTTCTCTGGACCGCCTCTACCCTGTCAATGTCCTTATGAAGGTGTGGCCTACAGAACTGCACACAGTACTCTAGGTGAGGTCTCTCTATCATTTTGTACAATGGCATAACCACCTCCCGCCTTCTGCTTGTGATACCTCTACCTATGCATCCTAGCATGCCACTGGCCCTTTCTGCAGTACTTTGTACTCTGCTTAGACACTTTTCAGTCATCAGAAATGATAACCCCCAGGTCCCTTTCTTCCTTTGTAATAGGCAGCAACTCACCACCCTATCCTGTAGCAATACCCAGGGTTCCCTCTTCCCAGGTGTATTATTTTGCACTTCTTGGAATTAAATCTTAGTTGCCACACTTCAGACAATTTTTCAAGCTTCTACAAATCCCTTCTCAATCTCTTTACTCCATCCAGAGTATTCACCCTATTGTAGATACTGGTGTCATTTGCAAACAGGCAGACCTTTCCCTCGAGCCCCAACACAATGTCACTAATGGAAACATTAAAGAGAACTGGCCCAAGGACTGATCCCTGAGGTACCCCGCTGATCACCTCCCTCTCCCTGATTTTATCCCATTTACCACCACCCTCTGCTTTCTGTCTGTAAGCCAGTTCCTAACCCAGTTTACCACCATGTGCCCCATGCCCAGGCTACTCATTTTGTAACCAGCCTTTTGTGTGTGACATGTCGAAGGCTTTCCTGAAATCTAGGTAGGTGACATCCACCGCCCCCCCCCCAATTGACATCCTTTGTAACCCAATCAAAAAAGTCTATCAGATTTGTCTGACATGACCTTCTAGCTGTGAAACCATGCTGCCTCAGATCCTGGGCTCCGATGGACTCCAGGTGCTCCACTATCCCTTCTTTAAGCAGTGCCTCCATGATCTTGCCCACTACTGAGGTGAGGCTGATGGGTCTGTAGTTTCCGACATCCTCCCTACTGCCACTTTTGTGTAGAGGGACTACATGTGCCCTCTTCCAGTCCTCTGGAACAACACCTGTGTTAAGTGACTCAGTGAACAAAGCTGCCAGTGGCGCCGCTAACTCCCCTCTCAATTTCCTTAATATCCTGGGATGTATGCCGTCTAGCCCCATTGCCTTGTCCACCCTTAGTTTTGTGAGCTCCTTCAGGACTCTCTCCACCATGAATGAACTAGTGTTTACCTCTTCCTCCCTCTTTGTTCTTGCTACTCAGTTGTGGTCTGTGACCCTCACCCTCCTCAGTGAACGCTGAGCAGAAGTAGTTGTTCAGTATTTCTGCCTTTTCTGGGTCACCTCTTTGCACTCTCCTGTCTCCCCTCTATATAGAAACATAGAATTTGACGGCAGATAAGGACTGCTTGGCCCACCCAGTCTGCCCATTTTCCTACCTAACAGATAAGCTGCAGATCCTAGTTAACCAACAGCTTACTTCCTCCTACACCCCACTAGGACTGCTTTATGCCTGTCCTATGCATTCTTGAAGTTCCCCACTGTTCTTGACTCCACGACCTCCTCAGGGAGGCTGTTCCATGCATCCACAACCCTCTCAGTGAAAAAATACTTCCTCACATTACCTCTGAGCCGTCCCCCCTGTATCTTCAAATTGTGCCCCCTTGTTCTTTCACATCTCTTTTTCTGGAAGATGCTACCCTCTTGGACTTTGTTAATTCCCTAGAGGTACTGAAAGTTTCTATCATGTCCCTCTCTCCTTCTTTCCTCAAGGGTATACATATTAAGCTCCTTTAGTCTTTCTTCGTATGTCTTCTGGTGCAGACCCTGCACCCTTGGTTGCCCTCCTCTGGACAGCCTCCACTCTGTCTATGTCTTTGGAGATGGGGTCTCCAGAACTGCACACAGTACTCAGATGGGGTCTCACCAACTGTCTGTAGAGGGATAACAACTTCCTGTTTTCTACTATTGATGCCTCTTCCTATGCATCCCAGTGTACCCCAGCCTTCCTTACTGCCTTCTCACATTGCTTGCCCACCTTTAGGTCATCTGATATAATTACCCCCAGGTCCCTTTCTATTTTTACTGTTGTCAGTATCTCACCCCCCCCATTGTGTACGCTTCCCCTGGGTTTTTGTTTCCCATGTGCATTACCTTGCACTTCTTTGCATTGAATCTGAGCTGCCATGCATTTGACCATTCCACCAACCTTGCCAAGTCCCTTCTCATCCTTTCCACTCCATCTTGTGTATCAACCCTGTTGCAGATCTTTGTGTCATCTGCAAAGAGACATACTTTTCCTTCCAGTTCTTCTGCAATGTCACTTATAAAGACATTAAAAGGGACCGGTTCCAGTACTGAACCCTGCAGTACCTGGCTAGTAACCCTCCTTTCTTCACTGTGTACTCCATTTACTACTACCCTTTGTGTCCTGTTGTCTAGCCAATTTTTTATCCAGGCTACCACCTTGGGACCCACTCCAAGGCTGGCTATCTTGTGTATTAATCTTTTGTGTGGGACTGTATCAAATGCCTTACTAAAATCTAGGTAGACCATGTCCACTGCCCTCCTGGTCTACTACTTTGGTCACCCAGTCAAAGAAATCTATTAGATTCATCTGACATGACCTTCCCATAGTGAATCCATGCTGCCTTGGGTTCTGTGCCCCACTGGCCTCTAGGTACTCAACAATTCTTTCCTTTAGAAGTGATTCCATCATTTTCCCTACCACTGAGGTCAAACTAACTGGTCTGTAGTTTCCTGCCTCTGTCCTGCTCCCACTTTTGTGAAGAGGAATCACATCTGCCCTCCTCCAGTCCTCGGGTATCACCCCATCCTGCCATGATTTGTTAAAGAGAGTAGTCAGCCGTGTCACTAGTTCTACGCTTAGTTCTTTTAGAATTCTTGGGTGAATCCCATCAGGCCCCATTGCTTTGTCCACCTTCAATTTTATTAGTTCTTTCAGAACCCTTTCTTCTGTAAATGGACTGGTATCGACCCCCGTCTTCAGAGTGTTTCTCTTGTTTGGTTTAGGTAACTCCCCCTCCTCTTCCTTTGTGAATACTGAGCAGAAATATTCGTTCAGTATCCCTGCTTTCTCACTGTCACCCTCTACCCACATTCCTCCCTTTATTAAGCTTCAGTATCCTCCTTAGGTCTTTCTTCGCTCCCTAATGTACCTATAAAAGGTCTTATCCCCTTCTTAACAGAATTGGCTATCCTTTCCTTGGTTCGGCCTTGCTATTCTGACTGCCTTCCCAGCCTCTTTCTGCTTTAACTGATAAAGTTCTCTGTCCTGCTCCTTCTGTGTTTCCTTATATTTCCTGAATACTGTCCTTTACTCCTTAACCTTCCCTGCCACCTCTTTTGAGAACCATAGCGTTTTTCCTTCGTTGTGTTTATTGATTTGCTTTACACAAAAAGCTTGTTGCCTCTGTGATGCTGTTTTGATCACTCCCATTGTTCCTCCACCCCTCCTTCTTGCCTGTTTGCTAGTGCTTTTCTGAGGCACTCTCATTTCCCAAAGTCAGCCTCCTAAAGTCCAGTACTCTTGCTTTTGCATGGCAGTTGTATGGCTGTGTTTATCGTGAACCACACTGTTTGGTGGTCGCTTGTTCCCAGATGGCTACCCACATCTAAATCTGAGATTCTTTCTCCGTCCCTATTTGAGAGTACCAGGTCTAAGATTGCTCCCTCCCGAGTGGGTTCCAATACTAGCTGTCTGAGGCATGCCCCCTGTAAGGCATCAAGAATGAGCCTTACAATCCCCCCGCCAGCCTTCCTTCTTTCACTGACGTACCTAAAAAAAGTCTTGTCCCCTTTCTTTACTGTCTGTGACAATCTTTCTTCAGTCTGCACCTTTACTCTCCTTACAACCTTTCCTCTTTATTTAAGATTATTTAGGTACTCATCCCTGTCTGGCTTCCTTTGAGTTTCCTTGTATTTTCTGAAACTTGCCCATTTGGCCCTTACCTTGCCTGCTACCTCTCTCGATAATCATAGAGGTTTCCTCCTTTTCCTGCCTTTGCTTACCACCTTGGTGCAATGGTTCATCACCTCCTGTATGGCTCCCTTCAAGCATTTCCACAGCTCCTCGACTCCCTCTCCTATCTCCAGTCCCAGCAGGGCCTCTTTGATACACCTCTCCATTCGCTCAAAATCTGCCCTTTTAAAATCCAGAACTCTTGCCTTACTGTGACTAGACAGTGTCTCTGTCTCCATGTTAAACCAAACTATGTTGTAGTCACTGGATCCCAGCTGTCCTTCCACCCGGACGTTCGTTATACTGTCCCCATTGGTCAGTATCTGGTCCAGAATTGCCCTTTCTCTTGTGGGATATCCTACCAGCTGTCTGAGTCCTGCACCTGCAGTGAATCCATCATGACCCTGCTCCTAGTTGAAGCAGCAGCTGGGATGGTCCAATCAACGTCTGGGATAATGAAGTCACCCAGCAGTAATACCTCACCCTTTGTTGCCATCTGCTGAGTTTGATCCATTAGATCCCTGTCCATCTCCTCCCCTTGTGCTGGAGGTCTGTAGATCACCCTTGTTCAAACTGCTGTGCCATTTCCTGGCTCAAGGGTAACCCACAGTGCCTCGATCATCCCCTGTCCACCCTGCACCTGCACTGCTCATACCTACCTTATGCAACTCTCTCCCACAAAAACATGCCTCATGTTGTACAATGTCTTGAAAGCATCCACCTTATGTTGTGTGTTTTACTGTACCAGACACCCATGTTATGTGTTGTGTTATCTTGTATACACCCACTTAGTGTACTCAATCCCACTCACCCACCTCATGTTGTACTGTTGCACACTCCTTCCCCATGTTGTGCTGTTTCCTACACCTCATCTTGTATTGTGCTTTCTCTTGTACACACCTGCCATGTGTTGTCCTCTTACATTCCTGCCCCATGTTGCACTCCCTCATCTACACATACACAATCCTATGCACTCTTGTTGCTCTTACACAAACCTGACCTGACCTGTGTTGTGCTACCTCACACATACTCCCACATTGTGCTGTGCTGGCTGATGCTTTCTTCATGTTGTAGCTGTCTTTTGCACTCACCTTATATTTTTATGTTGGCTCGTGCTTGGGCGCCAGGCAACATATTGCATTAGTAGCAGATTTGGAGGTGCGGTCAATGTTGGACGAATGCAGGGCATGCATCAGTAGGTGCGCCCCCATTCCCCAATAAGCCAGCATGCAGGCACCACACCAGGAATACATAATATGGCGAGCACATCTAAGAAAAGGTCCACTGCAATGAAAGCCAATCTCGTCATGCAGCGACACCAAAACACGCCCTCCCTACGTGCCTTTCCTGGTGAAGCCCTTCAATGAACATGGTGGCGCTGACTGCCGCTGTGTGGAGAGATGACTTCAGGGGTGCCCAATCCCCCTGTCAGCATTCCCCAACACACTTCATTTGCCAATGGGGGAGCTGACTCCCGGTTGGCATAATGTACCCCCCATTTAAAGTGTGTACCAAGGGGGTGCCCAATCCTCCTCAGCATCATGTCCCCACTTCCCAGTTTAATTTGTCGATGGGGGTGCCCAATCCTCCATCAGCTACAGAACTTCCCCCCCAAAAACAAGCACTCAGGTGGCATGCTGGGAGCCCACCCCAGCATGTCAAATGCCCCTGTAAAACAAAAATGGTCCCACAATGCTTTTTTTTACAACCTGCAAACCAGAAAATGGTCCCTCATTGAGTTCAGTAGCCCTCCCCACCAGCGCCCCACCCTCTGTGCACCTGCCTTCCCACACACCCCTCACCCCATACCCACCTCGGAGCATGGTGCAATGATCTTAATGGACCAGGAACACGTCTGCACTCTTCAAAGCCGACCGCGAGCTGAAGAAAGCGGTTAGCTGTATAATGGCATAAATAGGTTTTTTTCAACTTTGATGCATATCTCAGGCATTTTTGGGAATTTGGGCACCACATTTTCAACATGGGGTTATTGGGACCCCTCCTCATGAATTCAGTCACTGTCATGGTGTTATTTGGTCCTGAAAGGTGATTTCACGGTCACTGCGCTGAATCACCTTTCGGGACCGATTTACCAAATGACAGTGCCACTGCTCATGAGGGGGGCTGTCAAAAAGCCTATGTAGCAAATTTGGTGAAAAAAAATCCAAAAAATGGCTGTTTTACGAACGTGTATTGCGCAGTTTCCATGCACACTCATAACTTCATGAATTTGTAATATTTTCACTCCAGATTTTCAAAATTTGAATTTTTCCACACCTCCTTATGAACAGTAAGTTGTCATTTTACATATCCTGGCCAAAATGTATTTTTGCACGTCCGGTGCAGAATAGCGTGGTCACTGTGTGAAATCAATTTTGGGACAGTTTGAGAAAATGACAGGGACACTGTTCAGGAGCAGAGGTCCCAAAATGCCTATGTTGAACATTTGGTGATGAAAGTCCATAAAGTGACTGTGTTACAAGCGTGCGTTGTGCAGTTTCCACGCACCCTTGCAACTTCGCAAATTTGCAATATTTTCATGGCAGATTTTCAACACTGGAATTTTTTCACACCTCCTTATGAACAGTACAGCTGTCATTTTTCACAGCCTGCCCAAAATGTGTTTCCACCTGTGGTGCACACGATGGCGTGGTGGCTGTGGGAAATCAACTTTTGGGACAGATTAACAAAATCACAGTGCCACTGTTCAGGAGGGAGGTCCCAAAATGCCTATGTTGAAAATGTGGCTAAAATCCCAAAAATAATTGGGTTACAGATGTGTGTTGCGCAGTTTCTATGCATGCTCATGACTTCCCAATTTTTCATATTTTCACTCCTGATTTTCAACGTTGCCATTTTTTTACACCTCCTTATGAACAATACAGTTGTCATTTTTCACATCCTGCCCAAAATGTGTCTTCGCCCGTGTGTCGCCAAATGGCATAGCCACAGTGCAAAACCACCTTTCAGCTAACAAACTGATTGTGCCGCTCTTCATGAGGTGGGGTCACAAAAAGCCTATGTTAAAAATTTGGAGTGAAAATACCAACAAATGCCTACGATGCTATGGTTTCCAACTGTAACACCCCACCCTGTAGAGACTGACAGGTGTCAGGGGTGTGACTTGGTATCATTGGCTGTAATGCTCATGCCATTCCACCCACACACCCACCCTGCATCCAGTGACAGGCATCAAGGTGTGCCTTGGAGTGTTCGGCCCTAAAGTTCTCCCCATTCTCCTATACTGCACCCGTCTCAGTGTATTTCCTTATGGAATGGGGTAAGTATAAGGCCCAAAGACCCCAAAGCACACCACGACACTTGTTAGTGTCTACAGAGTAGGGTGAGGTAAAATGGCATGAGAGTTATAGCTGATGCCCCAAAGGCACACCCCAACACCTGTCAGTCTCTGCAGGGTGGGGGTGGGGTTGGCATCAGTTCAGTACTTCACTGCCATTCCTATTATGCATCTCTGACTCCTGCACTGCCAATGCCAGCGAGACAACATTCGGCATTGACAAATGCTTGTTATATTTACTGTGGAGGTGACATTATCGATGTGTTTGGCAAATGACAGGGAGCTATCCAAGGTTACACCTAGGTACTTAAAGTGTTGTATTTGGTTGAGTGGTATGCCAGAGGAGTTCCTGATAATTAGTGATGTAGCTCTGTGTTTGCTATGAGCACCACTGAACAACATAACCTTCGTTTTTTTGTAATTTAGTACCAGTTTTTGGTGCCTGAACCAGTCCTCCACTTCCTTGAAACCAAGTTGAAGTTGATATTCCATGTGCACGGGTTCTGTGCCACTAGTGAAGATCACTGCGTCATCCGCATAGAGGAGGTTGTGCTGTTGACACGCACTTCGGAGGTCATTTATGAAGATGCTGAAAAGAAGTGGTCCAAGAATAGAGCCTTGCAGGACTCCCGATCTGACAGGTTGTAGGTCAGAGGTAACAGTGGCTATTCTCACCTGTTGGGTAAGTTTGGATAAGTAGCTTCTGAACCAGGACACAGTATTGGTAGAGAGGCCTAAGATAGCTGCTTGAGGAGGAGGTTGTGATTAACTGTATCAAAGGCCTTAGTGAGGCTGATGAATGTCGTGCCCACTAAGCTGCCTTGATCCAGGCAGTTGTGAATGAAACTAGTGAATTCAATCAATGCTATGGTGGTGTTGTGGCCCTTTCTAAAACCATGTTGCTGGGACACTGTAATGAGTATTTGTCCAGGTAATCAACCAGCTGGTCGGCAACAATGCGTTCAAGCAACTTGGAAAGGGGTGGGAGGATGGAGGTAGGCCTATAGCTAAAGCATAGGGAACGGTTTGCACTTTTGTGGACAGGGGCAACAAGGGTAGGCTTCCAGAGCAGGGGAAATTCTGCCAGCCTCGGTGAGAGATTCATTATCTTTGTGATAGGTCCCAGGGTAGCATCAAGTGTAAGTGTGATTAGTTTGAGATCTAGTGAGTCACCGCTGTGCTAGATTTACCTAGGGCCTTTGCAAGGTATTTCTTGACCATGTACTGATGGACATCTTTGAAGTAGAAAGGAGGAGTTGCAGGGGTCTGGACCTCAGGACTGGCAACAAACTGCTTTTTAGTGTCTGTAATGGAGTCTTCACTGTCCTCGAAGAAATCAGGGGGCAGGACACTGCCCAGGTCTGAAAACATATTGTTGAAGGCGTTGGCTATGGTCAGAGGGTCAAGCATGGGAGTTCCATTGATATTGAGCATTGTAGGGGCAACCTTGGGGTCTTTGCCATTTACCTCTTTTATGTTGTTCCAGAAACTGTTGTCATTACCCCAGGTGGTAGTGAGCTGCTCTCTGTGGTACCTTCTTTTTGCCAGATGGATATCCCGGGTACACGTGTTCTTGGCAGCTTTGTAAGCCTGGACATCAGCTGGCTTGCTAGTGGTCCTGGCTCAGTGCCAAAGGTGGTCTCTGTGGTTCATCTGTCTGATCAGGTCCTGGGATATCTAGGGATTAGTTTTGCCTCTGACTTTCATTTTGTTTCAAAGATGCATAGATATCACAGGCTTCATTGAAGTGACTGATGAAGTAGTCAAGAACTGTGTTTATGTCATTTGTTGAATCAAGTAATGACCAGTCAATGCCACAAAGGTGTTGCTTCAGATGTTCAGGATGACCAGGCTTTAGCACGCTGGTGAGAATAGTTTTTTTGGGGGGGTTATTAAATTTGTTTGTCCAAAGACAGGTAATGGGTGAGTGGTCACTTATGGCATTTGGTAGCACATTAACATTGGAGATTCGATCTGGGCAGTTAGACAGGATCCAGTCAATTAGGGAATAAGAACCCATTTTGTAGTTTATCCTGGTCAGTGCAGTGACTAGCTGAGTGATGTTTAGAGCAGATTCTGCATCCTTAAAAGTGCCAACATCAGGTGCTTGCCAGTTAATATTAAAGTCTCCCATAATAATAGATTCAGAGTGTTGAGGAAAGTTCCTAATGAATTCCACCAGAGAATGGAAGCTAGTGTCGCAGTCCTTGGATGGTATGTAAACAGCCACAATTGTAAGAATTTTGTTGTGTGCCCCAAACAGAACATTAACAGCCAGTGCCTGGGTGGCATTTTCTAGGTTTTTTATAGGTAAGGTATAATCTGTAAGGGTTTCCTTGATGTAGATGGCACACCCACCTCTGCGTTTTGAAGGCCTATCCTGCCTGAATATGACATAACCTGGTAAGGCCACTGCTGGATCTGGGATCTTCGGAGAGAGCCATGTTTCCATGACAGTTAGGATATCAGGGTTCTGCTGCGAGACCCATGCTTGAAGCCTATCTAATTTACAAAGTAAACTGCAGACATTGATGGAGGCAAGCTTGAGTGATCCAGTCTTGTGGGGACCAGTAGATAAGGTTGGCCTAGCCAGGCCAGGGTTGGGATGCACGTTCCCTGACAATAGCAATAGCATTAGTATAAACCTAAGTAAGAGTTTTTTTTACTAGGCTGAGTTTAAGTTTGATGTGCCAGCACTAGGTTGAGATTCTCTTTCTACTGATGTATAGCACAGTGACCGAGGGTGATAAAGCTATAGGGAGGCAGTGCAGAAGTTTTGTCTAGTCTGGTGCATATCGTAGAGGCCAAGGAAAGATCCAAGTGTCCTTGGGTGTATGATACAGGTTACTGGTTATAAAGCCATGGACATAGTGGATGTCAGAGTGGTGATTTATTCCTTGGTGTTGATGTAGAGGGGACTCTTAAGCTGTGTAGTGGTCCAAGATTATGGTTAGGAATACTAGTAATAGTAAAGTTTGTTGTGGACTCATTGCTTTGATGGGCAGTAGTTGCCTCAGTCTGCTACTCAGCTGTGGTCTGCGACCCTCCCCCTCTTCAGTGAATACTGAACAGAAGTATTTGTTCAGTATTTCTGCCTTTTTCAGGTCTCCCTCTTGACATTCCCCTGCCTCCCATCTGAGCCTTACAATCCCCCTCGCGTTTCCTCCTTTCGCTGATATACCTAAAGAATGCATTGTCTCCTTTCTTCTCCATCTGCACTTATCTTTCTTTGGTCTGTGCCTTTGCTCTCCTTATAGCCTTTACTTCTTCCTTTTAGATTCTTTAGGTACACCTCCCTGTCTTCCTCCGTGTGAGTCTCCTTATATTTCCTGAAACTCACCTTTTTGGCCCTTACCTTGCCTGCCACCTCCCTATGAGAACCATAACAGGTTCTTCCTTTTCTTGCCTTTGCATACCACCTTAATACACTGGTTCATAACTTCCTGCATGGCTCCTTTCAGGTGTTCCCACTGCTTCTCAACTCCCTCTTCTAACTCCTTCCTTGCCAGGACTTCTTTGATGCCCCTTCCCATACTAGCAAAATTTGTCTTCCTGAAATCCAAGACTCTTGTCTTAGTGTGACTTGTCTGCATCCTTGTCCCCATGTTAAATCTCACTATGTGGTGGTCACTCCATTTCCCTTTCTAGACTCCTTGCAGGGGGCATTCCTCAGGCAACTAGTAAAGGAGTCCACCTGTGAGGGAGTAATATTGGACCTTGTACTCACCATGGGGACAGTGTTGCAGATGTCACAGTGGGTGGCCATCTGGGGGACCAGTGATCACCGTATGGTGGGGTTCAATATAAGAACCTTGGCAGAAATGAACCAGGATCTGGGACTTTAGGAGGACCAATTTTACAAAGATGGGGGAATGCCTATAGGATGCCCTGGCAGGGGGATAGAACTTGGGAGGAGTGGAAGAACAGTGAGCTAAACTAAAAGTGCTGACAGTGAAGGCAACAAACCTCTGCGTCAAGCTAGTAAGCAAAAGCAAGAAGTGAAAAAGACTGCTATAGTTTTCAAACGAAGTTGCTGGGAACATAAGGGCAAAAAAGTTAGCATTCAGAAGGTATAGGGAGACATCGAGGGAGGAGGAAAGGGAGGTGTATCAGGAGAAGCAGAGGGAGGCAGAGAAAGCAGTCAAAAGTGCAAAGGTGCAAACAGAGGAAAAATAGCTCAGGCAGTAAAGAAAGGGAACAGGACATTTTTCATGTATGTAATTAGAAGGAGAAAGACCAGGGGAGGGATTATAAGCCTAAGGTTGGAAGGGGGGGGAGTGTGTGGAAGGGGACAAGGAAAATCCTGAATGACTACTTTTGTTCAGTGTTCACAAAGGAAAGGGAAGGAGGGGACCACAGATAAATGCCAGGGGCATTGAAGGAAGGGAGGTGGATACTACTCCATTTACAGAGAAAGATGTCCTGAAGGCACTTGCAAATCTGAAAGTGGACAAGGCAATAGGGCCAGATGAGATACATCCAAGGATATTGAGGGAGCCCAGAAAGGTACCAGTTGCACCTCTGACAGTCCTGTTTAGTCACTCACTGGAGACTGGAGTGGTCCTGAGGACTGTAGGAGAGCAAATATTGTCCCACTTCATAAACGTGGAAGCAGGGAGGAGGAGGCTGGCAATTACAGGCCAGTCAGCCTGACTTTGATGGTGGAGAAATTAATGGAATCACTACTGAAGGAAAGGATTGTGGAATATCTTGAATCCAGTGGCTTATAAGATCTAAGGCAGAATAGAGTCATTGGGGTGATGTCATGTCAAACAGATCTGATACAGTTCTTTGACTGGGTGACCAGGGAATTAGATCTGGTTGGAGTTGTGGATGTGGCCTATCTAGATTTCAGTAAGGCCTTCTACACTGTTCCACATAGGAAACTCCTAGGAGTGGGTCCAGAGATGGTAAACTGGGTAAGAATTTGGTTGGGGATAGGCAACAGAGGGTGGTGATAAGCAGAGTTCACTCAGAGGAAGAAAGAGTGACCAGTTGGGTGCCACAAGGATCAGTACTGGGACCGATCCTCTTTAGTGTCTTTATTGGCAACATTGCAGATGGTCTAGGAGGGAAAGTATGCCTTTGTTGCTGATGGCACTAAGATCTCCAATAGGGTAGACACTCTGGATTGGGGGGAGATAAGAGGATCTAAGAAAGCTTTAGGAGTGGTCAAGACTGTGACAACTAAGTTTTAATGTGAACAAGTGCAAAATCATGCATGTGGGGCGCAGAAACCTTGGAGTGGAATACGAAATGGGGGGAGTGGTAATGGCAACATCCAAATAGGAAAGAGACCTGGGGTAGTCATAGGTGATGACCCAAAGCTGGACAAACAGTTTGACAAGGCAGTTGGGATAGCCAGTGGGATGCTAGGGTGCATATGAAGGGATAACACCAGTAGAATGAGGCGGGTGGTGATACTGCTGTATAAATCACTGATAAGACCTTACCTAGAGTACTGTGCCCAGTTCTGGAGACCACATCCCTGGAAAGACATAGACAGAGTACAGGTTGGCCAAAGGAGGGCAACTAAAATGGTGCAGGGTATGCATAAAATGCCCTATGAGGAGAAATTAAAAGACCTCAATATGTACACCCTGAAGGAAGTGAAGGAGAGGGAGTATATGATAGAGACTTTCAAATACCTCACAGGTATACATAAGGTTCAAGAGGGAAGCATTTTTCAGAAAAAAAGCTACTCAAGAACGAACAGTCATTCTATGAAGCTGGGGAGTGTAGTCTCAGGCGTGATATAAGGAAGTACTTCTTCACAGAAAGACTGGTGGATGCTTGGAACAGCTTCCTAGCAGAAGTTTTGGGGCCAAAACCTGTACTGTGATTCAAGAAGGAATGGGATAAGCATAAGGGAACCATAGTTGTAAGGAAAGGCGGGGGGAGCTGAAGATCAAGTACAGTCTGCCTTGTTACAGTGGGTAGGAAAAATGGCAGACTAGGTGGAGTAAGTGGTCCTTATTTGCCATCAAACTCTATGTTTCTATCTTTTCATCTGTGATTGGCCTGAGCTGCTGCACAGAGTGACCAGATGTAGGTGAAGAAAGGAGGATTTGAACCTGCATTGTGGGCCACTGAATTGGAGAGTGGTAGGATTGTTCTTGAAATCGGAGGACTCATCACCAGATGGATGCTACCAACTGAAGAATTTAAATAGGCTAACTAGACCACCAGTGGTGCTAACTCCATGACAGCCATATTGTCTCCCAAATTATTTCAGTTTGAATAGTCCTTCTGAAATCTGTAAACCAAGTCACAATTTCAAGTTACTATTTCTCCAACTGACTCTGAAATTTAACTTAATATTTTGTTTTCATCCTTTTGCAGATTTCCTGACTTTGAAGTACGCAAATGAAACGTGAGCCCAGATAAATGCAAGACCAGACATTCTGAAACTATCTGTAACAAAACTGCAGACTGACTGACAATGAATATTACTTTGGTTATTATAGGACTTGTACTTAACCTCAGTAGTTCTACAAGGCCAGCTTTCATCTGTGTGTTAGGAGAACTAAATAGTGACAGGACTTATTGTAGTTGATTTATTCTCCCACAACTAACCAACAGCGGTGGTGGTATGTAGCTGCAGGAGGTTCTTGGATGCTGCTGGTGTGGCTTTGTTGATATGATGATGATGTGGGTCATGTCAGACCAAACAGATAGGAGTGTAATTCCAGCTGGGAAGTGAGTAAAAAGAAAACTCTTCATGCAGCCACACACCTGAGGTGGGGGGCCATAAATGCTGGCATTCTAATTTATTACTAATGAAACTGTTTTATTTTTATTTTTATAATGAAAAAATAAAGTTGTTTTAAGTTCAGAAATGTGTCTGGCATGTAATTATTACTGAACGTAGTCCATGCATAGTATACAAACAGCAAATGTTGATGAGAGCATAGCGTGTGTGTGTGTGTGTATATGTGTGTGTGTGATACTAATAGTATACTTTCAGTACGACCACATATTAAATACAGTATATTTTCAGTACAATGTTGATGGTATAGTTTTAGCACAATAATCATGTACCAATGGAATACTGTCACTACAGTAATCATATGCTGATGGCATTCTATCAGTACAATAATCCTAGAATGATGGTATATTTTCAGTACAGCAATCGTATACTGTCAGTACAGTCCTCATATAATAGTGAATTTGTAATACAGTATTTCCTATGTTGATATTATTCTTCAGTGCATTAATCATATACTGCTTAGTATACTTAAAAATACTAAATTAGGCCA
This sequence comes from Neoceratodus forsteri, assembly GCA_016271365.2. NCBI lineage: Eukaryota > Metazoa > Chordata > Ceratodontiformes > Ceratodontidae > Neoceratodus > Neoceratodus forsteri. Next base: position 695,558,403 of record CM057459.1, on the reverse strand, counting down.
TAATAGAAAGTACAGTGGTAATTTATGCTTTTAATATACTTGGTGTTTTTAGACATATATTTCAAGTATATTTATTAACTAAAAATTGAACTATACTTGTATACTTTTATATTTATTATACTAAATATTGAAGTACACTTAGACATACTAAAAATATGCTACTTTTTTGTAAGGGACCCCATAATGCAATAATCAATTAATAATACATTTACTGTATATTTAGGGATTTACTTTCAGTAAATTCAGTATAAAAATAAGTATTAAAATACATTTATTTATAGTATGATTACGTGTAAAATTAAGTACTAAACTTTTTTTTAATTTTAGGTGTTAATTGAGATCAATTGTTAAATTAAGTGGTAAAATATATTTAATTTACATATTAAGGGATTACTGTTAAAGTGAAATTAAGAATTTACATATATTTAGTTTAAAAAAATTAAGGGGTGCAGATTAAGTATGCAATCAATTAGAAAGTCATGCTTACTTTGAGGAATTAAGGGGTATAAATTAAACATAGCAGTAAGAAGAAAAACATCATTAATCTTAAAAAAAATTAAGCAGAAAAAAGGTTTAAATTGTGCGCTGTGATTAAGGCTGAATTAGGCAGAATTTAAGGATGAAAGAATCCACAGATTAATTGCTAAATTAAGTACTAAAATGTATTAAATTTAGGTATTAAGGGATTAAAATTAAGTGTAAATTTAACAATGTAAATATATTTAATTTTAAGAATTAAGGGGTGCAGATTAAGTATAAAATCAATGAGATATTCATGCTTACATAAAAAAAATAAAGGTAAAAATTAGGCATGCAGGTAAGAAGAAAAACATCATTAATGTTAAAAAATTAAGGAAAAAAGGTTTAAATTGTGTGCTCCGTTAAGGCTGAATTCAGCAGAAATTAAGGATGAAAACAAATTAATTATTCCCTTAAAATTCAGTAGGGCCATAAATGGTAAAATTAAGGGATTTTTAAGGTTAGAAATTAAGGGATTCCCATTTCATAGTGGCTTGTATAAGGCTCTCTGTGACTTGTTGTCCCACAGAGCCAGGAAACCTTCCAGTTAGTGGGCACAAGTCCTCCCTTGGGATTCCTCTAGTAAAAACTGGGAGACAGTTTGACTTAATGCCCATAGATATGTCAAAATAGATCACTACAGTCTTATGCAAACTAAAATTCTTCAAGATGTGTATTATACTCCAGAAAAGCTGCATGCCTGGAAGGTCATCAACTTCCCTCTATGTGCTAAGTGCAAAGCTGATATTGATACCCTTAAGCATATCCTCTGGGATTACCCTAAAGTTCAGTCCCTCAGGCTCCATGTCTACCAACTTCTTGACTATCTCTTTGGCCTGCAAAACACTTTCACTCTGTATAAATGCCTACTAAGCCTGGGCATTGAACACCTTATGGGTCAATATAAACATCACTTTATTTTAACTACCCTTACAGTTAAAAAAATCATACTGCACCACTGGAAGGACACGCTTACCCCTACTCTTTAGGAGTGGCACACAGAAGTCATGCAAGCTCTTCACATGGAGAAAATGCTTACCTCTTTGCATCACAGGTATGCTGCTTTTCGCACTCACTGTGAAAAGCTGTCTACCTAGCTAGGGACTGCAGACCTTGTCTGACAAGTACACATAGCCCTGGGCCTACTGCAATAAGGCATAATTTATTATACATTGCTACATTAACTTCCTGATGGCTGCTTCTCAGGGTGCGTAAAAACATAGAAACACAGACTTTGATGGCAGATAAGGACCGCTTGGCCCACACAGTCTGCCCATTTCCTTACCTATTGGATAAGCTGCAGATCCTAGTTAACCAACAGCCTATTTCTTCCTACCCCCCACCAGAATTGCTTTATGTCTGTTCCATGCATTCTTGAATTCTCCCACTTTTTTTGACCCCACAACCTCCTCAGGAATGCTCTTCCATGTGTCCAACACCCTCTCTGTGAAAAAAGACTTCCTCACATTGCCCCTGAGCCATCCCCCTCTATCTTCAAATTTGTGTCCCCTTTTTCTTGCACATCTCTTTTTCTGAAAGATGCTACCCTCTTGGACTTTGTTGATTCCCTTGAGGTACTTGAAAGTTTCTAGCAAGTCCCCCCTCGCCCTCCTTTCCTCAAGGGTATACATATTAAGCTCCTTTAGTCTATCTTCATATGGCTTCTGTTGCAGACCCTGCACCATTTTAGTTGCCCTTCTCTGAACTGCCTGCATTCTGTATATGTCCTTGTGGAGGTGGGGTCTCCAGAACTGCATGGGATGGGGTTTCACCAACTGTCTGTACAGAGGGATGACTACTTCATTTTTTTTACTGGTGATGCCTCTCCCTATACATCCCAGTATCCCCCCAGCCATCCTTACTGCCTTCTCATACTTCTTACATTGCTTGCTTATCTTTAGGTCATCTGATATGACTACCCCCAGGTCCCTTTCCATTTTTGTTGCTGTTAATACCTCCTCTCCTATGGCAGGCCCCACTAACTGAATGGGTGGGGGAGGTTGGGTGGGATTAGGCCATGCAACCCTGTATTGTTATGTCTTTTGTTTGTGCTTTTCCCTTTTTGTCCTTGTTTGTTCTTGTTCGATTTGTATCCCTTGTACTGGCATTATAATGTTCAATAAAGTATACTTATTAAAAAAAAATAAAATGAAGGTATATCTCCCACTCTCTGTATACCCTAAAGTACACCCAAACTTGCCACACACCCGACTATCCTTGCATCAGTGTGAATGTGGCAACAGGTGGAGAAATGGCTACACACTGACTTGACCCACCCACAACTTACCCCTTTATTGGATAATCTACCAGTCTGAATTGGTGGACGCCCAATCTCCTGGCCCAACTGGAGACAGAAAGGAATAATCACACTGGCTGAGCTCCTCCTCTCACACCAGACAGAACTGGACTCTTTTCAGAACCTACAAGTCCATTACAGGTTGCCCAAGGCAGACTTCTGGCACAATCTGAGGAGCTCCCTAGCTCCCAAAAGCCAATGGCTCAGGTATGAGACTACACCCCTACAGCATAATCCTCTACACAACTGGCTTTATTCCCAGCAAAGAAAGGCAGAAACCATCTACTTCCAGATCAAGGATGCAATTCCAGGCCAGATCACTCCAGCCAAAAGTGCATGGGCTACTGCCTGAGGACACTCAGTTCTGGGGAAGGAATGGAGCTCCTTCTGGATCTCAGCTCACGTACATGTCAGAGACACACAAAGTAGGTTAATACAGAACAAAGTGCTGCATCACTGGTACTGCGCTTCAGTGGTGCTTCATCAAGCCCATCTTCTCCCTGATGGCAACTGCTAGAGATGTGGTAACCCTGGGGGACCTCCTCCACGTACTGTGGGCCTGCCTGGATCTTGGCTGCTGCTGGAATTAAGCACATGGCCTTATTATGGAGGTACCCTTCCTCCTTGGTCCCGTTCCTTTTGGGTTCTTGATAGGAGGCCCCCCACCTCCCACAGGCCCAGTGGGCATGATTCATGATGGACAGTACAGGTGAAATGCTTACTGCTATGGCGTTGGTGCACAGTTGATCTCCCCATCCTTATGGAACTGCAAGCCACCCTAGCGCAGTTGCCACAATTGGAAAAGATGTTACACATGGCAGCAGACTCCCTGCCAAAATACTGGAAGATATGGGCACCCTACCACTGCTTCCTAATGACCCTTGAATATACCATTAGCTTCTCCCAGACACCAAGAGCTAGGACTGGTTGACACACTGAGGCAGTTCTCTTCTGTTTGTCCTTTCCCATTATTCTTCCCTCACTGCTGTTCTCAGAAGCTTGACTCCCATCCCCATGACTGTATTTATCCATTTGACAGATACTTTCTTCCTTGCTAGCCTATTACTACTTGGTGACCCCTGATTACTACTGATGAGTTAAGTGTACATAGTTCTTATGTCTGTTCAATTCCTAGTGGGAGAGTATGTTTGCCCACCCACTTATGGCATACCCAAGCTCTGTTACGGTATTTTACAATCTCATAGCACAGCAACAGTGTATGACTGATGTATTATTGACTCCGTTTGAACAGGGTGCCAAGTGTAATTTACCCATTACCTTCAAACTTTCAAAGGATATGTATGGCAGTGTATACCACTCTGTTGGTTTTTGAAAAATCTTCTGTAAAAAGATAAACAACAAAACTTCAATGCCCAGTTTTAGAAATTTAGGCTAGAGAACTGAAACCTTTCAAGAATCATGCTATCAAATGAAGTGATTTGAGATCTAGGTGAATCACTCAGCTCTGAGATAGTGGTATAAGATCCTGTCTCAGTGGTAGCTCTTTTGGTATTCTCTTTGAAACTATCAGCAGAAAGGAGTACGAGGAGTGGCTTGCCCAGTCTAGTGCTATGAATCAATGTTGCTGATTCCCTTCTCAGTTTAAACAGAACCTTGTGGATTAGTGAGAATGGAGGAATACATAAAGCAACTTGTTTCTCCTTGGGAGAGTCAGAACATCTAATGAAACTGTTCCCACTTAAAGTGGTCTGCAACATAATTGGTGGAGCTTTCTGTTTTCCCATGAGGTGAATAGGTCCACTTGTAGTACTCGTCGTCTCCCTTCCCTTGATGCCAGACACTTCGAACAGTGTGCCACTTTCACCTCCAAATTCTGGTTTGGCTCCCCCCACCTCTCTGTGCTCCTTGCTTCCCCCTCCTTCCTTTTACCTCCCAGGGACACTGTTTTCCATTCCCTTTCTCTCCCCCAGGAAAACTTCTAAAGGTTAAGCTGCCTCCTCATATTATTTGCCTAAGTTCTGATCCTCCCTCCCTTCCCCTGTCTATCTACTCAGCCTAATCCTTCTTTTCCCTCAAAGTCCTTCTGTATGTCTTTGCCACCCCCTCCTACAACTTTTCTTGATCCCTAACCCTTATATTTCCTCTTGCTGTGTTGTTGATGTCTCCATTGTTGACCCCCCCACCTACTGGAAACTACTCCCCCCCCCAGGCTACTGCATCTAAATCGGTTAATCTTATCTGGTAATATTCCACTCCTGAGCCCACCTCCTGCATGAGCTTTGTTAGCTCGCGCCTTAGCAGTGTTGGTGGTGGTAATCTGCTACTATCTGACATTGATCCCTGTACTGTATAGCACTCATAGTTTTATTTGCATTATACTTCATCTTTATGTTGTGCAGCCCTGAATATTCTGCCTGTAAATTGTGACTGTGCACTATTATTTACTTTTTCTTTATTTTTTTCTATTACTAGTGCACCTTACATCATTTATTTTCACTTGCACATCACGTACTGCATACTCCTCTTCCCCTATCACCACAGGATGCATCTGGAAAAGAACTGTTACAAGCTTAGTATGTCTTTCCTAATGAAACTCCTGAAATCAATCAATCAATCAATTGATCAATCAATTACTCAGTCTCTGGAACACTGAATTCAGCACTTCCTGGTTCAGAGACTATTTGTGGGTAACAATACTCATCATGCTGAGTGACTCTGCCAGTACATTCTCCTTGCCTGTTAGGTGTATTGTAGATTGTCTTCAGTGTGCATGACAGATTCCATATCTTCATCAATTCTGTACAGCGATTTATTGATGGTGCCTCTCTGTTTATGCAATACATGGTAGTTGTATCACCAGTAGAGGTGTGCAAAGTCTTGAAAATGTCTACTCACAATAACTTTGCAAAGTCCCACTTCGCAAAGTCAAACTTCGAGGTATTGGCAACGTTGTGAAATTGTGAATTGACAACTTCAATGGCAAAGTTCATTGGGACTTTGCAAAATGGCTGAGTCATTCATTCAGTGCTGTTCCTGCACCATGTGACCTGCAGATCACATGATTAAACTGCAGCAGGAAACAGGCCAGAAGAGCTGTGCTGTGTTATTCATCTTCTTTCTGATTAGCATTTAAATGACTTCACCTCTTTCCACTCACAAGGGCAACAAACAGACTTCAAATATATCCAGAGTCAGGAATCTTAAGCAACAGTATCTGCCCATCCCTATGAGAGTCAGATTATGCAGATGGTGGAATTCCAAGCAGTGGTTGTAGTTAGTGGCTGTTTTTTCACCATTGCTAGTTTTCCCCTCTTTCTTGAAACTGAAGAAATGAAAATAGTGGTGTGTGGCCCCACAAGTACTGTAGCATAGTGCAATCAGCCAGATCTGACACCTGCAGCTGTTACAGAATGCTGCAGCTTATATTTGTACTCAGGCACTCTGCATCTTAGTCTTGTGGATCTTAGAAGGACAAAGTTCTGAAATGTTCTAGTCAGTTTACCCCCCTTAGATACACACATGGATTTGTATACCCACAATGCTACTTATATTTTTGATTGTATGTGTGTCTACATAACTCACAAATTGAACATTTAGCTGCCTTCTCTTTCATGCAGATTTTAAAGGTTATTGATATGTTTAGTACTTTTGAGTTGAATGTGAAGTCTGAGTGGTGACGACAAACAGCATGCAGTATCAGTTGAAACATATCCTAGTTAGCTTAGCTCCCCTTCCAAGCCCACTCATGGACTTGCATCCCAATGCTGCTTTGTGCTGAGTTTCAGCTTTTCGACTGTGTGTTTATAGTAATGAAACAGCAAGAAAGGGGTTGCTCACAGACAAGAGCTGTGTAAGGCTGATGCAATCAATATAAAAGCAAAGGAGCCTCGCAGATCATCCCCAAAGAGGCTCTGCATGTGTAGAAAGAGGCACAAAAGCACCTGGCATGTAGAAAACTATTACAATTTATTAATCTTTACACTTACACACCACGCAAAATATGAGTAAAGTGCTGGATAAGGTGCTACCCCCACAGTCTGTTACCAAACCCATGACAGCATTTTGCTCCTACTGCCAGATATTTGTCAAGAGTACCTTTGATTTGAAAATTTGGGCTGAATTATTGCATCATTGGTGATGTCACTGATCCAGCACCCCCCAGCTGTGACTAAAAGTGACTACGTATTAACAAAGTGCTTTAATATGCATAGAGAAAGATATATAATCTGATCTGATGAATATAATTTATTGCTATCTAATGAAAGATGAGACACACAATTATACAAATTGCAAAAGCACAACAGAGTCCCCCAGACTTATACTTAACAATGGACTCAGTATCTCTAGGGTCTTAAGTCTGTGTACATGCTGGATTCAAAAGGACTGCTCTTATTATAACAATGTCCAAAAACATCCATAGACAAGCTGTACAGTAGGTCTTGATGGAACCCAAGTCAAAAGGGAAAGATGCCATAAAGTATTGAATTGATGTGCAGCCAAAAGTGTGGTGTTAACTCTCTGGCGTTGTTGGGAGATTCTGAGATACAACTACTGTATATGTTGCCTTACAGGAGATACTACAGATTTTATCCCACTCTGCAATAGAGGTAAAAAACAGCAAAGTAGTAAAATATATATATATACAGATGAATCAAAAAAATATATATACAGGTGAATAGAAAAAAAAAACATTTTTCCTCGGTTGTTATATCTTTTTCAATCACTGCCCATAATCCCCCGGAAAACCTATTTTAATTATTGGATCCATATCATCTCTATATTTTTGTGGGGTGGTGGGAGGCCACAAATAAAATATAGTATTTTGCAACTTCCATTGGATAAAGGGGGGTTGAATTTACCAGACTTACTTTACTATGACCTGGCCTCACCATTGCGGGTCATTTGTTATTAGTTAATCCCTATTTATAACTCCCACTGGAAACCTTAGGAATTTGCACTAAATGATTTATATGACATAGACAAATATCTGTTTGCAAACCTGTTCACAGAGATAGCCTTATCTAGTTGTATCCACTCTACTGCAATTACTCTAAAACATTGGCAAACATGTTGTTTGAGTATCCTTCCCACTCATGTTCTTGTCTGGCTTAGAGCTTTAGCATTTAATAAGGCTTTTCCCCATAATGCTTTAGACAAGACTCTCTTGGACTGGAGTTCTAGAGGATTAAAATATATTTATCAATATTAATCTTCTCAGGGGTTTTATACCTTTTTCCGAATTACAAGCCATGTATTCGCTCCATCAACAGGCACACTTTTGGTATTTACAGGCGAAATCTTACTTACAGGGGATGGGAATGCAGTTTCAATGACTCTCTGACAGTTTCCCCCTTTTCTTTTCACTGTTTAAAGATCACTAATGTGGGGCTCTTTGGTCACACTTAATTGGGAAGCTTTATAAAGGCCTTATGGAACTGCAACCTAACGTGTCCCTCCTGGTATTAGAGAGGTGGAATAAGGAGTTGCATAGTGGTGTAACTGAGGAAGAATAGACCAAATTTGCCTCTGTTAGTTATAGAATAACAACTTCTTATTATTGGAGAGGCTACTGTTGGAAGTATTGCGTGTGATACTTTTGCACTCCTGCTGTGCAGGCCAAGTATCTGGACACAGGTGTAAGATCATGTTGGAGGGGTTGAGGAGAGGTACTTGCAATGCACTCTCACATTTTCTGGATATGTCCAAGGATACGTCTGTTCTGGACAGAGGTAAGTGATGTTTTAAAAGCCCTTTTTGTAACTCAAGAGTCCTAACTCCTCAGTTGGCCCTTCTTTATAATATTTATAGGATGGAGTACTTTACAGCCTCAGTCAGAGACAAATTGCCTAGAGTAGAAGAAGAAGAAGAAGAATCAGTATTTATATAGTGCTTTTCATACACAGTACCCCAAAGTGCTTTACAAGCAATGCTAGACTGGTAGTGAAGTGACTGAATGTGTGGTGGCGGCCATATCGCACATTATCACCCACACACAGCCTGAATAATTGCATGAACCAGTTTATGGGAAGGGGAATGTTGTCCAGGACACCAGGAATGTTCCCTACTCTTTGCAAAGAGTGCCCTGGGTTCTTTTACTTTCACCTGGACACCCACCAGGACAACACACCAGGATGGGTAGAAGGGACCTCGATTTAACGTCTCATCTGAAGGACGGCACACCCTAGCAGTACAGCACCCCCAAATACTGCACTCGGATGCCAGCGATTTTTAGGTGCAAGTCCAATCCCGGTGTGGGATGAGAACCCATGACCTTCTGGTCCAGAGGCGGATGTGCTACCAACTGAGCCATGCTGACACCAGTAGAAGAGATGTGGAGACTAGGGTCCCCTAGGCCTGAGGGGGGCAGAGTGGTGTGAGTGGATTGGGGTTGTTGGTACTAGGAGGCGCCCTGGGGCAAAATGGGTCCAGGAAAGGTGTTCTCCCTGCCTGGTTCCCATACCCAAGGGCTCCACATTGAGTGGGCAAATGACATACTCTCCTGCGGCCACTTATTCTGACCTGAGCGGTGTTGTGCAATGCCAAGTCAATTAAGAACAAGACAACAATTATTGCTGATCTTGTTGAAACATCTGACCAGGTTTGCATCACCCGAGACCTGGCTGGATGAGAATGCTGGTCCCGTTTTGGAGGCAGCAGTGCCGGCTGGATATTCAGTGATACACCGCCCGACATTGGATAGCAGGGGCAGGGGTGTAGCCATTGTTTTAAGATGGAACTGAACCTTGTAGATGTGCTGGTGGGGACCACCAGATCCTTTGTGTGTATCATGGGTGCAGGTGTGGATTGCAGGATACTTCTCATCTACTGTCCACCCAGAGATGGGAAGAATTCCTGCAGGAAGTCATAGACTTTGTCATTGACATGATATTGGAGTCTTCCAGGTGGTTGATCCTGGAAGACTTCAATGCCTGGGTTGACGAAGAACTCTCACTATTTGGACAAGACTTCCTCCAACTGATGATTTTGTTGAGCTTTATACAGGTTGTTACCTCAGCCACCCATAATTGTAGGGGATGGAGATCACCGATTTGGTGGTGAAACCAGTCAGTTAGTCTGAACATCACACTATAGGGTTCAGTTTTGTGGCTCCCCCCAATAGACCTGCCCCTGTGGAGATGGTCCAGTACTGCCCTTTAAGGAGTGTATCCCCTGCTCGTCTACTGGTGGTGCTGGACCTATCAAGCAGGCCGTTGGGATGTGTGGAGCCAGGTGACCTACTGCTTCACTATAATAGTGTGGTACTGGGACCCTGGACTCCATTGCTCCTGTCTGTGTTCACCCACTCACTCTTCATCCTCAGTCCCCTTGGTTCAATGGGACCTTGAAGGAGTTGAGACAAGTGGGGTGAAGGCTGGAGTATCGCTGGTAGAAATCTGGCTTGGAGGATGATAAACTTAGACTGATGGCCCATTACAGGGACTATCAATCGGTCATCTCTCATAAGAAGGCAGAGTTCCTGTCCAGGGAGATTGCCACTGCAAGGAATTGATCATCTCAGCTCTTCTGAACTGTTGACAGGTTGTGCAATCCAACCTGGCTTCAGAATCGGAGAGCCTTTTCACAACTTAAATGTTAGGAGTTTGCTAAATTTTTTGCAGATAAGGTTGCCTCCATCGGGTCAAAGATCCATTCAGTATGCTCCAATGAGCAGAGCGGTCATCTGTGGGAGGTCACAAGGGCCCAGTTTATCTGGTCTGACTTTGACCAGCTGGCAATCACTGATATCATGAAGACTATCCAGAGTATGCGACTGACTTACTGTAGTTTGGATCCTAGTCCAATCTGCCCCCTGGTGGAGTGTGTGGAAGTTATCTGACCGGTCTTAGCGGAGATAGTCTGGAGTATGTTGGAGAAGGGGGTGTTTCTTGACCTCTTGAAAGAGGCATTCGTGACCCCCTTTTTGAATAAACCTTCCCTTGACCTGGACTGTCTCGCAAACTACAGACCTGTCTCTAACCTACCCTTTGTGGGTAAGGTTATTGAGAAGGTAGTTGCAACTCGAAGACCATCTTACCACCCACAAGGTCTATGATCTTCTCCAGTCTGGGTTTTGGAAGAAGCACAGTACCAACATGGCGCTTGTCTGGGTACTTAATGATCTTCTGATGGCGAGAGATCAGAAGAGCCATTCGATCTTGGTTCTTGTTGACCTCCTTTTTGACACCATGGACCATGGGGCTCTGCTGGAGTGCCTGCAGTTGATCTGCAGACTATCTGATACAGTCCTCAGATGGTTCCACTCTTTCCTCATGGGCAGGTTGCAGAGAGTAATGTTGGGGATTTTTTCCTCTGCCCCATTCCCCCTGACCTGTGGGGCCCTGCAGGGCTCCATGTTGTCTCCCATATTGTCTGCGGTGTATATGCTGCCACTGGGGGACATTATAAGGTGGTGTGGGCTGAGTTTTCACTGCTATGCAGATGACACTCAGCTATACATATCCTTTGTACCCGATCATGAGGATACAGTCTCGGTCTTTAACAACTGCCTCGGCGAGATTCAGGACTGGAAGAGTGCCAGCTGGTTTAGGTTGAATCCAGATAAGACTGAGGTGTTGGTTGTGGACCCAGGTCATTGGGTAGAGAGGTCCTCTGCTGCTCAACCCTCCGGGCTTGTGCTGGAGGGCAATCAGCTGAGGTCCTCTGAACATATGTGGAATCTGGGTGTCATTCTTGATGGTGAGCTGATGCTTAAATCACAGGTGTCAGCCGTCATCAAGTCCTCATTTTCCCATCTGAGGAGTATCGCCCGGGTAAAACACCTTGTTCCACCTGATGACCTTCCGACTTTGGTCCATGCATTTGTGACCTCCTGCCTTGACTACTGCAATGCTCTCTATCTAGGGCTTCCAGGGGTGGACCTTCGCTGCCTGCAGCTGGTGCAGAATGCAGCAGCCAGGCTGTTGATGGGCTTATCTAGATCTAACTATGTCACGCCTGTCCTTTGCGAGCTGCACTGGCTGCCAGAGTGGTGGAGGATCACCTTCAAGGTCAGTTTGCTGACCTATAAGGCCCTACATGGACAGAGGCCACACTATTTGCAAGACCTCCTATGTCCCTACTTCCCTCTCCATCCACTCCATTCCACTGATGAGGGTTTGCTAGAGGCTCCCAGGGTCCATTTGAAGACCTCAGAGGTGAGATCTTTCGCATTCATGGCCCCAACCCTGTGGAACTCTCTACCTCATCAGGTTAGAAAGTGCCTGTCCACTAATACCTTCAAGACTGCCTTAAAAATGTATTTATTCAGATTAGCATTTTTAGATGCTTTTTAATGGGAAATGCTGCTTATTTTAACTTGATTGCTGCTGAGTATTGTTTTAATATCTATTATTGTGTTTGTTTTAAATATTTTCTTGTACAGGTGCTTTGATCATTTTAAGTGTCTTTTATAAACAAAAATGACTTTACTTTATCAGAATGAAACTAAACCTGACTTTGTTCCCTAGATAACCTGCCAAAGATTACCTCTCTGTTATCATTAAGGGTATTTATTTTAGTAAATTAGCAGTATAGGGTGTCTCTGATAGGTGTGATAAGGCATATTAATTTACATATCTAGTACATTGGAGGCCTGGGGTTTCAATCTAATACTAGTGGTTTGAGGTGGTGCCAGCTCTGTATATTTGTTCTTTGTTCTCTTTTTTTTATACCCTCTGCTTAATGTTAAAATACTGTTCATATTTATAGCTATGCCTTCTATTGTATGATGGTTGATGGATGATATCATTTAAATACTGTCAATAAACGTTGGAATACAAAACAAGGAAAAAAAACTCAACCTCCCTAGAGCGGATCATAGGGGGCGGGGGTGGCAATATATTATAATATATATATGACAGAAGGCATTCTTAGAATGGCAGAGAAAGGGGAGATACTGTTGATGGGAGACCTGACTATACCAGATGTTAACTGGAGCACATTTGCTGTAGCCACATCCAAGATCAGGGTCATTCTTGATGCCCTACAGGTGGCAGGCCTCAGACAGCTAGTTTTGGAACCCACTCATGAGGGAGCAATCTTAGACCTCGTACTCTCAAATGGGGGCAGTGAGAGGATCTCAGATCTAGAAGTGTGTTGCCATCTGGGAACAAGTGACCATCAAACAGTGTGGTTCATGTTAAACTCAGCTACAGAGTCAAGCCATGCAAAAGTGAGGGTACTGGACTTCAGGAGGGCTGATGACAAGATAGGAGAGTGCCTCAGAAAAGCACTAGCAAACAGGCTAGAAGGAGGTGTGGAGCAACAATGGGGAATCATCAAAACTGCCATCACAGAAGCAACAAGCCTTTGTGTGAAGCAAATAAACAAATCAAAATGAAAGAAAAAGCCACTATGGTTCTCAAAAGTGGTGGCTGTGAAAGTCAGGAAGAAAAAGATAGCATTCCGGAAGTATAAGGAAACACAGAAGGAGCAGGACAGAGAGCTGTACCAGTTAGGGCAGAAGGAAGCAGGGAGGGAAGTCAGAATAGCAAAGGCCCAAACTGAGGTAAAGATAGCCAACTTGGTTAAGAAGGGGAATAAAACCTTTTATAGGAACATCAGCAAGTGTAGAAAGACAAAGGGAGGGATAGTGAGGCTGAATAGAATGAACGGCGGGTGGGCAGAGGGGGACAGTGAAAAAGGGATACTGAATGAATATTTCTGCTCAGTATTCACAAAAGAGGAGGGGGAAGTGCCTAATCCAATCAACAGAAGCACTCTTGATAGGGGCGTCGATCTCTGTCCTTTCATAGAAGAAAGGGTTCTGCAAGAACTCCTGAAACTGAAGGTGGACAAAGCAATGGGGCCTGATGGAATTCACCCCAGAATTCTAAAAGAATTAAGGGGGGAACTAGTGAAACCACTGGCTACTCTTTTTAATAAATCATGGGAGGATGGTGTGGTACCCAAGGACTGGAGGAAGACAGATGTGATTCCCCTTCACAAAAGTGGGACCAAGGCAGAGGCAGGAAACTACAGACCTGTCAGTTTGACCTCAGTGGTAGGAAAAGTGATGGAGTCACTTCTGAAGGAAAGAATAGTTGAGTACCTAGAGGCCAGTGGGGCATAGGACCCAAGGCAGCATGGATTCACAGCAGGAAGGGTTATGTCAGATGAATCTAATAGATTTCTTTGACTGGGTGACCAAAGTAGTAGACCAGGGAGGCTGTGGACATGGTCTACCTAGACTTTATGAAGGCATTTGACACAGTCCCACACAAAAGACTAATCAAATTAACCAGCCTGGGAGTGGGTTCCAGGGTGGTAGCCTAAGATAAAACATTGGCTGGACAACAGGACACAGAAGGTAATTGTAAATGGAATCCACTCTGAAGAAAGAGGGGTTACTAGTGGGGTACCAAGAGGTTCAGACATGTCCAGTCCTTTTAATGTCTTCATAAGTGACATTGCAGTGGGACTGGAAGGAAAAAGTATGCCTCTTTGCAGATGACACAAAGATCTGCAACAGGGTTGATACACAAGGAGGCATGGAAAGGATGAAAAGGGACTTGGCAAGGTTGGAGGAATGGTCAGAAGTATGGCAGCTAGGATTCAATGCAAAAGTGCAAAAATAAAGCACCTGGAAACAAGAACCCAGGGAAGAATACACAATGGGGGAAGGTAGTAACAACAACAAAAAGGAAAGGACCTGGGGTGATCATATCAGATGACCTTCAGTTGTTAGCAAGCAATGTGAGAAGGCAGTAGGGAGGGCTGGGGGTATACTGGGATGCATAGGGAGAGGCATCAGCAGAAGAAAACAGTAAGTTGTTATCCCTCTGTACAGACAGTTGGTGAAACCCCATCTGGAGTACTGTGTCCAGTTCTGAAGACCCCATCTCCACAAGGACATAGACAGGATAGAGGCAGTCCAGAGGAGGGCAACCAAAATGGTACAGGGTCTGCAAGAGAAGCTGTATGAGGAGAGACTAAAGGAGCTTAATATGTATACCCTTGAGGAAAGAAGGGAGAGGGACATGATATAAACTTTTAAGTACCTCAGTGGAATCAACAAAGTCCAAGAGGTAGCATCTTTCAGAAAAAGAGATGTGCAAGAACAAGGGGACACAATTTAAAGATAGAGGCGGTTCAGGGCCAATGTGAGGAAGTATTATTTCACAGAGAGGGTAGTGGATGCATAGAACAGCCTTCCTGAGGAGGTTGTGGAGTCTAAAACTGTGGGAGAATTCAAGAATGCATGGGACAGACATAAGGCAATTCTTGTGGGGGGGGTAGGAAGAAATAGGATGTTGGTTAACTAGGATCTGGGGCCTATCCTGTAGGTAGGGAAATGGGCAGACTAGATGGGTCCAAGCAGTCCTTATCTGCCATCAAAGTCTATGTTTCTGTGTTTCTATGTAAATCAGACTTGAAGCTCTCAGCCTTCCCGGCGGGAACAGTTAGACCTTTTGAATGTGTAGCTGTTCAAGGGTTTGCAGGTGTAGGTAGCAGGATCCTTCTCATCTACCGACCTCCAGGGGATGGGAAGGAATTCCTGCAGGAAGTTGAAGATTTTGTTGCTGAATTGGTGTTGGAGTCTCCCAGATGGATTATTCTGGGGGACTTCAATGCCTGGGTCGACGATGAACACTAGCAGTTTGAACAGGATTTCCTCCAACTTATGTGTTCATTGGGCCTGACACAGGTTGTTACCTCTGCAACCCATATTCACGGCCATTCTTTGGACCTCATCTTTCTGCTGGGAATGGGGATATTTGACCTTATGGTGAAGTCTGTTGTGTGGTTGGATCACCATACTGTGAGGTTCTTGTTTGAGGGCCCCCCCCAGTAGACCTCTCCCTACAGAGATGGTTCGGTACCGCCTTTAAGGGGTGTGACCCCAGATGGTCTGATGGTGGTGCTGGACTTATCAGATTTGATGAGTGCATGTGAGAAGCTGGGGGAATTGGTGCTGACCTACAACAGGGTCGTTACCGAGGCCCTTGACTCTATCACACCTGCCTGTGTTCAACCCCTCACCTCACACCAGAGGTCCCCCTAGTTTGATGGGTCTGTCAGGGAGATGAGTAGGAGGGGTTGAAGGTTGGAGCAATGTTGACAGAGGACCAGTCTGGAGGAGGACAAGCTTATATTGATAGTCCATTATAGAGGCTAACTATCAACAATCTCCTGTAGGAAGGCAGAGTTTCTGTCCAAGGATATTGCTGCAGCAGCTAATAGACCAGCTCAGCTCTTCCACACTGTTGATAGGTTGTGCAATCCAGCCTGTCTCCAGTCTGGGCGAGCCTTTTCACAATCAAGTTGTGATGAGTTTGTTCTGATCTTTGCTGATGAGATTGCCAGTATCAGGGCAGAAATCCAGTCAACACCCTCTAATGGGCCTTGTGGTGATGGACTTGAGATCACAGGCAGTCGGTCTGTCTGGTCCGACTTGGCTGTCGGGGATGTTTTGAGGATCATCCAGGGGTTATGACCAACCTTTTGTAGTTTGAAATTAGGACCATTGCACCTCCTGTTGGGGTGCGTTGATGTCATCTGCCCCATCCTAGCCAGGATAGTTCAGTGTTCCCTAGTGAGAAGGGTCATTCCAGGACCCCTGAAAAAGGGGGCTGTAATACCATTCCTGAAAAAAACTCTACTGGATCTGGACTGCCTGGTAAACTACAGACCTGTCTCTAACCTACCTTTCATGTGTAAGGTTATTGAGAAAGTGGTGGCCACTCAACTGGAGACCCATTTAACAACTCACAGCATCTACAATCCTCTCCAATCTGGTTTCAGAAAAAGGCACAGTACTGAGACTGCCCTTGTTTGGGTGCTGAATGATCCCCTAGTGATGAGGGATCAGGGAAAACATACGATCTTATCTTGATTCTCCTCTATCTCTAAGTGGCGTTTGACACTGTGGGCCATGGGTGCTGATGGAGCGCCTGCAGGTTTGTTGTGGACTAGCTGATACAGTCCTCAAATGGTTTAAATCATTCCTCACTGGCAGTTTGCAGCAGGTAGTGTAGAGGATTATTTCTTCAGCACCTATGCCCTGCCATGTGGGTTACTGCAGGGCTTTGTTTTGTCCCCAATGTTGTTTGTGGGGTGCATGCTACTGCTGGGGGACATTATAAGATGATATGGGCTGAGTTTTCACTGCTATGCAGGTGATACTGAGCTATACCTGTCTTTTGTGCCCAAGCAGGAAGAGCTGGTCTCAGTACTTAGCAGCTGCCTTGCTGAGATCCAAGGCTGGATGAGGGCCAACTGGTTGAAGTTGAATCCAGACAAGACTGAGGCACTGCCGGTGCTGGAATCTGGTTGCAGGGGGGTGAGGGAGCAATCTGCTCAAGTCTCTGGGATTCAGCTTGGGGACTCCCAGTTGCTGACTTCGATAAGATGGCCAACAGAGTTAAGCTAGCCCTGGCAAGAAGAAATACAGGTGAGGGGGTACAGGCAAAGTGGGCAAGCAGTAAGGATGCAATACTTGAAGCAACATACCATTGTGTTAGGGAGAAAAGCAAGAGCAAAAGAAAGAGGAAATCACTTTGTTTCTCAAAAACAGTAGCAGCAAAGGTCAGAGGTACCTAAACCAAACAAGAGAAACACTCTGGATAGGGAGATCGATACCAGTCCATTCACAGAAGAAAGGGTTTTGAAAGAACTCTTGAAGCTGAGGGTAGACAAAGCAATGGGGCCTGATGGGATTCATCCCAGAATTCTAAAAGAACTAAGGGTAGAACTAGTGACACCACTGACTACTCTCTTTAACAAATCGTGGAAGGATGGGGTGGTTCCTGAGGACTGGAGGAGGGTGGATGTGATTTCACTTCACAAAAGTGGGAGCAGGGCAGAGGCAGGAAACTACAGACCAGTTAGTTTGACCTCAGTAGTAGGGAAAATGACGGAATCACTTCTGAAGGAAAGAATTGTTGAGTACCTAGAGGCCAGTGGGGCACAGGACCCAAGGCAGCATGGATTCACAACGGGAAGATTGTGTCAGACAAATCTAATAGATTTCTTTGACTGGGTGACCAAAGTAGTAGACCAGGGAGGGGCTGTGGACATGGCCAACCTAGACTTTAGCAAGGCATTTGACACAGTCCCACACAAAAAATTAATAGTCAAATTAACCAGCCTGGGAGTGGGTCCCAGGGTGGTAGCCTGGGTAAAACATTGGCTGGACAACAGGACACAGAAGGTAATTGTAAATGGAGTCCACTCTGAAGAAAGAGGGGTTACTAGTGGGGTACCGCAGGGTTCAGTATTGGGTCCAGTCCTTTTTAATGTCTTCATAAGTGACACTGGAGAGCACCTGGAAAGAAAAATATGTCTCTTTGCAGATGACACAAAGATCTTCAACAGGGTTGATACACAAGGTGGGGTGGAAAGGATGAAAAGGGACTTGGCAAGGTTGGAGGAGTGGTCAAATGTATGGCAGCTCAGATTCAATGCAAAGAAGTGCAAGGTAATGCACCTGGGAAACAAAAACCCAGGGGAAGAGTACACAATGGGGGGTGAGATACTAACAACAACAAAAATGGAAAGGGACCTGGAAGTAATTATATCAGATGACCTAAAGGTGGGCAAGAACTGTGAGAAGGCAGTAAGGATGGTTGGGGGGATACTGGGATGCACAGGGAGAGGCATTAACAGTAGAAAACAGGAAATTGTTATCCCTCTGTACAGACTGTTGGTGAGAACCCACCTGGAGTACTGCGTGCAGTTCTGGAGACCCCATCGCCGCAAAGACATAGACAGAGTGGAGGCTGTTCAGAGGAGGGCAACCAAAATGGTGCAGGGTCTACACCAGAAGACATATGAAGAGAGACTAAAGCAGCTTAATATGTATACCCTCGAGGAAAGGAGGGAGAGAGGGGACATGATAGAAACTTTCAAGTACCTCAAGGGAATTAACAAAGTCCAAGAGGGTAGCATCTTTCAGAAAAAGAGATGTGCAAGAACAAGGGGGCACAATTTGAAGATAGAGGGGCATACAGCTCAGAGGTAATGTTAGAAAGTATTTTTTCATGGAGAGGGTTGTGGATGCATAGAACAGCCTTCCTGAGGAGGTTGTGGAGTCAAGAATAGTGGGAGAATTCAACAATGTATGGGACAGATATAAAGCAATTCTAGTGGGGGGTAGGAGGAAGTAAGCTGTTGGTGAACTAGAATCTGCAGCTTATCCATCAGGTAGGGGAATAGACAGACTAGGTGGGCCAAATGGTCCTTATCTGCCGTCACATTCTATGTTTCTATGTTTCAGAGCCAAAAGGCTGGTCTTCAGGGAATAGAAGGGAATGCAGCGGGACGAAGATAAGGAGGCATACCAAACTTCCCTAAGGGAAGCAGGGAAGGCAGTATGGCAGGCAAAGGCCCAAACTGAGGAAACACTAGCATTAACAGTAAAGGAAGGGGAAAAGACTTTCTATAGATACATTAGTGAAAGGAGAAAGTCCAGACGGGGTATTGCTAAGATCAAAGGGGATAAGGGAGAGTGTGTGGATGATTACCAAGGAAAAGCATCTATCCTAAATAGATACTTCTGCTCAGTATTTACTGAGGAGAAGGTAGGGCAGGGCCCACAGCTCAGTACCATGGACACAGGGTGGAGGGAGGTGTGCACAGGTCCCTTCACAAAAGAAAGGGTCCTACAAGAGCTTGCTAAGCTCAGGGTGGACAAGGAATAGGACCTGATAGCATACATCCCAGGGTACTACAGGAGCTAAGGGTGGAACTAGCAGAGCCATTAGCAGAACTGTTTAGTGAGTCTCTGAGCACAGGAGAGCTCCCAGAAGACTGGAGAAGGGCTTATGTGATCCTGCTCCACAAGAGTGTTAGCAGGGAGGAGGCAGGGAACTACAGAACAGTCAGTCTTGCCTATGTAGTGGCAAGATTATGGAGGCACTCCTTAAGGAAAGGATAGTGCAACACCTGGAATCTATAGGAGCATAGGATCCAAGACAGTATGGGTTTACAACAGGAAGGTCCTGTAAAACTAATCTCATAGATTTTTTTGACTGGGTAACCACAGTTGTGGACCAAGGGGGTGCAGTTTACGTCGCCTACCTTGACTTCAACAAAACTTTCAATACTGTTCCACATGAAAGATTGATTAATAAGCTGGGTAGGCTCAGGGTGGGTCAGAGGTTGGTCAACTGGGTGGTAAACTGGTTGGTGGGCAGAAAACAGAGAGTGGTGGTAAATGGTATACAGTCAGAAGAGATGCAAGTCACAAGTGGGGTACCTCAGGGATCAGTCCTGGGGCCACTCCTCTTTAATATCTTCATTAGTGACATTGCAGATGGACTGGAGGGCAAGGTTTGTCTGTTTGCAGATGATACCAAGATCTGCAATAGAGTAGATGATCCAGATGGGGTGGGCAGAATGAAATGAGATAATAACTTTTGGGACCTTATCCAAAAATGAATCTTCCCTTACCTTAACGTCTCCTCCTTCTTCTCTGTGGACACTTGCTTTCTAGGCTGTTACTTCTCAATCCCTACGGCAATCCAAAAGACGCAAATGGCAATAGCTTCTTTGGTTACCAAACTGCTACTTCTAAGACACTGTAAAGAGGACTGGTCTCCCTCATTCAGAGAATGATGGAACGAATTCCTTACAGCATTAAATGCTGAACATATGGTATCCTATGCCACTCACTCTTGGGAAAGATTCCAATCATGCTAGTCCCCACTTTACTCAGGACTTTGGGACCAGTTTGGCTACTAATCAGCATAGACTTATCCTAACTCTTCAACTAATAAGATATCAACCCTCCTTTGTTGCAACTTTAAACGATCAACCTAAACATGGTGACTGCCTGAGAATCCCTTTTGGGGGTGGGATTGTGCCTGGGGGTGAGGGTGAGGGATAGGTTTGGGGGTATTGGTCAGAGAGAGGGGAGGGATCTTGCAATTAGCCAGTTGACTGCGTGGATATCCACACCGAGGTGCTAGTGTCAGTAAGCATTCTAATGAGGTATTTGTACCTGTGATGACCTTTTGAGGCAGGCACTGCAATGCTTTGAACAGGAATTTGTGAACGTTCAAGTGTTGATTAGACTGCCTTTTTAAAGGCAACCTATATGCATTGCTAAGACAACACAGGGACGTAATTGGGGAGCCAGCGTTACCTGACAACAGGCTGACATCACTGCAGAAGCGCTATATCTTGCTCAGCTCTAGTGAGCCGGTAATTCTTTTCTGGCAATTAGCCAGTTGACTATGTGGATAGATGTACTGAGGTGTTAGTGTCAGTGAGCACTCTAATGAGGTATTTGTACCTGTGATGGTCTTTTGAGGCAGGCACTGCAGTGCTTTGAATGGGAATTTGTGAGCGTTCAAATGTTGACTAGACTGCCTTTTTAAAGGCAGCCTATATGCATTGCTAAGACAACACTGGGAGGTAATTGGGGAGCGAGCATAACCCAGCAACAGACTGACATCACTGCAGAAGTGCTATTTCTTGCTCGGCTCCAGTGAGTGGAGCCAAGCGTGGAGTGGAGGTGATGCGGGCAGAGGCCAGCGGCGTCTGACGGCGTCAGATGAGGAAGGCAAGGAAATAGACAGGAAACCAGCTGTTTGGAATAAGTAACGTAAATAAAAACAGGAATATACAAACAAGGAAAGAACAATGGATACTAATATAGTAAAACTGATGGATGGAACACTAGGATTGAGATGTTTGGAGTGTAAAATGATAAGCACAGATGTGGTGAATGAATTATTGGTATATACTTATGGGCAATGTATTCAAATAAGAGAGTTACAATATAAGTTGGAGGAAGTGAAGCGGGATTTAATTGTATTTAGAGATAAGGCAGTAAAACATGATAGAAAGATTATACAGGTAGATCAGGAATGTAAAGAATTGAACGAAGGAAAATCTCAGAAAAGAGGAAGAGAAAAAGAAGAGGAAGGAGACTGGAGTTTAGTGGGGAAAAAAGGCAAAAAGGAAAAAGAAAGCAGTGCAAAGAAGAGCTTTGCAGTTACCAATAGAATGTTCTAATGCATTTGAACCATTGATTGCATTGGACGATGAGGGAAAAGATAAAGAAAAAGATGGGGCAGGAATTAATATCACAAATACATTGGAGAATGACAATTTGGATATTAGAAGTGGAGAGTTGGAAAGTTGTAAGCAGGGTGAGGAAAGGATAGAAATAAAAGATAGAGAGGAAATAGTTGTAGATAAAAAGAAGATGAAAAACAAATAAGACACAACATGGAGAGTAGTGAGGAGGATGAGGGACAACAGGATGGAAATGAACAGAGTGGTTTAAAGAACAGAAATGTTGGTGTGGTTATTGGGCAGGAGGATTTGAGAAGACAAAATCACCTTGATATAGTAAACGAGGATAGTGAACAAACGAAACAGAATGAAATGGTAAAAAAAATCTATATTTTGGGTGATTCAATTTTGAAATTTACTGATGGATATACATCAAAGGATAATAAAGAGATTATTACAACAAGCTATTTCTCAGGAGCTAAAATTAGGGATGTTAAGAATATGTTAACTGATATGTCAAAGAAAAAGATGGATTTGCAGTGCTGATATTGCACTTAGGGGTAAATAATATCAGAACCCAAGAATTGGAAGAAATACAAAAGGAATTCGAGGATATTTGGAAAGAAGCAGAAAATTGGAAATGTTAAATTTACTTTTCAGAGATTTTACCGGTGGTAAAAGAAACCAACATAAGAAATAGTAAAATTAGAAAAATCAATAATTGGCTAAGACAGTGGACACTATATAATGGCACAGCTTGTATAAAACATTGGGAAGATTATATCGAAGACCCTTCCTACTATTGTAGAGACGGACTACATTTAAGCAAGAAAGGCAGTAGAAAACTGGGAATGGACATTAAGAAAATAGTGGACAAAAATTTAAACTAAAGATTAAGGGGAGAAGGGAAGGGAAGGTAGTAAACTAGAACTGGACAGAAATAAAAATAAAACATTGAGATCAGAACATAGAGTAAGAAAAATAAAAAAATGGAATGAACATATGGGGTCAGATATCCAAAGTGCGCCATTCAGTGGCACAAGCCCTTGCGCTGCTCAAAAAAGTTGCGCAGGGGTGTGGCCAGGGCCATATTCAACGGAGTTGTGCTATTGAGCAACTTCTTTGAATATCGCCCCCTTACCACAGTCACTGTGCATGGTGCAGTGGAACTGTGCCACCGCAAGTGGTCAGAGTGGAGCATTCAGATGCGGTGGCGCAAGTTCCATTGCAACATGCGCAAACCTGCGATATTCAAAAGGTGACATGCAAATGGGGCCATAATTTATACAAGACACACGGGGGGCCATTTGCATCTAATTACAGCTCCATTTGCATGCCATTAGCATGCGGGTGCGCCGATCCCTGACGACTTGCACCTGGCGCCCTGCCAGGCAGCAGCCATCGGGGAGTGATGCCCCCTGCAGCCCGATCAAGGGCATGATAGTATTCCCCGCCGTAGCCCGATTGCGGGCATAATATCTTCCCCCCCGCAGCCAGATCGCGGGCATAACCAAAGCGGCCTGATCGCGGGCATAGCAGGTGGTCCTCCCATTAGCCCCGATCAGGCAAATGTTATTTCTTTATTAGCCCGATCATGGGCAGAATGTCATTTCCCCAATTAGCCCAAATCGTGGCAGAACGTTATGTCCCCCCACATATCTGGATTGCCTTTACGGGGAGAGTTGCACGCCCATTGGCTCTGCTCGAACCAATGGGCGCAGTAGCCCACCAGCTGTCAGTCGGCAGGCGGGGTGGCAGGCAGGGTGCTGCCGCCACCGGGCTGACAGGGGAGGGGTGGTGGGGGTCCATGGGTGGGTGGGGTGAGGGGCCCACTAGATCACCAGGGATATTGGACTTTGGGAGGGGTTTGACTTTGTGCCAGATCGGGCTTCTCACAGTCCACTGACCACCAGGGATACTGGACTTGGGGAGAAGGAAGTCTGATGCCCATGATCGGGCTGCTCGGGGGCATACCATTCTGCCCGCGATCGGGCTAATGGGAAATAACGTTCTGCCTGTGATTGGGCTAATGGGGGGAAATAATGTTCTGCCCGCGATTGGGCTAATGGGGGGGACACTTCAGCCCATGATCAGAGCATGGGGGGCCACCAGGAATGAGTGGAGGGCTACCCACAGGTGGCAGCTGCTGTGTTGCACCCTGCAATGCGGCAGCTCACCTGTGGGTGGCCCTCGACTTGATCCTTTTTTTGTTGGCATAAAGTTGTGCAGGCGCAGGTAGGGGGTTGCGCCTGCATAACTCTGCATGGCCTGGCTGAATATCGGGCTGTGCAGTTTATGCATGGTTCCTCCCCCTTCAGTTGAGCATGCCTTCATTAGCATTGCGCTGTTGCTCAGCATGATTTGGGGGGCACAACTGCCTCCTGCTAAATATCGCAGAATGGCACATTTTGGACTTGTGCAGGCACAACCCTATTGCGCATGGCTCAACTCTTTTGAATATCTGGGCCTAGGTTTCTAAATGCTAGAAGTTTGAACATAGGTAAAAAGGCAGAGTTAGAAGTTAAATTACTTACTGGTAATGTGGATATGTGTATAGTGACAGAAACATGGTGGGATGCCGAAGTTCAATGGAATAGGAATATTGAAGGATATAGGTTGTATTCTAGAGAAAGAAGGAATAAAAGTGGAGGGGGTGGCAATATATATAAAAGAAGGTATAAATAGTAGTTTATATAAAGATAGTGAAAATGAAAAGGTGGAATCCTTATGGATCCAAGTGGTTAATGATGTAGGAAAGAAGATTTTATTTAGATTATATTATAGACCACCAAATAGTAAAAAAAGAAATGGATAGAATAATAAATGAGGAAATAATACAAATAGCTCTGGAAGAAGACGTTATTATAGCAGGAGATTTCAATTATCCAGACATT
This sequence comes from Neoceratodus forsteri, assembly GCA_016271365.2. Lineage (NCBI taxonomy): Eukaryota > Metazoa > Chordata > Ceratodontiformes > Ceratodontidae > Neoceratodus > Neoceratodus forsteri. The sequence goes on along the minus strand of CM057459.1, from coordinate 695,533,770 downwards.
TGCTGGGGAAATCAAGAAGGAGGAAATTCAAATAGTAGGAACTTTCTGTCAACGTTGCAAATAGTAGAATTAGAACAACTGATGAATAAGCCTACTACAGAAGAGGTTATATTGGACCTATTGTTAACTAATAGATCAGATCTTATTGGGGGCATTAAAATGAGGGAACAGTTAGGGAGTAGTGACCATGTTAGGATAACATTCAATGTTAAACAGGAAGTAATAGGCACTAAAGGTAAAACAGTGGTAAAAAATTTTATTAGGGTAAATTTTGATAAAATCAATGAGGAATTGAGAATATGGAATTGGAAAAAGGATTTGATTAATAAATCAGTTAATCAAATGTGGGAATTATTAAAAAACAAATTACTATATTTAGAAGGACTATATGTTCCAGAAAAAAGAGTGTATAATAAAAGAGGGAAAAAAGTTATGGTGCACCAACAAGGTGTTAAAATCTTGTAATAAAAAGAAGAAAGCATTTAAAAATATGAAGAAATTAGGAACAGAGGAGGCCATAGTATGTTATAAAAAAATATCTAAAAATAGTTAAACAGAATATAAAAAATGAGAGGAAAAAGATAGAGTCTAATTTGGCATATAGCAAAGATAATGACAAACTTTTTTTTTTCATGTGTTAACGAGCAAAGAAGAGATAAACAGGGATTGGGGCCAATAAATATAGGTGGGAGAGATATCACTGATATAAATGAAATGGCCAATACACTTAATGATTTTTTGAGACTGTCTTTGAAAAAGGAAATGATGTAGAAAATATAATAAGGAAAAATCATCAAAATATAAAAATTGAAACTGCAAAAGAAGAAGTGGAAAGACTGGTAAATAAAGTTAAAATACACAAATCAGCAGGACCAGATTTATTACATCCTTGATATGTTAAAGAGGTGTTACCATTGATATCAGAAATATTGATGTATATATTTAATAGGTCATACAAGACAGGGGAAATTCTGGAAGACTGGAAAAAAGGTTACGAGGTACCATTGTTTAAGAAAGGCAAAAGGGCAGAAGTAACAAATTATAGGCCAGTGAGTCTAACTGCTATACTAGGAAAAATTGCTGAGAGTATATTAATAACTAAAATAGAAAAAGGACTTGAGATATTAGAATACAAGAATGAGAAGCAGCATGGGTTCAAAAAGAACAGAGCGTGCAGCACTAATCATTTGTGTTTCTATGAAAATGTTAAAATTAACTTCAACAATAATGTACCCATAGATATAATATTTTGGACTTTAAAAAAGCTTTCGACAAGGTACCTCATGATAAATTGATAAAGAAATTAATGAATATGGGATTGGATAGTCGAATTACATTATGGATTAAAAATTGGCTGAGCAATAGAACACAGCTTGTAAGATTAATAGGTGAAATGTCAAAATCTATCAAAGTGGAGAGTGGAGTCCCACAGGGATCTGTGTTGGGACCCATTCTGTTTTCTTTATATATTAGTGACTTACATTATGGAATTACAAATCAAATAGTGAAATTTGCTGATGACATTAAGTTAGGAGGACAAGTAGAAACATTAGAACAACAGGAAGGACTAAACAAGGATTTAAAAAAAATTGAGAGGTGGGCAGAATAAAATGGGATGAAGTTTAACATAGAAAAATCAGTAGTAATGTACTTAGGAAAAAAGATAGAAAGAAAAATAGGTACCTACTAAATGATAAGGAAATTAAAGAAGTAGATGAAGAAAACGATTGTGGGATAGTGATTGATAATAAATTAAATTTTATTAAACATCGAACAATGGTTGTACAGAAAGCTAATAATATGGTGAGGAATATAAAAAGAAGCTTTATTAATAAATCTTTCGCATGTATGGTACCAGTGTATAGGTCTTATGTTAGGCCATACTTGGATTATGGGTCACAATTGTGGAACCCATATAAGAAGATGGAAATAAAAAGAATAGAGGGAGTACAAAGAAGATATACAAAGATGATTGGAAATTTGGGGAGATATGGGTACAATGAGAGACTAAGATGAACGGGTCTGTGGAGTTTAGAGAAAAGGAGAGAAAGATGACATTTAATGATGGTATTCAAGATAATAAATGATAAAGAATTAAAAAGTGAGTTGAACTTAGAGTTAAAAGAAAAGCCAGATGGATTAAGAAGATGTATAAATCAGATTAAGTTGAGAATAGTCAAAAAAATGATGTATACTATTCCTTTATAAATAGAACTGGAAGATTATGGAACAAACTGCCAGCTGATATAGTTAAAAGTCAAACATTGGCACAGTTTAAAAGAAAAATTGATGAGTATATAATGGAAAGTAGAGTAAAGTGCTCCCACTGATGTGGGGAACAGTTTATAAGGACATTGAGTTTTCTACTGTTCCAAACACCTAGTATGAGAACCTAGTATGAGGATCAATGGGGCGAGGGAGCATTGGATCATGTTGTCTTTTTTCTTTTTTATGTCAAATATTGTATATTTGTCCCTGTCCTTATGTCTACTTCATGTATTTGAAATTCTGTTTTAATAAAGCTTATTCAATTGCAAAAAAAAAGAATGAGAAGAGATCTGGATAAACTGACAAAGTGGTTGGAAGAGTGGCAACTGGGGTTTAATGCAAAGAAGTACAAGATCATGCACATAGGGGAGAGAAACCCTGAAGCCACCTATAGGTTGGGAAGGGAGTTGCTGGCAATCACAAGGGAAGAAAGACACTTGGGCATCATCATCACAGATGACCTGAAATCATCCAAGCAGACCTCTAAAGCAGTAGGTAAGGTTATAAGGATGTTGGGGTGTATTTGTAGGGGTATCACAAGTCATAAGAGGGAGGCAATAATCCCTCTTTATAAGACACTGGTTAGACCCCATGTAGAGTATTGCGTGCAGTACTGGAGGCCGCATCTGCATAAGGACATTAACAAAATGGAGGCAGTCCAGAGAAGGGCAACCAAAATGGTGCAGCGACTGCATCACAAAACATATGAGGACAGATTAATGGAGCTCAATATGTATACCCTAAAGCAAAAGAGGGAGAGAGGTGATATGATCGAAACATTCAAGCATCTTAAGGGCATTAACAAGATAAAAGAGTCTAACATGTTTTAATATAAGACAAATAGCAGGACAAGCAGACACAGCATGAGATTAGAGGAAGGAAGATTTAGGGGTAATGTGAGGAAGTTCTTTTTTACAGAAAGGATGGTGGATACATGGAACAGCCTACCTTAGGAAGTGGTGGATATGAATATAATGCAGGGCTTCAAACAGGCTTGGGATAGGCATAAGGGAGCAATATAGATGAGTATGACTAGATAGGCCATTGGCAGAGTAAAGGCCTATGGCACATCCATAAGGTAGAAAAAATGGGCAGACTGGATGGGCCTTGCGGTCCTTATCTGCCATCAACTTCTATGTTTCTATGTCAACATCTATGTTACCTCGGATCAGGTGAAGAATCTTGATATTGTTTTGAACTGAGGCTTGACACTTAAGTGGCAGGTGTCAGCCGTGATCCGAACCTATTATTATCATCTGAGGAACATTGCTAGGATTAAGCATCTGATTCCCCCGGTGAGCTGCCATGCCATTGTTACGTCTTGCCTTGATTACTGCAATGGCTTAAATCTAGGGTTGTCGGGGGTAGATCTTCACCATCAGCAGCTAGTGCAGAATGTAATGACCAGGTTGCTGACCAGCCTGTCTAGGTTGTATCATATTATACCTGTGCTCCGCTATCTGCACTGGCTGTCAGTGAGGTGGCGGATCTCCTTCAAGGTCAGTTTGATGACCTACAAGGCCCTACATGGGCAGGGGCCCGGCTACCTGCAAGACCTCCTGCAGCCTTTCCAACCATCATGCCCCTTCCACTCCATGGATGAGGGATTGATGGAGGTTCCTGGGGTTCAATTAAGTCATCTGGTACTCGCACTTTTGCACATGCAGCCCAATGCTATGGAACTCTCTACCTCGTTCTATATGAGAATGTCAGACTGTCAATCAATTTAAGCAGGAGCTGAAAACTTACCTATTTAGACTAGCCTTCCCAGAACGTGATTAATATTTTATTATTTTAATAATGATTATTTATTGTTATACTGGGAGTTATACTAGGAGGTATAGACATACAAAAGGCTGAGGCCCATGTGAGCATGTCTCCAGCCAAGCTGGTACTTCCTGGCCCAGATATTCAAACTGCACCCAAAAAGTGCACAACAGCAGGAGCAAGTGCAAGTCCACTGCGCCCATGCGCAAGAAGTGCAATATTCAAAAACTGCGCAGGCCAAGATATGCCTATGGCAGACGACTGAAAATTGTACCACCTGTGCCATAGCACAACTAGGGATGTGAAGCTGAGCATATCTGATGCACCATAGAGCAACAAGGGATACTCAGCGGAGCAGTCCAGATGCACCATAGCGCAACCAGGGACACCCCGTGCAGCAGGGCAGCAATGCAACAGCACAACCAGGGATGCAGGGGTCCACCACCCATGCCACAGATGGGCAGAGGAGCACACAGCAGAACAGACATTGTCCCCCACACCCCAGCACTGCACAACTGGGGGAGAGCTGGAATAACCACCAGCCCATGGATACCAGCAACCAACCCACAGCCGAGCCATGGTGCCCCAGCAAACCCCCTGGCAAGATGTGACCACCACACAAGGAATGCTGACCACCCCATGGCACACCATCCCACTAATGCAGAGCACACCCTGCACCACAATCACCATACACCCTTCCCAGGAGTAGCACCCAACAGTGCAGGACACCCTTTGCATGCCACTACCCCCACTGTGACAATGCAAGCCTGTGCATCATGGAGCCATGCAAGGCATCCCCACCATGTGCACCCTGCTGCAGGAGGCAGCAGACAGCAGTGCAACAACAGCATACACAGTGCCACCCTGCATGTCCCCCCCAGGTACAGCTGAGAGACTGACCATGCGTTGCCACACAAGGTATTCCACATGCGACAGGGCAAGCCCCGGACCCCACCTCCAGTGGTACAGCACCCTGCACACCCTTCCAAGGACACATCCTGTCCCAGCACTGGCCACAACAGCCAGCACAGACACGCACAGTGTAGCATGGAAGCATGCACCACACAGGATGCAACACAGTGCATGGACAAACACCCACCCATACCCAAGGCTACAGCAACACAGGGACACAGTAGCAGGTCAACCAAGCCACTGGCGTGTGGCCAAGGCTGACATGTACACACGGCCAGCACCCCTACATTGCACAGGTGTGCCAGCCACCCTGCGCAGGCACCATGAAGCTGTATGCCACCAGCATGCCGCCGGAGCACAGGTGACAGACACTGGAGCATGTCCCCTGCAACAGACACAAGTGACAGCATGGAGGGAGGACAACAACAACGGAGGCCACAATGCCACTGGAGGCAGACATGCACCATACTGGTGATGGAAGGCAACCTGGCATTGTGCTGGGTACAGTTGTTATCCAGTATGGACAGCCACCACTGACATGCCAGCAGACCATGCATATCACAGATATGCAAGGGTATCAGCTGCACAGGCCATGGAAGGTCTGACAGGGGTGCCATGCACACAGTGCAGGCCCTATGGACCACTACACACAGGCATCCAGTACACAGAGTACAACACACAAACCACAGACAGTGACTGATCCCCCTGCCCACACCATAGGCAGTTCACCTCTGCACACACACACACACACACACACACACACACACACACACACGCCCATGTGTGCACCACCCCTGATGCCATCTACACCACTGCAGCTGAGCACCTGTAGCCCACTGCAAATCAGAGACCACCACAGTTGTCATAACAAAATGCTTATATTTAAAAGAAGTAACAAAAACTATTTACAACTATTTACAAGGGGGGGAAGGGCCACATAACAGGTGGGGGTGGGTAAAGGGCAGGGGTGAACATATGGGAGAGGGAAGAAGGGCTGTGAGGGTGGGTCAAAGGGGGGAAGGTGGTAGTAGGGGCATGGAGTCTTCAATGTGTGCCCCGGTCCTTCTCCACATGGCCCTACGTCTTCTGTTCCTCCTCCTCCTCCTCTTCACCCCGTGGCAGTTGATTTGCTGCAACAGCTCCAAGGTTGCCCTTGCCACCTGGAGCAGCTCCTGCACACTTCTCTCCAGCACCTGGAGTTGCCGTCCACCTAGGACGAGGGAGCAGAGTCAATAAGTGTGACTGTCCAGCCCCCTGCAGCCTACCCCTTGTGCATGGCATACAGCCATGTGCCACACTGCTGTGATGGTGTGTGACCACCCACAGTGACCGTGTCCACAAGACCTGCCTACCCAGGCATCCACAGCCATGTGGACCACTGCACACACCCACCACCCATGTCCTGCACAGCACCACCATAGCCGTACAGTGACTTGGCTATGCGATATGAAGGCAGTGCCACAGCCATGTGCCCGGTGCATGCATGGACCACCATTGATGCACTCCCAGACATGCAGTGTCACTGGACAGTGCTGACTGTAACAAGTTGTGTGCATGGCAGTGGTGTCAATGGATGGTGGCCATACCCTGTTGCCCGCCGAGTTATACAGCATGCAATAGTAATCATGGATGTAAGACACTCACCATCATCAGCCTGGTCCATGCGCCACTGAACGCCATCATCCCTCCTGCCCTGCTGCTCCTCCAGGTGGCGCCTCCGCTCCCTGGCCTGTCTGTGTTCTTCGGGCCTTAAGGTGCAAACATGGAGAAAGGAACATCAATACACTCTAGAAGCAAAGTCCCCCCACCCCAATGTGTGTGCAATCCCACACAGCCATACCCATCCACCCCACACCCCGATACCACCACCATAGCCAACACTGGATGCCCCCCCATGTGCCGGACACATGCAACTGAGATACCCCTATGAATGATAATAGTGTATGGATGTGGTACCTACCTGGCCGTGGCACCGTGCACCTCCTGGCACATGCCCACAGGCAGGCAAGCAAGTCCGGGTCCCTGCACCTCAGGTCCCTGTAACGGTGGCAACACTGCTCCTCCGTGCACCCCATACCAGTGGCCTCCTCGAGAGCGTCTTCCACCTCCTGCCACACCACACTTCTGGCCCTGTCCAGGGGTGCATCTCCATACAAAGCCCCAGCATGGGGCTCTATGATTGCCACCAGGTTGGCAAGCTCCACCTGGCTCCACATGACTGCTCATCTCCACGCCATCTCATCAGTGTGATGGATTCAAAATGGCACTCGGCAGCACGGTCCTGCCACGTGCAGATGCTGCGCAGTACAACGCTGCCATTCCCTATTGCGCTGTCACCAAACAGCGTGATAGTGGTGCACCCATGCCTGACCTATGGCGCCTAGGGGGCAAAGGTCGGGCACAGGGTCAAGGGTCTCTGGCGCACAGACAGCCACAGTGTGATTGGAACCCAATGCATGTAGTGTGATTGGGTGCCTGTGTGCCACCTCCTGTAGCGGCCTACAGCACTGTTGCCCCAGTGCACTTACGACACCCCGGTGCCACAGCGCCATATATGTGAACAGCGCTGTAGCACCACTGGCACAATGGTGGCCATGCCCTGCATTGCCTCCCATGCACAGCACATCAGCAACACGGCAGGCACCTGTGTCATCAACCCGGGCATGCGCAGTTAGGTGTGTACTGAGCATGTCACAGAACTGCACCCTTGGCTCAGCACGTTCAACACAATTGCGCAAAGCGCAACAGCGTGATATTCAGCCGGCATATGCAAATCATCTAATCAGCCATTCAATGGTGCAGTCACTGCATTTGCATCCACTTAAAAATACGCCTCGCCTCATTTGCATGGGTTGCGCTATAAAAATGCAACATTGGGCTGCATTGGCCATAGTCAGTTACTGCAGTCTATTGCAGTGAGTTGCATGCTGTTTGGCAGTGTGGACTGTGGTATTTGGGACATGCATGGGACTGCACAGTCACAGGTAACACCTGTCATTCTCACAGGAGGAATCATGACCGATCATAAGGTGGAGGAAGAGGAACAGAGACGTGGGAGGAAGAGGAGGCCAAACTTCACAAAGGCAGAGACAGATGCCCTGTTTGAGGCCTACCTCGACCAGGAGCCGCTGCTCAGTGGACGCCAGGGAACACCACAGGCTCATGCTGCTGCATGGGAGGAGGTGGCGCGTGCTGTCAACCTGCATGGCAGCCACCAGCACTCCGTGCAGGAGTGCAAAAAGAAGATGGGCATGGACAGGCGGAGAATTAAAGAGAAAGTGATTGCCATCAGGGCAGCATGGTCTGCGACTGGTGGGGGACAGCCGGAGGTGCAATGCCTGACCCCACAGGAAGAGCGGGTTGCTGGCAGCATGCAGTGTTGCACCATCGAGGGTGTTCCAGGTAGTTGATTCCAGACGGGTGGTAGTCCATCACTGAATGGTAGGTTCTGGTCTGTCAATGGGGGGGGCAGGGTAGGCCACATATATTAATGCTACTGTTTTTCCCTTACAGCTTCTGAGCATCTACATGGGTCAGCAGTGGTGGGCTTCTCCACTGAGGGCAGTAGCATGGAGATGGAGGAGGGCCCGTCCACCTCCACAGGCATACGGGGTCAGGGCGACAGTGGGCCCACCTGGACGTCCAGACTGATGTTGGTGGAGCAGGTGCGGAGAAGGCCCTGCCCATGTCCCAGCATGCCGGCATCCATGGATGCCAGCATGCTGAGACTCGGGATGGTGCTGGATCCATCACCGATGATGATGGAGCTAACGTCATGGGCAGTGAGACATGTGGGCCACAGGATGGCCACCCAGCAGGTGACATTGTGGCCATGGCTGTGGGTGGTGCCACTGTGGAGGCCTGCGTGACATCACAGTCCCAGCCTGTGCCTGTCTGCACCAGTGGGGCAGCACTGGTGTGTGTCCTGGACAGTGGGGCTGTTGTGGCCACTACAGTGGCACCATTGAGCCCTGGAGAGTGGCAGCCAGAGGGGCAGTATCAGCAGTCGGCCAATGGCCATGGGGGTACAGTGTCAGGGGGTGGCATCAGTGCACTGCCTGTGGACATGCCCAGGCCTGGCCCTGGTGTGCAGTGACCACCCTCAAGGGGTGATGACCATCAGGGCCGCGAACACCATGAGGGACAGCATGCCAATCAGGAAGATGACCTTTTAGATGAATACACCCGCATACTGCAAGCATCAGTCAATCAGCAGATGTGGCTTGTGACGGCGGTGGATGCACTGAGTGCGGCTCTGCACCAGGCAGAGGAGCGGCGCAGCAGAGACACCGCTCTGCTCCTGGCAGGGATGGACCAGTTGTGGGAGGATGTGACTGCTGCCATTGGCAGGCAGACACAGGCATTAACAGCTGTCATGGCCACAATGGGCACACAGTTATTTGCCCATGCATCACAGACACCGCGCAGTGCAATGTCCATCCCACGTTCCCTGCATAGTGCGACACCCTCGTTGTCAACACCGGGTTCAGCTGTGGGCATCCCAAGCACGCCTGGTGCAGGCATGTTCAGTGTGCTGCAGACCCCTGCGCGAGCACGGTTACATTCATGCAGTGGAACACCTGAGGGACCATCGGTGCCACCCCATGAGGCCAGTGGTCAGCCTGTCACTGCTGGCGGGTCTCAGCAGGGCCACCCATGCATCCATGGTGGCCGTGGCACTGTGTCGCATGACTGACCTGTCTCCCAGCATGGCTAGTGTCTGATGCTGCCCAGTGTGCATTGTGTTGTTCAGTGTGCAATGCACGGGTGGGGTACCCGGCCCTGCACGCACACACACATTCCATCTGCACACCCTCCCGGCTGCTGTCCACTGTGGCGTGTGCATGATGATGCCTGTGTTGTGCTGTACGCCACTGTGCAATGGTGCGCAGTGTCTGACACACGCACAATGACAGGCAGTGAGCGTGGTGGTCTGCGGACGTGTGTGTAGCTAGGGGTGGCAGTCTGGGTCAGCGTGCCTCCTACCCTTTGTGCATGTCTTGTGAGGTGTGTGTGTGTGTGTGTGTGTGTATGACTGCTTGCTATGTTAGACCTTGCCCATCCCTGGTGGTGTGTGCGGTTCCATGCTCGGTCACTTCCCTTGACAGCATGCACCCCTGGTGTTTGTCCATGCGTGTTTGTGGGTTGTGCCTTTGCCACTGGTGGTTGCACATGGCCCCATGACTTACCTGGGTTGGCTGAAGTGCTTCTCTGTGATGGTGTCCCGGTGCAGCTGTGCCATCCGGATCAGTCGGGGGTCCCGTCACCCAAGGGGGGCTGCCCATCACCATCTTCACCAGCGTCCTCATCATCCCCATCGCTGTCACCCTCTTTGACCTGTATGGCTATCCCACAGTCATTGGCCATGTTGTGCAGGATGCAACAGACCAGGAATAGCCCACAGGCCTTTGAGGGGCTGTACTGTAGGGCACCACTAGACGTGTCCAGGCAACGGAAACGTGCCTTCATCATTCCGAACACCCGCTCGATGATATTGCGTGTGGTGGCGTGTGCCTCATTGTAGCGTTGCTGAGATGGAGTCGAGGGCTGCCGGTATGGTCTGGTGTGACCAGCCAGGGACAGAGTGGGTATCCACTGTCACCTGTGTGTAGAGGGTGGAGGTTAGTTTGGTGATCAGCGTCGCCCTGCCTTGGGCCATCTAGACCAATACCCATGTCACCGCTGACCATGCCCCTTCCAAGCTCTATGTTTTTCCACTTGGTTAGTGGCCAGTGGGGATATCCCCACTCTCAAATCTGTGGCACAGTGCCGACTGGTGCCAGATGAAGGCATCATGTGCTCCCCCAGGGTGCGTGGCACAGACATTGCTTATGCGCCCCCTGGCATTGCACACCACCTGGCAGTTGATGCTTGCATAGCCCTTCTGATTAATATATGCAGCCCCTTCAGGGCCAGGTGGTGTGCGGATGGCCACATGGGTGCAGTCTATTGCCCCTAGCATGCCAGGCATATGTGCTACCCTGTGGAACTCCTGCATGTTTGGTGTGCACTCCACCAGTGTGCTGGGGAAATGGATGTACTCCACAGCATGTGGCAGCAGTGTGCTGAGGAATTGTGTGAGGTGGCATGACGCAGCTGACTGGGTTATGCCTGTGGTGTCCCCTGTTGGTCTCTGGAAGGTACCCGTGGTGAGCAGGCACATGCAAGCTGTCACTTTTGTCTCCACTGACAGAGCATGGCTCCGTTGTGTGGGTGCCTGCATCATATCACTGCACAGCTCACAGAGCCACCTCAGAATTGCCCGATTCAGGCGGTACCATCCCACGATCTCGGTATCGGTGTACAGCTTGAAGCTGGTGCGGGCTCGGTACTGCTTGTTGGGGGCATACCACCGACGGGCCCTTCCATGGCCGTGCCCCCCTGCTGCCTGCCTTCTCACCCCCTCATTACTGCCTCCATCTGGATGGTGGCACTGGCCATGTCCCTGGCTTCTGTCCCCCCCGGCAGCTGTTTCTGTGTTCCCCTGCTGTCCTGGCTGCTACTTCCCCTGCACTGGGAACACCTTCCTCTGGTGGCCTCAGTGCTGTGTGACACTTCCCCCTTCTGCACTGTGGTTTGGCTGTGGCTCCCCACACCTTCCCTGTGCCTGTGGGTTCAGGGTGCCCTTTCTCTGTCCTGCCCCGTGTGTCTGTTCTGCCCTGTGTGTCTGGCTATAGTTCAGCAACATGTGCCTTCTCTGTAACGTTCTTGCACCTCTCCCTTGTTCCTTTTTATTTTGGGTCATTTCTGCTATCATGCAACTTCCGCTTGCTCCCCTATTGCGCATGGCGCATGTTGTTGAATATCGCACTGCGCCATTTATGCATGGTTCCTCCCCCTTCAGTTGCACATGCATTCATTATCATTGCACTCTTGCTCAGTGTGATTTGGGGGGTGCATCTGCCTCCCGCTGAATATCACAGAATGGCGCATTTTCGGACTTGTGCTGGAGCAACACTATTGCGCATGGCGCAACCCTTTTGAATATCTGGACCCCCATGTTTATTATAACAATAATGTATCAAGTTTATGTTTAAAACTAACATGATCAGCATTTTCTACTAGGTAACTAGGGAGTGAATTCCACAAGGGAATTATCCTTTGTGTATAGTAAGATCTTCTTTTATTTGTTTTAGGATATGTAAGGGTCAACTGGTATTTGTGACTTCTTAAGTTACAGTTATGTTTATTATAAGACATATCCAGTTGTGTGAATAACTCATCATCATTATGAATCTTGTGCATGAATAAAACATCCCCTCTTTTTCTTCTTTGTTACAGAGAATAGATACCCAGATCTTCCAATCTTTTCTCAGAACTTTTGCTGGAAATATCACCTACTAATTTAGTTATTCTCCGTTGTACCCCTTCTATTCTATTTATGTCTCATCTGAGATAGGGGCTCCACAAAGGGGAACAATAGTCCAGATGTGGCCTCACATAAGCCCTATACAGTGGCATAATGTAATTCTGTTTGTTTTAAATGTTTTATCTGATGTAAAGCGCACAGAATCACAGTGAGAATTGTGCTATATAAATAAAGTTGATTGATTGATTACGATACTCAGATGAGTTATACAGGTTACAAAATACTTTTCAGTTGCATTTAACTATATGGATTCAGTTGATAAAGAACCACATATAAATATACAATTCCTGTACTAAAAAATGATGGCACTACAGAACAATGAAACAAATACAGTGGCATAAATTGGCCTATAATAAGCCTTCTCATGACCAATGTAATGCCTACTGTATCAAATTGATATAAAGACACCTGATACTCTTAGGGGGAACAGGCAGTCATACAATCTAAAATTCTGGATTACACCACACAAAAAAAGATGTAGCACCCTAGTAACTATACATATAAGAACCAAGGTAGTGTAGGAGGAGTGTACTAGAGAAACAAACTCTAGCAAAGCCACTACAACTGTGAAAGCATTAACTAGATAAGGGTGTTTCATGGGCTTAAACTTAAACAGTTATTTATTTATTTAAAAAATATCAGATTTACAAACCTTTGAGTCAGAGACTCATTTACAAAGGCACCTCATTGAAACTAATACAAAGACAGCACAGTTAACAAGTCAAAAAACAATGACTCAGAGAGCAGACAGTTATAACAATCATTTGCTGGAGATACATGGGTAGCAGTAGATAAATAGATTACATAGTTTAGGCACACAGGCACCACGTCAAGAAGACCAAAGCAGTTCAAACAATATACAATAGCTAAAGCAAATAGACATCAGGAGTCAACGAGAAGCCCAGAGTGTTCAGATGAAGGCTGTTGCATATACACTAACTGAATCAAAGTATAGTACACTGAGAAAGGGCATATTTAAGCAATAAGGCACAACAGGGTGTGTGTTATCATGTAATGATATCACTCTTGGGGTGGGTTGAAGCATGAGGCGAAGCTGAGTGCGCCCACCACCCCAGGAGTGACATTATTACAAGATAACACACACCCTGGAGTGCCTTATTGCAATTATACAATGGCTTGTTGCTATATACTGAATAAAAAATACATTTTAAAGCATGTTTTTGTTAGTGTGGAAAAATGTTTCTTAAGAGAAAATGCAAGGAATGATCCAAATCCAAAGCTACGGTGATGTTGTTGTGTAATAACATCACTGTATCAATGGGCCAGCAGCCAATCAGCTTCTTACATTTTTCCTTGTCATTGTATAATTAAAAATAATGCCACCTTCTGTATTACAGTTACCTGTATGTTTTGCATTTTATTCTATGCACTGTTATAGCAATCAACTCAACAGAACCAGGCCATCATATACATGAAGGTACTGTACCCTAACTGAAAACACTGCTGAGACAGCTGTATGTTGTGACAAGGTGGAAGATAAACACAATGTTGAGATAAGTTTTTGAAGACATTTGATGTGCGTTTTTTTAGAGACTGATATACAGTTCACACACAAAATTCATATAATATAAAAGTCCATATTCCCAAATGCTGTTTTCTTGAAGGAATATATTACTATATAAGGCCTAAAAATGGGAATCAGGTAAAGGGTTTTATTTAACTCTAAAAATTGATTAGCGTTTTGCTCATAAAAGTGATAAAACTTTGTGAAAATTAATAGCTCTTGCCTCACTGTGTTTAACAAACACAGCACTTCTAGAAAATCTATATAAATACTTTCTGTACAGTTAGTATCGTCCCAAGAAAAAAACTGCTAATCAATTATTTAAAACCCTGCAACATGCTTCTTTTTTCTGCTGCTGTGAGTTCCCTCATCTGTGAAATCCCATTCTGCTTGTGGCAGCCCCCCGCCAAACCAGATAATTTAATTAAAAATATTTTGTTGAGAAATTTTTGTTTTAGTATATCCATGGTCAGGAAAAATGAATTTGTAAAAGAAACCCAAATCCCCATTTATCAGTTGATTTATCAGTTGTTTGAATCACAATACAGCATGTTATGAATTTTTCAGACTCTATGTGTAACCTACAGCAAGTCAAACAGAAATTAGAAACACAAATGCCTGGCTATTTGCAAGAGAAGCAAATGTGGTAATTATCATTCAGTTATAAACACCTATAGTCACAAACTGCAAGCTAAGATAATTCAGTAGAATATTAACACTAGCCCAGAACTGCCTGCCTGAGAGGCAAAAAATTGGGTCTCTTACTACAGTATGCAATGTCCTGCAAAGATAGTCGTGTCACATGGCTTAATGAGGTGCTGTGATGTGCCTAAGGGAACTTGTCATGCAGAAAGTTCCAGGACCACAGTTGTAGAAAATGGAATAACAGGTTCCAAGTAGTAATTAACTCAAAAGGAATGTTAAAAAAAACTACCCCATTCATTCAGAGGTGTCAATGAATGTATTTGTTAATCATGCTGGTTTATCTTGCTTCCTTCATGGTAAAAATGTGAAACCACATTTATGTTATTGTAAATGAAAAATGAGTGATAAATTGCTTGTACAGTTGGATGGCAGCTCTTCACTGATATAAACTGAGCCAGGAAAAAATGTAAATAGGGAAAAAAAACAGCATTTTGTTTCTACAACTACAGTAGTTACTAATTGCAGCTGGTATTTTTAACATATGCAAGTCAATTCTACTTCTCAAACTTAAAAAAAAAATACACTTCATCACAGACTGTGTTTACCAAGTACTGTGCCCATTTTAGTATATAAATGTTTAAGAAATACCTGAATGTTGTCTATTTTCCTTGAGGTTGAATCCTTAAGTCGTAGTTTCAGGCATTTCTTAGTGTTTCCTTTTGAGACACCAGATGACTCTGATAATCATTTGTTCAAAGGGTTTCCTTGAAGTTGAATCCTTAAGCTGTAATTTCAGACATTTCTTAGTGTTTCCTTTTGAGACATCAGGTGACTCTGATAATCATTTGTTCCAAGGGTTTTTAAGTCAGTTTGAAGGCAATTTAAGTATCTTCTGTTCTCTTAGTCCTTAACAAAATGCAGGGACTCCACAGATGTGTTGTTCCTTGGTCCACACCCCAAACTCTAATGAGCCTTCTTTCAGTATGATAGATCCATCTCCTGCCCCTCCCACATGAATAAAAAAAAAGGTGGGATGGACCTTTTCGAGCTTCTTGTGTGGAGGTGGGATGGGCCTTACCTCCCCCACAAACAAATGCTGCCTCCCACTACTCAGGTTCCAGTTCTTGTACCACCCATTTAAGAAATAAAGTAGTACCCTGCAACCAATGACTAACATGATAGCGTATTTATTTGAGGGAAGAAAACATTTCTTGGAGGAGGGTAAGACGGAGGAGACTATTTACTCCTTCAGTCAGTTCCACAGACAGAAAACATGACATCACTCCTTTTATACATGCAGTACTCCTATAGGCTCAGCCCACAGTCATAAAAAGGTGGAGTGGGGTGTTGCCTGGCTTAAGGCATTACAAGGTGAAAAAGTCTAACATGTTTCAATATAAGAAAAATAGCAGGACAAGAGGACACAGCATGAGAATAGAGAGAGACTGATTAAGTGGTAATGTGAGGATGTTCTTTTTCACAGAAAGGGTGGTGGATGCATGGAACAGCCTACCTCAGGAAATGGTGGATATGAATATAGTGCAGGGCTTCAAACAGGCATGGGATAGGCATAAGGGAGCAATACAGATGAGTATGAATAGATAGGACACTGACAACAAAGGACAATGGCATATTTATAAGGTAGAAAAAGAAATGGGCAGACTGGATGGGCCTTGCGGTCCTTATCTTCCATCAACTTCTATGTTACTACATATCCCACACAAGCTAATCAAAAAATATTATATTATGGCAGATGGTAGCACTCAAGATGTAGAATATTACGCTGTCCAACCACTTAGATAATTACAAAAAGGCAGCCACCTCAAACTGAACATTTAAACCTGGGATCTGTAAGGCATCCCAAGTGTATGTACAAAATACCTCATGTCTCAGTATAACATTAGGTATGTCCCCCACCTCTGGGATCAATACCCACTAATTCTGTTCAAAAGCAGACTAGGAAGTGCTGTGCAGACCGGTGCAGGTCAGGGTGCGAGTCCGGGGCAACTAACCCCAAAGTTCCATACCACTACAGCCAATGAACCCAGGGCACCTGAGTAATGATCAGTGGTTGGTGCGTTAATGTTTTAATGTGCTGAGTGTGTCACAGATTTTACCGTTTTGGTTCACTGGAATAAAATGTTTAGTAGCATAGTGAAATGGAGTGTGACTCCATTTACTTTCTGAAAACACACACTCTCACTGTATCTTGGAGTGCAGTTCACTGGCTGTGGTGGTTTGGAACCCACCAATTCTATGCCTGTAAATGTCCAAGAATGTAACCCTAGACCCCAGGTAAACTTGATGTGTGCTGCCAAAACATTTTTGGAGTCGGATCTTTATCGAAAATCAACGAATAGAAATTCCATGCTGTTAGCCAGCAGTTGCCATCCTAATCACCTGATTAAAATATTCCCCAAAGCCAGTTTTTTCACCTGAGGTGAAATTGCTCCATTGACTAGTTACCAGAAAAGAGCCACAGAGATGGAAAACTGTTTCCTAGCTAGGGGCTATAATAGAAATGATGTAACTACAGCCTCACATTGGGCAGCAGAGCAGGATAGAAATAGTGTTTTAATTCTAAATGGCCAGGTACAGTACCATAACATTCTACATCTTGAGTGCTACGATCTGCCATAATATAACATTTTTTACAGGCTTGTGCAGGATGTGTGCTTGCCCTCCCCAACCTTTTCTCTCCAGCGTGCCCTCCCTAGACTACCTTTGTTCTTACATGTATAGTCCCAGTGTGGTACATCTTTTCTGTGGAGTGCAATCTGGAATTTTATATGTTATGACTGTTTATCCTCCCTATGAGTATCAGGTGTACATAGGCTAAATTAACTAAGAAGCCCCATCTCATTTCCACTGGTGTCCTGCTTCTGCTTAGGGTAGCTTGACACCTCTCAGTACCATTGGAACTTTGATTTTAAATACAGAAACTGGTTAACATGGATTAATTGCATCTATATTTTGAAACTAAAACTGGCCACAAACTATTGCTGCTAGAATCTGCAGTCCACACAAAACCTTAAAAATTACAGAAACAAAAATAGTGTGTGGGGTGAAAACATTTTTTTAATCTAGCAGTTGAAATTATAATCAAGGGAACAGTGTAGCTGAACCAAAAACTGGATGTATATATTAATGCCATGTGACTTCACTCCCTTCATTTCTTTTATGGCCAATACAACAGTCAGCAAATACTTGTTCTGTGCTGAGCAGCTTTGGACCACTTAGAGCTTCATGATTTTTTGGGCACCTTCCCTGCCCACTGGCACCCTATTTCATTACACCTTACAGTCCCACTGCATGCCAGACTTACCCTTCACTGCTTCTTGAATTTTACTGTGGCCTCCAGTGCCTCCAACAGTTTGTCCTTGCCTGGATTTCCAAGGATTCTTTGGAGAGGGAGCGCAAAGAAATCTGGTGCATTGGTTGGAAGTGCCTAGGCAGTATGCTGGGCGTTTGGGTGGCATGGGGGAGGGGGACTTGGAGGATACCATCTTGAGTGCCAGTGTGGCATTTCTCCATTTACTTCCTATCCCACTACCACTTCCCACAATGCACACATTTGTGACTGCCCTCGTGGCACATGGTCACCCACACCATCAGTGGCATCTCCATGACAAACACCACCAACAGCCTCTATGAGAATGGTGTGGTTGAATCCCCAAGAGGAGAACACCCTGACAGAAGCTCTGAGCCCTCCCCACCAGCATCTTCTGCTGACATCTCTTGCTTGGAGCATTCAGTCCACAGCATGGTAGAGTGATCCCCCATCACTCAATGCCATGGAGCCGGCTCCTCTTGAATGCTTAGCAAGGTTTAGTAGTAGAAATCTAAAACTCATCACCATGGACAACAATTCTGCAATTATAGAGTAATCTTATAATAATCCCCTTTAAGGGGGATAATTCCCTCAAATGACACAGTAGCATGATTTAGTCATCCATCCTCATCAAAGCCAGGCATCATTACTGTATTTTCAGACATGACCACAGAGCTTGAAACTGCATTTGTCCACCTTTCAGATGTGGGTACATCTTTATATTGGGTTGGATACATTTTCATTTAATTAGCCACATGGGCTTGTACTGGAAGAGACAACATTTAAATAAATATATCAGTCAGACCAGTGGAATGTCTATGGCATTAGTGGATTTTCCCAGACACTAGCACAAAATTTAATCACACCCCCTATGATCACAAGAACTGATTTCTGTTGCAAGATCAATGAAAATTAGTTTTCATGCAAATTTATAACAACCAGATTTTCAGCAAATAAGTGTCCAAATGCACAAAGCATTCAGTGTTGGCTTCTACATATGTGCTCATGTATGTAAGTATGTATGTATGTATGTAAGTATGTATGTAATGTTTTAGTGACTCCAAACATGGCTGAAAAGGGCCTGTGGCTCAGTCTACTTAGTTGACAGCAAAACATTTTTAAATAAAATAAATAAACACTGCGATTTAGCCCCATCACTGAATGGCTATGTAGAGGTCTATGATAAGGGGCATACAGTATAAATGTCTGACATTACCAGTCAAAACAGGGTACCGACAACCCTATTGAACCAGTTCTGCTGTTTCTGTATAGAAAACACCACTTAACACAGAACTTTATTTTGTGTTTCTTTTCAATGAATAAGTTTTCATTTTTAAACTTTGTATACAAAGCTAGAAGAGGGAATTCAGGAGGGATATGAGGAAGTATGAGGAATACTATTAATGCTGCACATCTTAACGTACAGAGTTTGCTTGCAAAATGGGATAACTTTACAGCATGGACTGCACAATAACAATTTGACATTATTGATTTATCCGAGAGTTGGCTTTCAAATAAAGTCTCAGATAAAGTGATTCATAGAGAGGGTTATAATATTTATAGATGTGACAGAAGGATTAAGAGGGGAGGGAGTTGTTTATTTTGCATCAGGAATCATTATAATGTGATTCCTGATATTCCTATGCTTGAACCATCCTCCTGTGGTTACCTATCTTTATCATTTATATTACATGAACATAAGACACTAACTCTGGTTGTTATATATGCTCCTCCAGACTCACAGGAGGGGGAGTTTAAGATTCATAAAGACTATTAGGGGATCTCTCCCTATTAATAGGGAACTAATAGTCATGGGAGATTTGAATATGGATTGATTGGGATGAGATTCATTGAAGTATAGAGAGACAGTTACCCATCTTTATATGCAGATATGCAGATGTAACCTCCCCCCCACCCAATGGGGGCTTCCCTGCCACCCTGTAGCTTTGTCTCCTCTTGCTCTCTCGGGCTTCTGTCGATCCAGCCAGCAAGTTTTCTGATCTCCCAGGTCGTTTTCTGCCCCTAGTGCCCCAGCCAAGCAGCCCAAAACCCAGCTCCAGCCCTGCAGGGCTCAAGAAATGCAACCATAATCACTCGCTTGTTGTTCTGCCCTCGTAGCAGTGGGGATTGCGCAGGCACAACTGGCACCTTTGATCTTCAACCACGTGAATTTGCAGTTATTCTGGGGAGTGTTCCATTGGTCCCAGTATCCCCATCACCTAAGTGGGACCCGGTGACCACAGACAGACCACTGAGAGGCCACTCCCTGAAAAATTCAAGGAGTTCCATGAGGTGATCTGATTGGGGCTTATTAATATTCATGAGCAGGAGCCCCCATCAGTGTTGAATATTCATAAGAGCCTGTCTGCCCTCAGGGCAGCTGTATCTCAGCTGCAGCTGAAAAGGAAAAGAAATGTTTTGTTTTTAAAATAAATACTGTAACTGCTGCCCTGTATGTTGGGGAAAGCACTTAAAATGTGGAAAGTGTTAAAATAAATTGATGCTTCATTCCTGGCTTCTCCAGACAATTTGGGGACTCAGAGCATCGGCCTGTCTGCTGCTTCAAGGCATCCTTAAACACTGGCAACAGCGACAGGAAAACGGACTGAGCAAATTCCTCAATCTGTGCAGCAACAGCAAGTACTCAACCTGGGCTAATGGACTGTGGAGCAATGGGACAAATAGTCAATCAACTCTGGCTGCACCAGAATTTTAATTTAGGACTGTGTCTAATCTGCTAAGGGGATAGTGGGTTAAGCAGCCATTGCAAGCAGCCACAGCCAATCGGAAAGCCAGGAAAACAAAGCCAGGACTTGTGGAACATTCTCCAAAGCTCATGGGTAAATGCCAAGTGCTCATGGGGACTTACAGGGACCTAATTCTAGGCACCAAAACAGCAGACCAACAGTGCATCAAGTGAGATTCATGAATTATTCATTTCTGTGATTGACAGGTCCTCCAGCCAATCGGAGGCCCTGCAGCCAGAAACAACAGCCAATCAGGAGCCTTGGGAAAGCCCTATAAGATACAATGTTTTCCAGCATTTTGCCAGATCCAGATTTGAGTGGGAGAATGAGATTCGAGTGGCAGCCCCCCACAGGAGTGGGGGCTCTGGCCCCTGCCTTGCGACTGGGTCTGGTCATCCAGCCAAGCCCCTCTATCAAGGATGGGGTGTTTTTGTTGTGTTTAAGTTAAAGTAACTTAGTTAAGTTTGAAACTGCTAGTCTGGTGGTTGTCAGATTGTCCTCCAGGTGCTAGCCCTCCCCTCCACATTGGGGAAAGATGTGGACCGAAACCAGATGACATCAAGCAGTGTTGAGAGGACTGACCAAGATCCTCAGTTGTGAGAGGACTGAAGACATCAGGAGCCTTTTATAGTGGAGATCGACTGTGGAGGACCTGTGTGAGTACCCTTGTACCCCCTGGTGCAATGGAGAGATACAGCAAGCTAAACTTATGGGTCTTCCTGCCCTTGTAATTGTTTAATGCCAAGAAAGATACTGTAAGTAACTGTGGGCTGACATGCCCTGTACCTATGTAAGTGACAGAATGCAAGAGTAATTAATCTGGGCTGCCTTGCCCAACATGACTGTTCACTTTTTGTACTTCTTCAGTTTGCACCTTGCCTGTTGCCCTAATTGTTCCCATGCAGGTGGATCTTTGGGACTGTGTTATGCAGATTACAGCTGTTGTTGGGGGTACCCAAGAGAGCCCAGACAGTGTGCAATCAGGATAAATCATATAAATGTGCTGATATTCATCTGTACCCTCTCTTCAGTCAAGATTGTCCTGTGGATCTGCCAGCCATAGCCGCCTTGCCACTTCAAGAGACATGAGACCCTAGAGTCAATTGAGACTGTGCTTAAAACCCTGGAAATGACAGTTTTCCACCTTGTTGAATTATGTCTAAGAATTTAGATGAGTTAAAGATGTATTGGTATATGAATGTGCTGGATGTGACTACAATATATATGTGCTGAATATTCAGGATTTGCAAATCCAAGATCTAGCAAGATAACCCGTATAGTTGCCTTTTCTGAATTGTTCAGTTCTGCGACATGCAGGACAATCCCTGCTGTTCTGTGACAAACAGGGCACCCCCTGCTACTCTACCAAAAGAAGGGCAACCTCTGCACCTCTGATAAGGATAGACAGCTATTTTTGTTAATTTGCCTTCCAAGTTAGCCCCTTCCTTTTAAATCAAAGCTGGCCAACACAACCAGCTGCAACATCCACTAGGTCTGCAACAATCCAGGACTTTAGTATCTGGGTTCCCAGAGTATAGTGTGAGATTGCAGGGTTTCATATGTATCTGGGAACTGGTACCAGTGGTGGGGAAAATTACCTTGTAACATCTGATTTAGTCAGCAGCTTAGATAGCCAGAGCTCTGGGTATCATTTTTGGTCATTGAACTGTGCTTGCCTTTTCTGTTAATTTAATAGCCACCCAGCTGGAGGGTTCACCAGCTCAAGAAAAACCTGTGTACATTTGTAAATATTAATTGATGCATAACTTCTACTCCTCTTGTTTCCCCATACTAACTCCTATGTCCCCTAAATAAATCTTGTTATTACTGTTTTTGCAAATCATGGTGTGTGAGCATATTGTTAGAGAGAGTCTTTAATTTGAAATGTCTTAAATGTGGGGAAATGCAAATGGGTCATGTCTGGGGGTAGCTAATGGTATGTGTGGGTGGTATAACATTTCAGGGGTTATACCAGATAACAGCTAGACCACGTAAAGATAAACTCTGGGTGGAGGCATTGTGCATTGTTAGAACCAAATATAAGTTTACGAACCCAAACCCCTCAGCCTATGTCCAGAGTAGTAGGCCAGGGTGTTACTCTAGGAGTATCACCACCTAGGGGTTGCACAGATGATGCTAAACTTGCAAACATAGTAAACTCTGATGAAGATACAACTACATTGCAAAGTGATCTGAATATTTTCACATGGGCTAAGATGTGGGAAATGAGTTTCAATAAAGATAAGTGTTGTGTAGGGTACCTGAGTAAACAACATTGAAAGGCCACATACTACTTAGATGGATCACCACTGGGAGAATCATATGAAGAAAAACATTTAGGAATTATAATAAATCAAAACTTGACTTGTGCATCACACTGTGAAAGACAAATTACAAAAGCAAAGAGGTTACTTCGAACAATAAGAAGGAATTTTAGGAATGAAAGTGAGGAGGTGGTGATGCCTTGGTATAGGTCATATGTTAGGCCAATACTGAACTATGGGAGCCCACTGTGGGCCCCCACAGCTAGAGGAACTGTTGATAGGATTGAGAGAGTACAGAGACGTGCCACAAAACTAATACATAATATTAGGAAATTATCTTATAGTGAACTGTTACAACTCAGTGTAATGTCATTTGAGACTAGGAGAATACGAGGGGACCTACTGCTATGCTATGATGTTATGCAGGATGATTATTTGTTAAGTGATTTGAATTTGAAATTAAAAAAATGCCCACATTGGAACTAGAGGACACCCATTACAAGTAGGACCCAAGAAATGTAAGACTAATGAAAGAAAAGCATATTATACTCAAAGAATAATCAACCCATGGAACAAACTCACGAGAGATCATAATCAGTAAAGATAAACAACAATTCAAAAACAGATTAGGCACATCCATTTTAGATGGAAATACATTATCTTATTTTGGGTAGATGGATAGGAGCACTAATGGGCAAAACGCCTTCTCAGCTCCTAACACCTTAGTATGAACCTTAGCATAGGTTGACCCAAGTAATTGAAACCTAACGAGAATTCACTATAAAACCTGTTATTCATCTTTATTCGATTGGATTCTGGTCTCTGACACCAATAAAACTGCACAGTCTAGAATACCGTCAGATGGTGTCAGTGACCATAGTCCTGTATATTGTTGTTGGACAGCTAAAAAGAAAATTATTCCCCCAGCATTTATTTTTCACGTAATTTGAAAACCTGAATGTTAGAAATTCAGGGTTGCTACAGCCTCTGTTGACTGGTCACGTGTGGAGCAGTTGACAGAGGTGAATGAGGCACTGCCTACCTTCTGCTCTCTTTTTAATACTGTTTGTGATAAGTTTGTTCCTCTAAAAAGATCCAGGATTAGGAGTGACAAACATCAGTTGGTTACCCCTGAAGTCCTGGAGATGATGAGAGAGCATGATAAGCTATGGAAAATATATAGGAAAACACTTAGCCAAGCTACATTTACAGCATATAAAGTAGAAAGAAAGAAATGCAAAACATTAGTTAGAACTAGAAGGTGATAGAAGAGAAATGTTTTTGTAGAAAGACAAAAGGAATTTGAAGGTAAAAATACTTCGGAAACATGGAAGTTAATGAATGATTTAAGAGGTAAAAAATGTTCTTCTAGTATGCAATGCCTTAATACTCCATCTGGGATAGTTACAGACCCATCTTTGACTGCACAGGAATTTAATTATTTGTTTTCTGATTTATCAAAATGCATACCAGCTGGAAAAGTTGACTTGGCAACCTCCATTTGTACTGATTTGGATTCAGTCCATCCCAGATTTTACTTCGGATCACTTCAGCTGGATGAGGTTTTGAGATATCTTTTGAGGATGGACCCTCGTCCTTCCGTTGAGAGGGATGAGACTGATTTTCGGCTTGTGAGGATCACTGCAGACATACTATGTTCTTTATCTACCATGTTTAACTGATCTCTCTGTTATTCCACTTTTCCTACTATTTGGAAAGATTCACTTGTAGTACCCATACTCAAATCAGGGGCTGTAACCAATGTGTAATACTTTTGTTCTACAGTATATCACTTTTGGCTCCTTTATCTAAAGTAATTGAGAGAATAATTTTTGACCAAATGTTCAAGTACTTATCAAAATACAATATTCTTGTGCCTGTTCAGCATAGCTTCAGACCTGGCCACAGTACTGTGACGGCCTTGGTGGGGTTCATGAGTTCAGTCCAGATGGCCCTGGACAAGGGACATTATACAGGGGTATCCCGTCAACAGTGCGACTGAGATTGAGCGACACAAATATGAGCGACTCAGTCTCAGCACCTGTGTTGTGGGCTACCCTGAAAGGGTAGTGACAGGTGAAAAGGAAGCTGATGAGGGTGACAGGGGTCCACACCACGGGGGATGGAAGGGAAGGGAAGGTATGTGGGAGACAGTGCAGCAGAAGGCTACCAAACTGGCCATGTAGTGTGGTGGTGAGGGTGGCTGGCTACGGTTGAGAGGATGCAGGGTTCGGGTCTGGGAAGGAGCGAGTGTTTTTTGTCATCATGGTGGTTTTTATTATGTTTTTTACAAGATCTCCCTGACATGCACTTGCCTGGAGTTGAGAATCTTTAGTTAGGAGGGTGCGGGGGGCAAGGGGTGTGAGAGGAACAGCTCCCTGCATAAACAGAGATCCATGTTGGCACTGTTGTTTTCACCATGAGTGTACATTGCTGTTTTTATTTTCAGCAATGTACACTCACCCTAACAGTGATTGCCGTTTGTCTATAACCGTTATGACACAGAACCTTATACAAGGGCTGTGTTCATGGACCTCACCAAGGCTTTTGACCTGGTTGACCATAGCCTATTATTGACATCTTTGGGTAGACTGGGCATGTCTGGAGATGTAATTGGTTGGGTGGTTCAGGAGTTACCTGAGCCATCACTCACAGGTGACAAAAATAAGTGGTCAATATTCTCTATCTGCTTCTATTTCACTGGGTGTTCCTCAAGGGTCTATTTTGAGTCCTCTTCCTTTTAATCTTTTTTTGAACATTCTTCCTTTGGTTGGTACTAACTCTTAGATCTTACTTTATGCAGATGATAACAGTGATCCTCACGAGAGGACCAGATCTCAAAACAGTCCAGGAAAATGTGTCTTGCGATTTCCTAGCACCCATGATTGGTTTATTAATAATAGATTAGTGTTAAATGAAAATAAAACAAAATCTATTGTTTTTTTTCAACTCTAGAAGAAGAGTGAAGGAGTATACTACCCTCTCTTTACATACAGTACTGAGCGCAGAAATAGAACAGGTCCAACAATTTAAATACCATGGCCATATAACTGATGAGGGCTTGACCTTTGAACCCCATGTTACCAGTATGACTATAGTTATCCATCAAAAACTAGTGGTGCTTTAACAATTAAATCCGCTTTTGCTTTCTCTCACTAGGAAGATCAAAGCTTCCTCACACCACTTATAGATTACGCTTTGCTTTTTTATTATTCAGCTGGGGAGGGGTTAGTATCCAAAATTAGAGTATTATTGAACCAAATAGCTAGATTTTCAACACATATGCCTGTAAGGACCCACCATTGTAGCTTGTTAAGGTTGGCAGGTTTACTGCCCCTTAATTATCACCATAAATTTCAGTTAGGACTTTTGGCCAAGAAAGTAACTTTGAACAAGGTTCCCACTGTTCTAACCTCAATATTTAAGAAGCACTTTAGTTCTGTCTCTTTTAGGTTAACTGATAAAAAATGATTTGCAATACCAAGGATGAAAATATAATTTGGTCAAAAGTCTCTTCCCTATGTACTCCCATATTTTTTTTAATTCTTTACAATCCATCTTTGAAAGCTTAAATAACTCACTCCTGACTTTTAGAATGAAGTAAAAAAGCTATGTATCAGTTGAAAGTGATTGAAAATGTTTTACTTGAATGTGCTGTGTATGCATGATTATGTAACTTTTTGAATAATATATTATGTTGTATTTAAGCAATACTGACCAAACAGCCGGTCATTTCCTGGTGATTAATGACCAGCATGAGTGGGGGAAGGTGGCCTGAAGCACTACCCCATCCAGCTAGTCGTTAATCAAAGGAAATGACAGCTGTATGGTGGCAGTGAAGGTTCAAGAGAAAAAGAAAGCATTCAGGAAGTACAAGGAATCGTAGGAGGAGCAGGACAGAGAACAGTATCAGTTAAAGCAAAAGGAGGCTGGGAAGGCAGTCAGAACAGCAAAGGCTCAAACCGAGGAAAAGATAGCCAACTCAGTTAAGAAGGGTGATAAAACCTTTTATAGGTACATCAGGGAGCGAAGGAAGACCAAGGAGGGATAGTGAGGCTTAATAAAGGGAGGGAGGGTGGGCAGAGGAGACTGTGAAAAGGCAGAGATACTAAACAAATATTTTTCTCAGTATTTACAAATGAAGAGGGGAGGTACATAAAACAAACAGTAGAAACACTCTGGATACAGAAGTTGATACCAGCCCATTTACAGAAGAAAGGGTTCTGAAAGAACTCTTAAAACTGAAGGTGGACAAAGCAATGGGGCCTGATGGGATTCATCCCAGAATTCTAAAAGAACTAAGGGTAGAACTAGTGACACCATTGACTACCCTTTTTAACAAATCATGGGAGGATGGGGTGGTACCAGAGGACTGGAGGAGGGCAGATGTGATTCCCCTTCACAAAAGTGGGAGCAAGGCAGAAGCAGGAAACTACAGACCTGTTAGTTTAACCTCAGTGATAGGGAAAATGATGGAATCACTTCTGAAGGAAAGAATTGTTGAGTATCTAGAGGCCAGAGGGGCACAGGACCCTAGGCAGCATGGATTCACAGCGGAAGGTCATGCCAGACGAATCTGATAGATTTCTTTGACTGAGTGACCAAAGTAGTAGATCAGGGAGGGCTATGGACATGGCCTACCTAGACTTTAGCAAGGCATTTGACACAGTCCCACACAAAAGATTAATATACAAGTTAGCCAGCCTGGGAGGGTCCCAAGATGACAGCCTGGGTAAAGAATTGGCTGGAGAATAGGACACAGAGAGTAATAGTAAATGGAGTCCACTCAGAAGAAAGGAAGGTTACTAGTGGGTACTGCAGGGTTCAGTATTAGGACTGTCCTCTTCAATGTCTTTATGTTTACATTGCAGAAGGACTGGAAGGAAAGTATGTCTCTTTGCAGATGACACAAAGATCTGCAACAGAGTTGATTCTCAGGGTGGGGTGGAAAGGATGAGAAGGGACTTGGCAAGGTTAGAGGAATGGTCAAATGTATGGCAGCTTAGATTCAATGCTAAGAAGTGCAAGGTAATGCACCTGGGAAACAAAAACCCAGGGGAAGAGTACACAATGGGGGGTGAGATACTAACAACAACAAAAATAGAAAGGGACCTAGGGTAGTCATATCAGATGACCTAAAGGTGGGCAAGCAATGTGAGAGGGCAGCAAGGAGGGCTGGGGGGATACTGGGATGCTTAGGAGAGGCATCACCAGTAGAAAACAGGAAGTTATTATCCTCTGTACAGACAGCTGGTGAGACCCCATCTGAGTACTGTGTGCAGTTCTGGAGACCCAATCTCCGCAAAGACATAGACAGGATGGAAGCTGTCCAGAGGAGAGCACTAAATGGTGCAGGGTCTGCACCGGAAGACATATGAAGAGAGATGAAAGGAGCTTAATATGTATAGCCTTGAGGAAAGGAGGGAGAGAGGGGACATGATAGAAACATTCGAGTACCTCAAGGGAATCAACAAAGTCCAAGAGGGTAGCATCTTTCAAAAAAAGAGGTGTGCAAGAACAAGAGTGCACAATTTGAAGATGGGGGGCGGCTCAGAGGTAATTTAAGGAAGTATTTTTTCACAAAGAGGGTTGTGGATGCATGGAACGGCCTTCCGGAGGAGGTTGTGGAGTCAAAATCAGTGGTGGAATTCAAGCATGCATGGGACAGTCATAAGGCAATTCTAGGGGTTGGGGGTAGGAAGAAGTAGGCTGCTGGTTAACTAGAATCTGCAGCTTATCCAGTAGGTAGGGAAATGGGCAGACTGGGTGGGCCAAGCGGTCCTTATCTGCCATCAGATTCTATGTTTCTATGTTATTATCGTGATTGTAAGTGTAATCGCACTAATGACAATTTTTTTCTTTAGTTTTTTTGTGCAAAAAAGTTTTATTTTGGCACCTCTGCTGCTGTCCACGTACAGCGCATAAGCAGAGTGTTGTTGCCATGCCAGTCATTTCTAAGAGATTTCAGATTGGCATGGCAGCCAATCAGAGAGCTAGTTCCGCTCATGAATAACTAATTAGACTCATAATTTTTTTTTCCAATTTAATAAACTTTATTGTGTTTTAGATTCACTATTACAGTTATAGTATTGTATACAATTCAAACTTGTACAGACAGTTTAGTAATCAGCAATAGTACATAACAAGCCTTTGTGGTTCTGAAAAACTCCTGTGATACATAAGACTGTGGATTATTGCAGGAAAAAAACACCTTCATGTAGTTTCACCCAACATTAAAATCCAGGGATAACTGTCAGGAGAAATTTTGAAATTATCTAACAAAGCTAGCTAAATACCAAAACAGAGTATATGAGACAGAAAAATAGACTTATAATTTACCTTAACGTATGTATTGTTTGTATGTATACTGGTCGACCATGAAAACGGGCCTTTGGACCATGGACTCGCCGGTTTAAATAAATAAATAAAACAAACAAATACCACTGCACTGGAAGAATGATGGACACCTGGAACAGCCTGCATCAGAGGTAGTAGAAGCAAAAACAGTGGGGGTTTCAAACATCCTTGGGGAATATTGCTAAATAAAAAAGGAGGAGGGGAGAGAGACCATTTAGGGTCTGCTGAGGCAGATTAGGTAGGGAATGACAGGGCAGATAGGGTGGGCCAAGCAATCCTTTTCTGTTGACAAATTTGATGTTTCTACATTTTTATGTATTAAAATAATATGGTGGCATTCTTTACATTCTGAAAATTGCTGGAACACAAAGAAACAGAAGAGTGCCCTTTAAAAATACAAATTGTAGAATGAATATTTGTTTTCAAAAAACTTAATATGATTTAGCATAAATAATGGTTCAGATCCCCAGTTATATTTTCAAAAATAAGACCACTGATTTATTAAAAACCAAAATCAGGCAATATAATAGTGAAAAGACATGTTCCTACAGCACTGTGTGTGACATACCATTGCTGTATTGCCTGACTCCATAGGCACTTTTATACACAGGTTTTTAAAACGGAATCAGCGTTACCTGTGTGGCGCCGTTGTACTCTGCTGCCATGCTTCAGGTTCCTTTCCTTTCTACACACTGCGCAGTATTCCGCACAACATTTGTCTCGCTCTCCCAGAGTTTTGCTCTTTACAAATGCTGTTTTCTGCCTTTGTACCGAATGGCTGTTTTGCTACAGTACTTTACAAAACGGGTACATTAATGGTGCAAACCGCACAAGCAGAGATTGCGGTTTGACGAACGCTCACCTAGGGACCAAACAGATGCAATTTGCACACAACACAAGGGATGTAATGGAATACTGTTTCCGTAACAGTTATTCCATTACATAAACCTGTGTGTAAAAGCGCCTCATATCAAATGTCAGTTCCCATCCCCAGTTTAAAGTTACACTTTACAAACCCTGATTAAGCTATGTGTGTTTAACAGATAGACAAACCCCACTCAGGTTCCTCTTGCACTCAGCACTTGTTATTGCACCAAGTTCTCTACTATTATGTCTGTATTGTTTGTTTAGCTTGAGTGGGGATTGTAACAGCCCTTCTTTTGTAAGTCAGTGTTAAAACGAACGCACCCTTTGTTGCTGCTACTGCTACTGCTGTTCTGTCCCCTATTACACCTCAGTCAGGTTTTCCTACTGCAGAAACTATTAAAACCAAAAAAGGATATAATCCATCTCTAAATGGCACAGCAGCTGCAAGATGTACACTCAAAAAGGGAAACTTTGGTTTGGGAACAGATTTAGGACCGCCAACTCCAACCGGTGATGGGCAAGTGTTATCCTGAAGGTAATGTGTGTGTCTTCTCTTGGAGGGAGGATGGTGACCACTTCACACAGATGTCCCCCCCCAGTGGACCACCAAAGAGGTGGCACTGGCACAGACTGGGGAGGCAGCTATACATTGCATTGTCCTGGCTGAAAGACTGTGCCACTGAGGTGGTCATGAAATTTATCGAGTGGTGGTTCAAAATGGAGCAAAATAAGGAACTGGGTGAAAAGAGAAGGAACTCTACCTCACAAGCACCAGTACAGGAAGCCCTTATACTGACTTGATACTACAGCATAGGTCTAGGCAGTGTCAGATTTCCCTTAGTTGACTGTGGCAGAGCAGTGGTAATAGAAGCCCACCCAGTACCTAGAAGCTAGGCAGGATTTGGCTGTAGCCAACAATGGCTGCTTTCATATTTTATTGTAAAGTATACAAAGTAAGCTGGAATGTTCAGTCCAGAAGAGGGAAGAGTTAGTCTCTACTGTCAACAGTAATGAAAGGGAACAGGGCTATTAATGGGGTATCTACCAAACACTTGGGACATGGACAACCATTCACAGGACCTGGGAGCCACTGGACCACCAGAAACAGCTAAGAATGGAATATATACATATGGGTATGGCCATCAAGGTATGGGGTGAGAGGAATGACTTTATTTAGTTTTGTTAACTGGGAAATAACAGCTAGGCAAGTCTGCCTATTTTTAGCCTTGTCCTGGGGGGTGGGGGACACAGATGTACACTGGCATATAGAATCAGGTTGAGCTGTTGATGGTATTTGTTCATTAATGGGGGAAATTTGGCCAGGACACTGGGGACATTTCCCTATTCTTGGGAGCGGGGTGCTGGTGGCTCACTGACCAGGATGGTGGATCCTGGTGAGTTGGAGGAGGAAGGTGTGTTACTGCATGCTGGGGTTCTGTCCTCATCCCCAGTCTGTGTCACCCTAGAGGGCAAACAACCAGAAAATGTTGTTTTATTTATTTTTTTTATTTAATTAGTATTTCGGAAAGACCTTTGAGCGTGAGCTCTTTTACAAAGGTTCCACATCAAAATGTTGAAATGATAGAAGATATGGCTGAAGAACCCATGTAAATGACAACAGAAAGTGAGGACATTACAGCAGCTGAAAAAGAGCTAGATTGAATTACAGGAAGGAAAACATTAGTTGCTAAGGATATTAGCTGAGGAGGAGGAAAGATACAATAAGTGTAAAACTTCTGTCAAACAGAAACAGTCCTAAGCATGGTCCTACACTTGTACAGCAACAATTACAAACGAATACTGCAGAAACTTCTTTACCTGGGGTATTGGAGAAATGCCTGAGAGGTATTGCTGCAGCGTCTGACAAACAGCTAACTGCAGCGTCTGACAAACAGCAGGGTTTAGAAGATCAAATAGAAGGACTGACAGCCCGCTGCAGGCTTGCTGCAGCTTTGACACTAAGGGAATCTAAAATACATCATCCCTTATAGTTTCTGGGGTGTGCCCTCCAAAATGAATGCTGGACTCAGGACAGCAAAGGAAAGTAGATCCCTGACCCAGACTGGGATGCCATGGTTTCGTCTGTATCAGGGCAGAAGACACTACTACCGGTAGCAATGGCGGCAGCCGCCTGGATGTATCAGCAAGAGTGACAGTGGGAAGTAGGTCCAGGAGTGAAGAGCACAGTACTGCTGCACAAGCCAGCAAGGTTTTGCCGACATGGCATCAGCAGCCTCCGGAATCTGGGCTGCACACTATGGTGGAGTGCTCCCAGAAGAGTGAGCAAATGATACATGCTCACTCTGAGCAGTCTCAGGAGAGTGGGAGGAATGGTAGAATGATGCTGCATGGTGTGGGGGCCAGGGACAAACTGTAAGTACTACAGCAATGGTATGCATGGGAAATAATGTTGAACATCTGCGGACACAGGCAATACAAGCAGAAGGAAGGAGTGAGGGGATAAGTCTACAGTCCAAAGAAGGCTCACAAAATGTTCTATCTACAGGCTTGGGAAATGCATCTAAGAAGGGAGAATGCATACAGGTTCCAGTAGTAAGGGAGGAAAGAGAGGTGGGGGACATGGCCACCCAGTCTATAGATTGAGATAATGGTGGGGGGGACATTAACATACAAACCCCTGTACTGGACAATACATTTACTGTGCAGGATCACCTAAGAAACCATGATACAGGTCCCTATATAGAGAAAAGCAATTAGACACAGAAGGACAGAGATCCTACCCAAAATAGAGAGATATAAAAGGCACTGCTTCCTCTCAAAATACTTCTGATAGTGCAATAGCAAATGTCAGAGAACAAAAGACTATGGTGACAACTACCCTCAAGGGGCTGGTAGAACTGAGCCCATCCAATCATGAAGGTTGGGGACCTAGCAAAATGGGACCCAGACACCCAACAATAGGGCAACAAGAAAGGAGAAGGGATACACAAGATACTACAGAGACCCATGGGCATAATGAGGAGGGATCAGGCCCTTCCTATAGTGATTCCAAAAGACCCAGTACAGGCCATCGATACTCAGACTATTTTAAGCACAGAACTGAGACGGCTCCAAAGGAGAGATGCTGTCGTGTTAAAGTACAAAGGGGGTCTGGCAGAACACCCTAATACAATATATGTAGCCAGGCATCTTACTAAAGAGTCCAGGCATTTTTTTTTTGCTTCTGAAATATATGTATTGATCCCTATTTCAGGTAGAGATCTCTTCAGCATCACTTTTAAAATTAGGGTCTGCATAGATTCTAGACCAAATACCATCAACAAAAAACATATCCTTTAAGGATACTATTCACTGTCATTTCCCACACAGAGCTGCTTATCAAGACTATCACACTGATGTTTCACAATGAGAGTGTAAATGTCAGTGACATACTGTATATTACTGGCTAGAAAAAAGATGTGAAGTTTTAGGACTGCATCAAGCCATTCTAGACAGAGAAAATATATGGATGGGATGATGGCACTTTTAAGTCAAGTTGTTCCAGACAGACTCTGGGGTGGTACATCTACCTAATAGTTTCTTGTTGGGCAGGGATAAAGGAGTCTGTTTCTATGCAGGCCAGCGTAAAGCCTGCTACAGGTGTGGGACTCCCACATATTTGAGCAGTATATGTGACAAGCTGAGGTGTGGCCTATGTGGAGAGTTCAACCATATCAGAGTGTGATGTGTAAAAGTCTGTGGCACTGTAATTTATCTGAGGTGAAAAGGCATACGTACCATTAATGCCCCTGGGCTGCCTGAAACAGAGATGACAGGATTGACCAGGAACATCTGGTCCACAAGGCTCAAACATTCAGTAAAGCCGACCCTCAGAACCCCTTTGGGGTGGCAGAAAGACCTGGGCATTCTTCTTCTTCCAGCAACAATACTCTTACAAGGCAAGACACAGCAGTTTCTATAGCTCCTATTTCTGCAGATGCTGCAAGGATGGAACCTCCTCTCTGTCAACTCCTCCCACTCATGCCAAGCAGATTGTTTGCAGATGAACTTCTTGAAAATGAGCAGCCAGTAGAAGGCAGTACTCCATAGGCAGAGACTGCTGGAGCTTCTGAAACCCCCATGGACACAGCCATGGTACCTGATTCACCAGTGGCTGTGCCCCCACCTCCTGAGGGCCTCATTACGGTTCACAGATAACTCACCAGGTCAACATATAAACAATTACAACAACCCCCTATAACTATACAGAATACATATCAGATCCTCCAGGAGCAGAAGAACTGTGGGGGGGGGACTCAAACATGGACTCTAACATGGACTCTGACGTCTCTTCATCAAAATCATGGACAATCTCGGAGACAGAAGAGGAGGACAGCAGGCTAAACCAGAAACCAAGGAGGAAATAAATCAACCTTCTCTTCACACGGAGGGGTTACTTGAGAATATATTGCCTCTTGATATTTACTGTTACTTAACTTCCCATGCATCAGTTAAATGTAGCCTCTCTCAACATCCACAGCATTAAGAACTACTAGAGGAAAGTGGCTGCTTTGCCTTTTTATCCAGCATTCCAGCTTTAACATTGTTTTATTATAGGAAACAAGGCTGACCTCCCTCTTTGAGGTCTTAGATCAAAATAAACCAGTGTTGGGGTCCCTCTTTCTGGAATTTTGGAGTGGACAGGGCTGATGGTTTGGGTATCTTGTTTCATGGGACTAATTTTTCAGTAAAAAGGGTGGGGAACATTAGCCCAGAGAGGGTGTTATTGCTAGATTTTGTACATCGGGGGTGAAATTTCATTTAATTAATACTTATACCCCTCAGGCGAAGGTCACAAGGATAAAGCTTCTTATTATACCCTATTTGTATACTGTGAGACAAGTAATATGGGAGGGATCTGAACTGTGGGGTGGCTGTTTGAACCCACAGTGAACTGCAGAAAAAGGTGTATTTTGATGTTCATGCTCTGAAACATATTGTTGCAGGTGCTAGTTTAACTGATACATATCAGGCCTTGCATATGGACAGGAGTTATACCTACTATAGAAATGCACTCTCTTCCAGGCAGGATTCGTTACTTTTTATATTCCCTCTACTGACTCTGGTTAATTTCAAGCTATTGCCTTCAGAGTTATCTCATCATGTACTTTTGGGCTGCACTTTTGCTATGGGCAATGTTCCATCTCAGTCCTTCCAGCCCAGTGGCAGATGGAGGATGAACACTTCTCTGTTAGATTCTCCTGAGGTACACATGGAGGTACAGCATTTGTTGATGGCTAGAAAGTTAGTGTTTTGTTTTTATGATGACCTATGGATAAGGTGGGAGGACATGAAGCTGGACATAAAGGAACTGCTCACCCAATATATGAAGCAGAAACAGTAGACTGAGTATTTAAAATATTTGGGATAAAGGGATTAACTGTACAAAATTCTCTCCAGATCTTGAGCAGGGCCTGAAACGTACAAAACCCAGATTAATACATTAAAAACTGCTATGTTTAAATGACAATATGATAGGGAAGATTCTTTGGATAAGGGGCACAAAGAAAACCATTTAGTGACTATTTTGCTGCCTGTAAAAGCAGGATGGATAATATGATTTTACATGCTCTGGAAAATGAAAATGGGGCAGTAGTGACCAGTAATGATGACATTATTCAGGTGGTACATACTTCTGTGGAGCAGACCTTTAGTATGGGGTTTAGAACTGATGGTCAGTTACATACATTTTTAACTTCCCCATCCCAACTTTGACTGATTCACAAATAACAAAACTGATCATACAATCAAAGAAATCTGGCGGCAGAAAAGGACCCTTTTGGCCCATCAAGTCTGCCCCTTACCCCCCCTCCCTACTTGCCCCCTTGTCCAGAGAGCCCCCCCTCTACCCACTGTTCAACCACTTGTGTCTATCCCATGCCCTCTTGAATCTCTCCACCATTTCAGCCCTCACCACCTCCTCCGGCAGACTGCTCCAGGGCTCCACCATCCTCTCAGTGAAGAAACACCCCCTCACATTGCCCCTAAACCTTCCTCCTTCTTAACTTAGACTATGACCCCTAGTTCTAGCACCAATTTCTCTTGCGCATAAGCTCCCACCTAACTTATTAATCTCCTTCATGTATGTAAACATTTCTATCATGTCCCCCCCAAGTCTCCAGTGGGTACAGATCCAACTCTCTGAACCTATCCTCATAGGGCTTCCCATGCAACCCATGCACCATCTTGGTGGCCTTTCTCTGAATCCTTTCAATTCCCTCTGTGTCCTTGCATAGGTGAGGTCTCCAGAACTGGATCCCCGTACTCTAGCTGAGGCCTCACCATGGATTTGTAAAGGGATATCAGTGCCTCCCTGCTTCTGTTTGTTATATCTCCCCCCGTACATGCCAGCATTCTATTCGCTTTGCCCACAACCTTGCTGCATTGGTTCCCCAACTTAAGATTATCTGAAATTATAATCCCCACATCCCTCTCCTGCTCACTTGCCTTAATTTCATCCCCCCCCCCCGCAGTGTGTAAATGGCTTGTGAGTTATTTCACCCCATGCACATTACTGTGCACTTTTTGACATTAAATTTAAGGTGCCAGGTTTCTGACTACAACTCCAGAATTCTTAGATCTTCTCTCATAGCCTCCACACCCTGGGGTGTCCACCCTATTACAAATCTTTTGTATCATCTGCAAATAGGCAGACCTTCCACTGCAGACCCTCTGCTATGTTGCATATATAGATGTTAAACAGGATGGGCCCCAGCACCAAGAAAGAATCCCATAAAGAATTCATCAAGGAGGACATCTTTGAAATCATTTCTACTTTGAATAATAGGTCTTCTCTGAGTATACAGGTAGATGGTATACCCAAGGAATTTTACAGAACCTTTCTGGAACCCTCAAGTGACATGTTGTCCGTGTATAATTATATACTGTCAACTGCAAAGTTGATACCCTCTTTTGGTAAGACCACTCTCATCTTTCTGTACAAAAAAGGAGAAAATCTAATTTGAAGAAGTGGATGCCCGTTAGTCTTTTAAATTCTGGTTTTAAAATTCTAGCTAATCTTTTTGTGCTAGATCACAAATGGCTGTGAAAGTACTGGTTGAGCCTGCACAGACTTACTTGAGCCCTGATAAGAATATATATCATAATCTATAGACCTTGAGAGAAGTTTCTTGACTAGGAAACATATATAGGTTGGATGGCTACACCTTGGGCTCAATTTTTTAAGCCCCTAATTACTGCAAACCTTGGGTGTGCCAAACATAGGGCGCACGGTGCTTGTGGCAAGCACCCAGCTGGCGATCAGGAGTTTCAATCCCATGTGCCAGGTGCCACCGGTTAGACCAACTTTTTCTAGTCTTGCTTGTGGCATTCCAGGGGGGTGTTTTTACAGCAGTTTGCACCACAAACTGCTGTAAAAAGTGGAAACTGTTGCAGTTGCACCTCGGGTGCAGTTGTGGCAAAGGGGTTTGGCGCACAGCCAGAACGTAAGTGTCATGGCACAGGGCTTGATGCAAGCCCTGCACCACACTTTGAAAATCAAGCCCCTTGTCTTTAGACCAAGGGAAGGCTTTAGACACAGTGTTGCACACTTTCCTGTCTGAGATATTGGAAAGGTTCAGTATCCTTCCCTTATTCCTTGGCTGGATATGAAAACTGTATGACGGTGCAGTGGTCATTCCTTATTTGAATGAGACACTTTGTTTTCAGTTCTCCAGTCTCTATAGAGGTATGTCAGGGCTATCACCTAAGCCCACTTTTGTATACTTTTGTCTTAGATCCCTCGATCACACAGATTTTTGTGGTCTAGAGAGGTTGTGGGGGTATCTCTCCTTATGCAGATGATATTTGTCTTTTTGTGAAAGAAGTGGCATCTTGAGAAGCTGCCATGAGGGCTGTGGAAGCTTTTCCCAAACCTTAGGGGACAAAGTTAAACACGGATAAAAGTGTAGAACTTCACTTTGGCGACCCTTCAGAGTACATGAATAGAGTGGCAAATATAGTGATCTCCTTCATACCTATTAAGATTTCAGGTATATATTTTGATCCTGGGACTTACCTGACATAAATTGGAAAGAAAAGATAGAATTATGTGGGGAAAAAGGTGAGTTTATGGAAAACCTGGAAGTTTTCAAACTTGAAATGTTGTCCCTTTTTCCATAAATTTGTTTTGTTTACTCCCCCTCCCTCAGCTTTGGTGACCCAAATACATAGTTTATTCTTCCAAATGCTATGGTGGAGTCAATTGAACCCAGTAAAGTGGGATTTTACATATCTTTCACTAAAACAAGGATGTCTGAATGTGATAGATCCAATTATTTTCTTTCATTCAATTTTTTTTTTCATTTCACTTTAAAGGCTGGGTTAAATGATATTAGACATCCTTAACAAGATTGGTTATGGTGTTCCATGGGACTTCACTCAGCACACTGGGAAATAGACCCCTGAAATCAGTTGTCTCATTGCACATTCCAGTAAATGCTGTTACATAAACTAAAAATTTGAAAGGTTTCTATAAATTCTCTTACTACTTTTTTCAGGCAACATTTGTATCAGGAAATAATGGGGAATATCCATATTGGGACTGTGGAATTTCCCTTATGCAATCCAGCTAAAACTTCCACGGTAATACTGTATCTCTGCTTACAAATACCAGGGTCCCACAGAAAGCTTGGGTATCTTGTGATTGAGCTGCCATGGGCATCTAGGGGTAAAGGGGGATATGAAGCACAAATCTCTGGCAGACCATATGTGTCCTAGGCCTGAATGGGTGTAGGTGGTGGAAATGGATCATTTTTCCTAGAATGTTTTTTTTTTTCTGTAAACTTTTGGCCTTATCTTGCCAATAGATAGAAATTACCTTATTTAACTAGGCTCACGTACAGAAATCTAATCTGGGGTGATTATCAGTCACAATGGCAGCATTATAATAATACCACACTAACTGTTATCTCTGCATGCCTCTGAATTTTTCTTTGGCAGGCAAGGTGTCACTATGTGTTACAGCAGCTGCAATCCACAAGCAGTTCTATTGCTGGCATGGTAGAGTCGCTGTTAAGGAAGTTCGGTCTAACGACTTTCAACTATGCTCCAGGGCGCAATACCATGCATTCTGGGATAAAACTGTACGGCTGTAATTTTCCTTAAATATTTTGTTTAAACCATGATAAATATGTTTGATTTTTTGCTTGCGTTCTGACAATGTATCTTATCTTTTTTGCTATACTAGACAGTTTTCTTTTATTAGTGGACTTGGAATCAAATAAGACTTCTCTTCCTTTTTTATTAGGTACAGTGAATTAGAATAGGATTTTTTCCCACTGTGCTGTTCTTAGCTTTTTTCTTTTATGTGTTTTTTTGTTCATTCGGAATATATGTTTGGCTTCACTGATTTTTTAAAAAAATGTTTTTGAATGATTTGTTTTATTCTTTTAAATAAATTGTTCCCCCACTCTTTTCAAGAAGTGCCATGGGATCATTAACGTCCACTTGAACAGGCAAAGGGATCCATGGTTTAACACCTCATCTGAAATATGGCAACTCAGGGGTGTAGCACCCCCCCTTATTCTGCATTATAGTGACAATAGTGGGATTTAGCCCAAGTTCCTGATGTGGGGCTACAACCCACAATCTTCTGATCTTTCAACCTCAGAGGTGAGCGTGTAATCTGCTGAGCCACAGACACTGCTTTGGTAGTAGTGCCACGGGCTTGAGACATATGCCATAGGCTCACCCCTTGCAGCTGTCACAGTCCAGGATATTATGGGTCTCAAAACCTAAATGCAATAACTAACATCTGGGCACATGTTTTCTATTAGTGTACATCACCCTGCTCTCATGGGGGGAGTCCAAACCTGCAAACAGCAACACCCATCTGTATATGGCAGTTTTGGTGGGAAAATATACAGGGAGCCAGGTGCACCCCTGAATAACATCACCTACCACTCCCCAGACTGGCGCAGAACAGTATCTATACATTCTGGGATGGCCAATATGCAGCCATCAAGGTATGGTGCAGGAAAGGGTGGGAAAACAACTATGGCAGTAACACTGTCCATGCCACGGGGGCCAGCCACTACACAGTCACAACTCAACATGTTAATAATCAGACAGACTACATAATACCATTAATATCTGCCCACAGTCTGCATCCGTGAAGCTATGCCACTGTTTCGGAAGAGAATTCAACTCCTGCAGACAGCAAAGCCCATTTGTGTATGGCAGTTTTAGTAAGTGGGAGTAAAAAGAGCTCTGTGTTCCCCAGAACTGCTCCAACCATCACTGCAACTGTGTATGGGAATGCTGTTACCTCAGGCATGAGACAGGAAGGAACCTGCCTAATGATCTCATTTGTCTGGGTCATGGTGACCCCCAAATAGAAAACAATTTAAGAGCAAAGAACTGCGGTGCACAGCAGCTCCCCGTGGCCTCACCCCCCCCCCATAACAAGGTGTAGCAGCCACTTACCATGTCTTGCATGGGCCATAGCCTTGTGAACTGGAATGTTTGTTCAGGCAGGAGCAAGTTGTCCCTACAATAGCAACAGAAGAAAACAGGGATAGGGGAGAATGATATGCTGGACACCAGGGATATGGAAAACCAATTCACAGGATTCTGGAGTTACTGGACCAAAAGGAACAGCAAGACATGGTATATACATATAAATATTGGAATGGACATCAAGTTATAGAGTGAGGTGAATGGATTTGGTAGTAACGCCATGTGCCCGAGGCATATGCCATGGGCCGTCCTACT
Source organism: Neoceratodus forsteri (assembly GCA_016271365.2). NCBI lineage: Eukaryota > Metazoa > Chordata > Ceratodontiformes > Ceratodontidae > Neoceratodus > Neoceratodus forsteri. Next base: position 695,493,005 of record CM057459.1, on the reverse strand, counting down.
GTATGTGGCTGTCACAGGTCAATATGTTAGGGGCCACGCAGCCTATATGAAACCACTAACATCTGAACAGGTGATTTGCTTTAGTGTATACTGTGCCACTGTCACAGGAGAGGATCCCCCCTGCAAACAGCGACACCCATTTGTACATAGCTGTTTCGATAAGTGAAAATACGGGGAGCCATTGGACCCCCCCCAAAACAGTACACCCTTACCACCCAGGTTGGTGAGGTACACTATATTTACATATTGGTAGGGCCAACAAGCAGCCATCAAGTTATTGCGCAAGGGAGTGGTGGAGCACCTTTGGCAGTAGCACCCCGGCACCTGGTGCTATGCTATGGATTAACCCATATGTTGTCATAGTCCAGCAGCAGGTCATATGCTAACATTAATATCTGGACAAGCAATCTGCATAAGTGAAGCTGTGCCACTGTCCTGCAGAGCGAGTTTAGCCCTCGGAAAGGTTCCCTAAACAATTATAGGACAGGCCAGACAAATCTGGAAGGAGAGATGGGGGGCCGATTTCAAGATGCATGGCGCAACTTGCGGGTGTATATGAGTTGTGCCATGCAGCACTATGCTGGGGACCCTGCACCATATTCCAAAACAGGCAGGGTCCCTAGCATCTACATCTTGTGACTTGCAGCAGGCATAGGCTAGCGCCACGAACATGGTGCTATGGCACTGCATGCTGCAAGTCACAGCCCACTGTGAACTGTCCCCCCCGGAGACCCCCAACCCGGAACACTGCCATGTGCACCAGGGAGCATTGGGGGGCTGGCCAGGTGGCACTGGCATTTGGGGGGCATATTGTGTATCGGACCCCGGAGAGTCCTCGACATTCAGGGGGGTGGGGGGCATGAATATGTTTGAGGGGCATGGGGAGCACTGCAGTACTTTTGCCGTGGCGCTGCAGAGTGAGCATCTGTTGATTGGCATGGATGGATGCCCCTTAGACCATCTCCATGATGATCTAACTCTGCTGCACCATTGCGGCTCTTGAAATAGTGTAAGTGGGTTAGGTAGCTGCCCTTTTGGAATAGGGCATTGTTGCTGCCATAACGCACTCTTGCACCATGCCATTGTGGGTTGTGGGCGTAGTGGGTGGCATAACCCACATTTGGTGCTACCCGCATACGGCATGGCATAAGGCACCATTTGGAATTGCAAACGGCATAACGCATGGTGCAAGTTGCGATTTATGCCATGGGGTTTGGCGTAACTCAGCTTGTGCAGTGCATAAGCCATCTTGGAATTGGGCCCAGGAAGCTTACTCAGTGACCAAGATGCAAAAGGTTTATTTACCAGGGACAATAAAAACCAAGATGACTGTGTTTTATAATGTTACAAGGAAATAAAAAAAAATAAACAACCAAACAAGGCGATTGGGACCAACAGTTGGTTGAACCAAGAACAGGGGGTTAACCTCTTTCAGTCCAAGTCTTGCGTGCACTTGGCCAAGAAGATGAAACAATTGAAGAACCAAGCTTGAGCTTTCCTCTGCGCCAGCTGATCAGCAGATGGCCACTGACCTCACAAAGCACTTTTGTAAACAGACCATAACGAGGCATCCCCTGATGGAACAGAACACAATGAGGAACACGGCTAGCTGGTCAGTGAAGAACTTGGCACTCCTCTGCAACTCCAGGCAAGAAGCTGAAGACTTCTGGTTGGCAGGTGGTTCTCTAGACGATCAGTTGCAATGATCACTGACAGGTTCCCAGCCCCGGATGACCTCTCAGCAAGATGACTGCTGACAGAATGATGTTTGGGCTGCCTCTGCAGAGTGACATGGGCATGCGCACACTTACGGATGACCAGCAAAATAATAAAAGTGCCTGTACAACGTTAACTGTGGTCCCTCAAGCTTGAGCCGGGGCAGCTCCTAAGCTGACTCACTACTGGATACCTCACTAGCATCTCTCTACCACTTACCATCACAGAGCTGATGCTGGAACACTTGTGGCGGGATTTGGCACAGACTGACGTCACTGGAGGTGGTCCTGCCGCAGATGGTGGGTGGGTCAGCGTCAGGCTCTGGTGAAGCTGCTCCAGGTGACAAAGGCGAAGCTGACTGTCCAGTACACCAAGGCACAATTCAATAATACAGTTTAGTAGCAGGCAAACAATTCAATTTTTGGCAGACAGTTCAGTTCTTGTAATAAATCCAGGGTATCCCGTGAGATGGGCGCATGGGGAAGGGCACCATCCGTAATGATGACTCCTTCCCAGCGAAATCCCTCATGGTAATGGGAGGGTAGGGTAACCAGATGAGGGGGTGGACAAACTGGGAGACAGGATGTCGCTATATGTACGCACTGGGGGAGGAGGCGAGCATGGCGGCGTGGGCTGGGAGGGTGGAGGAGCTGTAGGGGTGGCGCTGCGCTGCGGGGAATTGCTGAGCTGCGTCATGGCATTGGGGGTTGGCTTGTGTTTGGGGTGGGTGAGGTACCGGGTTTGGGTCCAGGCGCTGGTGCGATTTTATTGTGCCCGGACCGAACCTTTATTTTTCCATGCTTTCACCCCCCCCTCGACATGCTCCCTCCTGGAGTTGAGAATCCTTTAGTAGGGGGATGTGGGGGTGTGGGGGAGCTCAGCCCCCACACAGAAGGCATTAAAATACATGTTCCGACGCCATTGTCCCGTGTGCCGAGGGTGTCAGAGTGCCGAAAATGTTTTCAGCACTCTGACTGTGAGATAACGGCAATCGCCTTTAGGCTTTCGCCGTTATCACATAGAACCTAACACAGTCTCTAGGGGCACTAGGCAGGCAAAAGTGCAGTTCGGTTTGGGGTGCTGGGCCATTTAGGCCATAGGACCATCTCTCTTCCCCCCCAAGGGCGCTGCACCTTTAAGGACGTTCTTGCTCTGGCTGTTTCTGCAGCCACACCCCATGTCATTAATATTACTAACCACCTCTATGCCTGGGCCTCTGGAACTCCTGGGCCTGGTTCCACCCTCCTTATGGCTACCAATGAGGGCCTGCCAAGTGGAGCTCTGGGACAGGAACCCAGGTTCACTGGAATGCACCAAGCCCATCCACCACAGACCACTCCAACTCCTGGGCTATACTGCCACTCCTGGACCCTCACAGCACATGACCTCCTTAACCCTTGGGGTTTTTAAGTTGTGGCACCCCTTTTAACTACCACTGACAATAAGAATGTAACACCAAAACAAAGTGCCTTGGGGGCTTTTCCCAGCCCTGGGGCCTTTCTTTGTATTGGTATGGGCACTCGGCCCACTGCTGTTTGATCCCTTCCCTCCTCAGGGCTGTCAGCCCAACCAGAGAGCCCACTGTGCCCCCCTCAAGGGCACTGCATCTTTTAACTGTTTTTCCCTGGGCACTCTGTCTCTTTCGCTTTCAATTTTCTCCCTCCCTCCCCACACTCCTAGCACCTATGGCATGAGTGTAATGAACACTGGGCACTTGTCTCACTCACTGCCATGGCCCAGGACTTCAGTGCTGCTGGGGAGTCAAGAATCGTGGTCAGGGAGCCATGCTCCCACCCGGCTTCTATCTGGCCTGCATGGCTGCTGGGGTGGAAGTGCAGGGTCCTGGGTGCGTTTTCTGCCCAGATCAATTTCCTGATGCACCTCTTCAGTCCACTGGCTTTTTAGTTCCTCCCTCACCGATCGGAGCTCTGCCCAGGGAGAACAGGTTGCATCGGGGAGCTGCACTCGACCAGACCGACTGACGCTGCTAGCCAATGCCACCACTGTTGGACTAAAGTAGGAGGGGAGCAATGCCAGAGGAGCCACAGACCTGATTCTGGTACCTTTTTTGTTTGTCCATGCTCGTCATATCCTCTACCTTCCACTCTGTGCCATGGACTGCCCAGGCCCTTTTGTAGGGCAGGGGAGGTCCTGGCTTCTGGCCAGGGGATTGGCCATGAGGAGCCCAACAGGGAGGTTCTTGTGCCCATGGCCTCCCTTTCCAGTGCTGAACAGTGTGGAAAGAACAAAAGGAAATGGGTGGGGAATGTGGGACTGGGAGGTGGGCCAAGCGAGAGAAAGGAAGAGAAGAAAAAAAGAAATTTCCACATCGAGAAAAGGGTCCCCATTTCTTTGCTGTGCCCCTAACTTTGGGGTACTACAGAAACACCACTTTGTGTATTGCAGTTTTAGTAAGTGCCAGTAAAGGTACTTCTGTGCTCCCTTAAAAAACACTGCCCGCCACTGCAACTATGTATAGGTGTCCTGTTATCTCAGCCCAGGGAAAGGTAGCAACCTGCCTCATTATCTAATTTATTTGTGTCACTGTGAGCCCCAAAACAGGAAAGCAAGTTAAAAGTAAAGAACTTTAGTGCAAAAGACTGAAGCAAGATTTACCCTGGCAGGGTACTGTTAACAAAACTACATTTCACAGAAATACCAAATTACACACACCTCTCCAATGGTGATTTGCATATACTTAGCATGATGCTTTGAATTAGTGGGGAATGTGTAATTTGGGGTACTATACAAGTCCTGATACACAATCTCTATAGGGATAGCCTTGAAAAGGCAGGATTAGCTGGAGGAACACGCAAATATAGTTCATGAGGGACTCATAAACACCAGGGTCACAAGTCTTTCCCTGCACTAGTGCACAAATCAGTGAGCCAGCACAGGGAAAGGGTCAGGGGAAGTCTGACTTAATGAAAATGCTGTAATTCACAGAGACATTGTACTATGTACAGTTGCTTTCCTGGTGTACTCAGTCCTTGGTCATATTGCACAGGGACTCTTGCCACAGTAGAACTACTGGAAACAGTTTTTCCACTGCAGCCTTATGAACCAAAATATTTGTTCCCAAAGGTAAAGGGTTAGGTGATGCACAGCACCACTAAGAACAGTAACAAAAGGGAACAGAGCAAGGAAGGGGGGGTCCACTGGATGTCAAGGATGAGAACAACCAAGTCACACAATTCCTAGATCAAAGGAAGGACCATAATGGAACAGTATATTATAGTGATGTGGTAGTACCACGATAGTTAGGGTTGACCAGGGGTTTCTATGTTAAACCTCAGACTTTGCACTTTAATAGCTTTGCAACCATTCAATGGATTTGCACAAAATTTTGCATGTGCCGTCTCGGGGGTAGGTCTCTTGACGTGCCAAGGTTCATTCCAACCCAAAGTAATCCAACCTTTATCGTTGTTTTTCCTGTTCTTTATTCCTCATGTAAATCTGTTTTTGATTATTTTTTGACTATTGTACTCCCATGTTTTCCTTCCCCCAGGATGCACCATCAGATGAGCAATTTTATATTGCTCAGTGTACCTTTCCTGGTGAAACTTTTCAAAAAATAAATAAAAGAAATAAATGTGTGAATTCCAAGACATGGATAGTGAACAAAATTGGTGCTTTTTGCTGTTTTTTGGTCAACGCCTAGCGTGCAGATAGTTTGGAATTTTACTCTGAAATTTTCAGGGTAGAAAGAGCTTGGCCCACAGATGTGCCCTTGACTGGTTCAGTGAAAAAAATATTAATCCTTTCCAAAGTTATTACATTTTAAAATTTTGGTTCTGAGTATCCTCAGTATGGACTTTTTGATAGCTCCTTGGAACAAAAAAAGTATTTGAGCCATATGAAAAAGGATCCTTTTTCTTATGGGGGTAATCCTTTTTTTGAGAAAAAGATCCTTTTTTGTATAGCCACTATCTTGTTTCCTTGTTTTTCAAAAAATGTATTTTCAAAACTCACAAAAATGACATCCTGGACAGACACCAAAACATGTATCTTAGACATTGGAACGCTGTTAGGTGGATTCTGCCATTAACTGTTGGAAAAATGAGCCTGAAATGTGTTTTATTTTTAATTTTTAAATCCTTTTCCATGACTCGATTCAGGTTTTTCGTATGGCCATACAAAAAAAGAATTCAGCCATATGAAAAAGGATCCCTTCATACAAAAAATGAATCTGAAAAAAAACTAAGTCCAAATTATTTTTTCATATGAGGGCATCCTTTTTCGTATGAACGAAAATCATACAAAAAGGATCCCTTCATACAAAAAAAGAATCAGAAAAAACTAAGTCCTGATTCTTTCTCTATGAAGGGATCCTTTTTCATATGCTTTTCTCATTCATATGAAAATGATGCCACACAAAATAGATTTTGAACTTAGGGTTTTTCCAATTCTCCTTTTATATGAAGGGATCCTTTTCATATCTTTTCATTCATGCAAAAGATGCCCTCATATGAAAAAAATTTGGAGTTAGTCCCCCGATTCTTTCTCATATGAAGGGATTCTTTTGTATGGGTTTTTTATTCATACAAAAAATGATGCCCTCATACAAATAAAGAATTTGGACAAAAGTAGGGAAATGTGGTGTTAGGGTTCCCAATCCTAATATCCAACCCCCACCCTGCAGACAGCAACAGGAAAAACCATTATGGTTTTACCTCTCCTGCATCTTCGCAACTCAGGAGGAGTGGGGTGTGCCTTGGGGTTGTCAACCCTAATGACTTTTGTCGCTTTAACCCTAACTAGTGAATTAACAAAGTTTTTCGCAATGAATTTTATACATAAATATTGGCAAGAACATCAAGGTATAAGTTGACTGGGGATAATATTTCAGTTACTTTGCAGGGTGCCCAGGGTGCAGGCTAAGGCATAGCATCATTTGATGGGGATAATACTTCAGTGGTTTTGCAATGTGCCCAGGGAACAGGCCAAGGCATGGCACCATTTGATGGGCCATCACCAGCACATGTCACAGTAACATATAGCAGAACAACTGATTTGCATAAGTATGTGCTGTACCTCTATAGCAGGAAGGAATATACTCCTTGTGGGTCCCAGATAGCACCACCAACCACTGCAGTTCAATATAAAACCCTTGTTATCTCAAACCAACTAGAGGAAGAAACCTGCCACTTAGTCTTATTTATTTGGGTTATGGTGTACCCAAAATAGAAAAGCAATTGTAAAGACAGCAACCTTATAGCAAACGCACTGAAGCAAGATTCACCCTGGGCAAGAATCTAATTTTTTAAAGAAATACCAAATTCAACATATCTCACTAATGCAAATCATCATGTAATGTATATGCATGGTGATTTGCATATGCTTCCCATGATGCTTTGCATTAGCAAGATACAGTCTTCCCTCAATATAAGGAACAAATTTGCAGCTGTGATTGGCATTCATTTTTTTTTCTATTATCTCTTTATCCTCCAGAGCCCTGGTAGGTGACTTCAGCCCTCCTGATGGAGGGACTCGCTCTCCGGTCCCACCGCTCCCGTACTTGCGGTCCTCGGTAGTTCCCTGCAGATTGTCCCTCATGGCAGAGCCAGGAGGAAGTTGTCAGCTTCTCCCTCCTCTAGGAGACCTAATCCAGAATCCGGGGATGGTCCCCAGGAATGGCGGACAATTATTGAGCCTGCCAGGCTCATTTTCCTCCATTTTTGCCTTCCCCCCAAGATGAGGATGTTGGATCAAGCCTCCCCACCAGTACTGCTCTCCAGCCACCACCAGAGGGCAGTCAACAAGTGGGATGACTAGTCTCTTTACCCTCGAGAGAGGAGCGAAGTCCTCCGGATGCTTGATTTTCTCCCCCCCATGCCAACCCCTGGCGGCCCAGGCTCATTCCTGAACCTTGGTTGCCAGCATGGCGCAAGGTTTTGCAACCAGCACCTCAACCTCCAGCACCATCAGGCTGGTCATGATTGGCATTCATTATAGTAACTCATTTGTTACATCAAGGGATGCTGACCCAAGCTGAAGAGTTTTACCCAGTCACAGTTTTTCATTTAAATAGTGAACTTAACACATACACAATGCAATCATACACATACTTTTAGCATGTTAATGCAGCTACAGTTAATTATGTACTGCTCAGTGTGTTCAGTGTTTTGGTTCAGCCTTGATAAAGTCAGTTACTTTTAATTGAGTGGAAGCCTCTTTTGAAATTAAGTCCTTGACATATGAACAGGACCCTTGAGAGGTTGGGGGAGCTGGGGATAATTACCAGGGCTCAGCACCAAAGAGGGGCCAAGGCCACCTGGCGTGCTACTGTATGCAGCTGCATAGGGGCTCCAGAGTCTGAACTTTTCCCAGGGCCCAGAATTCCTCTCAAGGGGCCTGCATATGAAATAATCTGGCAAAGCTGAGTTACCTTCAGGGGTCAGAAGCTTCACACTCTAGCCAAGCCAGACCTGTATCAAGCCCTCTTATAGCTTCACTTGTAACAAGCTGCTCTGGAGCGTCATCCTCGTCCTCCTCATCCGATTGCACATTGGTGTCTGGTTCAGCTGACTAATCACTTGGTGCTGTTACTGTGGTTACAGTGCCAGCATCTAACAGCTGCTCTACAGTTTGTAGTTTCATCATTCAGAATGTCATGGGCAAACTGAACTGCTTTCTCTCTGATAAGAGCACCCAAGACTGGCACGCCATTGACTCTTTGCTGGGAAAGTCGGAGCTGGGTGGTGTGGTCGATCTTAAGCTTATCGGCTCTGTCGATTCTTTTCTGCTCCAATCCATCACTGTCAGCACTCTCCACCACAACCTCTCATAAAGAGGCTTCTTGCTTTCTCCATGTACTGATAGTGGACTTGGTGAAGTCAGTTTCCCTTGTGAGTTTGGCCAGACTCTCACCCACCTTCAGATGATTAAAAATCTCAAGTTTGGTGTCCACAGAAGACCCTGAATGCTTCATCTTTCAGACAGCAGTGCAAGAAGTCAACTGGCTACGCCAAGCAGCCTTCAAAAACACTACAGGTAAGGAAAGGAAATAAATCGTATTTTAAAAATCTCCTTCTACGTGCACCAACATGCTTTATATAAGCCATGAGCAGCTGCATCCCACAAAGAGATTAAAGAGACATTCATCCTCTTTTTCATCATATTATTTCTAGTTAAAAACCTACATTTTATGATTGCTTACCTTCTCTAACATTCATTGATGTTGCTGTTTGTTTTGTCAGTTTCCTTGTTTAGTAGGACTGAAATGCATGCTAATGTATATTTATAAACAACCTTGTTTTGTTTACAATCCTGGATCTGTTCTTACTGAATACTTCCTGAGCATTACAAGCACACCCAAGTAGTGCAGTTACTCATGAGGCAGTAGCCTCCTAAACTCCCACTGCATCATGATCGGCTAGACTGTGGTGTGGGTGTTTCCAAGTCCAGGAAAGATGCAGTTGGAACTGATCAAGGAATGCAAATAAACCTGTGTTTGTGTGGTAACACCAGTATGGTGGACAATCTGTTTTTCACTTTTTTTAAAGAAAAAGAGTCAGAATCAAATTACCATCTACATCAGCAACATTTACAGAATGTTGGCAATCATAAAACGTGTCTTTTAAACTAGGGACACTTTGAGATCTAAGGGAGTTGACAGTGTGTCTTTAAGGAATACTCATGAATATAATGCACACAGAAAAGGAGGTTTAAGCACAGGGAGCTTGAGTGATATGCTCACAGTTACACAATGAACAACTTGTTCTGGTGGAGTTCAAACCTGGGTCCCAGATTTAAATAAAGGCCACTGTCAGACTGACAGAGGTTGAATGTCAGGCATGTTTGCATCAGAATACCTGCCAGTCTCATGCATCCACCAGATTGTTGAACAAGTGTTAATTTCAGGATGTCCACTGCCATTTAGTGGCAAAACTGCAATGTAATTTGTTGGAACAAATCTAGAATGGCACCAAGAGATAAAATGTAAAAAGAAACATGAAGGCTCTGCTCCTAAAGATCAATAAACATATTCTTTCTGTTAATCAGTTCAAATGAAATTCATTTTGTGACTCATGCCACTTTGTTGGGGAAACAGTGGTTCATAGCTGTATAACACAGATACACAAAATGGATTAAAACAAACAAAAATATAATTAAAAATGAAATCAGTAGCCGGCCTGGTGGCACTGAGAGTTGAGGTGCTGGATACCACACCTCGTATCACACCGATGCCCCAGGTTTGAGAGCGAGCCTAAGGTGCCAGGGGTCAGCAGGGGGGAGAAGGTTTGAGTGCCCAATAACAGCTCACCTTCTCTGGGGAGGGAGGGTGGAGGGCTCTGGCAATAGTATACCTCCTGACTGTGGCCAGGGGGTATTGCACTGACAGCCCTCAGTGTAAGCGGGTGGTGGGATGCGCCAGACGTTGGTGTGGCATGCACGGGAGTGTGCACACCCCTAGACATCATTGCACATCTGTGCTCACCATCAGGGGTGAACCAAGCACTGAAATAAGGAAAAGCCCTGACATCTGGGAGGACAGTGTTGCTCTGCAGCCCCACACCCTCTGCCGGATCCTGCCTCCCTGGGTTCCTAATACCTTTGATCTTCCCCTTGGCCTGCAAGCCACTGGATTTCAGGTAAGGAAGTGCTGAGGAGCAGATGGCAGCCCTGCCTCAGAGGGGGTGGAAGCTAGGGGGTGTCCTGCGGGTGTGTCACGGGTGGGTGGAAGGCTGGGGTCCCCAGGTAGGGAGGTCACAGCAGGTTAGGAACAGCTGGGAGATGACTGAAAGAGTTCCCAGAAGTCAGCAACTGGTGGGAAAATTTGTCACAAGAAAAAAAAATGAAATCAGTAAAAGTGTACAGAATGTATTTCTTCCAGACATATAGTTAACTTTTCATTGACCATGCAGATTACTAAGCACCCATTGAGACATGACAGACTCATCCAATAATTACTGCCAAGGTCACTTTCGCATACAAATCCTAGCTCTGACACAGTCATCACATGGTCACCATATCAAAACACACCAAGATGGTGGTGCTATACACTGCGTCCTGTGGATACCAATAATGTATTTATAGGACTCTCAAACCCTTTGAGATCAATTTTGAATGTGAATCCTACCTAATTGAGCTTGTTTTAGATTTAAATTTCAAACAAAGCAATGCAAAAGCAAAGTTATTATAGACTCAAAAATTTTGCCTTTGATCGGTATTCATATAGCATTCTACAGGCATGGCAATAAATATCATTTCGGCATTAGACCCTATTAGTTATTAGTATATCATTTAAAATATATGCTTACTTTTTCCTAGAACAGAAATCAACCATCATAAAACATAAGCAATATCCATTTATCTATTGAATGCCTTGCAGTAGAAATCGAATCTCTCCCCCATAGCATTTGCAGATAAACTCTTTGTGATTATTAACTAATCCCAGTGAAGCAATAATGCTTTTGATTTAAAGTAATGTTTACCAAGATATGTACTTAATCCAATTTCTAGCGACATTTTCTTAATAGATAAATGGATATGGCTTGTGTTATGCTTTATGCTGGTTGATTTCTGTTCTAAGAAAAAAGTAAGCACATATTTATTATTTTGGGGTTAATATGGTCTAATGCCTGAAATTACATTTATTGCCATGCTTACAGAATGTTATGTTATATGATTACTAATCAAAGGTGGAATTTTAGAGAGTCTAGAAGGCATTTGCTATTGCATTGCTTTGTTTAAAATCTAAGCCATAAATAAGTTTGAAGAGGTGGGATTCACATGTGAAACAAATCCCGCAGGGTTTGCTGGTCCTGTAAGTGCATTGATTGTATCCATAGGGTGCAGTATGTAGCATAACTGTTGTGTGTGTTTTTATATGGTGACTGGCAGTGTGTTCCAGTGGTACTGTAAATGCATAGAATCGTGAACCAGAAGATTGCATGGTTTGAATCCCACCATACTCTCTAGCTCAGTATTTGACATAGAGCAACTAATTCCCCCTATCTGTGTTTCAGCCCTCTTACAGTAGTTGTTAATTTGGTGAAGCAGAATGCCACTGAAAACAGGGTGAAACGCTGCAGCTCAGGTTTCCTATGGTAACCAATTGTAAAAACAAATAAAAACATTGTAAATATATGGCAAACAAAATTAGTGCTGCAATTCCCACAAAGTGTAATATAGTTTACTACAGTAGTTTTATTTATTTATTTTATTCATTTAGCTTTTGTTAACCGGGTAAGTGCACTAGCCATAAAATGACTATTTTCAGGCACGACCCGGGAGAGTACAGACATGCAGAAATCTAACAGAATAACAATTTATAAGTGCTTTACATACTATGAGTTAAAGAGGATACAATATATTGGAACATACAAAGTAAAGCGCTTTACATACAATGAGTTAAAGTGGATACAATATATCAGAGTAGACCATTCATAAGTGCCTACCTATGCAATTTTATTTTTTTAGTTGTTTAACCAGGAGTAGCATACTAAGCTGAAAGCTTTTTTTACAGGAGCAACCTGGGAGCACGGGGAAGTTAAGTGACTTGCTCAGGGTCACACAGTATGCAAGTGGAGGCTGTGGGACTCAAACCCAGGTCTGGTGTGCTGGATATCACCAGATTTGCAGCTTAGAGCCTTAAACCATTGCGCTATACTGCTGTCTCAGGAGACGCTAAAATGAATATAACAGACTAGATTAGAGTATAATTTGATTTTATATGGTGCCCTTCACATACTCAGAGTATAAAGCTCTTTAAAATCTGCAGTGCTAGTACATAGTGAAGACTAAATTTAATTAGACTTTACTGGTGCTAAGAACAGAAACAGAGGACAACATAATCTGTGGCAAAGGCCCCAGCACTGAGCACGAGTCCCTTGGGCTGGAGGGTGTGTAGCCACATTAGAAGATCTGCTTCTGAAAGCTTGTATGGCGCTCCCAAAATAACAATCAGTGTGGTGAGTAAAAACCCTGCTTTCATAAGGTTCCGAGGACTGGAATTGAACTAAAAATGATTTCTCAGTGTGTCCTGTTTCTAGATGCTGTATAAACTACTACAGATGAAGCACAGTGAAAGCACAACACTTTTTATATCCTTCGCCACAGGTTTGAAAAAAAAAAGAAGCCAGTTTGGAACCACTGTCCATGTTACTGTATGTGAATGATTCAAAAGCGTTGTTTCCTTCTATGCATTTTTACAACTTTAGGAAAGAAACCTGACCTTGGCATCAGATCTGTGGGAGTGTAAAGGAGGATGATGTGGCATAATCATGCCTAGACTACATCTCCTGTGCCAACAAGCCTCACAGTTATGGTAAGGTAGTTTGCTTGCCTGGAGTGCAGATCGAACGACTGCTGTCCAGAATGAAGCACTGCAGCTGGGGGACTGTCATCAATAAATTATATCAATAGTTTCATCATAACAAATATCTAGAAAAGGATGAGTACCCGAAAATATCACTTGTATAAGTCAGCAAAAATGTTACCTTAAACCATCCACACTGCAGCTCAGCAAGGATCAACAACTAACTTTATTAGCACAATCCTATCACACTGTAGAGTGCAGTACTATGTTTGGTCACAAAGTGGCAGAGCATAGCGTTATTTAATTATAATAACTGGTTAGCAGTTTCTCTCAATGTACTGACCAGGTTGACATTTTCCATAACAACCGGCTGGTTGTTATGACATTCATGAGCCATGCCAGTCAAACAATGCTTCTGCCTCATTGGCCAATGTTCTGTATGTGGGCGGGGCCAAACAGTCCCACAAATTGCTGGAGAAAAATTGCTGGTCTGTTACTATAAAAAATAAAAGATGGGGAGGGTGTTTCATATGAGAATTTAATGCACACTCGAGTTGTGGGATGATAACCTAGTAAATGCCGTAATAACTGGATACCAGGTTACTACGGCATTTTCATCCTCACGCTGTCACTGCTATCAACCATGAAAAATACATTTGATCAAGATGGGCTTTCTGCTCAATCTCCCCACAATAAATTGCCAAAAACCATCTCTGCTGATCACATTAGCAGCTACCTAAAAGTTACCTAGGTGATGCAGTCGTGTTCATTTGTTCATTCTGCACTTAAGTTGCAATCAGCAGTTGAAGGAAAAGAAATAGAATTCTGTCACAAATATTAGTTTTTTCAATGTCTTGAAAACCTGAACCAGTTATTATACAAAATAATGCCAGTGCAAGGTTTGTGTTATGATGATTTTTCACACACCCTTGGTGTGTAGTAAACTCACAAACCCCATAAACTTCAATCTCAGGGAATTCTACATAATCACACATTGAGTGTGCGTGAAAAATCCTCATAACACACACCTGCACATGCATTATTCTCTATGTATCAGTACAGGATGAAAATGCTAGAATGCTACATCAATCCTAAATCTCCAGATTAAAAAAAAGAATAAATCAAGTAACATCATGAACAAACACTGACAAAATGGTTAGGTTTGTTACAAATACAACAGGATTTTCCTTTCGTTAGGCATACAGTAACATGAGAATATTCTCTTCCACAGTTATAACTTGAGTGCTACTAACAAGTTACCTTTGTATTGGTGTAGTGAAGCTTTTACTACCTATGGTGTTTCTGCAGACTGATCAGTGGATCCCATTTCAATTTTCTGGTCTGAAGTTCAGACATTTCATATGCTCTTGCTGTATCTAAAAGGTTTGTCAGAGTCATTTCTGAATTATGTAACATTTGGAATTACAGCCTTGTTGATAGCACCCTTGCAGAATCTGTGTTTTATTTCTATACAGTATTTACTATAGATTGACAGATTCACATATGGCATAAGTCTGGAATGGCATTTATCCATGCTTTAATCTCTCTGGTGTTTTGCGTGTCTAAATATATAGATCTCATGTTCAGTGTTTCCCTATGGGTTTAAGCATTTAACTCATTTTGGCATGGTCATGATCTGATGGTCCACCTGTATCAATCAGTGCATCAAACATTTTGTACACTTGTTCACCTGCATCGTGGTGCAGTAATGCATATTTAGTTAGTAGCATTACAGATGTCTGAAGCAAGATTCATTTTCAAAATGTTTTAACTGTTTCTCCCAGTGAACACCTACTGTAGCTGCTGATTCATGTGGTGATCTTATCAACTGGGGTGCTATCCCAGATGATTGCCTGTCCCAGCTGCACACCCAGCGTCGCCTCAAGCAGGTGGACTGGCGAGACAACCCTGTGGTCTGAATCAAGTTGGGTGCCAGGAAACACCCATTAAGAAGAGGCAGGAAACAATCTGAGGTTTGATGCCCAGCAGGCTTTTATTTACACCAGGGAAAGGTAGACATGGTCACAAGGGAAAGTTGGGGAATAACTCTTACTTATAGACAATAACTAACAATTACCACTCTAATCACTCAATATGTACCTCAACTTAAGGCCACTCCATAATATTCTTATCCCTATTACAATACTCTACCAGGAGGTCTATGCGTCAAGAGTACCTTATTACTTTATCATACCATGTGACAAGCAATCAATATACAATCAGCAAATGGTCTCACAGTCTCAAAAGTCCATAAGATGAAGATGTCCATCGTCTTCATGCACAATTGAAAAATAGGGGTCAAGAGAAAGGGGAACCCTTGCTTGGCGCCAAGCTCACCAGGAAACCTATGAGAGGTTGCAAACAGGGAATGGACAGATTGGTAAACAGACCATAGGCATCGGCCAACCCACTCTCCAGGGTTGCCGGAATAAAAGAGCGTGAACTGATTAACTTGGGGAATGCTCTTTCTTGGCACCAAAACCCTTGAACTGGGCTGCCAAGGATGAAGAACTAAAATGTGGCAAGGAATCCACCTGCAGGATTGCCACAGTAGAAGGAATCTGCTGCTTTCTCCTCAGCAGCAACCCTTGACTAGGGTTGCCAAGGATGAAGAAGAACTGCTGTGGGTTTTCTTGGCACCTACCCTCGACCAGGGCTGCAAAACCAACACCAGACTTGGTGAAAAATCCACTAGAAGGACTACCAAGGATGAAGAAGAAGAACTGCTGAGCTGTTTTTGGCAACAGATCCGCTTGAAGGACCACCAGACTCAAGCTGCTGCCCTGAGGATAGCACTGGTGATGCAGGACAAAACAAGCAAGAAGGAGTAGAAGGTGAAGATCAGGATTCCACAAAGATGAAGAACAAAATAAGAAACTGCGGCCATAACCACACTTGGTTACGATGATGTTCAGTTTACAAACAAGTTCTGATGTCATGCAGACCTTTGTTTGTATACCAGTCAGTCTGAGAGGTGTAAAGTAGGGGGTGTAAAATAGGGCCATTAAGACCATTTGCAGCAAATCAACCTAATCCTTTCCAGGCTGCATTGTGAGTATGGTCTTTGACTGCTGTGATAAGGAATACTTTAATACCTTTAAATGCTCACTGTTTTTTCTTTTAGGGTCTGTCCTATATTCTAATATATGTTACCCCTTTTGTTGTTAAATTAATAATCTAATATTTTATTCCATTTCTAGCAATACTATACCCCTCTCTCCTCAGTAGTTACTGCTGTCAATTTTCATACTACCTGGATATTCCAGGAAGACCATTCCAGGCCTTTCAGTTGAACAGCACAGAATAGTGTGGCTAATGTCATGCTAAGCCACAGCAATCAGAAAAGGAAGAGAGAGAGAGCAGCAGCTGATGAGGTGAAAGGAACACAATCTAGATTTGATGGCACTACAAATGTAGTTAATTTATCAAAAATTTCTCAAAACATTTTTTTTTTTTGCCAGGAGAGACACACTAAGCTGAAGCTTGTTTATAGGTGTGACCTGGGAGCACAAGGAAGGCAAGTAACTTGTTCAGTATCACACAGTATGCAAGTGTGGGTTGTGGGATTCAAACCCAGGTCTCCAAGTTTATAGCTCAGGGCCTTAAACCACTGTGTTATACTGCCTCCATGCTACATATCACATATCATGCTATCTGCTATGTATGACTGACATGGAAAAAATAGGGTATTTAACAGCATAGAATAGGTCCTACCACTTTTAAAAACTTCTCTGACATTACAAATAACTTTTGAGTAGGAGCAATGGGATGGACAGTAGCACATCTTAAAATAGCAGATGATGTTTGTAATTACATACATCTCATCCACTATTACTGTTGTAGTTTGTTTATTTATTAAAAGAGTTTTACCAGAAAAGGTCACCTGATCCAAAATAGCCGGTTGTCAGAGGTATCCTTGTAGTCACTCAATGTGTGAACTAAGATGTGTACATAGGATGCAAAGTCCCCTGAACCCCCTCTCTTACCCAACCCAGTGTTAACACACACTGAAATTTAAAATATTTAAATCTAAATCAAACAAACCAAAAATAATAATCATGATGTAATTTAAATAAGTTGTACACAATGCAATATCAGCAGCGATTCTGAATAAATCACATGAATCAGAATCCAAGCTATGCCCTCATCAGTCATAAAAGGGGCAGAGTTAGGGGTGGAGTTTGGGGGTATGGTTTAGTATTCAGTTTTCATCTCATCCAAAGGTTTCAACCCTAGCCCCGTGGCGCTCAGCCACTTCCTTCTGCGCCTACTGCGCTATTAAATAAATAAAAATACAGCACAGTCTTTCAGGTGGGCGGTCAGCATGATGCAGCATACTGCCGCCAACTCACCACTCCGCTGGTTGCTGGATAGATTGGGGATGAACGGGAGGCGGGAGGTGCTAGCAGTGGGAGGGAGTGTTGCAGGCAATGTGACAGGTGACAGGGGGCCTCAGATGGCCGACAGACCCGGACGGTGATGCGGCTCTAGAGCAACCGCCCAGCAGGGGCAGAAATCAACACTTAAAATTAAATAAGGGCAAAATAAAGAAAATGATGGGGCTCACATCCCAAATCCGAGCACAACAGTCATTTACTTTCTTCATGGTGCCCCAATAGCACCACCGATCGCTCCATACAGCAGCCAAGAGGATCTTTGGGCACCGGAGGCAGAGCAGTCATGCAGGCAAGTCCTGTGGGATGGCTTCAACCCAAGGTAAGCCCTTAACCTGTTCCCTTGACTTGCTGCATCCTTTCTCCTCAACAGCTGTCCAGGAACTGTCACCAACTAAATAATTTTAAAACTTAAACTCCCTCTTATTCTAAAATGGCTGAAGTGGAATGCTGTGCATGAGCAGCTCAGCACAGCATTCCATCCAGGCCTTTGTCTCTACAGCTGCATATAAAATCTGCTTTTTGACATGTTTTAAGTGCACAGGGGACTTTTTCTATTATTTACAGAGTTTTTCCACTTTCAGGAAGGGGAAATTGTACTCATAGGGTCCCCTTATGACTGTACCCTGCTGCCCACACCTACAGCAGGCACCATGGGCACCTGTAAACCCCAAGACCTCTATTTCTTTACTGTGGTACCCCAACTCTGGGGCATTACAGGTTCATGCTTGCCTAAAAATACATGTCCCCATGTATTCCCTTTAAACATTTTATATAACACTTCTTAAACATTACTTCTATAGGTTTCTTAGACTATCTCTTACCACTTTAACATTCAACTTAAACCTCTATCTACTTTAATTAAAACATTCTTAAAGCTTCTATAACTTTCAGAAAACTTCCTTATTTACTTAACTAAGTGACCGTGTCATGGGGAATCACTTTGAACAGAACTATCCCCGGAAGGAAGGTACTATTTGAGGAGCTTCTAAAATGCATCTCCTAGGAGATATTCCAAAATTACATCACTGAGATCTACATGGCTGAAGAGCTACTGGTCTTACTGGACTAACTGCTGGTTCAGGTAAATCAGGAGGTTCTGGCATTGCTATTGGTTCTACCAAAGGGCGATTATCTGAACGTACATGTGAATATCTAACCCAAGGATCTATACACCATTTTGTTGGTAAATCCATCTCCTTTACTTAGCAGGTAGGGTTATCCTGCCTCTCCTTTGATGTAGCTTTTCCTGTAGTATCGATTAGAGCACTGTCTCAGAAGGTACATGGTTTAAGAAGATTTCTAAGCACTATTTTTGTGCCACTACCAGTTTCTTTTTCAATCTTGTACATGGGTAGGTCAGGGTAGGGGATTTTGACAATGAGGAAAGGTTCTGGTTCCCAATCTGGTAGCTAATTTATGGCATTTCTGAGTCCTTTTGAGCAATACCCATTCTCCAATCTGCAATGGGGTCACATTGGCTTTAGCATCATAGTTCACCTTTTGTGTAAGTCGTACTTGTTCCATGCGTTGACTTACAACTTGCCAGACTTCTTGTAATCTCTTGCTATGCTCTTTTACCCAATCGGTAACAGGTGATTCATTTGGTTGAACTTCAAGTACCAGATTGATAGGAAGTCTAACATGGCATCCAAACATTAAATAGTGCAGTGTATATCCAGTAGAATAGTGGATCGTATTGTTATACAAATAAGCAAGTTCAGGAAGCAAAGCTGGCCAATATGGACGTTTATATTCCAGATGAGCTCTTAACATTCCTAGTAGTGTTTGGTTTGCTCATTCACACAGTCCATTGCACTGAGGGTGATATGCAGTGGTTTTTATTTTCTTACTGCCATATAGGGTGCAGAGTTCTCTGAAGAGCTGCGATTCAAATGCGGTTCCTTGATCAGTCAATATCTTGGTCAGATACCCAAAACGACAAATGAAAAGCTTTATAAATGTCTCAGCTGTGGTTCTGGCAGACAAATCTGTTACAGCACTGATGACCATAAACTTAGAATAATGATCTACCATGGTTAAGACATATGTTTGTCCACTGGCACTTGATTCTAGTTTGAGGTGCTCCAAAGCAACTAACGCAAGAGGTGCTTTACTAATTATGGGATGCAGAGGAGCTAGCTGGTTGCTTCTATTGGGGCGTTTCAGACTACAGGTTGGGCATTCTTCACACCATTTAATAATGTCACTTCTCATCCCAATCCAATAAACTCTTTTCCTGATTATGGCCTCTCTTTTCTCATTACCAAAGTGTCCAGAATGGTCGTGATATGCTTCAAGCACTACAGATGGACTTTTCTTTGAAACAGTGGTCTGGGAGATCTCACATTAAGTATTGGGGTCTCGAGTGTGATTAATAAGCTTAAAGTCTTTTATGATTAACCGAGTCCTATGTCTCCATAACTTTATGGCTTCTGGATCCATCTTCTTTCATTCATGAAGGGTTATATTTTGTCTGGCTGCAACATACGACTTGACTTGCTTAATTACTGGGTCTTGGCCTTGCAGATGCACCTACAGGTTACTGTGCTTCGCCATCTGGTCTGTACACTCTGATTCTTGTTCTGGTTTTACATCTTCTCTTGCATTAATGTAACAACAGGCCTGAACAATTTTGGATGGTACCTGAAGAAAAGGGGGCATTTTGGTGTTCTCTAGGTGCATCTCATCCATCTCATTCTCTGTTGGATTAGGCATTCAGGATAGTACATCTGCATTAGTATTAGATCTGCCTTAATGATATTTTAGGGAAAACTGGTAATTGGCTAGTCTAGAAGCCTATCACTGCTCTAGAGCTTCTAGTCTCGCTGTGTTCAAATGCTCCAGTGGGTTATTATCAGTAAACACAGTAAACGGAGTGACTGTTAAGTAGTGCTTAAACTTTTCTGTCACTGCCCAAACCAAGGCTAAAAATTCCAGTTTAAAGGAACTATACTGAGCATCATTTCACTCTGACCCTCTCAATCCATGGCTTGCATACACTATGACTCGCTCGATGCCCTCTTGCTCCTGCGCTAACACTGCACCTAGTCCTTTATTACTTGCATCTGGATACAACCGGAAGGGTTTAGAATAATCAGGATATGCCAATACAGGTGCTTGTGTAAGAATTTGTTTTAGTTGATTGAAAGCCTCTTGTTGCTCTTTGGCCCACTTGACTGGTTGCCTTTTGGGTACTTGTCCCGGCTTGGTTCCTCTTAGGAGTTCATTCAGGGGTAATGCTATTTTGGAGAAGTTCCTTAAAAATCTCTGGTAATACCCAACAAAACCTAGAAATCTTCATCTTGTATGGTTATTGGTACTGGCCAATCTTTTACCGCTGATGGTTTCTCTGGATCGGATGACACTCCATTGCCAGACACAATGTAACCAAGATAGTTCACCTGGGACTGTAAAAGATGACATTTGGAAGGTTTCACTTTTAAGCCATATCGGATCAGTCGGGTAAAGACCTCATCTAAATGCTGCAGATGCTCTTGGTGGGTCTTAGAATAGACGATGATATCATCAAGGTACAGCAACAAAATGTCAACATTCCAGCTTCCTAAACAGCGTTCCACCAACCTCTGAAATGTGCCTCTGGCACTGCACAACCCAAAGGGCATGTGGGTGAATTCAAATAACCCCAATGGAGTAATAAAAGCAGTTTTCTTCTGGTCTTCTGGGGCCATTGACACTTGCCAATAACCATTTGTGAGATCTAGGATGGAGAAGATTGCAGGTGACTGTAAGGCAGTGAGAGAGTCTTCAATTCTTGGTAATGGGTAGGCATCTTTATGTGCTATGCTGTTCAACTTCTGGTAATCAACACAAAACCGGATCTTTCCATGCTTCTTCTTAACTAGAATGATGGGAGCAGCCCAAGGACTGTGACTCTCTTTTATCACTTTGGCCTCCTTCATCTCCTGAATCATTTCCTTTACTGGCTGGTACATGGCCGGGGGAATCGGTCGAAATCTCTCTCTGATGGGTGGATGTCGTTGAGTATGAATGTGATGTTGCACTTCTTGTGCCAACCCAAAGTCAAGGGGATTCTGACTGAAAGTCTCAGAATTCTTCAATAAGACTTGTAACACATCCTTTTTCTGCTGCACCTTGGTTTTGGGATTACCCAAGTTAATCTCTTTTATCCATGCGGGTACGGAGTCACACAGGGTCTCTCCTTCTTCTCCGATGTCTGGTAACTTGGTCATCTCTGGAACTTCGTCCTCTGGTTCCACAATATCTTGCAGCAATACAGTGTGCAACTGAGCCATCAGCTGGTTTCTATGGAGTCGTACGTCATGATTCCCATAGTTTATGACTCACACCAGGATCCTTCCATTGATAACCATAGCCACACTTCTAGCCACCAATATGGGCTCTTCCTTTTCAATCGGGCATGGCTCAACCAAGGCATCATAATCTTGGCCCTGAGGCCCTACTTTGGCCTTACACTATAGGGTAGTCTCGGTACCTGACTTCAGAATGACAGGCCAGGTGTCAGAAACTCTAAGTTTCGCAATTTCGCCAGAGCTACTCACGAATCATTGGTGACACTGGAGCAGGTGTATGGTTTGTTGCAAAACTCACTTCTCTACACATGGAGAACTCTTTGCTTGGGTTTGTAAAACCTGTATTAGGTCTTCTAGGCAGTGCTGAAGGAAATTCATCCGAAGGATAAGGGGTGGTAAGCTATCACTTTCTGCCTCGCTGATAATGATGCCTTGACCTTCTTGCACATTCTTCCCCAGCTGGATGTTTGCTTCTAAGTATCCTAAGAAAGGCACTTCAGCTCTGTTACTGGCAACTAATGTTATCCATGACTTAGGTGGTGGCTGAAGATCTTCCATCTTCCAATATCGGCAAAAATACTGCTCCTGCATGGTTGTGACTTGAGATCCAGTGTCTAACAGAGCCATTAACTCAATTCCATCCACCAACACTGGAACAGTTGGGCTCCTTCCAATGAAATTTGATCATTTCATTACTGAGTTTGGACCTGATTGAACACTCTCTGAGGATTGGTCCCTGTCCCCAAAGATTCCCTGGTTTAAAGACACCACAGGTTCTGGAGGCTGCTAGCACTGTCTTGCAATATGGCCACTGACTCCACATTTACAGCATATAGGCCTGCTCTGACCATCAAATTGATCAGTTGGATGCCTTCCTTCCCCTTTTCTTCTGTATTGGAGTTTGTCGAGCCATCTTTCTTGTTCACCCTGCATCTGGGCAGCTTCTCTTTTCCAGCCTCCTTTGAGCTCCTTCACCTCCTGACACACTTCTGCCATAGCGCGTGTCAAGGTAGCTATTTGCTCCAACAAATCCGAGTTCTGATGAGAGGCATTAGCCATGGGATGGATCGGTGCCTGTGCCATTTGCCCACACAATGGTCCGGTATCTGCGAGATAACATGGGTGCAAACCTGTGGACTCCTGACTGTACATCCACTCTTTGCCTACCATTTCCTCACTTGCTGGCTGCCTGCAACATGGGCCTTCTCATGCCGATCTCTCTATCGGATACCCCGGCCATGCTGCCCTCAGAGGCGTCACCATCTGTGGGTAGGTCACCACATCCTCTCCCGCTCGACTTGATCCTAGCACCTTTATGGCTTTTTCCTTGAAATCGAGGAAATCTGCATCTGGGTCTTGGAGCTGTAATATTCTCAATTTCCTTCTGAGGGCTTCGCCATATGCCCCTTCCACAAATTTCTCTGTTACCACCCGATCTGGATCCATGATCTCTTGGCATCCACTCTTTCAATTGCTCTCAGCAACTCCTGAAGGCTTAGAGCATACTCCCGAAGGGTCTTCTGAGGCCTCTACTTTCAAAAGAAAAATTTCATCTTCAGACTAGACACGGTACGGGTATCAAAAATTTGTTGCAGACTCTGCAAAATTTGATCAGCTGTGGTCTTCGCACCTGCAGGCTATGATTGTACCTCTCTGTGGGCAGCCCCTTTTAACTGTCCAATTAGTATCTCCATTTTCTGTCTTTCAGGGACCTGATACAATCAGAACATGACTTGCATCTTGGATCTGAATTCCCCTAAACTGCTTGCTCCATTTCTGTCCTTCTCTCCCGTGAACTGAGGAAGCCATGGTGCCCCGAAGATATATGGCATCATGAGGGGTGAGTGAGGTATATTTTCTCTGTCTTCCATCCCAATCACTGTATCTTCATTGCCAATAGCTGCATTATCCCTTCCGGACATTTCACTACCACAGCTGGGTACTGCTTGCATTGTTATTTCAAAAGCTCCGGCTTTAGACTCTTTAAATTTCAATCCTGCCGAGTATGCCAAAAATTTTTTTTTTACAGTGTGGTGATCTTATCAACTGGGGTGCTATCTTAGAAGATCGCCTGTCTCTGCTGCACACCCAGTGTTGCCTAAAGCAGGTGGTCTGGTGAGACAACCCTGTGGTCTGAATCAAGTTGGGTGCCAGGAAACAGCCTTAAAGGAGAGGCAGGAGACAATCTGAGGTTTGATGCCCAGCAGGCTTTTATTTACACCAGACACGGTCACAAGGGAAAGTCGGAGAATAACTCTTACTTATAGACAATAACTAACAATTACCACTCTAATCACTCTATATGTACATCGGCTTAATGCCACTCTATAATATTCATATCCCTATTACAATACCCTACCCGGAGGTCTATGTATCAAGAGTACCTTATTACTTTATCATACCATGTGACAAGCATTCAATATACAATCAGCAAATGGTCTCACAGTCTCAAAAGTCCATAAGATAAAGATGTCCATCATCTCCGTGCACAATTGAAGAATAGGAGTCAAGAGAAAGGGGAACCCTTGCTTGGCGCCAAGCCCACCAGGAAACCTATGAGAGGTTGCAAACAGGGAATGGACAGATTGGCAAACAGACCATAGGCATTGGCTAACCCACTCTCCAAGGTTGCCAGAATACAAGAGCGTGAACTGACTAACTTGGGGAATGCTCTTTCTTGGCACCAAAACCCTTGAACTGGGCTGCCAAGGATGAAGAACTAAAATGTGGCAAGGAATCCACCTGCAGGATTGCCACAGTAGAAGGAATCTGCTGCTTTTTCCTCGGCACCGACCCTTGACCAGAGTTGCCAACGATGAAGAAGAACTGCTGTGAGTTTTCCTGGCACCTACCCTTGACTAGGGCTGCCAAACAAACACCGGACTTGATGAAGAATCCACTAGGAGGACTACCAAGGATGGAGAAGAAGAAGAAGAACTGCTGAGCTGTTTTGGGCAATAGATCCACTTGAAGGACCACCAAACTCGAGCTGCTACCCTGAGAACTGCACTGGTGATGCAGGATGAAACAAGCAAGAAGGAAGGAGTAGAAGGTGAAGATCAGGATTCCACAAACATAAAGAACAAAATAAGAAACGGCGGCCACAACCACACTTGGCTACAATGGACTCGTCTACTGGCGGGTATCTGGGAGAGACGGATGAGGCACTTCTCAGTCATCTTTTCTTCCAAGCTAATCAGGAAGTGGCAGCTGCGACTACACAAATGACGTCGATTTCAACTACGGTGGATGAAAGGCCAAGAAGTTGCTGAAGGCTTCTGCTGGCTGAAGATTGCTATGGTGAAGAATTGATGGAGGCTGAAGATTGCTATGGTGAAGAGTTGATGAAGGCTGAAGATTGAATCAGGACCTGATGCTGCACAATGGTACTTCTTTTAGCATGATATACTGGAATGTTCACTTTCAGGGGCAATTTGCCTGGAGCAGGGGCAAATTGCAACAATCTGGAGCAATTGTTCACTGGCAGGGGCAACTTGCCTGGAGCAGGGGCAAATTGTAACCATCTGGGACAATTGTTCACTGGCAGGGGCAACTTGTCTGGAGCAGGGGCAAATTGCAACAATCCGGGGCAATTGTTCACTGGCAGAGGCAACTTGTCTGGAGCAGGAGCAAATTGCAACAATCTGGGGCAATTGTTCGCTGACAGGGGCAACTTGCCTGGAGCAGGGACAAATTGCAACAATCCGGGGCAATTGTTCACTGTCAGGGGCAAATGACCCAATCCTAATATAGTACAATACAGTCTCAGTGCTTCATGCAATAGACACAACACTTGAGATGCTGGAAGAATAAACAGTTCATAGAAACAGTATAACAGCTGATAATCACTTCGTAACAGGCTGTGTGCTTAAGCACCCCTTAGTCAGACCCTTTTCCTCTTGGGTCTGTCTTCATTAGGATCTGGATACCCTTGCGCACTCTAATGCAATTATCCCAGCTATTTAGCCTGGTTACACTAATTGCCCGTATGCCTGCTGCCCTCTTTCCTATGGGCTGGGATGCCCTACCTTTACTGGGCCTGGCACCCCTTTACTACTATGGGCCTGGCTGTCCTTTACTGTACTAGGCCGGGTACCCCTTTACTACTACGGGCCTGCTGCCCTTCCTTTACTACCACGGGCCTGGTGCCCTTTACTTGACTGGTCCTGGTGCCCTTTACTACCACGGGCCTGGTGCCCTTTACTGGACTGGGCCTGGCTGCCCTATACTTTACTATGGGCCTGGTGCCCTTTACTGGACTGGGCCTGATGCCCTCTTTTAACCTGGGCCTGGATGCCCTCTCTAATACCACAGGTCTGGTAGCCCTAATTCATATCGTGGGCCTGGTAGCCCTCATAATATCATGGGTCTTGTGCCCTCTTTTAACCTGGGCCTGGTGCTCTCTTCACTTATGGGCCGGGTAGCCCCTTTATTTCTGTGACAGGGCTCCTTTTAATCTTGGGCTTGGCATTGCCCCTTTTAATTCTGCAGCTCTCTGAGAGTCTGCTGTCACTCCTGACCTAGGTCGCCACCCTTAATCCCACCCATCTAATAAATATTCAACAGTCCTTTGATTGGCCTTACTTTCCTGGCCCCTCCTTGTGGGCATCACTACCCCACCCCTCCTGAATATTCAATTCAGGGTCCTTCTGACTCGACTGCCCAGCGGCACTCAGCCACTTCCTTCTGCGCCTACTGCGCTATTAAATAAATAAAAGTACAGCACAGTCTTTCAGGTGGGTGGTCAGCACGATGCAGCATACTGCTGCCGACTCAGCACTCCGCTGGTTGCTGGATAGATCGGGGATGAACGGGAGGCAGGAGGTGCTGGCAGTAGGAGGGAGCATTGCAGGCAGTGCGGCGGGCGACAAGGGGGCCTCAGACGGCCGACAGACCAGACGGTGATGTAGTTCTGGGAACAGCCACCAACGGGGGATCAAAATTAACTTTTCAAATTAAATAAGGGGCAAAATAAGACAACGACGGGGCTCACAGCCAAACGCGAGCATAACGGCTGTTTACTCTCTTTGTGGTGCCCCAATGGCACCACCGACTGCATCACACAGAAACTGAGAGGATCTTCGTGCACCAGAAGCAGAGCAGGCATGCAGGCAATTCCTGTGGGATGGTTTCAACCCAAATTAAGCCCTTTACCTGTCCCCTTGACTTGCTGCATCCTCTCTCCTCAACAGCTGCCCAGGAACTGCCACCAACTGAATAATTTTAAAACTTAAACTCCCTCTAATTCTAAAATGGCAGGAGTGGAACGCTGTACCTGAGCAGCTCAGCACAGCATTCCATCCAGGCCATTGTCTCTACAGCTGCATATAAAATCTGCTTTTTGACATGTTTTAAGTGCACAGGGGACTTTTTCTATTATTTATAGTGTTTTTACCACTTTCAGGGAGGGGAAATTGTACTCATAGGGGCCCCTTATGACTGTACCCTGCTGCCCAAACCTACAGCAGGTACCCTGGGCACCTGTAAACCCCAAGACCTCTATTTCTTTACTGTGGTGCCCCAACTCTAGGGCATTACATTCATGTACATCAAATACTTGAAAACAGAGTAACCCTGAAGCTGTTAGTTTTATGAAGCAAACTCTATTCTGGTATAGTGTTTTTTCTGTGCCTGAGCAAGGAAAGTCAAAGAATTCAGTTGCATACAGTTCTCCAACCAACTGAATTAAGATTGATATAAAAGAGCCATGGAAAGTACTTACCGTATTTACTATAGGAGCTTCATAAACAAGATTCAGTGTTTGACTGGAGGAAGACTGCAGAAAGTGCAGAGAGCCATTCACATTGCTGCTCTGCAAGCGGTCTTTCAATAGCTAACTTTATTAGCACAATTGCTCAAAAAACATCATAAACACTGTAACATGCAATATTCTGTTTAGCTACAATGTGGCAGAGTATATAGTGTTACTGAATTATATTGGTGCAGAATTAAAATGCTAAGATACTACACTGAGGTCCAAACTATGCATCAACAATCTCCTTTCTACTTCACTATTTATTGTATGGCATTGTTATCATATTGAATGTATTGCCTTGTTTACCATTTTATGTGAAACCTTCTGGGTCATGCCTGAAAATAGGCATTTGTTTACCTAGTGTACTTACCTGCTTACCAAAAAACTAAATAAATATATGTAACCCCCACCCAGGTATGCCGTTTCTATCTGACAGCAATACCAGGTGGGCTGGGTTTGGGGAGGAATATGTCACTTGGCACATTGGCTAGGTTTGGCTACTCTGCACAGGGGCACCTAAGTAACTCCAGACAAAGGAAGCAGTAACTGTAGTGTCCAATACCAGAAGTGGGATTCAAAGTGTGGCTTTTATTCACATCCAACAGAATAAACAAAGCATAGCTGGACCCCCATGGGGCTACACACCTGGTAATGCAGATTTAAGGAGACCAGAACACATCCTCATCACTTTAGCCCTCAGGCTCTGAAACACGCTGGGCACACAGCCCGAACTTGTACGCTACTCTGGGTTTTCCTTGGCTCGGCTCCCTTGCCAGCCACTTGGACACTTTCCATATAGCAAGGAAACATTTACTGGTGGCTCCCTAAACCACCTCTGAGCACTTCTGCTCCATAAGAGAATCTTCCTCATCAATCCCACATCTGGGTACCTTCCTCAGGCACTGGCCAAGTACCTGAGAGAAAGCAAACAGGTGTCCTAGAGCAAATCCGTAAAGGTGAATTTGTTTACTACTGATGGGGGGTCTCCCATCTCTGGCTCCCATAATTAATACCTGGCCAATTCTCTGGACTGTAACACCTCATCCTTTAAAACCTCTACTGTGCAGATTCTTTTTAAATGTATTTCACATTCAGTCTACTGTCTTTAATTCCCATTTGTGCTGGACTTGAACATACTTAAAAAGTGACTTTGTCCATTACCCTAGACCCCCCACAGAGTTAAGCAGTCCAATCCCCACATCTTCCAAACTGTACTTGGCTATCTTTTCCTGACCCCACAGTAACAGTCCCTTTAGTTTCATCTTGATTCAGGTGAAAACACATGGCCCTTTAGCAGAGGGAACTCACCCATTGGTTGCAGGTGCCCCACAGGTGTTTTCTCCTTAAGGAACTCTCTTCCAGAGCTTCTGGTGCCTCAGCACGAACTTAAGCCAGGCAGCTTCTTTTCCCTAGCCGGACCGGGGGGGTTGCTCCTGGAAGCAGGCTGATTCCTCCCCCCCATCCCCACAGGGATGGGGCCCTGAACCACTGAAAGCAGTCTCCACCACTTCAAAAGTGCTCTTCTTGTGTTCCTCTTCAGGTGAGAACACACACCTATACAACAAAAGGTAGCTCTTTGACAGAGCTTAGAGCTCTGAGGGACTGCCTACAGCAGAGTACCTCTTTCAGACTGCACACACTCTACTGAACTCTACCGACTCATTCAAAATCCTCAACGTTCTACTCTAACCTTCAACTGCAACATTCCAGTGTGGCTTATGCAGTTGCGACAGTTCTAAAATGATGTCATTCCTCAGTCTCAGCTGAGACTGAGAACAAAGTGAGACAGTGTGAAATCCATTTAACTGGAGTTTCACAAGCTGCCTTCCCTGCCTACCACTAGGTCTTACTGGGATTCTACTAACCCCGGGTAACAGGAGGGTTACATATAAATGACAGCAGTCTATCAAATTCAACCAATCCAGTTCTCACCTCTCCACCCAAGCTCATTTCTGGCCCTGGTGCTTTTTTCCTTTTTCATCAATAAGTTGTCAAGGGCCACAACATCCTGCTTCCTGCTGCTTTATGTGGATGATGTGGTGCTTTATATCAGCTCTAAGAGCAGTCTGAATATTAAGTTGCAGCCTAGTGCCGATTTTGGTAGCATTCAGTCTTGGCTAGCTTACAGCAGGCTATTGATGTCTTTGTACCCAAGCTCTAGAACTCACTTCCACTCGATCTCAGGGTCTCTCAGACACATGTAGCTTTCAAGAATAAGCTTCATAAGTT
Source organism: Neoceratodus forsteri (assembly GCA_016271365.2). Classification (NCBI taxonomy): domain Eukaryota; kingdom Metazoa; phylum Chordata; order Ceratodontiformes; family Ceratodontidae; genus Neoceratodus; species Neoceratodus forsteri. The sequence continues at coordinate 695,463,353 of CM057459.1, read as the reverse complement.
CCTATTGAACTATGATAAGTGCTCTTCAACCTGTTGCTTTGTATCGCTACTAGTTTGTGCCTTTTATTTGCGTTTCAATTGCACTCTAGATGTACTCTGCTCTTAAATTTCTGGTTTACAATTAAGCAATAAGGCACGACAGGGTGTGGTATATCATGGGATATCATCACTCCTCGGGTGGTTGGGCACGAGGCCGCAGGCCGAGTGCGTCCAACCGTCATAGAAGTGACGATATCCCATGACATACCACACCCTGGAGTGCCTTATTGCTATTATGAACTGGATTAATTGATATGTTATGCCTTTAATGCAAAAAAATAAATTTTTTAATATTTTACCACTGTTTTTATGTGAGTGTAGGTAGACATTTAAAAAAAAAGTTTCTGTATGTCATGTTTTGGCCAGTAGGTGGTGCTGTTGCAGGAGGATTTTGTTGCAGGCTTAATTGTTGTGGTATTCATCCTTCCCCCCCCACCGCCCGGAAGTTTAGTTTACTCACGCACGTTAATATTGTTGTTGTTTTTTTTGTTGAGGAGGTGAAGATGAGTCGTGCCATACTTCTGAGGAGAGCGAGAAGGTAAGGGTCAAGCCTGAGGAGCGGGTTCTAGGTTTTGCCGTTTGGCGCAGGCAGCATGGCAGTGAGGGCGAGAAGTACTTGGCACTCTCAAATGAAGCACTTGTGACGATGAAAGGCAGAAGATCTTTTTTTTGTGTGTTTGTAGCGCGTCTGCTTTGGACGACGTGTATGGGGGGGCAATTGTGAGGATGTGTTTTTTTTTTTTTTTGCCTGTTAGTCTTAGTGGATGTCTGACTTGCTTCGCTTGTGGGGAGGTGGAGAACATTGCGCTGGGAGTGAGCAGGCTGGTGGCCAGAGGTTTTCTGAAGCCGTGATGATGTAGCCCGATATCATCACGGCTTCGAAACCCTCTCGGCCAATCAGCTTGCTCCATTTACGATCGCCAGTTCATAATATTGTTTAACTTCTGCTGATGTATGTAACATTGTTCTGTACCTTTTTGCCACTGTACTACTTTTATTTTTGTTGCACTCTCCTGGGTTGTGCCTAAAAATAGGCATTTAATTGTCTAGTGCACCTAGCTAGTAAAAAAAAAAAACTAAATAAATAAATAAGAATAAATAAACTCTGGCAATTAAAAGGCAATGCCTAAAAATGTAAAGTAATGCATATCAGGAACAAAAATCTGTATGCAAAATACTTTATTAATGGGTTCACAGTAGAGCACTCAAGGCAGGAAAGGAGCCTAGGGATGATAATAATACATAACTGTTTAAAAGCCTTTTCCCAATGCAGGACAGCATATGAGAAAACTAGCAGGATGCTGGATTCATCACACAGGGTTTCACTTGTCACGGCAAAGTCATATTGCCACTGTAAAGGTCATTGGTTAGACAACACCTGCACTATTACCTGCAACTTTGGAACCTGCATTTGAGGAAGGACAGAAAGAGGACTGAGACTATCCCGTGAAGGGCTACAAAAATGATCCAGGGGAAGCAGGGTAAGAATTGTCAGGAAAGACTGGTCAACGTGTGCTCTTTGAAGGATAGGAGGGAAAGAAGGATATGACAGAAACATACAAATACATGCAAGGATATAATAGGGTGGACTACTCAGAGTTATTTCAGTTAAGGATTACATCTAAACTAATGGCCTGTATGCGTGCATGGGATCTTGCATGGAAAGTCCACAAGGCATCCGAATCTCCTGCTGACCTTCACAAGTACCAGGCCCTTAGGAATTCATGAACTACAGACTTGCCAAAGCCAAATACTTCTCAGCCTCCTTCCATGCAAACTTAAACCAACCCTCTAAATTTTGGAAGGTAGTTCATTCCATCTTCTCCCCACCTACTCACCCTCCTATACCAGTCCTCAGGGTAGGCAGCAGCCCCCTTTCTGACCCGCTCTCTGTGGCCACTGAATTCAACAACTTCTTCACCTCCTGAACCTCATCACCAGTTTCCTCCCTCCCACTCCTGCCCCTCCACACTCCCCTCTTGTCCCTCCCCCTGTACTCCCTGAATGGTAACCCCCTTCTCCTTCTCACCTATTTCTCCACTAGAGGCACTTAAGGCCTTCCTCACCTTAAACTCTTACAAGGGTAAGAGCCCAGAAGGACTTGATGCCAAACTCCTGTATCTCTCCACCCCCGCTATCGCTTCCCCAATCATTGTGCTCCTAAACCTCTCCTTCACTCAGGCATTGGTACCAGCAGCCTGGAAGCTTATCATGGTCATCCCCCTCCCTAAAGGTGGTGGCCCCTCCAACCTGGGAAACTACTGCCCAATATCCCTACTTCCCATCCTTACCAAACTTCAGGAGCATATTGTTCTCTCCCAGCTCTCTTCTTTCCTAGACTCCTCCTTTTTCACTCCTTTCCAGTTTGGGTTCAGGAAATTTCATTCAACTTCCACCTCCCTCCTGCAGCTTACTGATTCCATACTCTCTAGAATGATTCAGGGCCATATCACATCGGTGATATTCTGGCAAAGGCTTTCAACACAGTATCTTACTCCCTTCTCCTGACTAAACTATCAGATGCTGGACTCTCTGCCTCAGCTATTGCCTGGTTCCGTTCCTACTTAGTGGGTAGGTCATAATCAGTCAAGATTGGTGACTCCTTATCCTCCCCATCAGTTCTGGTGTCCCACAGGGCTCTATGCATGGGGCACTCCTATTTTGGGTCTTCTTAAATGACCTTCCAGATGTCTGTGCCTCCACTCTATCCACATGTACGCGGACAACACAGTCCTGTACACTTCTGGCTATTCTCCCTCAGATGTGGTGACCAGACTTCAGGAGGACTTTGATAAAGATCAGCTCTGGTTCCACTCTAACCAACTGTTCCTAAATAGAAACATAGAAACATAGAATTTGACAGCAGATAAGGACCGCTTGGCCCACCTAGTCTGCCCATTTTCCTACCTAACAGATAAGCTGCAGATCCTAGTTAACCAACAGCTTACTTCCTGCTACCCCCCACTAGGACTGCCTTATGTCTGTCCCATGCATTCTTGAATTCCCGCACAGTTCTTGACTCCACGACCTCCTCAGGGAGGCTGTTCAAAGCATCCACAACCTTCTACATGATAAAAATACCTCCTCACATTACCTCTGAGCCATCCCCCCTCTATCTTCAAGAAGAGTGTCTCCATGTCCTTTGGCACCAGGCAAAGACTGTCTAGGCTAGCCACCCTCCTCTTCTTCCATGCACTGGAGTGGACTACATTGGAGGATGTTACCTCCTTTGAGTATCTAGGGATCTGGCTCGACCAGCATCTAGACTTTTCTGTGCATATTGATGCCATCCACAATAAACTGCACCCTAAGCTTGGTGCTCTATATAGAAGCCATAGTTACATCACTCTGCCTACTTGCTGTGTGAATGTACAGAAAATGATCCTCCTACTTTTGACTATGACGATATAGTCTATGGTTCCATTCCCAAGTCCTCCTCAGCCAGACTGGACATCCTCTTTCACTCTTTCTGCCACTTTGCTTTAGATTGCCCACCTCGGACTCATCACTGCGACCTATTCAGAACCCTCTCCTTCCCATCCCTTGAAGATATGTGCCTCACCCATTGCACTAGCTTTGTAGACAGTTCTGGTTCAGGACCCTTCCATCTTACCTCACATCTGTTCTATCCATCCCCCCTCACCCTCTTACACCTTGCATAATGCTGGTCCCTGTATCCTAGCCTTTCCTCACAGGTCCACTGTTTCTGGCCAAACTGCTTTCTCATATCATGGTCCTAATCTGTGGAATGCTCTCCCCTCATCTATACACTCTGCCTCCTCTCCCAATCCCTTTCCTGTCACTATTCAGTCAAAATATCCAGTCCTATCCTGGATAGAGACTATTTTTTTCTCCCTTCCCCATCCCCACTCAAAAATACTTTAGTGGACAAGATGGCAGTATAGGATGGTTTGGAGGATTAGAACTTAAATTAACTAAGGGATGTGTGAACCAACAGTGGAATGCTTTTGTTGGGAGTAACACAAGTTTTGGAATTCAAAAAGGCAAATACCAAATAAATGAACTTGACGTTATTTTTACTTTTTTCCATTTTTTCCATTTTATTAGGGAAACTTGTGATGAATCTAGCCCTATTAGTGGGTACTTTAATCTCACATAATAATTATGCATACAGTGCTTATACTGAATGTTATACCCTAATCTTAAAAATGGTTATTGATGTGGACCTCACCAATAATACCCAAAAGCAGGTTGTGGACCAAATAGCTGGGATTTTGGTAAATTATGTGTGAGTGTGTGTGGGAAGGGGGCAAACTTCAGTGGCAGAGTCACTTGTAGATCCAAATTTGTGTTCAGGGGAGAAAAATATATGGGTTTCATGTAGTCAGAGCATACTAATAAATGGATATCTTACAGCCCCTGTAGGGAAAATGTCTGATGGTGAATTTAGTGACGTTTTAGGTAACACTTTCACAGCTGGCTTGTATTGAAAGCAGCTTTGAGTTACATCACCTGCAGAAAGACAGTTCTGATAGAGTGGTAACTGGCAGAAATAGCCCCAAAAGTTTGGAGAAAGATATGTTGAGGGACAGTGGAGTAGGACTCATGATCACTGAAGAAAATGTTTGAAAAGAAAGTCAGACATATAATTTAAAAGGCAGTACTGTTAAAGACTGCCCAAATAAAATGGACATGGGTACAGCTGTGATAACAGATTGAAAAAGTTTCTGAGGACCTAATATAGTAGCAAGTTTGCAGCAAATCCCAGTGAGTGGGAACATTTGAGACAAATCTTCCCCTTTCCAAGCCCACATTTGTTTTGGTTCACCTACAGTGCAAGCCAAAGAAATGTCAGAAATAGAGGCAAAGAAAGAAAAGGCTGGGTACCCTTTTGTTTAAACAGTAGTGATTGGCAACCAGAGAGACCCAGGTTAAAATGGGGGAAAGACATGCAGTACTCAGATATGCATAGATAATCTCTTGAAACAAGTGGTGATAAGAGACAGCAAGGATCCAGGTTTCAAATTTGACAAAAAAGAGGTAAAGGGGCACATGTCTGAGGAATATAAGTCATGATATAGTCCCTCATTTTGAACTAAAATGGGAAGAAAAACAAACAGCTATTGGAAAGTAAGGGTTAGTTTCCTATCTGCAAACAAAGTGAGGTGGGTGGCATAACTGATTTCCCTTTCTAAACAGGTATGACTAGATGAATTGCCCAAATATACCAAGAATGCCCAGTTAATTCCCTTGCCAATAGGAGAGATTGATTTTGAAAGAACTGGATAGAAAATAGACATGGCGTGGACTCCAGTCAAAAGTACTGGTGGGTGCCACTATATTATGGAATGGTAGCTTATGTACCTAAATAGTACCTCCTTGTAAATAAGCACTGCTCAATGGAGTTTTTTTTCCTGGTAAACAAATACATTCAATACAAAATAAATAATAGTCTGACAGATCAAGGTGTAGGAGCTAGAAGTTATAATTAATGACTCAAGACCTCTTACCGATGTAAAAACACATATGGGAGAGCTATCTGGATGCTGGGATGCATTGGCAGAGTATTCTAAAGCAGACAAAAAGAAGTGATCCTGCCCTCTTCAGGTCTTTGGTGAGGCCACACCTGGAGAACTGTATGTGGTTCTGGAACCCTCAAGTGAAAAATGAACAAAGACTTCCTAGAGTTGGCCCAAAGGAGGGTAACAAAAATGATTTGCGTCCAGTAGGGGAAGACTTAGAGGGAAAAACTGGTGACCTCAATATGTATTAACTGGAGGCCAGGAAGATAGGGGGAGCAAGTACCTGAAAAGTATAAACAAGGTAGACAGCCAGCATCTGCTTAAACTTAGCAAGGGGTCCAGCACAAGGGGACACAACTATAAGTTGGTGAGGAAGGGGGAGGATTTAGGAAAGATGTGAAGAAATATTTCTTCACTGTGAGGGTGGTGGAAAAGTATAAGTGTCTGCTGAGAAGTTTGTCAGTGTTAAGATGGTTACAAGTTTTAAGAGGAGGTGGGATAGACACATGGGAGTAGTGAAGATAACTGGAATGATGTTGGGGTAACAGGTGTGGTAGTAGTCCAGGTGGAACGGAGGGTTGAATCACCTGCTTAAAGCCTGGCCAGTACTAATCTGGCAAGTGTCTACATAGGAACATTGTAGACTAGATGGGCAATGAGTCTTTTTCTGTCTGTAACATCCATGTTTACATATTTGTATATTAATGATCCAACACCACTTTTTGTTTTGCTTGTTTACAGCCCTTGATCTACTTTTATTGGATCTTTACTGAAAATATGGAACTCCCCTAAAATAGTCTAGTCCTGCAGTACTTCTCAAGCCCCAAATCCTGATGGGCTCATTGTTCATTTTTCTACTCCAAATCATGTGATCTAACAGATTTATTTTGCACACAGTATTAAGTAAAGACATTCCTACTTCATTTCCCTTGAAATATAGTTCCTCTCCTCTCCTCTCCTCTCCTCTCCCCCCTCCTCTTCTCTCCTTTTCCCTTCCCCCCTCTCTTCCCTCCGCTCCGCCTCCCTCCCTTCCCCTTCCATTACCTTAAATTTTACTGCTGCTTGGACAGTATCCAACAGAATTAGATACCATCATATACTACTGATTTTCTCTGATACAACTGGATACGATTGTTACAATATCTTATTGTTGAATCCTATCATCTAGAATCCAATTGGATACCAACTATCCAATGTGACTATCTATGATTCATGGCAGACATGAGGTCTTGTATCCCACTATCGAACTTCAAAGCCCACTGTCCAACCCTGGATCCAAAATCTGGATGTAGTCAGATAGGATTTCAAATCCAGAAAGATGGATTATATCACCAGGCTCTCATCCAGTGTATGTCTGAACCTGGTTACTAAAGGGTCAAAGCGTTCAGAGCTGGAGGCTCTCAGTCCTGTAAGATTTCTGACTCCCTTCCCCCAGCAGTGCAGTTTAGAGATGCAGCCAATTTTTACTCTGCTGGCAAAGTTGCTTCAAAGTCTAGAACTTTGCATTACAAGTTGGGGGGGGGGCAAAGTTATCACGACTTCACCCAACTTTGCACAGCAAAGTTCTTTTTTTGTTTAAACCCCTTTTATAACATGTGATGCACTCTGTTTCACTGTGCACATGACTTCCACCTCCCTTTAAGTCACCTAGACCTTTAAAAATGCTGCCCCTTCCTCCCTGCCACCCACTAGCACCCCTACACCACAGTCACAGTGAAGTTTCATAATTAGAGGGCATACAGTAGTTTATAAAATGGCAAGAAAAAATATGAATGTTTCATTGGCCGAGGGAGGTCACCTGATCATATATTAAAAACAACCACATGGTCAGGTACTGAAGCTTATTTTCCTCCACAAAAAAAATATTTAGAGCCATTTTATAAGTGTAATAAGCTCCTCCAGGGTGTGCATCATAGGATTTTAATGCACTTCCCAGGGGCATAAGGACACTCGGCCTACTACACCCCAGGACGTGCATTAAGTATAGAATAATACATGGGGTTGTGTGCTTAACGAAAATTTTACACACACCTGAGGGGTTTGATGTTACTTTAATCCCTGAGAGCGACGCTTGAGAGGTTTATTTAAGCATCCAACTCCGAGTGTGTGTGTAAAATTCAAGTTTTACACACAGCCCGATGTTTTATTTTATATAATTGTTGGATATTGTTTTTTTGCCACAGCAATTATATAAAATAAAAGAATAAAACATCCCTGTGCCACAGTGGTCCAGTCGGGGAGGGCTCAGTGCAGTCAGAGGCAGCTGCCGAAACTAGTTGCTTTTTTTGTTGTTGCTGTTGCCATTGGTGATACTTATTTTTGCACAGCTTTCATTGTTGCAATCATTTTTAACCCTAGTGATTTTGTTAAAAAACTTACTGCCAAATCCAAGTGGCAGTGAAGTCAGTCAGTGAAGAGGCATAAGGAAGGTGGCCGATACTAAGAAATGAGACAGCAGCAGCTAGCGCATGCAGAGAAGAAGGGAAACCCAGCACGTGCTCTCCATTATAACCAGTGGATTATAACAGTGAATTATAACCGGGTTTCCCTTAGGGAAAAAACAAGACCCAGGTATTATAACCCTATAATGCACACCCTGTGATGGCTTGTTACTTACATAATAATCCCTTCCACCCAGTTATGCCAAATTACATCGTGTTAATCACCCATCTCTCACTCCATCAATATACCCTGAGTTCATGAGTCAGCCTCCTACCTATCCCCCCATCCTCTTTCCCCACAAGCCCCTAGAGTATAAAGGATACTGTTTGGAAACAAACTATAAAAATAGAAAACCATCCTGTGATGGAGTAATGATGTTGCTCAGTTGTTAGTGCCCTGAATAAAAATGAATACATGATGACATCCTACTATAGTAGTAACACCTAACTGACTAACCAATCAAGAGTTACTACTATAGGAAGATGTCATAGTTCATTCATTTTACGCAGGGCACTGAAAACTGAGCAGCACCATCACTCTACCATGGGGTGGATGGCTATTTTTATAGTTTTTTTAACAGCATCCTTTATACTTTGGAGACTTTGTGGGGCAGCAGGGAGGTTGGGTGCTAGAGGAAGGGTAAGGTGGGAGGTTGATTCATGAACTCATACTATATTGATAGGGTGGTTGAGCCAGGTGAGTAACATTACATGATCTGGCACAGGTGAGGGAAAGGGATTATTATACTATATAAATATGCCTTGTAACTAAGAAACTTCTCTGTGACTGGGGAAGGAGGAAGGGGAAAAGTGCTTAGGGGTGGCAGGGTGGGGAAACAACAATTTTAAAGGTCTAGGTGGATTGAGGCGGTGAGAGTCATGTGCACAGTTGTTGGGGTGCATTACATGTGGTAAAAAATAAATTTATTTAAACCAAAAAGGAAAAACTTTGCATAGTTTTCACCAGCAAAGTATTTTCATTTATTTATTTGAATTTTAATGATTAGGTAGGTCCACTGAGACATGCAAGCCCCTTTTTCAGTTGCAACCCTGAATGCGTTACATATAGAACTGAATAAAACTTTTCACAGTCACTGCAGTGCAAGACAAGATTATAATACAATACCCCAGGGAAATAACAAGTAAAGAAAAGATAGTCTACATACAGCGAACATTAGTTTGCATCCTTTATACTTTGGGGATGTAGGCAGCAGAAGAGAGATTGGGTGCTAGAGGGAGGGTAGGATGAGAGGTTGGGTCACGAAATCATACTATGCTGAACATTAGCTAAGTGTTAATTCACCTGACAAAATCTGCAGGTACTGGTATTTCCCTGGTACTTTTGCTGGTGAAGTGCTACTATGTGTAGTTTTGCTGAGTGAAGATGGGCACTGATCAGTGACATCTATGTGAAGCATGTCTCCCACAATGAAGGGAAGTCAGGGGAACTTCATGAAGTACTATACTTCACAAAGTGCTTTCCCCTGACTTTACACATTTCTAGTCTTAGGCTGTTGAGTCATGGTATACTGATAGAACAGTGACTGAATTTTGTCGCTGCAATTAGGATGCTGCAATAAGGGTGATGATGATAGGAGCGACCTTGATTCTAGATCACCTCTCAGTCATGTTGCCCTTTGCACCCACACAATTACTGCCCCCCCCCGGGGTATCCCACCCCCAAGGAAGTTATATTTAGTTGTGGGTATGCAGGGGGTGAAGCACCCTCAAAAAATTACTATGTGATGCATGTCTCAGTAGACCTACCTGGTCATTAAAATTCAAAATTTGCATGTGTACCAGCAGACCAGACCTGAGTTTGAATCCCACAGCTTCCACTTGCAGACTGTGTGACCCTGAGCAAGTCACTTAACTTCCCTGTGTTCAAAGGTCGCACCTGTTAAAAAGCTTTCAGCTTAGTGTGCTAGTCCTAGTTAAACAACTAACAAAAAAAAAAAAATTACTATTTCAGGAAATGGGGCTTTGGCGCTCTCCATACCGGGAGCCACAATACCTGGTGCAGAAATGCTGGGCAGAATATTGCCTGCACCCATATCGGTGTTGACAAAATTACTGTTGCACCTATATGAGTAAACCCTGAGTCACTGTACATGCCCTGGCATGTTTTCAGAAGCTGAGCTACTGTTGGCTGCTGCCTGCCCCTCCCACCAATAATATAATAAAATGGTGTATGCACCAACTCTGTCTTGCCTGAGCTAAGTTCTGAGTTACAATAAAGAAGGGTGCAGATGCTGGTCTGAGTAAGAGAGACTCCAGAAGGAGAAATAAGCCACTTTCATCCCCCCCCCCACCCCCAGGTTAGAGGTGGGTGAGGAAAGAGGCAGTAAAGAAGATAAATATACAAAGAAGGAAGAGAGAGAGAGAGAGAGAGAGAATGGATAGAACAGAAAAATGACCAGAGACAGAATTAAAGACAGAGCGAGAGAAAGAGAGACAAGGGTACAGAAAGATAGGTGGTGGACTTCCCTCAAGGGAGTCACCCAGGGTCATGAGAACAACTCCAGTCTTCAAGATGGTGAAGAAAAGCAGCTTGGGCCACATGTTCCTGTCACTAGACCCCCTTCCTCTTTCTCTTTCTCTGTCCTTCCCTTGTTTTCCCTTGCCTGGCATCCCTGCATATTCCCCCACTGCCCCTCTTGGTTAGCTACTTGTATTCCAGTATATATATTTGTTCTTGGCTGCATCATCATCAGCAGCAGCATCACATATAATTTGCATTTCTAACATTGGTTTCTAATAAGTGATTATATTTGCACCTTACATCCTTACATCCTGATGACTTGTATATTTTTTTAGTTATTATTGTATCCTTAACTTTGAACTGTAGTGTCATTGTACTGTGTTCTTGAAATTCCATTCTTCTAGGTCATACCTGGTAACGGCTTCAGACTAGTGAACTGATCCCTGTCAACAAATTGTAAATCAATAAACTGGTTGTTTGTACATTTGGCTTCAACTTTATTTTGATTGTTCGTCTGTTTGTAAAACTGACCATCAGTCATGGATTTTGATTTTATAAATCTGGCACAGACTGCATCCCTCAGAATGCAAAGCAAAAGCTATGCAAGGATAGTAGTATCATTTCACATTCAATGTTTTAACAAAGGCATCTTTGTATTCTTTATAGGAAAATTTCTATTGAACATTTTAAAAATAAACAAGGAAATCTGGCCCAGTGGCATTGAGGGTTGAGGCGTTGGATGACACACCTCTCGCCACACTGGTGACCCAGGTTAAGGAGCAAGCTCGGGTCGGCGGGGGTCAGCAGGAAAGGAAAGGATTGAGCATCTAAGGACTGCTGCCCTCTCCTGGGGAGGGTGGGTGGGTGACTCCCAGCATGGCGGCTCCAGCAGCGGTTGGGAGTATTACAGTCTGGAGATCATGCTGAAGCAAGGGGAGGAGCCTCAGCAGACATCCACAAGCTGGGTGTGGGAGAACACATGGCCACACTGGATGTCATTGTATGTCCAGGCTCCTGGGGGAGCTCTCTTAGAACAGGGAAAACACCCGTTGGCTGGGGGGTAGACGTCACCTGCCCCCACCTCCAGCACCAGATCCTGCCCACTGTGGACCTGGTCTCGGCATCACCTCTGCCTGTGGAAGCACCAGAAGAAAGTGTTGAGAAGCAGAAGGTGGCCCCACTCCGGGGGGATGGATTCCAGAAGGATTACTCTATGAAGCGTTTTGCGGGTGTGCCGAGGACTGGGGTACAGCTTGGAGGATTTCAGGTAAGAGTGGAACAGGTAGGTCGACTGAAGGGTCCCCAGAGAGCAGTGACAGGAGGGAAATAAAGCTGAGAAAAAAAAATAAACAAGGAATTATACGTTACATTCGAAAAAAAGAGTGTATAGTTTGATCATTGATGCATGTATGAATAAATAACACAAAGATAATATATAACTATTAAGAGTATCCAGAGGAATGAATGAATGCATGAATGAAGAAATAAATATTTATACTTTGTGTAATATCTAATAAATAAAAAGATAAGATGACTTTCAAGTTCAAAAATACCGGAATAGTGCAAAGTGTATATTTGTACACAGAGAATGATAATTAAAGTTTATACATGAAATGTAGCAAAAACATCTTCATTCATTGTGAAGAGAACTAACCCCTGGGTAATAAAGATCACACTGTATGACATAACTGTGTCTAGTCTTTCATAGGAATCATATAAGTAAGAATGGACAGCTTCCAATAGGTAGAGGGCATTAGCAGGTTGAAATGTTGAGCCACTCAAAGCTGGCCTGGTGGCATAGTTGCAGTGCTGTTATGTGCCTTACCTCTCCCATGCAGGGTTAGGCAGCTCTCCTCTTCCAGCCTGGGGAGATAATCCTTCCCAGATCTTGGCTGCCACAGGGTGGCGATCTAGTGGTTGCTTGGAGGGCTGGTGTTACGTGGGGTGGTTGGAGTGGGGCTGAGGGTTCCGGTTTGCATGTGCACCTCCACAAGCATGACCACTCCATGTTTACCATAGTCCCAGGGCATCAGGGTAAAAAAACAAAAAACTGGTTGGTGCAGGGTGTATGAAGTCCTGCCTGCCTGCCTCTATTCCACGCTACCACCTGGCCATTTGGCCCAGTCTGGATGAGAGTCACCCGGCGGTGAGGATGGCCCTCCCCTTCCTGGCAACACCACAGGGGGTAATCTGTAGGCGATCTTGAGATCCGTGGTTCAGGGGAGGTGAGCTCTGGACAAGAGGAGATTGGGACAGAGCTGAAGAGCCCTCCTGCAAGCAACCAAGACTAGATAAAAAGCTTTATTAACAGCAACAAAACAAAACCCTGAGCCACTCCAAGTGTTCCCTGCTCAGCTTCACTTTGCAAGAACTGCTCCTTCCAGACTGTTGTGTGCCCAGCCTCAAGAGCATGGCACTGACCCTGATGCCTACCTTCTGTTACCATCTTCTCCTACCTGGTCCAGTAGGCAGTGGGGACTACCAATAGGTAGAGAGTGGGGGGCAGATGACATCAGCAGGAAGTGGAAACTAAGAGGTTGAAAAGCTGAGCTGCTCCAGAGGCTGGCTGTGGATCAGATGCCCACATGAGTAGCTTCCACTGGAGTTACCAGCAGAAGTCAGAAACATGAGGCTGTTTGTAAAAAAATTTATTGCACTCTGTCTTAAGTTTTGTTAGTTTTATGATGCATTAGTTTATCCATGATAGTGCTTTGTTTTCTATATACAACATTGAACTAGCTCCCTAGTGGTATATTGAAGACTATAATTTTTACTGAGCTAATAAACTTATTTATAGGAAATTTGCCTCTTTTCCTTCCTGACAAATTTTTCTGTTACTGGGGTCATTAAATTGGGGGGAGCCCTTCAGGTGGTGGTAACAAAGGTAAACATATTCTTCTTCGTAACACTGAATTAACAAATCCAAATAGTGTAACTTTACCTTTTTTGATGCCTCATATGTACTAACTGTTCTGTTCTTGGTTAAGGGCACATTTTGCTGAATTCTGGGCTGAATTGGTTAGGGTACAGTGGACCTTCTGCCCCATCTTGGGGCCAACAAGTCTGCCACCATTCCTCCAGAGGATGCCTAGGCAGAGGGAGAGTGGATGGATCTTGATGGGCTTCAGGAAGGTGGGGTGGCAGGAAGTGTGCCCACTCCTTTACCTAGACAACTGCAGAACCCCTTCACCGCACTGGCAGGATAGGGCATCAGAGAAGAAGCACTTGTCACAGTGGGAAGGGAATAGAGGGTCCTCATAAGTGGAGGCCCCAAGAAGTGGGGGAGAGGCCCCCAGCCGAGAAGGAAGCAGCTGCTGGTGGGGGACTCTATTATTTTTTTTTAAATTAAATATACTTTATTAATTTGTAAATATCCATACATACAGATAAAGCAGGGAGCAGCTCAGGTACAACTTGATACAGGTAAAACAATTAGGAGCCTTGGGGTTACATTGGCTCAATTAACACAAAAACTAACTAACCTTCAATCCACCTCCTTCCTCCTCCCAAACCATCTCACCCTCCCCAACCCTACCTACTTCACACATCCTTATAATATATGGATAAACAGTAGTTAAGGCAGCAAGTTAATTGGGCAGAATAGCTTCCATTTGAGATCAGCTCTTGCTTTGGTCCACCTCCTTGGGGCAACTAAGGACTGCGATGTAACCATAAACCCCCAAAGTACCCTGAGTTATGAGATTTGATAAAATACTCGCAGTGGGAGAGGGCTTATTTTTTAGGCAGGGTATATAGTGTGTGACTCTTTCCCCATTTCTTATCAAAGACTGCTGGAGTGTGTCTAAGGAATGCTATCATTTTTTCTATCCTGAGGTTGCAGAGGAATTTGTTCAACTACTCTGAATAGGATATGGTCGAGGAATCCTTCCAATGTTTTAATACCAGTTTTTTGACTGTGTGGGAAATAAGAGTCATAGTATATCTCCTTTCTTTTACCAAGATCTGTGAGAAATCCCCCAATATGCAGATTTCAGGTGTAAAGAGATCTACAATTCCCAGTACGGAATCTGCTCTGGCCTTTATCTCATTCCACAGTGGTCTAATTTGGGGGCAGTCCCACATAACATGAAGTAGCGTACCTTCACTGAGACCACATCTGCTATAATTTGCATCCTGCACCTTCCCCATTTTGAAGAGTTACAGTGGGGTATAATACAAATTGTGCAGGATATAAAATTGCATAAGACGAAGCTTGTCATTGGAAGTGTACCGGTATACGGCTTGCCAAATCTTATCCCAGGGGATTTCATTGTTGGGATACTAGGCTGCCCAGTATGGAGAGGCATCGGGTCCCTCAGAGCAGATGGCTGGGTATAACATCGAAGTAATTTGGGAGACTGCATGAGATTGCCATGCTACGTTGTGAAGTGAGACAATGAGTTCAGAGTGATCATTGTGCCATACTCCTGTGCCAAATTTGGTAATCAATAAGTGCCGAATTTGGTACCCTTTAAAAATCTGCTTTTTTGGGAGAATCAGGAGGGGTAAAAGATCTGGTGTAGTCTTAAGCCTTCCATTCTCTAATAAATCAGATATTTTAAGCTCCATCAGATTGGAGTTCAGTTGTGGAGTCAAGCAATGCCCATTCAAACTAATGTTAAGATTATAGTATAAGGCTTATGAGATGTCTGTGCAATTGTCATATTTAAGTGCCCTGCATAGCTGACCACGTACTTTTATTGACATTAGAATTAATTATTTGTCAATAACATCAGTACAGGATTTGGCATTAGTATATAGCAAACTAAGTGGGGGTATGTTGCCCTGGGTGATGATATGGCGTAGCAGGTGTAGCCATGCCAGAGTGAAGGGAGAGTTGTTTTGTGGAGAGTCGTGGGGGTATCCAGTGCAGGTATTTGACTAAATGACAGGCTAAGTAATAGTGGAAGAAGTTGGGAAGTTTAAGCCCGCCATCGTGTTTTGATGCCCCCAGCTTAACATACAATCTTCTTGGTGTTTTATTTTGCCAAAGAAATTGGGATATAATGCTGTGGAGCTTTTGAAACCAGGATTGTGGGAGATAAAAGCTCAGCATGTTCAGAGGGTAAAATATCCTTGGAAGGATATTCATTTTGATTACACTGATTCGTCCTTGCAAGGAGAGGTATGGGGGGCCCATCTTCCCAGGTCTTGTCATACGGTCTCTATTAAAGAATCTAGGTTAAGTTTCTTAATTTGGGAAATATCTTGGACTAGGGTTAGTCCGAGGTATTTAATTTGAAGTGTCCAAGCTAGATGAAATCCCTCAAGTTGTGAGTGACAGGTAAGTTTATTTAAAGGCATAAATGACAATTTTTCTATATTACGTTTATAGTTAGAGAGAGACCCAAAAGCATTAACTATATCAAGTATTGCAGGGATTGAGACATTTGGATCCGAAATATGCAACAAGATATCATCAGCATAAGCAGATAAACGGAAGTTAAAAGGACCGATTGGGATGCCTTTTATATGTGGGGAGTTTTGCAGGAGATGTAAGAGTGGTTCAAGGTAAAGATTAAATAACATCGGGGAAAGTGGACACCCCTGTCTAGTTCCAGAGAATAGCTGGAATGAATTTGAATAAACCCCATTACGGTATATTTTGGCAGTTGGGTTAGTATAAAGTACTTTAATCCATTGTACAAATCACTTTGGAAAGCCAAACTTAATGAGAACCTTGAAGAGAAAGGCCCAGCTGACCCTATCAAATGCTTTCTCCTCATCCAGGGAGATCAAAGCCATTGGGCATGAGGCCTCCTTGGAAGTGGAGAAAATATGGAAAAGCTTACGTAAATGGTCGGTTGAGGAGCGGCCTGCCGTGAAACCCACCTGCTCTGGACTAAGCAGAGGGTCCAGACGGCTGCCAATCTTGAGGCTAAGATTTTGGCAAAAAGTTTGATATCATAGTTCATTAAGGATATGGGACAATAATTACACACTCGATGTCTGGGTTTATTTGGTTTAGGGAGGACAACTATAAGAGCTTCTAATATGGATGGTTCAGAAATTCCTACGTCACAGAAAAAATTAAACATCTGTAGAAGGCACTGTGGGTCACCCTGGAGACTGGAAATGGCTCCACAATCTGCACAGGGGTTGTATACAGACCCCTGTCTCAGGGGGAGGAAATGGACAAGAAAATGATAGAAGGCATCCTTGGGATGGCAGAGATATTGCTGATGGGGGACCTGAATATGCCAGATGTTGACTGAAGCACTGTTGCTGCAGCCACATCCAACAGCAGGGCCATTCTCAATGCCCTACAGGGGGCATGCCTCAGACAGCTATTTTTGGATCCCACTCAAGAGAGAGCAGTCTTAGACCTGGTACTCTCAAATGGGGACGGAGAGAGGATCTCTGATCTTGAAGTGGGTAGCCATCTGGGAACAAGCGACCACCAAACAGTGTGGTTCATGATAAACTTAGCTGTAGAGTCAAGCCACATAATAGTGAAGGTACTGGACTTCAGGAGTGCTGATTTTGTCAAAATGGGAGAGTACCTCAGAAAAGCACTAGCAAACAGGCAAGAAGGTGGGGTGGAGCAACAATGGGGAAACATCAAAACCGCCATCACAGAGGCAACAAGCCTTTGTGTGAAGCAAATAAACAAATCAAAATGAAAGAAAGAAACACTATGGTTCTCAAAAGAAGTGACGGGGAAGGTAAGGGAGAAAAAGATAGCATTCAGGAAGTATAGAAACATAGAAGGAGCAGGACAGAGAACTGTACCAGTTATAGCAGAAGAAGCGGTAAGTAGTCAGAATAGCAAAGGCCCAAACTGAGGAAAAGATAGCCAACTCCGGTTAAGAAGGGGATAAAACCTTTATAAGTACATTAGGAGCAAAGAAAGACTAAGGCAGGGATACTGAGGTTGAACAAAGAGGAAGGTGGTTGGGCAGAGAGCGACAGTGAAAAAGCAGGGATACTGAACAAATATTTCTGCTCAGTATTCACAATGGAAAAGCAGGGGAAATACCTAATCCGGTCAATAGAAGCACTCTGGATGGGGGGTTGATACTAGTCCTTTCACAGAAGAAAGGGTTCTGAAAGAACTCTTAAAACTGAAGGTGGATAAAGCAATGGGGCCTGATGGGATTCACCCCAGAATTCTAAAAGAACTAAGGGAAGAACTAGTAACACCACTGACTACCCTTTTTAATAAATCATGGAAGGATGGTGTGGTACCTGAGGACTGGAGGAGGGCAGATGTGATTCCCCTTCACAAAAGTGGGAGCAAGACAAAGGCAGAAAACTACAGACCTGTCAGTTTGACCTCAGTGGTAGGGAAAATGATGGAATCACTTCTGAAGGAAAGAACTGTTGAGTACCTAGAGGCCAGTGGGGCACAGGACCCAAGGCAGCATGGATTCACAGCGGGAAGGTCATGCCAGATGAATCTAATAGATTTCTTTGACTGGGTGACCAAAGCAGTTGACCAGGGAGGGGCTGTGGACATGGCCTACCTAGACTTTAGCAAGGCATTTGACACAGTCCTGCGCAAAAGATTAATAAACAAATTAGCCAGCCTGGGACTGGGTCCCAGGGTGGTAGCCTGGGTAAAACACTGGTTGGACAACAGGACACAGCGGGTAATAGTAAATGGAGTCCACAGTGAAGAAAGGAGGGTTACTAGTGTGGTACCGCAGGGTTCAGTACTGGGGCCGGTCCTTTTTAATGTCTTTATAAGTGACATTGCAGAGGGACTGGAAGGGAAAGTATGTCTCTTTGCAGATGACACAAAGATCTGCAACAGGGTTGATACACAAGGTGGGGTGAAAAGGATGAAAAGGGATTCGGCAAGGTTGGAGGAATGGTCAAATGTATGGCAGCTTAGATTCAATGCAAAGAAGTGCAAAATAATGCACATGGGAAACAAAAACCCAGGGGAAGAGTACACAATTTGGGCTGAGATACTGACAACAACAAAAATGGAAAGGGACCTGGGGATAGTCATATCAAATGACCTAAAGGTGTGCCAGCAACGTGAGAAGGCAGTAAGGAGGGCTGGGGGGATACTGGGATGCATAGGGAGAGGCATCACCAGTAGAAAACTGGAAGTTGTTGGCCCTCTGTACAGACAGTTGGTAAGACCACATCTGGAGTACTGTGTACAGTTCTGGAGACCCAATCTCCGCAAAGACATAGTGAGAGTGGAGGCTGTCCAGAGGAGGCCAACCAAAATGATGCAGGGTCTGCATCAGAAGACATATGAAGAAAGACTAAAGGAAGTATAGCCTGGAGGAAAGGAGGGAGGAGGGGACATGATAGAAACTTTCAAATACCTCAAGGGAATCAACAAAGTCCAAGAGGGTAGCACCTTTCAGAAAAAGAGATGTGCAAAAACAAGGGGGCACAATTTGAAGATGGGGGATGGCTCAGAGGTAATGTGAGGAAGTATTTCTTCACAGAGAGGGTTGTGGATACATGGAACAGCCTTCCTGAGGAGGTCGGAGTCAAAAACAGTGGGGAATTCAAGAATGCATGGGACAGACATAAGGCAATTCTAGTGGGGGGGGTAAGAGGAAGTAAGCTGTTGGTTAACTAGGACCTGCAGCTTATCCGTTAGGTAGGGGAAATGGGCAGACTAGGTGGGCCAAGCGGTCCTTATCTGCCGTCAAATTCTATGTTTCTATGTTTAGAAGAAGGGGAGAAAGTTGCTCTTCAAAAGTTTGTAGAAGCCGGAAGGGAAGCCATCCGGACCTGGGGCTTTGTCCTCTGGAAGAGAACAGATCACCATTGACAGCTCTGCCTGAGTTATTTTAGGAAGGAGATTGTCTTTTTGTGTAGCACTAAGAATTGGAAGAGGGATGGAAGCTAGATAGTTCTGGATATCTGAGATCTGTGGGGGGTTATCAGGAGAAGAATATAAGGATTTGTAATAGTTCTCAAATTCCAGGACCATTTCCTTTGGACTTGTAATTAGAGAGTCATCAGTAAGGGAGTTTAATGCTGTAATGAGCCTCAATTCTTCTTGCTTTTTAAGTCTGAGGGCTAGTAAGTGGTTGGCCTTATCTCTCTGATCCACATAGTGCACGTGGGTTTTGAAGAGGGCATATTGCACTTGCTCCTGTAAGGTTTCTTGCTGTTGATTCCTAACTTGTGTTATCTGAGCTAGAAGAGACTCATCTGGGTTGGAAGTTAGTTTCTCCTCGAGGGCCTCAGTTGTCCTAGAAGTAAGGCTGAGAGGGCTTCTCTTTTTCTTTTACTAATGGTAGCTAGCTGGATGCACTCCCCTCTGAGGACACATTTAAGATCACACCAGATCTTGTCAACCTGTTGTATCGAATTTTGGTTGTAACAGAGATATTGTTCAATTGCTTCTTTGAGGGCTTGAACAATATTTGTATCTTGGAGCATTTGGGTTTTTAACTTCCAGTTGCGTTCTTTGCAGGAAGCATGTGGGAGGGTCCCCTCTAACCACACTGGAGTATGGTCTGAGATAGTATGGGGGATCATGCCACTACCCTGGAGCCCTAACAACGCTGGGTTGTTGATCAAAAAATAGTCTATGCATGATAGAGAACCATAGGCAGAGGAATAAAAAGCAAATTGTTTAGAGTGGGGGTTCAGCAGCCTCCACGGATTTGACAGGCCATGGTCAGCCATTAATTCTAATAAAACTTTCTGTGCTGGGGAGAGGGCCAGTCCCTTACGACAAGGGGATCTATCGAGCTCTGGTTAGCAAACTAGGTTCCAATCCACAGCCAGAATCATTGGGAGTTTCATGTAGGAACTCAAATGGAGTGATAGTGCCGAGAAAATTCTGGAGAATCAGCGTTTGGTCCGTATATTGAGGCCAACACTATCTTAACATGGTCTAGTAGCCCTTTTATAAAAATGAACCTGCCTTGAGGATCTAGGTGGGAGCTCTGCATTTGAAAAGATGTATTTTTTGTAATTAGAATTGCTACCCCCCTTTGTGCAGTAGCATTCTCAGCCACATATACCTGTGCAAGGTGGGGGACTCTTTTATGAGATGGCTAGATATGGGAGTGGGGTGAAGAAAGAATTGGGATGTGGCCTGTCTGAATGGTGCATTGGCTTGGAGGGATCGTGAGTGTATCCAGAGGTTTGCAAGGGCAGCAGGAGATGGAAGAAAGCTAGACATCATTGTCCACCTGGCAACAAATGACTTGGAAATTAATAAGGTAGGAGTACTGTAAGGTAACTTCAGGGAGCTGGGGAAGGACCTCAAGCAGGTCACACATATGGTGTCTTTTTCCGAGGTGTTTCCTGTTCATGGTCGGGGAGAGGCAACTATACTCCAGACTAGGGCATTTAATGACTGGTTGATAGCATGTTGCATGGTGGAGGACTTCAGCTACATTGGGGACTGGGGCCAGCCTGGGAGAATATGGGCCTCTATGAGAGAGACAGCCTGCATCCTTCCAGGAAGGGAACTGCATTGCTTGGTGGGAGGTTTAAATGTTACTTCAATGAGCATGTAAACTAGCTGGGTGGAGGCAGTAAAACCTAGGCAGGCAACAATTACTACCAGGATGATGGAGTTTCAGGGAGGAAGGGAGGGAGGGCCTGAGTAGAGAAAAGTCACCTAAGGCAGATGCACAAGAAGGCAGGGAAGGGGACAAGACAGAAGAAAAGAGGGGTATACATTAGGCAAGTGAGGGTAAAGGACTGAAGGAGACAAGGAATGGCAAAGGTAAAAAGGGAAGGGGTGAGGCAGGAGGGCTTCAGGGAACAGCACAGGCAGGAAGAGGAGAGCAGGAAAGCAGGTGGAGGGTAAGGTACGGAGAGCCATGTTCATCAATCATAGGAATCTTTGAAACAAAATTCCAGACCTGGAAGCCATCATGGCAGTGGCTAACCTGGATTAAGTGGCCATAACAGAATTGTGTGCACTTAGTACTATAAATGAGACATGGCCATACCAGGCTACTCTCTGTTCAGGAGAGACAGGGCAGGGAGGAAGGGAGGAGGAGTTGCATTATATGTGAGGGAGGGAATCAAGGCCACAGAAGTACAAGGGCACCCAAAAGAAAAGAATGGTCTAGAGATGCTGTGGATCATCCTGGAGATAGCTCTGGGGCTACTATCTATATCGGGGAATTTAAAGACCTCCAGCATAGGGAGAGAAGTTGGATGAAGCACTTCGGGAAGCCGTCATCAAAATGGCATGTAAGAGGGAGGTGCTGCTAGTTGGTGACTTCAATTTGCCAGATGTGGTGTGCAGCCTTCCAACTGCAACTTTGGCAAGGAGCAGGGCCATCCTTGAACTCCTACAAGAGACTTTACTCAGGTAGTTACTCAAAGAACCCACTAGGGACAAGGCAGTGTTGGACCTGGTGTTTACAAACTGGGACAGCATTGTAGAGATCACAGTGGGCAGTCACCCAGGTACCAGTGGTCACTGTATAGAGTGGTTTAACATAAGGATAGGAACAGAAGCTAACCACATGAGGACAAGGGTTCTGAACTTTATGAAGGTAGATTTTTCTTTTATTCTTTCTTTATGCCCCCTCCTCTCCACCTTACTCCCTTTTCTTTGGGAGACTCCTGTGGCCTTGTACATCCCGTTCATCTGACCAAGCAGCAGTGCAGTCCATCCCCCCCATGGAGCCTTGGCTGTACCTCTCAGGCAGGTATGGGATGGGACCCCCTTACTGTCCCAACATGTCTGTCTTTCATCGGGGATGCTGTCACCTGGCGCTGGCATTGGGATCAGGGTCTGGAGCTCCGTCTACAGGGAGCACTGTGGGTTTTTTTTCCTTTTTATTTCTGGCCCCTCCCTCAGGACGTCAGCATGCTAGGGGAGCCTAGGAGTGGTGCACGTCAAAACGTGCGCGCGCTCCAGCCCCCGGCTGATGTCCCCCCTCTCTTCTTTCTGCTGTCCACTGCACCTCCACCCATGGTCACCCAGGTGGTGGCAGAGCAGCAGGACAAGCGGCCCACCCCTCCCTGGAGGAGGAGAGCGGTCTCTGGTTGCTCAATCCTCCTCCCCCCAGCCGACCCTCCAGCCACCTGAGTCCATTCCCGAACTCGGGTCGCTGCCACCAATAGCGGTAGCCCTACCACTGCGCTGGTGGGCCAGCTTATGAAGGTAGATTTTAATGAAATGGGAGGCTGCCTCATAAACTGCCTTGAAGAAGGTATTGCCATGGAGGGGTAGAGACACAGTGGGGGAAAACAAGGGGAGCGCATAATTAGAGCAACCAACTTCTGAGTGAAGAAAGTGACTAAAAGCAGAAGGGAAAAAGAGACCATTATGGCTCTCTAAAGACGTTCCCAAGGTAGTGAAGAAAACAAGGCTGCATTCAGAAGTATAAGGAAATATAGAGGAAGCAGGGCAGGGAAGCTTGCCATGTAAAACAGAAGGAAGCAAGTAAGGAAGTGAGGGCAGCAAAGGTGCAGACAGAGGAAAGGATCACCAAATGGGTCCCAAAGGGGATACAACTTTCTGTATCTACATAAGATATAGGACAAATAAAATGTACCGGCAACCATGAAATGAAGAGCTCAGACTGAGTCTCTATGCAGCTCTTAGTATGAAAAAATGATTGTGAATATAAGATGCAGCAGGCAAAGTACAAAAGGTAAAATTACTCAAGGCTTTACAAGTAAGGCACATCCACATGACAGAACATCTTATGTTTTGCCTGGCTAGCTGCCCAGCTTTATCAGAGATAACAGGCTCGATTCTCAAAGATTGGTGCCAGCCATGCCAATGGCAACTTGTACCACTTGCTGGTGTGCCAGAGACCCTGTGCCCAATTCACTATTGGGTAAAGTCCAGCACCAAAGTCTCACCACTTGTGGCAAAGGGGGTTGTGCGGCAAAATGTCGGCGCATCTGTGAGGTTTGCTGCAAGCTATGGGGCGGTTGGGCAGCATCTTTGCCCAGGAAAAGGGACCACCCAGGAGGCTGTTAGGGTCTTAGGGGATGGGGAAGTGCATGGGGAGAGTGGTTGGCATGCAGATGGGTGACAGGAGGGGTGGCACCAGCACCTCGATGGGGTTATCTGAGAGGCTGCTGTCATGCCATTGTGTTGGGGGTGCCTGCATTCTGGGCACCAAGGAGGGGCTGCTGCAGGCACAGCACCACAAAGGGCTCTGGAGCCCTTCTATTGGATTGTGTGTTTAATGAGTTGGTGCACTGACCATATACAGTGCCAGTGCACATACCATGCTGTTATGGGGTGGTGGCACATGTGCCCTCCTGCCCAGGGAGGGCTCTGCAGGTGGCACATGGACTGTTAGACCAGCCGTGTCTCATCTAACAGGTGTCTGTTTTTCTCAGCACTGTACACTTTAGAGAATGCCAAAAAAGGGGATGTTGTGGCATTTCCCTGGCTCAAGCCCCCTAGTGCCTTGGTGCAAGCCTGGTGCACTGGGTTCCATTCGTCACAGGGGGACTTCCAGAATTATGATCTCTGTAAGGATTAATGCACGGCGCCTCTTACATTACTGCTGTGTGACAAAGGCACCTTGTGTCAAATTTGGGGCTTTGAGAATCAAGCCCAACGTATCTATATACATAAGTTAGTTTTTGTAGAAATAATTCTTAAAGTGATATACAAGTTTAGTGCAAAGTGCAATACATATACAGTACATGGTATATCAATAAAGATATTACCAGGTACGACAACTTATACTGCTTATACTGCTCTTAAATGTATTGAAACACAAGCTACGCTCTTTGGTTCTCTCCCTAAACTAAGAAATTATCAGACCCCCATCCAAATCTCCTGTATTGATGGTATGATGCTTGAGGCTATGCAGTCCTTTAATTACCTTGGTGTTATCTTGGATCCCTCCCTCGATTTTCAGCTGCATATATTGAAGACTTGTAAAGATGTAAATTCTAGACTTGACCTGGCCGATAGAATTGGGCATAATCTCACCTCATGCACCTGTCTATCTGTCGCAAGAGATATACTACTTCCTAAGCTAATGTAAAATGTTGCTGTTCAAGCGTCTTCAGCCTCAAAGCTGGCAATTAGGAAATGGGAAGTCATCTATAACAAGATAAGCCATTTTGAGCTTGCAAGTAATAGACTTTTTCACCATTGTTCTTTGCACAAGAGGCTGGAGTGCTTCCCCACTGTTAAGCATGACTTAGCTACAGGTGGCACTGTCTATAATATTCTGAAAAATCCACAGCCTCAACAACTTGCTGCACTGCTTCAACCACAGAACAACCCTTATCCCTTAAGATCTCCAGACCTTGACCTGCTTGCCGTAGCTAAATTAAGGACTAATCTAGGAGTTGCCACTTTTCAGAACTTTGCTCCTAGGCTGTGGAACAACATTCCCCCTATGATTGGTACTTGTACAACTCCTGAGGGCTTTTGACATTGATTGATAACATTTTATTTTTTATTGAAGAACAAACGTTATGGAATGGAATCCCTGTTTCCTACAAGAATGCCCTGTACAGCTTACAATTAATACAGTACAACATTTACAACATTTGTGAGAAAAAAAAAACAATGCAAAGTTACACATAAATAATTAATTGAATTCAAGAGTAGCAGTTACATGGTGATTAAAAATGTTTTCCCAAAGCTGACTGGAATTCATGTAAAGAATTTTTTGCCCTTAGTTCCATTGGTATTTCATTCCATGACTTTGCTGTGCTGGTTTCTAATGTGATGTCACCACACCTATTACAAATCCTGGACCAGGTCATTTTCAATGTGCTCTCTCTTAGTGAATACTTTTTCTCTTGCCTTGTATCCATCAATACTAAATGACATAATGGATGATCATTTTTAGATCCTAGTAGTTTGTAACACAAGGTTAACCAACTAATTTCTCTTTTTTGCTCTGGGACCATCCAAATTAATTCTGTATAAACCTTGCTGTGATGTGTATCATACTTCCTAGAGTTAGAAAATCTTGTTAGTTTGTAATAGATTTGGTCAAACTTTTTCAATGCTTTTTTGGATGAATTTCTATAAATCAGTCCCCCATATTCTAATACTGGTATTAAAAGTTGTTGTACAAGTTTTATTTTCACATCTTTTTTGAGACATAATGAAATTCTTCTCAGCGCTCACAGTTTCTGGTTGGTTTTCTTTACCACTGTGTTTATATGGACTAAATACCATAAGTCAACTTCCAGTCTATTATCACTCCTAGATATTTATAGTTCTTCATGTTTACAATTTTCTGATTATTTCTAAATGAAATATATATATATTTTTTTTTAACCAGGAGAGACACACTAAGCTGAAGATTGTTTACGGTGCGACCTGGGAGCACAAGGAAATGAAGTGACTTGTTCAGGGTCACACAGTGTACAAGTGGGGACTGTGGGATTCAAACCCAGGTCTCAGGTTTGCAGCTCAGAGCTTTAAACCGCTGCACTATACTGCCTCCTTATTTATATTTAAATCTTTTTTCAGATGTCTCCTTAAACCCAGTTGTAAAACTCATACATTGCATTCTTTAAGGTTCATCAACAATTTTGACACTGCAAACCATGTTTCCGACCTTAACATGTCTTCCTGTAACTTTTGTTCAAGAGAGGTGCGGCTGTCTGCAGACGCCACCAATACAGTGTCATTCGCATACAGGCAGGCCTCACTTCTTTTCAAAACCTCTGTTAGTTTGTTAACATAGACATTGAAGAGTAAAGGGCCCAAAAAAGAGCCCTGTGGTACTGCCTTTTTACCTCCCCCAGCAATGATGCTGTTGCTCCCACAGACATACATTGCCTTCTATTAACCAGATAAGATTTGAACCAGTGCAATGTTTCAATATGAACTCCTATTTCACGTAATCTTTGCAGTAATGTCCCATGATCCACTAGATCAAAAGCCTTACTGAGATCCATGAACACGGCCCTGGTGCTCATACCTGAGTTCATAGACGGTGCCACTAAACTATTAAAGTCTTCCAAGGCTGTACCCATGGACCTCCCTGCTCTGAATCCATATTGACAGTTGGCTAACAAACCATACTGATCCAAGTATTGACAAAACTGCCTATGAACACATTTTTTCCATCAATTTGGATAGTATGGGAAGCAAAGCTATTGGTATGACGCTGGAAGCTATTAAAGTATCTCCTCCCTTAAAGATTGGTACACCTTTCCCTATTTTCCTTACCTGAGGCTAAGATGAGG
The DNA here is from genome assembly GCA_016271365.2 of Neoceratodus forsteri. Classification (NCBI taxonomy): domain Eukaryota; kingdom Metazoa; phylum Chordata; order Ceratodontiformes; family Ceratodontidae; genus Neoceratodus; species Neoceratodus forsteri. The sequence goes on along the minus strand of CM057459.1, from coordinate 695,436,819 downwards.
TACATAAATTCCAGTGTAGTAAATACATTATTATTGGTGCCAGAATGTCAGCCCCTTGTTTCAAAAATCTAACTTCCACCCATTCCACTCCACCAGATTACTGGTCTTCAAACTATTTATTTATTTAGCTTTTGTTTACCAGGTAAGCACACTAGACAGTCAGGTGCCTATTTTCAGGTGCAGCCTGGGAGAATTACAGGGTATAAGCAATAACAATACAGAGTCAAGGCACAGGTACAGGCAAATAATAGTACAGAGTCAAGGCACATCAGTCAACAATGGACAGTTGGGTACAGGTTAAGCAATACAGAGTCAAAGTACAGCAATCAACAGGGAACAGACAAGAAATAACATCATATGGCAGCTGGGCAGGTAGGGTGAGGGTACCCAGTTACTGTACACAAGGGGCATGGAGTAGTGGTACGCGAGCAGCGAAAAAAGGGGGAGGGGCATTGACATGGAGTTGTACCACTCATTAACTCATTTTTAGCATCTCTGATTTTAATTTCCTTAAATCTAAACCATGGTTGACATTCTTCGTTTCCTGTTGTTTCAGCTTTCTGAGCTGTCTCATGGAGTTGTATGTCAGAAGTACCCATCCTGGTGTTTTCTAATCCCAGGTTGGGTAGTTCTATAAAGTACTGATTTAGCATGTTTACCACTTTCTTCTGTCTTCTATTATGAAACTATTCTCAACCAAATTTATAGGAGTTTGAGAACTAACTGGGTTTTGGAGTTTACATCCCCCCAAGAATGCTAATAATGTCCTCCCTTCCATTAGAACTTCCTTTCTGACCTCCCCAGCCACAATCTCCCACTCTGTGGAGATTTCAACTTTGACTGGTTGAACCAAAATTAAAATAAAGCTCATTTGATACTAGCTGACTCCAACCTTACCCAACATATCTCTGATCCTACCAGATTGAATACCAAGTCTGGTAACCACTATCTGCTGGACTAGGTAGTTTCCAATTGCTCTCATAGGATACAGTCTGCTAGAGTACTATCTGATTGTATTAGTGATCACTTTCCAATTCTCTGCCTATGGAGCAACAAGTGCCTGAATCCTCAACCCAAAATTACAGAATCAAGTAATATGTCACTGTTTGATCTATCAGCCTTCCTATCATCTCTCTCTCTCTCTCTCTCTCTCTCTCTCCACTGCCAAATGGGGCCCAATTAAATCTGTGCCAGATGTCGATCAAGCCTTAGACTACTATAATTAATCGATATGCTCCCCTCACAAAAAGGAGGTCCAAAGGTTTAAAAGTTCCATGGCTAAGCAAGGACCTGAGGCATCTCATGTTCCTTAATGATTCAGCATGGAAAAATTTTAAGAAGAGTGGCAACCTCTCCAATTGGTAGACTTTCAGGCAACTTCGTATCTCATGAAAGAGTAAGCTCTGTAGTGACAAGCACATGTGTTATCGTTTCTTGCAGAACTAACATCTCAGTAATCCTAGGGTGTTCTGGAAGCAAGTAAATGCCTAAATTAAAGGTAACTTCCTGGTCTCCTCCAGCACCTTACAAGCAGGAGGTACTACTCTAACAGACCCCTAATTTATTGCCGATGGCTTAAACTGCTTCTTCACTGATTTCACTAGCTATACCTCACACTTTGCCACTCTTCTGATTTTGACCCCTCCTTCTTCCCACACAGATAGTTTCCTTCTTGCCCAGAGTTTCATCTCAAACTACCTACCTGCAAAGAAGTGTTGCGGCTACTGTACTAGTAAAGTTAAAGGAAGATTGTTCTTTAGGTTTCGACTCCTTAGAACCTTGTTTTCTAAAACTAGGAGCTTCAGTCCTTGCTGTTCCCATTCGTGACCTGATGAACAAGTCCCTTATTACTGGGTGTATGCCAGCTAAATGGAAAGTAGCAATAGTTGTTCCGCTGCACAAGGGTGGCGTATACGCAGTTGAAATTTTCAGACCCATTTCAATCCTTTGCCCCCTAGTGAAGATACAAGAATGTTGAATTTTCAACCAAATTCAATCTTACCTGGAATGTCATCACCTCCTAACCGATTGTCAGCACAGTTTTAGAAAGAATAATAGCACACTCACAGCCCTTTCCAAGGTATCCACAGATATCATGGGCTCACTTGACAAAGGGTTTTATGCCAGGGCCATATTTGTAGATCTAACCAAGGCCTTTGATTTGGTAAAACATAACCTTCTGTTGCACAAGCTACACCCTCTGGGCATGGACCAACAATCACTCTTTTGGTTCCATAATTACCTATTTGGCTGTTCCCAAGGAGTAAAATGGTCAGGGGGTCTCTCTTCATTTAAAACTATAACTCATGGCATATCCCAGGGATCAATCCTGGGGCCCCTTCTGTTTTCTCTATAAAAAATTTACCCCCTATGTTGTGGTGGATCCTTGGTGCAACTTTATGCTGATGATGCTGTTTTATACCGCTCATCTTGTGATATCCAATGGCTTAATCATAACTTGGAAACTGACTTCTGTACTCTTGAGAACTAGTTCCTTAAGACTCACCTAGTCCTAAACACCAAAAAAAAAACTGTGCTTTTTTTCAACCCCTCCATGAAAGTGGCTCCCCTTGATACACTTCATATTCCTTCTACTACAGGGGAAACCCTTGAATTAGTTCAATCATTCAAATACTTAGGTATCTTGCTAAACCCCTCTCTGTTTTGAGCAGCATAAAACAAAAACTACAAAAAAACTCAACCAGAAATTCGATTTGCTCTGCTGCCTTTGTCCCCTCCTCTCTCATGCCTGTCAAAAGATTGCCACCTTCTCTCACCTCCCCATACTTTTCTATGGTACCCCTCTACTACTTTCCACCAAGACCACCATTACCTAATCATTGAAACACACAACCTCATCAAGAGAATCGTCTTTTGTAGTCTATTCTGTGCAATTGCTTGCTACCTTTGAATATTTGTGTTAACAATACCATGTACCATCCATGGCAAATTGTTCTATGCATATTCAAGTGTTGGTTCTCCTTCTACTGTACAACCAAAATTCTGCTTTGAGCTACTCCATATGGAATATTTATTGCACTGTTCACTGTGGTCACAGTGCACTATTGTAAATATGCTCTATATTTTTGTCACACCTACCTTGTACTATATTGTATATATGCTGTATGTAAATATTTCTTCTCACTTACTTTGTATAGATTTTGGCACATGTTCTTATGCTTGTACCCTAGACCCTGATTGCCCCTGAACAAGGGACTGCATTGTCTCAGTGGGCTTACCTGGTTACCAAAATACAAATAAATAAATAAATACATGGTACCAACATATTTTAGGAGACCTAGCTGCTGCAATATTAGTTCTATAGTACTGGGTTTTGGCAGTTCTAATAGTTTGAATACACTTGTTATGCTATATTTTAAATGTATTGCATTCCTCGGGGAGTTTAGTTTTTTTTTTTTTTTAGCTTCTTTCAATAACCATCTTTTCATTCTCAAGTGCTTTTTAATTTTGTCTGTTATCCATGGTAATTGCTTTTTGTTTTCAATTCTTTGTACCTCAGGAGAATAATTGTTAGCAATAGAAGCAGTGTGTTATTAAAGTCTTGTACAGCCAAATTAAATTCTGTAATCAGAGTTATTCTTTTCCAGTTTACACTGCGCAGACTCTCCCTATAGTCACTTACAGTATGTTAAAGTTTTTCCAACTTGTTACCCAATAAGATACAGTTTCAGTCTTATGGGGGTTGATCCATTCCAATTTGTATTTAATTGGATAGTAATCCCAAACATTTGGGGGCATCACTTCCATGTGTTTAACCAATAAATCATGGGAAATAAACAGGAGATCCATAATAGAACCCTGGTCCACATTTTTCTTACATCTTGTTTGCTCTTGGATCACCTGTATAAGCCCCAGGATGTCCAGAATAATTTTTAGTCTATTACCCCTTTCAATGCCTTTTGTAAGCATTTTCTAAGTACTTCTATGTGTAACTACTCTTCTAAAAGATAAATATACATTTGTGGACACTACTTTGATTCTATGTGGCGTATCTTATAATATGCATGCTTCTATTGCTGTACTCATGACTGTTAACACTTTTGTTTTAAGTGTTGTAATTCTTACCCATGTAAACATTGTATCTCTATGTATTCATGATATGTGTGCTCTTCCCTTTCTTTTAATCTCCTGGGCTGTACCTGAAAAAAGACAGTTTATGTCTAGTGCACCTACCCGGATAACAAAAACTAAATAAATAAATACTCCAGAAGAGACTGAATATAGAGGTATTAAAAATGTTTTGATGGTGGCAAAATATAAACACTCTCATGAAGCTGATATATGTGTATTATGTCTCCAATATATTCTGGAACTGGAAAACAGGAACCAACATATTTCCAGGATCTGCTCTTACATAGTTAATATGCTCAGTGAGCAGAAATAAGACATTATTACTACATCATACTCAGAAGTTGTCACCTATATCAGAACACTGCTAATACTAAAATACAAAAATACATACAGAGATGTTATAGAAAGCGCATAAAACTATATTGTTGTTCCGACCTTTTCCATTCCAGGCCCCAAGGGTGAAGATCCAATAACTTTCCTATCTACCAATTAGACATTCCCAGTTACACCCCTCAGACCCAGTACAATCTTTTCAGTACCCACAAAGGCAGTTTTATGCCCACTGTTTTCTGCAACATGTGTTGTACGATAGCATAACTGGTATCACCCTTTTGGATTGCATTTACATGTTCTGCTATGTGGGTCTTGAATTCCTATATGGTGTATCCTACATAATAGGCAAAATAGAAAAGGTTGTGCTAGGCCCAAGGGTGGGGGAGTAACTGGGAACATCTTATTGGTGGGTGTGAAAGTTATTAGAATTTCACCCGTAAGGCCCAGAATGGAAAGGTCTAAGTGACAACATAGATTTAGCTGCATTTCTATAACATATCTGTATATATTTTAGTATTTGCAGTGTTTTGATATAGGTGACAACTAGTTGATACTGCTGTAGTAATAATGTCTTCTTTCTGTCCACAGAGCATATTAATTATGTATATGTTATGTATTATCCTATATGCAGAACTGGGGCAGTGATTAATAGGGACTTTCATGTGAAGTCGTATTGTGTGGTTAGAGGTGAAATTCTTGGACCATTTCAAGAACAATAAAAGTAAAACCATGTCTTTGCCTTCTCCTCATGCATGTGAGAATGATTACAACTTTGCTTGCAATGCTTTCATACATGGTTTATATTATTGTTTTTATTATTAATAATTATAAACTCCAGGAAGACTTCAACAAAATAGACTGAGCCAGTAAACACACATTAAGATTTAATGAAAGTAAGTGCAAAGTCATGCATTTTGGAAGAATTAACAGAATGGAGAAATACTACTTAAATGGCACACTATTAGCATCAACTAATAGAGAGAAAGATCTCGGAGTAGCAATGACCAACAAACTCTCATTTACTGAACACACTAGAGAAGTAGTGGCTAAGGGAAATAAAATGTTTGGATGCATTTTCAAGCATATCAGAAGTAGAGAGAAAAAAGTGATTTTGCCTCTCTGTGGAGCACTTGTCAGACCACACCTTCAGTACTGTTCTGAGTTCTGGGCACCATATAAACTACAAGATATAAAAATGCTGGAAAGAGTATAGTGCAAGAAAACCAAACATATAAGGAATTTATCCCAGTTACAATATAAGCAAAGACTGGCTGAATTAAACTTATTTTCTCTTGAACATAGGCACACGAGGGAATCTTTGCTTGGTGTTTAAAGCATTTAGAAGCCCAGACCTGTGGGAGTGCCTTGGATTGCAAAAGAAGAATACAATTATGGAACTAAGATCTCATAACATGCAATTAAAAGGGGAGATGTATAAAACAAACAAAAGTGGTAAATAACGGATGGTATCAACATATGGAATGCACTTCCAGTGGATATTATAAATAGTCCAAACATGTTAGCTTTCATGACTGCACTTGACAGATATTTAGTAACACATTCCAACTAATGATAGTTAGTGAGTCTTCAATGGCTTACCCCTCTTGGCTCGTATGAGTCCTATGAATACTATGAATAGTAACCTGCATTGTAATTGTAAGTATTTGTTTATAGAATCATAGAAGCATTTATATATTAAAAAATTGGGAGCTGCTGCAGCCTCTTCTGCAGCGCAGCACTGCTGCCAACACAGCACTCCTCATCAGGATACAGAAGAAGAAAATGTGAAAGAAATGTGACAAATATGAACAATGTAGTTTGCAATGTTTTTATATTAAATAATTTATCATTGCTGTGCTAAGAATATTAATTTATATATTTATTTATTTTAAAGAAATGGGAGCTGCCTCAGCTGATGGATTAATAAAAATCTCCCACACAAAGGATTTGGAGAAGCAGCAGTAACTCATTGTGGTGGGTTTGGGGTTTGGGGCTCCTCAACAACTTTCTTTTGTTGTTTGCTTTGGTGCTGCTTTTATATATCTTGGGCAGACTCTGTTCATCCCCCATTTCATTGTCCATGTTTTCCAGTCCTACACAAATAACTGACTTTTGCCTGTCATAATCAAGAAAGATAATTTCTATAATATTTCTTAAATAGACTGGCACTGCCAAAACTATGAGGTGCACAACAAGTCTGTGGATTCACACCCATATGAAAATGTCCACTTTTTTTTAGTAATCCATTCCTGTTGTTAGTTGTGTTCAACTCAGGTCATTCCTGAAATATGCATTTATTGCCTCATTTACTTACCTGGTTACCAAAAACTAAATAAATAAGCAATTGACTGTTTTCTGCTACAGCCAAAAACAAAAATCTAGATTGGTCAAAACTACTGTGAAAACTAAATGAATGCTTACTTCTGGGTTCACAGTGGAGGCTACAGGGCCAATCCTGGACAGCACAAAAAGTTTCAGGGGAACCAATAACCACAGATTAGAGAAAGGATATACAAATAGTACATAAGGAGAGAGTGTTGAAGGCTATGCAGGACCTGAACCCAAGTCCTTAGGGTCTGACAGGCTACACCAAAACATACTGAAGGAGAAGAATAGGAAAAGCTAAAACTGTGCATGTCAATATTCAAAGTCTGGTACCAAAATCACATTAATTTACTGTCTGGGTTAAACTAAATAATTCTGATGTAGTAACAGTTTCTGAAACTTTGTTTTCCAATAGGCATTCAGATAATGATGTTATGTTGCAAAATTATCATCTATTTAGAAAGGATAGGTTAAGGCAAAAATGGGTGGGGTTTTAATTTATGTTAGTACATGACATATGACTATGCTGCATGATTATAACTGTGTAGAGTCAACTTGTGAATTCTTATCTGTTGAAGCCAGCTTGGTGGGGTTAAGCAGCTATTTGCTGGAACTTTTTACTTCCCTTCTGGTTTCTCAGATAGTGGGATGTCCTTGTTAATGGGTTATTGTAGGTCAACAATTAAAACCAAATAAATTATTTTGCTAGGAGATGCTAACAATAATTACAAAGACACAATGCATTTTAAATTTAGAGATAGAATTGAGGGTTTAGAATTAACTCAAGATATTAATGAACTGACACATACAAATTGTAGAACAGGGACATAAACTTTACCGGACTAGATTTTGACATCCAGATGAGACAGAATAGTTGAATCAGTGCCATTAGCAGATGCTTTGTGCAAGCATAATCCTGTACTTTGTGTAAGACCATCATGAAAACCACAGGTACCTCAAATATTTATTTATTCCAGGAATTTCTGAAACTTTAATCACCTTGAGTTTAGAGATATGATTGCTAATGTTGATTTCTCATTTTTGTTTTCTGTTCCTGTTATGGATACTATACTAAATTTTATTTTAACTGAATTTATGGTGATATGTGATAAGGTTGCCCTGACATGGAAACTTTCTGTTAAAAATAAAGGTCAGACTTGGAGAATACCAAATCTAATACATATAACTGTAACTCGGTAATAAAATTACCTTTCTCAGGTTCTTGTTGGGATTGCACAAAGGAAGAGACAACAGACAAGTGGTGCATGTGTAATAAATGTAATTTATTACAGGCAAAATATAATACAGGCTTACTACCAACAGTGAATACACACTGGGAGAGCTTCCACAGTTTTCCTTACCTACATAGGTGAAGTCTTTAGTCTCAGAGAAGCTACATGCTATAAGGGGTCTTATACCCTGGTAACTGTCATGGTAACTACTAAAGAAGATACATAAAAAACATGCAATTGGACAGTAACAGGTGGCACGAGTAACCATCCTAATTAACATAAGAAGTTGCTTAGCTTGCAAAGATAACTGAACAATAGGGTCTGTTATGAGTGTCCAAGGTCACTTGCAGTTACAATGGTGCACAAGCACTAAAGATGGCACTGTTGCCAAATTTATGACCATACAATAAAATATAATGGAAAGCATCTCCCAGGACTAAGATACATTTGTAAAGCATAATAATAATTAGAAAAATACAGTAGAACATAGATCCTGACACTTATGCTGATACGATAAGTGTTTCTTCCCTAATTCTAGTACATATACCTACATATATGTCGCTGTCCATGAAGTGGGGCACAGTCAGGGGTGCTGGACGATGGACAACATAATGCAAGAAAGAAAGAAAACTTGGAATGAATATAAATTGTATAAATCATTGCAAAATCGAAATGAATATAAAAGATTGAGAAACCTATGTAAAAATTTGGTTCAGAAATCCAAGTCTGAACTTTATTTAAATAAACAATTTGAAAGTGGAAATGGAATGAAGGAAAACTGGAAGATATTCAATGAGCTAAATGGAAAAAACAAAGGCAATTATAATTGATTCCATGACTACCACTTATGGTGAGGTTTACACACCCTCAGAGATAGCTACAGAATTAAACAATGTCTTTCATTATCTTGTTAATGATATGTCTCAAGACTAAAACTGCAACTAGGGACACAAATGGAGTTTTTTATTTTAGAGAATTGACTGGGGATGATGTGTGGGATATTTACAACAGATGAATACAAGGACAAGAAATGGTGAGGATGGGATTGAGTTGCAATTATTTTCCTGAGTAATGGATTTAATGGGTGCAAAATTGAAGTCATTGATTAATTTTTCTTTAAAATATGGGGTGGTTCCTGAGTTATGGAGGCAGGCGACCGTGGTGCTAATTTATAAGGGTGGTGACAGGTCTTTAGTTAAAAATGATATGCCTATCCCTTTGCTGTCCCCTCTGTCTAAGGTATTTTAGAATGCAGTTTCTTATTAAATCATGTGGTATTTAGAGCGGCATGGTATACTATCCTCAGTACAACATGGATTTGGAAAAGAACATAGTACTTTAACAGCTTTGGTGGAATTGACTGTGTTTCTCCATGATGTTTTGTAAAGGGGTGAGACAACTGTTTCTGTTTTGTTTTCTGTTTTTTTTTATCTATAACTTTCAATTTGCACCTTGGTCACCAGCTCTCCAAACTAAGGGACACTGGTTTTAAGAAGGGAGTTATTTCTTGGTTTGAGAAATTTTTGGGTGGTTGAAAACAAAGAATAACTCTACATGATGTAATGCCTACCCTGGTAGGAATTGATACGGGGTTCCACAGAGATCTATTTTTGGACCCCTGTTATTTAGTATTGTTGTTAATGATTCATACATGATTACTTCATCTTCAAATATTTTGCTTCATGCAGATATTATTGTTTGGTTTAATAGTGGGTGTAATTATGAAAACTTAATTTTGGATTTACAATGTGAGTCTCAGTTGATCAATAGGTGGTTGAATGACAATGGCTTATTGTTAAATGTGTCTAAGATTAAATTATTGTTCAATGTGTCTAAGATTACATTTATGTTCTTCAGAAATAGGAAAAAGTTGACTGCTATCACTAATCATTTGGTAATTAGGGATGCACATAATGTGGAAATAGGGTGGATAGTTTTAAAGTACTTAGGTTTGTACTGGTTAAATGCAGACTGTGAAATATAAGATATAATATTAGTTGGTCTAGTAATATTTTTATATGATATGTAATGTATTCTGTATGATGTCTTAATCTTGTTTTTAAATTGTAATGACCTTGAAAGTCACTCAATAAACTTTGTACTGAACTGAGTAGTATTTAGGTTTTTATTTGGATACTTTGTTGCCATATAATTCCCATATTGATTTTGTAGTTGTCTGTTAATGTATGATTTGCTTGTATTACAGAATAATGAATGGTCTTTCATTTAATTACAAAAAAGTGCTGGTGCAATAATTCATTTTATCTGTTATTGAATTATGGACTACCAGTCTATTCAGCTGCAGTGGAGCCTTCCTTAAATTGAATTAGAATTGTTTATCACAGTGTGTGTTATGTATTAGCCTGTTCTAGGTAAATGTGTCCTTGTACATTATATATTTTGCCTAATTAGTACTCATTTGAATATCGTTTTTATTTTAGGTTGATTTCTTTTTAGAGATTTAGCATTTTTTTGTTGCTCTTCCTGGCCCACTGCAGCGCCATGCCTTCAGGTTCTCACATGTTGGCTTTCCTCTGCCTTTAGGACCTCACCAACACTGCTGTGCCTGTCTTGGCATCACCAAAGCTGTGCTGACATTCCCCCAGGTGGTCTGGCTTATTCCTTCTTGAGGGCCCCCAAAAGGTGAACTGGGGGGAGGAAGTACCCTTTTGACACCAGGGAAGTTGGTTAGGGGACAGATGCAGTGCACTGGGTGGTTGGGTGGCATGAGGAAGGCCTTCTGAAGGCCATCATCTAGCACTGTGTGGGGGCATGTTTTCTGATTTTTGGGACACCCACCCACCTGCTGCAGTGTGTGTGGCCATGGTGGCACCCTGGGGCAGGGGTGTTTGGCAGCATGTGGTCACACATGCTACCAAGAATGCTTCTGTTAACAATTGCCAGGAGCCACTACAAGAGCAGCATGCTATGACCCTTGCCCCAGGAGGGAAGCATCTAAAGAATGCTTTTAACTCCCTACCTGCCAGCCTCCACTTGTGGCATCTGGGCACAAACCCAGACTGCAACATGCCAGAGTGATGCCCCAAGGCTCGGCACCACAGAGCCAGCTACAATTAGCCTTTAAGGATCTGATTAAAGTATGAAGTTCTAAATATTCAACTCACTCTGTATCTGCATTTTTTTAAAGGCTACATCTATACATGTCATCCTCAGCTCAACATTTATTTGTTTTTAAAGTCTTAAAAGATTGTAGTTCACTTTCATCCACATTACATTAATCTGGATCTTATTACACTTTCAAACTGAATTGGGAACAGTATTGTATTGAGAAGTTTAAGTGTCACTGTATTAACTGACTGGTAATAGTGTGTATATAACCAATATTTCTGCTTTCTTGTATGCAGGCTTTTTGAGAATTTTATGTATGTAATCTTTTATTTGTTTTCTGTACTGGCCCTCAGAGTTACCTGGTTAACACATTTCAAATAAAAATAAAGCTGATACAGGCCTTGGCTGCACCCTTGGCAGACATATTAAATGAATCACTGGTAGCAGGAGATGTTCCTGTGAACTGGAAGGTGGCAAACTTGGTCCCCCTGAACAAGGGTGGGGATCGGGAAAATCTGGGAAATTACAGACCAGTGAGCCCTATGTTAGTAGTAGGCAAGCAACTGGAGACAATAATAACAGAACACATACTTAAATTCCTAGAGGAAAACAGGCTTATGATCTGTAATGAACATGGGTTTGTGGGAGGCAGGTCTTGTCAAATTAACTTGATTGATTTTTTTTCGGTTTAGTCACACAGATGGTTGATAGGGGCCAGGAAGTTAGCATCTTGTGTCAGGACTTTAGTAGGGTCTTTGACTCATTGCTTACATAGGAGCCTAGTAGAAAAGGGTGGAGACTTATGGCTAGGGGAAGGGCTAAATAGGTTGATAGGGAACTGACAGACAGATAGGATATAGACAGTAGTCCTGAATTGAAGGTTTGGTGATGTTAGGAGGATTACTTATGGAGTGCCACAGGGGTCTGTCCTAGGGCAAGTACTTTTTAACTTGCATATTAGCAACATCAGGGAAGAGGTACAGTGGAAAGTGAGTCTGTTCATGGATGACACAAAATTCTGTTTAAGGGGTAAAGAAAAACAAAAAAAGGAAAATTACAAACACCATATCTGAGGTAAAGTTAGTTAAAGTTAAAAAATTCTACCCATAACCATAGTGATTGTAGGAAAGGGAAAGTTAGGAGTAGTGCAGTGCAGTGGCTGTGGAGCAGCAGTCTTCAGGCAGACCTTTTGGAGACTGAAGTGCTGCTGTATCTGCATTCACTTTTCTGTGCTGAGGAAAGTCACTAGATTTCAGGCTGAGTTGGCTAGGATTTGGGGAACCTCTTCTCCCAACCAGGGGCCACCAAGTCCACCCCTATTACCCAGACAGAGCCAGGAAAAAGGGCCAGCTGGACTGTGGTGAGTTCATGGAGGGTGTGGATGGTGTGTCAGGAACACATTCCTTAGTCAGTGCCACTGCTCAACTCATTTGTTGCTCTGCTGGAATGGAACTGCCAAGAGAAGGCACCCATGGTACTGGCCAAGGAGGATGTGAGCATCCTCCAGGCTAGAGGCACCAAGGTCAGAGGCAGAGAACCCCAGTACAAGAAGAAGAAATTTCTAGTGGAGGAATCAGTTCTTAGAGGGGTAGTTTTGAGAATAGCAAGCAAGGGAAAGAGGGAGGTGAGGTGCCTATGGTGAGGGGATCCCCAGGATTTCTCGAGAGGCAGGGCAGGAGGGGGAGCTGGATGTCATTGTCCATCTGGGGACCAATGACTGTACAAGAGAAGCAGCAGGGGTGGTGCAAGATAGGTTCAGGGAACTAGGCAGGTGCCTGAATCAAGTAGCTCACACAGTGGCCTTCACTGAGGTGCTACCTATACACAGCCAGAGGAAGATGAGGGAATATAACACCATTCAACAACTGGTTGATGGCATGGTGCAAGGAGGGGGGGTTGAATATATAGGGGACCAGAGTCCTACCTGGGGGGCTAGAGGCCTGTACAAAGGAGATGGTCTCCATCCATCCAGGAGGGTAAAAGCAGTCATGAGTGGAATATTTAAATGCTACTCGGATGAACATTTAAACAGGTCAAGGGGGTGGTAGATAGATTGAGGGAGGCAGAGAATGCCCCCCACCATAAAATGGAGTAACAGAGGGATAAGCCCCAAGGGAAATTATTTCCCCAGGGATAGAGTGGCATAAGGAAAGCAGGAGGAGAGGAGAGGACAATAGTGATTGGAAGTGGATCTAAGGATAAGGGAAGAATTAGGTGGGCAGAGGGAAAATGAAAAATGTGTGGACAGTAAAAGTAGCAATAGAAGGGTGAAGGATGGACTAGGGAATGGGGAAAGGAAGGGTTAGAGAAAGACAAAAGGAGTAGAGCGTGATGTGCACCAAATACAAGGAGCCAAGGAGCCTAGGAAATAAAATTAATGATCTGGAGGTAACCATTGCTGAAATGGACCTGGATCTAGCTGTCATAACAGAATCCTGGTATACTGACAATCACTGCTGGGCTGTGGCCATTCTGGGATACAACATGTTCTGGAAGGATAGATCAGGGAAAGGAGGTGTTTTATATGTTAGGGAAGGCATAAAGGTCACTGAGGTACAGGTCATAGCGGGGACATGGAAAGGATGGAGGTTTTATGGGTTAGCTTAGAGACAGAACCCAGGATCTTTATCTGTGTGGGGGTGGTGGATAGACCACCAACACAGGGGGATGACTTAGACAAGGTTCTAGGGGAGGCCATGGGTAAAATTGCAAGCAAGGGGGAGGTATTGATTATGGGGATTCTAATCTGCTGGATATAGACTAGAGCATTCTTGCAGCAATTACAACAAGAAGCAGGGCCATCCTTGACTCCCTACAGGGGGAATTTCTCAGGCAGCTGGTAACAGAACCCACTAGGGATGGAGCAGTACTGGACCATGTTCTTATGAACAAGGATAGCATTCCAGAAGTCACAATGGGTAGCCTACTTGGTACAAGTGATCATCACACGGTGTGGTTTAGCATACAGACTGAGCAGGAGAAAAATCTCACTAGGACAAAGGTCCTGGACTTCAGGAGGTTAGATTTTAAAGAAATTGGAGACTATCTTAGTAAATATCTTGAAGACAATTTCAGAAGGGGAGGAGTGTAGGAACAATGGAAAATGATAAAGATAGGAATAACTAAGGCAACAGAAAATTGTTTGAAAGAAATAAGCAAGGATAGGTATAGAACAGGTCACTATGGTTCTCAAAGGAGGTGGATGGGCAGACTGGATGGGCCTTGTGGTCCTTATCTGCCATCAACTTCTATGTTTCTATGTTTCTATGATAAGGCAGTAAGGGAGAAACAAAACAGCTTTTAAGAAGTACAAGAAGACCCAAACAGAGGGTAACAGGGATTTGTATCTAGACAAATAAAGGGAGGTAAGAAGGAAGGTGAGGGCATCTAAGGCACAAAGAGAGGAGAGGATAGCCCAGGAGGTAAAAAAGGAATAAGACTTTCTTCAGGTATGTGAGTGAAAAGAGGAAAACAAGGGAAGGGATAGTGAGGATCAGGAGAATGGGGGCTGCATAAAGGATGAACAAGAAAAGGTTAAAATCATGGGCATAATAGGTAGACGGAAGGGGTAGGGAGGGACATCTGCGACCAAATATGGTTCAGGGAGTAGAAAAAAGCAGAGAAACTACAGCAGACTAGAAGGGCCTTCAAGCTCTTAACCACCAACAAATTCTATGTTTCTATGTAGATAGTGAGGGGGGAGTTGGCAGTGTGAAAAAGGATGCATTTATTCATTGATTAATTTCAAAAGTTTTGCTGGAAGACATGCCAAGCTAGGCAAGGCAAGGCATGGTAAATTGTATTTATATAGCGCCCCATCCAGGGGCTCAGAGCACTGAACAAACATAATCAAAATAACTAGATACATAAAACAGCTAAAATCACAATATCAGAAAAAATTTAAAGCTTTGTCAAATAGGTATGTTTTTAGGAGGCTTTAAAGGCCTCCACCATGCTGGCTGCTCGAATGTGCAGTGGAAGAGAAATCCACAGCAATAGAGCAGCCATACTGAATGCCATGTCTCCAGATCTCTTTAAGTGGGAAGATGGTACAACCAGCAGACCAGCCTCAGCAGAGCATAGGGGGTGGATAGGAGAGTATGGAACCAGGAGCTCTTTTAGGTAGTCAGATCCCAAACCGCATAGAGCCTTGCAAGTTAACAAGCCCATCATGAAGGTGATGTGCAAAGTCACAGGCAGCCAGTACAGAGTGCGCAGGACAGGAGTGACATGAGTGCTCATCAACATCCTGGCCACGGCATTCTGCACTAGCTGCAGTTGACGCATCAAACCTCCAAGCATCCCTACATATAGAGCATTACAGTAATCGAGTCTCTAGTAACAGAAGCATGGATGACCATAGCCAGGTCAGCAAGCATCAAGAATGGACAGATCCTAGTGATATTCTGGAGATGGAAAGATGGAAAAAAAATGGCTCTGATGACTGATGACACCTGTTGTTCAAGGATAAGATGGTCATCAAGAAAAACACCAAGATCCTTGACTGAACTAATCATCTACAGGGGATGCCCATGAACTACTAAAGTGGGCAATCCCCCATCAGCGAATATGCCCCCATGACCTGATTCAGTCACCATAACCTCTGTCTTGCCGGGGCTGAGACATCCAGTCATTAATTTCAGCTAAACACTGGCTCAGTGTATGTGGGGCAGAAAGGTCACCTGGGGCACAGGACAGGTACAACTGGGTATCATCCGCATAGCAGTGAAACTTCAGATTGTACCACCTAATGATCTCTTCCAGTGGCAGCATATACACAGAGAACAACAACGGAGCCAAAATGGAGCCTTGCAGAACACCATAAGGCAGCGCAAACAGTCCAGAGGAAAAATTCCCAAGGACTAGACGCTGCAATCTTCCAGTTAAATATGAGCTAAACCAGTGTAGAACTGCACCGGTAACACCCACATAGTTCTGAAGATGATCCAAAAGCACCCCGTGATCAACTGTGTCAAATGCTGAAGACAGGTCCAAGAGCACCAGGATGGTATAGTGCCCGCGATCCCTCGCCATGAAGAGATCATGTGCCCACCAGACCAAAGCTGTCTCAGTGCTGTGCCAGGCTGAAAATTCAACTGGAGAGGACTGTATATAGACAAAGTCTCTAAATGCTCCACCAACTGGTCATCCACTACCTTTTCAATAAGTTTCCCCAAAAATGAAAGATTAGAGATAGGTCTATAGTTTGAGAGATCATCAGGGTTTAGAGTTGGATTTTTATGGAGGAGTCTCACTACCACCTCCTTCAGAGTTGCAAGAAAGACACCCTCACTTAGAGACCCATTAGCAATCTCAACAAACACTGGACCCAGGAAATCCAAGCAGCTAATAACAAACCACGTTGGACCCGGATCCAGGGCACAGCTGGTGGAATGCATGCTGGTATGCACCCAGAAAACCTCATCCACCCAAACCGTCTGAAACTCACTCCAACTTGGTAGACAATTGTCACTAGCAGGTCGATCACCCCCAGCAGAAGCTGGACCAAAGGATGTGATACATACCCTGTTAGAGACCACCTTGTCAGCAAAGAAATGCCCAAACTGCTCACACTTTTCTGCAGAAAATGCTTTCCCAGACTGCAGACAGGAGGGGTTCAACCAACTGTTGACAGTGCGGAACAGCACAGCTGGGTGATTTCTTGACACAGCAATCGACTGAGACAAAAATTCAGTCATCTTAAGATCAATTGCCCACTGATACTCCAAATAATGGAGCCTTAGCACCACCTTGTGCTCCTCAGAGTGCAACCTCCTCCAGGCATGCTCTAACCTACGCCCCTTTGCCTTTAACTGAGGCAGCTCAGCACAATACCATGGTGAGCAGTGTCAGGAGGTTGAAGGGTGAATGTGGTAGGGTGCAATCAGGTTCACAGCCTCAGTTAAGGCTGTATTATAAGCCTCAACATCAACCTCTGAACCCTGAGCATAAGCTAGCATCAGGTTCAAGACATCCAATGACTCCTGGAGTTAGCAAGGCTCCAATTTATTTTTTGGATAACACTGGATAGTCTCAGCAGAAGGGGTTAATTTACAGGGGGCCCTGCACTGGAACTCAAATGCATAATGATCTGATCAATTGACCGGATCAAACTGAACTGCCATAATGTCAAGTCAAGTGAGAAAACCAGGTCGAGAGTGTGGCCATGTATGTATGTCCTGGAGGCAACAGTCTGAGACAATCCCAGCTGAATCATCAATTGAAGGAGCTCTTGTCCAAATTGACAGGATTCATCATTGACCCAGACATTAAACTCCCCCAGAACCAAGATCCTAGGGGACTCCAGCACCTGTTCAGCAATGAAATCTTCCAGCTCCTGCAGGAATAGACTCCCCTCCCCCCCCGAGGTCAGTATCAGCTTGTTACCAGATGCATCCTGAGGAGAGGAGGAAGAGAGGAAAAGAGAACAGATGCAAAGTACAATGTATAAAATACAATAATAATGAAATAAGTATATCAAAATATACAGTTTCAAGAACACTTAAAGAATAAATTGCAAAACCTTAAATTACCATACAGTAAATTGTGGAACAGGCAAAAGAACATTAAACAGTCAGCAATACAAAAGAATAAGGAACGGGGGGGAACTGTTACTGGAGGAGCAAGACAGTGTTGGTATCAGTGTTGGGTGTGATTGCAAGTGAATAGGAGTCCACCCAATATCAGAAGCAACTGCAGGAGTGTATAGAGAATTCATGGAGGAAAGATTTCAGAGCAGGAAAGGAAGAAGCAGAACAAATGGAAGGGGGGAAGCCCCACAAGTTAGGGAATCAGAATGAGAAGGCAGCTTGATCAGCAGCAAACTTTGTTTGAGGGAGAGCAAAAGAGTGAGCCATAAGAATGGCAAAGTGAGTAAGAGGAAGAAGGGGAAGAGAGAGAAGCAAGGTATATGAGGGAGGTCAAACCAATATTGGAGATAAAAGGAAGCAAAAGTGGGTAAGGTGCCTGACATCAAGAAAAGGGAGGGAGAGGAAAGAGTACAGAGTACAGCGGTGTGTACACAGGGGATTGTCAAGGGCAACATGACAGAAGACTGAAAGAGAGGGTCCAGTCTAGCGACACTGGACTTTGGAACATACTATAAATAGTGTCTTCATAGTTGAAAAAGGGGAGAATCATCTTAGTGAGGATTTCTCTGCGTACAGGCAGTGGAATGCTTTTATTTCTGTATAGCGCTCCAGGCTTGGGTGAAACTTTTTGTGGATAACATCCAAGTGAACAGAAAAATCAAGGTAGTGATCCAGCCAGACCTCGAAGTACTTGAAGGAGGAGACATCTTCAATAGTTGTACCATCAAGGGTATGAATGGAGGGAAGGGAGGAGATTCTAGCAAGACTCTGCCTAGTGCCAAAAGTCATAGAGACTGTTTTCTTAGCATTCAGGGCAACTGATTTTTCTCATAACCAGAACTGGATGTTGTTAAAGGCCATTTGGAGCAGGTTAGTGAGGTCAAGGGCAGAGGAGCAAGAGGAAATGAGCACAGTGTCATCTGTGTATATATGAATGAACACAGAGGAGCAGACATTGGGGAGGTCATTTAGAAAAGTAGAGGAAAGAACTGAGCTAAGGACAGACCCTTGAGGGATGTCTAAGTTAATAGGGAGTGGGGGAAGGGAGTCTCCAATATGGACAGCTTGCTACATGCCCTCAAGGTAGGAGTAGAAGCACTCAACTGAGGAAGTTGATAGTCCAAGTGCATTAAGCTTGTCCAGAAGAAATGGATGGGCTACAGTGTTGAAAGCTTTGGCTAAGTTGACAAAAATGGTGGAGGTGATAAGGCCCTTATCCATGCCAGAGAGGATAGTATTGGTGAACTGGAGGGGAGAGGTGGCAATTGAATATGACTTTCTAAAGACAGGCTGAAAAGGAGCGAAGAAGAAGGCTGTCAAGAAAAGGGGAGAATTGGGAGAGAACAAGGATGTACAGAAGTTGAAACAGTGATCCAGAATTGGCAATTAAAGTTCAATGCCAAAAAATGAAACATGATACACATTGAAAACTGAAATCCACAAAGAGAGTATTACATTGATGAGATCAAGGTGGAGCTTTCAATGGAGGAAAGAAACCTGGGGGTAATAATGAATAATAGTTCAAAAACCTTTTTCCAGTGCAGTATGGCATATGGGAAGGCAAATTGGATGCTGGAGTGGATCAGGATGGGTTTTACAAGTCACTTAGAGGAAGTGATACTGCCAGCTGTACAGGTCATTGGTTTAACTGCTCCATTGTTTTGTGTAAAATTTTGGAGTCTGCAACTATAAAATAGACAGGGAGAGGCTTGACTGTATCCAGCAAAGTGGTTTAATAATGATTCAGGGACATCGGGGTGGGCCCTTTGAGGAGAGACTGGACAGCCTCCATATTTACTCTCAGGAGGACAGGTAGCGAAGAGTTGACATAATAGGGTGGACTCCACACAGTTAAGAGCAAAGTAAATATAGTAGGGCATCAGGAAAGTTGTGATGGGCTCATAGCCTGTATCCTTATTTGTTTATGTAGCTGTGTAACATTAAATATTTAAAATATTTAGTAAAACAACACTGAAGGTGGGCTCTCTCCATCCCTAACAAATTCAGCTATGATGTGCGCTGTTGAACTCTGACACTAAGCACAGTTAAACCTCTCAAAATATCTGATAAAAATGTTTTATCTCTAAGTAGAAGCTTTTCAAATGCTTTCTTCAGTGTCTCCATTCTCAAACTGAACAAAGATTTCTGCATCATATTTTTTCAATCTAACCTAATAAGACTGATTTTGTTCAGCATTCAGAGACGCATCCTACTGCTCTCAGTCTCAAACTGCAGAAGCGTGGGGCCTCCTGGGGAACATACTGATGCAGTGTGTACCATGTGACCATACTTTTATGTAGCAAATCAGTCTTGTTACTTTCTTTGTGGCCCTAGTGGTAGCACTTTTACTAATCAGCTGCACTCCTCTTCATCCATTGAATCAAGGAAAAAGGGACATTTAAACTTAGCAGCAATATGGAATAAACATGGAATAATAAAGAACAGGGGTGCTTATTTGCCAGAAGCACATATAAGTGTGGGTCCACTTTATATTTTGAGTGCCACTACTGGGTTTGCGGCACACACTTTGTGAAGTATAATGTACTTTGCCAGCAAAGAGTTGACATTGTGACACTACGCAAAGTCCCACCCCATTCACATTATATCGAGGACTATGTGAAAAGTCAAATTTTTTTTTTACTTTAGTACAAAAACTACACTAGTAAAAACCCATCTGTAGGTATACTCCGAGTTATTCTGGAATGAGACAGCTATTATATGAGCCTAGATGGAGCCAATTTAGGTTAAAATATCCAACAATTAGGTGTTTTAAATCTGTGTTTGTTCATTGACTAATAAGAGCAACTTTTTTGTCAATGTTAGGGTTGTTCTTGGGGGACCTTGTATATACAGCCTACCAGAAATGATTTAGCATGGTTGAGACTGAGACAACCTTTCAGAAATAGCACTTAAACTGTCTGAAAGTTGACCAGTTGTATCAGAGACCATTTGAATCAGAGAAATGTCTTGCTGGGCAACATTTTAATTCTTTCTGAAACTGTTAAATTATTCATAAGGTTATTTCTAAATAATTTAATCATTTCTGAAACCATTTATATTATTAGTTTTTTAATTAGTGTACTACAGTACAATAAAGCTTTGAACCTCCATCAGGTTTTTATGAGTCTCTTAACCCAATGTTATGCTTCAGCTGTGCAAGAGGTTTTCATAATGCAGTTCACTGTCCTATGCAGCCAGTATGGTGTTATGCTTGTGCAACTGTGTTAGTTTGGTTTTGGCTGTTCACACTCTCTATTCCAGAAGAATTAGCACCCTGTAGGGGTAAGAAAGGCAAGGATTCAGAGAGGGTTCCACCCCTAGAGGTGCCACGGGATGATTCTCATGGCTAAAGGTACCTTAGGAATCCCCAAAAGAAATGTAGTACAAGCATATCACAAAAGAAGGAGCAACACGAAGCATATGAGCAAGCAGTAACTGTGATGTAGTAGCAGTAACTGAGATGTAGTAGTAGAGAAGTATAGACAGTTTGATAACGTAATGAGATGCTCAGTTTAATAACATAATGAAATGCCCAGGTGTGCGTAGCATGATACTAATGGTTTGCATTGAGAATTAGGGGATCCTCTAAGGAGAATAGGAAAAGCAGGACATCCTTCACCTCCATCTAATAGCAGAACCTACCTAATGAAACTAGGGGACACTACTATGCTAACTAACAGTTATGACCTGAGGCAATGGAGGAGAGAAAAAAGCCCTATGAGGAGGAAATCTCTGGGGATCCAAGGCCTAGGTTGCCTTCCTTCCAGGCTTGGGATAGTTTATTTAGTGACAGCTCTGCAGCTGCAGTTTTGAAAACCCAATTAAAGGGAGGTGAAAAATATTCCAATTTGGAGGAAGGCTCTCACTCAAACCCTCTAGTGGGAATGCCGTGGAAGATTGCAAGAAAACTCTACAACAATATGTGCAGCCAAGGCACAGGAGGAGAGCAACGACTGCTGAGGCACTCACCTGGCCTACCCACCCTAAACTCAAACCAGGTGAACCAGAGGCAGTCATAGGGAGAATGCAGTGAAGGTGCCTTGCTAGGGAAACCACTAAAGTCAATGGCTAACCATTATAGTGGAACACTAGAGCCAAAGGAGATCGTCATAACCACCCTTCACCTCTAGTCTTAAATTCTACACGAGGAGCTGCTGTCATGTAGCAGGCAGCTAAAGCCAAGCCTGGGGTGAGGACATTTCCAGTTATGGGCCAGGTGAGAAGGATCCCACCCCAAGTTGGACACGCTCAACATGCGGACTAAATGCAGAGTGAGACCATCGGCTGCAAGATCCCTGTGCCAAAATAGAATGGCTTGCATGCCCTAGAAATTGATTGTGAGCTGAAAAGCTGGTGAGCTGAATGAGCACAGCGTGCTGAGATCATAATGAACATTGAGTGCTGAGACCTTGCAAGGTCGAATGCAGAATTGAGTGCAGCAGAATCCCAGAGATTGAAGCCAAGGGGATGGCAGTAGGTATGAAGCAATGGTTTGTGTAAGCAAGGAGCAAAGATTGTGTAAGCAAAGTGGACATGCACGCAGGTCAGTAAACAGAGTAGTAATAAGTGGACCTGCACGTAGGTCTGCATAACATAGGGCAATGAAACAGCACTGAATAATGGGGCAAGCCAGATAGCATTTAAAAACCAAATCAAGGTGACAAATACTCTGAGGATTTTCAGTGGTGAAGGCAGGATTTAGAACAGAAATAATTAGCCACATGGGGTCACGACTCCCAAACACTTCCCAGTCCCTGCTGTAGGACAAACAAGAAAGTGATGGAAGGCTGAGAACCACATGCAGATATGAAAGCTAGTTTAACAGCCTCAGCAGGAGCATTTTGGCTAACCTCAGAGTAGAACAGGTTGAATAAACATAGAAGCAACAATTTGTATGGCGTGCACGGAGTTGTAAAACTGCAATAAAATATGGAGACACAATGCTCTGAAAGCAGGTGTAGCCAGGCAGTGCAATGAAGCTGCAAGTAGAATGAAAACATGAATGAGCAGCATAGCTAGGGTCAGAGTAAGCCTGTGTCAGGTAAAAACAATTGAGTATGCAACATGGAGCAGCTATGGTTGAGCTGAAACACACAGATAATGATTGCAGTTGCATTGCAGTAGTTTGAGAGTGGTTAGTAACAGTGTGAAAAACACAAGCACTGGGTTCAGTAGCAATTGAAGTAAACAGTAGCAGTGGCTGCAGTTGTAAGTAACTGACTGAAAGCAGTAGTATGAGCTCTGAGTAGCAGTATGCTAGGAGCTTAGAAACACAGCCCCAAAAGGCAAAACCAAAACATGGCAACACAGAAAACAGGGAACAAGGCCCAAAAACAAAAACAAGACACATGAAACACAAAGAAGCACATAGTCAGAGGAAAGATACAAACCAGAAGCAGGAAAACAAACACTGAAGTCCAGCAGAGACACACAGAAACAGCAGGTGGGGGGGATAGGCACCAACCAGCTCAGAGGACAGACCAACAGAGCCTCTGGCTGCAAAGAAAAAATGCTTCACAAAGAGGCTGAGAGGAACTGCTTATATAGCTCAGGAAGTGGGAGTGGCTGGCTGCTTTATTTATTTATTTTATTTATTTCAGTCTAAGATTACAATATCTTTGAGCCGAGACTCTTTTACAAAGGTTCCATGTCAGAGTGTGCAGTATTCATCTTTTTAGTTACAGACAAACATATTTGACTTACAGACAGGTAATTACCAGTACAAAGAGTAACGCTGGGACTAGTGCCACGGGCAAGACAGGGGAAGAAGGGGAGGCATAAGTGGGGGGGAGTGTGGGTAGGAGGTCGAGGGGAGGAAGGAGGTGCAGAGAGAGAGAGGAGAGTACGAGGGTGGGGAGAAGGGGGCAGGAGGGGAGATACTGAGGAGAGGTGAACGAGAGCAAGTGACAGTGCAGCCAGGGGGCCTTGTCAAGGAAATTGACAGGTAAGATGCTAGGGGGACAGAGATTGATTGTAAGTGCTATGTGCTGGGGCATGTGCAGTTGGAACAGTGGTAATGTTATGATGGACAATCGCAAGAGGCAAGCAGTGAGAGGCGCAGCTTGGACTTGAAAAGACCGAGTGTGGGAGCAGTGGCTATATCGCTGCCAAGAGAGTTGAGCCAGCTGGTTGCCCAATAAGCAAATGATCTTTGCCCTTGGGTTGTGCGACATCAGGAGATTTGCAGGGAATGAGGTTTGTACCTCCTTTTAGTAATGTTACTGTGTCTAGGCATAAGGAGGGCACAGACTCCAGGTGGAGCAAGCCCCATTACAATTTTCTTGACCATGATGAAACTGCTGCTTGGCCACCAAACTCCAGGCAAAGCCTTTCAAATATATAAGGGCAATATTCAATCAATCAATTAATCAAAATCTTTATTTATTCAGGCGAACATCATTGAGCGTAGCTCATTTACAAGATGGACCTGAGTGGTCATACAAAGAAGGATACAAGTTTTGTACAAAGACATGAAAATAAAATAACATTAATACAATCAATTAGATGAGAGATATATACAAAATTTACAGATATACAAGGCACAGTAACAATAACTTAAAACCTGTAAAATGAAGGACATTCGATATAGGAGGGCTAATATTCAGATAGTAGGGCTTCTGTAGGCTTTTATATGAAGTGGGATAACTGACAGGGTAGAAGAATGGAAACTAACATAGTGGATTACAGAAGGGAGGGTGGGGGTTGGGTGGGAGACTAGGCCTTATGGAAGCAATTGCACAGTTCTGGAATAGGGTGGTGTATAATTTTTGAAGGATGATAAGGGTAGAGGGTATTCAGATTCATAGATTTTTGGAGTGAGTTCCAGATAAATGCTAGGGAATAGCTGATAGCAGCCCTCCCAAACCAGGTGCAGGTATTGGGAATCTTTAGCATAATGAGCTTATTGATCCTTAGGGTGTATGGCCTGGATGTGATTCGGGTGAAACAGTCTGAGATGTAGGAGGAGTTTGTCTGATAAAAGCTTTATAGATCCAGATTGCAGCATTCTTTTCTTCTGTGCTGTAGGGATGTCAATTGACTGCATTGTAAAGAGAGCAATGATGGGTGCTGGAGGAAGGTCTGTAATAAATCTAATGGCTCTATGATACAGGGTGTCCAGTTTATTTAAGAGGGAGAGGGAGCAGTGGCCGTAGAGAAAATCAGCATAATCAATGAGGATAGGAATGATGCCTGGATTAATCTTTGTTTGGAGTCTCTGGTAAGGTAGTGTTTTATTCTGTAAAATAGGCCAAGTCTTTGCCTCAACTTTTTTAGGAGCTCTTCAACGTGGACAGAGTAGTCAAGCTTATTGTCAATCCAGACTCCAAGATATTTGAATTTATCCACAAATTCCAGATTTTCTCCAAATAAGGTGGATAATTGTAGGGTGGTGAATGATGGGGTAGTGGAAGAGCAATTCTTGGAATATTAATAGCAATATTAATACGTTTCAGATCACCAACAGTCAAGCACTACCCACTGCATCCATGATTGTTCACCAGACAATTGGGAACTGCAGCTTTTAACATTTTCAAATATACTTCATAACCTCCTGGAAATAATAAAAAAAGCAGAAAGAAACTGGTAGTGCTCATGGTTTTGCTTTTTTCTAACTGCCATTTGGATTGTTTTCAGTAAACTTCTAAAGCACAGTAATACTGCTACTTTAAATAAAATCCAGTACTGTACATAGTCTTCCATCACTCCACTTTGAGATATTACATAATATGCCATTTATACATAAAGGAAAGGGTTACTCTTAGGTAGAGCTGAAAAATACTACTTCCCACCCATCTCCCTCTGAAAAATTGCTTTCCCACACTGTGATCTTTTCTTCCTTCCTGAAGCTTCAGGCAGGTGTAGAAAGTTATCAGATATAAAGTTCACAGTTACTTTACAAACAGGTGGTCTGGTTTATCAGAGATATAATAGTTGGACTCGGCTTCCCTCCTACCTCCCACTAAACTGTCTGTTTTGCCTTGTCTCTGTAATTTGAACTTTATTTCTCTCTTGGTGTTTCACACAGGAGGTCTGGTGGCCATGGTGGGTTGTCTGACTCAACTGCTAGACATGATGACTCTCTCGGTGTGGTCTGTGAGGATATCAATCCTTTGAGACTTTTTTTCCAGTGTTCTGTCTACCCTTCTGTTATAATTTAAGTTTCCATCTAAACATATCTTTCTTGTCTGGACAGGTGTTTTTTTTTGTCTCTTCCACAAATAAGTAACTTGGTTCTGCTTCTAGTCTAGAATGAATGTGACAGATCTTATTTTGGTTAGAGACCCAAAAGCTTCTGTTCCTGACAAGTGCAATGACCCACATATTACATAGTTGGCAAAATGGGTCTGATTCTCAGTTCAAGGGACTGTTGGTGAATAATTGTACCATAATTTATCACAGTCCCCTGGCTGTAATGCCCTAGCTATGCTTAAAGAGGGAGTCCAGTCAAAATGTCTGGCATCAATAAATTCAGAATTTGTATCAGCAAGTCCCCAATCCATCTCTTGCTAAAAATGAGATCTCTAAGTTACTTTGTTTAAAAGTTACAAGTCATTTTATAACCTCAAATTCACTGCCTATTCAAAACAAGCCGGTTTCAGTGAAAGCTACTGATGATGTCATAACCTGAACTCACAGCCTGGTCCTCCCTGCAAGCTGCCTTATATGACTAATTTCTTCCATGTTACATAAAACTGCAGTTAAAGTAAACATCTGACAAAGGAATACTGACACTGGCTGGGTTAGTGCATGCATTTCCATAATGTGCAGCTGCGAGGTACAGTACTTCAGAATGTGATAGGGGGTTGGAAAGCAGCAGCAAACATGAGTTTAGAATGGCAAAGTTGTGTGGAGTTTTTAGAATATTGCACGTATAAGATTTTGAAATGACACTAGACTGCAATTGTGGAATGTAGCAATGATAGTCTCAGAAAGTAGCTGGGACACATAATTTTTGAATGTGGCAGGGACGCTGAAATTCATAATGTGGTGGTGTCATATCTTTAGAATGTGGCAGAGATGCACAACTTTGAAATGTGGGAAATAGTTGTGCAAAATTTTGTAATGTGTCATGGATGTATAAATTTGGCATGGGGTGGTGACGCACAATTTCAAAATGCAGTTAGGATGCTTGATTTCAGATTGTGGTGGCAACATGCAATTTCACAATGTGGCATGGACACGGAATCTCAGAATGTGGCGGTGATGCAGTTTCAGAATGTGGTAGTCACATGCAATTTCAGAATGAGGCAGGAATGTGTAATTTTAGAATGTGACTTGGACATGAAATATCGGTTCCGGGTGTTCAGGGCGCTGGCATCACGGCGCCGTCAATCAGAGTGACAGCATGAATTCGCCACCAATTACAGCACCACACCACAAACCCACAGGGGACTAGGAGTGCCACCCAAAACATTGGAGCCGGGCAGTGCCGCACATTGCACACCCAAAGACCCACCTACTGAATTCTGACAGGGCCACTGGAAGTGCAACAACATTGAACAGCACCACCGACAACAGTGTGGCATGGAAAGCATCCCCGCAGATCCAATGTGCATGGGAAAAGGGCACCATGTAAATGTCCAAATGGTAAAGACACTGTCCCACATGCCCAGTGCCACTGAAATGTGGAGTGAAACACCGACAGCCATCGACAGTAGAGCTGCCCACACCGTGGACAAGGACCACACATGGATGACAGTCTGGCATGTGAGGTTCCCCCCCCCCACGAAGAACATGCATGCAACCATGGTGGTGGGCAGGTGCAACATGGCAACCGACACAGAGTAGTGCCACCAGTACTAATGGGACCAGCAGGGGAAGTGTGGCATGTAGCCCAGGGACCCACACCCGGGAAACACTGTGGCAGTGGACAAGATGCGACCATGACAGGCACACCTGCACCAGCATGAAAAACAGTGTTGTTTGCATGGTGGAGGGTGCTGGCGTGACAGCCCATGTGTCCCAAGCACCGACACAAAAGTACAGTGGAAGGAACCCATAGACAGACTGTACCTATGCACACGAGGAACTTGTGGTCACTCCCACAGCACTGCACAGGTGACAAAGACCGTTTGGGCTGCTGCGTACAATGAGTGACAGTAATGCCCTGCTGATGCACCAGCAGTGTGCGTTGAACATGTAATGGGAGACAATGCAAACACCTGGATGGGGGAATACACAGGTGCCTCGATGCTGACCAAAGCCCCATGGCATGGCAACATAGCAGAGACAATGGGCAGTAGCAAGCCGAGGAAGATGCGCCGGGGAAGAGAAACATGCCAACAGATCCTGAAAGCATCACCCCATACCCATAATGAATGCAGAAGTACCCAAACTCTCAATGTAGTGTCCACATGCCCAGCACCACCCCCACCCCATCCCCCCATAACCCTGACACATGCCTTGACCAGGCACATGTTGGCACATGCAGCACAGCAAGCATTGTGAATCCACTTGGGAGAGGCTGACCATGTCACAGGAGAAACCAGGCACCTGTGCTGGTGGGCTGTGCCAGGCAACGCATGATAGACATGCCCCCGTCACAGAGAGCACCCTGCACAACCACTGCAGGTGGCATGAGACATGCTCTGTGGGACCCTGGCAGAGATATGTGTACTGCTATGGCACACACCATGCAGGGTCCACATGTGTGGGTGCAGGAATGACGCAGCCACTGTACTGTGCAAGATTGAATGGCCATGACAGATGGTCGGTTCTGACCAAGCTGGCCTGCATGTGTACACTGTGCCCCATGCTGCAGAACAGTGCACAGTGCCAGTACACATGGAGGCAACATGGGCATGCGGCCACAGTGGGGTTGTGAGTACTGTGCCATACAGTGCTACATGACTGAATGGGAGGTGT
This sequence comes from Neoceratodus forsteri, assembly GCA_016271365.2. Taxonomy (NCBI): domain Eukaryota; kingdom Metazoa; phylum Chordata; order Ceratodontiformes; family Ceratodontidae; genus Neoceratodus; species Neoceratodus forsteri. The sequence continues at coordinate 695,408,312 of CM057459.1, read as the reverse complement.
GTACACTGCTGGGCACCAGACAGGGCAGTTTAGGGCAGTACCCACTTGGGTCTATGTGTGCCTGGCACTAGTGGCCCACATGGATGGTGATGTGCACCAGGACCAAGGCTGTGGCCCTGCGCACAGGCATGGCACACTGCACATGGCAGGGGCCCATGCAGAACATGCATGTGCAGACACCACCAGTGACAGATCATTACGGTGAGCATGTGCATGAGTGGCACTGCGGCCGGGCAGGAGGCATGTACATGGCAGTGCTATGGAGACCCTGCCATCACCACTGCTGCACATCTGCATGGCACAGCTATGTCTGTTGCCTGCATGGTGGTGGGGGAGGATGATGCAGTTCATGGTGCCCATACACATTGCACACATGGGTGGGGGGGATGCCTACTGCATGGCACAGATCTGTGCAAGGTCCAATGGGCTACCCGGGGTATGGCTGCACAGTAGCGCAGGACACCGCTGCTGCAACAGCAGATACACAATGCACATACTCAGACATGCAGTACTCATGGACAAACAGTGCACATGGAGCATATGGCAGAAGCAACCAGGCCAGCCCATACACACCCACACCACCACACACCCACACACTCATACTCACACCACCACAACTGCACACGCACCCACGCCCACACATGCACAGTCACACAAAAAAAGGAGGCATGAGGCAGTAATGCTGTCCACACACTTTACTGGGGTCTGATGGATATGTTAAATGTCACACATCCACTGGGGAAGGGACATGCCAGCCGGCATGCATAAACAGGGGTCAGACCATAGAGACTAAACTTACAGCTGAAAATGCATGGCATTGCCCTTCAGGTAGTCCTGAATGCTGTGCGCCCCATACTGCTCAACAAGATCCATGATCCTCTGGCTCCTGTTCCTGTACTTCTTGCATGGTGGTGCAACAGGTGCCTCTGCCATGTATTGTTGCACTTTGATTTCATTGAGCTGTTGCTCAGATCACAGACAGTCAATGAATGTCCAGATGTTGGGATGGGCCACCCCCAGCAGGGAGTTGAAGCCCCGAGGCCAGCCTTTAACCCCATTGATATCCTTGGGAGACCAGACTATGCAGCATTGAAGCAGTTCCATATGTCCACTGGGAAGGTTGGCTTGTGCCTGAGGCTGCTTTGGATGGGCCAACCCAGCCAACTGTCCTCAAAGTAGTCCATGAAGGGTGCTAGCATTTCCTCCCACTCTGTGTAGAACTCCCAGGTTGACATCTCCTCGAAAGTCACCACGACCTCGTCGGGTGGCAAGTATGCCATGGCCTTGAGGAGACGGATGTACATAGCAAAGTCAGGATTGCTGGTGTATGCCTGCAGGACATCTGGCAGCTGTTGTACTTTCTGCCACACTGCCTGTCAGAGATGGAAGAAACACCCCCGCAGGTTGGCATCGGGGAAGATGATGTGGAATGCCTTGTACGCAGCCTGTTTCATAGTCCACCATGATGGTTTGTGGACTCAGGGCAAGGTGCAGCTCCTTCAGCTTCCTGCAGACTGCTCTGTCTTGGCCAGTCCCTGGGTCCCATAGCAGGAACTGCTTCCCCTTCTGTGTGAGCCTGTAGGTCTCAGGCACAATCAGATCTGAGAGTGTTTCTCGCAGCTGTGGCGCGATGCTTGCTGCCCTCCTGGTGCACTGCACAGACCTCCGGAGGTACTCCAGGCATGGCAGCCAGCCCCCCCACTGCCTTTGGCATGGAGCTGCAGCATGCTGCTACCACCCATTGTGGTGTTTGCAGTGCCCTCCTCTTAATGTCAGCACAGACATGCCACACTGTGATGTCTGCCCAGTCAGGCACATGGTTGTGCATTCTCATAGCAGTTGCAATGTCACTCTGGCTGGTGTGGGCTTACACCTTGCAGTGGCCAACCCGGTACTCCACACACTTTCAGTATGTTTTTTCTCACCGGGTCCACTTCTTCATGTAGAGGAAACCATCATACAACAACAGTCTGTTGCCCCTCAGGCTCTCCACAAATTCTAGTGGCATGGCATGTCCACCTTCTTTGACTGTGGATGTTGTGCATTGGTGCTGCTCATCTACCCTTGTGAGTGCAGGCCATTGGCTGCTTGGGACACAATGCACCTGGACACCCTGACGGCCTGCCTACATGTGTCATGCCTTGATTGGATTGTGCACTTTGATGTGTGATTCAGTGTGCAGGTTGCAGGGTTTACCCTCTGTGTGTGCACTTCACCAGTGTGCCTGTGTGCACACACTTGGCATCCCCATTCACTGACATGCAGTGGTTGTGAATGCATTCACACACAGCCCATGCCTGCACCTTACAAGGCTGTCCTCCATACCTTGCATGCTCTTCTGTGTGTGTTTCTTCCCTGAACTCTCTCTTTCCCTTCCTGCAGACACACTGATTCAGTGTTGGGTGTGTTTGCATCGCCGTGGCAACACACATTCCAGGGCACTCAGGCAATTTCCTGGCTATCTCCGATCTGCCCTGCCTGTTTGTGGTTGCTTTGGCAATGTTGCCCTGTTGATTGGCAGTACCTACACAGTTCCACTGATTGCCGGCCTGAATTGCCATGGCTATGGCAACCCCAGTCAATGCCTGCCTTTCCTTCCTGGTTCTTCGGACTGCCCACACCCAGCTGTGCACTCCCTTGATTGTCCCTTGTCATGCCCTGTGCACCTGCTTGCATGTACTGTGTTTGTTTGCATTGTGCACACCTTTCCCCCTTCTATTGGCCTTCCCCTGTTCCCTTTGGTGGTCCTGCTGTGTTCAGCAATGTGCCTCTGGGCGTGAACCTTTGTGGTGGCCACCAATTGTGCACTCCTTGCTTGTGCCTTTCTGTGGACATTTCCTGGGGCTGTACTGTTCCTGCCAGTGCTTTGGTGTCGGTCACAATGGTTATGCCCGACTCTGTGCATGTGCCCACATTGCGGGTGCCACTGCATCCAAGCACTGTGCTTGCATGTGCTGCATTGTCCTCTGGACTGCAGGTTTCACTGGCACTCTAATTGTGGGGGCACACTTGCTGATTTCGCCATTTAGCTGGTGCTTCAATTGTGGCACCTTGATGCTGACACCCTGAACACTCAGAACCAAAGTATCAGAATGTGGCAGTGACACTCATTTTCAGAATGTGGTAGGGACATATAATTTTGGAATATGGTGGGGATGTACATTTTCAGAATGTGATAATGGCAGGCAGTTTTGGAATGTGAAGGTTTACACACAATTTCAGAATATGGCAGAGAGATACAATTTTAGAATGTGGTGGTGACGCACAATTTCAAAATGTAGTGGTGAGGCACAATTTTGGAATGTGGTGGTGATGCACAGTTTCAGAATGTGGCAGTGATGCACAATTTCAGAATGTATCAGTTATGCGTGATGCACAATTTTGAAATGTGGCGGTGACACACAGTTTCAGAATATGGCCGTGATGCACAATTTCAGAATGTGGCGGTGATGCACAATTTTATAATGTAGCAGTGACACACAATTTTGGAATGTGGCAGTGATGCACCATTTCAGAATGTGGTGATGATTAACAATTTTAGAATGCGGCAGTGATGCATCATTTCGGGATGTGGCACTGATACAGTTTTGGAATATGGCAGTGATGTACCATTTCAGAATGTGGCAGTGACACAGAATTTCAGAATCTGGTGGTGATGCACAGTTTCGGAATGTCCTGATGTCACAATTTGTGAATGTAGCAGTGAGAATTTTGGAATATGGCACTGAAACACAACTTCGGAATGTGGCAGGGATGTGCAATTTGGGAATTTATCAAGGATGCACAATTTTAGAGTGTGGCAGGGATGCACAAATTTGGAATGTGGCAGGGATGTGTAATTTTAGAATGTGGCTGGGACACACAATGTTGGAATGCGGTGGAGAAGTGATGCACAATTTTGAAATGTGGTGGGTGCATACAATTCTGGAATGGGGCATGAACAAGCAGTTTCAGAATAAATGATGTGGCCCATCGCATTCCGACAGTGTGCATCCCCACTATATTCCATAATTGCCTGTCCCTGCCGAATTCCATAATGTGTGTTCCTACTGCATTCTGAGATTGAATGTCCCACAACATTTTGAGATTGCATGTCCCTGCCACATTCCAAGATTGCATGTCCCACCCCCCACAACATTTTAAAACTGTTCACCACTTTGGATATTCTATACCTTGGTTCAGCGCTGCCTTCCAAAACCACCTTGTGACATGTTCTAAAGCACAGTACCATGTATCTGAGCATTCTGGGAATGCAAGCACTGCAGCCAACCCTATGTCCATTTTTTTTGATGATTGCTACAGCTACAGTTTCTTAAACTTTGTCGAAACAGGTTCTATAAGGTTGCTGACTTGGAGGACTAGACTTTGAGTTCAGGTTATGACATCATCAGGGACTGTTCACTGAAAATTTTTTTTTTTTGAACAGGTAGTGAAATCTGGGTTGCAAAATAGCTCATAACTGTATAATGAAGTAACGTAGAAGCTTAATTTTTGGAATGAGATTTAGTGGGGGTATGCTTATTCTAATTCTGCAATGTAGCACTTTTGGCCAGAGTCCTAAAGCATGTTGCTCACAACCTCTATGCCAGCACACATGTGACCATGGGTGTAGCACTTTTCTGACACCCCCTCCCTTGAACTTTTTTGAGTAGGTAGTAGGGGTGACAGAAAACTACACCTGTAAGAACGGTCCACAGGGGACTGAGATCATCATGGGATCAATGTGTTCAAACATTGCGCAAGGTGAATCACCTTGGGAAGGCCACAAGGGACTGTATTTGGGCTGGACTTAGGGAAGTGGGCCATTGGACTACCAGGGATACAACAAGGGTCCAAGCAAGGGAACAGGTTACTGTGCCCATAAGCAGGACAAAGGTATGGGTCTGGGGGGGGGTGGAGAGATAAGTGCGGATATTGCACACTTAAATGCACATTTGTACATGGCACTGTACAGTGGGAAGACATGCATGGCCACTTAATTTGCACTGTTACTGTGGGAAACTCCAGTCTGCATGAGCCTGCACACAATAACTCTTGGAATGACACATTTGTATCTGTAGGGGTCAGTACAATTGGGCACTCTTTGCATCCTGTTTCATAGTCCATGCAGCTACAACTGAGAACAATGCCACAGTGACATATGATATAATCTTACATATGAGCTATGCCAACTAGTTTGTGAGTGGTGGAGTCACAAGCAAGAGACAGGTGTTTAAAACCAGTGTTGCCTCTGAGACAGACAATATATATAGGTAGCCCCTTTTAACCTCTACAGCTAAAGAACTGGGGGAACTTATTTAGAGCTGGCTGGATGCGTGCGCTTAACAGTGCGTTGTGTAAATAATCTGTGCTGGCCGGCTGTGTTGTGATATTCAAACAGAATGCATGATCAGAACAGACCCTGCATTCTGTTTGAATATCAAACCCTGGATACATGGAGCATAGTGGGTGGCTACCATGTATGGCATGGCACGGCCAGGGTGTGGGGCTGAAGACCGCTCATGGGGGAATGCGCAGCACATACCTGGATGTGCTGACTCCCCCATGGGTGGTATTCAGCCCAAACATGCAAATTAGCTCATTGGGCATGCATGGTGCAAAGGGGCCTCATGGATGCCCCTTATGGGCTCATTTGCATGGCTGCACCCGGTGGAATGCACCGGGCAAGCCCCAGCCCCAGCCCCGATCCCCACTGAAATACAGATAGGAGCAACAATCCCTTATTTTGCATTGTGCAGTGTTCCCCCCTCCCCAGCCCCAATCTCATGTACATTAATGTCAACCCCACACCAAGCCCCATTCCCAAGTACATTAATGTCACTCCCCCACACTGATCCCCAATCCCTGTTGAAATAACATATGAGCTCTGATCTCTCTCTTTTTCCATAGTATAGGAACCCCCCTGCCTTGAGCTCTGTCATATTGAAAATATCCCTGACCCCCATTTTCCATAGTGTGGGACCCCATCCCCCAACCAAGTGGTAGTAACCCACCACCCGCACCCCCCATCCCGTCCCATGCTGGTGACTGGCACAGCCCTCCTCATCCTGCCACAGCCAACCACCATCTGATCCTTACCCACTCACCTACAGTACACAGTACGTGCTCATTGGTTGTCAATGAGCAGGTAACATGTATCATAGACAAGCAGGAAATGATCAGTTGGTGCCTGGCCATGGCAGGGTGAGGAGGGCTGGGCCAGTCACTGGTACAGAATGGGATGGAGGGTGCAGGGTAGTGGGGTTACTGCCTGTCGGGTGGGGGTCCCTACACTATGGAAAATAGGGATTGGGGGATATTTTCAATATGATGGAGCTCAGGGCAAGAGTGAAGATCTACACTATGGAAAAAGAGAGGTAGAGCTCTATGTTATTCAATGGGGAATCGGAGATGGGGGATGACATTACTATACACTGGATCGGCTGGTGGGGGTGACGATATATTGTGAGACTGGGGCTCGTGGTGGGGAGATCATATTATATTGTGAAGGGAGGGGGGACTGTATGTCCCGCCTGGACTATGCGGAGGGCACTTACTGGCCCGCACATAGTTAAAGTAGCATCTGGACAGCATAACTATGCGCCAGCGCAGTCAGCCATAGTAACACTTGGGGGGTTGAATATTGTGATGCAGAGAATATGCATTAGGGACCCCTCATTTGCATTCCTGCATTACAATATTCTGTGCAGCAGCACAGTTGGGTTTGCAGGGCGCATCAGGGGCTTCAGAATATGGCCACACCCCCAACAGCCTCGCAAGTCCGGAGATGGGCAGGCGCATCTAGGGATGCGCTGTGCATCTCTTCGGAATATGTGGGCCCTGAGCTTTACTGCTGTGCTAGCTTGGCAGTATAGTGGAAAAGCCTACAGTGTGATAAACAAGAGATGAGGAGTTTGAATACAGGGAAGATCCCCTCTGTTTTATTTCTATGTTACCATGTTACCCACATACTCAGTTCTACTCCTGCAATGAGCTTCACGAAGAAAAACATTACAGGAATAACAGTTTTTATTTTTTTTATCCCAAATCCCAAACAAAGCGGAGAATCCTTCTGACATCATCATTATACACTGTGATACTACAGTACAGTGAAGTATGTACAAAAGCAGGATGTTATTTAACAGTGGGATGACAGCTTTGGAGCGAAAGTAATCATCTTTGTCGAGGATATCTTTCATCAGGCCACACCTATGGAACATAAGCCATCAGGCAATGGAGCACACAGAAACTTTTTCTCTAGCAGTCTACTAGGGGCTGCCCACTACAATGTCGGGCATCAACATCCCTGCATAAGTTCTTTTCCCACCATCCAGCAAGACTCGGCGGAACTGTCTGGAAATACCACAATCTCTAGCTACATTCTTTTCTTCTAGTATCTGAAGATTTGTCCATTGAGGTGCAGAACCTGCAGATCTTCCCCCACCACCACTGCCCACAATCTGGGCACCGACTGCTCCGCTCCTTCTTATGCTGCACTAGAGCTCTAAAGTGGTGCAGGACAAGGCTCACTCTGAAGACGGGGCTCGATAACAGTCCATTTACAGAAGAAAGGGTTCTGAAAGAACTAATAAAATTGAAGGTGGACAAAACAATGGGGCCTGATGGGGTTCACTCAAGAATTCTAAAAGAACTAAGGGTAGAACTAGTGACACCGCTGACTACTCTGTTTAACAAATCATGGGAGGATGGGGTGGTACCCGAGGACTGGAGGAGGGCAGATGTGATTCCTCTTCACAAAAGTGGGAGCAAGACAGAGGAAGGAAACTACAGACCAGTTAGTTTGACCTCAGTGGTAGGAAAATGATGGAATCACTTCTGAAGGAAAGAATTGTTGAGTACCTTGAGGCCAGTGGGGCACAGGACCCAAGGCAGCATGGATTCCACGATGGGAAGGTCGTGTCAGGCAGATCTAATAGATTTCTTTGACTGGGTTACCAAAGTAGTAGACCAGGGAGGGCTGTGGACATGGCCTACCTAGATTTTAGCAAGGCATTTGATACAGTCCCACACAAAGATTAATACACAAGATAGCCAGCCTTGGGTGGGTCCCAAGGTGGTAGCCTGGATAAAAAATTGGCTAGACAACAGGACTCAAAGGGTAGTAGTAAATGGAGTACACAGTGACGAAAGGAGGGTTACTAGCGGGGTACCGCAGGGTTCAGTACTAGGACCGGTCCTTTTTAATGTCTTTATAAGTGACATTGCAGAGGAACTGGAAGGAAAAGTATGTCTCTTTGCAGATGACACAAAGATCTGCAACAGGGTTGATACACAAGATGGAGTGGAAAGGATGAGAAGGGACTTGGCAAGGTTGGAGGAATGGTCAAATGTATGGCAGCTCAGATTCAATGCAAAGAAGTGCAAGGTAATGCACATGGGAAACAAAAACCTAGGGGAAGAGTACACAATGGGGGTGAGATACTGACAACAGTAAAAATAGAAAGGGACCTGGGGTAATTATATCAGATGACCTAAAGGTGGGCAAGCAATGTGAGAAGGCAGTAAGGAAGGTTGGGGGATACTGGGATGTATAGGAAGAGGCATCAATAGTAGAAAACAGGAAGTTGTTATCCTCTGTACAGACAGTTGGTGAGACCCCATCTGGAGTACTGTGTGCAGTTCTGGAGACCCCATCTCCACAAAGACATAGACAGAGTGGAGGCTGTCCAGAGGAGGGCAACCAAAATGGTGCAGGGTCTGCACCAGAAGACATATGAAGAAAGACTAAAGGAGCTTAATATGTATACCCTTGAGGAAAGAAGGGAGAGAGGGGACATGATAGAAACTTTCAAGTACCTCAAGGGAATTAACAAAGTCCAAGAGGGTAGCATCTTCCAGAAAAAGAGATGTGCAAGAACAAGGGGGCACAATTTGAAGATAGAGGGGGGATGGCTCAGAGGTAATGTGAGGAAGTATTTTTTCACTGAGAGGGTTGTGGATGCATGGAACAGCCTCCCTGAAGAGGTCGTGGGGTCAAGAACAGTGGGGGACTTCAAGAATGCATGGGACAGGCATAGGGCAGTCCTAGTGGGGGGTAGGAGGAATTAAGCTGTTGGTTAACTAGGATCTGCAGCTTATCTGTTAGGTAGGAAAATGGGCAGACTAGGTGGGCCAAGTGGTCCTTATCTGCCGTCAAATTCTATGTTTCTATGTTTAAGGCTGTATCATCTCCCTCTGGTTTGGCTTAGAGGGGCCTTTTCAAATGGATCCCCTGACCTCTACTAGTGTGGGAATCATGACCTACAGTGCTTTGCCAAAATCTCTACCTCCAGGAGATCATCCATTATCTCTCCTGGGGCTGCCTTCTCTGGAGTTGCTTTCCTTGAGCACCCTCTCCCCCCCCCCACCACCATCAGGACATCCAGGCAAGGGGCCTCAGGGTGTTTTTTCTCTGTTCCAGCTGTATCAGGTAATCCCTTGACAGTGACACCAATGCCTTTCCCATCAACATTGCCTCCCATCACCTAGTGCATGGGATACAGCCTGGACTTCGCTGCTCTAGCCCTGACTACGCCTGGCTCCTGCCTGTCGACAGTGGTGCCTTGGCCTCCCCATCAATATTTGCCTTGGATGGCCTTTCTTGGCTCCTGCCCATTGATGGTGGCACCTTTTGCCTCCCCCATCAATGTTGGCTATGGCTGGCTGCTGATATGGTCAACCCCTGCTTGTCAACGATGACGCTTCAGTCTCCTCCATGGCCGCCAGCCCCAGATTGCCTTTCTTGTCATTGCACATCTAAGGGTGATGCCTCCTGCCCCCCCCCCATCAATGCTGTCTCTGGCTGACATCTGCCTGTCAACGCTGACTTTTCAGTCGCCCCCCCCCCCAAAGTTCTACATGGGTTGGGGCACTTGTGCTGCTGGTGATGCCTCGCCTCCCCAACCAGTTCCTTTTCCTCATCCGTCGATGTGGTATGGGTCAGGTTTAGGCAGCTCCCTTCCCTCTTGTAGTCCCACCCGAGCCAGCCTTAGTCCTTGTTGGGATCTACCAATGGGCTGTCCTAGACCCCCGGCGTTGCAGCACGGCACAGCCCCGCACACTTTGTCTTTAATCCCAGTAGAGGATGTCACTGCTTGTTACCACCAGCCAAAGGCCTCGGTGGTGACTGTTTTTAATGCCATGGCTACCTAGGAAGGGTGTGCGGCAAGTAGTGGTGCCATGCTCTGTTGCCAGGTTTCTACTCCGACATAGCTTGCTGTTATCTCAAGTCCCTGAGAAGGCCCTATTTTTCCTCACAATGAGGCTGTCATTGTAGTTTGCCATGATAGCATTGATGAATTCCAGCCTATATCCATCTTTACCACTCCTTAACTGGCTCCTTCCCAGGTACACGTTGGGTTCAGTCCCATGCCTACCCCGCCATGTCAACTATGGACAATCCATGGGCTCACAGGTTCAGGACAATAGCACCTTGGTTCCCACCTCCCTTAGTCCTGAGGTTCATCTCATGCCAGACCCATAGACTCAATTCCCACATCTCCTGTGCATCCCAGTATACCCCCAGCGCTCCCTACTGCCTTCTCACATTGTTTGCTAACCTTAAGGTCATCAGATATGATTACCCCCAGGTCCCTTTCCTTTTTTGTTGTTGTTACTACCTCCCTCCCATTGTGTAATCTTCCGCTGGGTTCTTGTTTCCCAGGTGCATTATTTTGCACTTCTTTGCATTGAATCCTAGCTGCCATGCTTGACCATTCCTCCAACCTTGCCAAGTCCCTTCTCATCCTTTCCACGCCTCCTTGTGTATCAACCCTGTTGCAGATCTTTGTGTCATCTGCAAAAGGCATACTTTTCCTTCCAGTCCCTCTGCAATGTCACTTATAAAGACATTAAAAGGACTGGACCCAGTACTGAACCCTGCGGTGCCACTAGTTAACCCCTCTTTCTTCAGAGTGGACTCCATTTACAATTACCTTCTGTGTCATGTTGTCCAGCCAATGTTTACCCAGGCTACCACCCTCGGACCCACTCCCAGGCCGGTTAATTTATCTATTAATCTTTTGTGTGGGACTGTGTCAAATGCCTTGCTAAAGTCTAGGTAGGCCATGTCCACAGCCCCTCCCTGGTCTACTACTTTGGTCACCCAGTCAAAGAAATCTTTTAGATTCGTCTGACATGACCTTCCCACTGTGAACCCATGCTGCCTTGGGTCCTGTGCCCCATTGGCCTCAAGGTACTCAACAATTCTTTCCTTCAGAAGTGACTCCATCACTTTCCCTACCACAGAGGTCAAACTGACAGGTCTGTAGTTTCCTGCCTCTGTCTTGGTCCCACTTTTGTGAAGGGGAATCACATCCGCCTTCCTCCAGTCCTCTGGTACCACATCATCCTCCCATGACTTATTAAAAAGAGTAGTCAGTGGTTTCACTAGTTCCCACCTTAATTCTTTTAGAATTCTGGGGTGAATTCCATCAGGCCCCATTGCTTTGTCCACCTTCAGTTTTAGGAGTTCTAGCAGAACCCTTTCTTCCGTGAAAGGGCTGGGATTGACCCCCCTATCAAGAGTGCTTCTGTTAATTGGATTAGGCACTTTCCCTACCTCTTTCGTGAATACTGAGCAGAAATATTCGTTCAGTATCCCTGCTTTTTCACTGTCCCCCTCTGCCCACTCACCATTCATTCTATTCAGCCTCACTATCCCTCCCTTTGTCTGTCTACACTCTCTGATGTACCTATAAAAGGTTTTATCCCCCTTCTTAACCGAGTTGGCTATCTTTTCCTCAGTTTGGGCCTTTGCTATTCTGACTTCCCTCCCTGCTTCCTTCTGCCTTAACTGGTACAGCTCTCTGTCCTGCTCCTTCTGTGTTTCCTTATACTTCCTGAATGCTATCTTTTTCTCCCTGACTTTCCCAGCTACCTCTTTTGAGAACCATAGTGGCTTTTTCTTTCGTTTTGATTTGTTTATTTGCTTCACACAAAGGCTTGTTGCCTCTGTGATGGTAGTTTTGATGATTCCCCGTTGTTGTTCCGCCCCTCCTTCTAGCCTGTTTGCTAGTGCTTTTCTGAGGCACTCTCCCATCTTGCCAAAGTCAGCCCTCCTGAAGTCCAGTACCCTCACTTTTGTATGGCTTGACTCTGTAGCTGAGTTTAATGTGAACCACACTGTCTGATGGTCACTTGTTTCAGATGGCAACCCACTTCTAGATCTAAGATCCTCTCCTGCCCCATTTGAGAGTACAAGGTCTAAGATTGATCCTCATGAGTGGGTTCGAAACTAGCTGTCTGAGGCCTGCCACCTGTGGCATCGAGAATGGCCCTGCTCTTGGATGTGGCTGCAGCAAATGTGCTCCAGTTAACATCTGGCATATTCAGGTCTCCCATCAACAGTATCTCCCCTTTCTCTGCCATCCTAAGAATGACTTCTATCATATCCTTGTCCATTCCCTCCCCCTCACATGGGGGTCAGTACACAACCCCTGTGCGGATTGTGGTGCCCTTTCCAGTCTCCAAGGTGACCCACAGTGCCTCCTCTCCCCCCGTTTACTCTTTTGTTCAGTTGCTTTTATCCCTTCCTTTACATAGAGAGCTACTCCTCCCCCTCTTCTCTCCTGCCTGTCTCTCCTGTAGGTTATGTACCCTGGCATGTTAACATCCCAGTCATGGTTCTCTGTGTACCATGTTTCTGTGACTGCTACACATATCCAGACATCCCTCTTCCATCAAGGCCACCAGCTCAGGGAGCTTGTTGCCCAGACTACAGGCATTGGTACTCATTAATCTCCATTTCCTGATGGCCTTACTCCTTTTGACCCATCCCTGTCCTTCTTACCTTTGTCACTTTCCCATTTACCCTGCCCTTCTCCCCGCCATACCTCTATGTTGGTGTTTACGTGCCTACCATTGATTTTTGGGGGGCTAGGATTTCCATGCTCCTTCCAGTGCCTTCCCTTGGCTGGTTTAAATGCTTGCCAATGAAGCATTTTAAACCTATCACCTAGGATCCTGGTTTCCCTCCTGGACAGATGCAGCCCATCATGCCAGTATAGGCTTTCATCACTCCAGGTGGACCGCCAGTCTCCAATGAAGCCAAATCCCTGAGCTCTACACCAGTTTTTCAACCACTGATTGAATTCCATGGTGCAGAACACCCTAGCCTCTCTTACACCACAGATGGGCAGCACCTCCGAGAAGGTTACCGTGCCAGCTACTTGTCTAAGGCCCCTCCTCAATTCCACAAACTCTTTCTGCACTGCTCTAATCCCTTTCTTAGCCAGGTCATTTGTCCCTAGGTGGACAATGACATCCAGCTCCCTCCCCTGTGCAGCTGCTCAATCCAGGGAGCAACTGTCCCATACCCTGTCACATGCCAGACAGCTGTTCCGTTCCCTCGGGTTCCTGGGTCATCTGCCCAAGTCAGTCTTGACCACTTGCCTGTGTCTACAGTACATAGAGGCAATACTGGACATGGCTCAGGGCTTTGCATTCCTGCCCCAGGACAGGGAGGACCACCTGCTGGCTCAGGCCCAGCTGTTTGACAACAGCAGCTCTGTCACAGCCAGACTATTTATATGGCTGTTGTGTCTGATGATTGCAGACACTGTCATGATACCCTTAGCCAGGCTGGGTACTGGGTGAATATAGCGCTGCGAAAACAGTGCATGACTTACCACACTGTAGGAAGTGCTAAAGTAAGTACAGCGACAGGGGTTTTACAGCAATCGGAAATAACTGCTACCCCTTTTGCTGTATGGTCCTGTAGGGAAATGTGAAGAGGTCTGCCAGTGCAGTGCTTGGCTGGGCCATTCCCATGGTGGAGTGGCTAGGGCACCAGCACCTGGCAGTATAGGGGACCTGGGGCTGTGGATCGATCCCCCCCAGGTCCCATAGTGTTGCAGCTTTTTTTTGCAAAAAAAAAATAAATAAATAAATAATTTTTGTGGCTTCCTTGTTTCACCCCATCTCTGAAGTCCACACCCCCTTGGAGTTGGCTATAATAATGTTGGGGGGTTTGAGGGGGCAAAGCCTCCCAAAAAAATACTAAACATGCCATTGGGATTAATGGTGTGCGCTGTTTGTGGAAGGTTGCTGTGTTTCCTGACCTTATTTCAGTGCACACCATTTTTCCTGTGGCATTGTTTCTTGCCATATTTTGGGTGTGGCATAATGACCCTGTGCCGCCAGGCTGCCCCTGTGGATATCTTAATGGACATTAAGAGTTCCATAGAATCAGAGCACCAACAACCTAAGAGGGCAGGTTCTAGTCCTGTCCCCTGTTAAGAAAGTGCTCCTATGGTGGATGGGACCCAGCAACCCTCTGAAAGGGGTTCCCTTCTTCCTGCCCTCCCCACAGGAGATTCTCAACACAGACACTTTGAGGATGGGCTGAGGTGGGCTCATCAGGAGCCTCAGCAGACTTGAGGAACCTGGAGCAGAGTGGAGGCTCCCCTCCACATGAGTGTTCTAGAGTTGAGGGCTATTAGGTATGCTCTACATGCCTTCTAGAACCATCTGTCCCCTGGTCACCTGCTGGTGCAGACAGACTACCTCAGTGTGGTACCTTGCATAACCAAGTAAGGGAGGGACCCACTTGTACCTTCTGTACTGGGAAGTGTTGAAGGTCTGGTACTGGGCTCTAGAACACAGTCTAGAAATGTTGAACATCCATGTTCCAAGCATCCAACACATTCTGGTGGACAAGCTCTGCCGGTCGCAGTCTCGGTTGCATGAGTGGGAACTGCTGCCCTCAGTAATACAAGACTATAGACAGGTGGGTCATCCAGAATTGGACCTTTTTGATGTCCCACTCAACACAAAACTACTGCTTTTTTGCTCACTCACTCCAGGACCTGGAGTTTTCTGGCGAGACGCGTTTTCCCTCTCCTGGAATGGGAGATTCCTTTATGTCTTCCATCCCTTTCCTCTGATTCAGAGGGTGAAAATCCAGCTCCAAATGGAGGATGCCCCTAGTGGCCCCCTGCTGGCCTCATCAGATATGGTTTCCACTGCTGCAGCAGCAGGCAGTGGAACCTACAGTACCCCTGCCCCTCTGCTCAGGCTTACTCTCACAGGAACAGGGTACCTTGGTACTTACAGGGTACCTTGGTACTTACGGACTTCCAGTCACCCATTTCCATGCCTGACTCCTACAGACATAGTGAGTGTGAGATTTGGAGTGTCCCCGAAGGTGACTGATGTCCTGGTGGCTCCTAGAAAAACCTTCCACCAGGGCCACTCTCTCCATGAAGTGGAAGCAGTTTGCTTTGTGGGCCACTTCCCATCAGTTGGATCCCTTCACTTGTCTGGTGAACTTGGTTTGAGAGCATTTCTTGTCCTTGTTAGATGCAGAACTCCAATACTCTTCAATCAAGGTGCACTTGACTACTATTTCAGCTTTCCAGGTGCCTTTTGATGGCCATA
Organism: Neoceratodus forsteri; assembly: GCA_016271365.2. Classification (NCBI taxonomy): domain Eukaryota; kingdom Metazoa; phylum Chordata; order Ceratodontiformes; family Ceratodontidae; genus Neoceratodus; species Neoceratodus forsteri. The sequence continues at coordinate 695,392,955 of CM057459.1, read as the reverse complement.
CAGTGGCGTGGCTAAAGGTAGCCCGCATGTTCTTGAGAGGCATCCTGCATTTAAAACCTCCCATTCGCACTCCAGTACCAGCCTGGGACCTAAATTTTGTGTTGGTGAAGCTCACTTTGGCTCCTTTGGAGCCAGCTATGCCATGTGAACTTGGCTTCCTTTCTTGGAAAGCGTTATCTTTAGTTGTTATTACTCTTGCTAAAAGAATTTCTGAGCTGCAGGCTCTTATGTGTGAGCCTTCTTATTTTATTTTCCACAAAGACAGGGTATTTTTGCATACCAGCCCTAAGTGTCTTCTTAAAATGGTGTCTGAGTTTACTTTGAATCATATCATCCAGCTGCCTGTTTATTTTCCAGAGCATGCCAATCAAGGGGAAGCACTGCTCCATACATTAGATGTACTCAGAATACTCAGATATATGTTCACTGTGCAAAGGACTGCAGGAGGTCTTCGCACCTTTTTGTTTCTTTCGTCCATGGGAAAGAGGGTGTGCCTGTTTCTGAATAGTGCTTGCCCAAATGGTTGGACAACTGTATTATGTTTTGTTACAGTAAGTATGGTAAGGAACTTCCTGGGGTTGTGCATGGCCATTCAACCAGAGGCATGGCCACTTCTGTTGCCTGTTTCAGGAATGTGTCAGCGTGGGCCCTGTCCCATTTGTTATGCAGAAAGAGTTAAATGTAAAGATCTGTTGTATCCTCTCCTTTTCTGTCTCTTGTCTGTCTGGTTGTGCAACTAAATGTTCTCATGAAACCATTGGAAATGATCACTCTGATGGTCTTGCGATTCTCCACCTCTCGTTATCTCTCTGCCTTCACTTGCTGTTTTTGTCTTTTCCTCCCCCTTGCGTAACTGTGGTTATAAAATTGTACAGTATGTGAATCATTGTCTGAAACTATAAGTGATACTGGGATCATTTTGTTTGAAAATGTATATACTTACACTGTTGAAATGGTTGCAAAAAGCTATTTGGAATTTAGGGGGTTAACCTGAAATGCAGTTTGAGCTCCTCGCAGGCTTCTTTGCAAACTCTTTTGCAGAGCTTTCAGCAGGAGGCCAGCTTGGGACACTGTTACATTTGCAAGCCTGCTCTGCAAAGAAACTGACAAGAACTTTAATACATTTTGTGAGAAACAGGATGTCTCCTTGACAGGATGCTCAGGATGAAGAGGTTAATTTTCAGGCAAAGACTTGTTATAAAAAGTGCAGCAGTCTTTGCTAGGGAGAGACTGAAACATGGAATTAGAGATATCCTCAGATGAAGGACTTTGTTTTTGATTGTATTGCCTTTGTAAATAGTTATACTGAACACTTTTTTTATTTTACTGTTATTGATAATAATAAAACATTACTTGCGAATTTTATAACTGCTCCTGGTTTTCCTGTGCTTCCCGACCTATGCCTCGATGACAGTCAGCTGCAGAAATCTGTGCTACTGCAACTTGAGTACTGTCCACACTTCCACTAAACACTTCACTCTGGACTTTGCCTCTAGAAGAAGAGCAGACTTCAGCCTGGCTGTGCTTCAAGGCCTTCTTTCTTAGGCCTATTGCCTCCAGCCACCCAGACTGTCTGTCAGAACTGCTAGGCACTTGTTCCATGGGTGTGGCCTGATGAAAGAGATGTCCTCGAAGAAGATAGTATAGTTATGTAAGAACTTACCATAACAGTAGATCTTCAAGAGAATTTCTTTTATCAGGCCATGCCAACCCACCCTCCATCCCCCTGGTGCATTCTGCTCTCTTGCACTCTTGGCGGTCTGTTTTGTCCTTCTTTTGGGAAGGTCTGTAGGCTGTTTCCTGCTGTGCCTGCTAGCTGGGACCTTGTATTCTCTCCTGATTTCATGGAGTGAGGCCCTCTGACCATGTTCCTCTCAGGGCATCAGAGGCATTCCAGTGCTGCCTTTTTCTTCTTAAGGGCTTCTCTGCTGTTTTCTGTGTCGGCTGTTAGGCAGAACTATAGTCACTCCTGGCTTTCTAGAGGGAGGCCCTCTGTACATGATCCCTCTCAGGACATTGGAGCTATTTCAGTATTGCCAGTTTTTCATCTTAAGGGCTTCTCTGATGCTTTCTATCTCTTCTGATGGGCAGAATCATAGTCCCTCTCTTGGTTCCCCATAGGAAAGTCCTCTGAGCATGATCTCTGGTGGGGAACTGAGGGGGGACAGGGCCACCCATTCTTATATAGGAACAGCGATGTTTGACATTGTCTTCAGTAGACCCTAGTAGACTGCTAGAGAAACATTTTCCATGTGGTTCCTAGTGCCTGCCGACTTATGTTCCATAGGCGTAGCCTGATGAAAGAGGTTCTCTCGAAGATCTGCTGTTATGGTAAGTTCTCACATAACCGTACGTTCTTGTATGTTTGTTGTTTTAATTATACTTTGTATTCCCAGTGCACTGATACAGTACCTCTTAGATCTATCTTCCTTGTTTTTTCCTTTATAATTGTTATTAGATTTTCAAACAGAATACATGCAGTCATACAGTATACCATAATTATATCACTGACATATTAATTAAAAAATCTTATCACTCTGTGATGGTGCATACAGATTGCACAATTAACTAACATTCACTTCAAAGACTTAGCTTAAGTATTCTATGTAATATTACTCTAGGGCAATGTATTTAAGAAATGGGACCCTTATTTCCTCAAAGTTTGTTAGATCATCTGCCAATATATGACTGATAAGCTTATCTGCCGCTATATGACTAATTCATTCATAGAATGCAAGCTTCTCCATATATTGGATCCAGTCTTGGAAGAAAGAAACCAAAGGAGATTTACATCTGGATAGTACTCGTCTTTTTAGGCCTAAGCATGCAGCTGGAATCCAGTATTGGATATGTTTTGTTGTCAACATGTTCATACTGTCACCTAGCATACTGTACATAGCAGTGAGTCAGGTTTTACTCAAATCTGAAGCAGAATGGCACAAATATTTAACATTTTAAAATGTCTTTCCAAATATTAGATAAATGTAGACAAAAGAATAACATGTGGGATTTGAATTGATTTGATTTGATTACATCTCTAGCAATTTTCCTGAACTCTGACTTTCAATTTAGATATTGTTTCAGGAGAATAATATAGACAGTGTAAAACCTTATACTGTATTTCCCTGCCCTGAATTTCTTAAGAACTCCTGCAGGCATTTAACAATATTGTTTCCCACCTTTCAGTACTAATCTCAACTTTTAATCCTTTCTCCCAACTCTGTCTAGCATAGCGTGTTGGATCTGACTTGTTAATGTTACCCAGGGAGAAGTCGTATACATCATATAGATTAGTAATGACTCCTACTCACAAAACACCTGGTAGATCAGTGCAAGCTGCAGCCCACTGCAGCTTGCGTTGAAGCCTGGTGTGCCAGGACCTCTGCACCTACTTCTCCAACAGGAATGATCCCTGCATCAGTGTCTCTGATGTAACCAACACCGCTCCCCTGCACCTAAGAAATGGTGCATGGGAGGTGAGTGACAGAGACTGGAAGCAGCCTCTGGCTACAGACAGTCTGGCCCTGAGATCACCACCACAGGTTGCCCAAGACCAGTGCCTGCCATGGTTGCCTTGTGCAACATGTTAACGGACATACTGAATGTATTTGCACCTCTCAGGGTCCGCCATGTGATAAGGCCACAGTAAGTGTTTCCTTGCGTAGTGATTTTATGTGCCTGTGTGGCAACAGTGGGGGCCTGTCAGTCTGGGAGGTGTGGGGCTATAGACCACTGTCCAGGGGACCAACTGTGCCACCCATGGATGACCCCACCACTGTACCTGTATTGAGGTCAGCTACCAGCAATGGCCATTGGCAGTGCACAGGCCGATAGACCAGTCCCAAGCTGGTCTAAGCCCTGGTGGGTCCAAACAGCTTTCTTAATCCCACAAACAGAGATGATGCAGCCTGCATCTGCCACATGCCATCTTACACTGTGTCACACTCCCTGTTCAGGTGCAAAGCTAGTGCAGGCCCTGTTTAGCACAAGAGACACCATTGTTGCCACAGCCTGCATTCCTGAATTGGAACTGTTGCAAGCTTTGATGCAAGGTGCCCCTTGCAGCAATTCTGATTACTGCAAGCACTCTGTGTCACCTTTTGAGCTTTGTGAATCGGGCCCCAAGTGTCTTTGTTTAAAGTTCTCTTTAGAGCTGCCTCCCATCGGTCCAGCTCATTGCCAGGCCCATTGCCTCTCCTTCAACTTCACCTCAAGCTAGCCACCTCACAGAAACCCCTGCTTGTAGTGGAGCCTTGGCAAGCCAAGTCTTGGAAACACATGGATGTTTGGTTAATCTAGGCAGGGGAGGCACAGGCAGGTATATGGCAGAGTGTGGTGGAGACCACACGTGTCATATATTATGGTACACTAATTCTCCCCCATTTTGGCCAGCGCACCCACCCAGCTCCATGTTAGGTCATGCATGCTGCATGCAGCCAGGCAGAGTGGTGTGTGACAGAGTACAGTCACAGTACCTATGCTGCCAATCGCATCACTACCAGGACGCAAACCAGGAGCCGCTCCACAGTGGCATGATGTTTAATCCTCCCTCAGGCACCCTGCCTGCTAACCATCACTCCTGATGTCCAGGCTTGGGTGTGAATCTGGGTCACCAGTAGGGTCCCCTACCGCCTGTTGCTTTGGAGAAGTTGGAAAGTAATGTTTTTACTGTTTTATGACTCACACGTGGGCTGTGTTATCATTAAATTGATACCAAATCTTAGTCAGCAGTCTATCTTTCTAGGTACAGAAAACTAGTCCACTTATTTGCAAATTCACAGTTACCTGCACACCGATATTCAGATGTTTTTATACAGATTTTGCGTAGCAGTGACATCATGCTGCAAGTTGTACTGCAGCATGATGAAAATGCATAATCTCATCCATTTACTGTAGCTCCCATGATTATTTTTTTCCCTTGATTCCCCACTCCCATTTTTGTATTATGAGAAATACTAGTATGTTGTCAAATGAAAAAGACTGACATCCAAATATTGCAGATAAAGCAGACTTTTATTTAGCGATAGTGAAAACTTTCTGCCTGATTTCCCTGCTCATATTTAACACACTACTTGCTGCCAATCAAAATGTGAGATATAACATTCAGTGTCCCTTGAACAGAACAACTTTAGGGGAGATAATTGTTCTTTTTCACTTCCGTGAGACTTTGAGGATTCAGACCTCCTACCTAATGTTTCTCTAGCATGTGGAACTACTATAGTCTCCACTGTCTCACTCTTATGCAGAGTGATGTTCCATATCCCCCACAAAAAGCTTCAAACTAAAGTAGACAGATTGAGGGTATGGCTTTTACAAGCAGGCAAACTGTATAAAATGTGATGCAAATCAGTTTGTGCCCACAGGTAGCCAGGGACAGTCTTGCTACCATCTTCCACTCACTGAGTCACCTCCAACCATGCTGCCCCATCCCCAAACCCTCCAATGTCCCTAAACTATAAAGCATATCTCTGTTTTCCTGCCAGTCTGCCCTCCCACCTGACATCGTTTTTGAATGATCCCCCCTCCCTAACCCTCCCTAAACCCCTATTGGTATGGGGAAAAACTCCTTCCTGCCCAAGGTCTCCACTTCTCCCTGCTGTCCAAGGTCTCCACTTCCTAGGTTCCTTGATACTTGACTGGAGAGGGGGAGGCATGCAAGTCCATCCCAACTGACCAGTAGTAAAAGAACTTCCTGTACCTTCAACATTCCATGCTATTTGATGAGATAACCATCTTTTTGGGGGAGTTACTAGAGCAGAAACATTAGCACAGGCAATCATAAACAGTCAATAAGTTTCCTATATGCCAGTGTTCCAATTCAGAAAAACTAGCATAGACTGAAGAAACTCCACCAGCACATTGCTTGTCTTGTAAGACTATGTTGGAGGGAGAGGGAGTTAATATGTCACTGGATAGCATGAGTGGGTCTGCATGCCCCCCCCACCCCAAATGAACCAGTGATGGGCCCTGGAGTGCTTTTACATCATAAAATAGTGGGCTAGGGAAAAGGTTAGGAAGATGACTCATTATAACAACAGTGTTGGGACAGGGGAATTGTCAGGAGAATAGATTATATATTTATTAATTTTTGCCCTCTCAGAGAGTCCAAGCAGAGTGAGCCGGGAGATGATGCAGTGGATTGGAGGTGGCTGTTGGACTAGTCCTGGCCATCTGGGGAGTGCAAACTGTGTTCTGCAACAGATTTGCTGAAAAGTACAACTGACACACACGACGAAGACAAGTACATTATCAATGTATCTATTGTTTTCGAATGCTAGTGTCTGTATTTACACATCACTGTTTCTTAACCTGATTTTCATAACAGCCTGCATAGAAACTACTTATAGTCATAACGTTTTGGTAGTACACCCTCTTGTGAAGCACTCAGGGTGCATAACAAAAGCACCCCAACTACAAAAATGACAAAATCCATACACAACCAGACTAAACACAACAGAAGCAAACACAAATCATATCCCTTGGTTGGACCTTGATAGATGGAGGAAGGGGATGAGCAGATAGGGAGGGACAGGCTGTTCAAGGGGGGATTGAGAGGAGAAGACAGATTTCCCAGCAGACTTTTTACAACAGGGTGTAGAGAGAAGAAGCAGAAGTGGCATGAATGGAGAGAGTAGGATATAGATAGATAGATAGATAGATAGATAGATAGATAGATAGATAGATAGATAGATAGATAGATAGATAGATAGATTTTATATATGGAGCAGGTAATCAGGTGGGGGGAGGGACTGCTAGTCACCAGGGAATTATTTTATATATGGGGTGCTGATTGGGTGGGGAAGGACCGCTAGCTACCAGGGAATTTTATTGCTATTTCAGGCAGGGCTTTAGGTTGGAGGCACTGGACACCAGGGAAAGTTTGTTTTGGTTTTTTTGTACACAGTGTGTGAGTGGACAGGGTGAACTATCTCCCAACACATTCAGAAAATGTCCAATCTGCCAGAGGCAGAAGTTTGGAAACTTCTGCAAAAGTTGTGAAATTTCATGGAAGTTCAGTTAAGGCAGAAATCATAACTTTCATCCTCCTCTACGTGTGAGTAACATATTGTGATGAGAATATGGCACTGCATGGCAAAGCTAAATGTTCATGGGCAGGCCTGATGTGCATGGTTTGCTGAAGTACAAAACATGTGAACAGCTCATTCCCACAAGAAGATGATGACTGTGTGGTGCAATCAGAGTTCAAGGTTAAGATCATGTTACAGAAGAAATACCAATCACATAAAATAATTACATTTCTGTTAGAAAGAAATATTAAATATAAATCTGGGGAGGAAAGAGGAAAGGGGAGAGAGGAAGAGAGAAGAGATAGCACGGGAAAGGAAGACAACTAAGAAAGGAGGAGCAGTGGGAGGGGTGCCAATTCAAATGGCAGGAGAGAGCAAGACTGAGGAAAAGGGAACACTGTTTAGTGGGGGTGGGCAAGCAGATAAGTGCCCAAAAATGGGAAAGGGGGTACAGCTTGGTGGTATGCCATTGGTACAGTGAACCCCCTAGTGTGAAGACCATCACAGCGACAGGAGTCATGTGAAAACCTTGCATCACTGTGGTGGTATTTACTGGCCCCGGGACTGCCTCCCCAGGTGTATCACCCCCTCCCCCAGGACAACTCTGACTTGGAGTTGTAACCCTAGAGACTGGGGGGTGGGCGGTTGGAGCCTTCCACAAGGGGAGTTCAGGGGCACAGCCCCCTGATAGAAACATAGAGGCATCCCCGACAGTGCAATGCTGACACTCATGGCTGTCGTTGTTGGGGATGTTGATGAGCCGGATGTCACAGCGGCATAGTAAAACCCAGCCCGGTAAGGGTAAATCTAGGAAAATTAGCAGTGATTTTCCTTAATGAGCTAAAAATTATCAGTCCAGACACAACTAGTCATGAGAACAATACATCTATACTTCCAATATGGTATGGCTCTCTCCCTGCAAGAAAAAACACATCTCAAGTACTGTATCTATCCCAGTACAGTACAGACACAATACTGTTCAACTAATATGGCACTGCTTGTAGCCAGTAATACCACTTCAGACTAGTAAACTCATCAAATGAGGAAATCCAGCCCTTGACTCCACCTCACTCTTAGTGTAGCACCCCCAATGCCTGGTGGGGCACGATCAAAAATACCTCCCGGAGCAGAGCTTGAACAGATCCACACCTTACACAGTGTTTATCAGGCTGTCCTTCCCCTCCTGCTTTCCAGAGCCACGTCAGCAGCGAGGCAGGAACCATTGCCAACAGCTCCTCCTGGGGGGAAGCTTCTTCCTCAATTCTGAATCCCCTGCCAGCCATCCTTCGATACCAGTTCTTATGACTGCCACCAAATCTTTCTCAGAGTACTCACAGTCCTAGCCACACTGCTCAAGAATAGAAGGGAAACAGTTTTTCGACTTGCTCTTCTTTATGCCTCTTACACAGTTTTCAGCTTGCTCCAGCACCACCACACCTCTCTAATGCTGCTGCAGAATGGTGCTTGGGTTAGCAGTGCATATCTCCTCTACTGCAGCCATCCACCTATCAGGGTCACTGGAGAATACTCCATGACCAGTCAGTCGCATGCGTGCACCACATCAGGTGAGCTGGGGCCTACCTTAACTCTAGGCCTGACTTCCACACCACCACAAGAATTTCTTCATGTGCCACATGGCCTACAAAGGGTGGGAGGCCCACCAGTACCTCTGCTCCTGGAAATATGGGGTGTTTTAACTTTTGGGGGTGCGAGAAAACATCCTGGATAAGCCCCCATGTGTAGCACCCCCCTCCCCCATGTCTAGGAATGAAAACGCGATGTTCCCCTGGGAAGGGGGCCCACAGTATAGTGAACATCACCAGAACATATCATAGGTTCCAAGGTAGAAATAGAATTGGTGTCCTACCTGGAGATGTCTTCAAATACATATGGCTGGACCCAGGTATCTTACCACTGCAGGAGCTGGCTGCTCCCTCAGTCTTCTGAAATGAGGAATCCTGGCTCAGATCATTTACTCTTGTGCCCCGAAGGTCCCCACGGCCCCAAGCACACAGAGGTGCGGGATGTGTCTCTCAAAATTTAAGCCTCTGGAAGATAAACTCATTAGAATGTTAAAGACCCAAGGAGTATGATTTCATTTCTATCCTTAACAACAAAGTGAATTGGGACTCATAAGCTCATTTACTAAGAATAATCTCTTTTATTTCTCCTGAGCCCAAATCATTAAAAGGGCTGCAGAGGTCCATTATGGCATGAAATGTGAACTTTCAGCTCCATAGGGCTCAATTTTTGTACATACAAATGTTGGCAGTACATAAAGACAGCGTTAGAGCTTTACTGAACTTTAACCACCATGGCAAGATTTTCCCACAGAATGAGCCATGGCCTTTTTATTTCTCCTGGAACGTGAAGCTCCCACATTGATTTCCAACTAGCACTGGTGAGTACCTACTGAGCTTCCTACAGTACTTTAACAAATGGGGCCTTTTTCCATTTTCCTCTTCCAGGGAAAGCATACAGCTTCTCCCTAAACCCATTCCTTGGCCCTCACTTCCAGCCTCGAGGGACACAGATGGTGTGGCATTACCCACCAACACCATTCCCCATTTTCCTTTCACCCCAGGCCACTCTCCTAGTCGTTCTCCTGGCATGACCAAGTTCCCCACAATACTACCCTACACCTGCATCAGGTCTTTTAGCAAGCCCGGCACAAGACCTGCAGCACCATGGGCCTATACCTTTAACTCTAAACTGCTGCCCAATCTGAGCAACCAGCAACAGGGGGACGGACCTCTTGGGCTCTCCGCGGCCCACTCAGCAAAGTCCAGCAGCCCTGAGGCCTGTCCCTCCAAACAGGCACTTAACCATGTAGAGGCTCCCTCTGGCCCCCCTGAACAGTGTCCCTGAGCCACCTTTACACACCAGACTGCAAAGGCCCTGCCACAACCTGCTGCAGCCTTGGAGGCCCAGAAACACAGACACTTTCCACCAGGGCCCAGACCTCAAAACCCTGCAACCTACCTATCCTGCACCTCCTTCTTGTCGGTAAGTGTTCTTCCTCCAGTGCTCCTGAGCCCAGCACCCTGAACAAATGGTTGCATAATGCCTCTCTTGTGCCCTCCCATGGATGCTACCCAGGGACTAGGAAGGTATAGACATACAGAAGGCCAAAGGCCCATATAAGCATGTCTCCAGCCAAGCTGGTACACCAAAGAGTTTGTCCTAACAATAAATTGTCAAGACCCTGCTTAAATTTAACATGGTCCTAATTTTCTAATAATGAACTTGGAAGTGAATTCCACAGGGGGATAATTCTTTGAGTAAAAAATAATCTCCTTTTATTAGTTCTTAGGTATGTTAATGACAGCTGATAATTATGGCTTCTAAGATTACAGCTATGCCTGCTCTAAGACATATCCAACTGGTAAAGTAGCTCTTCATCCTTATAAATTTTATGCATAAATAATATGTTCCCTCTTTTTCTTCTCAGCTCCAGAGAATACATCCCCAAATCCTCCAGTCTATCCCCATAACTTTTGGTGGACATGTTTGAGACCAAGTTAGTTATTCTTCGCTGCACACCCTCCAGTCTGTTCACATCTCTTCTGAGATATGGGCTCCATAAGGTAGAACAATAATCTAGGTGTGGCTTCACGTAAGTCCTATATAATGGAAGAATACATCCCCTATCTCGTGAGGTGAAGCCCCTCTTAATACAGCCTATTAGTCCATTTGTTTTGCTTATGATATTATTGAAGTGGTTCTGAAAGGATAGGTCAGGATCAATTAATACACCTAAATATTTCTGTTGAGTTTAGGTTTTAGGACTTGGCCATTTAGTTTATAATGATAGTGCTGGTTATTATGTCTAAAATGCATAATAACACATTTGTCAACATTGAAGGACATTTGATATTTATCTGCCCAGGATTCAAGTGTTTTTAAATCATTCTCCAGCTTAAGGCAGTCATATAAAGTTTTAACTGATGCTGCTAATTTGGTATCATCAGCAACTTTTATAACAAAACTGCTTGTATCCTTAGTCATGTCTGATATAAATATGTCAAACAAAATTGGTCCCAAGACAGATCCCTGAGGCACTCCACTACTCACAGTAAGGGTTCCAGACATGTGTCCTCTAATACATACTGATTAGGTACGACCATTTAGCCAGTCTTCTACCCAGTTTGTAATTTGGTTGTTAATACCTAATGATCTCATTTTAGAGATTAATTGCCCGTGTGGAACCTTATCGAAAGCTTTACAGAAATCAAGATATATTATGTCCATAGGTGTATTTGTTTCCAGTTTTTAAAAGACCATGTTTCCAGATAAACAAGATCTGTTTCTTCTAAATCCATGTTGTGTTTTATCAACCAGACCTTTTGCAATTAAGTCTTTTTCAAGTCTAGTTTTAAGTAATGATTTGAAAATTTTGCCAGTTATACTAGTCAGGCTAATGGGTCTGTAGTTTGTTATGTCAGAATGGTTACCCTTTTTAAAAATAGGTGTCACAACTGCTGTTTTCCAGTCATTTGGTACGTTATGTGAAAGTACTGATAAATTAAAGAGTTTATATAAAGGTTCAACTAGCCACTCCTTGATTTCTTTTAATAACCTCAGATTCAATTTATCTGGCCCTGGTGATTGGTTGATCTTTACTGTATTTAATTTACCCATGATCTCTTCTTTTGTTATTTCCATAACAGCCTCCATTATTATTTTATTGCTTTGTTTAATGTCACAGATAGATTTTACATTGAAAACTGAGCAAACATATTTATTAAATTCCTCAGTTGTATCATGTGATGCAATTTCTTTATTATTAGTAATTAAAGGCCCAATAGTTCTTGATGTTGAAAATTTGTTGTTAATATAGGAGAAAAACCTTTTTCCACCATCTTTAACATGAGCTAGTCCAGTTTTGAATCTAATCTTTTCAGTTTTGATTTTCATTTTACATTTCTTTAAACACATTTTACATTTCCATCTATTTTAATCACTACCTTCTCTTTTCATAGCTTTTAAATTTCTTTTTTGTTTGTTTAATTAGTTTAATTACAGTCGGTGCAACCCAAGGTGGAATCTTTCCCTTTTTGTTGTAAACAGACCTCGTGGGAATGTGTTTATTTTCTATTTCCAGAATGTTATTGTTAAGTTTTAACCATAAGTCATTACATGATGTTCTCGTTATCCCAATTCCAGTTTAACAAATCTTATTTTATTTCATCAAAATTAGCTCTACTATAGTTTTTAAAGATTGCTTTTCCTATCTCTGTTTTAGTTTGTAAAGTGCATTTAAAAGGTATAGTTATATGGTCATTATTATGTAAAGATGGTTTAACTAAGATATTATTAATTTTATCTGGAATGTCCGTCAATACTAAGTCAAGAATGTTATTATTCCGAGTTGGTATATGAATCAACTGTTGTAAGCCTTTGTTAGACATAAATCCAGGAATAGATTTTCTTGATTATTACGACTTGTGTTATCCTTCCAATCTATCCCAGGGAAATTAAAGTCTCACATTAGTATTGCTTCTTTGTAGTTTGTTTTATCATTTATACTATTCATGATTTCTTGATTTGTCACCAAATATGTATCCGGTGGTCTGTAACAAAGACCAATGAGGAGCTTCGGTTGTCTGTCTCCTAATATTTCAGCCCAAATAGTTTCACATAAATTATTATCTGCTAATTCAGTGATCTGTTTGGATTTAATTCTGTCTGTTATAAATGATGCCACTCCATCTCATTTTTTTATTTTTTCTATTTTTGTGATAAGTTATATAACCTGGTATATTTTTGATCCAGTCTGAGCTATCATTCCACCAAGTTTCAGTCATTGCCACTATGTCAATTTTTTCTTTATTTAATATTATTTGAAATTCGTCCATTTTAGTACCGTGTAAGCTCCTAGCATTTGTTAATAAAAAATGTAATCCTACTTTACTATTTCATTTTATTTTTGTTTTAATGTTGTTATCAGTGGTTATATTCTGTGTATCATTTTTTGCATTGGTGGGTAATAATTCCCTTTGCCCCTTATTCAATAGTTTTTTGTTTGGTTGATTGCACTATAAATTGAACACCCTAATAATCTTGATCCTTGCCTACTTAAGTGAACCCATTATGCCCATAAAGTTCATTTCTGTTTTCAAATTTTTTCCCATGATCTTATGCAATGAATCTTATTTATGAGACTCCATCTACGGAGCCAGTTATTAAAATGTTTGATATTCCGTGTCTTACGATAACTTGCTCTAGGTACTGGTAGTTCTTCCAATATCACTGGGGTTGCATTTAAATCTTGTATACACTTAATAGCAATTTTCATATCCTGAATGATTTCTTCTGTTTCTTGTTTCCCAAAATTATTTGTTCCAGCATGTAATACTACAGTTTTAGGTACTGATACATTCTGTAATATGCATGGGATTAATTTTGTGATATCTTTTATTGTTGCCCCACTATAACTACAGCTGGTTACATTCTCTTTATTGCCTCTTGTTGTGTATCTATCTGTGAACTTGGTGATGGAATCACCCAGTATAAATATTTGTTCTGGTATGTCATTTATGTTCCTCGTATCATTTATTTGGTTACTGGAGATGTTGTTCTGACCATTGATTAAATTATTTATTTCTACAGTTTCGTTGATCAAATTTCCTATTGGGTGTCCTTGAACTGATTCCATCAAAGATTGAGGTAAGGAGGAGTTTCCAAGAGTAGTTATAGTGTCTGTTTCTGGATACAGTGTGGACGGTGGGATCCTAAGTAAGGTTGAGCTACGGGCAGGGGTCCCAGTGTAATGATGGTATTAATTTCAGGGTTTGTCAAGGATACAGGAGTTGATCCAGCAAGTGATGTATTATCTGTTTCAATTACTAAGGAAAGGGGGTCAAAGCTATTAAAAAGTGGTAATGTAAAAGCTTCCACTTTTCTACTTTTCTTTTTTTTTGACTGGTCTTTTAATTTGAATGTCATACCAGTCATCATCAGGACTTTTTTGCATTTCATTTTCCCTTATTCTTTTCCTAGAAATTGTTTGATTTGGGCATAGGCCTGGGGATACAGCTACCTGATTGTTTGGTAAAGGGGGAACTATATTCTCTGGTACAGTGGAGCTTTCCACTGATGAAATAAGAGCTCCTTCTTTGTCATGGGTATTGTTTTGACCATTTTCTTCATTTACCATTTTATTTATTAAATCATGTTGACTGATTTCCAAAGCTTTAAGTCTAGTACTGAATAGTGCAATTTCTATAGTCATCTCTTTGTTCTGTTTACACTTTAAACATGTAAAGGGTAAATCAAGTATAGGTATGTCTGAAAACAGATACATTTCACACTTGACACAAAGTGTCCCTACTTTGTCATTACATAGAAACATAGAAACATAGAATTTGACGGCAGATAAGGACCGCTTGGCCCACCTAGTCTGCCCATTTTCCTACCTAACAGATAAGCTGCAGATCCTAGTTAACCAACAGCTTACTTCCTCTTACCTGCCCCTAAAATTAAATAATACTGTTTGACCCATTTCTCTCACCCAGTTATGTTTGGTGTAGGATTTTTAAAGTTTATACCCTTACAAGGAAGCGTAATCCTGAGTGTTAACTTATTGTCCCTTTTGTAATGGCCTGCACTCCTTTCGATCACAAAATCATGCACTTCGCGCCGATGTGCGTGTCACTGTGCATGTCTCTACACGCTCGCTCTACACACACTCGTCCTAAACTATAACAGAGCAGCTGGAAGCTAGTCCATTAACCTGGAAGTAGTGTGGGGTGTCACTGAGTGCTTTGCATCTAAAGGGAGTGTTTTTAAGCAGTAAAGAAATGCCTTAGCTTGTGTTTTATGCATGGAACCCCCAATAATGTAATTAGTGCTATATAATGCAAACAATATCTGAAACTGAATGTGTATTTACTTCATCTTGATGACAGAGGTACAGTATCTCTCTATCTGAGTGCTAACTAATGAATACAAGCTCACAGAAATAACGTAATTTACAAAAACATAGATAACTTTCATAGGTAGTCATTGACTGTAAAATATGTCAAGCATTTTACCAGAGGGCAGTGTCAAGGCTACAATGGAGTAAGAGACACCTGACTTACAGGCCTGCAGTTATCCGTTATGTCCAACACACACTCTGTAGTACACTTGATACTTATCTGTACCACTGTTTCTTATATGCACATTCCTGACACTTCTAACACACATAACATGTACGTCAAGATGCACGTGCCTCTGCGTGCATCTCAGTGAGCATCAAGGTGTGCACCCTGCTCGTAGCAGGGCAGTGCTTTTAAGCATATGTGCAAGTCGGAAGTGTTTCCAGGGTCATGAGTGTGCCAAAATTTTAAACTTTACAACTGTATGTTAAAGTTTATACTGCTGCCACTCATGCGTGACAGTACTTAAAGATGTACATTCACAAAATAAGTTTAAAATATCAGCCCAAATGGTAAATGCAGGTACGTAATGAAAACTACAGAAAACCTCTCTTCCTGCAGCCTGCAGGGCTCAAGTAACTAAGAAGACATCCAAGACATTTTACGGGACTTATAATTAGTCAGGCAAATTCAAAAACACATAGGCACATATACATAGAGCAACAATAGTATATTATGTTCAGTTACAGCCAGACCGACTGCCACTGCAGCCAGCTTCTCACATCAAATGTGGTTAAACCATGGGTGTACATCGGCAGCAAAAATTGTCATACATGGTTTGTACATTATTATAACTATGGTTATCCATGGTCAACCACTGATGGTAAATGGTCCAGGAATGACCTGACCACGGTCAACATAGTCTGAGAATTATTTAAGTTGACAATGGTTATTTGTGGTTATTTATTATTTATTTATTTTATTTAGCTTTTGTTAACCAGGTAAGTACACTAGACAAGACAAATTGCCTATTTTCAGGTACGATCTGGGAGAGTACAGGAAATTACATACTTACACACTTAGGACAACATGGTACATAATTAGGAAAAAGATTACAAGTCATAAGACAACAAGGTACAAGTTAGGAAAAACAACTCGCATGTCACGTGCGAACATCTTAATTTAGAATACACAAAGTACAGGTCATGTGAGGCAACTTTTAGTTAGAATAAGTACAACAGAGTAAATGGTATGTGCCAGTTTGGAGCAGTACAAGGCAAGGATTAGTAGCAGCAGGTACAAAACTATTAACATAAGGGCCAACTGTTATGTATAAGGGCTGAGTATAAAGGTTAGCCATGGTTGTTAATATAAGAAGTTTTCTGAACTATTATAAAACAAATATCTACACCACTGAGATAATTTCATATGTCCAGCAACCTTAACATTCTGTAATGGGTACATATTATACACATATACTTTTGAAATAGCTTTCATTTACTTACCCATTGCTGTTGTTCCTCTTTTTGATTAAGTCTAGCCTCATTCATAAATTATAGAATGGCCTAATTGTTATTTATATCACCATGAAAAGAAATTATTTTAAGATGTGATGCGTTCTCACAGTATTTTTGTACTGAGTTAACTAATTTCCTTGAGCAATCCTTATTTTTTCATCAATGGTTGCACAACATGTGATTTTTGTTATTATTTCTATTAGTTTAAAGTGACAAATTCCGTATTCTGATACAGAAATACATTATGCAAATTTGGTTGCTAACTCTTACGCATATGACCATGGACAATTCAAGGTCAAAAATGGATGAACCATGGTTGACCATGGCATGTCCAGAACATTCCAAAGATACATTGGGAAATTCCATAATACAGTACATGGATATCATACTAGAAGAATATTATGGCAACTTTGGCCACAAACATTAGCCAAATAGAAACAAAATTATTTAAAAACATTGTATTTTGATAAGATACAGATTTTAAGAATACAGCTAAAACGTGAATATATTTTGAGAATACATTAACAAGCACTATAAATTGGGTAGGGGTTTTCTGCATCCTGACTGGCTGAGAGGTGCTTTCTGCTGTGTCCTTATGAGCACATATTGTACCAACTGGTACCTCTTCAGAAAATCTGGACACACCATAACAGATATTACTATGCCATCCTTTAGCATTCGAACTGAAAAGTGGCCACCATTTTTTCATATACTGTACTTCTCCCAGAACTACAGAACCCCCAACACACACACACACACACACACACACACACACACACACACAGTTGGCAAGTAGTGCAGAAAAATGCAGCCTCTATAACATGTTTGTGATCCCTGTTTGTCAAGCTGCTGTGTAACATATCTGCAATCCCCACTTACTGAGTTTCTCCCAGCTGCCTGAATGCCCTGCATCCCTCTCTGACACATTCATGCAGTTGACAATTGCAATACTTCTCCCAGAAGTGAGAATAAGCAGTACTGTAATTTTAATGGCCGAAAGTTTTAAGTAAAAAAAAAAAGCTACTTTGAGCTATTCCCACACTCTCGCAGTCTTGTTAGGGAGTCAGCTGTGTCAGTGCTAGCTCCTACAGTAGGTCATGAGGGATACAGTCGCTCTGAGCCTATAGTGAAAAAATTGGCTCTCATTTCACTTGTACTGAAAAGACAGACTGAGAAAAATAAAAGGTACAAAAATTGAAACTTGAAATTCCCAACAGTGCTCGTGTGTGTGTGTGTGTGTGTGTGGGTGTGTGTGTGTGTGTATGGGGAGGCAGACAGACAAACACCACTACCCTCTAATGGCACAACACCTCCATTCCATTTCAAAACCATAGGACATCAAGAATCCAAGGACAACTTTTTTTACTTTTTGGGTATTTCTTCAAACAAATATTTTTACACTTTTTATGTTTAATGTTTTGCACTCTGCCAGGGGACCCATTTATAAGCGCACTAAGACACTCCAAGGTGTGGGTTGTGGCCTGTTAAGAGCATTTTCCAGGTGCTAAAGGCATGAGGCACAAGGGCCTTGTGCCTCATAACATTCTTGGAGCATGTTCTTATTAGGCCATAACCCACACTTCATCATGTCTTATTGTAGCATGGGTGCATCCATCAGGGGGATGAGGGAGACATGTCCCTCACAATTTTTTAAGTGGCCATTCATGTCCCCACAACATTTTTGGCAGCTGTAATTAAATCTGAGCCAGAAAAGATACAGATACAATTTTCCTTTTAAAGCAGAAAAAAGCACCACACAGGAAGTGGCTGTAAATCACTGGAGTGATATGTTTCACTTCTCTGGCTCCCAACACCAGCTAGAGTCTTATCTTGCACAAGTAAATTAAACCTCCCAAGGTCTTTGCTGGGAATGTATGAATTATGTGAGTGTCTGTCCTTGGTGCACTGAAGACCAGTAAAGCACATCTGTCTGACACTCACACCAGCAGCTGGTCTCCATCAAAGGGAAGGGGGGTATTGTATAAAACATGTAAAGTCAAAGCTTAATCCATGAGTCGCTGAGTCACCCTGCCATTGATTCTTCCCTCACATCATCAGTCGCCCCATGGAGAAAGAATACCTTTGAAGGAGTCCTCTGCCACTGCTGACCCACCCGACCATAAAAATAAGGTAAGAAATAAGATTTTCTTTGTATGGCCACTTAAAAAAAGTGCCAAGCTAGGAATTTCAACTTGTACTCATTTTTTCAATGTACCTATTTCTACGTCTAGCCATGCAGTGATGCTGGGTTACTCACTGGATTGGTCTCATTCACGGCCAGTGTGTTGTGTGTGTGGTAAAAGCTGACCTGGACCCACATCTGCCTGTGCACTTGCTTCTATAGAACCTAATACCAGAGTTTCTGTGCAGGTAGTTTTATTTGTTGTGTTAGGTATCTGTTTCATCCAATAATGACTTACAACCAGTAATGTTGCCAGAGTCGTGTCTCTGGGGGTAATGTCACACATCTTCATCCTATCCCTTTGTTTTGTATCCTAGAAAAGAATAACAGCTACTTGCTGGGACCTGCAGTGCAGACCAGGTTTCATGGGAGTTTGGGAGCATTTCTGTTTTTTTTGGGGGGGGGGGGTTGTATGTGTGTTGAAAATCTTTCAGCTTTGGGTGGTGTTCTTAAGCCTGCAGAAGACTGATCCTATTTAGCAAAGTAGGCATTATATAGTATAGGAAATGTTGCATTTTTGCTCAATTTTTTTTTTGTAGAAACAGAAACAAAAATAAAGGTGGCAAAAACAAAGCATAAAAACGGATGTCTGAATGTTTACATCCATGAATACATGTATGTGCAACTCCATGTTTGTGTGCATGTTTATTCCTATGTATGTAGTCAATTGTTGACTCCATAGTGTTCCATTATGGGAATGTGTAATACATAAAAAGACTGAATTTTATATGTGCTGCTAGTTCATGTTGTGAGAACATATGATCGCTCCACTTTGTTTACCAGTTACAGTTTGCATGGAAACTTGACCACAGATGACTGACTATAAATTTAAATACTCAGTTATTTTGTTGGAATAATGAATCTTATAAAATAAGTTTAGTTGTATATAAAATGAACAATACATAAATGTAATTTTTTTTTTTTATTTTATGCTTTTGGTGACCTGGTAAGGCCCAATAGGCACAAGTGGCTGTTTTAAGGGGCTACCCAGGAGCACTGGGGTGGTTCCGTGACTTGCTATGATTAGATTATGGACTAGATAGTCTGGGATTCAGTATAATCCATTTTGTTAACCTTTGCATAGTTTTATTAATAAACTGCCTTATGATTTGCTAAGTCCAGTGCAGGAACAGTCAATGTAAACAGCACAGTTCAACCCAAATTAAGAAGTCTGATAGTTCAATAAGATACTTTCTTGAAACTATAGGTATTATGAGCATCTGTAGCTTAAATGCATGTTATTTTTTTTCCCTAATTCAGCGCACAGTTCTGGGTTCTGTACTGTTGAGTGAGAAAAGGCCTTCTAGCAAATAAATGCCTGAGTGACTAGAAACTGCCTTGGAGTTTACAAACCCCAGAACTGTTAGCACTGTGTACTACCAGTATTTGGGATCTCTAAACACAAGTTGATGAATTTCCTTATGAACTATCTGTACATGGGGTAAACATATGAAGCAAGACAAAATGGTTTAATTAAATGCACTCTGAAAATAGAAAATAGAGTTTAAAATCGACGTTTTGACCATAGGTCTTTGTCAGGAAATATCTACAAGAGAAAAGGAAAAGTTAGTGTATAGGAGAGGTAAAAAGAGGAAACTATATGTGTGGAAAGGAAAAATGCAGAGGCTCTGGGAGAAGAAGTGATAAATGGCAAGATAAAGACAGAATCTGAAAAACAAAAGAATGACGATGGGAGTGACAAGGCATAATAGCAGAGAATGAGCTAGAGAAGTCCCCAGGTGGGGATTAATTAACAGGGCCTAGTAAGAGGCTGAAAGGTGACAAATGTGAGGGAAGGAGACATAGATGGAGACATCTGTGGAAAATAGATGGAGACATCTGTGGAAAATGAAAATAGACATGTAAAGATAGTCTGTTTGTATCTGCACATATCTATTTTCATTTTCCACAGATGTCTCCATCTATAATTCTCCCATGAAGTCTCATTTGATTGTGTGTGTTTTTTTTTAGGCAGTTGTGCATGTTCATCAACTATAGCTGATCTTGTCCACGAATCATGGATAAACCATGGATGGACTTATCACAAGCAAAGATCAGAGCAGAACAGGGATGAGCATAACCTTTCTTGACCATGAAAACAAGGATGGCTAGAGAGAGAGAGACGGTACTCAAGTAGTAAATAGATGTTCCTACAAATTATGTTCTCCTACTTGATTTTACACGAAAAACAGCATTTATATTTAGCTTGTCAGCCAAATAAGAATCCTAGATAGGTATATATGATTCCATCCACTAGAACCACACACAGTATCACAGTTTGATCTGGGATATCTTGTAGGATACTGCAGGAACTCAAGGCAGTGCAAGGGCAATTACTTCAATTTATCATGCAATAAACTGTGAAATCTCACACAGAATGCTTAATCCTGGTTGGCTGCTTTTAAAATCTAATATTAGTTTTAGGCAATACACTAGCTCTTTAAATGACTTATCAAGTCTGAGCCTGAAGATATAGTACCAGCTGATACCACCTGCTCGGGAAGTCTATGGACCTTAGCTACAGTACATGTGGTTTTAAACTGTGACTTGGCAAACAAACAAAAGAAGTGATATGCACCTAAAGTAGAAAATTACATCACTTCCTACTTTTGCTACCTGTCACCACCTTTGGTGATATTCAAAGACTCGATTTGAAACCACCTGCAACTAAAGTCAGTTCCAAGACTCAACCATTTGTTCTGTATAATAGTTATTTCTGACATTTCCCTTTAATCTGCTTCATTTCTGGGGCTGTATGAGTACCTTTTTAGAATACATACAAAGCAGCACAGGTATTCAGAAATTCGTCACTTGACTATTTGGCACTGGTAAGACATTTCTTTAAAAATCAAGTACTTCTCTGTTCCTTTCCAAGTGACCAGAGTTAGTCCCTTTGGCCACCTCCTCCCCATCCCAGTCAATTCACACCCTCTAGCCATCTCCCCCATTCTTCCACACACTCTTAAAGATGAATTGCTTTGAACCTGCAAGCCTGTATTTTCTGTAGAAGCTGTATTTCAAATACTGGTTCCTGTTCTGTTATTGTTTCATCTTTACTGGTCTTTAAGTAAACCGTGTGTGTTGCTGATTTACACACTGATGGTAAAGACCATTTTAGAACTGTATGATGTAGTTCTTGCTATGAATGCACATTGTTGTAACAAACATGGAAACAGAGAATTTGTTAGCAGATAAGGACTGCTTGGCCCACCTAGTCTGACCATTTGTCCCAGCCTATACTGTCACTGAAGACTCTACCTGATCTCCTGTTACCCTCCTGCTTTGCAACCAAGATTTCTTTGTTCCTATCCCATGCATGCTTGAAACCTACCGTTTTCACCCCCACTACCTCCTCTGGAAGAGTGTTTGAGGCATCCACCACTCTTTCAGTGAAGAAGTACTTCCTCTCATTCCTCCAGAATGTCTCCCTTTCAGTTTCATTACATGCCCCCTAGTTCTTGTGCACATATTCTTCTGAAAAATACTCCCCTCCAATCATCCATGTTCTGCTATAGAACTCTGTGGCTGAAAGAGACATAAACTATATCATAGTGTTCAGTTCTAAAATGAAATTGACCACCAGTGTTTGAATCAGAAACACCCACTGAGTTTACTAGGAGATTAATAAAGCCTGAATAATGATGGAATGAAATCCAGTACATAAAGCAGACTGTACAGAACAAAGTGACTTACAGGCTCAGTACATAGATACTGTACATACGTAAATTCTGACAGCAGATAAAGACTCAGTCTATCCAGTCTACCTCTATTCTATTTAACTCTACTGTACATCTGACCTAACTTTGGAGTGAAGATACTGGGCCTCTTGCCCTCCCTGCCCTCAGTGCTCCCCTCCCTAGCTGTCCATCCTTTCCTTTCCTTTCTCTTAGGTCTTACTGTCCCCATGTGCCAATTCCATCCGTGTTTGAAACTGGTCACTGATTTGGCTTATGCCACTGTTGCTGGTAAACTATTTCAGGTATCCATCACCTACTCCATGAAAAAGTACTTCCTAAAAACCCTTTTAAATCTCAACCCTGCCAACCTCCACTCATGTCCCTTGGTTACTGTGAATTTATTCCTGATAAATAGATCCTGCAGTCTTCCCTGCTGATACCCCTCAAGAACTTTTAGGTCTCAGTCATGTTCCTTTTCTCCCTTTTGGCCTTGAGAGAGTACACGTTCAGGGTTTCTAGTCTCTTGCCATACATTCTCCCTTGATGTCTCTGTATCATTTTAGTTGCCCTGTTCTGAACATTCTCCAGGTAGTCCTTGTCCTTCCTGAGGTGGGGACTCAAGACCGGGGTATGATACTTAAGTTGCAGCCTCATTATGGAACTGTAGAGAGGCAGTATCACCTCTAACATGCTGCTGGTTAACACCCTATCTATACACCCCAGCATTCTGCTCACCCTCCCATATGCCTTGTTGGATTAGGCTTAGTATTTACTGTAGCATTGTCACTGATAATGACTCCCAGGTCTTTTTCTTGAGTAGTCTCAACTACCCCCCCCCCAATCAGTTCTAGCACTTTTCCTATCAATGTTCATAGCCGTATATTTCTAGGCATTGAATTTAAAACAGCACCAGCACAATGAAAAATGTTTTTTCCCAAAAAAATCTAATTTCAGTCGAAATTAAGAAATATATTAGCATACCTGTCAAATGTACTAGTCTAGGTAGCTCCTATGGTGTGCACATGAGTCTTTTTTTTATTTTTTTATTCCACACCCTTGTCAGGCCTACAATGCTATGCCAAATGTAGTGGCCATCTTTTTTTCTTGAGAAAAAACTAAATTAAAACATTTACAAAATACTCACATTTTGGTGGAATTAGAAAATTATACCACCAAATAAAGCTGGAAGATGTCTAGAATCTTTCATGGTGGAAAAAAGGTAGGGTTAAATTGTTTACCCTATTTCGTTGCACTGCTGCTTTGAGTTGGCACACCTTAAACCCCTTCTTCAGCTTGTCTCGATCCCTTTACATGTCCCTTATTCCCTCCTCCCTGTCCACACTCCCATAGATCTTCGTGTTTTAGCAGAGTTGGACTGTGCTCTAATACCATCTGCTATGTCAGATATGAAGATGTTTAGCAACAGTAGCCCCAGAACGTATCCCGGTGGTGCCCCACTAGTAACTCCCCTGACTCCCAAGAAATCCATGTTAACTACCACTCACTGAATTCTGAACCTTGAATAGTTCTCTATAGCATTTGATGAGTTTGTTCCCCACTCCTGTGTCCTATGATTTCTTAACCAGCCTTATATGGAGTACAGAGTTGAAGGGAAATCCAAGTATAGCACATGAACCGCTCGTTCCCATGCACACTGCCTTTGTAACCCAATCAAAAAGGTCTATTAGGTTAGTTGGGCATGATTTGCCTGTGATGAGCCCCTGCTGCCTCGTTTCCTGTAGTCAGTTATCCTCCAAGAACTCTACCAGGGACTTCCGGTGATGTAGCCGGTGGCACTGGCAGCTTAACTCACCGCTCTGATCCCCTAATACAACTCTAAAGGAGAATCCCACATTCATCGGATGCATCCTGGGGATTTAAGCAGTGAGTCAGATTGGGTTAATGCCCTACGATGGTTCGGATGAAAAAAAGAGGCTCGTTAATGGCAAAAGTCGTCACAGAAAATCAGCGAGGTAGAAGTATGGAAGGCCTCAGCCCGGCCCCCTCGCGCTCATCAGTGCTCTTGGTATCAGGAGCTGATGATTCCTGTTCTGATTCGGGCTCAACTAGTACCAGAGCTGAATCAAGGAAAATTATTAAGCTGCTTCACAAAATAGATGCTAAAGTTACAGATATTCAGAAGGATTTCAAGAAACTGGAATCGAGAACCACCTCAGCAGAACAGCATCTTGAGGGGTTGCAATCGGAACACATGGCTTTTGGAAGATCCTTATCATTTCTGTATGCAAGGGAGAAATTTTTAGCTGCAAGAGCCGAGGATAAGGAGGCGCGTTCTAGACGGAACAATATTAGAGTGGTTGGTATACCAGAGGGAGCCGAGCAGGCAGACATGGTTGCTTTTATGGACTGCTGGTTAAAGACTGAATTACAGTTGGGAGAAGACCCCCCATTAGAGATCGAAAGAGCTCACAGGGCCCTCGCACGAAGCCAGACAGGGGGCTCCCCCTAGAGCCATTATCATTAAATTCCTGAGATTTCCGACTAAAGAAAAGATTTTGCGATTGGCATGGGCGAAGAAGGATTTGAATTTTGATGGCACAAAGGTATTTGTGGACCAAGATTTCCCCCCAGCTTTGGCCCAGCATCGGAAGAAAGTGCTGGGAGTGATTAAACAGCTCAGAGAGAGGGGCTGGAAAGCCCAGTTACGATACCCTGCCAGATTGTGGTTAGAAACACCCGAGGGCCCAAAAATCTATGATTCATTGCTGGTGGCTCGGGACTTTTTGGAAGCCAACAATATCTCAGTTCCTGACATTAAAGAAGAGATCGCTGAAAAAGAAGTTGAGCAGTTATTGTGGGCAGTGGTTCCAGGTTCTAAGGACACTAATCGGCCTCACGCCAAGATGGATTCAGTGTTACCTTTGCATGTGGACTTATCCAAGTGGCTTCTTAGAAAGAACACTTCAGAAGAGACCGGTTGAATTATTGTGACGTTCACCTGGTGTTATATCTAACCCACTGATGCTTTGACTGTTGAACACTATCTTAGCCTGGCTATGATGGTTTTTTTTTTCTGTACCATTAGCTAACTTTAATAGGCCCAGTATGGAGAGATCGGTTGGATAGTGGGTTTACCTGTGGGCCTTTGCCCCCTTTCTCGGGTCTCCTAGTCGCTGGCTTTGCATCCCTGGTGGCTCTCCTGCTCCGAGGAAGTCGGGGGTCACCTGGGAGCCTCGAGCCCTCGACACATGGAGTAGGGTTTTGAATGGGCGGACCTTTTTGTCCTGGCGGTTGAACTCCACCCAACAACATTCTAGGGGGGACTCCTTCCTGGAGTCCAGCTTATATTATGATCCCCTTGGATTTTTTTGTGGCCTACCACGCATTCTTCCACACCCGCAGTAGGTGTTATTGCCAGGATGGGAAGGGGGATCTGGTGTTGCGATGGGAGGGTATGGGCTCAATAATATAGACCAGGGGTTCTCAATTGGTGAGGCCAGCCTCCCTGGGCAGGCCCCAACCTGCTCCAGGGGAGGCTAAAGCAAGTCTGAAAAAGTACTGTATTTAAATTTTGAGTTTTATATATTTTGTGTGAAGAGATGATGCAAACTGAAAGAGGATAATAGTAGGTGAATGAAATGTATTTACTAATAGGTGACAAGGGAAGGTGAATGAAAGGCTTATTTCAGGTGTACCCAGGGAAGGGTAGGAAATGAATACATTTCAAAAGGTAACTGCAAAACAATCAAGAAATACACAATGCACATAAGTGCAAACAAATATGAACAATAAACTAATAATAAGTGGCGGTAATTGATCAATTTGTATTCTGATGGCAGAACAGCCCAAATACAAGGGTTGAGCATAGAAGTGCTAAGAGCAATAGCAGAAGGAGCAAAGTAATCCCTGAGAAGTTGTTTAGAGTAGGGAAGGATGGGAGAGGCAAAGCATGTAGGAAGGTTATTTTATATAGAGAAGAAACAGAGAAAGTAGTCTGACCCATGAAGGTACTGCAACAAGGGGTAACAATGGTTCATGAATGAAAATAGCAGAGTACGTAGGTTGGCCTGTTTGGGGTCACAATAAGCTGAATAATATTTGTTTATTTTATTTATTTGTTATTCAGATAACACCTTTGAGCACAGGAGCTCTTTTTCAAAGGTTCCACGTCAGTTTAAGACAAAGAACTGAATGTGAGCCAAGTACTCAAAAGAGTTTCAATTTAGTCATGGTGTACTGCACAAAGTACAGTATGTTATTTTTCTCTGGTGAGGCCCAAGATTATTTCAGTTTTTGGGGAAGGCTCAAAATATTTTCCATGGATTTGGGGAGGCTCACTGTGACAAAGTCTGAGAACTATTGATATAGATGGAGGGGGGCCTCTAGAAGTGGTGGTAGTAGTACTGGAGGGCAAGGGGGACCACCCATCACATATCAGCATTATTGGCCCTCTTGGAGTAATAGGGTTTGGTTCTCTTGCCTCGGGCTTTGGTGGTGTAAAGAGGGATTTGGGGGAGTGCTTGGGAACAGCCTGATTGCCTCTGTATCCTCCCTCTGGTGGGTTCACTGGGGGGTGGCAGGGGAACGTCAGCATCCTGCATTAGAGATCGGTGCCACACGCGGTTTGTGTGTGGGTTGTCTGCACTTTCCTCCTTCCCCACGAACCATGCTTTTTCGCAATGAGCCATTGGGTTTCTTAAAGGGCAACCAGCTTTAGCAGCAGGCGACCCTCCAGCTGGATGATGTCATTAATAGGGTGAGGGTTTTTTTCTTTTTTCTTTCTTATACCCCAGGGAAATATTTGGGGAGGGGGGTTTGTGGGGGGGTTATGGTTTTTTTTTCCTCTCCCCTTCCAATGGAGTCAATTGGGCTGGATTCTCCTACAGGAGTCACATGTAGGATAAGGAAACTGAGGGGATAATAAAGGTCCCTCGATGGAGTTGGCGCCAGATGATAGACGGGTGTTTTGTTTTCAGAACCCCTCCCGGAAGTTTTTTCAAAACATAAAGAGAGGGCATTGGCTAGGGACTCCCTTGAGAGGCGAGCCACCTGACCCTTTCACTTGATGGAGTGTTGTTCCCTCTAGGGGGAAAATAGTTATTCTCCCTTCACGCCTGGGGCCGACTGAGCTAAAATTTTTTTGGTTCAGTCGATGACCCAGGCTGCCGAGATCTTACTTGCAGCAACTGCTGGTTGTTGCACTCCCATAGGGGAGGTAGACCCGGAGCCTGCGGTGCTGGGTACACAAGCCTTTGGATTGAGTGTGCGTTTGAGTGGCTGTGATGTCTGATGTTCTATCTACTTTCATCTTTCTCTTTCTTTTCTGTTCTTTTTTTACTTTTGGGAGAGTACCTCGTTGTGTGATTGGGTTCCATTATTTTCTGGTTGGATGCAAGATCAGTAAGAATGTTGTAGTTTGGCTCATAAACAAGGTATGGCTGATTTGACTATAGGCTCCTTGAATGTTAAAGGGATTAATAATGTGATTAAGCGTGCAAAGATATTGGCAGAATTTAATAGGGAAAGGTGTGACATTGCCTGCCTGCAAGAAACAAAGCTTACCCTGAGAGAGCATATGAAATTACGCAGAAACTGGGTGGGCACGGTTCACTCCAATGAACACCCACAACTCAAAAGAGGAGGGGTGGCAATCCTGTTTCATAGGGGCCTTCCGTTTCAGATTCAAAAGGTGGCCAAATCAGGGCGGGGCCACCAACTGACAGTCTCGGGAGTTTACAAGGGGCAAATGATCCATTTGGTGGGAGTTTATGCCCCCACTCCACCCTCGGGAGAGTTTTTCCGGTCTCTCTTCGATTCAGTCGCCGGCTTACCCCCTGGTCAGGTTATTTTAATGGGGGATTGGAATTGCATCCAGGATGTGAGTATGGACAGGAGCGCCACCAAAACCCCTGGGTCCAAGTCGTGTTCCTGTCTACTCCGCAACCTGGTTGCAGAAGCCGGATTAACAGATCCGTGGCGTCAGTGTAATCCTTCTGCAAAAGACTTTACTTTCTTTTCTCCTGTCTCGAATACATACTCAAGATTGGACAGATTTTATACTCAGAGAAATGCTGCGCATTCCTTCAGAGATAAATCTATCCTCCCCAAAACCATTTCTGATCATATCTTGATTAAAGCAAAGCTCGTCTGGGATGTTGATGGGGGATTATGGAGGTTTGACCCAGGATTAATTAACGATAAACAATATACAGAGTCGACGAGGAGAGTTATCCAGTGTTACCTTAAAGAAAATACTGAGGCAGTCTCGAGACCTAAATTTCTGTGGGATGCCTTGAAGGCAGTAGTGAGAGGTCATATGATTGCCTTTGCTTCCCACAGAAATAAACAGTTTCAGGTTCGCATCAAGGAGGCTCTTGCTTCTATTGCAGACCTAGAGGCAGTCCATAAACGTACTGGATCCCAGAGGGTGTTGAAGAAATTAAGGGAAGCAAGGGAAATGTACAATTCCTTATTACAAAGGTGGGTGGAGAATTCCCTTAGATATGCTGGGCAACGTTATTATGAGAGGGGAGAGAGGGCTGGAAAACTGCTGGTGCTCAGACTCCGTAAACAGGCGGCTGATAGGTATGTAGCTAGGGTAAGCTCGGATTATCCTAACCTCCCCTGCAGGACCCTCCCTGGCGAAATTGCACAGGAGTTTGCAAAGTTTTACCTAACAACTATATAAGAAAGAACAAACACCAGATCATAATAGAAAAATTAGAATTTCTGCAGGAGGTAAAGCTCCCTGCATTATTGATGTCCAAAGGCAGCCTTAGAGGCTTCTTTACGGAAACAGAGGTGCGAGCCATTAAATCCCTGGGTTCTGGGAGGGCTCCCGGACCAGACGGATTCACTTCTGAATTTTATAAGCAGTTTCAGGAAGATCTGGTTCCCTTGTTTACTAGAGTTTGCAATGTGGCCCAGGAATCAGGTGCCTTGCTGGATACATGGGAGGAAGCCATTATCTCGGTTTTGCCAAAGGCCGGTAAGGACCCCGCCTCCTGTGCAGGGTACAGACCCATCTCGCTACTTAACCAAGATGTTAAGATTTTTGCTAAAATTATCAGCATGAGGTTGCAAGGAGTGGTTCATACCCTTGTCCACCCGGACCAAACTGGGTTCATTCCTGGAAGACATATTCAGGACAATATTAGGCTACTCCTCAATGTAATCTCTTCTGCACAGCTCCCCATTGATTCTCCCCTTTCAGCAATACTATCGTTGGAGGCAGAGAAAGCCTTCAATCATCTAAATTGGGAATATTTGGATTCAGTATTGGGGGCATTTGGTTTTGGAGAGAGATTTCGTGCCTGGATCTCTAACCTATACATCAAGCCGAGAGCCAGAGTCCGGGTGAATGGTACGATCTCCAGGCAATTCGGGATTGAGCAGGGTACCAGGCAGGGCTGCCCTCTCTCCCCTCTCCCCTCTCTTGTTCGCCCTTAGTTTGGAACCTATGGCTGCTTATATCTGGCAATCAGATCTTTTTCGGGGCTTGCAAATTAGGGGGGTCGAGGTTAAGGTCTCGCTTTATGCAGATGATACCTTACTATATATTTCAGATCCGGTAGTAGCGGTACCTAAGATTTTCAATTTTCTTTCTGAATTTGGCACTCTCTCAGGTTACAAGGTTAACCCAGACAAGTCTGAGCTATATCCACTGGGAGGGACTAAGAATCAACCCCTACCAGAGGTACAGCAAATTAAATGGTGCAGGACGGGTTTTAGATATCTGGGGATATGGGTTCCTAGGGATTTTAAGGCTTTATACAACACGAATCATTTAAAGATTTTGGAGGATATAAGGGAGGATTGCAACAGGTGGAAGGAACTTCCTCTCTCTCTATTTCTGGCAGGAGAGAGTCCATTCACATGAATATTCTTCCCCGACTGTTGTTTGTACTGGGAGCCATCCCTTTGAAGCCCCCCAGGAATTTCTGGCATGATGTAAGGTCTACACTCTCCAAATTCTTACGGTCTGGGCAGAAATCCCGAGTGAAGTGGAAGATAATGGTCACCCCAAGGGAGAGGGGTGGTTTTAGTATCCCGGATATCCAGAAATATTTTTGGGCATCACAATTATTACCTCTAGTGACCATGACCCGTGACCCTCCACCTAGGTGGGTTCAGATTGAGATGGCTGACTCTCCTTTGGCAAACATCTCAGATTTAATCTTCTTGGACACACCTAGGTTGGGTCAGTTGGATTTCAGAAACCCTTTCACAAGATTGATTTTGCAGGTATAGAAAGACATGAACTTAAAATTAAGCACTAGTCTAAAGCTTAATCCACACACGACTATCCAGAGTTGCGTGGATTTTGGCCCACTAAGATGGGATATGGGCTTCCGCTGTTGGGCAAGAAGGGGGCTGGTTAATCTCGGCCAGCTTTTTAATCAGAATTCATTTAAATTGTTTCAGCAACTAAAAACGGAATTTAACCTCCATAATAAGGATTTCTTCCGTTATCTTCAGATTAGACACTATGCCCATATAAACGAACAACAAATTGAGATGGGCACAATGCTTGGGGGTAACCCGGTACTTCAGTCCATCTCTTTCCTGATCAGACAGTCAGCCCATGAAAAGAAAATAATTTCCAGGTTGGTCACAGGGATGAATCAGGCCGAAAGAGATTTCTTACAACCGGTCAAGGAGAAATGGCATAGGGAAATGGGGACGGTCTTGTCAGATGCTGATTGGAACTCTATTTGGAGGTCTGTTCACACTACAACATGCTCCCTTTTCTGGCAAGAGTTTCACTGGAAAATAGCCATTAGATTTTTTAGAGTTCCTGTGATGACAAAACATTTTGAATTGCACCGCTCAGATCTTTGTTGGAGACACTGTCGGTTGGTTGGCACCCACCTCCATATATTTTGGGAATGTGATGTTATACAAGAGTTCTGGAGGGAAATAATAGATAAATTCAATAATATTTTTGAGCTAACACTACCAAGTTCCCCGCAGTACTGGTTATTAGGATTGCCACCCCCCCTCCCAGATGGCTTCTAGATCTGCTCGTCTCCTGTTTGGAATTCTTGTGGCAGCAGTTCTTAAAGCTATCACTCTCTCATGGCTTACCCCGGATAAGCCTACTCTCACAACATGGATTGGTATCTGTACCAGGATATTAGATATGGAATATTTAACAGTCAAATTAAGATTATCTGTAGATAAGTTCAAAATGAGATGCTACCTTTTTGCATTTCATGGCTGCATGAGAGGAGGCAAATAATGGACTTGCTCGCTAATTAGTGCTTAAACTTATTTGGTCTCTCATAGTCACTATGTTAACATTTTATCTGACATTGTTTTTATGTTGTACAATATGGACAAGGGACCTGCCCTGTGGTATCTATTAGAGGAATGAATATGCCCTGGTGTCCAGTAGAGGAGGCATGCTTGAGGCCTCCATTATCAACTTAAGCTTTTCTGTTTTTTGTTTGTTTGTTTGCTCTCTTTAACTTTCTCTTTTACTCTTTCCTTGTCTTCATCTTCTTGTATGTGTTTTTTTGATCCCAGGCGGTACTCTCCCACTTTTTGTGTCGTGTTTCTACTTTTCTCTTTAAATATTAATTCCTACCTCCCTTCCTTTGCTTTCTTCTTTCACTTTACCAATCCCTCTTGGACCTCCGACTACTGTTTCCATTTCTTTTCTTTCTAGTGTCGGATTTATATCTTTCTATCTTTCCCTATAGACATTGATGGTTATTATGGCATTCAATGATTGTGGAATTGCATTGTCAAAATGTCTACTTCCATCTGTATCTTCTTTGAAAATACTTCTCAATAAATTGCTATTTCAAAAAAAAAAAAA
Source organism: Neoceratodus forsteri (assembly GCA_016271365.2). Classification (NCBI taxonomy): domain Eukaryota; kingdom Metazoa; phylum Chordata; order Ceratodontiformes; family Ceratodontidae; genus Neoceratodus; species Neoceratodus forsteri. The sequence continues at coordinate 695,360,905 of CM057459.1, read as the reverse complement.
AAAAAAAAGAACTCTACCAGGGACTCATTTATGATGGTTTGCAGCAGCTTCTATACTATCAAGGTCAGGCTTATGGGCCTGCAGTTTTCAGGCCATCTTTAATCCCACTCTTATGGAGTGGTACCAGATTACCTACCCTCCAATCCTCTGAAATGACCTCCCTGTTTCCAGGGAGTAGTTAAATAGATCAGCCAGTGGTGCCATCACTGTCTGATTCACCTCCTTCAGCACCCTAAGGTGCATGCCATTGGGTTTTGGTGATTTATTTACATCAGGGCCCTGGATCCCTTGAACACTCATTCTTCTGACACTATTCCTACCCCTGATTTGCTTTTCTGTACTCCAATTCAGTGCAGTTCTCTTTCTCTTACAACATGCTGTACCAGGAGCCACCAATGTCTTTTTACAGACACACCCTCCCTTTCGTACTTCTCCCAGTCCCAAAAGTATGATTTTGTTTTAGTGGGCCTCCTCACAACCCTTGATCCATGATTTGGGATGACTAGTGGTTCCAAAGCCTGACTACTTCAGTTGTCCCCCATAACACACCTGCTCCCCATAGGTTTTCAGTCATCTGACTGATAGTATGAACAGGGCACACATCAGGGAGGTAGAAGCAACAGTCTGGATCACTGATGCTAGGCAAACTAATAGGTCAGTCTGCTAGGCATCACTAATGCAGGCTGCTCCACTGCCCCTCCCTCTTCTATTTATGTATTTGCAGTACTGAATTCTGCATGAAATTCCCCTTAAAAATAAATTAAAACAGTATGGGTGTAGCTCTGAACAAGAGGGACACACTCTGATCTCCTCACTATGTTGCGTTTCTGTGCTTTTGCCTTGCCGATTCTGACTCCTCTACCACCTAGCACCATTATAGCACCCTGGCAACTTTTTTCAATGAATTCTGCTGTATTCTGCACTGATTACAAAGTATGAATTTTCTGCCATTATGCAGAAAAACTGACAACTGGCAAAAGTGATTCTGTTAAGATGGAATACTTCAGAGACAAAGCCCAGCAGAGGGCTGGGCAAAATGTTAGACGTGTTACGTCACCAATGTGGCCATGCTGGGTGTAGGGTTACTACCTTTTAAGAAGCCCAAAGTGGGACATATCCTCCTGAAACATGATTTTTCGCAGTACAAGATAAAACCTTGACCAATGCAACAGACTTGTTTTCTCAAAATATTTAGAATTGAGACTAGGTGTTGTAGTTTTTTAGTTGTTTCTGTTGTGTCTTATCATTTAAAGGTATTTTAGTTAAGGTATTATAGTTTTCTACAACATTAAGAGGAAGTTAGAAAATATTTTTTCCACTATAAGAAGTCAGGACATGCAGTATTTTTCATGTTTTTTTGCAGGACACAGCTGCCCAAATCAGGATGGTCCTGCAAAAATCAGGACAGGTGGTAACCCTAGCTGGGGGTGTGATACACACCATGCCTGTAAGGTAAATGCACTTTTTGCACACTGCTGAGCTGCTTATGTGGAATAATAAATCATATAGTACCATGAGCACATCAATATCAGTGATTGCTCGTATTTTGTGTAGTTGCAGGTGTGTCAACCATTTTTCTGAGTTATCATTCAAATCTTTTGCTGCAGAGCAACAGTTCTGGGTGAGGCATGCTTTTAAACTTCTTCTAGGTTATTAATCACTAACATGATTTTAGCCAGTCAGAATGTAGAGCTACTGTACCTCTTCTTCGTGTGCAGCGTGCTCTCGTGCGGGAACACTCAGAGGGAGCATTTCACTTCAACACCAGGGGGACAACGGCAGAATAAAATAAGAAATACTAAATGTGTTATAAATCACTTGAACTAAACTTGAGTGATTTATAATAAGTTAACTGCAACTCTGAAGGATGGTAAAAGAGTCCTATCCTAACGTTTGGGCAAACAGAACCATTCGGCTTTACTATACAGCCCTCTCACCCACACCACAGGCTTGGAGCCTCTTATACAACAGATCACTGGAAACAGGAGATGTTCCAAGGGACTGGAGGAGAGCTGATGTAGTTTTGCTCCACAAAAGTGGCAGCAGGGTAGAGGCTAGCAACTATAGTCCAGTCAGTCTCATATCAGTGGAGAGGAAATGATGGAAAAAACTGTTACAAAGCTAGTAGAATATCTTGAGTCCAGAGGGTTGCAAGACTAAAGAAAGCATGGATTCACAAGGGGTAGGTCATGACAGAAAAGTCTCATAGATTTCTTTGACTGCTGGGTGGCCAGGAAAATAGATCAAAGAAGGGCAGTGGATGTGGCCTATTTGGATTTCAGCAAATCCTTTGACATTGTGTGATATAGGGAGATAGATAAAGAAGTTGGATGTTCTAGGGGCGGGAGCCAAAGTTGCAAACTGGGTAAAATACTGGTTAATGGATAGGCAGCAGAGGGTGGTGGTAAATGACACTTACTCTAATGAGGGGAGGGTGACCAGTGGGGTTCCACTGGGTTCAGTATTGGGGCTGGTCCTGTTCAGCATCTTCAGAAGTGATATTGCAGAAGAGCTTGAAGGGAAGATATGCCTTTTTTTGCAGACGACAGCAAGATCTGAAACAGGGTGAATATTCAGGAGGCTGTGGACAAAATGAGAAGGGACCATAAGAAACTTAAGAAGTGGTCAAGTGCAAGGCAATTGTGGTTCAATGCCAAAAAGGGTAAACCCATGCACCTGAGGCACTGATACCCATGAGCTGAGTGTAAAATGTGGTGGTGGGGGGGAAGTACTGTCAGTCACTAAGAAGGAAAGGGACTTAGGGGCTATCTGATGATCTCAAAGTCACAGGGCAGTGTAAAGGTAGTGGGTAGGGTCAGTAGAATGCTGGGGTGCACAGGAAGAGGTATCACAACAGGTGGAGTGGTGTGGTATTATCACTGTAGAGATCCTTGGTGAGCCCACAGCTTGAATATTGTGTATAGTTCTGGAGGTCACATCTCATAAAAGAAAGGATAGAGGCAGTCCAGAGGATGGCAACTAAAATAATACATGGGTTGCATGAGAAACCGTACAATGAGAGGTTGAGGGATCTCAATATTTATACCCTGGAGTAGAAGAGGGTGAAAGGGGACATAATAGAGACCTACAAGAACCTCACAGGAGTGAATAGAGTACAGGTGTGGACCCTGTTTCAAATGAAAAAGTGCAACAGAACATGAGAGCATACAATGATGCTAGAAGAGAGGATTTCAAGAGGGCTGCGAGGAAATACTACAATACTACTTCACTGAAGGAGTGTTGGATACCTGGAAAAGCCTGCCACAAAAGGTAGTAGGGCCAAAAACCTGTGGGGGGTTCAAACATGCATGGGATGGACATAGGGGAACACTAGTGAACAAAGAGAGTTGGGGAGGGTCACAAAACACCAGTTAGGGTCTGCTGGGACAGAATAGGAAGGGGAAAAAACTGGACAGACTGACTTAGCCAAACAGTCATTTTCTGCTGACATATTCTATGGGCAGGATTCACAAAGCAGATGCACTAGGCACAAATGAGATGTGCCAGCACAACCCAGAAATGCTCCATGGAGCCATTCACAGACAGCGCAGATGCCCCAGCGCAAGCCTTATGTGCTACACCGAACAGGATGCTCCGGAGATGGAATGTAATGACATGCAGTGCAATTCGAGGGGGCGTGTAACTGCATATACAGCACAAAGCCATTCACAGAGCAAAATGTATGCACAAGTACGGAGCATCCACAGTGCAAGTACCAAATGTGCCATGTGGAGATAAGTATAAAAGGAGTAGACTTAAGGGCAAGCACCCAGCAGGCTGACAGCAGGATAGCAGGAGCAAGCTGGAGGAGAGAAGCAGCTGAAACCAACAGTGGATGGTGAACCATTCCTGATTGTGGGCACGATAATGGGGATGAGGAAACAGGCAAATCAGCAACGTGGTGGCGGAAGGCACCATAGGCGGCCAGCCCCGTGGTGGTATCATGCCAGACTGACGTTTGAACAGCTGGCGGACACTGAAACAGCCGGCCAATACCGCCTGAACAGGGCTATTCTGAGGCAGCTCTGTGAGCTGTGCCATGACTAAATGCAGGCACCCACTGGAAGAGTTCATGCCATAGCAGTGGAGACCAAGGTGATAACAGTAATGTGCCTGCTCACCACAGAAACCTTCCAGAGGCCAGCTGGAGACACCACTGGCATCTCCCAGCCATCCACATCCTGTTTCCTCACACAATTCCTCACCGTACTGCTCCCACATGCTTCAGAATTTATCCATTTCCCAAGCACACAGGGGGAGCAGACAGAAGCCATGCAGCAGTTCCACAGGGTGGCATGCATGCCAGGCATTACAGGGCCCATTGACTGCACCCATGTGGCAGTCCACGCACCCCCTGGCGAGGATGCCATGAAATATGTCAACCACAAGGACTAGCACTTGATAAACTGCCAGGTGGTGTGCAATGCCACTGGGCACATCAGCAATGTCTGTGCCATACACCCTGGGAGCACACACAATGCCTTCATATGGCACCAGTCCTCCCTCTACTGCTGGTTTGAGACTGGGAACATACCCAGCAGACAACTCGTAGGTGTGTGGGTCACACAGAACTGCACATGAACAGGACACCATGGCGCAGCACAGGATGGGAGGGGGAAGGTGTGCAAGTGGCACGATACAATATACGCAGAGGGAGTAACACAGGTGGGACACTGGGGGGGACAGTGTTGCAACTGTGCACACAGGGGGACAGTGCAGCAGAACAACAATGCATGGGAGGTGGGGTGCAGTGCAACAGTAGGCACGTGTGGTAGGGCAGAACACACCACATACAGCCACGCATGGGTGACCACCGGGCACCTGGGGGCAGAAAATGGGAGTCGGAATACGTACGGGCAACCATGGCCATCAGCATGGGCAGACCTGTGCAGCATGGCCAGGCCACAGCAGTTGGGAGGGGGATGTAGGCAGGCAGAAACGGTCAATACACGGTCTGGGGTGTACAACTGGCACTCACACCAGTGCATCATGGTGCAGGGGGGAAGGCATGATGCATAGTTAAGCAGTGGAGTAATGGCCTCCCTTGCCCCCCACAGGTGAAGCTGCATACCCCCTCTGACCCTGGCTCCTGACACCATTTCGATGACCTGGAACAGAGGTGGAGGAGTGCTACAACAAGGCACACATTGCTATGCTCGCCATCATCGAGCGTGTCTTCGGCATGCTGAAGATGCACTTCCAGTGTCTGGATAGGTCTGGTGGTGCCCTACAGTATAGACCAGAGAAGGCCTGTGGCATATTCCTGGCCTGTAGTATACTACACAACATGGCCACTGACCATGGAATAGCTATCCAGGCTGAGGAGGGAGACAGTTCTGGGAAGGAGGATGAGGAGGGGGACAAGGATGCAGCGGTCCAGGGGCATCGGACTGGACCACCACTGCCACGCCAGGACCCATGGCTGGTCACCAGGGCCTGGCAGCACAGGAACATCATTGTGGAGGAGCACTTTGGTGACTGCAGGTGAGTATCACAGGTGGGTACTACACGGATGGCACCCCACACCACACACACGTATCCACACAGCCAGACACACATCACAGGCAATGCAACAGCAGCAGTGCCGCTGTGCAGTGCACCAGTGATGGCGACCATGCTGTACACACACACACACACACACACACACACACACACAAGCACACACAGCAGGATCCAGGATCCACATGTCCATGGGCCACAGTGTATATGCTGGGGATGGCATGGATCAGTGTACTGCTGTTGGCAGACATGTACAGCAGACACAGGACCGCACTCATCATGCCCATGCCACACAGCACAACAATGGTGCACATGCACATGGACATGCATGTAGCAATGCACAGGTGACCCACAATGGCAATGCACTGGGGCAAGTACATGCCACCCAAGCCACCCTTGGCATGGGTAGCCAGGTGAGTGGGCCACAGAGGTTGCAGGTGCTGGGGCCATGTAAGCAGTGACCCAGATGTCACAGGGAGGCACCACGGCCACCACAGACATGTGGCCAGCCACGCCCTTGGCTGGTGGTTGCTGATGTAGCACCAACAGCTATAGGGGGGTAGCCAATACCCCTAGAGGGGTACTGCAGCGAGACCATGAACGGGTGCTCACTGGCGTTTTGTCCCCATGATCCATGTCAGATATGGGGATGATAGGCATGGAGAGATGTGGGGCTGGCATCAGCAGCAATGGGTCCACCTGATGCCACTACCTGGGCATGTGTGAGGTATTCCTGGGTGTTCGGCTGGAGGCCTGGTGGCCACATTGTGCACTGGAAGCACATGCAGCCTTGGCAGCATGCACAATCTGCTCCAGAGCTGCAGTCATGCCCACCCACAGTAGGCATGTCTCTGCCAACATCTGGGCATGCCACACAGCCACTGACTTGTGTTAAATGGCCAGCAGCATCTGAAGGCCCCTGAGTTCCACCGATAGGGATGCCTGCCCCTCCACGGTGTCCTACAGGAGGCATGTATAGGCCTTAATCTCATCAGCGGGTGAAGGCTCACGGGGACGGTGCCGACGAGCAGGTGGTATGACAGCCTGCTGCTGTGCATCCACTGTTGGTGGATGCACCACAGCAGGCTGGGGTATGGGTGGGTACTGGGCTTGTGCAACTGCAGCACATCCAGGTATGACTGCATTACTGTCCACCGCTGCCTGTGGCAGACACACATCACCCTGCTGACCCACGCTGGCAGTCCTCGCCACCACAGCAGCACCAGGCACAGAGCCCACAGCAACCACCATCGAGGGTGGCCATGTTGGCTCTGTGGGCATGCTGTGGGTGGCAGGAACAACAATGCCTGCAGGTGCCACCTGTGCATGCACCTGTGCCTCATGTGACCCACTGTTGGTCATGTCCTCCCAGAGTTGTGTGGCATCAGGATCATCAGCATCATCACTGTATTCCCCCTGTGTACCAGATGCCAGCACCACCAGGGCATCATTGATGTCCACAGTGTCCTCTGGGTCATCATCAGTCAAACCCAGGAAACCTTCCAGCCAAGTGGCATCATGGTCACCAGCTATGGCACCACTTGCCGAGGTGTTTGATGGGCCTGCCACCACTGGTGATGTGGACAGGGATGCAGTGGTGTGAGATGGTCCAGGGGCAGCACCATCCCCAGTCCTGGCCATAGCCCTGTGGGACGGCCTGGCATCATCCCCTGCTGTGGCATCCTTCAGTGCACCAGCCATGGCAGCACCCATGAGGTGTGATGGAGCTGCAACAGAAAGAAGGGATACATGGTCACAAACATTGGTGACGGTAGTGGTCAGACAGGCATGTACATTTGGACATAGAAGTGTGCCATTGGTGCACCTGACAGTCTCTGCGATGGACATGCAACACTCGGTACACTGATGCAGCCATGCACAGGCACTAGCTGGAGAGGCCTAGTGCCTGTACACACCCCCATGTTACCATGTGGGACTGTGCAACACCCTGGCCAACACCCACTGGGATGGCAGCACTGGTGTGCAGAGAACTGCAATGCCACGGGTGCCCCCCCAAGACATGCCCAGCCCATCACACGACTGCACAACATGGAACATGGATGGGGCACACAGATCCATGGTCGATGCACACAGGCACATGGCCTGACAGTCACACACAGCAGGGCTGTCATGGCGCACATGGCACACACAAGCAGACAGGCATGCATTCAGGGCATGTATATATAGAAACATAGAAACATAGATTTTGACAGCAGATAAGGACCGCTTGGCCCACCCAGTCTGCCCATTTCCCTACCTAATGGATAAGCTGCAAATCCTAGTTAACCAGCAGCCTACTTCTTCCTACCCCAACCCCCTAGAATTGCCTTATGACTGTCCCATGCATGCTTGAATTCCACCACTGTTTTTGACTCCACAACCTCCTCTGGAAGGCCGTTCCATGCATCCACAACCCTCTTTGTGAAAAAATACTTCCTTAAATTAACTCTGAGCCGCCCCACTTCTATCTTCAAATTGTGCCCCCTTGTTCTTGCACCTCTTTTTTTGAAAGATGCTACCCTCTTGGACTTTGTTGATTCCCTTGAGGTACTTAAAAGTTTCTATCATGTCCCCCCTCTCCCTCCTTTCCTCGAAGCTATACATATTTAGCTCCTTAAGTCTCTCTTCATATGTCTTCCGGTGCAGACCCTGCACCATTTTAATTGCCCTCCTCTGAACAGCTTCCATCCTGTGGATTGTGGTGTGGAACAACTGACTGGGTGTGCCTCTGTTCCACCATACGTACAGTGCTGCGATGGGCTGCCACCCATCTGGAACCCCCTTCCAGGAGCACCCTGCACAGCTGCACAGCTGCACAGCCCATGCTGGCCACAAGCAGCTCCTCTGTGGGTATGAAGTGCACCCCTGTCTGCGAACCACCCCCGTCCTACTCAGGGAGGCCTCTATGTGTGCCACCTTCTCCTTGGCTCTCCTCCTCTCATCATTCAGATGTTTTATGCCCTCCTGTGGTGTCCTGTTCTATTTCCCAATGGCGTTGACATGCCATGCCACTGTCTCCCAGCCCTCATCCCTCAGCTGATGGCTGCCACCCCTGCCAGACTGGACGTCCTTTCACAGCAGATATGCTTCAGTCAGTGCCCTATCCTTGTCACCAGTGAAGTTTGGACATCTGCATCCAGCAGTTGTGTCTCATCCAGTCATGTTGTCTTCTGTAGGTGAGAATACGCAGTCATTAGCCCTACACAAGCAGCTCCATATATGTGCAGGCACGGCATCTGGCTGCAGCAGGATCATAGCACCCCACCTGCTGACCACACTTCCACCTGCCATGCATATCCGGAACAGGATCTGAGACTGTCAGGGACAGCTGTGCATTGGCCATCCAGTCCTGTTGCAGTGGCATGTGTAGACGCACTGTCCTGCACATGATGCAGGTGTTGCATGTCATGTAACACTGGATGGTGGTCAGGACTGCAACCCACATGTCAGCCATCTATGGTGCCATAGTACACCACCCACCAGCAAATTCCCTCCCCCCAGGCTGGGCCTTGTATGGCTAGTGGGACACTGTGTGGCACTCACCTGGATGTGTCTGTTGTCCGTGAACAGGCGTGGACAATAACTGTATGTCCAAGGCCTCACACTGTCCTCTGGTACTGCTACGCCCTCTTTGGAAGAATGTAAACAAACTTACCTTCAAGGCTGCAATTTCTCTCAGTCACCTGAGCTCTGTGGAGGCACATTCAGAAGCATTTATGGCTCAGGGCATGCAAATGAGGTATGGAACATCTTTAATGGGATGCTAAATAGGTGAGATGCCCCTGAATTCGGCAATGAGCTGATTTGGGAGCAATATATGTGAATTGCATAATGCCTTCAGCGCATCCCAATCAGCATAGTGCATCTGCTGTGTTGGGCGCATCTCCACATGGCGCAAATCCCGCGCATGCATGTGGGACATGGGGCAAATCCTGAATATGGTACAACTGTCACGGTGCATTTACATGCATGCGCGATTGGTCTGACGGACAAAGCGCTAACAGTCCAGTTTCACTGACCATGCGATTGTCTCTGGCTGTGCATAAACGTTCACATGTGCGATGACTGCTGTGCTGCCTGTGCATTGCCCATTGATCATGCAACGGGTGGTATTACATACCTGTAACATAGCTGCCCGGCACTGTAGCGGTCTAAGATGGTGTCCCACAGAGTGCTCATGCGAGACCGGCCATGACTCATGACCCTGCATTCCCTCCCTGGCAGAGCACTGTGTGCATGTGCGATAGCACACTATTGGTGGTAATTGTGCATCAGCATGCTGTGCGTGGTGCATTGCATGACCGCTACATGCGCATGTGGCTTGACTGTGCCATTCAAGGACAGCAGCATTGTCTGTGTACACCTGCTCTGCTGACACTGTGTGTGATCATTCCACGTGCCCAGAGGATGGGCCCAAGGGCCATGAACTGCAGTGAGGTGGAGCTCCTCAACCTTGTGGCCCTGGTGCTGCAGGTTGAGGGGCAGCTATTTGGGTCAGATGACCTCAGTGAGCCATGGTCTGTTGTGTGGGTCCAGATTGCCACACAACTGGTGCGCAGGACAGTGGTCTTCCACACTGGGGAGCAATGCAAACACCAGTACAGTGATCTGCAGTGCATGGACCAGGACAGGCTGATGAGCCTATAGGATCATGCACGCAGGGGTGCTGTGCCACACCCAGGTATGTCATAGTACTACACATGCACAGGGGTAGCATGGGGATTGGGGTGGCCTCACTGCACACCACTACACACACAGAGACACTCACACACATGTGGGCACAGTGGCCCATGCACAACATGGCCATTGCCTGCACAGCACAGGGAGTCGGCGTGTGTGCCATGGTGCTTGGGTGGGGCATGGCCACTGTGGCATGTGTGGGGTGACATAGCCATTGGCATTGCATGCATACATCTGCACACATGGTGGGCATGGGAAGGGGTGCTATGCGCAGCTGCACACAGCCAGGGGTGTCATCACTGGGGCACTGTGTGCTGATGCCTTCACTGCATGCTGGCACTGGTGTTGTGGCTGGGGGGGACATGTCACATCCTGTGAGCGGGGACAAGCTGATGCAGGTGAATGTCTATGTTATGCATTTGCTGTGTATGTTTAGTGGGGGAGTTGTGTGCTCTGCTGGCTGTTACTGGTATGTTGTGCATGTCCATGTGTTGCCGGTTGCACACACACATGGGGTGTGGGGATTGCGGCGTGTGCTTGGGCCACAGTGTTCCTGGTCCCTGCATGTACACTCACCATGTGTGCCTGTCATGAGCACAGTGGGTGCCCTGTGGTGCTCCAGTGGTGTCCAGACAGGGCCAGCAAGCTTGTGCAGCCTGCTGGCATGTGCACATGTTGTGTGGAGCATGGCGTTATGCCCCTCTGCACACACCCCTGTATGCAAGTGTTGGACATATGCCCCCTGGGTTACTTCGCACAGACACAGTGTGACACTGTGTGCCTGCCTAGTGTGGTGTGTGGTGTGTCTGACAGGCTTTTGGCCATATCTGTGGTGGATGCCTCCAGCACACCAGCGGGGGATTGCGGGGAGTGTGGAACATGGCACTTAGTCTCTGTTGTCTGTGTTCCCCACTGTAGATCCAAGGGATGTACAGACACATGTTCCCAGTCATCGGAGGCATCAGGGACTGCCACAGTGGTTGGGGCTCTGAGTCTAGAGGTCTGTGCAGATAACATTGTGGCCACTGTACCTGCATCAGGGATGGCTGCTGTGGGCAGTGACAAGGCTGATCTGGTTGCTGAGCACCAGAGGATGTAGGCGTAGGTGCCATGCTGTGGCACGTCCCATGCCTTAGGGACATGGGCATTTCTGTTTGGCCCCAATCTATGTTGTCCACCATCCCTTCCACTTGCAGGTTTTCTATAGCTGTACCCTTTACCGGCATGTGCACCCACATTCACCCCCTGCATGCCTGTTTTGTACATGTACAGTCCCCCATCCTCCCCTTCCCTGTTCCTACTGGCTGATATTGTATATAGTTGTTTTCGTTACATTGTTATTAGTAAACAGGTTTAATTTGCAACCGTTGTCTGTGGTCATTCACTGTATACTGTGGTTATGTTATATTGTTGTCTGCTGCTGTCCGCTGTTCCCTTGCTGCCTTACATACATCTGCACGTGTGTTACAGCAGGTGGCTGCATCCTGCCCCCCTGCCATGCCAGACCCACTGTGTGCCCACCATGTTGCCTGTTGCATGAGGGTGGGTGTTGTGTCATGCTGCCTTCATCTGTGCCCCTGTTATGTGTGTGGTGCATGTGGCCTGCATCTGTTGCACTGCTGCACTGTTGTTCTGCAGCCCTGTGTGTGGTCCACATTGGTTGTGGGCTTCGTATTCCTATGTGGTACACTGCACTCACCTGTGTGCCATTCAACTTGTCCACTGGTGTGCCCCTGTGTGGCATCACCTCCCTCCACATCCCTGGGATCCTGTGCAGGTGGCCATGTCATGTGGACACCTCTATGTTGTATGGTGTCCCTGGCAGCTGTGACGCACTCTGACAGGCACCACTGTGCCTGTCATATGTGCCACCTGAGCTCCTGTGTGGGTTGTGTCGGGTGCTTCTGGGTGTTGCTCTGTGTGCCTGTCTGTTCACATCATCTGCTGTGGCTTCTATTGAGCCCTTTGCCACTTTGACTGGTCCCTGTGGGTGTATTTCTCTGCATTCTTTGTGCCACTGCGGGGTTTCCCCTGTTGCTCCTTCATCCCCTGCTGACTTGCCCATATTCACTGTTCTGCTGTCCTGGTGCTTTGGTGCATCCCTGTTGCACTGGGGCATCTCCAGTTGTGCCATTCAACATCTGTGCGATTCACAGTGGGGATGCACATGAGGCATCTTGCTGCACATCCTTTTGTGAATTGTACTGTCTTGGGTTGGCGTATCCAGGTTGCACCAGTGCATCTCATTTGAGCCCAGCGCATCTGCTTTGTGAATCCTGCTCGATGTTTCTATGTTTCTATACAATAGGAGACATCCCTCAGAGGCCCTTATATCATAAAGAGTCATCCTTCAGAGGCCCTGTTAACTTACAGCATGAAGATACCAGGAAAAGACATTTATATCTGTGTTACCTCATATGTGATATTTTTGTCCTTTGGCTTCACTTCATTTTGGAATCATTCCGAGTTGGCTGGCATTTGCCTTTAGGGTTATTATTATTTCTTTTTGACCTGAAAGTGATGTATTACAGCAACAATTGAATCCCTGTTGAAAATAGAAAAAAAAATGGTTTGGGATAATTTAGACAAAATAGGCAGCTGGCTATCCTGGCACTACTTTACCAGAATAGTTGTGATCCCAGCAATAAACAAAACACATGTGACAAAACTACAGTATGTTGTCTTGAGTAAGGGTGGGGGAAGGAAGCACCAGATGTGGAGTTTAATGTATTCAGAGTCTGACTCCAGAAATTTGGGTTCAGAATCCATGCCACAATTACAGTATTTTTTACTATCAGTAACTATCTATCGCATTGTACTTTGGTAGCAAGACAATGTGGTGCAGTGGTTATAGCACAGTCCTGTAAGCCAGAGGATCATAGGTTCAAGTCACAATGCAGCCACTTTGAATACTTGCTGTGTGACCCTCAGCAAGTCATTTGACCTCCTCAGTCCTCCTAGCTGTAACATTGGTTAGAAACAGGACCTTCACTATACTGCAACTCAGCTGGGCTCTCCTGGGTAAATCAACTGTAAAAACAAATAAAGACAATTGGGTGCTGTATTCAAACTGAAATCCCTGTTTGGTGCAGTATTACCCACTGCTGAGTAACAGAAATACAAATTATAGTGAAAAAGAAATAATGTAACTTAACTGGGAATTCAACCCAGACCCCCAGAATACCATCTGGGTGCTTTGCTACTGAATTATAAGGCTCACATGGCAGAGCCTGGGGTTCCTGTCACTTTCTTTCTCTGACCACATATCCAACAACAAGGAACAATTTTGAATTCTAATACATTCTATACAGTAAGCAGAAAAGTTAAATATGGCTTATTTAAAGGCATACCAATCATGCCAAATGTTATACATTCACGCAGTCCCCTTCCCCCCCAAAAAAAAAAATTTACCTGGCAGGACATCAGAAACTTGTAGATATTTTTAAGTACCCCATCTTGGAAAGCCAGACTGTATTTTGGCTCAGTGGAGACAGACACCTGATCCCTTCAGCTTTCCGGAGTGCTGGTCTTGCCCATGCACTCAGACGTCTTGTGATGTCTCAGCATGGAAGAGCATGGGAACATACTCTATAGAAGTTAATAGGGGCTATTTTTCAGACAGATATGTTTATATTTCAGAAGACTGTTTGTCAAAAATCAAAGAAAGCATTCAACTAACAATGCACTTGTTAGCTGAGTGGTGGTTTTCATCGTTAACCAATGGCCTTCTAAATATAAAAAAATGGATCTGGAAAGCAGCCCTATGTTAGAAGAGTGCCTGGCAGTGAGAAGTGAGTAGATGGCCTCCAGCTGTCTGGCTCTTAATCCTGGTAAGACAGAGCTACTTGAGGGAGGTTTGGATCAGCAGGTATCAACACTTAAGTGTAACGTTTGCCTGGTCTCTCTGAAGTGGGCGAGACTGGAGGCTGTGAGGGAAGTATGGAGTCTGGGAGTGGTCCTTGAAAGATGCTTGTCATTTGAATCACAGGTCTCAGAGGTTGTCAGGGGCTGCTTCTACCATAAGAAAAACATAGCAAGACTCTGACCCCTTCTTGACACTGCAGATTTAACCATGCTAGTTCATGCCTTTGTGTCCTCAATCCTGGATTACTGTAATGTGCTCAACAAGTGCTGACCTGGTGTTCTGATCTGTCATCTGCAGCTAGTCCAGAATGCCACTACTAGACTTTCGACTTTAATGAGGACCAGATCATTTTACGCCATGACTTTGGGATCTGGGTTGACTGACTCTGAGATGGCAGATAGACTACAAGGTTCTTGTTATCACCTATAAAATCTTGAATGATTTGTGGCCCACAGTACATCTGCAGTCTCCTCTCTCACTATGCATCTCAGCTGAAATTGGTTGAGGATAGGCCTTTTTTGGTGGTGATCCCTAGCCTTTAGAATGCCTCACTGTTGGTGATCCATCTCTCCCCTTCCATTGGCATTTTTAGATTCATATTGCAAAAAGCATCTTTTAGCCTGTGCATTGCCAGAACTACTGTAATTCCACTGCTATGTTGTTTTACCAATGTGCCATATGCATTCTGCATCTCGGACCTGGATGTAAAGTGCACTGAGTGTTTGAAAGGCAATTAATAAAGGCACTGCTGCTACTGCTTTCTGGTGTCTTATCAAGAGGTAAAGGTACTCATTGTTTTGATTTTATTCAAAAAACTGGTTCTTCCTAAAACAAGCATTTGTCAGTGCCAAATTCTGCTTGATGTTGTGCCAGGTAGGTTTGGTTGTGTTGTGTTGTGTTGTGTTGTGTTGTGTTGTGTTGTGTTGTGTTGTGTTGCGTTGTAGAGAATAATGAAAGCAGAATAGTATTGTAGCAAGAGAGAGTTTGCAGTGGAGTCAGTGAGTAGTAATGTGTGTTTTATGTATTTTCATTTCAGAAGCAAGATACAGGATTTTGAAGATTTTTAAAAGTTCCCAGTCTCATGCCATGGGCTGTATGGAAAAATGAAGTATATTACTACAGTGCTATGGTATTTACCATTAAACCTATTTGATAACATCATCCTGTTATATCCAAAGTTTGAATCTAGCATGTACACTGAACAAGTAAAATCAAGGGAAGAGATTCTTAGAAATTGCGAGTGGTGGTCATGTTTAATGACAAGAGTAATTAATTACAAAAGAAGGCTATGACTCCCATGACAACCACCCATGAGGGAAGGCTCCTTAGCCCATCACAAGGTGTCATCTGTGTATCAGAACACTGCACAATACTTTCCTAAGTTCGGAGTAGTGGTGCATGACTGTGTTGGCTCTCATCCTCATGCTTCCAATCTGACTCCGCAAGCTCGGCCCTGAATTCAAAACACTGGCACTGGAACACAAGACACTACCTGCTGGACCAATGGATGGCCCTACATACAATGTTTCTTTGTAATTATTTTGACATTTTGACCCCAAATTTTTAACATCATCTGTTATAACCCCCTTCTTAACTTGACAGGTGTCATTTATAAAAATACTGACTGACACATCATTTCACGCCACAAGTGCGAAAACACAATTTAAGCAGGATTTGAAAAGTGACACCTGTCACATTTATGAGGTAGTGTGAGAAATGGCTATGTTGAAAATGTGGGGTCAAAATATTGAAAATGACTAACTTTATGAGTGAACGCTGAAAATGTTCAACATACCTTCACAGCTTTTGGTATAAGATTTTAACCCCATTTTCAACCTAGTCTTTTTATGATCCCACTTCATGAATCTGGCGGGTGAAAACTGTAAAAAAAAAAAAAAGAAAGAAACATGGATGCAGAGGAAAATGCTAGAAGGCGGATCTGCCAGAGCCAAGCCAACACTGGCAGGTCACTGCTAGGGCTAGACTCAAAGCAGCACTCGTGATAAGTCACACTGATACAATCAATCCAAATCATTGATGTACTATGTAAAAAAGAGTTTGTTTTATGCACAAACAGGTGCTGTAATCATCTTTCAGTAACTAGTCAACCCCCCAAAAACCATTACTGCTTGAATTTATGGTATGCCGACTGCACGCCAACACCACCACCACCATGAAGACCAGCACAGCGACAGAATTCTCCTGAAATCGTTGGATCACTGTGCTGGTCCTCGCAGACACCGGCAGTGCATCTCCCGGTGTTGCACCCCCTCCCCAAGACAACTCTGACTCAGAGTTGTATATTTAGAGACTGGGGGGTGTGGGGGCGTGGAGCCCCCAGAAGAAAACATGCCGACATCCCTGACAGTACAATGCCGACATTTGGCATTACGTCTGTCGCTATCAGGGATGTCAACATCCGAGATGTTGCAGCACTATAGGTAAACCGAATTTACAAGGTGCCAATTCTGCAGTGATGATGGGGTGGGCAATTTGGATATCATGAAAATTTAGGCCCAAAATGCCCAGAAATGACCAGATTATTCTATAAGCCCCCCTCATCCCCATCTAGGGGTGGCCAGGTGGTAGAAATATTAGGAAGGGGGCACTTCACAACTTAAGCAACAACAGTCCAAGGAGATAGAATGAACAACTCATTACCTGGTTTGTTGATTTGTTGTGACTGGAGATCACAGTAACTGGGGAACCAAATCTGCTGCTAGAATGTTCAGGAGGCTACAGGGGGAAATGGGTTAGCAGGCAAATATGCAGTCACATTGATTAAGTTCATTGTCCACTCCAAGATCAAAATGCAAAAAAGATTTAATTAAACTTGAAAAACAGTAACAACCACTCCATGGAGCACGGGGTATGAAATACAGTGGGTTCCTTTCACAGACACAGCTGGAAAATCTTCTGCAACAGCCTATTGGACTAACATACTAATTATTTCATGTAGTTTCCCTTAAGACGTGCAGGCTAAATTCCTGGCAGTACTCTTGGGGCTGACATAGGCCTCCACTTGGGGTAGCTTGACACTATTACTCTCTCTCTTAACTCATATCTCATTCCTCAGCTTTCTTTCTGAGCCACTACATTTCCTTTCCAGCCAGACTCTTCTATGCAATTCCATTCCTATACACTTCTCTCTGGGCTTATGACAGCATGAGATGTTTCTGCTGTTCCAAACCCTCTGACGCTTTCCATTTCCTTCCAGTCTGCTTGGTTGCACACTTTCTCCACCCTGGGGTAATTCTTGTGGAGCATACCCAGTTACTTTACCAATGGTCTTAACTCAATAACTTTCAATTCATGTTCTTTTAGTAAGAACCGAACCACCAGAACCCTTTCAGACATCCAATCACAGATGCCTCGGCCGGCAGCTGGGCCTTATTCCGGCAGTTTTGGGGTCCCCGTACCTGATCCCAGTCACTCCCGGCATGTTCCACTCATGCAGAAATTCCAACCACTGAACTGACTCATCAGGGGGACCTCTGCTAGTGCCACATCAGATCACGCAATGGATTGCCACCCAGCCTGGGTCCCAAACATCACTCCCCCAAATGGACTTTCCCCACCTCCATAAGCAGCTCATCTCGTGGGTCCCAACTCTGTGGCAGCCTCCAGCCTGGGGATCGGGGTAACCCTGCCACTGTTACACCCTCAACTGCAAGGGTTGCCACTTCCAAGTCACACCCCAGGCCCTACTGCCATAACAGGCCCGCCCACAGTAAACCATCTGACCTAACAGCTGAACTCACCCATGGGCAATCTTTCTTTTAGGCTTTAGGCCCTATCGGTGCTTACCTGAAAAAAGGTGCCGAAGTTCACTTGACAGTCCTCCATTTTCATTTCTTCTCCCTGGGCTTTGGCTCCCAATGCACTGGCAGACCCCTACGCTTTGCTCCATTGCTCTTCTTTCTGCACACCCAAACTGATGCTCATCATCGCGGATCTTTAAGGTGGAGGACTGTGGTGTTAAGCGGACCACTCCAGCCCCGCAACGGCCCTTCGGCTGAACTTGTAGGCTGAACCCCCCAGCTCTCTCCCGGCAGCTGGAATCCTCTCAAATCTAATCTCTCCCCTTATTTATACCCTCAGAACATGGGCCCCACCTACAGGCAGCAAGCAGGCTCACATCCAGACTTCACGGCACCACTTCCTGCCTAGCTAAACTTAGCAACCAGCCCATCTACATCTAACAACCTAAAATTAACTAGTAAGAAGTACCCAGAGGATACTTACACTTTTGCCCCACTGCAAATGTTCACCTCCTGGTGAATGCCCAACCAGGCCTCACCACTAACCCTCCAGAGGAGAGATGTGGCCACTCTTCCTCCCCCAAATGGGCAGAGCACTATGGCGGCTGTACCGCCAAAGCGTTGGAATACTGAAATCCTTGAAATCTCAATCCTACACTTATACAGTAATTCTGTTCTACACTCACTAAGAGCTAAATTCAGCAATCGATGCTGAGTCTAACAGTCACCAGCCAGGTACTGCAGCACCAGTATTCATCCTTCTCTCTTTCATACACTCTTCTAGCTACCAGATTCTGGAATGTTACCATTAAAGCTGCTGCCAGAAATAGGCACAAACCAGTTAAAGATTTTTCATGTTCTTCCCCTATACAAACGTATGTAACACTTTTAGACACTCATTAAGCATTGCTAAAACTGGTAGAGCAGTACTGTTTAAATCTTTTCCCCAACATTAGATAACAATTTTAAGTACACTACAGTTCTGTCTTATTCACACACACAGACCAGTCTGCTGTATCATACGAGTTTCATATCAGTAAACACACAACTTTTTCCACTCACCCCACATTCACTCTACCTAACATAAAATAATTTTAATTTAATTTCCCCTCTTTTCTTCCCAGTGTTCTTTTCCATTCTATTAATCCCTTTTTGGTTTTTCCTCTCCTTTTTTTCATTATTCAATACATTTCCCATACACATTTAAAGTCTTGGCGATCAAATAGTAAAACCAAGATAATCAACAGAATCAACCCCCAACAGCTTAAATGTAGGCACCAATGTAGAGGTTTTTTTTTCCATTGGACTGTTCAAATGAATGTAAAACACTGAAACGTGGGGCAAAGAGGAAAGTTTGTTGCTTGTAATCAAAATCAAGTCTTGTTTTTGAGGCACTGCACTGCACTGGTTTTGGTAAGTCTTAAGCAAAGTACAGCTTAGTGTCCAGCTTGGTACACTCTTCCACCTCAGAATCTTTGCAAATTATGTAATACTTTATTCATTGTCCTCCCATGTCCTGTACCATGGCAAAAGTCTTGAATAAAGTTATGCCAGTCCATACTGTTGACAAAAACATTTGGCCAGCTTTTTTGATGGCTGCTTGCTCATGGCCTCTCAACTCCAGGGCACTTCTACAGCTCTTAATCTCCACTTTATTTAGAGCAGCCTGGAACATTCAATCCGCTCTCTTTTCCTCGATGATATCCCAATGCCATTCTGTTACATAAGGATAGTATTATCCAGGGTATTCTTTACAGATACAGTGACGGACCCAATGTTCATCCTGCGACCAGTCTGGAATGCTGCATACACTGGTCCTGGGTGCCGTGCCTTTGAGCAACCAACTCCCCAACGTGTAGTGCAAGGAGTGGTGGTGAGAGGGATGCAAAGAGTCCATGTCTGATCTCTTTTTAATGCACATTTGTTGCAACCGAGGGATAGTATCAGGAAACTTCTGGCTGGGAAAGCGATATGGCTTTGGAATGTCTCTTTCCCACAACTGGTCCTCAAAAGTATTAGTTTTATATGGCATACCTGGTGGAGGAGGTACAGGATATTCTTGCTCATCCTCACAGGAGGCCCCCTCTGAAATAATTTCCTCCATGATCACATCGGGCTTTTGGATGGGTAGAGCCTCCCAAGCTACTGAAGGTGGTCCATGAGATTTCTTCACAGTACCCATCGACATGGGGTGTGGGCCCAATGCAGGGAACACCAATGGCTTGATCCTACCTGCCACTCCACAGCCTGTCCATCTGCCATGGGAAGGATCAGGCACTGCCAGAGGTGAAGAGCTGGGCAGACATGTATCGCCCCCCTCTCTGTGTTCGATCTCACTAGTTACCCCCTCCAATTGCTCCCAATTATCCCAGCTCAAAGATGCAACACTGGCCCAAGCAAGGGTGGCCCACATGCTCCATGCTGGCTGATAAGCAATAGTAGGCCTAGGCAGAATAACTGCACCACTGCCCGCACAGTCCAGACACACTGGGAGGACCTTCACCACTCCTCTAGTCTGATGGCAGATTACATACTTTTCTTGCATGCCACCTCACTGGGCTACCTCCTAAAGCCAAGAAAACAAAGATGACAGCACCAGAACTGTTCAGTTTTCTTGAGCTTCTGCCATTCTAACTTCTTGGTGACCACTTCACTAACAAAGCTGCACTAGATTTTAGGCTCTACATAAGTTGTTGCACAATTTGAAAATCAGTCACAATGGTGCTACTCCTCTGTGCAACGTGACCCCCCCACAGCCCAGCACCTAACGTCTCAGCCAATCCAATGAAAACATAAATGTTCTGCATACATTAATGGCATGCTAATCAGTTCATGTTGCAAAATGGCACTGCTGCAAGGCGTGAAGTTGCACAAGTTCAAGATGGTGCCAACAGAGACAGCAATCCCCCTGCAGTATTGCTTAAGGCAGTTTAAACATGGCACATGTTCCCCACAGTACTTTTTCCAAATCCTGGATGAGCCTCCACATTGTAAGCCTCCCCCCATCTAGAGGTATCCAGATGGTAGAAATATTTGGGAGGGGGCACTTCACAACTTAAACAACCACAGTCCAAGGAGATAGAATAGAACAACTCGTTGCCTAGTTCATTGATTTGTTTTGACTGGAGATCATGATAACTGGGGAACCAAATCTGCTTCTAGGATATTCAGGAGGCTTCAGGGAAAAATGGGTTAGTAGGCAAACATGCACAGTCACCTTAATTAAGTTCATTGTCAACTCCAAGACCAAAATGTAAAAGAATGGTTTAATTAAACTTGAAAAACAGTAACAACCACTCCATGGAACAAGGGGTACGAAATATGGCAGATTTCTTTCACAGACACAACTGGAAAATCTTCTGCAACAGTCTGTTGGGCTAATAGGCTATTATTTCATGCAGTTTCACTTAAGCCGTGCAGGCTAAATTACTGGTAGCACTCAGGGCCGACATAGGCCTCCTCTTCAGGCAGCTTGACACTATTACTCTTTCTCTCGCTTAACTCATATCTCATTCCTTAGCTTTCTTTCCCAGCTGCTACAATTCGATAAAGGGAAAAAAAAACTGAGAAAAAAACTAAACCCCAATACATATATGATTTCCACATTTTGGGGCTTTTTTGCAGGTGTTTTTCTCTTGAACAGTAACTGGTCAACAAGGATGCAAGTTGTGAAGGTCACCAAATGCTGGATTCCTTTTTTATAAGGAAGGTGCCAGGGAGAAAGAGGGAGGGGATGGGTGCTAAGCAGGTGGGGGGACTTTTTTACTTGTATGGGTTGGAGCAGGACTGCATGGGTGCTAGTGGATGGGGGGTATTCTGTTTCCTTTTTTTAGTAATTGCCTGACACTGGGATTGGGGACTCAGTGTTGGGAACCAGGGAAGGGGGTCTGTAGCAAGCAACTACAGCTAGTGTCTCAAAGAGCAATATTTTACACAGGCTTGGGCACCTGGTGCCACAGTTCATGCCAAAGGGCACTTTTTACAAGTAAGCTGCATGATGATCTTTCACTGTCATACAGCTTGCAAGAAAACTCCAGCTGGTGCTACAGAAGGCATTTTTTCCTGCAAGCAATGTGATTGTATTTTGTTATCATTCAGCATGCATGAAAACTACACAAAAGGGGATTGCAAGTCATGAATACAAGTTCTCAAGTGATGAAAGCAGGACCTGTTTTTGCAACTCACAATAACCTAATTTTATTATTAATTTAAAAAGCATTTAAAAAATACTTGAAGAATCAATCATAAATTTACACTATTGACCACATATGTTTCAGACTAGCTTCCTACACATTTTCTTTTTTTTTTATGGAAAAAAAGTTTTCTTCTTTTCCCATTTTCATGACCAATAATGCTCATGAAGCTAAGATTCCATTTCTTTCCATCAAGGTTGTTTCTGCCTTAGCTGAGGCAGGCAGGTCTCCTCTTAACCTTGACCCCACCAGTACCACAGTCTCACACCTACCAGAACTACTGGTAAGCCAATTAACCCCCACTGATTACCCCTTGTCATGAGATGAGGAAGGGGAGAGCCATCCCAACCGAAGGTGCATATCAAGTGTTTGGCTTCTCTGGGTCTTTGGTGGTTGAGCAGGCAGCAGTCAGCACATAAGGTGTCATAAGCACCTACCTCACAATTTTTCCTTCTGTTTTTTCCCAGATCCGAGTGCTGGGGCATGCACGCAGATGTGCACAAGTTTGGATGCACGTGCACATTGTGGAAACCCCACACATCCATCCCTTTCTGTGCCTCACACAGACCTGCACTGCCACCAGGTAATTCAATGGGAACTACACACCTTCATCCCCAGAAGGAGAAAGCAGTCCATCCAAAACTTATCTACCAACCCCAGCCAACCCCCAGCTACTGGAGATCACTCCTGATCCCAGTTCACCAGCACGGTGGGCAGTAGCACTATTGACATGTCACTGGGCTGGCTTGAAACCAAGGTTCTTGTCTCACAAAAGAGGATGTCTATTCAGAAAACTGACAAACATTAGTTTAGCAAAAATCCAGTTACGAAATATTTGTAAAAAAAAAATGAACATGCACAAAAACTGCATGTTTTTTTTCCTTAATAATGTAAATACTACAGTGCACATTTCTCTGTAAGGCCACCTATCAAAGAACTATTCATGGCCCAAACTCTAACGAATGTGAAAGCTTCAGGTTTCATCTCACAGATGTTTTTATGCTAAAAAGTCTTAAAGCCAAATTTTTCATGTATTTTTAACCTTCTAGAACTTTTAAAATCCTAAACTGTCTATTACCAAATCTACAGGATCCAGAGATCTTGGCACTGATTATGTGCATAAGGAAAGTCAGGTTATTCCATCCAGGGATGGCCACATTATTAAAGTGCAAATATCTCAGTTTGGCATGGAACTGCCTGCTGCACCCTAACAGAAGTGCTGCTACTGCACCACTATAATGCATTATAGCACAAATTCCTGAGTAATAGAGATTAACAGATAGAGCTTGAAGAGAGGGCCCTTAGTGGAGGACTCTGAGCCCACTTTCACTCGTGTGTAATAAGGGCCCTGCTAAAGACACAGTGTAGCTATGCAACTATCCTGCAGTAATATGGAGCAACTAACAGTTTCAATCCACACACACTACAGCTATCAATGCTACTGAGCTAGCAGTAGCGATTCGTATTGTATAGAAATGTACACACTACCTTATAAATTAAAAAAGGGGGGTAGAGGCACGGCCCCCATATGTAGCAAAAACAGTTGATATTAAGGTTTTAGTTAAATTTAAGAGGGTAGTGCATACCTCTCAACCTCTTTACTCGTAAATCAGGGACAAAGCTTAAAAAAAATCAGGGACAAAGACCCAAAATCAGGGACACATCTTAAAAACTGGTACTATTCACAAAGAAAGCTGGTAGAATAAGTGGATTAGTGTAAAATGCATTTTCTGAAGAAGAACAAGTCTGTAACTTTAATGTTTGGCATTATTTTGTACATTCAATCCCCACTGTTGTGTCACAAAAACACAAATTTTATGAGGGACAGAGGAAAATTCTAAGTCAAAATCAGGGACATCCCTGAAAATCAGGGACAGTTGAGAGGTATGGGGTAGTGCCCCCATCCCCAATTTTGATCTGTTTTTAGAGCAATACTTTAAAACAGTGTAGGAACTGTGTAAGGTACAGAGGTAGTACACTAATAAACTAGCATTCAGAATTCACACACATCTTACAGCGAGGTCCAGAGTACTCCACTAATATGAGAAGAAGAAACAGGGGAGTTAGATGAGACAGTGTGTATACTTTTAGGTTGCATGATCACTGGAGAAGTGTGACTCAGTTAAAGAGGAACTCTCAGTTCCCCTGCACTAATGCTGTGGGACCTAAAGGTCCCAATTAAACAAAGTTGCTAAAAAATATTTAGAAATGTTAAGGTTTATCTGGTTGATCCTGCACCCACCCATCCACAATGCCACTGAACTAAAAGTCCTAGACACCCCACATGGCTAGCCATTTGATGACATGAACAATGGGCTAAGCAGTGGGGGCTGTCTATGTGCTGCTACTGCAGCATTTAAGTAAATATTGTCAAACAGTCCATTTTCATGCTTCGTCTACTGGTACCGATCATGCTGACATGATCGGTACCAGTAGATTAAGCATGAAAATGCATAGTTTGACAGTGTTTACTTAAATACTGCAGTACTGGCATGTAGATGTCCCATGTAGTGTAGTCCATTGTTAACGTCATCAAGGGACTGGCCGCAAAATGCAGGATCAACCAGATAAACTTTAACATTTCTAACAAGTGAGTGGCTTTAAAAATGATTTTGCTTAATTGGGACCTCTAAGTCCTGCAGCATTAATGCAGGGGAACTGAGCATTTCCCTTTGATGCCAGGTGCAGGAAGTCATTAAACAGTTTAACATAGCAGATTAGAGTTGTCTTAGGTTTTCAGATTTTTTTTCTTTTATGGATGGAGTTCCAGTAAATTGAGTCTGTATTTGTGCAGGGTCTGAGCGCATGAAGCAGGGTCTTCACTTTGGTCTTGAGGTTGTAAACCTGGACAGACCTGATCAGCAGAGGCTGCTGATTTGAGGGTGGGGTGGGGAATGTATTCTTAGTGCACATTCAAAGAGTGAAGAAGTCTATTTGAGCTCATGCCTTTCATCTGGTTCCAGAAGCTGTTGGCTTGCATAGACTACTCAGTGGTACAGTGCTATAATACGGCCACACCCTAGCCAGTGCTTGGGGCTGTAATGCTCTAGTACAGGGCAAGGGATGTCCTGTAAGAGAATGCTGCTTGTAACCAACAGTAGTAGTATAGGCACTGTGTTATTTAAAGTAAGAGGAATGTTAGATGATTTTGTCAATGTTATTTTCTTTTGTTTTATGGCTGGATAGCTGCCATATTTTTAAGTTAGCACTGCAGTTGAACTAGAGATGCCCAATTGACTTTTTATTTTAATTATAATAATACTTCCCACTTCTGTATGTTATGGATTGATGTCTTTTATACATTTATATGGACAATCAGGGGGTCTCTTATGAGTGTCCCCTCATTCATTCTACAAGTGTGAGAACAACAAAATGAAGCTGAGTTATTCTGGAACCCTAAATACACAAGCAGTGATACTCTTACACCCATAATACTCTCTAAGTGCTCATATATAAAAAATAATGTATGGATAACAACATGTGATGATTTTCCTTTTACACACCTGAGGTGCACAGCACCACATATACCATAAGGTCGAAGGTCAAATGGTTTGTTTAGGGATCACACATTAAGGGTGTGTAAAAAATTAGTTTAACTGTTGCCCATAGTTTATTTTATATAAAGCACTGTTTTTTTTTTTGTTTGTTTCATAATGCACTAAAATATGAATGGCTTACCACGTGCCTCAAAATAGCTGAGATGGAGTGTGAGGTAGTCACCATTCCACATGTGCACGTGTAACATGGGTGTGTAATGGAGACTTACACATGTTGGTTTTAGGTTGCAATCATACCTAACCAGTAATTATAAATGCATGATAAATAAACTGTGTTTGATTTTAAATACATGTGGAAGGGGGAACTCCCTGTCACGGTAATGGACTATCTTTTCTCATTTACTGAAACTTCTGCTGCAACAGTTCTCTCATTTCTCCTTTTATTCTATCTCTGTATTTTCTAGTCAAAAAGGCTGGCCACCTTTAGGAGCCCCCTTTCTCTTAGCTATCACCCACTTTTATTTCCTTTTTTCCTCTTTAAAGGTCCAACTATTGGGAGGTTAAGAAAGTGACCTCTGCCACATTTTGGTAAAAGGAGCCCATGGGGGGGATTATAAGGAAAAGTACTGCTACCAGTAATGAAATGCCCTGAGCAACAGTACACTCAGGACAGGAATGTATAAACTGTTATTTGCCAGAGCAAATGGCTCAGATGTTTGGTTAATGGAGCACCCCCTTTTATGCTTCTGTATCCCTTTAGTTTTCCTGCTGTCCCACAGTATTATGTATAAAACTGCTGAGGTATTAAACCGAGTCCTTGCTGAGGAGAGTTGCAGCCATTGGGTCCTATTTAAGTACAGTGGCTTTCTGTACATATTAACCTAAAACAAAACTGAGGACTGTTTTGATATAAGAATAACAAAAGCTTGTGTCTGTTTCTTTAATATGTTAGCTGCCCCCTTCTAAGATATCTTTTACAGCAGACAGCATGTTCCTGCAGGAGAGTTTGGGAGTACAAAATGTTCTGAAATCGGGTCTGACCTTTCCCAGTGTTGTAAACAGGCTTGCAGGTGCCAACTGAACTATTCTCTATGGAGCAACAGTGGCCCCTAGTGGCTAATTTTATGTTATGTCTGATGTCAATCACAGGGGAGTGGAAATTTCCTAACTTCTAGAGAGCCTATAAAAGCTCTAACTCAGTTCTGAAATGAGGTTTTTAGACTGAGATTGTGAGAGATAGGATCAGTTCCTGCTGGCTGGTGTAGGTAGAGGACTGAGAAGAGTCCCACACTACTGCTGAGTGGAAGCTGAAAAAAGTTTGCCACATCCTAAGAACTTTATCTGTGTTCATTTTCTGTTTATTATTTTTTATGAAGTCTCTCTTTTGCATCTGCCTTGAAGAAATGCTTATGAAACAATAAATATCACACTAGACAAAGTGTGTTAACCTTATAAGAACTGTGTTGTGTCCATCTGTTATCCCACACTCCTATAGGTGGCATCAATAACTGCTGGCTGCATCTTGCCAAGGAAGGGAGACGTTCCAGCAGGTACCACCCTGGTGCCCCAGGTGGACACATGTTCCAGGACAAGGACTCCAGAAAAGTAGCCACAGGTGTCCTGACAAGGAGAATGGCAGACAAGACAGGAGCTTCCCTACATCCAGACTTGGATGTCAGACCCAAGATGAAGTTGAAAACACAGGAAGACAATGCCAAGCTGGAGGAGGAGGAAGAGGAAGAAAGCTGTCCAGTCCTGGAGGACATTCCCCCTGAGGATGTGGGAGAGCTGTTGAAATGGCTATGCATTAAGCAGATGCAAATGAACAAAGAGCAAGACGTGGAATGCAGATGTCAAGATGACAATTGGGCAGATACGATGCGTGTGCTGCATGCCATCCAAACTGGGACAACGGACAGAGTGAATTAGCCAAGAGACATTAAATTATCAAAATTAATGGACTCAGATGATATAGAGGCATACCTCACAGCATTTGAGGGTTATCAAAATGTGTGGGTGGCTCAAGGAACAATGGGTCATTAGACTAGCCCCACAGCTCACTGGCCCAGCCCAAATTGTCTACAGCCATATGGACATGAGTGATGCAGAGGACTATGACAAGGTAAAGAGGGAAATCCTGAGATGGTATGATATTAATACCGAGACATACCGTCAGAGGTTCCTTTACCTAAATATGCAGTCTGCAGATACACCACAGGAAACCTTTGCCAGACTGAAGGAACTTTGCTACAAATGGTTGCAACCTGATAGTAAGACAGTGCATCAGCTGCTAGAGGCCATCATCATCAAGCAGTGCATTAAAGGTGTTACCCCAGGATGTCCAGGTCTGGGTGTAGGAGCACAAACCAGAGAGCAGAGAAAACAATAGCCTTGGCAGAAGACTTCCTGGCTGCTAGACCCTTGAGATTGCAATGCACCCAAGAGACCACCTTCACCTCCACTAACCTGGTAAGAAACCCACCTTTTTCTAATACTTCTCAGATTTGCAAAAGTGACTGTAGGGCAGAGAAAAAGAGTATATCCCTGTCAGAAATTAGTGCCATGGGTGTCAGAAGAAGGGCCATTTGATTAGGAACTGACCTGCTATAAGAACTGAAAGAAAGAACTGGGGAACCTGGCCTTTCCAACCAGGGGACCTCTTCTGGCACCGGTGGAGGTGGGATCTCATCAGCTATTGGGGCTGATAGACTCTGACAGTTGACAGACATTAGTATGGGCTGATTTGGTGAATACCCTAAGAAAACAGCTAAAGGTAACTGCTGTGGTAAGCATGCATGGTGACACCCATTGCTACCCCACCACCCCTTTGGAAATGACTGTTCAAGGAAATACCCATGAGATTGAGGTGGGAGTAGTACTGCATTTGCCTGTGCTCATAATCATTGGACAGGACCATCCAGACTTTTCCTGTTTTGTGGAATGTCATACTCTTCAAGCACTACTTGCTGGTGTCACTACAAGGGCACAGGCTAAACAAGGGCATTTGCCAGACATGTTTCCTTTCGATGAGGACATATGTGAGGCTCCTGGGAAGGACCGAAAATCCAAGTCCAATAGAAGAAAAGACAGGAAGGACTGGCATGATAAACATGCTGTGGTCCATCCTGATGTGGGACACTTATTTCAGGATAACAATATGCATGAGGAAAAAACTGTTGATCCTACCCTAACCCCTTTCTTTTTACAGGTGAGGAAAGAACCAGTAAAAGGGTTCCAAAATATGTAATAAATGAAAGGCTGTTATACAGGGAAAGAATTAACCCGAGGACAGGGGAGGTTGTTACCCAGTTGTTGGTACCTGAAAGGTTTAGGCCACAGTTCTTACAGTTAGCCCATGATGTTCCATTAGCAGGGCATGCTGGTAGGGACAGCACATTACATTATATACTGTCCTGCTTTTACTGGCTGCCTATCCATGAGCAAGTTACTGACTACATAAAGTGTTGTTCTGAGTGCCAGAAAGTGGCTCAAATAGGGAGGAAGGATAAGGTCACCCTTCAGCCTATCCATATAGTGACCCTCCCTTTGACAAAATAGCCATGGATGTAGTGGGCCCTCTGCAAAAATGTTGCAAGCGGAGTCCCTTTATTCTTGTCATCTGCAATTATGCCACCCACTACCCTGAGGCTATAGCTATGGGGGCTGTCACTGCCCCAGGATAGCAGAGGAACTGGCCAAAGTGTTCAGCCAGATGGGTATCCCTCAGGAGCTATTAACAGATCAAGGAAGCAACTTCAATGCCAGTATGTTGAAGGAACTCTACAGCATCCTGGGAATAGCTGCAGTGTATATCTCTCTTTACCACCCTCAGATGGATGGATTAGTTGAAAGAGTTAACCAGACTTTGAAGACAATGTTAAAAAAGTTTGTGAGTGAGGAAGGTAAGGACTGGGACAGATATCTCTCTTACCTACTGTTTGCTTACTGAGAGATTCCCCAGGCATCTACAGGTTTCTCACCCTTCTCTCTTTTGTGTGGGCGGAACCCTAGAGGGCCCTTGGATGTAGTGAAGGAGCACTGGGAGGAAGACAAAACAGTGGGGCAATGTAACATCCTAGAATACATGACTAGGCTCAGAAAATGCCTAGTGAGATATGTGGAACTAGTGCACCAAAACCTAGGGCACAAACAGGCTGAACAAAAGGTACAGTATGACCAAGGTGTGGGTACCAAAACATTCCTAGTAGGGGATCAGGTTCTGTTGTTGCTCCCAAGCACAGAAAATAAATTGCTAATGAGATGGCAAGGCCCATTCCCTATCTTGCGACAGACAGGGCCAGTGAATTATGAGATTGGGGTGCCAGGAAAGAGACCCCCCCAAAGGTATATCACATCGACCTGCTAAAAAAATGGCATGAGAAGAGTACCTCCGTGTGCTATATTCATCCCGAAGGCAGGGAGTCAGAGTTGGAGACAGCATACCATAGGCTCAAGAAACCTGTGAGTGTAGATGAGATACATGTAAGCTGACTGCTAAACCCCTGGTAGCACCAAGAAGTAGAAGACGTGTTGCAGAAGTATGTCTGCACCATCGCCAACATACTAGGGAGGGCTAAAGGGATTACCCATACTATCACAGTAACACAAGACAGGCCCATGCATCAGAAACCATATCGGTTACTAGTAAAGGTAAGGGATGAGGTCATCCAAGAAGTTAAAAAACTGGAAAAGCTGGGAATCATAGTTCCATCAAAAAGTCCCTGGTCATCACCCATTATAGTGGTGGATAAGAAAGAAGGAGGGATCCATCTCTGCCTTGATTTCTGGCAAATAGACAATGCATCACTTTTTGATGGCTACCCTATGCCATGAATTGACAACATCATTGATAGGTTGGGTAACACAAAGTATATTTATTTAGTTTTTGTTTACCGGGTAAGGTGTCATAGCCACAAAATATGACTGTTTTCAGACATGACCCAGGAGGTTACAATACAAAATTGGCAGACAAAACAAATAACAGGTATAGTTCAGAGGTAATCAACCATACAAGGGAAAATCTACACTATGTTCTGTGACGTAAACAGTATTGCTAATATGACAAAGACAATGGCAGAAAAATACACAATAGTACAAAACACAGTAAGCATACAATTATGGTGCAGTAGAGTTTTAACACATAATCCATGGTAAGTGCTACATATAACAGTAACAAGGGATCAGAGCAAAATTGAAACATTCTGAGAGCTGAGGAAAGGGATGTCAAGCACCCTCTGGGGGTTTAAAACAGGAACATTGGGCATGTTTGACAAGGAGAGTGTGATGCATCTTTTTAAAAGCAATATGACTAGGTGCAGAGTGAACATCAAAAGGTAGGGAATTCCAATATTTTGGGTCCAGGTAGGAGAAAGCTGAGGTTCCTTTTAGGGTTCTGCACCTAGGGGTGTATAGTAGAGAGAGTCCATTAGACCTAATGAAGGGATATTGCCAGATACCCCTCACCCCAGAGTCATGTGAGATAACCACTTTTAGTACCCCATTAGGCCTGTATCATTTTGTAAACATGCCATTTGGGCTGCATGGAGCCCCTGCCAGGTTCCAGTGGTTTATGGACCAAATGCTTAGGCCACATACAGAGTGTTATTCAGCTTATCTGGATGATGTTGTGGTGTTTAGCTCTGACTTGGAAACCCACATGGTGCATCTTGAGAGGGTGTTACAGGCAATTAAAGAAGCAAGGGTGACCGTAAGTACATCCAAATGTGCCATTGGTAATGTGGAAACAAGGTGCCTGGGCTTCATTCTGGGAAATGGGCAGGTGAAGCCAGAGATTGATAAGGTGACTGCAGTAGCCAACAGTCTGGTGCCATCTACCAAAAAGCACATTAGGTCCTTACTGGGGTTAGTTGCCTATTATAGAAGATTCATCCCCAATTTTTCAGCTATTGCCAGACCCCTATCGGACCTTACTAAAAAAATGTGCCCCAATAAGGTACAGTGGTCCCCTGAATGTGATGCGGCCTTTAGGAGCATCAAGGCCATATTGTGTACATCACCTGTTCTCCAGAGTGCTGACTTTACCCAGCCATTTGAAGTGCATACAGATGCATCAGAGGCAGGAACTGGAGCTGTATTGACTCAGAGAACTGATGGGGAGGAACATCCTATAATCTACATCAGTAGAAAGTTGCATGAAGGTTAAAGAAAATATGCAATAATTGAAAAGGAATGTTTGGCTTTGAAATGGGTTGTGGATTCCCCTAAGGTATTATTTGTGGGGAACTGAATTTAAAGTACTGACAGATCATAACCCCCTCTGTTGGCTCCACCAGATGAGACAAGAAAAAAAAAAACGCATCATGAAGTGGTATTTAGCCTTACAACCCTTTCGCTTCACAGTATCCCATAGGGTAGGAACTGCCCATTTGAATGCAGATTATTTGTCGCGATATGGGGCAGGTGTTGAGGAAAGATGACAATGTAATGTTTGTTGTACAATGTTTATGTAAACAATGTACATCATGACATATAATGTACATATTTGTCTCCGGGTAATTGTATTGCTGTAAAATTCGCTGTGGTAATGGTAAGCCTTAGTGATTGTCAGTTATTAATAGAGACCCTGAGACTGAGTTTCTGAAGTGGGTGAATGGATGCTCCATCACTTCCAGGGATATAAAGGTGAAAAACAGTCTTAAAGAAAACTGTTCCATTCAAGGTGGGGAATGTGTGGCAGGGAGAACTCCCTGTCATGGTAATGGACCATCTTTTCTCATTCACGGAAACTTCTGATGCAGCAGTTCTCTCATTTCTCCTTTTATTCTACCTCTGTATTTTCTAGTCTAAAAGGCTGGCCACCTTCTCTTAGCTATCACCCACTTTTAATTCCCTTTTTCCTCATTAAAGGTCCAGCTGTTATTTGCCAGAGCAAATGGCTCGGATATTTGGTTAATGGAGCACCTCCTTTTATGCTTCTGTATCCCTTTAGTTTCTCTGTTGCCCCACAGTATTATGTATAAGACTGCTAAGATATTAAACCGAGTCCTGGCTAAGGAGAGATGCAGCCGTTGGGTCCTGGTTAAGTACAGTGGCTTTCTGTGCTTATTAACCTAAAACAAAACTAAGAGGACTGTTTTGATATAAAATAACAAAAGCCTGTGTCTGTTTCTTTAAGATGTTAGCAGCCCCCTTCTAAGATATCTTTCGCAGCAGACAGCATGTTCCTGCAGGAGAGTTTGGGAGTACAAAATGTTCTGACCTCGGGTCTAACCTTTCCCAATGTTGTAAACAAACCTGCAAGTGCCAACTGAACTGTTCTCAATGGAGCAACAGTGGCCCCTAGTGGCTAATTTTATGTTATGTCTGATGTCAATCACAGGGGAGTGGAAATCTCCTAGAGAGCCTATAAAAGCTCCAACTCAGTTCTGAAATGAATTTTTCTACTGAGACTGAGAGAGATAGGGTCCGTTCCTGCTGGCTGGTGTAGGTAGAGGACTGAGAAGAGCCCCATACTACTGATGAGTGGAAGCTGAGAGAAGTTTGCTACATGCTAAGAACTTTATCTGTGTTCATTTTCTGTTTATTATTTTTTATGAAGCCTCTCTTTTGCATCTGCCTTGAAGAAATGTTTATGAAGCAATAAACATCACACTAGACAAAGTGGCCCAGATATTCAAACTGCGCCATTCTGTGGTGCAAGCCCCTGCGCTGCTCAAAAAAGTTGTGCAGGGGTGTGGCCAGGGTGATATTCAATGGAGTTGCGCTATTGAGCAACTTCTTTGAATATGCGCCTCCTGGCCACACCCACTGTGCATGGCACAGTGGAACTGCGCCACAGCAAGTGGTCAGAGTGGAGCATTCAGATGCGGTGGTGCAAGTTCCATTACGCCATGCGCAGTACCTGCGATATTCAAAAGGTGACATGCAAATGGGGCCATAATTTATGCAAGGTGCACGGGGAGCCATTTGCATCTAATTACAGCCCCATTTGCATGCCATTATCTTGCAGGTGCACCGATCCCTGACGATTTACACCTGGCACCCTACCAGGCAGTAGCCATCAGGGACCGACGCCCCCTGCAGCCCGATCACGGGCATAATAGTATCCCCGTAGCCTGATCATGGGCACGTAGTCTCCCCAGCAGCCCGATCATGGGCATATATGATGGTCCCCGAGTAGCCCGATCGCTGGCAGCATCCTCACACCCCAGTCCAGAAACCCTGGTGATCTGGTACTCCACCCTCCCACCCATGGATCCCACCACCAGCTCCCCCATCAGCGGCGGCGCAGCACCCACCGCCTGCCGCCCGCTGCCCGCCGACTGACAGCTCGGTGGGGCTGCATTCCCGATGATTCAGAGCATAAGCCAATGTGCGTGCAGCCCGTACCATACAAAGGCAGTCCAGATGAGAATGAATTCATTCACCTGGATCTGATCTTCTCTGATACAAAGCTGCATGCCCATTAGCTCATGCTCTGAACCAATGGGCAGGCAGCCCTACCGAGCTGTCAGTCGGCGGATGGTGGGGCGGCAGGCGGGTGGGGTGCTGCCACCCTCCAGCTGATGGGGGGAGCGGGGTGGTGGGGCTCCATGGGCAGGAGGGTGGGGGGCCACTAGATCACCAGGGTTTCTGGACGTGGAGGGGTGAGGATGCCGCCCACGATCGGGCTACTCAGTGGGGACCATCATATTATGCCTGCTATCGGGCTACTGGGAGGGGGGAACATCATATTATGCCCGCGATCGGGCTACTGGGAGGGAGGAACATCATATTATGCCCGCAATTGGGCTACTGGGGGTGGGGAGAAACATCATATTATGCCCGCGATCGGCTATGGGGAGTATATTATGCCAGCGATCGGGCTAATGGAGAGGATAACATTATGCCCACGCTCAGGCTGCTGGGGACACTTCAGCCCGTGATCAGGGCATGGGGGGTGCCGCCAGGTGTGGCAGGAGCAGTGGAGGCCAACCACAGGTGGCAGCTGCTGTGTTGCACCCTGCAATGCGGCAGCTCACCTGTGGGTGGCCCTCGACTTGATCCTTTTTTTTTTGTTGTAAAGTTGTGCAGGCGCAGGTAGGGGTTGCGCCTGCATAACTCTGCATGGCCTAGCTGAATATTGGGCTGTGCAGTTTATGCATGGGCACGCCCCCCCACCTGTGCCTGCATACATTACTGATGCGCCCCGGCGCATCAGGATTTGTGCAGGTGCACTTTTCTCTTTTAAATATTGAACCGGGGCGCATCAGTGGGTTGTGCATGGCGCAACACTGTTGCACCATGCGCAACCCTTTTGAATATCTGGGTCAGTGTGTTAACCTTATTAGAACTGTGTTGTGTCCATCTGTTATCCCACACCCCTACAATCCATAAGAAGTAATGAAATGTGTTGTGCTTTTTTAAACAGTTTAAATCAGATTCTGTACGTAAGGTCATCAAGTGGTTTTATAAACGGGGTTCTGAAAATCCTGCTGTCTGATTGACTGTCAGTGCCTGAAAGGCATTTATCAGAGCACAAACCATGGCTTATATTCTTTCAAGGAACCCCATCCTAATTATTACACTACTAAATCACTTCACCTGTTCCACTGTTTCAAGGCTTTCCAAGTACAGCAACAGTAAAAAAATTCCTGTTTCAAAGAATAATCTCTGCTGTCCCCATTTTTGTCACTTACTTTTTGGTAGCAATTCCCATTAATAAACCCAATAATAAACTCCAGGTTTTGTGGGTTATGATCTACTTAACTACCTGATGGAAGATTGAAGCCACTTACCCTCGTCTGGTTGCTCCAACACCCTGTGGTTTATTAGAGCACACACCACACCCTGAGTTCTGTCGTTGCTTACTTATAAAATGGGTAGAGACAGTCCATTAATCTGATTAGCTGAGAGACCTTGCCAGCTATGCTCAATTTTTAGTTTATAGCACCCTAAATAACAAGTGCCCACACCCACAAATCCAATTACCAAAAATATTCTTGTGCTACCCTGCTTGATACCTCCTTGACACCTCACATTCTGCCACCTTTGTTTCCCGCCTGGCACAAATTCATAAAAACTCAAGAAAATGTCCGCTTACTTGACCTTCAAGTTCAACATCTTCAGTGATCCACAGGTGCAAGAAATGCTTTAAGAAGATGAGCCACATCTCCCAGTAGTTGAGCAGACTTTAAATCCTGTTACAAAAAAATAAAAATCGGGCACAGTGAGTAATTGGTATGTCTCCATCACCACTGATAAGTTAGACTGTATAGAGCAGTCTAAAGGGGAAAAAATACAAGGAAAACAATTGCCTGGGCACTGCCTGTGTTCATGGACCTATGCACTCACAAGGATCTAAACATAGACTTAAAAACTGTTGATTTTGACATCCTAAACTTCACCTTATGGGAGTTTTACACAGAAGTCCACACACCTGACTCGCAGCACTACTCGATTACAAGCTAAACCATGCTATGGGCTGGCCTGAATAGATCTCTCAAATCCCTAACTGTAACCCAAAATGTGAGCCTAGTTACAAACCCCACATTTACCTTCTGTAACAATGTTTTTATGGTGATCCTTAAACAATATCCGAAGCAGCATAAAGACGAATCCTCTCGCCGTACATCTCTCACTGCTTCTGATTTGGAAAAGCCATGCTCCTCCCCTGCCCTTCCACCTCTGACCATGCCAGGGCCCATGGAAGTCTGTGTATGGGTAGAAGTGCAGTTCAGCTTCACCCAGTACAGCAGAGAAGGCCACAGGGACCTAAATTCTGATTCTTTGTGTGTTAAGAGTGATGAAACATGCTGGAAAATGTGCCACGCACACAGCACAGTACTTTACAAAAAATCTCTTGGCTTCACCTGCCGAGATCCCTGACCTCTGATTGGCTGGCAGCAAGGGCATGGGGTTGACAGGATGATGGCTATATTTCAGTAAAACAGTTGCTGTCACTTTGATGTCATTTCTATGGGGCAACCAATATGCTTTTTCTTTAAACTGCCCCATTATGTTGTAAGCACACCTGTGCCCAGCTATCCAGTGGTGGAACTGAGGTTCTTGGGTCTTTGTTCTCCCCATCAGGAGCTCCATTATCTGTTCCCTTCTTTCATGCAGATCTGTGCTGTTAGCATCCATTCCATTTTTAAAGGTGCAGTGTGCCAAAGTCACAAAGTCCACTTTTTCATTCTCCCCTCTTAGTGTCTTCAGGCCGCCTCATGCCCCCTGGTGTCCCTGGAACTGGAGCACACTAGAGGAAGTGCTGTGTCTGACCTCCAATATGGCACAAGCTCCTAGTGCTGAAAGCATTCAAGGTGCATTCAGCTCACATGTTTGAGCAAGCATCTGCTTGAACGTACGCACATTGCTTGTACAAAAGTGCACCGATCTTTGGCAGGCTCCTCTGGTCCCCTTTTCAGCTGCAGTGCCAGGACTGGGGAGAGTTAAAAAAACAGCAGGCAAGGTTCTGGGGACAAAAATAAGAGTGCAGGTAAGCCCCCACTGTAAGTGGGGATTGCAGTATCTCCTGTCTAAACACTTGACATCCACATCAAGTGTTTCATTGGAGTCCTCATGTAGTAAACAATGTACAACAAACAGACAGATGGTATCCACAGTCCATCTGGACAATTGTTTTCCTGATTGGCAGAGACATACAATACATTGTAGTCTAGACAAATGCAACAGTCTAACAGAAAATAAGCATTTGAAAGGCCTTTCTCATTTACGAAACAGCTGTCATGACAGTAACTATTATTATACCACTGGAATGGGCAATTCTATAACTTCAAGCAATAATGTACATTGATCAATGTAATGTCATAATGTCAACCTCCCTTTATACCCTTTACTTTGTTTTCTGTTCTGAGTGGTATGTCTGGGCTTTGCAAAAGACAATTCAAGGCAGAGATATGGGTACTACATGTTTGTGTAAGTCAGTTAGAGCACCTGGAGAGTCATAAGTTAACCTGAGCAAAGCTTTGACAGTCCTTTGAGAATGGCGGAGTGGAACAGTCACTTCTTCCTTGGAGTTTGGATTAGCTGCTCCTTGTTTACCAACCAGCAATTAAACTTCCTCAGTCAAAATGGGTTCCACAACTTCTGCAATTTCTACAGTTTCTGTTATTTTTTCAGCCTCAACAGGTTCACCACTTTCTTCCTGTGCCACTTCCTCAGATACAGAGTCATTATCTAAGTCTACAGTACACTTGGTGTAGATTCTAAATCTACTGTTGTTGAAGTAGTCTGTAAAGGAGGCACGTATGCAACATTATTCATCATTTTGTTCACACCTCTGAGCAATCTAGCAAGATACCTGGTAGGATAGTACAAACCTCCTTCTGATTTAGAATTTGAGTCATCCAGATCTGCTTGACTAATGTTTGGGGGTGAAAATTTTTCAGTTTGGCATGTCTTTTGCTTTTAATTGTGTCTGTGCATTGCAGAATGAGTATTTGGGGGCGTTGGAGGCTCTACTGACTCTATTACGTCACTAGTAATTGGCTACCCAATAGGCAGCAAGTGAATTCTATGCATAGTCCAAAATGTACTTGGTTCTCCTTCTCAGGGCTGGCTTTAAGGTTTTGGGGGTCCCCAGCAGCATACGTGAAGACATGGGGCCCCCCACTTTGTAAACCTGCACCCCACGTGTGTGACTGTTGCCCACATGCACATAATGTTTTTTATTTTTAGTACAACCAGTGGTATATTTACATTTTTAGGGCAGTGTTACCCCTTAGGGCTGTTTTTCCCATCCCATCCATTGCTCCCCATCTGCCTCTTATTGACTGCAGAAGGTGATGCACGGCCCTTTGTTTGTCTTAAGAAGATAATCAGATTAAAAACACATATAAGAATAATTAAGATAACCTGCTCTGTTTGGGCCCCCCCATAAGCAGGGGGCTCCCAGCAACCGCAGGGTTCGCTGGTGCCTAAAACCGGCTATGCTCCTTCTGGACAGCTTCTGTGCACAGGCATAGCTTGCACTTTTTCCATCACAACGTATGGGTATTTTAGCGCCATCCACAGTATTATGGCACTCTACTAATACCATCAAAGTCTGGATATTATTGTCCAGGGAATGTTTCAAGCAGCCACCTTGCTGAGACGCTTTATTCCGGACAGCACTGCATCAGTTTTGCTAATACCAGTCCCTTGGGGAACCCCCAGGAGTAATACAGCTTTCAGTGGGTCCAACTACTCGCCCACACACCAGCTGACCAACCTTTTACATGCCATGGTGTCTAGTTCTACTTTTGGGGTGGGAAACCAAAGCGTTTTCAGCTACGATGGAATCCACATGGGGTTGACTGGTAAACAGAAGATCCCTGCGGTGCCTCCAAAGTTGCAACCTGGTTGCTGTGGATGTTACAGTTACTAACCCTGACTTGTGGACTCAAACAAAGTTGAGAGCCCTGGGTTTTGATTTTCTTGACTGAGAGGGGTAATTTCCTGATCTTTGAAAATTACCATGGTGCTTCCACCCAGAGTAAGATTTAAGTAGGCGCGTTGTTATTAAAGAGGTACAACCCCCTGGGATGTAGTCCCTCCCCACTTCCCCACAGTATTTCCCCAAACAGACAGAGTCAAGTGCAACCTTAAATTCAGCAAAGCATGCAATTTTTGATTTTTGCTAATAATATGTTAACAAGACAAAATATAACTATCAACAAAACATTTATTAGGGGACACTCACAGGAGATAGGGGAATGCAATGCAAAAGGAATTTTAACTGTATGGAAAATACTGTAATGGAAAGACCAAAATTTAGTAATTGCTAACTTTGCAAACAGCACTAACATTTAACACTGGCCACCTCCCACCAGGCAAAATAGGTTAGCATTAACTGTAGCTGCAATTCTTTTAGTGCTAACGACCCAACCTGCACTGAGAATATTATCCACTGGTACTAGTTTACCCTGAAAGTCTAAAGGGAGCTCCCTTTTCTTGACTGGGTACCTAGCCATTGAAACAGTGCAGACCCAATGTTGTTGCAGCTGGTTGGCTGGCAGTAGTGCACTTTAAAAGAAAACAATATATGACACATTTGAACGAGAACCTCACAGGCCATACAACTGCGTAAATAGCCAAACCTCCATAGAAACTATTTGTGTTTAACGGCCAGATGGCCAAAACTGTAGCTTTGGTACTGAACTTTGTACAATTTCTCCAGTTGCAGGGCAAGCCCTGGGAGTACTATTTGTTCTGATGTACTGCTTCTCAGTAATCTGTCTCCTGCTCCTTCTTTGGGAATGCAGGTCTCTTTGGTTGACAGCTTTAGTTGGCATTTGGGGGCAGCTCAAAGGTGCTTTGGGTCTCAGGTGCCTCTGAGTGATGCTCAGGCTCTTCTGCTGCAGCTACAGTTTTATGGACATCTCAAGATCGTCCCCTCTCTGTCCTCTGGAGTTCAGACTAGTCCAAGGAGCAGGGGTTACACATTCCACACCCACATCCTGGCTTCCAAACCCCGGTGTGAGTGATAGCTAGTATCTGGTGTTAGACCAGACGGCCATCTCCCAGACTGTCTGCTAGATGTTACAGGCTTTCCATCTTTTCAATGCTGACTTCTCACACAGTTTCTCTGGTGCCCACAGGCTGGCAGCTGTGGCACAAGGTTACCCCCTTTGCTGAAGGCAGATCAGAGACTTATAGTTTGATCTCACACTTGCAAAAAGTCAGATTCACTGTTCAGGCTCTATACGCCCACAGGCTGTAGAAACCTTTTGAAATCACTCTCTGCTGGCAGCTGTAGAAGCCCAGACAGGCTTAACTGGACTGCTCTCAAGTAGCACACACTAGCCCTCCTCTCTTTGAAGGCTACTTCAGGCCTGACCTATTCTGTCTCTGCTCTCCAGCACTTTCCTGGGGCATAGGCAATTTCTGATTGGTGCAGGAGGTGGTCCATCCACTTACTTAGTATTCAGAATGTCCACATGATGCCTTATTGGCTGCTGGAAAATGCACCAAGCACTCAGCACCATCCTTTACTCAAATGTCTCTTGTCTTAGACTCCTGAGATCCTTGATCTCTGATTGGCTGGCAGCAAGATTGGGGTTGACAAGATAGTGGCTATATTTCAGTAAAACAGTTGCTGTCATTTTAATGTCATTTCTATGGGACAGCAACTAAGGATTTTCTTTAAATTGTCCAATGGTTTTCTAGTAGAGCTGTGCAGAATGGGAAAATTCTGAATTCATGGAATTTCGATGAAATTTTGTGAAATTCTGTGAAATGTCATGGAATTTCATCAGTATTTTGTGGATTTTGTTTTAAATTAGTAATTTAGTCATAACTCAGCTGTCAATTAAGCTACATCTCTGAAATTTAGCATGCCCACTCATTGATGAAGGGCCAATAAAATCATGCAATTGAGATAGTTTCAAACTTATAGGTGCTAAAATTCTGTCATTTTTTTTGTGTGTGAAATTTCACGAAAATATTTGTCTGCATATACCTCAGCTGTCTATTGGATCAGAGATCTTAAATTTGGCATGATTCCTTGATGATAGGTGGTCTAATAATGTTCTACATTTTATGACAATATGATGCATTGGGCCAGATATTCAAAGCATAGCACAGCGCGCAAACCAGTAGCACAGGAATAGTGCAGGAATAGCGCGGAGCAGCCATATTCAAAGGACCAGTTAGCGTGCGCTAACAGCAGTAGCGCGGGGCAAACCAATAATGTATGCAAGGGGCAAATGCAGGGGAGGTGACCAGCAGACACACGCAAAGGGATATTCAAAGCCCAGCACCGCATTAGGAGACAT
Organism: Neoceratodus forsteri; assembly: GCA_016271365.2. NCBI lineage: Eukaryota > Metazoa > Chordata > Ceratodontiformes > Ceratodontidae > Neoceratodus > Neoceratodus forsteri. The sequence goes on along the minus strand of CM057459.1, from coordinate 695,319,694 downwards.
AGCGCGACATCTAGCACGGCGCTAGTTACTGCCTATAAAAGGCTGGTCTTAACCCAGGGCAAAACACCTAGGAGGAGGGACCATGACAGGAAGTGGGAATGTGTGCAGTACCAGTAGCAGTGATGCTGCCATTGATGGCAGCTGTAGTGGAGGAGGAGGAGGAGGAGGAGGAGAGGGAGCAGGCACAATATGGGCCACAATGCAGGCCAGGGATACAGTATGCTGCTAACAGGTGGTACTGGCCCAGGGTCTCCTTTGAGACCCTGCCTGATGACCACATAACTGGCCAGTACAGGATGAACAGGGGAATGTTGAGGCAGCTATGTGAACTCCTGCATAAGCAGCTGCACCCAAACACCAGATGCAGCCATGCCATGACAGCGGAGGAGCAGGTGACAGCAGCAATGTGCTTCCTTGCCACAGGGACGTTCCAACGACCAATGGTGGACACCATCAGGGTATCATAGTCTGCCACCTCACGCCTCCTGACCCAGTTCCTAGAGGCTTTCCTGCCACATGCTGGGGAGTTCACAGTATTCCCCAGCACCGCAGAAGAGTGCAGAGTAACAATGCAGCAGTTCCATTGAGTTGCGCACCTACCATCCATACTGGGTGCCATTGACTGCACCCATGTCCCCATCCATGCACCACCTGGTGATGGCAGTGATGTGTATGTAAACAGGAAGGGGTACCACTCCATCAACTGCCAGGTGGTGTGCGATGCGACTGGGTGCATCAACAATGTCTATGCGCAGTACCCCGGCAGTGCCCAGGATGCCTTTATCTGGCACCAGTCCCAGCTGTGCTAGGCATTTGAGGAGGGCAGGATACCCAGTGGGCAACTAGTCAGTGAGAAGCAGCATACAAGGCATACACATGACATCATGGATGGGGGCAGGCAGTGGAGGCCAGGGAAGGGGTGTGGGAGGGCTACATAGAGGTGCAGGACAGCAATGTACAGACTGCAGTATGGCACTAACAGGTACACATCTCTTGACAGGGGACAGCGCCTATCCCCTGTGACCCTGGCTGCTGACACCAGTACTCCGACCAGCCACAGTGGCCGAGGAGATGTACAATGAGGCACATGCCAGCATAAGGAACATCATAGAGAGGGTGTTTGGCATCCTGAAGATGCGATTCAGAAACTTAGACACATCAGGCAGTACCCTACAGTATACATCTCAGAAGGTATGCCGTATCTTTCTAGCCTGTTGTATGATGCACAACATGGCAATGAACCATGGGATATAGGCACCTGAACCTGAGGGACAGTCCAACAGTGAACCAGAGCCAGCGGTCAGGGGGATAGTGGAGCAACTTGAGAGGAGGGACCCTCGTATGGCCGCAGGACCATAGAGCACTGGGACAACATCATCAGGACACTGTCACAGACCAGAGGGTAAGTACAGACTGCACAACAACATGAAACAGTACAATGCTGAATATATTTAATGTGCACCAAGAACGAGAACAGTGACACCAACAATCACAATAAGAACACAACAGAGTGGAACAGAAAACATGTGTGTGTGAGGTGTGATGTTGGGGATGTGTGGAACACACGGGGGGGTGGACACACAGCCAGGGTGTACTGTCACTGGGGAAGCATGATGTGTGGTATGAGTATAAGGAGGGCAACCATGGCAGTGGAAGTGTGAGTGTGTATGAGATGGAGTGCGAGGCTGTTCACTAGTGGATGTGTGTGCATGTGTGCATGCATATGTGGGTGTACCAATGTTGACACGGGGTGTGATGACTGCGCAGTGATGCAGTACGACCATGACCATCACAACCGACTACCACCATGCACACGATGTGAACCACTACTGTGGGTCACAGACCCCGGGGTGCTCTGGGCCGAGGACAAGGCAGAGGAAAATGGTGAGGCAGGCAGGGCAGCCCTCCTGTGCCCCCGTTGAATGGCAGAGCCTGATAGGGTGGGTGGACGGCCACGGCAGCGCTGTGTGCCTGATGTGGTGCGTGACACAGTGGAGCTGGACCCAGTGCCAGCCCTGTGGCCACAGGTTGCCCGCCTGTGTGCCCCTGTGCCTTCTGCACCCTGACCAACCAGCTCATGCTGGTGACCCCCATGCACCCCACGAAGTACATTTGCAATATTGACCACTGCAGCTGTCAGACCAGCAAAGCAACGGTCTATTGCACTCATGATGTGGTCCAACCTGTCCTCCGCCCGCTGCTCAGCATGGGCAAAGCCCACTGATAAGGACTCCCTCATCAGTGCCAGCTCATGCCTCAGCTCCCTCTGTAGGCCATGCAGGTCCATACGAGCCTCCTGCTGGGACATGACAGCAGCCTGCAGGAGTGGGCGGGCACCATGGGCATCCTGCTCCAGTGGCACAGCCCCATCATTTGCAGCTGGCTGCTTCACAGGAGGTACGGGACGCTGTTGCATATCTGGCCTGGCCTGCTGCTGCTGACTGCTGGTGGTGAGCTGTTGCACTGGATGGCCCGGGACAACAATATGTGTAGGACACCGCATGTCCAGCGGTGCAGAAATGTTCCTCACAATGCCCACCACTGGATGCACATGGACAGCCACACCACCAATGCCGAACACACCACTGGCACCTGTTCCATGGCCTGCTACCAGCCCCACCCCTGCATCCCCCTCCACAGCCACATCTAGGTGGTAAGGACCCTCTGACACATCAGTGTCATTGCCACTGGTCACAGTCACTAGGAGTACCTGTCCTACACCCATTTCCTCCATTCGTGCATCCTCCAGGTACTTAGTGGATCCCACCTCCCCAACTGAAGTGTGTCCCCCCTCCCCAGGCAGATGCAGCCCCTGTCCATTGGAATGCCACACATGCAGTGGCTCTGTGCATCCACGACTGGCATTCAGACTGGATGTGGATGGCCATTCACCATCATCCTCCACAACCTCTGGACCATGGTCATACATCCTGTGCTGCTCCTGTGGTTCCGCAGGCCTTGCAGACACCGCTGTGGAGAAAAATGGGACAGGGTCAGTCACCTGCACATGGACACTGTGCCCTAACACCACCACCACCACCCACCATCATCACCACCATGCAGACCCCAGGACATGTACCTCCTGCCGTGGCCATGAACACCACACACCAGCCCATGACCACATGCACCCACCCAACACACAGTGCACATGCCGTTGTCATGCAGCTGTTTTGCAGCCCACAGTGCAACCCGTGCAGGGCACCAACAGCAGGACTCTGCACCTATGCTGTCACACCATGCAGGGTATACACATGTGAATACAGACCTGTCCTGGGCAGTGCGAGAGGCGTCTCACATCCACCACCCAGCACACCTGTGACTGCCACCGTCCACAGTGTAGATGCCACCACAGCCATGAGTGGCTCCTCCACCCGCTGCTGTTGGTCTTGTGGTCCTCCACTGGTCTGCATCTGTTCCCGCAGCTGCTGTGCCTCCTCTTTCTTGGCACGGCGCAGCAGGTCATTCCAGCGCTTTCGCACTGCCTTGGTCATCCTGCCACATCTGCTGACAGCATTGACTGCAGCTGTCACCTCCTCCCAGGCTTGGTGCACCACCACATCCGTGGCCCTGAGTGTGCGGAGCACCTGCTCCCTCTCCTTCACAGCATGCACCAGTGTTGTCAGCTCATCCTGTGAGAACTTATGTGCACGTATGCACTCTTGTCATGCTGCACTACCTATGGGACAATCAAAAAGGGACATGTGTCAGCAGCTGTGGCAGGACTGTGTTGCATTATACATAGACATCACCATGCCACCCCCTAGAATGCCACAGGCCACATGGACATGTCACTGTGCATCAAGTGCATGTACGGTGAACACGGCCACATAGTCACTGGCCACCCTGTGTCTAGACAGCAAGCCCTGTACCCACATGTGCACTACTGTCACCCATGGCTGGCATGTGCACCCATGAATGGGGCCACCCCTATGCCCGCCACCTGGCACTGTACCATGCCCTGCGTGATCACTACACTGAGTGCATGGACACATGCACTGACACGTAGACAATGGCAGGACACCAGGCACAGGCCACATGGTGCATGGGACGATACAACACCAGGACCCTGTGTTCTCCCAGCAGAGTGGTCACAGCCTACCATGACCCACATCCAGGGGTCATGTCAGTGAGCCAGTGTTGCAGGACACACCTCAGTGAGTGCACCACTGCCTGCCTGGTGCCCACAGTGTGCAGGCAGTGCCACACGGCACAGTGTGATGCAGGGGCACATGCACAGTGCACTGAATGGTATGCTGCACAGGCAGACATATGTAGCTGTGCACCAGCACACAGCACAGTGCTTGCCTGTGGTCCAATGTGTGGCTGACCATTCACCAGCAGGTACATCTGTGGGCTGCAGTCCGGGCTGACCCTGTTCTGAGCTATTGCCATTCTAAGAGTCCCACGGCAGTCGTACATACCTGCCTCTCGCAGCTCATCCCCCTGTTGCATCTCTCCACCTGTCACTTGTAGTTCTGCAGTATCCATGGTATGCTGCATTCCCACAACACAACACTGATGGTGCACTGCTTGCCCTTTTATAGCCCAGCCAGGCAATCAAGCCTGTTACGCATGCAAAGCAGCGCATAATCATATGCTAGTTGCACAGTTTGCACCATGCATACACAAGTACCCTCATTTGCATATTCTGGTTGAATATGGCTCTCATTAGTGCCAGGCTAACACCTTAGCACTGTGCAAACATCAGTGCAGGGCTATTGGGGGGTCAGCGCCGCACTATCCCATTAGCACAGCACTCTGTGCTATAGCGCGACCACCGTGCATGCTCACGAGGCCCCCATGTCCGCGTTATCATCCTGGCATAGCGCGTTGTAGCACTGCTCTAGCCAACACAGCGTGGCATTATGCATGCATGGTATTCGCTTCAGGGTCATGCCAGGGGTCACACATGTGCAGTGTGAACACTTCCAGGCAGCACTGAGCTACGTCATGTGATAGCACAGTGCCACAGTGATTGTTGCAGGAGGGTCCTGGGTGTACCAACCTCTGGATATCTTGAGAGGTGTAGTGGAATATGTGCTGTGTGGGCAATGCCAGGACGTGGAAGACAGCGTGCTGTGGTGTAGAGGGACAGGCGCTGGGGGGAGGTTGAGACAGCAAACCTGGTGGAGCTGGTACAGAAGAGGCACCGGAGGCTCTTTGGGGAGATCAGGGAGGGGGACCTACCACGTATGCAGCTGTGGTCCACAGTCACACGCAAGCTCAGTGCCTGCACTGGTATCTCCTGTAATGAGGAGAAGTGCAGGCACAGGTAAACGGACATGCGACGGCAGCAGTGTTAGCAGCTGGAGCGCTACAAGCACATGGTGAGTGAGGGCACTGTGCCTGTGCCAGGTAAGTGGTGTTGCATGTTGATAGCACCATCATGTCGGGCTGCAAGTGTGTGTGTGTGTGTGTGTGTGTGCGCATGTGTGCCACACTGCATGGTGCTGGGGCACATGTGGCACCAGTGGGAGCCACAGTTTGGCCCCCTGGGGTCCAGTACATGCTGTTGCTATCGGTGTGGGAGGTGGGTTGGCTCATGCTGTTTGGCGTGTCCTGGTGCAGCACCAACCTGCGGTCGGCGACACCATGGTGCAGGATCCCTGCTCCTGGGGATTGTCGACATACACACACACCAGGCATCGCGGATGTTAAGCTGGACAGCTGCAACAGGCACTGTCGCACAACTGCAGCGCCGTGAAGTCCTGCCATGTGTGTGCCTGATAGATGCTCCATGGGCCCTGCCACCCTCCTGTGTGGGTGTTCTCCATGTTCACTCACTGTGTGTATAGTGTTGTTAGGGTTGCATGTGCATCTTGCTGTGCTGCACGTGGTGTATGCTGTGTCATGTTCTAACACTAATTTTTCACCTGTCCTCTGTAGAGCAGATTGAGCAGCCCATGGCCGGAGGAGGGCCAGAACATGACCCAGGAGCAGAGGAGAGGCAGTCTGAAGGTGCCATCCATGCCGCAGCAGGTGCAGGAGAGTAGCCCTGAGAGCAGTGGCATATTGTGTGAGTACCTGTCTCATTGCTCTGTGATCTGTGCCCTTTCACTAGGCTGTGTATCACATTTGGGTGTCCTGCCACTGACTGGTCTGGTGACATGTCTGCGACGGGCAGTGGGCCAGTGCCATGTGACAGTCTGGCCCAGGGGGGAGTAGGGCACTGTCGGCTTGCATTGCTGTGCAGGTGCCTGCTGGTGACGGGTGCTCTGGTGGCGAGTGTTCAGTGGGGACCACATGCTGCCGGCTACCATGCCCACCTCTGGGTCCCTCCATATCCCGCAGGGCGTATGCATTTGCACTGGTGGCAGTGCCTTGCTGTCCTGTGCATTCACTGGATGGGCCTGCATGGCGCAACCTGTGAGCCTGTTGTGGATGCGGGACACCATGCACCATGCCTTCCAGGCATACCTCTCATCCTTCTGTCCACCAGCTGTGGAACATTGCCTGTCAAACTGTGCTACATTCTGGCAATGTGTCCTATGCATTGTGGAGTCCTTACCTGGGTATCTCATGGTGCTGTTACTGTATTGCAGTTTTGTTATGAGGATCTGTTATCACTATGCTATTACATCATGTGCATCATTTCCTATGGAGTGTTGCCTGACACTGTTGACCTTGGCTATGAAACTTGTCCTCACATGGTGGGACAGGGAGCTTTTGACCCATGGATTGGGGATCCTTCCTTGTACCATGTCACAGTTGGGTGGTATGCTTTCAGTGGCCTTGCCTGGTGGCATGTGTTGGTCCTTCACTGACAGCATCTGTGCCCTGGCTGACTGTTATCCCCTGGCCTGGGTCGGTCATTGGCAGGCCACTGTCATGGTTCATTGCTGCTCCTGCATGCCTTTAGCTGTTGTTGGTGCTGTGCTCTGTGTTAAGGTACATTTCCATCTGTCGGTGGGCAGCATGTCCCAACGTGTGGGTGCCCTTGTGCATGTTGTGGCGGGCCTTGCACTCCAATTCTCCAGGGGTCTGTGTGTGTCTTCCATGTCTTGCTGTGTGCTGTGTCAGGGTGGGCAGTGTCACATGTACCCTGTTTCTGTTGGGATAGTTGTCATCATGTGTGTTGGGTTTGTGTTGGTTACCTGTGTGCACTGTGCTGCTGTGAGCACCTTCCATGTTGGCCTACCAGTGCGTGCATGCACCTCCACCCAGGATTGCCCATTGGGACATGCTGTCCATCCCTGTATGGCCACCTTTGGCTGCTGTCTGCCTCCTGTCTGGTGTACCATCCTCATGGTCTCACCCTTCCTCTTGTAGGTCCACTCCAGGCATTACTGTGCGCAACCAGGCCAGAGGAGTCAGAGGGGACAGAGGACCTGCTCCGCCACATCGTCTGACAACAAAGGACTCTGATTGAGCAGCAAGCCATACTGGTAACAGAGGTGAGGAGACTGGCAACTGTGTTAAAGGCTCGGCTCCCAGATTCAGTGGGCAGCTAGACATGCCTACATCCCATATTGTGTTGCCTTCACACACCCTTACTGGACATGTTATCCTTTCCTGGACTGTATTCCTGTGTCCCTGTGTGCATCCTCCTCCCCTTTGCACCCTTGTCCTGTGCCTTCTTGTACATCCTGTTATTATTTTCACATATGTTTGCCTTTTGAATCCTTGCTTTGCCTATAGTGCGTTCCTTTTGTTGTTCCCATAGTGGGCTTTTTGTTGCATGGGTCGTGTGTTGGGGGGGCTTGGCATGTTGCTTGGTGGGATTGGTCCTGTTGTCTTTCTTTGTTACGGGGTGGGTTGTCCAGTGGTAGTTGGGGCATTGGTAATTCTGTTTGGTTTGTTCTTTGGTTTTGTATGGGTTTGCATCACTGTTATGTTCCCGTTACCTTTCCTTTTGCATTTTGTCATTACAGTGCATTTATTACATTTTACTGTGTCCTGTGTCATTCTTGGGTGCTGGGGTTACACATGGTTTGTACTATTACTTGTGTTCTCCACATGGGTGTGGATTGTTGCTTGACATTCCTGTGCATGTGTTGCGTCCTCCGGGATGCACACCGTGGTGTGCTCCTGATACCTCATTCCAGCCTGTGTTTCATTGCATGTGTCCCAGGGTCAGGCTGCCTCACCTCTGCACTGTGTTCCCTTGTGTGTTTGCACTGCCTGTCTGGTGCTATATTCAGTGCTGTCTTGTGTGCTGTATTCAGTGCTGTCTTATTCACGGGCTGTTTTTGCCCTGCACTCCTGGCCCTGTTTGCCCCTCTTCCTTTGCTTTCTATATTCACCTGGTTTGCACTGTGCTTTACCTTTTGAATACAGCTGGCATTTTGCTCGGGATATGTTTGCGCGGGCAGTGCTACCTTGGCCATGGGGCAATTTTTTTGAATATCTGGCCCATTGTCTCAAAATTATATGTGCTCAAAATTTGTCAGTTTATTTTTGCAGGAAAGTTTGTGGAAACATTTCATCTGTATATAAACTTGGGCACCTTTGGTGCTAGGCACATGTAAATTAGCATGAATAACTTTTTGTAATGCTTATAGAATGATATAAATATGGAGAGAATGGGATTAGAGATTTTAAAGTTACAGGGTTAAAATCTTTACTACCTGTATGTACAGTAAATATTTGCAAGTTTTGAAAACTCTCAAAAATGTGGATGTTTGTAACTTATATGTTCTTGCAGGCATAGACTTAACATTTGACATGCATATCTATAGTCAGTGTATTGTGGTGTCTAACACAACTGGATACTAGTGGTGGGCGAGTGGCCAAAGTCGCTCTGTGAAGTAATTCGGCGAATGTGAATCCACAAACTACTCTGCAATGCGAAGCAGGTACTTCATTATAATGAGAATCTGAAGTCCATTGAAAACAATGATTTTGCATTATTCTGCCTTCCCAAACCACTTCTCCACCAGTTTTAAGGCGTACATTGAAATCAATGTACTTCACCTCACTTCGCCTTGTTTTTGAGTTCCAATGGCGAATTTTGCAGTGTTTCATGGGATTGCAAGTCACATGGGCTCTAGATTGTTCTGCACAACCTCAGTTCTGTGTAGTGTGCATGTAGTGGAAGATGGAGACAGTTTTTTCTCAGAGCTCTGCGATTCATACCCTCTAAAAGCTGTTAAAAAAGCCTTTTTGAGCTATTTATTTTGCTCAAAATTTAGTACATCGATTGTTGGAAACCCTTTTCTGCTCATATCATTGAATATTTAAAGTTTGTGTGTGGATTTTGAATGCTAATTTAGAACAGTCAGTCTGTATACTGTGAAGTGTGCTTTGGGGGAAGGGCGTATCTGTGGTGTAGGTAGATTAACTGGGAGAAAAAGGCAGTCATTCTGTTTTGGTTATATTTTTCTTGCATAACTGTGTTAATGTTCACACAGTAATAGTTTCAGTAATTCTTGACTTTTTTTGCAGATTGTTGTGGTGCAGTACTGTATAATTTTAGTTTGTTTAAAACATTTGATTATATTACTAAAGGTTTTCAATTTGCTACTCATTACTTGTCGTGTGTGTGTAGTGTGTGTGTGCTATGCGTGCCATTAAATCAGACACCTTTTTATTGTGCCACAGAGTAATTGCAGCAGTGTGTACCTGCTATCCACCACACCTGCATGCATTTTTTATACTGCTTTGAGGTAACTTTACTGGTAGTGGACTGTTACTGCTGTGCACTACCACCACCACCCCCCACCAGCAAAAGGTATTCTTGTCCAGATTTGGATTTGTGACTTGTGAGCACTGGTTACGTGTTATTGTGCCTTTGCATCTGCATCTCTTGAGTGTGCAGCGCAATCTTAATCTGTCTGTGCATTTGTAGTACACCATTAATTCTGGGAAACTTTGCATTTTTTGTTACCCTCTCATTTTACTTCATCAGCACTGGTTAATTTTCTGACACAAGACAGTAGCATCTTGGGAATGCAAATTAATTCTAGTGACTGTGTGTGACCATTGTGCACATTATGGAGTGCACCATTAATTCTGGGAGACTTTGCATTTCTTTTTAAGCTCTCATTTCACTTCATCAGCACCGGGGAATTTTCTGGACACAAGACAGTAGCATTTTGGGGATGCACATTAATTCTGGTGACTGTGTGTGACCACTGCGCACATGACTGAGTGTGCCATTAATTCTGGGAGACTTCACATTTCTTGTTACATTTTAATTTCACTTCATCAGCACTGGGGAATTTTCTGGACACAAGACAGTAGCATTTTGTGGATGCACATTAATTCTGGTGACTGTGTGTGACTACTGCATGCATGACATCTGAGTGTGTCATTAATTTTGGGAGACTTTGCATTTCTTGTGCTCTCATTACACTTTGACAGCACCAGGGAGTTTTCTGGACACAAGACATGAGCATTTTGGGGATGCACATTTATTCTGGTGACTGTGTGTGTGAAGGGCTGCCAATATTGTTGTCATTTCACCTTACTTCACGTGAAGGCAGAATGACAGCAAGTAATAATCACAAGGTGAAGTAAGCCTTTGCACTGGCCACTTTGTGTAGTGGAGTGACAATGTGAAGTGCCCACTTCACAGGCACTTTGCTGTTGCAATTTAAATTCACTGCATCTCTACTGGATACATTGGTTTAGCAGTTTAAATTTTGTTTTTGCCGCTGCCCAAGGAACTCTCTCTAGCAACCCTGCTACCCAAGTACTCTAGCTCCTACTTCCTACCTGAAGCCCTCCTTCCATCTGCTATGGCCAGGCAGATCCCCTGGCTATGCACCCCCCGTGGGGCTGCCCTATCCTCCCAGGGCCCTCTATCTGCCAATCTAATGTACCCAGCCTAGATGAAGGAGAAGCCTGGTTCTGGAGTGAGACACATCAGGGCAGGATGCTGTCACCTATCCTCATCGATGGGGATTTCACTTTTACCTTTCCCCCTCAGAGCACGGCGTGCAGTAATGCCTGCCCATGGCTGCCCTGCTGGTGTCTGCCGTGCTCTGCCCCTGACTTCTGGCTGCTGTTCCTGCAATGCCCCTGATCTCCATCGGGGGCTGCCAGGACACTGAGCAACCACTGGATCCCTCCCCAGGAGAGAAGAGCTGTCCTCTGGATGATCCATCTTCTCCCTCCCCTGCCAATCCCCAACTCCCCAAGTCTGTTCCCGATCCCAGGTCGCTGGTGTGGAGCAAGGTGTGGCATCCAGTGCTTCAACCCTCAGTGCTACTTGGCCTAGAAGTTTTAAATTTGCAGTAGAAAAAAATATTGGTAACATTCTCTCACATATTTATAGTAGTATATAGATGAACCTTCCAGAATTTTTTTTTGTGGGATTTAACAATAACAATGCACATATCACTACTTCATTTGATAAGCTGGGCTGAGCTTTTTGCAGTCCTGCTGTTCCTCTCTGGGTGACTATTCCTCCCTTCTCTTTTGGCATAGCCAGATTGACTCAGTAGAATTACTGATCCTACTGATATCCTTTTTGTTCTTTACAGTGACAAACTCCCTTAAAACATGAGTCACCTACTCCTTTTCCTGATGACCTACCATATTGGAATAGCAAAGAAATCTTCTTTCCTGCTGCCCCAGACACTGCCTTCCCAGACTACATCTTTTTGAGTACCTCTAAGTCCCAGACTTGCATGTACATCAGGCTCCTGAATCATACATTGACTGGATGTAATCCTTAAATATCCTGCATTCAGGTTGGAATTGTTGACACTATGTGCTTCCTTGCTCCAACCTGGAGGTCTACCACTGTCATGCTACCCAGCTCAGATGTCCATTTTTTTGTGAAACTATGCATCTAACTCCTGAACCTGGTGACCTCCGGCACTACCTGCCTCTCATACCCTGTCTTTTAATTATAATCCTCCTGATAAGGCTGAGTGAAATTAGCAAATTTCAGTTTTATGGAATTTTATGAAATTCTACAATTTTTAGACAGACTTGTGGGATTTGACATTAAGTACAGATGTTATTTTGTAGAGCTGTGTGAATTCCTTTTCCAAAATTCAGCCAATTTTCAGTATTGAGTTCTAGATATTTGTTATTATTATTCAGTATTTGGTATTGACGCAGGAAAGTTGCCTTATTAGAGGTGCTACAATGTCCTAAAATGGCTTCAGGAGAAGGAGAGTTCACAGCACTGAGCATGTACACTGGTGCCAGAGGTTGTCTTGTGCTGCTGGTGCTCAGGAGGAGGATGCAGAGGTCACAGCACTTTGACTTATACACTGGTGCCAGAGGTTGTCTTGTGCTGCTGGTGCTCAGGAGGAGGATGCAGAGGTCGTACTTTGACTTGTACACTGGTGCCAGGGTTGTCTCGTGCTGCTGGTGCTCAGGAGGGAGGATGCAGAGTCACAGCACTTTGGCTTATACGGGTGCCAGAGGTTGTCTCGTGCTGCTGGTGCTCAGGAGGAGGATGCAGAGGTCACAGCACTTTGACTTGTACACTGGTGCCAGAGGTTGTCTTGTGCTGCTGGTGTTTCAGTAGGAGGATACAGAGGTCACAGCACTTTGACTTGTACACTGATGTCAGAGGTTGTCTTGTGTTGCTGGTGCTCAGGAGGAGGATGCAGAGGTCACAGCACTTTGACTTGTACACTGATGCCAGAGGTTGCCTTGTGCTGCTGGTGCTCAGGAGGAGGATGCAGAGGTCACAGCACTTTGCCTTGTACACTGATGCCAGAGGTTGTCTTGTGCTGCTGGTGCTCAGGAGAAGGATGCAGAGGTCACAGCACTTTGACTTGTACACTGGTGCCAGGAGTTGTCTTGTGCTGCTGGTGCTCAGGAGGAGGATGCAGAGGTCACAGCACTTTGACTTGTACACTGGTGCCAGAGGTTGTCTTGTGCTGCTGGTGCTCAGGAGGAGGATGCAGAGGTCACAGCACTTTGACTTGTACACTGGTGCCAGAGGTTGTCTTGTGCTGCTGGTGCTCAGGAGGAGGATGCGGAGGTCACAGCACTTTGGCTTGTACACTGGTGTCAGAGGCTGGCTTGTGCTGCTGATGCTTCAGGGGGAGGATGCAGAGGTGACAATCTCTGTATGGTCACAAAGGCCTCAAGGGGTACTACAAGAATAACATATGCCATTCCCTTAAATAATTGTGGCCATTAAAAAAAGCAAATAATAAAACATAACGATTCCCATAGGATAACACTGGAATTTCAACAGGCCATAACTCCATCAATATTTGGAGTTAAGTGACAATCTCTATATGGTCACAAAGGTCTCAAGGGGTACTACAGGAAATGATGGTGCTGCAAATGCAGTAGATAGGTAGATAGATAGCAGCACCAGCACACTGTCCTGACAGCAACAGAGTAACAGACTGCTTACACAAGCAAAGGACAAACAAGCATACTACTTTTTGTCACCACAATGTGCATCCACTTCATCGTTTCCTGCTGTCAATGGTGCTTCTTACCAAACTGGATCAGCAGATTGCTGTCAGAACAGTGTACTGTACCGCTTGTTAAGTTACAAGAAGGGTTCCTGCTATTCTGCCGGCACCTCAATCCTCCTCTTATATGGTGGATGTGCGGCTTCAACTGAGCCATTGGATTCCACACTCTAGTCTCTCATATATTGAACTCTATGCTGCACACTCAGAGTGAGGCGATCATGTGGTGTTCTGGCTGTGAGCTCCAAAACAGTCTCTGATTGGCCAACAAAGCTCTGCGAGATTTTGAAATTGAGCCCACCAAATAGTGGACTATTCAGAATGTCCATCCGAAAATTCAGCAAGCCTACTATTCATGGTATTCGGGAAGTACTATTCGGTCCATGCACAACCTTATTATTTTACAGTTTCTGGCAGCAATCCATTAATAAAATTGGCATGCACAGTCTCCTTGTGAGGTCTAAGAATCTGTTAAATTTCATGGTATTGCATTCTCTAGTTTTAAAGTTTCAGGGCCAGATATTCAAAACTGTGCTCGCTGGCTATATTAGCACTGCCCAGCAAGCAAACCTAGCCCAGAGCAAAAAGCAAGCTATATTCAAAAGGAACAGCCCAGAGCAAAACCAGCTGAATATAGCAAGCAAAAGAAGCCAGGCAAACAGTGCCTGGTGTGCAGGCCAAAAATAGCCCAGGAATAAAACAAAACTCAATATAGCAACAGGAAAGTGCACACTGCCACTGCAGCTCATTAGACCCTGGAGAAAGCCAGTGTTGCAGGTGGAGAGCACTGTGTGTGATTGCACAGAGATGTCTCACAGCTACTGCAAACAACAGTGCAAGCCACACGCTGCAAAACTGTGCTATGCTGAAGTGAGGTTTGCCCGGGCTAACCTGATTGTGCAATGCTGACACATTAGCCCGGTGCAAACTGGTTAGCCTGGGGAAAATGGGAGCTATATTCAAAGCTCCCATGCAAATGAGCCTACTCAGGTAATCTGTGGGCAAACAGGTACATTTGCATCTCATTAACTGCTGCTTTGCAGACATTACCATGCGGTTTGCCCGGTGCTACTACATAGAGCACACAGCACCACCTTTTGGTCAGAATGGAAGTACAGGCTGGATGCTGCAGTCCAAGCCATGCCCACAGCATCCCCTGTTGGTCGGATTGGAAGAACAGGCTGGATGCTGCAGGATATAGGTGCTGGCAGGCACAAGCGATGCATGCACCTGACCCCTGCAGCACTACAAGCAGCCCAGAAGAGTAGATAGAGACATGCCCATCAACATATAGCCACAGATATGAAGCCATGTATATATGTGGGTATGTATATATATATATATATATATATATGTATAAATATATATATATATATATATATATATATATATATATATATATATATATTCATGGCAAAACTCTTTTTAATGCATCAGTTAGAGTTGTTCCACAGTGACAAAAGTCAGGAAATTCAGTGTTAGGGTTGAAAACCCTAGCTGCGCATTCTCCCCCCCCCCACCACCACCACCCTCGCAAATACATGCAAGTAGGGGAAGGGCCAAGGCAACACAACCAATCACACACTTGCAGCAGGAGGTGTATAGCTGTGTCACTGTAGGAAGTGGAGAAATCCAACTTCAGATATGATACATTATTTGCAAAGTTGTTCTTCGAGGTTAGTTCACATAAAGGTGAAGCAAGCTGGCAGTAGCGAAAATGGTATACCTCGCTTTGTTCTCAACATATGAGTGGGAGAAGGCGTCTGGACACCGCAATGTTAGTTTATGGCAAATTGCTCAATTTTGGAACAGTGTAACTTTGTAATCCTTAAGTATTGTAGCACAATAGCAGGAAAAAGCACATCTGTGGGACCAGGTGTTGCTACCCTGCAAATGTCAGCCCAAAGGACCCAACTGTTTGCTTGCAGGATGATGGCAAAGATGTGCAGTAATGAGGAGCATACTTTCACAAAATAGTGTCGCAAAGCAAGAAGTGTCATAGCACGATGTGTGTTTAGTGGTGTGTGTGGAATGTCCAGGATGACAGTTAGCAGTGCGACCCCATGCCACAGCCTGATGGGAGCATGGGTGTGTGGTTTCGTGGTTTAGATAGTTGTATGCTATTCCTGTTACCTTCTGCTGGTTCTGTGTGATTGGTTGTGTTGCCTTGGTCCTTCTCCTACTTGCATGTATACATGTGTGTGTGGTGGGGGTGGGGGGGGATGCACAGTTAGGGTTTTCAACCCTAACACCGAATTTCCTAGCTTTTGTAACTGTGGAACAACCCTAACTGATGCACTAAATGGAGCTTTTTGCCATGAATTTCCCTTCTTTTTGAGAATGTGCACTATAAATAGTGAAGTATCGGTAACGCAAATGCAAGCGCAAATGATAACGCACATGGTGATGCAAATGTTAATGATAACGCAAATGGTAATAGAAATGCAAGTGCAAACATTAATGAAAACAGAAACACAAATGCAAGCACATACGCAAATGCAAATCATTACGCGCATGTTCACGGTAACGCAATTGGAAACACAAACTCTGACAGTAACACCAACGATGACACTAAAGAAAACACAAATGGAAATGCAAATGGAAGTGTGTATGCAAATGCAAATGGTAATGCACATGGTGACACAAAAGGAAACAAAAACAAAAACAGTAATGGAAACTCAAATGTTAACAGTAATGCAAATGCAAGCGCAAAGGGTAATGCACATGGTGGCATAGACGGGAACACTAAAGCAAACGGTTATGGAAACGCAAGTGGAAACACTAACTGTAAGTAACGGAAATGCACACCCTTTTTTTCCCCAAAAGCTGCACTGAGAAACACAGTGAATACAAAGAATGTATGTATAATAATAATGGGCCTCGGAGCAGAAAATGAACACTAAGAATACTAAATTGCTTATATCTGAGGAACCGTACGACGTAGAAAAAAAATTAAAATCTCATATTATTTATCACTTTCTTGGCTAGTTTTGCCCTTAACCCCCTAGCAGGAGGCTAAGCATTTTTCTGACGAAAAGTCCGTATCTCAAAGCGTTTCCGAGATACGGGCCCCGAAGGACTCGGCGAACGCTGTAATATTAACCTATGGGAAAAATTGCCAATTTCAGAGTGCCATAATTTTGCAGCCCTCTAATATTTTGTAACCAAACCACAAAAAGCACATCTGTGGGATCTTGGCTTTGCTCTCTCCACATTTCAACCCAAAAGACCAAACCATTCTTTTGCAGCAGGGTGGCAAAGATTTCATATTCTTTGGGCATAGTGTTTAAAGTAGTGTTGTGATTTCCGACACTTTCAGAAAAAATCATGAAAGTGTTGAATGTGCGACACTACTGTTTAAAAATTTTAAAACATATTTCTGGGGTTAACCCCACAAAAGACATGGCTAGCATCCTCATGGCTCAACTAGGTGAACGCAGCAAGAACTGTGTCCCTAGAGGGTCCCAAATTTAAATGCCAAGCATTTCTGTGACCATCAACTGAAAACAAGATGGTGGATTTGTGACACTACTGGGGTCATTTTCGACTCTAAAAACTGCATTTGCGACACTGTCGAACATTTTGTTAACTTTTCCCATTGACTATAATGGGAAACTTGTTTGTTGAATAACTTTTGAACCGTCTAATATTTTTTCATGAAATCTTTCAAAGGCACATCGGGGACCCTGGCTGCAAGTTCCCTGAAGGTTTCAGACTGGTCGTGCAGACCGTGCAACCTGTAGGTGCGAGTAAAGAATGTGCAAAAAAGTGTAACTGCCACATTCTACGGTGCTATGTAGCTCCACAACTGTATATCCGACCATTAAAAAAACTCAGCAGATCCAAAGATCTATGGTACCGCTCCATGCATGCCAAATTTCAGGAAAATCCATCATATGGTGGCAAAGTTATTAAGCTGCCAAATTTCACACTTAAACCTTAAATGGAGTACTCAACCATTACTATAGTGGCACTACTGTGCCACTATAATATATGTATGTATGTACATATATACTGCATCATCAAACATGCATTGGGAGATGGCCCACCCCACAACAGTGGAACCCCACAGCAGTCGTAGGTTGCAATAACAGTGGGTGTGTCATGACTGCATGGAACAGGCATGAGGCAAGGGGGCGTGGGCCGTGAGGCATACTAGGATCCACAATGGCACAATATTGTTGGGGACTGGAAAGGCTGGGTGGGCCAAGCAGTCCATCTGAGCTGTCAAGACTCTGTTCCTATAGATGAAAACACTGTGGTAGTCTAGTCCCCCCTCCAATCGCGATTCCCGACCCGGTAGCTGCTCAAATAACTGTATTCCCTGGCAGTGTAGTGGTCCCTCCACCCCCCAGCACGTTTCCTGACCCCCATTCCCTGTAGAATATCCTAATGTCCCTGGTAGTCTAGTGGTTTCCCCCACCTCCAGCATGTTTCCCAACCCCCGTTCCCCGTAAAATATCATAATATCACTGGTAGACTAGTGGATCCCCCACCGTCAGCACATTTCCTGACCCCGTTCCGGTATAATATCATAACTTCCCTGGTAGTCTAGTGGTCCTCCCACCCAGCAGTGCTGCCCGCTCATCCACATCTGCCGCGACTGAGCTGGCGACCAGCTCAACCCTCCTCACACCACCAGAGCCAGCTGGCAACTTAGGAATGAATGAGCTGTACTGCATTCATTACAGTACAGCTCATTAATTCCTCAGTCAGTGGCCAGCTGTGGTGGTGTGAGGAGGGCTGAGCCAGTCACTGGCTTGATTTGTGGCAGATGGGTGCGATGAGCGGGGTGGCGCTGCCGGGTGGGGGGTACCAGTGGACTACCAGGGTAATGGGTGGAATCTATGGGGAACGGGGTTCGGGATATATGCTGTGGAGGGGGACCACTGGACTACCAGGGAAATGAAGATATTGTATGGGGAACCCGGGTCGGGATCATGCCGGGGGGCTGGGGGGGCCACTAGAACACCAGGGATATGTGTTGCTGTTACTGGATATGGAGGTCAGGGTTTCATGATGGGGGCACACTGCTGCCATTAGCACTGCATTACCAGCAGCTTTTCTTCGGCGGTAACTAGCGCTGCGCTACAGGTTGCACTAATGCCTGTAGTGTGGCGCTATGCTTTGAATATGCCTGTGCACCGGCATTCAGGCCCCTCCCTCTGTCCCACCCCTGCATACATTATGGTTAAGCGTCAGCTCTAACACCTAACACCGTTGCTACCTATACCTTTCAATATTGCAGTCAGGCGCACAGTCGGTGTAGTCCAGTGCAACAGCTTTACCCGACACTGAGCTTTGACTATCTGTCCCCAGGGGCTTAAATTTGTGGTTTACATTTTGCAAAATTAATTGTTAAATGTTGTGAAAATGTGACTACTTTTAATTCAATCCCATTTAAAGCTGAAAATATGAACTTTTTCAGAAATGACCATGTGGTATAGTAGTTTAAATGCTTCAGCTCTGGTTAAATTTGGGTATGTTGTTTTAAAATTAGAGGGAAATAACTGAAATTTACATTTTGGCAACATGTTTGGCAGGCTATAACTCAGCCCTATTTGAAGCTAGAAATCTGGACCTGTGTACATATAGAAATGTAGTGATAACCTGTATACCTGTCAAATATTATAACATTTCAATGAATACTATCAAAATTATACTAAAATTTCAGAAATCTAAATTTTGGCAAAATGTTTGGCTACCTAACTCAGCTGTTACTGAAGCTTGACACTTCAAATGTGGTGTATATACCCATGTTGGGTGTTTCTCTAAGTACAGGGGTTGTGGAGAAATTTAGATAAGAAATTTTAAAATGATCTAAAAATAACTGAAAACTTAATTTTGATTAAATGTTTGGTCACCCATACCTCTGCCCCCTTTCAACCTACAAATCTGAAATTTGGCACATTTCTATGTCACTGTGGTATGTTTATATTCCACATTTGGTGTTAATTGGATGCATACTTTAAAAATTATAGCGAAATAACTGAAATTTAAAATTTGGCGGAATTACACAGAATTTTTGTGAAAACTTCATGAAATTCCACAGAATCGGAATGGTCATTCCATGGGCATTTTGGGGGCCGAATTTTATATTCTACATGGCTCTATTTTATAGGCACGTCTATGCCCAGCTATCGGTAATGTAATTGTGGTTCTTGGGGCTTTGCACTCCCCATTAGGATCTCTGTCATCTCATTCTCCCTTTCATGCAGATCTATGCACGCCATTAATAAAGGCATAGCATGACAAAGTCACAAAGTCCTTCTTTTCCTTCTCCCCTCCTAGTGCCTTCAATGCCCTGATGCCCACTGGTGTCCCTGGACTCAGAGCACACTCGAGAAGTGCTGTGGCTGGCCACTGATGTGGCTTTGCTGTCTTGACAAGCAGGCACTCCCAGCACCATAAACATTCAAGCTGCATTCAGCTCTCATATAAACACCTAGGAAACCCCAAGCACTTCTGGTCCTCCATTAACACTTTGCTCTCCCTTCTACTAAGCAGTTCCCTTCCCCCTAAATACACAACAAGGCTCCATGACTGACCCTGCTGAAATTGGGAATGCATTCAATGCACATTTATATAACCTTAGCAGCTACCTGGATAAACTCCCCCAACCCCCTTGCCCACACTCCCACCTCAACGTCCAGCAGGCCCCACTTTTTTTAAGACCATTTCCCCTCCTGAAACACTTATGCTACTCCTCAGCCTACCATCTAGAAGGAGTGATGGTAGTGATGGTCTAGCCCCCATTTCTTAAAATGTGTGGCCCAAGACATTACCTATCCACTCACCTTCATCTTTAACCTCTCACTTGCTACAGCCTCTGTCCCCCCTGCCTGGAAGCAGGCCAAAAGTGTCCCCATCCATAAATCGGGTGACCCTAGTTTCATGGACATCTACTGTCCCATCTCTATACTGCCCGATCTTACAAAGCTCCTAGAGAAGGTGGTAAACTTCCAAATCACTGAGCACATCTCCAAATATAATCTCCTTTGCCCACAGCAACACTGATTCAGGAAGGGGCACAGCACTACCGCAGCCCTTACCCTCTTCACTAATTACATTCTATGGAATATGGATGATGGGAAGTTAACTGACGCAGTGTTCATCGATTTGTTCAAGACATTTGACCTTGTCAACCACAACATCCTGATAGTGAAACTTGATGCCCTTGGTTTCTCCCCTACCTTCACTGCCTGACTCACTAACTATCTCTCTGGTAGAACCCAAATGGTCTGCCTTGGTGATGCCACCTCCCCCCTTTTGCCTGTCTCAGTGGGTGTCCTCCAGGGCTCTGTACTTGTCCCCCTCCTCTTTTAACTCTTCATTAACTCACTCTCATCGGAGGGCCTCTCCTGTAAATCATTCATCTATGCTGATGACCTAATACTATTCCAAAGTGACTCATACCCTGCCTGTCTGTCCGATACTCTTACCGTTGAGTTCTGCAAAGCCCATCGCTGGTTTTCCACCAACAAACTGTTGGTCAATGCATCCAGAATGAAGGCCACATTATTTGGCTCCAAACTAAAACTCTCCACTCTTGCCCATTCTGGCTGCCTTCTCACTGTCCTTTCCCTGGATGGATCCCCCTCGACACTGGTACCATCTTCAAGTGTCTGGGGTAATCCTGGACCCATCCCTTACATACTTTGACCACATAGCCTCTCTGATCAGTTGCAGTATTCAGAAGATTGGGCTTTGCTATTGCTTAATCGATCACCTCATGCCTAAAGCCTGCCTAGCTGTTTCCTGTGATAACCTCCTCCCCCTCATTGATTATTGGTGCCCAGTGTACTCCCTTACCTTCACAGCAAACCTGAACCATTCAAGTTCAAGTTTATTGACAGGAAGTACTCCATTGAGCAGGCTCATTTACAAGGAGGTCCTGAACATACAATGGTAACATAACATGAGCGATTCATGCTACAGTGCACAGATAATGTAACACACTTTTACATGGAGGATATGCACAAACATGGTCTAAACAGCATGAACAAGTCATGATACACAGAAATTGCAATGCACATAGAGCAAGCTACAACAATACATTTATAAAATAGTTGCATTAATAGATATAGCTTGGTAAAGGCAGAGATGCAGGACTAAGTGGAGGGGACAGGCTAGTACAATACTATACTGCAGATCGAGCAAGGCACTGTGAGAGAAAAGAGCAGATAGGAATATGAGTACTTAGCAAGGGGCTTGTCTATGGTTGAAGATGGAGGCAATCAGAGGGGTGAAGGTGAAGAAAGGGTGGAGTGTGTTCAAGTGAGATGTGACTGGAGTCGGTGAGGAGTGAGTTGGTGTGTGGACTGAGTAGGAACAGAAAGGTGGAAGCTGGTTGATTATGAGAGGGTGAGGGCATAGGTAGGAAGAGTGGGTGGCAGTGGTATGCTTAGATAACAGGTGATGGTAGGGGTGCTATTTGTTGTTATCAGGGAATGAGAGAGAGTAGTCACTGAAAACATGTATGGGTTTTAAGTTAAGAAGGTAGGAGCTATCTTGTCGATTAACATGGAATGCGAGTTGTCACTGAATGCAGCCCAGCAGGAGCGCTGGTTGCAGGTTACCAGTTTTCCGAAGCTATTTAGGGGGATTATGTTTTGTAGCTTGAGACTGGCTTGGGCTTTATTCCTGGCATTCAGGAGTGCACGGCTTATGGCCACTGGCTGAACACTACCGGCTGGACACTAACTATAATCGGATATGCCGCTTCACCCTTCACACCCCTCTCACCACCCACCACTGTTCTCTCTACCAGTACCTTAACTGGTTCCCCCCTCAAGCATGACACTTCTATCTACTAGCCCGGACAGTCAGAGATGTCGTACACAATCCTCCTACTCTCACTATCTCTCTTCTGATCCAGCCCAGAACCTCGAGCTGCAGTCTATGTCAGTCATCCCACCTCCAACTTGACCATCCTAGATAAACCACACCATGATGGGCCAAAGAGCCTCTCTGTGGCCAGACCCGCATCTATGGAATGACCTCCTATGTGCCCCATCCCCCTGTAAATCTAAATACACTTTCAAGAACTCACTTTCTGTCCTCCTCAGCCTCTGTCGTCACAGGGCACTAGCCCTGCTGTGCCTCCTATGCAGCCCCCATCTCCTCCTCCTCCTCCTCTCTTCCCTCCCCTAGTGCTGTCCTCCCTTGCCCTGATTACCGATGCACCGATCACCTTTTTCCCTCCTGAATATCTTCTGAGTAGCTACCTGAAATCTATTCCTCTTGGACTCTGTGTATCACCTGACATTGCCGGCTCAGCCGATGTTTATCTACCTATTTTTAGATGATGTAGCTACATTGCCCTATTCCATGTATGTTATAGAAATCTTATTACGCTCACCTTGTTAGACAGATATGGTGCTGTTTACCTGTATTTATTTACACCACCACTGTATTATCTGACTGACTTGCACTGGATTCTCTGTTATGATCCTTGTATGATTCCTGCTGTTTGTACTGACTGTATTTTACCATTGTATGCGCTAGTCCCTGGCCCGGGCCATGCCTGAAAAAGATCTTCCGATCAGTGCACCAATCTGGTTAACAGATGAATAAATAAATGAAGAAAGAAAGAAAATATTCTAGCAGGTGGTTGCTCGAACATGTGTACATTGCCTGTGTGAAAGAATAGAGATCTTGGTCAGGCTGCACTGGTCCCCTTTTTAGCTGCAGTCCCAGGGGCCAGAGAGATCAAAAAAACAACAGGCAAAGTTCATGGGGCAACCATAGGAGTCCATGTAAGCCTTCACAATGGGGAGGGGTACACCCAAATTAAGCAGAGGCTTCACTAACAAGAAGATGCACAGACCACTCACTGCACTCCACTGTGGTTCAACCACTATCACAAGCAGGTCTATAAAGCCATGAGATTCCATCTGTGACAGGGCATAAATGTATATCCAGCCTCAGAAATTGCTGGTTTGCTTCAACAACAGGTAATCACATCTGGACTGAGATTTTACCTGGAGAATGACACTCAAGGACAATGCCCACAGATTAGCAGCCTGCATGTCACACAGTCTGGCACCCATCCCCCACCTGTGCAACCTTAATTGACTGATCTACCAGCTGAATCATCTACAGTACATTTGCAAAGCCATTTAACTTATCCAACTGTTCACTTGCCGGAGCATCAGTCAACTTCATGAATTTCAATACATGAAACAATTTAAAAAATACATTTTTATGTCTATTAAGAAGAAAACATGAACTTCTGACACCTGACAACAAGTAAAAGTTGCAACAGTTGCTGCAGTTTATTGTTCTCATGGTAACAGTTACTTTTATTATTTTTCCACACCAAGTTCATGCCCCATTCAAAACTATTTTTTCCAGTGCAAGAGTTATTAAATAAAAACAATTTATATTTTAATTGCAAAACATAAAAAAGTTGTGTCATAAGTGCAGTAACACACTCCAAGGTGGAGGTTATGTTCTGATAACTGCACCTCTAGGGGCATGTGTTTATCAAAGCATAACCCACTTCTCATTGTGTGTTATTGCTTACTGTAAAAATCAGGTTCTCTGACTGGACAAAACACACCACATGACTTTGCATTATCCCACAACAAACACATGCCTCCCAGTATGACCACACACACAGCCCTCAGAGCCTTCTCAACAGCAGGGAGATCACTCTACACCTGGCACAGATAGGCTCATACACACAAGTGCTGCCACCCACAGCCATAAATAAAACTCTCTAGCAGTCCCACACTGTGTACAATTATGTGGTGGAGTCTGCCTTAATTTTTAAACAAGAACTCATTTAAAAAAACTTATCTGGTTGATGCTGCCATTTTCAGACTGTCTTACGGTATAATCACTTTCACTTTTCTTGCTGTAATGTTGCATGACCGAGCGGTGTTAATGGCAGTAAAGGACATGCTGGCAGAGGTTTAAAATAAGACATTCTGTGTTCAGAAATTATGTAACATGCATTTCTGATGTTAGGTCTATTAGCTTTCTGTAAAAAGCTTCGACTGTAGAAAAAGGAGAACAAGTGGAAGCTTAGTGAGTCAATGACTTCAGAAAAGTAGATGCAAGCCCTACTCACTCATGTTTTACAGAGCAAGTGAGTTGGTGGCTTCAGAAAAGTAGGTGCAAAGCCACTCCTCACGCTTGCGATCCACACTGAAGCCACCGACTCGCTCGCTCTCTTTCGCTCTCCTCTCTACAGTTGGTGGCTTTTTAATAAACGCTAATTAATTTAACATCAAAGATGCACTTATTTGTTGCCATTTTATAAGATAGATAACCCACTACAGGGCATACAGTCGTGCTCTGATATACACATGCCTTTTGATATAATATTGTCTCTGCCCTGAAACATAGCTTAAAACAGTTCGACACCATAAGTGATAAGAGCACACACTCACTTACAAATGACAGTTAAATATATAAAAATACAGACTCCAAGGAAACACTTTCATAGATGTATGCTGCTTACTTTTCCTGCTCACAGACTCATCTGGTAGCTCATCCACCTGACTGTTCTGTCTCCCTACCACTCGCTGTTTCTCCTGCAGTTACCATTGTGGAAGAAAGCACAGTCAGTGCTCGCTCTAAATGATAGTTATAGAAACACAGAAACATAGAGGGGTGAGATACTAACAACAACAAAAATGGAAAGGGACCTGGGTGTAGTCATATCACATGACCTAAAGGTGGGCAAGCAATGTGAGAGGGCAGCAAGGAGGGCTGGGGGGATACTGGGATGCATAGGGACAGGTATCACCAGTAGGAAACAGGAAGTTGTTATCCCTCTGTACAGACAGCTGGTGAGACCCCATCTGGAGTACTGCGTGCAGTTCTGGAGACCCAGTCTCCGCAAAGACATAGACAGGATGGAAGCTGTCCAGAGCAGGGCAACTAAAATGGTGCAGGGTCTGCACCAGAAGGCATATGAAGAGAGACTTAAGAAGCTTAATATGTATAGCCTCGAGGAAAGGAGGGAGAAGGGGGACATGATAGAAACTTTCAAGCACCTCAAGGGAATCAACAAAGTCCAAGAGGGTAGCATCTTTCAAAAAAAGAGGTGTGCAAGAACAAGGGGCACAATCTGAAGATAGAGGGGGGGCAGCTTAGAGGTAATGTAAGGAAGTATTTTTTCACAGAGAGGGTTGTGGATGCATGGAACGGCCTTCCAGAGGAGGTTGTGGAGTCAAAAACAGTGGTGGAATTCAAGCATGCATGGGACAGTCATAAGGCAATTCTAGGGGTGGGGTAGGAAGAAGTAGGCTGCTGGTTAACTAGGATCTGCAGCTTATCCATTAGGTAGGGAAATGGGCAGACTGGGTGGGCCAAGTGGTCCTTATCTGCCATCAAATTCTATGTTTCTATGGTGAAGTCATGAGCGTACGTGAAAACTGCGCAATGCGCTCGTAACATAATTATTTTGGGGATTTCCTTTAACCAAATTTTCAACATAGTCATTTTGGAACCTCTGCTCATGAACAGTGGCACTGTGATTTTGTTAATCTGTCCCAAAAGTTGATTTCCCAGAGCGACCGGGTCATTGTGCACCAGATGTGCGAAAACACATTTCGGGAAGGATGTGAAAAATGACAGCTGTACTGTTCATAAATGGCAATGTTGAAAATCTGGAGTGAAAATATTAAAAATTGTCAAAGTTACAAGCATGCATGGAAACTGTGCAATGCATGCTCGTAACACAGTCATTTTTTGGAATTTTTTCACCAAATTTGCAACAAGGCTTTTGGGACCCCTGTAACATGAACAGTAGCACTGTTATTTAATTAGTCAGTCCCAAAGGTGATTCCATTCAGTGACCAAAATGATCTTTCGGGACTGAATAATGAGATGACAGCACATGTGTTCATGAGGTGGGGTCCCAAGAACCCATGTTGAAAATTTGAAGAAAATTCAAAAAATGGCTGAGATAGCCACCTAAGGTTGAACCCACACTGATGTCATTATACAGCTTACTGGAATTTCTTTATTTTGCAGCTCGGTTTTGAAGAGTCAGACCTGTTCCTGCTCCACTGAAGATCACAGTGCCGGACCTCCAGAGGTAAGTATGGGGTAAGGGTGTGTGTGGGGAGGTAGGGTGTGCAGAGGGTGGGTGCAGGTTGGGGAAGGGGGGCGCTGCAGACAACAAGGGACCGTTTCCTGCTTTTCAGGTACAGAAAAAAAAAACAAGCATTGCAGATGGTTTTCTTTCTTTACAGATGAAATAAAACAAATGTTGGGCACACTGGAGTGGGCTCCCAGTGTGCCACACAATGGGCGTGGTTGGGGGGAACATACCAACATGGCCAGCTTTGTGTGAGCAGCAGGCACACTGGGAAGGGCTCCCAGTGTGCCACACAATTTGGGGGGTGAGGGACATGCCGACATGAGGATTGAACCCCTGATGTCAGCTTTGTTTGGTGATTGTGAGCCACCACCATGTTCATTGAAATGTTTCACCAGGAAAGGCACGTACAGGAGGTGTATCATCTCTGTCGCTGCCGCCATGTTTATTGAAATGTTTCACCAGGAAAGGCACATAAGGGAGGAGTGTCATCTCTGTCACTGCATGTCGAACTTGCAATGGCACATTTCTTTCAAGTCAGTGGCACTTTACATAATTCTTGTGTCAGCACTAGCATGCTGGCTAATTGGGAGAGGGATGCACCTACTAAAGCATGCCCTGCATTCTAACACTGACACACCTCTGCATTTCTGCTGCTACCACAAGATGTTGCTTGTGCATGTGCAAGACAACATAAAAGGGACTCCAAAGATATACTTTAATAAATATATGCTGCATATTTTTCCTGCTCGCAGTCCTGTTGCTTGTACATCTGACTGTTCCAGGCAATCCAGCACTCTTTCATTGCAGAAGTACCTTCCATCTTGATTGCATGTCCCTTGTTCATGTGTACATTCCCCTGTGAAAAATACTTCCCTTCTGAACCTTATTCACCCCCTCAAGGTATTCTAGGTCTCTATCATATCCCCTCTCCTCCTCTCTTCCAGCATGTACAAACTGAGATCCTCATTCTCTCCTCATGAGCTTGTTTTTTTTCACCTCTGCACCCCCAGCTGGCCACTCCTTTGGGCTACCAATGGACCCCCATCCCACCGCAGATCTTTCCTCAGCACCATCTGCCATCCCCCATGTGTTACTGGGCCCAGTAGGCCTGACTTATCCCTTCACCGAGGGCCCCTCCCTGGGCCCATGAGAGGAGACAGAGTCTGAATCCTTGTCAGGCATGCGATGGAGGATAAGTTCTGGAGGCTACTCCCAGGGCTTCATGGCATGATGGAATCTGGGCGACTGTCATCCAGTTGGCTGAGTAGTAATTTCCGTTTTCTCCCCAGCCCATTCACCTCCCACATATGGGTCTAGCCACAGCAGCATCCTGGGGCAGGAGGTTCAGCAGCATGTCGAGGCTCACACTGACAGAACACCTACTGCAAGTCACTGCCAGAAGCCACCTAACAAGCAATCCGGTGCCATTCCCCCAGAGGGCGTAAAAGGACACTGTTAACTCCCTCCCGCTGGTCTCTACTCCTGACATCCTGGTTCAGGACAACCCCAGATTGCTAGCATGCCTAGCAATCTCCCATCATTCAGTGCCACAGAGCCAGCCCCTCATCAAGGATTTTGATGCAGCCCCTGCACCATTTTAGTTGCCGTCCTCTGGACAACCTCTACCCTGCCTATGTCCTTCCTGAGATGTGGTCTCCAGAACTGGACATAGTACTCTGGGAAGGAGGGTCTCACAAACAATCTATAAAGTGGTAACACCACCTTTTTCCTTCTGCTGGTGACAGCCATCCCTATGCACCCCAACATCCCTCTGGCTCTACCTGCTGCCTTGCTGCATTGCTTAGCCACCTTGAGGTCATCTGATATGATCACTCCAAGGTTTCTCTCCTGTTTAGTGACCATTAATATCTCCTTCTGCATTTTATTTTCTGCTTCTTGTTTTCTGTTACCCTAGCTGCATGATTTTGCACTTTTTCCTCATTGAAACTCAGCTGCATATCCTTGGCCACTCCTTGAGTTTTCTCAGATCTCTATACATCCCTTCCCCCACCAAGGAGTGTCCACCCTATTGCAGATTTTGGTGTCACCTGCAAAGAGGCAAACCTTCCCTTCCAACTCTTCTGCAATGTCACTTATAAAGGCATTAAAAAGCACTGGTCCTAGTACTGAGCCCTGAGGTACCCCACTAGTCACTCTTCCCTCCTCAGAGTGAGTGCCTTTTGCCGTTCCTCTGGCGCAGCAGTTGGAGTTCCGCTTGTGATGCCGGCAACCCGGGTTTGGGAATGGACCCAGGTCACTGGAGGACCGGCCAGGGGAGTAGGATGGAGCATCCCAGGGACTGCTCTCTTTCTCCGGGGGAGGGTGGGGATAGTGCCCAGAGCTTTGACGGACCCCTGGCAGAGGCCGGAGGCACTGCAGATACAGGCACTTGACAGATTTCAGGGGGTGGGGTAGACGCAGGATGTCATTGCATGTCCCCACCTCCATCACACAAAACAGAAGAAAAATACCCTGTTCCTGCTGCCTTGATTGCGCCCACTCCAGCTGCATTGGCTCTCAGACCGACTCCCTCCTTTCCCATGTTCACAGTGCCCTGGCCCAGTGCGCCCATGACCCTGCCATGGGGGCAAGCCAGGGGTTCAGGAGGGCAGCTAATATAGTATCACAGCCGGGGTCCATGACCAGGCAGATGGTCCCTGCAGTAGGGTGAAGCAGGACCAAAATACAGAATTTAAAAAAATAAAAAAGAGTGAGTGCCTTTTTACCACCACCCTCTGCCACTAATCCATCTTTTGTACGGTTTACACCGGGCCCCCCAAATTGCCCAACTTCCTTATGAGCTTCCTATGTGGTACAGTATCAAAGGCCCTGCTGAAGTCTAAGTTATCCACATCCACCACCCAACACTGATCTGTTTCCCTGGTCTTCCAGTCAAAGAAATTGATCAGGTTTGTCTATCATAACCTCCCCCGTGAATCCATGCTGCCTTGGGTGTTGTAACCTGCTGGTTCAAGATACCCACAAACCTTTCCTTTAAAGTGCCTCCATTAACTTTCCCACCACTAACATCAGACTGACTAGCCTATAGTTGCCATCCTCCTCTCAGCTGCTGCATTTATGAAGCAGGACTACATCTACCCTCCTCCAGTTCTCTGGAACCACTCCTGTTTCCAGTGTGCTGTTGAATAGAGCCGTCAGAGGTGCAGCCAGTACTTCCCTTAACTCCCTCTGCACCCTTGGATGTATGCCATCCAGCCCCATAACTTTATGCACTTTCAGATTCACAAGTCCTTAAAGGAATCTTTCCCTCTGTGAATGGACATCTACTTCCCTCCTCCAGTGCTCTGCGGCTTTTATGTGGTCACCCTCCCTTTCAGTTCAATTCAGTTTCAGTTTATTTTATTTTATAAAAGTGCAAACCAACGTGTACCCAGAGTGCTTCTACAATTAATAAAAACATCAATTAAAAACTCAATAAATAATCAAATATACATCTACACAGTAATTCATCCATATTCCAGATAAGCCAGGCTAAAAGATATGTTTTTAATGCAGATTTAAAACTCTCCACAGTTGGGCACTCCATTATCTGATAAGGTAGAGAGTTCCACAGGGTAGGGACCATGAACATAAATGACCTGGCACCCACAATAATAAAACAGACCCTAGGAACCTCTAGCAATAAGCTCATTGGCAGAGCAAAGTGGCGGGGGGTGGTGATAGGGGCACAGAAGATCTTTCAGGTAACATGGTCCCTGTCCATATATGGCTTTATAGGTCAGTAAACCGACCTTGAAGATGATACGTCACTGAATAGGCAGTCAATGCAGGCCGTGGAGCACAGGTCTGACATGGCAAAGTCGAGGTAAGCCAGTCGACAGCCTGGCAGCTGCATTCTGTACTAGCTGCAAGTGGCAAATATCAACCCCGTAGCCCTTTGGTAAAGGGAGTTACAATAGTCAAGGTTAGAGGTCACAAAGGCAGGGACCAATGTTGGAACGTCATCAGGTGAGACCAGGTGCTTAATCCAGGAGATGTTCCTCAGATGGCAAAATGAGGTCTTGATGACAGACTTTCCACTATGAAGACTGAATAGAATATCTGTTCAGGACATCTGCTTTTTTCCAGATCCTCCTCTGCAGTCTCCCCGTTCCCTTTTTAACCTCATAATCCCTCCCTTTGTGTTCCTTTTTTTACTTATATACCTAAAAAAGGTCATGTGCCCCTTAGTTACCCCTTTGGCTATCTTTCCTCAGTTTGCACCTTTCTGCCTCTCACCACCTTTCCTCCTTGCATCTGATTTTTCTGGTACCTCTCCCTATCCTGTTCGCTCTGCATCTCTTTGTACTTCCTGAATGCTACCCTTTAAGACCTAACCTTTGCAGCCACTTCCCTTGAGTACCATAGTGGTCTCTTTTTCCTCCTGTTCTTGCTCACTTCTTTCATGCAGAGATTTGTTGCCTTCACTATACTATCCTTTAATTTGGCCCACTGTTCCTGTACCCCACCCAGGTAATCCCCCTGCTAGATCTTCTCTGTGGCATTCACACATTTTTTTAAATCTGCCCTCCTGCTGTCCAAGACCCTCTTCCTTGTGTGGTTTGCTTCTGCTGCTATCCTCATGTGAACCACACTGTTTGGTGATCACTGGTCCCCAGGTGGCATCCCATCTTGACATCTGCAACACTGTCACTGTTTGCTGAGCACCAGGTCAAGTGTGGGCCCATCACTAACGGGCTCTCTGACTAGTTGTCTAAGAAACACCTGGAGAGAGTCTAGTATGTCCCTGCTTCTACATGAGGCCATGTCTGGGTGGCTCTAAACAACATCCTGCAAACTGAAGCCCCCACCAGCAGTACCTCCCCCAATGGTGGCACTCCATATAAAAAGTGGTACCCATGCTCATCTGGACTTATTCAAAATGACCCCTTTCCTTGTTTTTGGGTTACAAATTCACACCCCTAAAATATCATTTCAAGGAGTCAATTCTGCCCCCTTTATCATAAAATGAGGAGGCAGATAATGATACACATACAGCAGTGGCATACAGCCGTGGTTCCTGCCTGGATAAAAGCACTGTCCTTCCTGAAGTGCTCCTTTTTAACTGTTTAATTTCTATTCAGTTCTATAGAGGCAGGTGTGAATGATGGAGTACTCAGTAGGTCAGCCAGCATGTACCGCCTACTGAAGTGTCTCCCCTCCCAGGCAGATGCAGCCCTGTCCATTGGAATGCCACACATGCAGTGGCTCTGTGCATCCGACTGGCATTCAGACTGGATGTGGATGGCCATTCACCATCATCCTCCACAACCTCTGGACCATGGTCATACATCCTGTGCTGCTCCTGTGGTTCCGCAGGCCTTGCAGACACCGCTGTGGAGAAAAATGGGACAGGGTCAGTCACCTGCACATGGACACTGTGCCCTAACACCACCACCACCACCACCACCATCATCACCACACCATGCAGACCCCAGGACATGTACCTCCTGCCGTGGCCATGAACACCCCACACACCAGCCCATGACCACATGCACCCACCCAACACACAGTGCACATGCCGTTGTCATGCAGCTGTTTTGCAGCCCACAGTGCAACCCGTGCAGGGCACCAACAGCAGGACTCTGCACCTATGCTGTCACACCATGCAGGGTATACACATGTGAATACAGACCTGTCCTGGGCAGTGCGGAGGCGTCTCATCCACCACCCAGCACACCTGTGACTGCCACCGTCCACAGTGTGAATGCCACCACAGCCATGAGTGGCTCCTCCACCCGCTGCTGTTGGTCTTGTGGTCCTCCACTGGTCTGCATCTGTTCCCGCAGCTGCTGTGCCTCCTCTTTCTTGGCACGGCGCAGCAGGTCATTCCAGCGCTTTCGCACTGCCTTGGTCATCCTGCCACATCTGCTGACAGCATTGACTGCAGCTGTCACCTCCTCCCAGGCTTGGTGCACCACCACATCCGTGGCCCTGAGTGTGCGGAGCACCTGCTCCCTCTCCTTCACAGCATGCACCAGTGTTGTCAGCTCATCCTGTGAGAACTTATGTGCACGTATGCACTCTTGTCATGCTGCACTACCTATGGGACAATCAAAAGGGACATGTGTCAGCAGCTGTGGCAGGACTGTGTTGCATTATACATAGACATCACCATGACCACCCCTAGAATACCACAGGCCACATGGACATGTCACTGTGCATCAAGTGCATGTACGGTGAACACGGCCACATAGTCACTGGCACCCTGTGTCTAGACAGCAAGCCCTGTACCCATGTGCACTACTGTCACCCATGGCTGGCATGTGCACCCATGAATGGGGCCACCCCTATGCCCGCCACCTGGCACTGTACCATGCCCTGCGTGATCACTACACTGAGTGCATGGACACATGCACTGACACGTAGACAATGGCAGGACACCAGGCACAGGCCACATGGTGCATGGGACGATACAACACCAGGACCCTGTGTTCTCCCAGCAGAGTGGTCACAGCCTACCATGACCCACATCCAGGGAGTCATGTCAGTGAGCCAGTGTTGCAGGACACACCTCAGTAGTGCACCACTGCCCCTGCCTGGTGCCCACAGTGTGCAGGCAGTGCCACACGGCACAGTGTGATGCAGGGGCACATGCACAGTGCACTGAATGGTATGCTGCACAGGCAGACATATGTAGCTGTGCACCAGCACACAGCACAGTGCTTGCCTGTGGTCCAATGTGTGGCTGACCATTCACCAGCAGGTACATCTGTGGGCTGCAGTCCGGGCTGACCCTGTTCTGAGCTATTGCCATTCTAAGAGTCCCACGGCAGTCGTACATACCTGCCTCTCGCAGCTCATCCCCCTGTTGCATCTCTCCACCTGTCACTTGTAGTTCTGCAGTATCCATGGTATGCTGCATTCCCACAACACAACACTGATGGTGCACTGCTTGCCCTTTTATAGCCCAGCCAGGCAATCAAGCCTGTTATGCATGCAAAGCAGCGCATAATCATATGCTAGTTGCACAGTTTGCACCATGCATACACAAGTACCCTCATTTGCATATTCTGGTTGAATATGGCTCTCATTAGTGCCAGGCTAACACCTTAGCACTGTGCAAACATCAGTGCAGGGCTATTGGGGGGTCAGCGCCGCACTATCCCATTAGCACAGCACTCTGTGCTATAGCGCGACCACCGTGCATGCTCATGAGGCCCCCATGTCCGCGTTATCATCCTGGCATAGCGCGTTGTAGCACTGCTCTAGCCAACACAGCGTGGCATTATGCGCATGCATGGTATTCCGCTTCAGGGTCATGCCAGGGGTCACACATGTGCAGTGTGAACACTTCCAGGCAGCACTGAGCTACGTCATGTGATAGCACAGTGCCACAGTGATTGTTGCAGGAGGGTCCTGGGTGTACCAACCTCTGGATATCTTGAGAGGTGTAGTGGAATATGTGCTGTGTGGGCAATGCCAGGACGTGGAAGACAGCGTGCTGTGGTGTAGAGGGACAGGCGCTGGGGAGGTTGAGACAGCAAACCTGGTGGAGCTGGTACAGAAGAGGCACCGGAGGCTCTTTGGGAGATCAGGAGGGGACCTACCGCATTATGCAGCTGTGGTCACAGTCACACAAGCTCAGTGCCTGCACTGGTATCTCCTGTAATGAGGAGGTGCAGGCACAGGTAAACGGACATGCGACGGCAGCAGTGTTAGCAGCTGGAGCGCTACAAGCACATGGTGAGTGAGGGCACTGTGCCTGTGCCAGGTAAGTGGTGTTGCATGTTGATAGCACCATCATGTCGGGCTGCAAGTGTGTGTGTGTGTGTGTGCGTGTGTGTGCGCATGTGTGTGCCACACTGCATGGTGCTGGGGCACATGTGGCACCAGTGGGGAGCCACAGTTTGGCCCCCTAGGGGTCCAGTACATGCTGTTGCTATCGGTGTGGGAGGTGGGTTGGCTCATGCTGTTTGGCGTGTCCTGGTGCAGCACCAACCTGCGGTCGGCGACACCATGGTGCAGGGATCCTGCTCCTGGGGGATTGTCGACATACACACACAGGTATGCGGATGTTCGCTGGACAGCTGCAACAGGCACTGTCGCACAACTGCAGCGCCGTGAAGTCCTGCCATGTGTGCCTGATGAATGCTCCATGGGCCCTGCCACCCTCTGTGTGGGTGTTCTCCATGTTCACTCACTGTGTGTATAGTGTTGTTAGGGTTGCATGTGCATCTTGCTGTGCTGCACGTGGTGTATGCTGTGTCATGTTCTAACACTAATTTTTCACCTGTCCTCTGTAGAGCAGATTGAGCAGCCCATGGCCGGAGGAGGGGGCCAGAACATGACCCAGGAGCAGAGGAGAGGCAGTCTGAAGGTGCCATCCATGCCGCAGCAGGTGCAGGAGAGTAGCCCTGAGAGCAGTGGCATATTGTGTGAGTACCTGTCTCATTGCTCTGTGATCTGTGCCCTTTCACTAGGCTGTGTATCACATTTGGGTGTCCTGCCACTGACTGGTCTGGTGACATGTCTGCGACGGGCAGTGGGCCAGTGCCATGTGACAGTCTGGCCCAGGGGGGAGTAGGGCACTGTCGGCTTGCATTGCTGTGCAGGTGCCTGCTGGTGACGGGTG
The DNA here is from genome assembly GCA_016271365.2 of Neoceratodus forsteri. Lineage (NCBI taxonomy): Eukaryota > Metazoa > Chordata > Ceratodontiformes > Ceratodontidae > Neoceratodus > Neoceratodus forsteri. The sequence continues at coordinate 695,284,722 of CM057459.1, read as the reverse complement.
CTCTGGTGGCGAGTGTTCAGTGGGGACCACATGCTGCCGGCTACCATGCCCACCTCTGGGGTCCCTCCATATCCCCGCACAGGGCGTATGCATTTGCACTGGTGGCAGTGCCTTGCTGTCCTGTGCATTCACTGGATGGGCCTGCATGGCGCAACCTGTGAGCCTGTTGTGGATGCAGGACACCATGCACCATGCCTTCCAGGCATACCTCTCATCCTTCTGTCCACCAGCTGTGGAACATTGCCTGTCAAACTGTGCTACATTCTGGCAATGTGTCCTATGCATTGTGGAGTCCTTACCTGGGTATCTCATGGTGCTGTTACTGTATTGCAGTTTTGTTATGAGGATCTGTTATCACTATGCTATTACATCATGTGCATCATTTCCTATGGAGTGTTGCCTGACACTGTTGACCTTGGCTATGAAACTTGTCCTCACATGGTGGGACAGGGAGCTTTGACCCATGGATTGGGGATCCTTCAGCAGCCATGTCACAGTTGGGTGGTATGCTTTCAGTGGCCTTGCCTGGTGGCATGTGTTGGTCCTTCACTGGCAGCATCTGTGCCTGGCTGACTGTTATCCCTGGCCTGGGTCGGTCATTGGCAGGCCACTGTCATGGTTCATTGCTGCTCCTGCATGCCTTTAGCTGTTGTTGGTGCTGTGCTCTGTGTTAAGATACATTTCCATCTGTCGGTGGGCAGCATGTCCCAACGTGTGGGTGCCCTTGTGCATGTTGTGGCGTTGCCCTTGCACTCAATTCTCCAGGGGTCTGGCTGTGTGTCTTCCATGTCTTGCTGTGTGCTGTGTCAGGGTGGGCAGTGTCACATGTACCCTGTTTCTGTTGGGATAGTTGTCATCATGTGTGTTGGGTTTTGTGTTGGTACCTGTGTCGCACTGTGCTGCTTTGTGGGCACCTTCCATGTTGGCCTACCAGTGCGGCATGCACCTCCACCCAGGATTGCCCATTGGGACATGCTGTCCATCCCTGTATGGCCACCTTTGGCTGCTGTCTGCCTCCTGTCTGGTGTACCATCCTCATGGTCTCACCCTTCCTCTTGTAGGTCCACTCCAGGCATTACTGTGCGCAACCAGGCCAGAGGAGTCAGAGGGGACAGAGGACCTGCTCCGCCACATCGTCTGACAACAAAGGACTCTGATTGAGCAGCAAGCCATACTGGTAACAGAGGTGAGGAGACTGGCAACTGTGTTAAAGGCTCGGCTCCCAGATTCAGTGGGCAGCTAGACATGCCCTACATCCCATATTGTGTTGCCTTCACACACCCTTACTGGACATGTTATCCTTTCCTGGACTGTATTCCTGTGTCCCTGTGTGCATCCTCCTCCCCTTTGCACCCTTGTCCTGTGCCTTCTTGTACATCCTGTTATTATTTTCACATATGTTTGCTTTTGAATCCTTGCTTTGCCTATAGTGCGTTCCTTTAGTTGTTCCCATAGTGGGCTTTTTGTTGCATGGGTCGTGTGTTGGGGCTTGGCATGTTGCTTGGTGGGATTGGTCCTGTTGTCTTTCTTTGTTACGGGGTGGGTTGTCCAGTGGTAGTTGGGGCATTGGTAATTCTGTTTGGTTTGTTCTTTGGTTTTGTATGGGTTTGCATCACTGTTATGTTCCCGTTACCTTTCCTTTTGCATTTTGTCATTACAGTGCATTTATTACATTTTACTGTGTCCTGTGTCATTCTTGGGTGCTGGGGTTACACATGGTTTGTACTATTACTTGTGTTCTCCACATGGGTGTGGATTGTTGCTTGACATTCCTGTGCATGTGTTCGTCCTCGGGATGCACACGTGGTGTGCTCCTGATACCTCATTCCAGCCTGTGTTTCATTGCATGTGTCCCAGGGTCAGGCTGCCTCACCTCTGCACTGTGTTCCCTTGTGTGTTTGCACTGCCTGTCTGGTGCTATATTCAGTGCTGTCTTGTGTGCTGTATTCAGTGCTGTCTTATTCACGGGCTGTTTTTGCCCTGCACTCCTGGCCCTGTTTGCCCCTCTTCCTTTGCTTTCTATATTCACCTGGTTTTGCACTGTGCTTTACCTTTTGAATACAGCTGGCATTTTGCTCCGGGATATGTTTGCACGCCGGGCAGTGCTACCTTGGCCATGGGGCAATTTTTTTGAATATCTGGCCCATTGTCTCAAAATTATATGTGCTCAAAATTTGTCAGTTTATTTTTTGCAGGAAAGTTTGTGGAAACATTTCATCTGTATATAACTTGGGCACCTTTGGTGCTAGGCACATGTAAATTAGCATGAATAACTTTTTTGTAATGCTTATAGAATGATATAAATATGGAGAGAATGGGATTAGAGATTTTAAAGTTACAGGGGTTAAAATCTTTACTACCTGTATGTACAGTAAATATTTGCAAGTTTTTGAAAACTCTCAAAAATGTGGATGTTTGTAACTTATATGTTCTTGCAGGCATAGACTTAACATTTGACATGCATATCTATAGTCAGTGTATTGTGGTGTCTAACACAACTGGATACTAGTGGTGGGCGAAGTGGCCAAAATTCGCTCTGTGAAGTAATTGCGAATGCAGCGAATCCACAAACTACTCTGCAATGCGAAGCAGATGCCGTGCATAATGGATGAGAGTCCATTGAAACAATGATTTTACATTATTCTGCCTTCCCCAAACCACTTCTCCACCAGTTTTAGGCGTACATTGAAATCAATGTACTTCACCTCACTTCGCCTTGTTTTTGAGTTCCAATGGCGAATTTTGCAGTGTTTCATGGGATTGCAAGTCACATGGGCTCTAGATTGTTCTGCACAACCTCAGTTCTGTGTAGTGTGCATGTAGTGGAAGATGGAGACAGTTTTTCTCAGAGCTCTGCGATTCATACCCTCTAAAAGCTGTTAAAAAGCCTTTTTGAGCTATTTATTTTGCTCAAAATTTAGTACATCGATTGTTGGAAACCCTTTTCTGCTCATATCATTGAATATTTAAAGTTTGTGTGTGATTTTGAATGCTAATTTAGAACAGTCAGTCTGTATACTGTGAAGTGTGCTTTGGGGAAGAGGCATTATCTGTGGTGTAGGTAGATTAACTGGGAGAAAAAGGCAGTCATTCTGTTTTAGTTATATTTTTCTTGCATAACTGTGTTAATGTTCACACAGTAATAGTTTCAGTAATTCTTGACTTTTTTTGCAGATTGTTGTGGTGCAGTACTGTATAATTTTAGTTTGTTTAAAACATTTGATTATATTACTAAAGGTTTTCAATTTGCTACTCATTACTTGTCGTGTGTGTGAGTGTGTGTGTGCTATGCGTGCCATTAAATCAGACACCTTTTATTGTGCCACAGAGTAATTGCAGCAGTGTGTACCTGCTATCCACCACACCTGCATGCATTTTTTATACTGCTTTGAGGTAACTTTACTGGTAGTGGACTGTTACTGCTGTGCACTACCACCACCACCCCCCACCAGCAAAAGGTATTCTTGTCCAGATTTGGATTTGTGACTTGTGAGCACTGGTTCGTGTTATTGTGCCTTTGCATCTGCATCTCTTGAGTGTGCAGCGCAATCTTAATCTGTCTGTGCATTTGTAGTACACCATTAATTCTGGGAAACTTTGCATTTTTTGTTACCCTCTCATTTTACTTCATCAGCACTGGTTAATTTTCTGACACAAGACAGTAGCATCTTGGGAATGCAAATTAATTCTAGTGACTGTGTGTGACCATTATGCACATTATGGGTGCACCATTAATTCTGAGGACTTTGCATTTCTTTTTAAGCTCTCATTTCCTTCATCAGCACCGAGAATTTTCTGGACACAAGACAGTAGCATTTTGGGGATGCACATTAATTCTGGTGACTGTGTGTGACCACTGCGCACATGACTGAGTGTGCCATTAATTCTGGGAGACTTCACATTTCTTGTTACATTTTAATTTCACTTCATCAGCACTGGGGAATTTTCTGGACACAAGACAGTAGCATTTTGTGGATGCACATTAATTCTGGTGACTGTGTGTGACTACTGCATGCATGACATCTGAGTGTGTCATTAATTTTGGGAGACTTTGCATTTCTTGTGCTCTCATTACACTTTGACAGCACCAGGGAGTTTTCTGGACACAAGACATGAGCATTTTGGGGATGCACATTTATTCTGGTGACTGTGTGTGTGAAGGGCTGCCAATATTGTTGTCATTTCACCTTACTTCACGTGAAGGCAGAATGACAACGCGAAGTAATAATCACAAGGTGAAGTAAGCCTTTTGCACTGGCCACTTTGTGTAGTGGAGTGACAATGTGAAGTGCCCACTTCACAGGCACTTTGCTGTTGCAATTTAAATTCACTGCATCTCTACTGGATACATTGGTTTAGCAGTTTAAATTTTGTTTTTGCCGCTGCCCAAGGAACTCTCTCTAGCAACCCTGCTACCCAAGTACTCTAGCTCCTACTTCCTACCTGAAGCCCTCCTTCCATCTGCTATGGCCAGGCAGATCCCCTGGCTATGCACCCCCCCCCCCGAAGTGGGGCTGCCCTATCCTCCCAGGGCCCTCTATCTGCCAATCTAATGTACCCAGCCTAGATGAAGGAGAAGCCTGGTTCTGGAGTGAGACACATCAGGGCAGGATGCTGTCACCTATCCTCATCGATGGAGTTTCACTTTACCTTTCCCCCTCAGAGCACGGCGTGCAGTAATGCCTGCCCATGGCTGCCCTGCTGGTGTCTGCCGTGCTCTGCCCTGACTTCTGGCTGCTGTTCCTGCAATGCCCTGATCTCCATCGGGGCTGCCAGGACTGAGCAACCACTGGATCCCTCCCAGGAGAAGAGCTGTCCTCTGGATGATCCATCTTCTCCCTCCCTGCCAATCCCCAACTCCCAAGTCTGTTCCCGATCCCAGGTCGCTGGTGTGGAGCAAGGTGTGGCATCCAGTGCTTCAACCCTCAGTGCTACTTGGCCTAGAAGTTTTAAATTTGCAGTAAAAAAATATTGGTAACATTCTCTCACATATTTATAGTAGCATATAGATGAACCTTCCAGAATTTTTTTGTGGGATTTAACAATAACAATGCACATATCACTACTTCATTTGATAAGCTGGGCTGAGCTTTTTGCAGTCCTGCTGTTCCTCTCTGGGTGACTATTCCTCCCTTCTCTTTTGGCATAGCCAGATTGACTCAGTAGAATTACTGATCCTACTGATATCCTTTTTGTTCTTTACAGTGACAAACTCCCTTAAAACATGAGTCACCTACTCCTTTTCCTATTGACCTACCATATTGGAATAGCAAGAAATCTTCTTTCCTGCTGCCCCAGACACTGCCTTCCCAGACTACATCTTTTTGAGTACCTCTAAGTCCCAGACTTGCATGTACATCAGGCTCCCTGAATCATACATTGACTGGATGTAATCCTTAAATATCCTGCATTCAGGTTGGAATTGTTGACACTATGTGCTTCCTTGCTCCAACCTGGAGGTCTACCACTGTCATGCTACCCAGCTCAGATGTCCATTTTTTTGTGAAACTATGCATCTAACTCCTGAACCTGGTGACCTCCGGCACTACCTGCCTCTCATACCCCTGTCTTTTAATTATAATCCTCCTGATAAGGCTGAGTGAAATTAGCAAATTTCAGTTTTATGGAATTTTTTATGAAATTCTACAATTTTTAGACAGACTTGTGGGATTTGACATTAAGTACAGATGTTATTTTGTAGAGCTGTGTGAATTCCTTTTTCCAAAAATTCAGCCGAATTTTCAGTATTCGGGTTCTAGATATTTGTTATTCGGTATTCAGTATTTGGTATTCGGCCAGGAAAGTTGCCTTATTAGAGAATTGCTACAATGTCCTAAAAATGGCTTCAGGAGAAGGAGAGTTCACAGCACTTTGGCTTGTACACTGGTGCCAGAGGTTGTCTTGTGCTGCTGGTGCTCAGGAGGAGGATGCAGAGGTCACAGCACTTTGACTTATACACTGGTGCCAGAGGTTGTCTTGTGCTGCTGGTGCTCAGGAGGAGGATGCAGAGGTCACAGCACTTTGACTTGTACACTGGTGCCAGAGGTTGTCTCGTGCTGCTGGTGCTCAGGAGGAGGATGCAGAGGTCACAGCACTTTGGCTTATACACGGGTGCCAGAGGTTGTCTCGTGCTGCTGGTGCTCAGGAGGAGGATGCAGAGGTCACAGCACTTTGACTTGTACACTGGTGCCAGAGGTTGTCTTGTGCTGCTGGTGTTTCAGTAGGAGGATACAGAGGTCACAGCACTTTGACTTGTACACTGATGTCAGAGGTTGTCTTGTGTTGCTGGTGCTCAGGAGGAGGATGCAGAGGTCACAGCACTTTGACTTGTACACTGATGCAGAGGTTGCCTTGTGCTGCTGGTGCTCAGGAGGGAGGATGCAGAGGTCACAACTTTTGCCTTGTACACTGATGCCAGAGGTTGTCTTGTGCTGCTGGTGCTCAGGAGAAGGATGCAGAGGTCACAGCACTTTGACTTGTACACTGGTGCCAGGAGTTGTCTTGTGCTGCTGGTGCTCAGGAGGAGGATGCAGAGGTCACAGCACTTTGACTTGTACACTGGTGCCAGAGGTTGTCTTGTGCTGCTGGTGCTCAGGAGGAGGATGCAGAGGTCACAGCACTTTGACTTGTACACTGGTGCCAGAGGTTGCCTTGTGCTGCTGGTGCTCAGGAGGAGGATGCAGAGGTCACAGCACTTTGCCTTGTACACTGATGCCAGAGGTTGTCTTGTGCTGCTGGTGCTCAGGAGAAGGATGCAGAGGTCACAGCACTTTGACTTGTACACTGGTGCCAGGGTTGTCTTGTGCTGCTGGTGCTCAGGAGGAGGATGCAGAGGTCACAGCACTTTGACTTGTACACTGGTGCCAGAGGTTGTCTTGTGCTGCTGGTGCTCAGGAGGAGGATGCAGAGGTCACAGCACTTTGACTTGTACACTGGTGCCAGAGGTTGTCTTGTGCTGCTGGTGCTCAGGAGGAGGATCTGGAGGTCACAGCACTTTGGCATACACTGGTGTCAGAGGGCTGGCTTGTGCTGCTGATGCTTCAGGGGGAGGATGCAGAGGTGACAATCTCTGTATGGTCACAAAGGCCTCAAGGGGTACTACAAGAATAACATATGCCATTCCCTTAAATAATTGTGGCCATTAAAAAAAGCAAATAATAAAACATAACGATTCCCATAGGATAACACTGGAATTTCAACAGGCCATAACTCCATCAATATTTGGAGTTAAGTGACAATCTCTATATGGTCACAAAGGTCTCAAGGGGTACTACAGGAAATGATGGTGCTGCAAATGCAGTAGATAGGTAGATAGATAGCAGCACCAGCACACTGTCCTGACAGCAACAGAGTAACAGACTGCTTACACAAGCAAAGGACAAACAAGCATACCTACTTTTTGTCACCACAATGTGCATCCACTTCATCATTTCCCTGCTGTCAATGGTGCTTCTTACCAAACTGGATCAGCAGATTGCTGTCAGAACAGTGTACTGTACCGCTTGTTAAGTTACAAGAAGGGTTCCTGCTATTCTGCCGGCACCTCAATCCTCCTCTTATATGGTGGATGTGCGGCTTCAACTGAGCCATTGGATTCCACACTCTAGTCTCTCTATATATTGAACTCTATGCTGCACACTCAGAGTGAGGCGATCATGTGGTGTTCCTGGCTGTGAGCTCCAAAACAGTCTCTGATTGGCCAACAAAGCTCTGCGAGATTTTGAAATTGAGCCCACCAAATAGTGGACTATTCAGAATGTCCATCCGAAAATTCAGCAAGCCTACTATTCATGGTATTCGGGAAGTACTATTCGGTCCATGCACAACCTTATTATTTTACAGTTTCTGGCAGCAATCCATTAATAAAATTGGCATGCACAGTCTCCTTGTGAGGTCTAAGAATCTGTTAAATTTCATGGTATTGCATTCTCTAGTTTTAAAGTTTCAGGGCCAGATATTCAAAACTGTGCTCGCTGGCTATATTAGCACTGCCCAGCAAGCAAACCTAGCCCAGAGCAAAAAAGCAAGCTATATTCAAAGGAACAGCCCAGAGCAAAACCAGCTGAATATAGCAAACAAAGGAAGCCAGGCAAACAGTGCCTGGTGTGCAGGGCCAAAATAGCCCAGGAATAAAACAAAACTCAATATAGCAACAGGAAAGTGCACACTGCCACTGCAGCTCATTAGACCCTGGAGAAAGCCAGTGTTGCAGGTGGAGAGCACTGTGTGTGATTGCACAGAGATGTCTCACAGCTACTGCAAACAACAGTGCAAGCCACAGCTGCAAAACTGTGCTATGCTGAAGTGAGGTTTGCCGGGCTAACCTGATTGTGCAATGTGACACACATTAGCCGGTGCAAACTGGCAGCCTGGGGAAAATGGGAGCTATATTCAAAGCTCCCATGCAAATGAGCCTACTCAGGTAATCTGTGGGCAAACAGGTACATTGCATCTCATTAACTGCTGCTTTTGCAGACATTACCATCACGGTTTGCCCGGTGCTACTACATAGAGCACACAGCACCACCTTTTGGTCAGAATGGAAGTACAGGCTGGATGCTGCAGTCCAAGCCATGCCACAGCATCCCCTGTTGGTCGGATTGGAAGAACAGGCTGGATGCTGCAGGATAGGTGCTGGCAGGCACAAGCGATGCATGCACCTGACCCCTGCAGCACTACAAGCAGCCCAGAAGAGTAGATAGAGACATGCCCATCAACATATAGCCACAGATATGAAGCCATGTATATATGTGGGTATGTATATATATATATATATATATAATATATATATATATATATATATATATATATATATATATATATATATATATATTCATGGCAAAAACTCTTTTTAATGCATCAGTTAGAGTTGTTCCACAGTGACAAAAGTCAGGAAATTCAGTGTTAGGGTTGAAAACCCTAAGCTCATTCTCCCCACCACCACCCTCGCAAATACATGCAAGTAGGGGAAGGGCCAAGGCAACACAACCAATCACACACTTGCAGCAGGAGGTGTATAGCTGTGTCACTGTAGGAAGTGGAGAAATCCAACTTCAGATATGATACATTATTTGCAAAGTTGTTCTTCGAGGTTAGTTCACATAAAGGTGAAGCAAGCTGGCAGTAGCGAAAATGGTATACCTCGCTTTGTTCTCAACATATGAGTGGGGGAAGGCGTCTGGACACCGCAATGTTAGTTTATGGCAAATTGCTCAATTTTGGAACAGTGTAACTTTGTAATCCTTAAGTATTGTAGCACAATAGCAGGAAAAAGCACATCTGTGGGACCAGGTGTTGCTACCCTGCAAATGTCAGCCCAAAGGACCCAACTGTTTGCTTGCAGGATGATGGCAAAGATGTGCAGTAATGAGGAGCATACTTTCACAAAATAGTGTCGCAAAAACGAAAGTGTCATAGCACGATGTGTGTTTAGTGGTGTGTGGAATGTCCAGGATGACAGTTAGCAGTGACGACCCCATGCCACAGCCTGATGGGAGCATGGGTGTGTGGTGTCGTGGTTTAGATAGTTGTATGCTATTCCTGTTACCTTCTGCTGGTTCTGTGTGATTGGTTGTGTTGCCTTGGTCCTTCTCCTACTTGCATGTATCGTGTGTGTGTGGTGGGGGTGGGGATGCACAGTTAGGGTTTTCAACCCTAACACCGAATTTCCTAGCTTTTGTAACTGTGGAACAACCCTAACTGATGCACTAAATGGAGCTTTTTGCCATGAATTTCCCTTCTTTTTGAGAATGTGCACTATAAATAGTGAAGTAACGGTAACGCAAATGCAAGCGCAAATGATAACGCACATGGTGATGCAAATGTTAATGATAACGCAAATGGTAATAGAAATGCAAGTGCAAACATTAATGAAAACAGAAACACAAATGAAAGCACATACGCAAATGCAAATCATTACGCGCATGTTCACGGTAACGCAATTGGAAACACAAACTCTGACAGTAACACCAACGATGACACTAAAGAAAACACAAATGGAAATGCAAATGGAAGTGTGTATGCAAATGCAAATGGTAATGCACATGGTGACACAAAGAAACAAAAACAAAAACAAGTAATGAAGCATAAATGTTAACAGTATATAAATGCAAAGCTAAAGGGTAATGCACATGGTGGCATAGGCGGGAACACTAAAGCAAACGGTTATGGAAACACGAAGTGGAAACACTAACTGTAAGTAACGGAAATGCACACCTTTTTTCCCCAAAAGCTGCACTGAGAAACACAGTGAATACAAAGAATGTATGTATAATAATAATGGGCCTCGGGCAGAAAATGAACACTAAATACTAAATTGCTTATATCTGAGGAACCGTCTGACGTAGAAAAAAATTAAAATCTCATATTATTTATCACTTTCTTGGCTAGTTTTGCCTTAACCCTAGGGAGGCTAAGCATTTTTCTGACGAAAAGTCCGTATCTCAAAGCGTTTCCGAGATACGGGCCCCGAAAGACTCGGCGAACGCTGTAATATTAACCTATGGGAAAAATTGCCAATTTCAGAGTGCCATAATTTTGCAGCCCTCTAATATTTTGTAACCAAACCACAAAAAAGCACATCTGTGGGATCTTGGCTTTGCTCTCTCCACATTTCAACCCAAAAGACCAAACCATTCTTTTGCAGCAGGGTGGCAAAGATTTCATATTCTTTTGGGCATAGTGTTGCAAAGTAGTGTTGTGATTTGCGACACTTTCAGAAAAAAATCATGAAAGTGTTGAATGTGCGACACTACTGTTTACAAAAATTTTTAAAACATATTTCTGGGGTGTTTAACCCCACACAAAAGACATGGCTAGCATCCTCATGGCTCAACTAGGTGAACGCAGCAAGAACTGTGTCCCTAGAGGGTCCCAAATTTAAATGCCAAGCATTTCTGTGACCATCAACTGAAAACAAGATGGTGGATTTGTGACACTACTGGGGTCATTTTCGACTCTAAAAACTGCATTTGCGACACTGTCGAACATTTTGTTAACTTTTCCCATTGACTATAATGGGAAACTTGTTTGTTGAATAACTTTTGAACCGTCTAATATTTTTCATGAAATCTTTCAAAGGCACATGGGGACCCTGGCTGCAAGTTCCTGAAGGTTTCAGACTGGTCGTGGACAAATTGCAACCTGTAGGTGCTGAGTAAAGAATGTGCAAAAAGTGTAACTGCCACATTCTACTGGTTGAAGCCCACAACTGTATATCCGACCATTAAAAAAACTCAGCAGATCCAAAGATCTATGGTACCGCTCCATGCATGCCAAATTTCAGGAAAATCCATCATATGGTGGCAAAGTTATTAAGCTGCCAAATTTCACACTTAAACCTTAAATGGAGTACTCAACCATAACTATAGTGGCACTACTGTGCCACTATAATATATGTATGTATATGTACATATATATGTACTGCATGCATCCAAACATGCATTGGGAGATGGCCCCACCCCCACAACAGTGGAACCCCACAGCAGTCGTAGGTGCAATAACAGTGGGGTGTGTCATGACTGCATGGAACAGGCATGAGGCAAGGGGGGGACGTAGGCCGTAGGCATACTAGGATCCACAATGGCACAATATTGTTGGGGACTGGAAAGGCTGGGTGGGCCAAGCAGTCCATCTGAGCTGTCAAGACTCTGTTCCTATAGATGAAAACACTGTGGTAGTCTAGTCCCCCCTCCAATCGCGATTCCCGACCCGGTAGCTGCTCAAATAACTGTATTCCCTGGCAGTGTAGTGGTCCCTCCACCCCCAACAGTTTCCTGACCCCATTCCTGTAGAATATCCTAATGTCCCTGGTAGTCTAGTGGTTTCCCCACCTCCAGCATGTTTCCCAACCCCCGTTCCCCGTAAAATATCATAATATCACTGGTAGACTAGTGGATCCCCCCACCGTCAGCACATTTCCTGACCCCCGTTCCCGGTATAATATCATAACTTCCCTGGTAGTCTAGTGGTCCTCCCACCCAGCAGTGCTGCCCCGCTCATCCCACCCATCTGCCACGACTTGAGCTGGCGACCAGCTCAGCCCTCCTCACACCACCAGAGCCAGCTGGCAACTTAGGAATGAATAGAGCTGTACTGCATTCATTACAGTACAGCTCATTAATTCCTCAGTCAGTGGCCAGCTGTGGTGGTGTGAGGAGGAGCTGGGGCCAGTCACTGGCTTGATTTGTGGCAGATGGGTGCGATGAAGCGGGGTGGCGCTGCCGGGTGGGGGGTACCAGTGGACTACCAGGGTAATGGGTGGAATCTATGGGGAACGGGGGTCGGGATATATGCTGTGGAGGGGACCACTGACTACCAGGGAAATGAAGATATTGTATGGGGAACCTGGTTGGATCATGCCGGGGGGCTGGGGGCCACTAGAACACCAGGGATATGTGTTGCTGTTACTGGATATGGAGGTCAGGGGTTTCATGATGGGGGCACTGCTGCCATTAGCACTGCATTACCAGCAGCTTTTCTTCGGCGGTAACTAGCGCTGCGCTACAGGTTGCACTAATGCCTGTAGTGTGGCGCTATGCTTTTGAATATGCCTGTGCACCGGCATTCAGGGCCCCTCCCCTCTGTCCCACCCCTGCATACATTATGGTTAAGCGTCAGCTCTAACACCTAGCACCGTTGCTACCTATACCTTTCAATATTGCAGTCAGGCGCACAGTCGGCGTTAGTCCAGTGCAACAGCTTTGCGCCCGACACTGAGCTTTGACTATCTGTCCCCCAGGGGCTTAAATTTGTGGTTTACATTTTTGCAAAATTTAATTGTTAAATGTTGTGAAAATGTGACTACTTTTAATTCAATCCCATTTAAAGCTGAAAATATGAACTTTTTCAGAAATGACCATGTGGTATAGTAGTTTAAATGCTTCAGCTCTGGTTAAATTTGGGTATGTTGTTTTAAAATTAGAGGGAAATAACTGAAATTTACATTTTGGCAACATGTTTGGCAGGCTATAACTCAGCCCTATTTGAAGCTAGAAATCTGGACCTGTGTACATATAGAATGTAGTGATAACCTGTATACCTGTCAAATATTATAACATTTCAATGAATACTATCAAAATTATACTAAAATTTCAGAAATCTAAATTTTGGCAAAATGTTTGGCTACCTAACTCAGCTGTTACTGAAGCTTGACACTTCAAATGTGGTGTATATACCCATGTTGGGTGTTTCTCTAAGTACAGGGTTGTGGAGAAATTTAGATAAGAAATTTTAAAATGATCTAAAAATAACTGAAAACTTAATTTTGATTAAATGTTTGGTCACCCATACCTCTGCCCCCTTTCAACCTACAAATCTGAAATTTGGCACATTTCTATGTCACTGTGGTATGTTTATATTCCACATTTGGTGTTAATTGGATGCATACTTTAAAAATTATAGCGAAATAACTGAAATTTAAAATTTGGCGGAATTACACAGAATTTTTGTGAAAACTTCATGAAATTCCACAGAATCGGAATGGTCATTCCATGGGCATTTTGGGGGCCGAATTTTATATTCTACATGGCTCTATTTTATAGGCACGTCTATGCCCAGCTATCGGTAATGTAATTGTGGTTCTTGGGGCTTTGCACTCCCCATTAGGATCTCTGTCATCTCATTCTCCCTTTCATGCAGATCTATGGCACGCCATTAATAAAGGCATAGCATGACAAAGTCACAAAGTCCACTTCTTTTTCCTTCTCCCCCTCCTAGTGCCTTCAATGCCCTGATGCCCACTGGTGTCCCTGGACTCAGAGCACACTCGAGGAAGTGCTGTGGCTGGCCACTGATGTGGCTTTGCTGTCTTGACAAGCAGGCACTCCCAGCACCATAAACATTCAAGCTGCATTCAGCTCTCATATAAACACCTAGGAAACCCCAAGCACTTCTGGTCCTCCATTAACACTTTGCTCTCCCTTCTACTAAGCAGTTCCCTTCCCCCTAAATACACAACAAGGCTCCATGACTGACCCTGCTGAAATTGGGAATGCATTCAATGCACATTTATATAACCTTAGCAGCTACCTGGATAAACTCCCCACCCCTTGCCCACACTCCCACCTCAACGTCCAGCAGGCCCCACTTTTTAAGACCATTTCCTCCTGAAACACTTATGCTACTCCTCAGCCTACCATCTAGAAGGAGTGATGGTAGTGATGGTCTAGCCCCATTTCTTAAAATGTGGCCCAAGACATTACCTATCCACTCACCTTCATCTTTAACCTCTCACTTGCTACAGCCTCTGTCCCCCTGCCTGGAAGCAGGCCAAAAGTGTCCCCATCCATAAATCGGGTGACCCTAGTTTCATGGACATCTACTGTCCCATCTCTATACTGCCCGATCTTACAAAGCTCCTAGAGAAGGTGGTAAACTTCCAAATCACTGAGCACATCTCCAAATATAATCTCCTTTGCCCACAGCAACACTGATTCAGGAAGGGGCACAGCACTACCGCAGCCCCTTACCCTCTTCACTAATTACATTCTATGGAATATGGATGATGGGAAGTTAACTGACGCAGTGTTCATCGATTTGTTCAAGACATTTGACCTTGTCAACCACAACATCCTGATAGTGAAACTTGATGCCCTTGGTTTCTCCCCTACCTTCACTGCCTGACTCACTAACTATCTCTCTGGTAGAACCCAAATGGTCTGCCTTGGTGATGCCACCTCCCCTTTGCCTGTCTCAGTGGGTGTCCTCCAGGGCTCTGTACTTGTCCCCTCCTCTTTTAACTCTTCATTAACTCACTCTCATCGGAGGGCCTCTCCTGTAAATCATTCATCTATGCTGATGACCTAATACTATTCCAAAGTGACTCATACCTGCCTGTCTGTCCGATACTCTTACCCGTTGAGTTCTGCAAAGCCCATCGCTGGTTTTCCACCAACAAACTGTTGGTCAATGCATCCAGAATGAAGGCCACATTATTTGGCTCCAAACTAAAACTCTCCACTCTTGCCCATTCTGGCTGCCTTCTCACTGTCCTTTCCTGGATGGATCCCCTCGACACTGGTACCATCTTCAAGTGTCTGGGGTAATCCTGGACCCATCCTCACATACTTTGACCACATAGCCTCTCTGATCAGTTGCAGTATTCAGAAGATTGGGCTTTGCTATTATGTCGATCACCTCATGCCTAAAGCCTGCCTAGCTGTTTCCTGTGATAACCTCCTCCCCTCATTGATTATTGGTGCCCAGTGTACTCCCTTACCTTCACAGCAAACCTGAACCATTCAAGTTCAAGTTTATTGACAGGAAGTACTCCATTGAGCAGGCTCATTTACAAGGAGGTCCTGAACATACAATGGTAACATAACATGAGCGATTCATGCTACAGTGCACAGATAATGTAACACACTTTTACATGGAGGATATGCACAAACATGGTCTAAACAGCATGAACAAGTCATGATACACAGAAATTGCAATGCACATAGAGCAAGCTACAACAATACATTTATAAAATAGTTGCATTAATAGATATAGCTTGGTAAAGGCAGAGATGCAGGACTAAGTGGAGGGGACAGGCTAGTACAATACTATACTGCAGATCGAGCAAGGCACTGTGAGAGAAAAGAGCAGATAGGAATATGAGTACTTAGCAAGGGGCTTGTCTATGGTTGAAGATGGAGGCAATCAGAGGGGTGAAGGTGAAGAAAGGGTGGAGTGTGTTCAAGTGAGATGTGACTGGAGTCGGTGAGGAGTGAGTTGGTGTGTGGACTGAGTAGGAACAGAAAGGTGGAAGCTGGTTGATTATGAGAGGGTGAGGGCATAGGTAGGAAGAGTGGGTGGCAGTGGTATGCTTAGATAACAGGTGATGGTAGGTGCTATTGTTGTTATCAGAATGAAGAAGTAGTCACTGAAAACATGTATGGGGTTTAAGTTAAGTAAGGTAGGGGCGCTACTTGTCGATTAACATGGAATGCCAGTGTTGGTCACTGAATGCATCTACAGGAGCGTTTAAGTTTGCAGGTTACCAGTTTTCCGAAGCTATTTAGGGGGATTATGTTTTGTAGCTTGAGACTGGCTTGGGCTTTATTCCTGGCATTCAGGAGTGCACGGCTTATGGCCACTGGCTGAACACTACCGGCTGGACACTAACTATAATCGGATATGCCGCTTCACCCTTCACACCCCTCTCACCACCCACCACTGTTCTCTCTACCAGTACCTTAACTGGTTCCCCCCTCAAGCATGACACTTCTATCTACTAGCCCGGACAGTCAGAGATGTCGTACACAATCCCTCCTACTCTCCACTATCTCTTCTGATCCAGCCCAGAACCTCGAGCTGCAGTCTATGTCAGTCATCCCACCTCCAACTTGACCATCCTAGCATAACCACCATGATGGGCCAAAGAGCCTTCTCTGTGGCCAGACCCGCACTATGGAATGACCTCCTCCTATGTGCCCCATCCCCTTGTAAATCTAAATACACTTTCAAGAACTCACTTTCTGTCCTCCTCAGCCTGGCGTCTGTCCACAGGGCACTAGCCCTGCTGTCCTCCTATGCAGCCCCCATCTCCTCCTCCTCCTCCTCTTCCCCTCCCCTAGTGCTGTCCTCCCTTGCCCTGATTACCGATGCACCGATCACCTTTTTCCTCCTGAATATCTTCTGAGTAGCTACCTGAAATCTATTCCTCTTGGACTCTGTGTATCACCTGGACATTGCCGCTCAGCCGATGTTTATCTACCATATTTTAGATGATGTAGCTACATTGCCCTATTCCATGTATGTTATAGAAATCTTATTACGCTCACCTTGTTAGACAGATATGGTGCTGTTTACCTGTATTTATTTACCACCACTGTATTATCTGACTGACTTGCACTGGATTCTCTGTTATGATCCTTGTATGATTCCTGCTGTTTGTACTGACTGTATTTTACCATTGTATGCGCTAGTCCCTGGCCCGGGCCATGCCTGAAAAAGATCTTCCGATCAGTGCACCAATCTGGTTAACAGATGAATAAATAAATGAAGAAAGAAAGAAAATATTCTAGCAGGTGGTTGCTCGAACATGTGTACATTGCCTGTGTGAAAGAATAGAGATCTTGGTCAGGCTGCACTGGTCCCCTTTTTAGCTGCAGTCCCAGGGGCCAGAGAGATCAAAAAAACAACAGGCAAAGTTCATGGGGCAACCATAGGAGTCCATGTAAGCCTTCACAATGGGGAGGGGTGTTACACCCAAATTAAGCAGAGGCTTCACTAACAAGAAGATGCACAGACCACTCACTGCACTCCACTGTGGTTCAACTACTATCACAAGCAGGTCTATAAAGCCATGAGATTCCATCTGTGACAGGGCATAAATGTATATCCAGCCTCAGAAATTGCTGGTTTGCTTCAACAACAGGTAATCACATCTGGACTGAGATTTTACCTGGAGAATGACACTCAAGGACAATGCCCACAGATTAGCAGCCTGCATGTCACACAGTCTGGCACCCATCCCCCCCACCTGTGCAACCTTAATTGACTGATCTACCAGCTGAATCATCTACAGTACATTTGCAAAGCCATTTAACTTATCCAACTGTTCACTTGCCGGAGCATCAGTCAACTTCATGAATTTCAATACATGAAAACAATTTAAAAAAAATACATTTCTTTATGTCTATTAAGAAGAAAACATGAACTTCTGACACCTGACAACAAGTAAAAGTTGCAACAGTTGCTGCAGTTTATTGTTCTCATGGTAACAGTTACTTTTATTATTTTTTCCACACCCAAGTTCATGCCCCATTCAAAACTATTTTTTCCAGTGCAAGAGTTATTAAATAAAAACAATTTATATTTTAATTGCAAAACATAAAAAAGTTGTGTCATAAGTGCAGTAACACACTCCAAGGTGGAGGTTATGTTCTGATAACTGCACCTCTAGGGGCATGTGTTTATCAAAGCATAACCCACTTCTCATTGTGTGTTATTGCTTACTGTAAAAATCAGGTTCTCTGACTGGACAAAACACACCACATGACTTTGCATTATCCCACAACAAACACATGCCTCCCAGTATGACCACACACACAGCCCTCAGAGCCTTCTCAACAGCAGGGAGATCACTCTACACCTGGCACAGATAGGCTCATACACACACATGCTGCCACCCACAGCCATAAATAAAACTCTCTAGCAGTCCCACACTGTGTACAATTATGTGGTGGAGTCTGCCTTAATTTTTAAACAAGAACTCATTTAAAAAAACTTATCTGGTTGATGCTGCCATTTTCAGACTGTCTTACGGTATAATCACTTTCACTTTTCTTGCTGTAATGTTGCATGACCGAGCGGTGTTAATGGCAGTAAAGGACATGCTGGCAGAGGTTTAAAATAAGACATTCTGTGTTCAGAAATTATGTAACATGCATTTCTGATGTTAGGTCTATTTAGCTTTCTGTAAAAGAAGCTTCCGACTGTAGAAAAAGGAGAACAAGTGGAAAACGAGTGAGTCAGCGGCTTCAGAAAAGTAGATGCAAGCCTACTCACTCATGTTTTACAGAGCAAGTGAGTTGGTGGCTTCAGAAAAGTAGGTGCAAAGCCACTCACTCACGCTTGCGTCCACTTTACTGAAGCCACCGACTCGCTCGCTCTCTGCTCGTTCTCCTCTCTATACAGTTGGTGGCTTTTTTTAATAAACGCTAAATTAATTTAACATCAAAGATGCACTTATTTGTTGCCATTTTATAAGATAGATAACCCACTACAGGGCATACAGTCGTGCTCTGATATACACATGCCTTTTTGATATAATATGTGTCTCTGCCCTGAAACATAGCTTAAAACAGTTACGACACCATAAGTGATAAGAGCACACCGCTCACTTACAAATGACAGTTAAATATATAAAAAAATACAGACTCCAAGGAAACACTTTCATAGATGTATGCTGCTTACTTTTCCTGCTCACAGACTCATCTGGTAGCTCATCCACCTGACTGTTCTGTCTCCCTACCACTCGCTGTTTCTCCTGCAGTTACCATTGTGGAAGAGAAGCACAGTCAGTGCTCGCTCACAAATGATAGTTATAGAAACACAGAAACATAGAGGGGGTGAGATACTAACAACAACAAAAATGGAAAGGGACCTGGGTGTAGTCATATCACATGACCTAAAGGTGGGCAAGCAATGTGAGAGGGCAGCAAGGAGGGCTGGGGGGATACTGGGATGCATAGGGACAGGTATCACCAGTAGGAAACAGGAAGTTGTTATCCCTCTGTACAGACAGCTGGTGAGACCCCATCTGGAGTACTGCGTGCAGTTCTGGAGACCCAGTCTCCGCAAAGACATAGACAGGATGGAAGCTGTCCAGAGCAGGGCAACTAAAATGGTGCAGGGTCTGCACCAGAAGGCATATGAAGAGAGACTTAAGAAGCTTAATATGTATAGCCTCGAGGAAAGGAGGGAAGGGGACATGATAGAAACTTTCAAGCACCTCAAGGGAATCAACAAAGTCCAAGAGGGTAGCATCTTTCAAAAAGAGGTGTGCAAAACAAGGGCATAATCTGAAGATAGAGGGGGCAGCTTAGAGGTAATGTAAGGAAGTATTTTTTCACAGAGAGGGTTGTGGATGCATGGAGCGGCCTTCAGAGGAGGTTGTGGAGTCAAAAACAGTGGTGGAATTCAAGCATGTATGGGACAGTCATAAGGCAATTCTAGGGGGTGGGGGTAGGAAGAAGTAGGCTGCTGGTTAACTAGGATCTGCAGCTTATCCATTAGGTAGGGAAATGGGCAGACTGGGTGGGCCAAGTGGTCCTTATCTGCCATCAAATTCTATGTTTCTATGGTGAAGTCATGAGCGTGCGTAGAAACTGCGCAACGCACGCCCGTAACATAATTATTTTGGGGATTTCTTTAACCAAATTTTCAACATAGTCATTTTGGAACCTCTGCTCATGAACAGTGGCACTGTGATTTTGTTAATCTGTCCCAAAAGTTGATTTCCCAGAGCGACCGGGTCATTGTGCACCAGATGTGCGAAAACACATTTCGGGAAGGATGTGAAAAATGACAGCTGTACTGTTCATAAATGGCAATGTTGAAAATCTGGAGTGAAAATATTAAAAATTGTCAAAGTTACAAGCATGCATGGAAACTGTGCAATGCATGCTCGTAACACAGTCATTTTTTGGAATTTTTTCACCAAATTTGCAACATAGGCTTTTTAGGACCCCACCTTATGAACAGTGGCACTGTTATTTAATTAGTCAGTCCCAAAAGGTGATTCCATTCAGTGACCAAGAAATGATCTTTCGGGACTGAATAATGAGATGACAGCACATGTGTTCATGAGGTGGGGTCCCAAGAACCCCATGTTGAAAATTTGGAGCCAAAATTCAAAAAAATGGCTGAGATAGCCACCTAAGTTGAACCCACACTGATGTCATTATACAGCTTACTGGAATTTCTTTATTTTGCAGCTCGGTTTTGAAGAGTCCAGACCTGTTCCTGCTCCACTGAAGATCACAGTGCCGGACCTCCAGAGGTAAGTATGGGGTAAGGGTGTGTGTGGGGAGGTAGGGTGTGCAGAGGGTGGGTGCAGGTTGGGGGAGGGGGGCGCTGCAGACAACAAGGGACCGTTTCCTGCTTTTCAGGTACAGAAAAAAAACAAGCATTGCAGATGGTTTCTTTCTTTACAGATGAAATAAACAAATGTTGGGCACACTGGGTAGGGCTCCCAGTGTGCACACAATGGGCGTGGTGGGGAACATACCAACATGGCCAGCTTTGTGTGAGTAGCAGGCACACTGGGAAGGGCTCCCAGTGTGCCCACACAATTTGGGGGTGAGGGACATGCCGAGCAGAGATTGAACCCCTGATGTCAGCTTTTTGGTGATTGTGAGCCACCACCATGTTCATTGAAATGTTTCACCAGGAAAGGCACGTACAGGAGGTGTATCATCTCTGTCGCTGCCGCCATGTTTATTGAAATGTTTCACCAGGAAAGGCACATAAGTGAGGAGTGTCATCTCTGTCACTGCATGTCGAACTTGCAATGGCACATTTCTTTCAAGTCAGTGGCACTTTACATAATTCTTGTGTCAGCACTAGCATGCTGGCTAATTGGGGAATGAGGGATGCACCTACTAAAGCATGCCCTGCATTCGCCAACACTGACACACCTCTGCATTTCTGCTGCTACCACAAGATGTTGCTTGTGCATGTGCAAGACAACATAAAAGGGACTCCAAAGATATACTTTAATAAATATATGCTGCATATTTTTCCTGCTCGCAGTCCTGTTGCTTGTACATCTGACTGTTCCAGGCAATCCAGCACTCTTTCATTGCAGAAGTACCTTCCATCTTGATTGCATGTCCCTTGTTCATGTGTACATTCCCCTGTGAAAAATACTTCCCTTCTGAACCTTATTCACCCCCTCAAGGTATTCTAGGTCTCTATCATATCCCCCTCTCCCTCCTCTCTTCCAGCATGTACAAACTGAGATCCCTCATTCTCTCCTCATGAGCTTGTTTTTTTTTTCACTTCCTGCACCCCCAGCTGGCCACTCCTTTGGGCTACCAATGGACCCCCATCCCACCGCATCTTTCCTCAGCACCATCTGCCATCCCCCATGTGTTCTGGCCCAGTAGGCCTGACTTATCCCTTCACCGAGGGCCCCCTCCCTGGGCCCATGAGAGGGGAGACAGAGTCTGAATCCTTGTCAGGCATGCGATGGAGGATAAGTTCTGGAGGCTACTCCCAGGGCTTCATGGCATGATGGAATCTGGGCGACTGTCATCCAGTTGGCTGAGTAGTAATTTTACGTTTTCTCCCCAGCCCATTCACCTCCCACATATGGGTCTAGCCACAGCAGCATCCTGGGGGCAGGAGAGTTCAGCAGCATGTCGAGGCTCACACTGACAAGAACACCTACTGCAAGTCACTGCCAGAAGCCACCTAACAAGCAATCCGGTACCATTCCCCCCCAGAGGGAAGCGTTAAAAGGACACTGTTAACTCCCTCCCCGCTGGTCTCTACTCCTGACATCCTGGTTCGAGGCACAACCCCAGATTGCTAGCATGCCTAGCAATCTCCCATCATTCAGTGCCACAGAGCCAGCCCCCTCACAAGGATTTTGATGCAGCCCCTGCACCATTTTAGTTGCCGTCCTCTGGACAACCTCTACCCTGCCTATGTCCTTCCTGAGATGTGGTCTCCAGAACTGGACATAGTACTCTGGAAGGAGGGTCTCACAAACAATCTATAAAGTGGTAACACCACCTTTTTCCTTCTGCTGGTGACAGCCATCCCTATGCACCCCAACATCCCTCTGGCTCTACCTGCTGCCTTGCTGCATTGCTTAGCCACCTTGAGGTCATCTGATATGATCACTCCAAGGTTTCTCTCCTGTTTAGTGACCATTAATATCTCCTTCTGCATTTTATTTTCTGCTTCTTGTTTTCTGTGCCCTAGCTGCATGATTTTGCACTTTTTCCTCATTGAAACTCAGCTGCATATCCTTGGCCACTCCTTGAGTTTTCTCAGATCTCTATACATCCCTCCCCACAAGGAGTGTCCACCCTATTGCAGATTTTGGTGTCACCTGCAAAGAGCAAACCTTCCTTCCAACTCTTCTGCAATGTCCTTATAAAGGCATTAAAAAGCACTGGTCCTAGTACTGAGCCCTGAGGTACCCCACTAGTCACTCTTCCCTCCTCAGAGTGAGTGCCTTTTGCCGTTCCTCTGGCGCAGCAGTTGGAGTTCCGCTTGTGATGCCGGCAACCCGGGTTTGGGAATGGACCCAGGTCACTGGAGGACCGGCCAGGGGAGTAGGATGGAGCATCCCAGGGACTGCTCTCTTTCTCCGGGGGAGGGTGGGGATAGTGCCCAGAGCTTTGACGGACCCCTGGCAGAGGCCGGAGGCACTGCAGATACAGGCACTTGACAGATTTCAGGGGGTGGGGTAGACGCAGGATGTCATTGCATGTCCCCACCTCCATCACACAAAACAGAAGAAAAATACCCTGTTCCTGCTGCCTTGATTGCGCCCACTCCAGCTGCATTGGCTCTCAGACCGACTCCCTCCTTTCCCATGTTCACAGTGCCCTTGGCCCAGTGCGCCATGACCCTGCCATGGGGGCAAGCCAGGGGGTTCAGGGAGGGCAGCTAATATGAGTAGCCACAGCCGGGGTCCATGACCAGGCAGATGGTCCCTGCAGTAGGGTGAAGCAGGACCAAAATACAGAATTTAAAAAAAATAAAAAAGAGTGAGTGCCTTTTACCACCACCCTCTGCCACTAATCCATCTTTTGTACCCGGTTTACCACCTTGGGGCCCCCCCAAATTGCCCAACTTCCTTATGAGCTTCCTATGTGGTACAGTATCAAAGGCCCTGCTGAAGTCTAAGTTATCCACATCCACCACCCAACACTGATCTGTTTCCCTGGTCTTCCAGTCAAAGAAATTGATCAGGTTTGTCTGTCATAACCTCCCCCCCGTGAATCCATGCTGCCTTGGGTGTTGTAACCTACTGGATTCAAGATACCCCACAAACCTTTCCTTTAAGAGTGCCTCCATTAACTTTCCCACCACTAACATCAGACTGACTAGCCTATAGTTGCCATCCTCCTCTCAGCTGCTGCATTTATGAAGCAGGACTACATCTGCCCTCCTCCAGTTCTCTGGAACCACTCCTGTTTCCAGTGTGCTGTTGAATAGAGCCGTCAGAGGTGCAGCCAGTACTTCCCTTAACTCCCTCTGCACCCTTGGATGTACCCATCCAGCCCCATAGCTTTATGCACTTTCAGATTCACAAGTCCTTAAAGGAATCTTTCCCTCTGTGAATGGACATCTACTTCCCTCCCTCCAGTGCTCTTGCGGCTTTTATGTGGTCACCCCCTCCCTTTCAGTTCAATTCAGTTTCAGTTTATTTTATTTATAAAAAGTGCAAGCCAACGTGTACCCAAGTGCTTCTACAATTAATAAAAACATCAATTAAAAACTCAATAAATAATCAAATATACATCTACACCAGTAATTCATCCATATTCCAGATAAGCCAGGCTAAAAAGATATGTTTTTAATGCAGATTTAAAACTCTCCACAGTTGGGCACTCCATTATCTGATAAGGTAGAGAGTTCCACAGGGTAGGGACCATGAACATAAATGACCTGGCACCCACAATATTAAAACAGACCCTGGGAACCTCTAGCAATCGCTCATTGGCAGAGCAAAGTGAGCGGGGGTGGTGATAGGGGCACAGAAGATCTTTCAGGTAACATGGTCCCTGTCCATATATGGCTTTATAGGTCAGTAAACCGACCTTGAAGATGATACGTCACTGAATAGGCAGTCAATGCAGGCCGTGGAGCACAGGTCTGACATGGCAAAGTCGAGGTAAGCCAGTCGACAGCCTGGCAGCTGCATTCTGTACTAGCTGCAAGTGGCAAATATCAACCCCCGGTAGCCCTTGGTAAAGGGAGTTACAATAGTCAAGGCGAGAGGTCACAAAGGCAGGGACCAATGTTGGAACGTCATCAGGTGAGACCAGGTGCTTAATCCAGGAGATGTTCCTCAGATGGCAAAATGAGGTCTTGATGACAGACTTTCCACTATGAAGACTGAATAGAAGTATCTGTTCAGGACATCTGCTTTTTTCCAGATCCTCCTCTGCAGTCTCCCCGTTCCCTTTTTAACCTCATAATCCCTCCCTTTGTGTTCCTTTTTTTACTTATATACCTAAAAAAGGTCATGTGCCCCTTAGTTACCCCTTTGGCTATCTTTCCTCAGTTTGCACCTTTCTGCCTCTCACCACCTTTCCTCCTTGCATCTGATTTTTCTGGTACCTCTCCCTATCCTGTTCGCTCTGCATCTCTTTGTACTTCCTGAATGCTACCCTTTAAGACCTAACCTTTGCAGCCACTTCCCTTGAGTACCATAGTGGTCTCTTTTTCCTCCTGTTCTTGCTCACTTCTTTCATGCAGAGATTTGTTGCCTTCACTATACTATCCTTTAATTTGGCCCACTGTTCCTGTACCCCACAGGTAATCCCCTGCTAGATCTTCTCTGTGGCATTCACACATTTTTTAAATCTGCCTCCTGCTGTCCAAGACCCTCTTCCTTGTGTGGTTTGCTTCTGCTGCTATCCTCATGTGAACCACACTGTTTGGTGATCACTGGTCCCAGGTGGCATCCCATCTTGACATCTGCAACACTGTCACTGTTTGCTGAGCACCAGGTCAAGTGTG
Organism: Neoceratodus forsteri; assembly: GCA_016271365.2. Taxonomy (NCBI): domain Eukaryota; kingdom Metazoa; phylum Chordata; order Ceratodontiformes; family Ceratodontidae; genus Neoceratodus; species Neoceratodus forsteri. The sequence goes on along the minus strand of CM057459.1, from coordinate 695,259,525 downwards.
GGCCCATCACTAACGGGCTCTCTGACTAGTTGTCTAAGAAACACCCCCTGGAGGGAGTCTAGTATGTCCCTGCTTCTACATGAGGCCATGTCTGGGTGGCTCTAAACAACATCCTGCAAACTGAAGCCCCCACCAGCAGTACCTCCCCCAATGGTGGCACTCCATATAAAAAGTGGTACCCATGCTCATCTGGACTTATTCAAAATGACCCTTTCCTTGTTTTGGGTTACAAATTCACACCCTAAAATATCATTTCAAGGAGTCAATTCTGCCCCCTTTTATCATAAAATGAGGAGGCAGATAATGATACACATACAGCAGTGGCATACAGCCGTGGTTCCTGCCTGGATAAAAGCACTGTCCTTCCCTGAAGTGCTCCTTTTTAACTGTTTAAATTTCTATTCAGTTCTATAGAGGCAGGTGTGAATGATGGAGTACTCAGTAGGTCAGCCAGCATGTACCGCCTGTCTAATATGCACTACTGGCAGTGCCACTCACACGTCTTCCCTGCCAAGCCTTTTCTTTTTAATTATCAACTTGATCTATCCCATCCACCTGCCTAGCTGAGGCTCCATCTGGTCTGACCAAGCCCAAACAGTGGAGTGGAGGAGTAATCAGTGTGTGTGAGCGGTGAGTGTTGAGTGTGGGTGTGGAGGGGGGGTGTGGAGAAGCAAGGTGTGGTTCTATTAAAATAACTAAGTTGCTTTCTGATCTGACAGTAACCTTCTGTGTTGCTGTTGGAGGGGGCAGCAAGATTACTGATGATGTGATTGGGATCAGTGAAAATAAAAGTAAGCATTCATAAAAATCAACAACATGCTGGCTGATTCTGATGCAGGGCTGCAGTATAGCTGAGCTGAACAGTAACAGAAAGTATTTTGCCCAATCTCTGCAGCAGGTACCAATGCAAAGTGTAAGAGACTTCTCAGCTTTCTGTTCCTTTCACCTCTGCATTTTCCTCTGGAGTCCACTTAGCCTAGAATATATACAGTGAGGTGCCAGCACTGCTCTCCATCACATCCTGGCACCCACCGAACACTGTCAGCAACTGAAATTGACATTACCACCATTCTTGATCAGTTTATCAGGAACATTACATCACAGAAGATGAACAGACATTAACCCTTGCAGCTCCATTGACTGATATATCTGTCCAGAATGCCAGTATGTTGTAACTCTGTGGCAGTCAAGGGTTAAAGAAATGCAAGGAGACGAGAAGCCAATACTGAGTCAACAACATGGGGCAGGCTGGGGGGGATGAAACAGGACACAGGAGTGAATGACAACCTGAGAAACTTCTGCAATGAGACATTGAGTGGCAACATAGTAAATATGTGTTAAGGAGCGGGGGGGGGGGAGGAACAGGGCAAGGAGTAGGACAGAAAACATATGCTGCTGGGTAAGTCTTTCATTTTGGGATAATAAAGGAGGGAGTTGGGAAAGGAGTTAAAAAAACAGACTAGCTGACTTCTCCATCACTCATATTAAGTAAGGGCAATAATGACTAAAAGAAAAACATACTGGCTTCTTTGTCATGCACCTTAGTTAAAGAAAATGCGGAGCCAGTCAGGAAGCAGTGGGGGAGAAAAGACATTTGTCAGCAGCTCCCCCTTCCCCGGCCGCCCCAAATGGATAAGCAAGGCTGATCATTAAGCATGCCTTAACGTGAAAAGAATACAGAGTCAATGAAAAACAGAGATATGTGTCAGTGATCTGCCTGTAAAAAAACACCCCTTTTCCTTGTTTTGGCTTGCATGGATGCATACCTCACTGAGTACAAAGTGCCACCACCGGGGCTTTCCCCAGTGGCTTATCCTGTTCTTCCTCCTGTTTTGGAGGTCTGTACACCACTCCAATGTGAATAGTGGCTCAGGCTCCAGTCTCCAGGGTGATCCACACTACCTCCAGCCACTGCTTCTCCCTGGTTTCCTTGTATTTCCATCACCTTGATACTCTCCCTTACATTCAGCACAACCCCTCTTCTCTTCCTCCTCCCCATCCTTTCTGAATTGGGTGTAGCCTAGTATGGCCATGTCCCAGCTGTGGCTACCTGTGCACCATGACTCTGTAATGGCCAACAATATCCAGGTCTGCCTCCACCATCATGGCTTCTAGGTCTGGAATTTTATTTCCAAGAATCACTGCATTTGAACATAGCATTCCAGACTTTGCTCCCACTCTGCCTGCAACTCCCCTTGCCTCCTCTTGTGCCCAGCCTCATTTTCACTCTTTTTGAAACTTTTGTTCCCATCCCCATTGTCCTGTAGTTCTATGCTGTTCCTATTATCTTGCTCTGTGATCTCACTAGTGCATTCTCTCACCCTTGAGAAAGCAGCAGGAAGATAGTGTGAAACATTGGGTTTACTGAAGGGATTGCTTGCTATGTACAGTACACTTGCAACCTACGAACATACGAACATACGAAATTTGCCAGCAGATAAAGGCCTAGAGGTCTATCAAGTCTGCTCGAATGTGCAGCTAGCACCCCTTATTCTGCAGCTGCCCCTCTCTTCCACCCTTCCCCTTCATTAACCCTCCCCCTTGTCCTGTCCCATCCTTGTTTGAAGCAGTCCACTGTTCTACTGCATACCACTTCAGCAGGTAACGCATTCCACTCAGCCACCACCCCTCTGTAAAAAAGTGTCTCCTCATCTCCCTCCTGAACCTTCCTCGCTCCAGTCTCATATCATGGCCCCTGGTGGCCCTTCCCTCCCTTACTTTGAACAGCCCCTCTGTACCCATCTTGTTTATTCCTTTCATGTATTTAAAGGTTTCAATCATGTCACTCCTGTCTCTCTTCTCCTCCAGTGAGTACATGTTCAACTCCTTCAACCTCCTCTCGAATGATAAGCCCCTGCCTGATCATCTTTGTCGCTCTGCTGCACCCCTCCAGTAACTTAATGTCCCTCTTCAGATACGGATGTCAGTACTGCACGCGGTACTCAGGTGTGGTCTAACTAATGACCTATACAGTGGCAGAATCACCTCCTCCCTCCTCGAGGATATACCCCTTGCAATACAACCCAGCATTTTGTTGGCCTTTGCAGCTGCCTTCCTACATTGTGCCGAGTTGTTCATTGACCCTGTAATGAGCACATCCAGATCCTTCTCCTCCTCCTCTGTCTGGGCTAGCTGCACTCATAGATACATAGATACATAGACAGTGTCAGCAGATAAGGGCCTATGGCCCGCCAGTCTGCCCATTTGAGCTTGTAAGTTCAGTTTGTTTTCCTAGAAGTCTGTTGCCCCTTACCCTGACCTCCAGAATTCCTTTATGTCTATCCCATGCATTCTTAAATCCCGTGATTGTTTCAGCCCCCACCACTTCCTCTGGCAGGGTGTTCCACTTGTCCACCACCCGTTCTGTGAAGAAATTCTTTCTCATGTTTCCTCTGAATCGTCCTCCTCCAACTTCATCCCATGCCTCTAGTCCTGGAACATCTTTTCGCTTAAAATAGTGTTTTCCTGCACCCTGTTCCTCCCTGTAAGATACTTGTATGTCTCTATCATATCCTCTCTCCCTCATCTCCTCCAGGAGTACATGTTCATTTCCTTCAACCTGTCTTCATAGGACTTGTGATGCAATCCATGCACCATCTTTGTTGCCCTCCTCTGAACCTTCTCTACCCTGTCTATGTCCTTACGTGAGGTATGGTCTCCAGAACTGTACACTGTACTCCCAGGTGGGGCCTCACTAGTGTCTTGTATAGCGAATTATGACCTCCCTTTCCTGCTGGTGATGCCCTTGCCTATATATCCAAGCATCCTATTTGCTTTACCTGCTGCCTTGTCACACCTGTCCCTACCTTGAGGTCATCAGAGATGATAACCCCAAGATCCCTTTCCTGCTTGGTGCATGCTATATCCTCACCCCCAACTGATATATTGTGCCAGGGTTTTTGTGCCCCATATGCATTATCTTGCACTTCTTTGCATTGAATTTCAACTGCAAACCCCTGACCATTCTTCAAGTTTCTGCAGGTCGCTTCTCATTCTGTCTACACCCTCTGGTGTGTCTACTCTGTTACAGAGCTTTGTGTCATCAGCGAACAGTGAAATTCTGTCTTCTAGGTCCTGCGCAATGTCACTGATGAAGATGTTGAATAGGACCGGTCCCAGCACTGATCCCTGTGGTACTCCACTGGTCACTCTTCTCTCTGTGGAATGACAGCCATTTACCACCACCCTCTGTGTCCTGCCACCCAGCCAGTTACCTACCCACCACACTACTGTCCTGCCCACACCCATATTCCCCAGTTTGTGTAATAGTCTTCTATGTGGCACAGTGTCAAAGGCCTTGCTGAAGTCCAGATAGGCCATGTCCACTGCCCTCCCCTGATCCAATTCCTCCCTAGTCACCCAGTCAAAATTCAATGAGGTTGGTCTGACATGACCTTCCCTGGTGAAACCATGCTGCCTTGGGTCCTGTAGTCCATTGACAACCAGATGTTCCACCAATCTCTCCTTCAGTAGTGCTTCCATGATCTTCCACTACAGGGGTGAGGCTGACTGGTCTGTAGTTCCCTGCTTCCTCTTTGTTCCCACTTTTGTATAAAGGAACTACATCTGCTGTCCTCCAGTCTTTGGGTACCTCCCTGTTTCCAGTGATCGGCTAAACAGGATAGCCAGAGGTTCAGCCACCACCTCTCTTAGTTCTTTAAGGACCCTGGGTGCACCCCATCTGGCCCCATTGCTTTATCAACTCTTATTACTTCCAGTTCCTTCAGGACCCTTTTCGTGTAAAGGGACTTGTGTCCATTTCTGCACCATTCTCACCCTTATACTCCCTTCAGACCCATTACCTCCTCCTCTTCCTCAGTAAAGACTAGCAGAAATACCTGTTCTATATGTCAGCTTTACTGTTGTCATCCTCACGCTGCACCCATCCTCCCCCTTCAGTCTCACCTATCCCTCCCTTTGTCTTTCTTTTTTTCACTTATGTACCTGTAAAGGTTTTGTCCCTCTACCCACTGATTTTGCAATGTGTTCTTCTGTCTGAGCTTTGGCTTCCTTACTGACCTCCCTGCCTCCCTTTGCTTCTCCTGGTACTTCTCCCTATCCCTTCTGCCTGTGTCTTTTGTGTTGCCTGAATGCAATCTTTTGGCTTTCACTTCTTTTGCTACCTCTTTGGAAAACCATAATGGTCTCCTCTTCCTTTCCTCTTGCTAACCTGCTTATGCACAATTCTGTTGTTCTTGTAATCCCCATTTTAAATACTGCCCACTGTTCCTCAACCCTGATTCCTGTCCCATTCCCTTAATGCCTCTTCAAGTATCTCCCATTTTTCCAAAGTCTGCCCCCTAAAATCCAGGATACGTGTTTTTGTGTGGTTTGGTTCTGCTCTTTCTGTGATTTCAAACCACAATGACTGGTGGTCACTGTTTCCCAGGTGCTCCCCACTGTTACTCCCCATCACACTGTCCCTGTTTGTGACAAGGTCCAGTATTGCCTTCTGCCGAGTTGGTTCCATGACCAGTTGCTTGAGGAAGGCACCCTGAAGGAGTCCAGGATAAATCTGCTCCTAGTTGATGCTGCTGCTGGGATGCTCCAGTCCACGTCTGGAATATTGAAGTCTCCAACCAGTACTACCTCACCCTTGTCTGCCATCCTTTGGATGGCTAGCATCAGCTCCCTATCTGTTTCTCCTCCTGGGCTGGTGGTCTATAGACCACACCTGTGCGGATGGCTGTCCCATTTTCATTTCCAGCTTAACCCACAGTATCTCTCCCCCATTTTGTTCCTCCTGGATCTCTGTGGCCCTTATGTCATTTTCACATACAGTGCCACTCCTCCTCCCTTCCTGCCTGTTCTGTCTCTTCTGAATATGTTGTAGCCAGGTATGGCCATCTCCCAGTCGTGGTATCATTACACCAGGTTTCAGTGATGGCCACAATGTCCAGGTCTGACTGCACCATGACAGCCTCCAGAACTTCCATCTTGTTGCTAAGGCTCCTGGCATTTGCACACATGGCTTTCCATGATTTGACCTCCCTAGACTGTTTCACTGTTCTACTCCAGCCCCTTCCTTGGTTGTCATTTATCCCTGGTTCTCTTTGCTGTCTGCCCTTCTGCTGCATTTTGCCCCTTTTCTGCTTATCCACCTCTTGGGCACTAATCTCCATCTTTTGCACACTGCTTTGCAGAGATAGCCACTCCTCTGGTTCACTGGTTCCACTGCTAGCTGTGGGGGGTGAGCAAGTAGGTACCCTCCTTGCTGGCCTGCCACCCCCCTTTGCTAGTTTAAATGCTTGTCAGTGTAGCATTTAAACTTATCATTGAGTGCTTGGATTCCCCTCCAGGATGGATGCAGGCCGTCAGGCTTGAATAAACCTCCATCCCTCCAGGTGGGCCCCCACTCTCCCTAGCTGGTAACTCCTCCTTGGGTTCGTCATCCCAAAATGCAGCACCTTGCACTTTTTGGCATTAAAGCCCAGTTGCCAGGTGTCTGACCAGGTTTCAAGCTTTGCCAGATCATCCTGCAACCCCTGCCATCCCCCTAGGTCATCCACCACCGCGCCTACCTTGGTATCATCAGCAAACAGATTGATCTTGCTCTTGATGTCCCATGGCTTATCCTGTTCTTCCTCCTGTTTTGGAGGTTTGTATACCTAAATAAGATTTTTCTCAGCATTTGCCCTGGACTTTCTGAATCTCAGCCACAGAAGACTGTGTGAGTAGCATTGAGTGAAGCAAGTACTTAGCTGTGTTTTTTTTCAGAAGGACTTTCATCTTAGTGGTCTCATGCATCCTGCTTAAAATTTAAATTTAGCAATTAAAAAAACCTACAGTAAACCCAACAAATCTAATGAAAGCTATGCCCTTACAATTTCTCAGTTTCTTTAAAAAAATTATTTTTCAGATTAATGTCATTACTAACAGCATTGGTCTCAAAATCCTGCAGCACAGGAATTTTTTTGTATCAAATTTACTTTTGCTGTGTGATTAGTCAGTGTTTCAGAAGCCAGATCCCTGGGCAACCAAGATACACTTGGCAGCTGCTGGGTCATGAAGTGTTATAGAAAAACAAAATGAATCCTCTGTTTGCTATATATAGAATAAAGTATGGGTAGGGGCGTGTAACAAGAAGTTTACACACACCCGAGGGGTTAGATGCTACATAAACCCCGACAGTGAAGCTTGAGGGGTTTATCAAAAACATCTCACCCCGAGGGTGTGTGTAAACTTTGAGTTTATACACCCGACCCATTTTTTATTTTATATAATTGCTGGGTTTGCCTTTTTTGCCACAGCAATTATATAAAATGAAGGTTCCTGTGTGGCCCTAGCGTGGTTAGATTTCAGCGTGCTTGGCCCATGACTTACCGTTCGGTTTTCTTTTTTTTGGAAAAAAAAAAATTCAGTCTGTAGTACGACTACTCTACATTTCACTTGCAGATATTCTTTTTAAATTGCCACTTACTGCCGAGTCCAAGTGGCGGTTCCCTCTTCCGGGGGAAAACATGCTGTTGGCTATCGGAAGGGACAAGCTGCAGCAGGGCATGTGCAGAGTGGGGGAAACCGTGCGAGTGTTTGCCGTTATAAATGCTCCTTTATAACAGCAAATTATGCCATGGTTTCCTTATAGGAAAAAGGCAGAGCAAGTTATTATAGTGACATAACATTCATTCACTAAAGTTCTTTATCATCATGTCATGGCAGTTTCAGAAACAATCAGTATCCACGGCCATCTTTAAAGTGGGAATTCCATGCTATTTCATACTTTAAAAAATTTGTATCTAAACTAAATCCTCTTCCCTTTTATGAATTTCTATATACTTTCCTTCTGATTAATGATAATTATTGAATATATTATTATTTATATTTTATCCCCAATTTTACCCTCATTTTCTCCTGACCTTGCCCAGCTGCTTGCATGCATGTGGAGGCACGCACATGCCATGGAATCGGGACACCCTCCCACTGCTTGCCACCCACTCATCTGCACTGCATGTGGACCTCCATCTTGGGGCAGTGGAACTATGGCAGGTGACAGGATCCTTCTTGGAAGAGGAGAGCTGCCTTTCCGCTGCTCAATCCTGCTCTCTCCCCCCCCCCAATACTGTCTCCTTTGTAGCCCACAAACTCAGGTTGCTTGGGCATGCAGCAAAGTCACAATCATAGGTTTATGTCATTACACTGGATTCAATGCCAACCAATTGTGACATCACAAAAATCAGGATTATGATGTGACTGCATGCTCAAAATGTAAATTCAGGTATACGTACATACTGTATATTAATACAGGAGCAGTATGGCATGTATATTAGGGTAGAGTAAGCAGTTTAATGTTAAACCCCTAACTCTGAGCCTTAATAACTTTGGTGCTATTCAATGAAATTGCATGGCATTTTGCATGCACGATTAGGGTGATCTGGCAAGTCTTTTCACAGCTGCTTGTCCAGAGTTTGAGGTCCACAGAGTGACAAAATTAGAACAATCATATTGTTTTGGCTGTTTTGTGCTCATGGCTGGAGCAAAAACGGTTTGGAATTTTGTTCCAAAATTTCGTAGGGTACAAGCAGCTCAGCTAAAGAAGGTGCCTTTTGAAGATTTCATAAAAAAAAAAAAAAAAAAAATGAATTGATTCTCAAGATAAGACTGGCTTGTGAGCATGCCCAGTAGTGCTTTCTGGCTGGCTGTTTCTTGTGACCTAAGAATGTGTAGGTCACGCACCAATTCTCAGGTCATGAGAAAACATTTTAGATTCTGAGGGTAGCCATCATGTTTTTGATGTGGGCCAAAAACTGGAAAAGCATAAAATTGATGCTTTAAAAAAAATTAACTGCTGAGCTCGCCTAAGCAGGACCCATTTATCTAGATTCTGGGTTTGTTAGACCAAAAAATGACCCAGAAATGCATTTTGGGGCACTATGAATTCTTTTGTGATGATTTTAGTGAAGGTCGCTGATTCTTAAGTTGTGAGCTGAGAATTACTTACTATATTGAGAGAAAGTTTGTTCTAAGAATATTGGCTTCTGACATAAGAATTTAGACTTGGTACCAAAAAATGTTTACTCATAACTCAGCCATTTGTTAAGATTCGTTTCACCAAATCTTTAACATGGCTTGCTTTGGATTCCACTTCATGAACAAGGAATGTGACATTTTTTAAATCCAGCTCAAAAGATGAGTTTATAGTCATTCTGCAAAACACCTTTAGGGCAGGATTTGAAAAATTTCACCTACCAGGTTTATGAAGTTGGGTAATACAAAGACAAGGTTGAAAATGTGGATAAGTTTTCAACATAGTCATTTTTTTTCACCCCACCTCATAATCATGACAAATGTTGTCTTTCAAATCTTGACTAAAATGTGTTTTTGTACTTGTGGTGTGAAATGACATTTTGTCCCATATTTTATAAATAACACCAGTCATGCTGGGGGGTGTTATAAAAAGACTATGTTTCAAATTTGGGGTCAGAAAAAGTTATGAAGGAATGTTGTATACAGTGTGAACCATTGGCCCAGTAGGTAGTGTGCTGCGTTTCTGTGCCAGTGACTTGAGTTCAAGGATGAGCTTGGTAGGCCAGCTGGGCAGCATGAGGATGCAGGTAGTGCTGATGCACACCACCACTTCTAGCCTGGGAAAGGATTGTGCAAAGTTCTACCACACAGATGACACTTTGTGGTGGGCGAGGGAGCCTTCCCTTACAAGGGTTTGATGTGCATGTCAAGGTCTGACAGGGCCAGTGCAACATCAGTAGGTATGGATTGGCATAAGAAATAGGAAAACAGCAGCTGGCAGGATGAAGGTCCAACCACTACAGGTCCTGCAACACTGACAGGCCCCCTGATGCCATCACCCACCCTGTCTCATCGCCCACCATGCCAGGAACTTACCGTGTACCTTTGATACCTCCAATGGATTACCCCAATGGTGGGGTCTGGAAGGGGATGACCATCTGCCCCCCTTGACTGTCAGCCAGTTTGGCAGTCTGGTGTTCTGTTGGTGTTGCAAGGTGTAGAACAGCTGGTGGCTTCATATTGCCATGGTGTCAATTGATGAGTGGAGCAACATGGTCCCCATCCCCAGGAGATGAGAGGAGAGTAGTCCCAGGGATGTGGAATCCTGTCCACCTCCTCCACATTCACACTGCCTTCCATGAGCAACCTGAATCCATTCCCAAACCTTGGTTTCTGCCATGGCACCAGTATCTCCCCTCCTGACCAACCCACTTTAAAAAAAACTACACTCTACAACACAGACAATGACAGCAGAAAATGACCAGTGGTCCATCCAGTCTGCCTGTAGTTCCCTAATCAAACCCAGGGATGTATTGTACATACAGGGAACAAGCCCCCACTATCCTTGTTTGACAATGCTCACTGAGCGGCTCCCCCCCCTTCCTTTCCCTACTAATTCCTCCTCCCCTATCTCCCTCCCTTCTACCCCCACCAGCTCTCCCCCGACCATAAGTTTTGCACCTTTTGTTATCTTTTGCTTCGTTGGAGATTGTATTCTATTGTAACAAAATTGTAATTGAACTGTAACTTTTTTGTTTGTAAGTACTGTGTCCCTTGTACTACTGTTCTGATGTCCTCTTTGTGACGAGGTACCTTTGTAAATGAGCCTCTGGCTCAAAGGTTTCTAAACTGATGTTTAACTAAATAAATAGATAAATAAATCCAGCCCCCTGTTTCCCTCCCTACTGCTACCCCCTCAAGTAACCCTATACTCTTCACTCTGTTCCAGCCATGCTTGAAACCATGTATAATTTCAATGCCCACCACTATATGTGGTAGACCATTCGGTGGCTCTGTTACCAGAAACATGTACAAGCCCTTTTCACCTGACCCAGCGGATCAGTATTCTTATTACTCATACTGAGCCATTCACCCCTCTATGTCCAAAGGTATGAAGAAACAATGGCCATATTGTGGCAAGACATTGATCACATGTACCAGATAATTATTGTATTATGTTTATGCTACCTTTTATTTTTTTTAACAATTATTTTACCAGGTAAGACACACTAAGCTGAAAGCTTGTTTGCAGGTGCAACCTGGGAATACGAGGAAGTTAAGTGACTTGCTCAGGGTCACACAGTATGCAAGTGGGGGCTGTGGGATTCAAACCCAGGTCTCCAGATTTGCAGCTCAGAGCCTTAAACCACTGTGCCATACTGCCTTCTACTGCTACCTTACTTGTCCTAGTTAGTTACTAAAGATCAACAAATTGTTTGTGACCCCATTGCTAGATTTATTTTACAGGTATGACAGGATGTTCCCTCGACACCACCATTCCTGGATACCCAGAACCAAGGTAAGAGACCTCTTAATATTATATACTCTAGGATGGTACAGTATAATGGTGCAAGTGCTGGGCTTCACTTGTTAGTTGGTTAGTGATACAGGGCTAGAAAGCAAATGAAGATATGATTCCACTATTACAAAAAGAAAAGAAATTGATTGTAAAAAATTACATTAATGCAGACATTGGGGTTGAAGAATGCAAAGCACATAAAATAAGGAAATGAAAACATTAGGGGGTTGGAGTTTCAGGAATCTTGGTGAATTGTTGATATGGTGTTCCTTGGGGTTGTCAACCCTAATGCCCACCCCATTCCCTCAGTGAACAAATATGGCCTCTTGCTTCACTCAGGGCCCACAGGGCCCTGTGTAAAGAAAGCTATGACTGATTCTGTTGGCCATATGTGGAGAGCCATACTTCTCTGTCTCCAAAGAGAATATGCTTATTAGGCACTGGCTTGTAAGCTGTACCTTGTGCTTCAGCCAGGTGGCTATGGACTCAGAGAAGGGGGTGGATATTAACATTGACAACCCCAAGGAACACAGCACCACCAATTCTCCAAGATTCCTGAGACTTCAAACCCTAATGTTTTTATTTTGTTACTTTGTTTGCTTTGTATTATTCAACCCTAATATCTTCATTAACATAGTTTTCTGCAATGAACATTTGTACACCAGTGATGATAAATTTTACCTGATACATTTGTTTATCATACTATCTAAACATCAGATAAACGCTTATCTAGAGGTTAGGTATGTCACACTCACTTTTCTTGATTTTTACACAGAACAGAACTACTCAGAGAGCAGCCATCATAATGCGTATGACATCATAATAAGCATACGCAGCATCAAAACCAACAGTTCAAATCATAGAAAAACCCTGAGATCATCACACAAAAAGCTGATTTAAAAAGTTATAACTGTTAATCTGACACTGCATAAATCTTACACACAATGGCATGACTCAAAATACACAAATTATATTCACTTGTGGGGGGACAAGACTTTTATAACTCACTTGTGGCTTTACCACTCATGAGCTATAGTCTTTCCCCCTCATACTTGGTGATTAATTGCATATTTTGAGTAATCCGTTGTGTAGTCCATATATATTATACTTCTGCAGTAGAGCAAGAATAATTAGGGTTGTTTAGGTACTTTCATGTTAACCCCCTAACTTTGGGCCTTAATACATTTGGTGCCATTTGATGAAACAGCATGCAGTTTGGCATGCATGGCCAGGGTACCAAGTACTTATGTACTGCTTCTTAGGTAAATCAGATTTACATTTTGTAACATTGTATTATTGTATTTTGGATTTTGTGAATGCTACTTTTCTTTGTTATCTTTACTACAGAGAAACATTTTTGCCAGTGTTGCTCATTGGTTTTGTAATAAATAATGCAACATGTTTGTACAAATGTATATCATCTACTAATACACTGATAAAATTAAAGGTTCTAAAAAAATTAAACATATGGGGAACTTATTTTATACACAGGAATGTTTAATATATATTCTAATAGGCAGATATTTTACAGAAGTCTCATATGTCATATTTTAAATTGCACTTGTATGCACAGAAGTTTATACTAGCTCTTATTCGGTTTTTGGTGTGCCCTTTTGTCAGCTGTAGCTCCACGTATTCATGACAAATGGATACTTATCTCAAAATTGCTCACGCTGATGTATGGGCAGACCTAAGGCAATGGTGAGCTTGTCTTTTCCATTAGTCAGTCACATTTTGATGTTAATATTATCAACACCTGAGGTTAAGGGTATTTAAATATCTATTGTGGTATTGGTAGCCATGACCCCTGAGGGAGAGGTTTGTACCTCAAAGCGCTGGGGCTGGTCAGGTGTGGTTCTTGCCTTCACTTATGATATTCTTACTCTGGAGTGTTTTATTTTCTTGGTATTCACCCATTAAAGAAGAAAAGTCTACCAACACACTGGAGTGTTTGTTTCTACTGAGTACTTATGATCTGGCACGTTTTGTGAGGGACACTTGTCTGAATGCTGAGATCCAGGGAGTGTCAAATGCAAAAAAAAATCTACACTTTTTTTGCCTTTTTTGCTCTCGTCCATGGCAAAAAAGGTTTGGAATTTAATTCTGAAATTTTAAGGGTAGAAGTGGCTAGCCTCAAGGAGGTGCCTTTTGGAAATGTCATGAAACAATATTAATCAGTTCTTGAGTTATAATGTTTTAAACATTTGGCTTCTGAACATGCTCAGTAGGGTTTTTCTAGATAGATGTTCCTTGCAACCTAAAAATTTTTAGGTCACAAGCTGATTCTTAGGTTCTGAAAAAACTTTTTTAGGTCATGAGCACTGCCATCTTGTTTTTGATTTGAGAAAAAAGCTGGAAAAGCGTAATAATGATGTGTTTTCAGAAAACAAACCACTGAACCTACCTAAATGGGAACTGTTTAGCAATATGCTGGAGTTTTCTTTAATATGAAAATGACATGAAAATACATTGTTTGGCACCCTAAATCTTAGGATGCAGGTTTAGTGAGGGTTTTCAATTCTTATATTGCAATCAAAGAATTTTGAGGATCATGGAAAATGTGACCTACGAATACTGGCATATGGAAAAATAATTTGAATTTGGGACAAAAAGCAATTTTTACTCATAACTCAACCATTTGTTAAGATTTCCTCACCACATTTTAAACAATCTTATATTTATAAGGCCCTTAGATGACCTCGGTGGGTAAGAAGTGTCACTTTGACCTCAAAATGGGTTTTTACAGTGTAACACTGTTAATCCCATTTAAAAGGTTTATTGAAATTTGTCACTTCTGTGGAGGTCATAGAGGTTTAAAATATGACTTCTGAGAATTTGGGACATGAATATTGCCACATGGGAGATGTGTTGTAGTACTATTGTGCTAGTCGGTACATAATGCTAGACTGCAGGATTTCCATAAGGCCCAAAGGGCTCCATGCAAATTCTGAAGATGCACATAATGCTGTGATAAAGGATTTGTGTGGGGACCATAGGGTGTTACATAAATTGTGTACACACATAACAAGCCCTACATAAAGTCCACTGAAATACATTGGACTGTTACCTGGTATTTGCGTAGGGCTCAACGTTCCCTATGTAAATTGCACACCCACTTAAAGCTGCACTGTTGCTTTTGCAATGCACTCAAAGGGCCCTATGCAAATTCTTAAGATGCAGGTAATGCCCTGCTATGCAGTTCGGGTAGGGCTTAAAGGGCACAATACAAATTGTGTACTCACATAATGCTGCATTGCGAAATTTGTGTAGGGCCCATAGAGCCCTATAGAAATTATGGAGATGTACATAATGCTGTGGCATGGACACCACAAAAGTATGGAAATGTGGCATTAGGGTTATTAACCTAACTCACCCCCACCCACCCCATCCCCAGCAAAACGAGAAGACCACACAAACAACCACAGACAGCTACCATCAGGTAAGGCAAACAATATACAACTGTTTCCAGATGACACAAATGTAGTAGGACTGATGTGGTACTTTCAGAAATATGTATACAGCATGCAGCACTTTAAAAAACATACTTCATCAGTGCAACTTAGACATGTAATAGTGTGACTAATCTACCAAGGCATGAAAGACTGCTACTGAAACATGGGAATGAGTACACTGTACATCATCGTTGAGGTGAATATATCTTCTGTCAAAGTAAGATGCAATGTATTATTTTTCAACATACATGGTACAACTTATGACATCAAACAGATATATATTTAATGTGAACTGTAAATGAACATATGAATTAAGGTGCATTAAAACTCTTGACACATATATCATGGTGAGATGTATTGCATATCATAAAGTGCAACCGTGTAATTTATATTTAGATAAATGACATCACAAGATATCTTACAAAGGAAGAGTCACTTCACACATTGTAGTGTTCTTTATAGTATATCTTGTTCATTTCATTACAAATCACTTACCAGATTTCGGCCTATTGTGGCTCAGAAGCATAGGGAAATAGTGTACCTATAATCCAGCATAGGGAGATAGTGTACCTCTAATCCTGTGTACAGTTTTTTTTCATTAAGGAGCATTACTGGGGTGCATTACATCACAGCATCGGGGTGAGAACACCCAGCAAACAAAACATGTGTGGCATGTACTCGTTATGCAATTATGAAAATCATTCATAACAATGTAGTATCTTAAATGGTAGAAAAACTGTACTATCTTTTAAGTAGTTGATTTAAGACAGAAAATACATAACAAACGTTTCTTATATTTGGTACTTTCATAAATAATATGAAAAAGTAAGAAACTCACTGAGCAGTACGAAACATGAAGCATTAATTTTATACCACTGCCAATTTTTTTCTTGTCATCAGTTTAACTTGAGTAACATAAGAGTCAACAAATTTTGAAGAGATTCAGTGCTAAGCCTAATGGAGAAAAGGGAGCATGTGAGGAGGAGGACCATGTAAAAGCATCTATCCTAAATAGATACTTTTGCTCAGTATTTACTGAAGAGAAGGTAGGGCAGGGCCCACAGCTCAGCACCATGGACACAGGGGGGAGGGAGGAGGGAGGTGAGCACTACTCCCTTCACAAAAGAAAGGGTCCTACAAGAGCTTGCTAAGCTCAGGGTGGATAAGGCAAAGGGACCTGATGGCATCATCCCAGGCTACTTAAGGAGCTAAAGGTGGAACTAGCAGAGCCATTAGCAGAACTGTTTAGTGAGTCTCTGAGCACAGGAGGGTCCCAGAAGACTGGAGAGGGCTCATGTGATCCTGCTCACAAGAGTGGTAGCAGGGAGGAGGCAGGGAACTACAGACCAGTCAGTCTTACCTCAGTAGTGGGCAAGATTATGGATGCACTCCTTAAGGAAAGGATAGTGCAACACCTGGAATCCATAGGGGCACAGGATCCAAGACAGCATGGGTTTTCAAAAGGAAGGTCCTGTCAAACTAATCTCATAGATTTCTTTGACTGGGTAACCAGAGTGGTGAACCAAGTGGGAGCAGTTAATGTCACCTACGTTGACTTCAGCAAAGCTTTTGACACTGTTCCACATAGAAGATTGATAAATAAGCTGGGTAGGCTCGGGGTGGATCAGAAGTTGGTCAACTGGGTGGCAAACTGGTTGACAGGCAGAAAACAGAGAGTGGTGTTAAATGGTATACAGTCAGAAGAGATGCAAGTCACAAGTGGGGTACCTCAGGGATCAGTCCTGGGGCCAGTCCTCTTCAACATCTTCATTAGTGACCTTGCAGATGGACTAGAGGTAAGGCTTGTCTGTTTGCAGATGACACTAAGATCTGCAACAGAGTAGATGATCCAAATGGGGTGGGCAGAATGAGAAGAGATCTGGATAAACTAGCAAAATGGTCAGAAGAGTGGCAACTGGGATTTAATGCAAAGAAGTGCAAGATCATGCACATAGGGAAGAGAAACCCTGAAGCCACCTATAGGCTGGGAGGGGAGTTGCTAGCAGTCCCCCTTGGTCCACCACTCTGGTTACCCAGTCAAAGAAATCTCTGAGATTAGTTTGACAGGACCTTCCTTTTGAAAATCCATGCTGTCTTGGATCCTGTGCCCCTATGGATTCCAGGTGTTGCACTATCCTTTCCTTAAGGAGTGCCTCCATAATCTTGCCCACTACTGAGGTAAGACTGACTGGTCTGTAGTCACAAAGGAAGAAAGAGACTTGAGCATCATCATCACTGATGACCTGAAATCATCCAAGCAGACCTCTAAAGCAGTAGGTAAGGCTAGGGGGATGTTAGGGTGTATTAGTAGGGGTATCACAAGTCGTAAGAGGGAGGTAATAATCCCTCTTTACAAGACACTGGTTAGGCCCCATCTGGAGTACTAGGTGCAGTATTGAGCCACACCTTCACAAGGACATTAACCAAATTGAGGCAGTCCAGAGAAGGACAACCAAAATGGTGCAGGGACTGCATCAGAAGACATATGAGGACAGATTAACAGAGCTCAATATGTATAGCCTTGAGCAAAGGAGGAGAGAGTGATATGATCAAGGCATTCAAACACTTTAAGGGCATTAACAAGGTGAAAAGTCTAACATGTTTAAATATAAGAAAAATAGCAGGACAAGAGGACACAGCATGAGATTAGAGGGGCGATTAAGGGGAATGTGAGGAAATTCTTTTTCACAGAAAGGGTGGTGGATGCATGGAATGGCCTACCTCAAGAAGTGGTGGCTATGAATACAGTGCAGGGCTTCAAACAGGCATGGGATAGACATAAGGGAGCAATACAAATGAGTATAAATAGATATGCCACTGACAGAGCAAAGGCCGATGGCACATTTATAAGGTAGAAAAAGAAATGGGCAGACTGGATGGGCCATGCGGTCCTTATCTGCTGTCAACTTCTATGTTTCTATGTAGTGCATCATCTCATTTATAAGTTGCAAGCATGCACATTGTTATGGTTATCTCATAGTGTTGCTATGTGCTTTAGGTACAATTGAAATACACATTTGTGTCACTAATGATACCATCATTTGCACATATAAAAATTCAGATTACATGCTTCTTTGAAGCAACACAGATAAAGTGCTTTAAACTCTGTATATATTCTAATATTTTATGTTGCACCCTTTGGTGCCTTGTTAGCTTAGTCACACTGCTACATTTGTAAACAGCACTGATGGGTTGTGTTTTTTCAAGTACAGCATGCTGTACACATATTTTTGAAGATCTCACATCTGTGCTGCTGCATTTTGTCACCTGGAAGCAGTTGTATGTTATTTGTCTTACCTGATGATGGTGGTCTGTGGTTGCATGTGTGAGCTTGTCCTTTTGCTGCTTGGGGGAGTTAGGGTTGAAAACCCTAATGCTACATTTCTGTATTATTGTAGCATTACGTTGAGTCCTAACTGGTGTAATAACTGATGGCAAACGGTGGTATACAAGGAAATAATACTATGGAAGGATCAAACTAACCATAAAGCCATGGGCCCAAAGGGTGAGTGGCCATTATGAGCTGTTTGACCCAAAGATGGTATTATTTCATGAGTATGCCAGACTTTGCCATCATTTATTTAATAATGCATTAGGTTGGACACTGGTTGTTGTGTCCAGTGTTTTTCCATAGTGTAGGGATTCTCCGTAATGTACTAATATGGGTAATGTTTTTCCATAGTGTCGCACTTTTTCATAGTGTATTATTAGTGTAGTGCTAGTGTTTTTCTGCAGTGTATTGTGGTTTCTTAGGGACTACCTGTTTTGTCCCTGTAGTGTTTGCATAGTGCAGGAGCCTCCTGTAAAAGGAAGCATGGCTCCAGCAGTCTTTCCCTAACATTTTTCAGTATGGAGAGCCATGTAGCATACGATTGGGAGTGGTGTGGTGTGTGGTCAGGACTGGGAGCGGTGGTTTAATTGCCTGCTGGAATGGTAGTTCAGAGCACAGTGAGGTTAGGAACATTGGCGGTCATATAATAACATTATGGAGGGAGGACTAGCAGCAGCAACATGGAGGGCCGGACAGAGAGATCTGCAGCATTTAGGAACATGGTGGTTTGGTGAATTAGGTTGGAGGGAGGATGTATAGTACAGTGTGTTCAGTGTGTTGCTAGGCTGGGTTACTTTCCTGCAGTTAGATATATGGAGGTTTCAGGGTGGGTGTTACGTGTGTTAATCAGATGGCTGTTCCATGCATTATTAAGGTGCCTGTTACAAGTGTTATTAGGGATGAATTGTTTGTAGTGTGTCAGGAATTAAATATAGAATAATGCATGGGGAAGTAAGTATAATGAAGATTTTATGCACACCCGAGGTGTGCGATGCCCATAAACCCCAAGGGCAAAGACCTAGGGGTTATTAAGGCATCACACACTGAGGGTGTGCATAAAATCTGAATTACTGCACTTCCTCATGTTTTATTTTTTATAATAAATGATCCCTTTATTCATTTTGTTTTAATTATTTAGTAAAAAGAATATTTATAGAATGTCAATCAAAAGGAATTTTGTTAGTAATCAACTTATATATGAGTTCTTTAACTTTTTTAATATTGAAACACATAAAAAATTTCATATTCTGAAGTTTAAGCATTTGAAGGGTTCTTTGCAGCTCCCCCCCCCAGCCGAAATTGGCAACTAGAAAAAGTTTATGTAACTAATTAAAGCTGTGCATTAAGTAACTTAGACAAGTAGAATGCACTGTAACCTTCTCGGAGGTGCTGCTTGTCTATGACATGGGTGAGGCTAGGGTTCTCTGCACCATGGGATTCAATCAACGGTTGAAAAATTGGTGCAGAGCTCAGTGTCTTGGCTTCATTGGGGACTGGAGGTCCACCTGGAGGGATGCAAGCCTATACTGGTGCGATGGTCTGCATCTGTCCAGGAGGGGAACCAGGATCCTAGGTGATAGGTTTAAATGCTTCGTGACAAGCATTTAAAGGCAGCCAAAGGCGGCACTGAAAAGGAGCAGGAAAATCCTAGCCCCCCCCCAAAAAAAATCAGGGTAGTTAGTGAGATAAACACCAAGATAAAGAAGTCAATAGGGAGAAGGGCAGAGGTAAATGGAGAAAAAGGCAAAGGCAGTAAAGACAGGGATAGGGCAGAAAGGGGTAAGGCCATCAAAAAATGGAGGATAATGAGTACCAACGCCCATAGTCTAGGTAACAAGCTCCCTGAACTGGTGGCCTTGATGGAAGAGGGATGCCTGGATACTGTGGCAGTCACCGAAACCTGATATACAGAGAACCATGACTGGGATGTCAACATACCAGGGTACGCAATCTATAGGAGGGACATGGAAGGTAGAAATGGAGGAGGAGTAGCTCTCTATGTAAGGGAAGGGATGAAAGCAATGGACCTAAAAGGTAAACAGGGAGGAGAGGAGGCACTGTGGGTCACCCTGGAGACCAGAAATGGCACTACAATCTGCATGGAAGTTGTATACAGACCCCCATCTCAGGGGGAGGAAATGTACAAGGAAATGATAGAAGGCATCCTTAGGATGGCAGAAAAAGGGAAGGTATTGTTGATGGGGGACTTGAATATGCCAGATGTTAACTGGAGCACCTTTGCTGCAGTCACATCCAAGAACAGGGTCTTTCTCGATGCCCTACTGGGGGCATGCCTCAAGCAGCTAGTGTTGTAATCCACTCAGAAGGGAGCAATCTTAGACCTGGTACTCTCAAATGGGGACAGAGGGAAGATCTCAGATCTAGAAGTGGGTAGCCATCTGGGAACAAATGACACCAAACAGTGTGGTTCACAATAAACACAGCCGCAGAGTCAAGCCATACAAAGTGAGGGTACTGGACTTCAGGAGGGCTGACTTTGTCAAAATGAGAGAGTGCCTCAGAAAAGCACTAGCAAACAGACAAGAAAGAGGGGTGGAGGACCAATGGGGAAACATCAAAACTGCCATCACAGAGGCAACAAGCCTTTGTGTGAAGCAAATAAACAAATCAAAATGAAAGAAAAAAACACTCGGATTCTCAAAAGAGGTGGTGGGGAAGGTTAGGAAGAAAAAGATAGCATTCAGGAAGTATAAGGAAACACAGAAGGGGCAGGACATAGAACTGTACCAGTTAAAGCAGAAGGAAGCGAGGAAGGCAGTCAGAATAGCAAAGGCCCAAACCGAGGAAAAGAAAGCCAACTCGGTTAAGAAGGGGGATAAAACCCTTTACAGTGCGTTAGGGAGTGAAGAAAGACCAAGGGAGGGATAGTGAGGCTTAATAAAGGGAAGGGTGGGTGGGTGGGCAAGAGGGACAGTGGAAAAGCAGGGATACTGAATGAATACTTCTGCTCAGTATTCACAACGAAGAGGAGGGGGAGGTGCCTAATTCAATCTATAGAAACACTCTGGATAGGGGGTTCCATACCAGTCCTTTCACAGAAGAAAGGGTTCTGAAAGAACTCCTAAAACGGAAGGTGGCCAAATCAATGGGGCCTGATGAGATTCACCTCAGAATTCTAAAAGTACTAAGGGGAGAACTAGTGACACCACTGACTACACTTTTTAACAAATCATGGGAGGATGGTGTGGTACCTAAGGACTGGAGGAGGGTGGATGTGATTCCCCTTCACAAAAGCGGGAGCAAGGCAGAGGCAGAAAACTACAGACAAGTTAGTTTGACCTCAGTGGTAGGGAAAATTATGGAATCACTTCTGAAAGAAAGGATTGTTGAGTACCTAGAGGCCAGTGGGGCGCAGGACCCAAAGCAGTATGGATTCACAGAGGGAAGGTCATGTCAGACAAATCTAATAGATTTCTATGACTGGGTGACCAAAGTAGTAGACCAGGGAGGGGCTCTGGACATGACCTACCTAGATTTTAGCAAGGCATTTGGCACAGTCCCACACAAAAGATTAATAAACAAATTTAGCCGCCCCAGGGGCACAGAGGGCTGAGGCGCTGGCATCTTACCTCGCACCACACTGGTGACTTGGGTCCGGGAATGGACTCGGGTGCCAAAGGGTCGGCAGGAGAAGGAGCAGGATTGAGCACCCAGAGGGCTGCTCTCCTCTCCTGGGGTGGGAAGGGGAATGGCATCGCTCTGTAGCAGCCCCCAGTGGATACCAGGGGAAGCTCAGTTGCAACGCGAGTAGGGGAATCAGAGGAAAAACTAGAAAATGGCATCTCCTCCTACCGGATGATGGCTGCCCGGACCACTGCCTCCCCGAGCTCCAAGACAGGTGACCCAGCCGCAGCAGCACCCAGGGCCAATGCCTAGGCCGATAGGCTGTTTCTTCTCAGAAGAGGAGGGTTACCCTGAGGTAGCTGCAGTGTGGGGTCGAGATCGGCGGCTGTGTTGGGAGAAGTGAGAGTCCTTGCAGAAATTGGCCTGAAGGAGAGGTAGGTGAGGGCTGCAGGGAAGATAAACAGATAAAGCAAAAAAAATAAATAAATATACAAATTAGCCAGCCTGGGAGTGAGTCCCAGGGTGGTAGCCAGGGTAATAAATTGGCTGGACAACAGGACACAGAGGGTAATAGTAAACAGAGTCCACTCTGAAGAAAGATGGGTTGCTAGTGGGGTACCGCAGGGTTCAGTACTGGGTCCTGTCCTTTTTAATGTCTTTATAAGTGACATTGCAGAGGGACTGGAAGGAAAAGTATGCCTCTTTGCAGACAACACAAAGATCTACAACAGGGTTGATGCACAAGGAGGGGATAGAAAGGATGAGAAGGCACTTGGCAAAGTTGGAGGAAGGTCAAAAATATGGCAGCTTAGTTTCAGTGCAAAGAAGTGCAAAGTAATGCACCTGCAAAACAAAAACCCAGGGGACGGGTACACAATGGGGGAGAGGTATTAACAACAACAAAAATGGAAAGGGATCTGGGGTTAGTCATATCAGATGACCTAAAGGTAAGCAAGCAATGTGAGGAGGTAGTAAAGATGGCTGAGGGGATTCTGGGATGTATAGGGAGAGGCATCACCAGTAGAAAACAAGAAGTTGTTATCCCTCTGTACAGACAGTTGGTGAGACCCCATCTGGAGTACAGCGTGGAGTTCTGGAGACCCCATCTCCGCAAGGACATAGAGAGGATATAGGCAGTCCAGAGAATGGCAACTAAAATGGTGCAGGGTTTGCAACAGAAGCTATATGAAGAAAGACTAAAGGAGCTTAATATGTATACCCTTGAGGAAAGGAGGGAGAGGGGGGACATGATAGAAACTTTCAAGTACCTCAAGGGAATCAACAAAGTCCAAGAGGGTAGCATCTTTCAGAAAAAGAGATGTGCAAGAACAAGGGGACACAATCAGAAGATAGAGGGGGAATGGCACAGGGGCAATGTGAGGAAGTATTTTTTTTCACAGAGAGGGTGGTGGACAGATAGAACTGCCTTCCTGAGGAGGTTGTTGGGTCAAGAACAGTGGGGGAGATTCAAAAATGCATGGGACAGACATAAGGCAATGATTGTGGGGGGAGTAGGAAGAAGTAGGCTGTTGCTTTGCTAGGATCTGCAGCTTTTCCAATAGGTAGAGAAATGGGCAGACTAGGAGGGCCAAGCGGTCCTTATCTGCCATCAAAGTCTATAGTTCTATGTTTCTCTGTAACAGGCTGAAGAACTTTGTTGTACTGTATGCTATAAGAACATTACGATATTACTATCGCAGCAGAACAGTGTGTAGCTGGGTTGCATTATAGAATATGTAAGCAATAGGGCCTTCCGTGGATGCTGTTGGGAGTGCATTTCTCTCAAAGTCAGTGGTGGAGTGAGGCATGAGTCGAAGGCAGGTGTCTTCACTACACTGACCGTCATGGAAATAAAGTACCAGTATCATGTCTGTTCTGACATATTGCTTATATAGAATGGATCCATGGGAAACTGTTATGAAAAAAACACTCTACAACTTTTGATAACAGTAAATTGATAAGATAATTGGTTGCTAAATCATGTAAAAGCGCTCCCTCTGAAGGTGCTTTGTACCTGTCTCTCATCTGTCCTTCTTCATATTTAATACACCGTGTGATTCTTTAACATGGAATAGAATCCTTCTCCCACCAGTTAAACAAGTTGAAGCTTGTGGCTTCCTCTTTGCAGGCTACTTCTAAATTGTATTGTCTGTACCAATCCCTTCCCCCTGTTACTCCCACCAGGATTACATATTATTAGCAAAATAATTATCATTGCAGTTCTCAGGAATGGGGGTCTATTTGGAATAATTTGTACAAAATTATAAAGCATGATCGATACAGACAGATGCAATGCAAGATTCTTCATAACATGTAATTTACACTGATTAGGTTAAGGCAGATGGGACGTCAAGCACATTCTACCTGCCTCAGGTGCCAACAGACAGATGGATCACTGTATCACATTTTATGGAATTTTGACAAGCCACTCCTTTTTGGTCAGTTATTAAGACGTGATTGGATCCCTCTTTTGACTTAGGTCCATTCTTTACTCCTGAGGTTTGTTTACTGGGCTGGTATCGTGATATTCACTTTACCTTCTAGCGTAATTATATTGCCTTTATAGCTACCGCTGCCAAAATGGTATTACTCAGACACTGGCTTGACGCGACAATCTCAACATGGGCAGAATGGCTTAGGAACTCCTGAGTGCCTTAAATTTGGAATTACATATAACTAATGTTAGATGAAATTGGGTGGGTTTTCTTGCACAGTGGGGTCCTCTTTATGCATGGATTCACTTACTTTAATCCTCATTTTGCCACTCTTTCTGCTGTTTACTTCTTATGTAGCACCTTGTTTATAAAATTTCTGTTTTTTCTTGGCAGAACTACTTCATTTTTAGATGTTTGTTTAGAAGTGTGTGCGACATCCTCTGGGGAGGGGGAGGGGGGTCTTTTGAGGTTTGTTTTGGTCTCCATTTCCTGTTTTTGTTGTGTGTGGTTCTGGTTTTTATTGTTTTGTTTTATAGTTCACTAATTTTTTTATTTAATGTGTTATACGTGTTTGTATGTGATGATTATTTTTGTTGGAAAAATATAATAAGGTATATTTAATAATAAAAAAAATAACATGGAATAGAAGATTTCCGAGCTATGTATTATTGCAGTAGTAGAATGCTACCAACCCCCCCACCACACACACACACACACACACACACACACACACTCATAGTGTTACCATCAGTCAGGTTTTTTACCTGATGATCAAGTTTTCAGGGTCCCTATCAGGCAATTCAGTTTTGCTCAGTGATAGTCAGGTTTTGAGCCATTTTGAGTGCTCACAAACCTTAGAAACAATTTTGTCATGTCTCCAAGCCACGGGCTCGGACTCATTCCTCCACGGACCCAAGGACCTCCACCGACCCCAAGAAGTCTCAGGGATCACCGCTTGCCCGGAGGTCCCCGAAGAAAAAAAGCCACACTCCTCCAGGAGTTCCTGTGGACAAGGGCTGCCCACCGCACGCTTGCCCAGGAAGGGATCCAGGAGCCTGGCCGCTCACTGGCACCCCGTACCACTAAAGGCGCAAAAGCCATAAGGAACTTCTCCAAGCCCACCGAGGCTTCAGACCTGTTCCTCCCCGGACCCAAAGAACCTCCACCGCACCCCAAGAAGCCTCAGGGATCACAGCTTGCCCGGAGGTCCCCGAAGAAAAAAAGTCGCGCTCCTCCAGGAGTTCCTGTGGACAGGGGCCGCCCACTGCATGCTTGCCCAGGAAGGGAACCAGGAACCCGGCCGCTCACTGGCACCCCATACCGCTAAAGGCGCAAAAGCCGTAAGGTACATTTTAAAACACTTTCTCCCACTGGCTCTCTTCAGTAAGGGCTGGTGGCACTAGCTGGACCCACCGTTCACCGGAAGAGGCTGTTTTCACTTTTCTACTGAACTGCCTAAACGTGCTTGGGGGCTGTGAGCAAGCCACTCTCCCCGCCTGAGGTGAGCCATTTTCAGCTAGTGTTACAGCTCCTCTGTGGACATTTTTGGGTTTCTGCCTGTTTGTGCTTTAACTGTGAACACTGCAATTCCTGCCTAAATTTAATTTGTGAAGTTATTTCCTAACCTGGCTATGCTGACTATGTAATTTTAGACTAATTTCTACCTCTGCCTCTAGCTGTTATACTCCCTCCCTCTTCTGCCTAAAATTTACTGAATTTTACTAGAACTGCTGTTAACCTTAAATCCAGTTGTAAATTGCCTAGACTGTGTGTTTCTCACTCCTTGTGCTCAAGAGTGCTTCACTCTGTCCCCTTCCCGGTTTCTCTCAATTTTCAAATCCCAACTGCCTCTCTGCACCTTTGCTAATCCCAAACCCCTGCTACAAGTACAGTTGAGACCTTAAATGTAAATCCTAGCTAACCTGACTGTGCAATTTTCACTGATTGTACTTAAAACTGCTGCTCTCTGTCCCCTTCCTGCCTTTTCTGAAATTTCAAATCCCAACTGCTTCTCTGCACCTTAGTAATTCAATACCTTAGCAATCTAAGCTGCCTGCAACCTGAACCTGCTCTCCTGTCACTAATCCCCACCCTCTTCTCACCTTCAGCCCCTTTCTTTTGTCTGCCTCTGCAGGCCTGCCTACTTAACTGCCTCTCCCTGCTACTCTCCTCAGGAACTTCTCCAAGCCCACTGGGGCTTCGGACCTGCTCCTCCCCGGACCCAAGGACCTTTCACCACACCCCAAGAAGCCTCAGGGATCACCGCTTGCCCGGCGGTCCCCGAAGAAAAAAAGCCACGCTCCTCCAGGAGTTCCTGTGGACAGGGGCCGCCAGCCGCACGCTTGCCCGGAAAGGGAACCAGGAGCCCGGCCGCTCACTGGCACCCCATACCGCTAAAGGCACAAAAGCCATAAGGTACATTTTAAAACACTTTCTCCCACTGGCTTTCTTCAGTAAGGGCTGGTGGCACTAGCTGGACCCACCGTTCACCGAAAGCGGCTGTTTTCACTTTGCTACTGGACTGCCTAAACGTGCTTGGGGGCTGTGAGCAAGCCACTCTAACTGCCTGAGGTGAGCCATTTTTGGCTAGTGTTACAGCTTCTTTGTGGATACTGGTCCCGCTGGCGTTTCTCGCCGGCTCCCCACCCACCCTTGTCGACCCTTTAGCTTTATAGGCTTTTGGTGGTCATATGACTAAGAGTCCACTTTTCCATTGGCTCCTTATACTCTATAACCACTGGGGGTGTTAATCATACTCGCTGACTGAAAGACCTTGCCAACAGCCCTCCTGAGAGCAGCCCTGTCTTTTCGCGTTTTTTTCCACTTCGAACCCGATTTCTCTCTCCACTCTCTCCACCTTTCTCATTCTCCTCCACTTCACTGAATCCTTGCTTCACCCTCTAAACTAACTCCTTTTTCCCTGCTCTGCCTGCTACTCTTTGTTTCCTAACCCAAAAAATATAAACAAAATCGCTAATCTTGTCTCTCCCACGTGAGTGCCCCGCCACCGTGTGGTAAACTAGCTAGCCCAACCCCCATTATTTGCCTTCTCCTCCTGGTTTGCCTAAACTACTCCTCGCTGTCTCTACCTCTGGTCATACACAACACCCCCTCACTCTGTAATTTCTCCTTCTCTAACCTACTCCTTACCAAACAATATGCCAAACCCACTTCACTACCTCTTTCTAAAGAATGGGTGCACGTATCTCTCCCTCACAACCTACCATCAAACAAGGAAGAAAGCAGGTCATCTATCGAATCTATAGTAGCTGCAGCTTAAATTCCTAGCCTCTCTTCGCCTACTACTGGCGGGTGACGTGGAACCAAATCCTGGCCCCCTTATTAGCAACCCCCTGGCAAACCTAAAAGGTCTACTGTTTGCACATATGAACATTAAGTCTCCTGGGTCATATGGCGAGCTTGAGGCATGGACCAAAGTAGCTGGACCTGACATCCTTTGCCTCAGAACATGGCTCAATCCTCGCCATGGGACACCCAATGCCACCTACCCAGATACTCTGTCCTTGAACAGAGCTGGCCAGGCTTGAAAGGGAAATTGGGGTGTTGCCATACTATAAAACCACCTCACCATTAAGCCTGTTTCTGTCCATAACCCTCAATGGATCTGCAATCATTACATGCTATCCTGTCCCTAGTTGCAAAAACCTGCATTATCTGTCTCTATAATCCACCCACTGGAGGGTGGATGGCCTCCATGAACTGCTCCAACTAACCTCACAAACCATAGACTCAAAGCAAGCCATCTTCCTGGGGATGTGAACCTAAACTGGCTGGGCCTGCCCATAGCTCCTGCAGCCCTAATCCAGGTTTCCACCTCCACCAGCTCATCACTGAAAATACCAGGATGATAAACCCCAATCAGGCACGTTTATTGACTGGATCCTCACAAACAGACCTGACCACATTACTAAGGCATACCCTGGCTGATGCTATAACTGACCACTCACCCACTATCTGTCACTGGCACGCGAGTCCCTCTCCATCCCCCCAGTCCTGCCTGGTCACTTTCACCAACTCCGCACACCTGGATCTAAGTGCCTTTCTCCTGGACATATCCTGCATTAACTGGATGGATATCTACCAATCTACAAAAGTTGAGGATGCCCTTAACGTGTTCCTCACCAAGTTCACAGAAGCACAGACTAAACATGTCTTGAAAGTACAAAGAAGGGTCAGGGGACAACAGACGAGGTGGCTCCACAAAGACCTACTCAGCTAACTCAGAACCAGGGACAAACTGTGGAGGAAGTATAAAAGCAGTGGCCAACCCAGGGATCACACCATCTATAAGCAGCATATAAACTCTTGCAAAAAGCAAATAAGGCTAGCAAAAAGCAAATACTGCCGGAACCTACTTGCCAGCTCAGCCAGAGATCCACGCAAGTTCTGGGGCCACATAAAAACCTTTCTGGGTACACCTCAATCCATAACCCCCTCGGAAATTATTCTAGATGGTGTCCACTGTAATGACTCCCTTACCATTGCAAATGCTTTTAATAAGATGTTCTCTGTTCTGTCCCAGTATACTTCCACACTTCAGCCTCCAACTGTGGTTTCCCAGCCCTCATCAACGATGCACCAGCAGATACTCTCTCAAGAAATGTGCTGGATATTTACAAGCCCTTCTATTTCAAAGCTGTGTCTGCGCCAGAAGTCTTCAAACTGTTAAACTCAATATCGGACACCACCAGCCCCGGGTCCGACTCACTGGAACCTCGCCTACTAAAGGCAGCCGCCCATCTCATCTCCTATCCTCTAGCCAAGGTATTCACCCTCTCCCTCTCCAACAGTACCTTCCCTGACATCTGGAAATCCAAGAATCACCCCATCTTCAAAAAGGGCAACAAAAGTGAGATCTCAAACTACAGACCCATAGCTATTCTGTCAGTCCTCAGCAAAATACTTGAAAAACTAGTAGCCACTCAGACCATTGATTTCCTTGAAACATCAAATCTGCTATGTGCAGCACAACATGGTTTCGGAAAACCACAGCACCACAGCAGCTTAGCCAAATTCACCACTGATACTCTCACAAGCATGGACAAAAGTCAGCTTACTGGTGCTATCTTTATCGACCTCACCAAGGCTTTCAACCTCGTGGACCACCCCTACTCCTACCCACCCTTCATAAATTTGGCTTTTCACCCCTGTCATAAGCTGGTTCATGAGTTACTTAACCAACAGGACCCAAGCAGTTAAACTTAACTCATCAATCTCCGACTGTACTACCATCAACATTGGAGTGCCACAAGGATCAATACTGGGTCCCCTCCTATTTTCATTATTCATAAATAACCTGCCATATAGCATTGCATCCTGTGACTCTCTACTCTATGCAGATGACCTGGTTATCTATGCTAGCTCTAATAATGTAGACCAACTTAACGTGGCACTGACATCTGCTTTCCACGCTGTCCAACTCTGGCTAAACACCCACCGCCTTATACTGAACTCTAGCAAAACCAAACTGATGCTTCTGGGCACTGCCCACAAGATAAGGTCCTGCCACTCTCCTTTAAATGTCCTTAACCTGGATGGGACCCCCCCTTGAGGTGGTTACCTCCTTCCGTTATCTGGGCATCCTGCTAGACCAATCTCTGGACCTAACCCTGCACATCCAAGAAACATGTAAATCTGTGAACTGCAAACTGGGTGCTGCCTACAGATCCAGCTACATGCTCACACCTGCAGCCAAACTAGCCATCGCCAGGGGTCTCCTCCTACCGCTCTGACCTACTGTGCTCCCCATCCTACCCATGGCACATAAATCCACACTACAAAATGGGATGTCACTTTCAACAATATATGCAGGTATGCCTCAAAAGCCCCAGACTTAAACATCACTGCCAACTGTATAAAGACCTCGGCTGGCTCTCCCCCTCTGCCACCTGACTATACTACCTGGGCTGCCTTTGCGACTCCATCATTAGACTCAACAGACCAGCATCCCTAACTGAACTGCTTGAGCCAGCCCTTCCTCCACGTGAGCTGAGATCCTCGGACAAATCCCTACTAAAAATCCCCCACTGCCGCACCTCCAAAGGGTCTGGAGCGTTTGGGTACACAGCCCCTCAAGTGTGGAACCTCCTGCCACTTGACCTTAGACTGACATCTTCCCATGATCTCTTTAAGCGCAAGCTACATGAACACCTGCTTTCCACGGACCAGTGTGCCTGTTATGACCCTACCTGAGCTTGTCCTGCCAACCTCTCTCTCTTGCCCCACCACTCCCTCCTTTCTACTCCTTACCCTATTTTACTTATAACATTAACACTGTGATATATGTCTCTGCCCACATGCACTTCATTTCGAGTTCAAAACTCCGACCTCGAAGCTTACTTGCACTTGTCTAAAGTATGTCATTTTGTTGTAAGTTACTGCACCTTGACTACTGCATTGTTTACCTGTTATTGCTGTTTTCACTATTGTACCTGTTACTGCTGCTTACTGAAATGTTTGTACTGATGATCTATGGGTACCAGGTACTGACGTAGCCAATGCCTAAGCGCCCCCCAATGGACCCATTTCAGGGTACGTCTCTCTACTTGCACTTGTCTAGAGTGTGTAATTTTGTTGTAAGTTACTGCGCCTTGACTACTGCATTGTTAACCTGTTATTGCTGTCTGCACTGCTCTACGTGTTACTGCTGCTTACTGGAATGTTTGTACTGATGATCTAGGGGTACCAGGTACTGGCGCAGCCAATGCCTAACACCCCAACGGACCCATTCCTCTACTCCTATTGCCCTGGACCTCCAGCTCCCCCCACCCCCCTGAACACTGTTTCCCCTCCCGGATACAGTTCCACAACCCGGACATTAACCGCACCATCAGCTGCTGAAACCGCTCACCGCCTGCACCTTACCCCGAACCCCGCTATCTTTAGTCTCCCCGCCCGCCCTATGGCTCCACGATCCTGGGCTCCTCTAGTATACTCCTGCCCGCTAAAACTGCTCACCCGCGCTTTCACCCCATTATTCTCCACACTCATCGATCTGTCCAGCCTCGTCACGGTTTCCATGGACACGGTCTCCTCAGCCCCTGCCACCATTCCCGCCATATCCCCTAACACTGACTTTTCACTTCTACACCCCCAGTTAGACCCGTTTGCTCTTACCTCCGCAGCCCCCAACTACCCGGCTGAGCACCGACTCCTCTGCCCGGGGAACAGTACCACAACCTTGTGCCTCGCACCTTCAACGCTGATGCCGCCCCCGCCCGTGCATCAACCCCGCCATCCTAACTCTCCTCGCTGACTTCGTCCATGAACCCGGCTCCTCTTGAGTGGTTCTGCTGCTAAAGCCACCCCATGGCCGTCTTCACCTCTGATCCCCTTCCCTTCAGCTCTCTCTAGCTGCCGCACAGTTCCATGGACTCGGTCTCTTCCCATAGCCTTCTACAGCTTATGCCACCATATCCCCCTCACCCAGACGTATACCGTAAGCCCCCTGCACCATCCAATTGTTCCCCCGCTTCACTCCTCCTCTGGCCGCCGATGCCTATCATGTCCTTTCCTGCCCTGTTTTCGCGCCGCCTTTTACCCCTCTATAGCCCCACTGCAGGTGGTGTCTCCTGCCTCCAGCTCTGCCTGACCACTCTCTCCCCACCTCGACCATGTACTGCCACCATCCATTCACCACCCCACACCCAGACCCCCATTCTGCCTCCTTCATCCCTGCTGCCACCTTAACCACTTAGCCACAAGGTTGCCTTCCGCATCCCCCCTTTACCTGCTCACCCAGTTCCCCCTCCCCCGTTCTCTTCCCCTTCCCTGACCCACCTGTCCTTTTGATCTGCCCTGTATACCTTTACCCGCTCACTAAATGCTACCTGTACACTGTAAATCTGCTGTTTTTCTCTTGACCTGTTGATTGTCTCTGAAGCTGTACTCCTTTATTGCCTTTTACTGAAAACTGTTCTCTGTATTGTTACTGCTTCCCTGTATCATGTAAATGAACTCTGTATTGTTACTGTACCTCCCGGGTTGTGCCTGAAAATAGTCACCTGTTTGGCTAGCGCACCTACCCGGTAAACAAAAACTAAATAAATAAATTGTTTCAGCTGCAGGAGGACCTGATCAAACTGGAGGAGTGGTCGGAAAAGTGGCAATTGAGCTTCAGTGCAAAGAAGTGCAAGGTTATGCACTTCGGAACAAGGAACCCAGAGAGGAACTACTAGTTGAGAGGGGTTCTTCAGATAGAGGTCACAGTGGAGGAGAAAGACCTAGGGGTGATCATAATGGGTAACATGAACAACTTAGCTCAGTGCAGGAAGGTGGCAGCTAAGGACAACAAGATGCTGGGATGTATTGCGAGAGGAACCTCATCCAGAAATAGGGATGTGATCCTGCCACTGTACAGGTCACTAGTCAGGCCACATTTGGAGTACTGCATGCAGTTCTGGTGTCCCTTTCTGAAGGAGGATATCAGATTGCTGGAGGGGTGCAGCATAGGGCAACTAAGATGATCCAGGGGCTGGAGGGCAAAACCTATGAGGACAGGCTGACTGAGCTGAATTTATACACCCTGGAGGAGAGGAGGGATCGAGGGATATAATTAAGACCTTCACATATTTGAAGGAGATTAACAAAATGGGCACAGAAGGGATATTTAAACTGAGGAGAGGAAAGGACACCAGAGGGCATGGTCTCAGGTTGGAGGGTGGAAGAAATCGGACAGAGATGAGGAGGCATTTTTTCACAAAGAGGGTGCTGGAGAAATGGAGCACTCTACTCGAGGAGGTAGTGTCCTGTAGCACAGTGGGCAGTTTTAAAAGGACATGGGACAGGGTGCGAGGGGGGTTAAGGTGAGGAGAGGAGTGTGGGGCAGCTGCAATATAAGGACACTAGCTACGTATTCGAGCAGACTAACTTGATAGACCATAAGGCCTGTTTCTGCTGGCAGATTTGTATGTTCATATGTTCGTATTTCCAGGTTACAAACAAGTTTTGTTGTCAATATATACATAAATGTTTTTCTGTAGTGTCCATCCAGCACCACCTTGAAATGAGCTTGCTCAATGGTACTGTTCCTGGTAAAATAAAAATGATTGATTGATATAGCCCTTTCTTTGTAAAAGCAGTCAACCTGGGAGGTGTAAAGTATGGCCATTAAGACCATTAGCAAATACTTAACCTAATATTTTCCACTCTGCATCTCAAAAGCAGAACAGCAGCACAGCTGGGCTAAAAGTCTGACCCTACTTTTTGTAACAATAAATGATTCAGTTATCTTACACTTTTATTTGCTGGTAAACTTTTTCATCTCTAAAAGTATTTAAGTATTTTGAAATGTTTAAATTATTTTTTATAAAATAGTTAAAAAGAATAGTAAAATGCATGTTTGCTTTTTTTGGCTTCAAAATAGTATTGATGACATGAAAAAGAATAGGATC
This sequence comes from Neoceratodus forsteri, assembly GCA_016271365.2. Classification (NCBI taxonomy): domain Eukaryota; kingdom Metazoa; phylum Chordata; order Ceratodontiformes; family Ceratodontidae; genus Neoceratodus; species Neoceratodus forsteri. Next base: position 695,226,046 of record CM057459.1, on the reverse strand, counting down.
GAGGTAAAATATAAAGTACACATTACAGGAAAAAAAGCAATTTGTTTATCATATATAATTGTATACTATATACAGTGTTTCTCTGCCCCCCCCCCCACACCGATGATATCTGTAAATGAGATTTCCTTTATCCCTGCATGATTACCTGGTAAAATAATTTCGTGAATAAATGAATTGCTAGGAAGAACCAAGAAAAGCAAATTTAACAGGTACATCATGTTAACATTTTGTTGAACTGCTGCTTTAAGTGTTGTCTTTTACTGTTCCACTAAAGTCATCACTGATCTAACAAATGGCTTCTGAGGAGCAATGCATGATCGGTCATGAAAAGGGGGTGGGGCTAGGGGTGGGATTTAGGGTGTGGTTTACTGTCCGGTTTTTGCTTCTTCCAAAGGTGGCAACCCTACCACATATTCATAGACAGTATGTTAAGATACAATACAGAACCCGGCCCGGTGGCGCTGAGCATTGAGGCACTGGATGCCACACCTCGAGCTACGACGACGACCCGGGTTTGGGAACGAGCCTGGACCGCCAGGGGTTGGCAGGGGAGAGAGAGGATCGAGCATCTGGAGGACTGCTCTCCTCTCCTCTCTCGGGGTGAGATCCAGGAGCAGCCTGGTGCGGCAGTGGCCCCCGGTGGAGACTGGTGGCACTGCTAAGCACAGGGGCTCGCTAGCAAGCTAAGGGTAGACATAGAGCGGCTGCCTTCCAGACGAGGTTGGGAGCACTCACGTCACGGGCTGGGTGGCATTGCACGTCCTACGTCAGGGGCGTAAACACTGGAAAAAAAACCTCGAGCCCTGGATAGGCTATGGCTTCTTAGTCCTGCTCCTCTTGCTCAGAGTCCTGGTGCATGCTTCAGTAGCCTCACTTAGACCAAGTTTGATGATATCCCACTTCTGTTGTGCATCCATCCCCAGCCTAATCCCCTCTAGGCACCCCTTCAGGATTTCCTGCATTTTCCCAAAGTCCACCTGTCTGAAGTCCACCACTCTTGTTGCTGAACCTACAGACTCCCTGCTCAGGCTGAGCGTGAACCACACTGATTGCTGGTCACTCCCAGCTAGTGGGTCCTCCACCCTTTATTCCCTCACCTCCTCCTCATTCGATAGTACCAGGTCCAGTGTATTACCTAGCTGAGTGGGCTCACTGACCATCTGTGCCAGAAGCCTATCCTGGAATGCATCCTGGAGTACCTGTTTCCTGGTACTACAGGTGGCTGGGGTTCCCCAATCCACCCCAGATAGATTGAAGTCCCCCATGATCACTGCACTCCCTTTTCTACATACCTGCCGAATCTGTTCTGCTAACTCCCTATTTAACTCTTCAGACTAAGCAGGTGGCCTGTACACCACCTCCTGCCTCAGTTTTCTACCTCTAGAATCCAGTAACTGTATACATAGCGCCTCTGTCCTCCCCTCCTCTCCCTCATCCCTTGTGCATCTTATCCCATCCCTTACATAAATTGCCACCCCCCTCTCCCCACCCCACTGTCCTTTCTATAAACTCTATACCTTGGGATCACCAGATCCCAGTCCTGGTGTTGGGTGGCCCAGGTCTCCGTGATGGCCACAACATCCACCATTCCTTCAGCAAAGACAGCCTGTAGCTCAGCTGTTTTGTTACCCAGGCTCCTTCCTTCTCCCTATCCTGTGCCCCCCCAACCTGACCCCTCCCTTCCGGTCATCCCCTGTAGCCAACATTGTTGTCATTGGGAGTCAGCTCATTCAGCTCCTTCACCTGGTGGTATTGCATACTAGCTGCACACTCGCCTCCCCGCCAACCTAGTTTAAAAAACCCTTGGATGCTATGTATTCCTCCAGCTTACACTTCAAGATTTCCTTCCCTGCCCTACTCAAGTGTAATCTATCCTTTAAGTACAGGTCACTGTTGTCCCATGTGCTCCCCCAATCTCCCACCAGCCCATACCTCTGAGTATAACACTACCCACCCATCCACGAGTTGAATTTCACTATCCTGTCCTTCTTTGCCCTGCTTGCTCTGGGTACTGGTAGCACTTCTGAGAAGGCCACTGAGCTCCCTACCTCCATACATAACTTCCCCAGTTCCTCAAATATCCCCCAGGTCATTAGTGCCTATGTGTACCACCACATGAGGATTCTCTCTTCAACCCCTGACACTTCTAATCAGAGACTGCCCTGCCCTACCACCTGTCAAGCCGGTACAGATTCCATCCATATCCAACTGTGTCATTCTCCCCTTCCACCCCATCTGATCCCGTTCAGGATAGAGTCCCCTATCACTACAACTCTACCTCCTCTTCCCCCACCATTTGCTTGTACCTTCCTGCTGTCCTCATCCTCCCATGAGCACCCACCCTTCCCTGTCCACAGCACCCAGACCCACCCACCCCTGCTTATCCCCCACCGATTCTCACCAGAATGCTCTTCTTGCTATACTTGCTGCTATACTTGCCACCTCTCCCTTAGTAGCCAACTCACCATCTATGACTCCCCACCTTGCTAAGTACCCTTCAACCCCCCACTGGGCTGCACTCCTCTCTGCTGCCCTTGCCCTGTCCCCCTTCCTCACTACTACCACTACCTGTTATACCTCCCCCGGTATCCTGTCCCCTCTCCATCTGGAATGTGGTCCCCTGCATTCCCCTACCCTCATGCCCACCTGCCTCATCCCGGAGAGTTCCACCATCCTCATCTACCACTGATGCCAGTAGCTATTACCTGAACCTGCCCCTCAACTACAGGCATTGAAACATAGAAACATAGAATTTGATGGCAGATAAGGACCTCTTGGCCCACCTAGTCTGCCCATTTCCCTACTTAACAGATAAGCTGCAGATCCTAGTTAACCAACAGCCTACTTCTTCCTACCCCTCACTAGAATTGTCATATGTCTGTCCCATGCGTTCTTGAATTTTCCCCCACTGTTTTTGTCTCTACAACCTCCTCAGGAAGGCTGTTCCATGCATCTACAACCCTCTCTGTGAAGAAATACTTTCTCACATTACCTCTAAGCGTCCCCCATCTTCAAATTGTGCCCCCTTGTTCTTGCACATCTCTTTTTCTGAAAGATGCTACCCTCTTAGACTTTGTTGATTCCCTTGAGGTATTTGAAAGTTTCAATCATGTCCCCTCTCTTCCATCTTTCCTTGAGGCTATACATCTTAAGCTTCTTTAGTCTTTCTTCATACGTCTTCTGGTGCAGACCTTGCACCATTTTGGTTGCCTTCCTCTGGACAGCCTCTACCCTGTCTATGTCTTTGAGGAGATGGGGTCTCCAGAACTGTACACAGTACTCCAGATGTGGTCTTACCAACTGTCTGAACACAGGGCCAACAACTTCCTGTTTTCTACTAGTGATGCCTCTCCCTGTGCATCCCAGTATCCCCCCAGCCCTCCTTACTGCCTTCTTACACTGCTGGCCCACCTTTAAGTTGTCTAATATGACTACCTTCAGGTCCCTTTCCATTTTTGTTGTTGTCAGTATCTCACCACCATTGTGTACTCTTCCCCTGGGTTTTTGTTTCCCAGGTGCATTACTTTGCACTTATTTGCGTTGAATCTAAGCTGCCATACATTTGACCATTCCTCCAACCTTGCCAAGCCCCTTTTCATCCTTTCCACCACACCTTGACTATCAACCTTGTTGCAGATCTTTGTGTCATCTGCAAAGAGGCATACTTTTCCTTCCAGTCCTTCTGCAATGTCACTTATAAAGACATTAAAAAGGACCTGCCACAGTACTGAACTCTGCAGTACCCCGCTAGTAACCCCCTTTCTTCACTGTGGACTCCATTTACTACTACCCTCTGTGTCCTGTTGTTCAGCCAGTGTTTTACCCAGGTTACCACCCTGGGACCCACTCACAGGCTGGCTAATTTGTTTATTAATCTTTTGTGCGGGACTGTGTCAAAAGCTTTGCTAAAGTCTAGGTAGGCCATGTCCACAGCCCCTTCCTGGTCTACTACTTTGGTCACCCAGTCAAAGAAATCAATTAGATTTGTCTGACATGACCTTCCTGCTGTGAATCCATGCTGCCTTGGGTCCTGTGCTCCCTTTGCCTCTGTTGCCACCCCAATACAGCCCCATATTGCTGCTAGGTTTCCCCATCCCCTCCCATCCCCTCATAGACCCCGCAGGCTCTGTTTCACTGTATGTCCGAGGGGGTGTCCAACATACCCCTACTATTCCCCTCTCACCTTTCATTCTCCTTAACTCCCCCACCAGCCACTGGATCTCTGCCTCCATATCCCCCAACCTGTGGCAAATGGGGCATTCCCAGAGCCTCCACAATGTGCCCATCCAGATGGCCTCCCCACAGCCATTGCAGCTCACTAGTCTGTCTCCCCTGATTGCCCTTCTGCCTTCCTGCCCTTTGTACCAGCCCCCTTCCCCTGAAACCAACCCCACCTTTTCTTCTTGTAACACCAGCCTCTGTCCTGCCTCACAAAATTCCCCCACCTTCCACCTCCCCCAGGCAGTTCCATCACCCCCCACTCCACCCCCTTCTTGTCCCCTGAGACCTTACTGTGACACAGCGTAACTGACCCCCCCCCAGCCTGCCTCTAGAGCCCTGTCATAGTATTCAGGTGAATTAGTTATGGTTACTTGAACATCAGGTACAATACAACCCTCCACTCAATACAGTTTCATTCAGTTCAACAAAATAATTACCCTTTAGGACAAATAACTCAACCAATATATCTACAATAGCACCAACAGGGTAAATACTCCTTTAGGAACAATCAGTCCCATCCAACAAAGCTGCGATCAGTGGCACGGAGTATTAACTACCTCACAGAACAGGTGCAATCAGCCTAACATAATTTTACCCTCTAGGAGCAAATAACCCACCAGATACATCTATGAACACCCCAACAGAGTATATCCCTCCTAGGATCAATCAACTCCACCCAATACAGCTGCCACAGAGTGTTCACCCCCTAGGACCCCAATCCCATAGGAGCCACCACTGACCCTTTTAGATGCACAGTACCTTGAGTAGCAAGTTGCACAGTACCTTGACTATGCTTCATTCCCAGCCCTCAGTGTCCAGTTTCTGTCTCTTTAAGATAGACAACCCTGCCAACTCCCAGTCTGTCCAAAACCAAAGCCTTCATTAGTGCCCCCCAACAGGGTACTCTGCCCCCGATCCTCTCCTTATTGGTGCACCCCATTGGGAGTGGTTCCTGCAGCCCATTTAACAATGGTGGTGGTGTGGGGTGGGGGTGGGGAAAAATTCAAGCTGGGAGCCTCCTGCCTTCTCCAACTGGCTCCCAGCTGCTGCTCTGGAAGGCCTTCCAATGCAGCCCCACTCCCTGCTGGTCATCCTCCTTGTCTCTGCTCTACCCCTGCTTCCCTCCTGAGGTCACTGATGTGGCCCCATTCCCCTCCTATCCGCTTCACAGCTTCCTTCTTGCAGCTCTGCCACCTGTAGCTGGTCACTGTGAGTGCGACACTGGGCACAGAAGTGAATTTCAGCTTGCTCTAATGCAGCTGGGCCTTGACAATTTATAGCCCAGCCACCAGTTCAAAACTGCCCCCCTCTTCCTCTGGTTGGTCTAAAATTCAAGCTGGGAGCCTCCTTCCCTTTCCAACTGGCTCCCAGCTGCTGCTGCTTCTGAAGGCCAACTGATGCGGCCCCACTCCCTGCTGGTCATCCTCCTCACCACTGCTCTGCCATTGCTTCCCTTTCGAGGTTGCCAATGTGGCCCCGCTCCCCTCCAATCCACTTCCCAGCTTCCTCTTTGTGGCCCTGCTGTCTGTAGCTGGTCACCACAGGTGCAGCACTGGGCACAGAAGTGTATTGCAGCTTGGTCTAGTGCAGCTGAGCCTAGGCGATTTATAACCCAGCCGCCAGTTCAAAACTGCCCACCTCTTCATCTGGTTGGCCCAAAATTCAAGCTTGGAGTCTCCTTCCCTGTCCAATTAGCTCCCAGCTGCTGATGCTCCTGAAGGTCTGTCAATGTGGTCCCACTCTCCGCTGGTCATCCTCCTCGATGCTGCTTCGCTGGTTTAATGTATTTCAATGGGGTTTGAACTTTTATTCATAACTTTAACATTTTTTAATATTTTGACACGAAATTTTCAACATGGCCTTTTTGGGACCCCACCTCAAGAACACATATGGAGAAATTTTTCAGATCTGGACCAAATGGCAATTTTGCAGTCACTGTGTAAAATCACCTTTCAGGCAGGATTTGAACATTTTCACCTACTGGCTTCATGAGGTGGGGTCATAAGAAGGCTATGTTGAAAATTTGGGGTCAAAATCTTAAAAAACAACAAAGTCATGTGTGTACATTGAAATTTTTCTATGCTCACTCATAACTTTGGTAATTTTCAATATTTTGAGCCAAAATTTTTAACATAGCCATTTTTTTAACACCATCTCATGTACATGACAGCTATCATTTTTTGAATTCTGGTGGAAACACATTTTCACACCTGTGGCATGACATGTCATTTTGATGGGGATTTGAACATTTCCACCTACTGGATACAGGAGAAGGGGCCATAAGAAGGCTATGTTGAAACTCTAGTGAAAAAATATGGTAAAATTACCATCCTACGAGTAAACATTGAAATATTTCAGCATTCACTTTTTCAACATAGCCATTTTTTCACACCACATCATAAAAATGACAGGTGTCTTTTTTTAATCCTGGACAAGACATGTTTTTGCACTTGTGCAAAATGTTGTTTCAATCAATATATTGTAAATGCCATATGTCATATTGATAAGGAGAGTCATAAAATGATTATCTTGAAAATTTGGGGACAAAATAAAAACAAATAATAATTATTAAGGAACTCTGCGTGTAGCGCCAGACTTTAACCCAGTGAGTAGTGCTTTGTGAGCCATACCAGTGAGCTGAGTTCTGAGATGAGCCTAGTGAGCCAGCTGGATGGGGTGAGGGTGGGGGGGGTGGTTCTGTTATGTGACACCCCCTCAGCCAGGGAGGGAAAGGTACAGAATTTCTTGTATGGGCCCAGGTACTGTATCATATAGTGAAGATAACTATTCTCTTAGCATAGGGCCCTGCACATCTACATCTGTGAGTGGCAGAGGGCCCAGTGTATTGGCTGAGAGATGGACTCTTTCCCCTATGCATCTGCAGCTGCAATTGCAGCTGCAGCCACATGGAAGCACAGGACCCAGAGGGCCCTGTGCTTCCACAGCTCACCAGACAGCCCCATTATTTCTTGACATCCATCCCTCCATGGAAGTGCAGGGGTAGCAGAGCACTGAACTCCCTTAGGTGAATGGAGTCTTCCTTTGGTGCAGGGCCCAGAGGGCCCTGTGCATCTGCATCTGTTCATGCAGGTCTCAAAGGGAGATACAATTCCGCTACATCAAGGGTTCTCAGACCTTGCCGTGGTGAACCTCCCCTACTGGACTTGAAAAATTCCAGACCTCCCCATGAGTCATGACCACATTTGCTTATGGCAGTAATCGCATAAAAACTGGCCATTAGAGCACTGCACATGTACCACACTAAATTGCGCTTCTGGTCACCTTTTGCATGATTACCATTGTACCTTGCCAGATACCAGTAATGATGAATAACTCACAAAAGCACACACAGCCACAGTTAAATTAAAAATGTGTGTTTATTGTTACAGTGTAGTAAAAATGTATTGTAAATTCTGCTTTCTGTTAGTCAAATAATGCCAATCTGTAAAGAGGGCAACCAATGCACCTGTTTTCTTGCAGTCAGCTGTTGTATTCTTGGTTTGACATTTGAAAGGTATAGGCGCAAGTCATTTTCAACTTTAAGACATGCCCAATACTTTGTTTTTATTGCAGTTAGTGTTGAAAATCCAGATTTGCACAGATACATTGAGGCAAAAGGCATAAACACAGAAAGAGCTTGATTTTTTAGTGCTGGAAACTCATGTCCAACTGACAGCCAAAAGTTTGCAAGGGGCTGTTGGGCAAAAGAAGCCTTCAGAGTTAGGTCTGTGGCCAGGTCAATGAGGCTCTCCTGTTCTTCTGGTGATAAGGAGTCTGGAGAGCTTGGCCTGAAAATGAAGGGATTCCTGACCCACTGATCACTGTCCTCTCTGCTATGTTCAGGAAAGTATTCTTGAAGCTTGCCTTGCAACCCACTTAAATGTTATGTGATAACTTCTTTGACGCTGTCAACTGAAAGCTCATTTTCATGAAGAAAATCTTCCAATGTTGAAAATGTGGCAACTGACCCTTGCTGCACTGTTGTGGACCAAAGTTCAAGCTTGGAACCAAATGCCTTGATCTTGTCCCGGATGGTGAAAACACTGGCGTGCCATTCTTGAAGTGACAGATTCAGCGAGTTCAATTTGTCAAAGATATCTGCCAAGTATGCGAGCAAAGCAAGCTACTGTGCATTGTGGAAATGTTCCACAAGTGGAGAGTTACCGTCAGCAAGAAATGTGCGGACTTCATCACGCAGTTCATAGAGGTGGGTCAGCAATTTCCCCCAGGACAACAAGTGGACCTCAGTGTGCAAGAGCAGCTGTGTGCATTTCGTTCCCATCTCTTCACACAGTACCGAAAACAGTCTGGAATTCACTGGACATGCCTTGATGAAATTCATGGATTTCACTGCATCAGCCAGAACTTTGTTGAGTTCAGCTGGCATCTTCTTGGCTGCCAGAGCTTCCCTGTGAATCATGCAGTGGTTCCACACAGCGCTGGGAGCCACTGCTTTTACCCTGGTCACCATCCCGATGTGTCTTCCAGTCATTGCACAAGCTCCATCACTGCAAATACCAACACAACAACCCCAATCAAGGCCTTCATTCTCAATGAGAGCATTCAGCAGATGAAACAGCTCTTCCCCAGTTGCTCTTGCAGGAAGTGCATGGCAGAATAGAAACTCCTCCTGAAGATCTGTGTCCTTGGCATACCGAGCGTACACCAGAAGCTGTGCAGCATCTGCTATATCAGTGGACTCATCTATCTGCAGAGAGAAGAATGGGCTCTGATGAATGGAATCTATGATCTGATGCTTCACATCTGCAGACACGTCCTTAATATGATGGCAAACTGTTATTTGAAAGAGGGATTGCATCCAGCTGTGCAGCTGCTTTCTCTCCAAGCAACACTGCACACATTTCCTTTGCAGCAGGAATTAGCAGCTCTTCTCCAGTGTTGTGTGGCTTCCCAGCTTTGGCAATTCTCAGAGAGAGAAGATATGATGCTTCAACAGCTTTCGAAGGTACAGTCCCATGCTGCTCCACAACTTTTTTTTGCCCTCGCAGATCACTCAGTTTTCTCTTGAAGAACTCCACTGGTTTTGAAAGTAAGCTGGGGTGATTCGTTTCCAGATGGTGCTGTAGCTTGCAGGGCTGCATACTGTCTTGTGCCAGAACCTTAGCACACACAACGCACTGGGGTCGTGGTGCATCACTGGTCCTGATCCAGGTGAATCCTAGTTTTAAATAGTCCTCATCATATCTTCTGGCCTTGTGTTTTGCTTGAGGTTCTCTCTGCCCAAAAGGTTCAACCTCCTTGTGCACGTGCTTCCTTCCAGTCACCAGAAAGTGATCCATTCTTGGTCTACAATGCAATGGAAAATTCACATTGATGAGAAATTGACAACAATTAAGCCAGTCTGTGGCCAGACCAGCCTGGGCATGCCCAAATGTTCCGTCAGTGCTGCTATAGTTACAGTACAACTGCTACAGACACAATACCCACCAAGAAGAACAGGAATATAGCACTTTTTCATACACAGTGCATCCCAAAGCACTGAAGAAGCAATGGTAGAGTGGTAGTAAAGTGACTGAATTTGAAGTGGTGACCATATCGCACAACAACCACACACAGCCTGGACAATTGCATGAACCTATTTTATGGTAAACAAGGGGAATACTGAACTATCCCCTACTCTTTGCAAAGAGTGCCTTGGTTTCTTTTACTTTCACCTGGACACCCACCAGGATGGGTAGAATAAGAACTCAGTTTGACATCTCATCCAAAGGGTGGCATCCCCAGCAGTACTGCACCCCCCCAATACAGCACTTGGATTTCAGTGTTTTGGGCAGAAGTCCAGTCCTGGTGTGGGATGAGAACCCATGACCCTCTGGTCCATAGGCAGATGTACCACCAACTGAGACACACTGACAAGAAGAACACCATTTATTAATTGAAGCACATTTTGAAGAAAGAAGAAGACAGAAGAAAGCAATATCTGCATATCAAGACTGGGCAGTCACATCCATTTTAAATCAAGCAATGGCCAGTAGCAGCTCTGGCAGGACCAAAACAAGATTGTTGCTTTGCGTCACCTTGTAATTGTCCCTCCCAACAGAGCCCCAGTAGGACCAGATCAGGAGTGCATGACTGCAGCTCCGCAGCAGCACTTTGTAACCTGTAATCAGCCAGCCCAACAAAACTCTAGCAGGACCAGATCAGAACAGTGGAGGCTGTCCAGAGGAGGGCAACAAAAATGGTGCAGGGTCTGCACCAGAAGACATATGAAGAGAGACTAAAGGAGCATAATATGTATAGCCTTGAGGAAAGGAGGGAGAGGGGGGACATGATAGAAACTTTCAAGTGCCTCATGGGAATCAACAAAGTCCAAGGGATAGCATCTTTCAGAAAAAGAGATGTGCAAGAACAAGGGGACACAATTTGAAGGTAGAGGGGGAACAGCTCAGAGGTAATGGGAGGAAGAATTTTTCACAGAGAGGGTTGTGGATGCATGGAACAGCCTTCCTGAGGAGGTTGTGGAGTCAAAAAGAGTAGAGGAATTCAAGAATGCATGGGACAGACACAAGGCAATTGTAGTGGGGGGTAGGAAGAAGTAGGCTGTTGGTTAACTAGGATCTGCAGCTTATCCATTAAGTAGGGAAATGGGCAGACTAGATAAGCCAAGCGGTCCTTATCTGCCATCAAATTCTATGTTTCTATGTTTCAGACATTCCCATTTGTCACTTTCGCATGCCAAGCCATCACTGTGCCACTCACAGTTCCCAAGCTAGGTAGTCATGTGCTTCACTGCAGCCCTCCTCCAGCTCAAGCCAGGCCAGCACACCACCCCACAGACTCCATGCACCTTCACTGACCTCAACATGGCAACCCTCATCAGCTTGTGCCCTGGTCTTAAGCAAAAGGTGCCACCCAGAGAGATAATGTACTGTGCAGTTAGTTCAATGTCTCATTTTAAGTGCACATAACACTCATGCAGTGACAAAATGGTTGCGGTGTACCTCAGCCAATACTAGCACATCTTATGCAAAGGGCCTTGGGAAATGGGTGGCTTGGATTCAAGGACATGCTGATGTGGCTTGCATGCTCTTCAGTGCTTCTGAGTGCTCTAAGGCAGATGTAGTTAAACTTTAGAGTAGGGACCCAGCTGATGGGCGGTCTACCTCAACATGGTAGCTGGGTGACTTCACAGCAAGGCCCTGCTGTGAATACCAAAATACCCCCACTCCTTCACTGAGCCTATTTTGGGCTGATGCACCCCATGTAAAGGTAAGCCATGAGCACAGCCTTCACTCCACATTGTCCACCACACAGGCAAGACACTGGGGGTTGGGGGGCAGGGGGGAAGCATAGTAGGAATTCCTTCATACTTACCATGATTTTCTTATCGGTTAGTTCCAGCATGTCAGTGGGGTATTCATGTGGGATCTTTGCTCCAAAGCCTCCCAACCCACCCAAATATGCAGGCATAAGATTCCAACACACAATTTGAACCCCACAGCACTCGTAGGTAAGGCAAATAATGCTTTTGCAGTGAAGGGTCTTGGATGGGTTGGGGGGGTCGCTCCTGAAAACCTGAAGAAGCCTCTCACCCTCCAAGCTACATCAGCAGTCTCTTCACTCCCAAAAACAAACAAAGAAAAAAAAACAGCATCATCTGATACCCACAGCACACAAAAAAAGGAAAATTATGCTTTTGTAGTGAAGGGTCTCGTTTGGGTTGGAGTGGGCTTTCCTTAAGACCTGAAGAAGCCCCTCATGTCCAAGGTACACCAGCAGCCCACCCCCAAAAAAGGGCACCATTTTAGTACCAGCGAACTGTCATATATATGCCCCCAAGCTACACTCGCAGAACCTTCACTCACAAAGCAGTCAAAACCATGATTATATAACACCACCTCCAAGCAAAACCACCAGGTCCATCACTTCAAAAACAGTAGCAGAAACAGCTGTGCATCTTCCCACAAAACAGAAGCATCCAAAAGTCCCCACAGCCCCTACCCCCAAGATGCAGGTCCATCATTGTAGCACCCCTCCAATCACCACAAGACTTCCTTTTGTGGCATTTCAACCATACCCTGTCCCATAAATACAAATAAATCAGCCATAGAGAAGTAATGAACCAGCTGTTTTAGAATTTAGAAGCAATCCTTCCTGTGAAATAGTCAGCTCTGTCTGTGTACACTCCTCTATTTCCAGTAACAATATTCATGGAACCTGCTGGCTGAGAGGATCAGAGCCTGCATTTGGAGTCCCGTTTTCACTGCAGCAGATAGAACCCCTCCAAGATGGGGGGGCAAGAACATTTTTTTAGCAGCAGATAAAAACCCCAACCGGACAGCTCCTTCCTTAGAACCCCTCCAAGATGGGGGAGGGCAAGAACATTTTTTTAGCAGCAGGTAAAACCCCCAACCTTATAGCCCCTGCCTTAGAACTCCATCCTTGCAGTCTCTCCATGGGGGGGGTCAAATGAACTTTTTTTGCAGCACATTAAAAACCCAACCTTACAGCCCCTCCATGATGAGTGGGGATGAAATTCATATTTTTTTAAGCAGCATATTAAAACACCAGCCTTGCAGCCCCCCAGCCCCTGCAGCAAAAACCCTGAGTTTACCAACCCCTTCAGCAAAAACAAACAAACAAAAAAATCTTTACCAGCCCCTTCAGCAACAGATAACTTTGTAGAGTGTGCAGTTCCATGCTCCAGGTGGCAGCTCAAAAGTTGGAGATCAACATGAACAGAGTTTTAAATCGGACGAATGCACGAAGATCAGAGTCGGCGGCTTAGGCAGTGGCTTGAGGTGGCAGGTCCCCGGTCTGAATTTCAGGTGCAGATCTTCAGCAGATTTTCAGGAAATGGAGAAAAAAGCATACTGGGCACGCTGCTTTACTGCCGGAACTGTTCAGCAGCACAGGGTGAGCGGCAGCTGATTAGCCGAAGAAGTCTGCCAGTCATTGGCTGGAAATTGGTGGCATTCACCTCCCTTCTCATTGGCTGCTATCTGTGTGCTCCTCATTGGTCTGGTACAGACGAACTCCTGCCTCTCTATTGGTGGGCTTGTGATACCCTCCTAGCCCCTCTAGTTCTAATGCTTTTACTCATGTTTGTCCCGGCACTGGAACAAGGAAGTTGGCACCTCTCATCAAGTCATCTTGCCTGGGATTCAAGACAAAGGTGGGGGGGAAGGGTGATGATGTTAAAGATGGGATGGGGGATGTGCGTTTAGTCCACTCCAGCATCACAGAGGCTCCATTTTCATTTTGGCTGCATGCTTTCAACATGCATTTCAGCCAAGCCTCCGCGCCTTCCCTGGAAGCAGCTTGTGCCTCCCCAGGAGGTGTGCCTCATCATTTGAGAACCCCTGCGCTACATCAAAAAGAAAGGAAATTCTTTGCAAAAGAAACTGCATTAATGCACCAGTTAGGGTTCAACATAATGCAACAAAAGTAGAGAAATGTGGTGTTAGGGTTTCCCTAACTCCCTCCAAAGCAGCAAAAGGACAGCACCAAGCAAGCACCCACAGACAGCCATAATCAGGTAAGACAAACAACAGACAACTAATTCTATTTGGCTGGTAGGACAGAGGTCTGGGATTATATTCTGTTTTAACTGAAATGATTGTTCACTTGGGAACTCAAGCTGCAGGCTGGTAGGACAGAGGACTGGGGTTATATTCTGTTTTAACTGAAATATTTGAATAGTTTGTAAGTGAAATTAGCTCTATGTGTTAACAATTATTACCTTGAATTAGAACTGTTACTTGGGCTGTGATATTGTAACTTTGGAGGCTTGGGGACTGTTGTTTGTCAGGGTTAATTAGAGGGAAATTTAAATGTGTTGTTTGCTTGGTGCTTCTTAAATACTGAAAAACCACTGGGGGTTGGGATTGAAGGGATGAGTATTTCTGTTTTGGGACTGAAATTCAAAGCAACAGGAGCTGGTGGGCCTGTGACATCATACGGTACCTGATGTCTGCTTACACACACTGTTAGTGGGACCGAAAACACACTGGACTGTATGCATTTATGAGACTTTAGAACTTTATTGGTGGGGTTGAAATTGGGTTTGTAAATAACTACAGTCAGTATAGAGAGAAACTGTATTCCAGGGGAAAGGGACTGAGAAAAGGGGGTGTGCCATTATAAACAGAGGGGGATAAACAGGGTGGCCATATTCCACCATGGCAGGCATCTTCAGAAGGGTTGTAGGCTGCACAGGCTGTGGGATGGCAATAATTCTAAATTGGGCCTGGAGAGGAGGCTGCCCACTGTGAACCCAGCTATCTTGTATCAGGAGTGAGGTATATTGGTTAAGAGTAAGCTGGGGGATTGGGGGGTCCAAGGATAAGGGTGTGGATATGGCAGCAGAAGGTGGGGCTGAGGGAGGCTGGGGCAATGCCTGAAATTACAGGACGTCATGTTACAGCAAGCAGGAGGGGATATTAGGGACAGAGGACCCTTAGATAGGGAAGTTGATGCTAAGGGGAAAGCGACTGGGGTGAACATTCTGAATACAAAAGAGTGGAGGGAAAGAGTCAGGAGGGGCTGTTGTGTGGAAGCCTAAAACAGCAGACTGTGGGAAGGGAGCTCCTAAAGGTGGAACAGAGCAAGAGGGGAAGAAGAGGGCAGTTTACAGGTGCAGTCAGGGAAACCTGGGTTACTTGATGGAAGCTGACATAGAGTGTCACAATAAATTTGAGCTACTAAGCAACCTAGAGGGAGGAAGGGGTTGGTGAAATGAGGAAACTTATACAGAGGCCGGGGAGGGAGTCGATAACGACAGGGCATCACAGACCTGCTATGGAAAGGAAATAGAAATAGTCCCAGAGGGAGAAGGGGAAACATATATGTTAAGCAAATGGGGGAGATGCAACATATTCCAGACATGAGGGAGGAGAGCATGATTGGAGAGAAACTGGGAGACAAGGAGGTGGGAGAGGAGCCCCCCTTCAGCAGGAGGGTCAGTACCAAGGATGGGGCCCTAGCTAAAGGGGACCCACAGAGAGCCTCTGGAGGCAGGGGTACTATTACAAGGGGGGAGGATGGTGGTGTGGGGAAAGGGGAAACAATCAGGGCCAGGATAAATGGTTCGGATAAGAGAGGGTTAAAGGGGACACCTATTCAGAGGGGGTTTGAGTTAAGTGGGCAAAATAGCAAGGGAGGCAGAAAGGGGAGGGTGACAAGGGGGTCTCTAATAAGGCAGAAAGACTCCCACGAAATTGAGATCATGAATAAAGGGGGGGAAAGGGGGCTGAGAGGGCATAGTGAAGGTAACCATAAGGATGATGGCGGTGTTCACGTTCTGTTATTGGGAGACTCGATGATTAGGGGTATCCAGTGGGAGGGACAGGGGGGTGGATCATGCCATAGCCAGGTGAAGGTAGTGAGTATCTCTGGGCTGACAGTGCACAGAGCAAAGTTCATGGTGTATGAAATGGTTAGGGATTGTGGAGGGAAACCGGATTTCCTGGTGCATTTGGGAACTAATGATCTAGAGGGAAATAGCATTTTGGAAATCCAAGCAAGGTTCCAAGAACTTGCCAGAGTCTGTCGGGATAATGGATGCAACATTTCCTTTTCGGAGATATTGCCAGTACCAAAGGCCTCAGTGGAGAAAAAAATTAAGCTCACAGAGGTTAATGACTGGCTCAGGAAATGGGGTGAAGAGAGTGGGTTGGGGGTGTTAGGGAACTGGAATGGAGTTTGGGAGGATAAGGGACTATATGCCAAGGACAGGTTTCATCTTGCCCCATTAGGGAAGGAAGTCCTTAAACAGGGGATGGCTGACTACATACAAGAAAGGTGGGGTTTAAACTTGTGAGGGGAGGGATAAGGAGGGGCTGACCAGAAGCCCTCTCCTCCAGATGAGGGAGTAGCCTTCAAGCCCAAGGGGAGGAGAAACAGATTGGGGTGGAGGTTTCAGGAGGAGCAGAGGGGATGGAAGTATAAGGAATCTGGGTGGGGTTTGACAAAGAGGATCAGGGATAAAGGGTGGGGTTGGTGTTAGTAAATGCCAGGAGCTTGGGAAACAAGTTGCCAGAGTTCCAGGCCATGCTGTTCAGAGGGGGGTGGATGTGGCGGTGGTCACGGAAACGTGGGCCAACAAAACCATGACTGGGACCTAAACGTACAGGGTACACTATGCTAGGAAGGATAGAAAGGAGGGCAGAGGGGTGGAGTGGCTATGTTCATTAGAGATGACATAGAAATTGCTAGGGTAGAAGAGGCAGAGGAAACATGGAGGCCTTATGGGTCACCTTACGATCCCCAGCAGGAGATAAGGTCAAGCTGGGTGTAGCATATAGGCCCCCCGGGATGAGTGATGTTCTAGAGGATGGTTTGCTGGACAACATCATTGCCCAGTGTGGACCAAAAGGGGAAGGAGTGATGTTGATGGGGGACCTTAATATGCCAGGTACAAACTGGGGAACCATGTCCTCTAAGGTGGCCAAGGAGCAGAGGCTGCTGGATGGCTTCCAGGATGTGTTCTTAACACAGCATGTGATGGAGCCCACAAGGGAGGGGCATGTCCTGGATGTGGTTCTGGCAGATGGGGATCTGTTAAGGGACATGGTTGTACAAGACCCCCTGACTAGGAGCCACCACAATACTGTCTGGTTTCAAATAAGCATGGGGGAGGGGAGATCTAGGACACTGGCAGTGGACTTCAGGGGGCAGACTTATGGGCATGGGAAATATTCTCAAGGATCACTTGATGGGATTACCTCAATGACAAGTGTGGAAAGGAGATGGAGGTCATAAAACGGGACTTCATGAGGCAGTCAGGATCTGCTAAGTTGAAACGTGAAGGGAGCAAGGTCACATAAACCATGCTGGTGGTCCAGTGAGGTACAGGTAGCAGTCAGAGAAAGAAGGGCCTACAAAATATAAAACAACAAGAGGGGATAGGGATAAGGAAATGTACCAGCTTGCATCTAGAAAAGTCACCCGTATGGTGAGGGGAGCAAAGTCCAGTAAAGAGCAGCGGCTGGCACAGGGGATACATGGAGGGGAAAAGGGGTTCTTCCGGTACATTGGGGAGTGGAGAAAAACTAAGGGCCATCTCAGCAGATTGAGATCAGAAGGAGGGTGGGTGGATGAGGCGAGGGACCAGGCAGAGGTATTTAACGAGTACTTTGCCTCTGTGTTCACTAGGGAGGGGGATGGGATATCTACAAAGCAAGGCACGAAGGGGATAGAAACATCAGTAAGTGGGATCAGGGGAGCAACAGAAATGGAGCAAGAGAGAGAGAGAGGTACCCCAGGGGTGTCACATCTGAGTAAGGATAAAAAGGCCAGTAAGGTGGAGGGGACGGATGATGCTATCTCCGCCAAAAGGGTGTGGTTAGCCCTCAAGGCCCTAAAGAAAGACAAATCTCCTAGGCGGATGGCATTCATCTGAGGTACTATGGAATTGGCGGACATACTGGCTGCACCCTGGTCGAACTTTCAGCAGGTCACTTGAGACAGAGAGGGTACCTAGGGATTGGCGAGAGGCACATGTGGTACCAACTACAAAGGGGGGCCGAGGGAAGCACCCAGGTAACTATAGACCCACTGTTTGACCCTGTGGTGGGAAATCTAATGGAGCGATACTAAAGGAACGATTGGGGGTGTACTTGGAGGATGTGGGAGGTCTGGATAGTCGGCAACATGGGTTTGTGCCAGGTAGATCATGTTAAACCAATCTTGTGGAGTTCTACGAATGGGTAACATCAGAACTGGACAGGGGAAAGCCTGTGGATGTATTATTCTTGGACTTCAGCAAGGCGTTTGACTCTGTCCCCCACAATGGTCTGGTGGAGAAACTGATGGGGTTAGGAATAGGCTCTTTGATGGTCAGATGGATTGAAAACTGGCTAGCTGGACGCACTCAGAGAGTAGTGGTCTGTGGGGAGCTCTCGAACCCTAGAGAGGATTAATAGTAAGGGTACCGCGGGGCTGGGTCCTATGTCCGATCCTGTTTAATGCATACATGCTCCGGACATCAGGAGGGTATAGGGTGTGAAATTAGTCTCTTCGCAGGATGACTCCAAGATGGGAGCAGTAGTTGAGGGAGAAGAGGGAGGTTGGCCCTGCAAGGGGACCTGGACACCCTGGATAGCTGGGCTCACACATGGAAATTAAATTTCCAATATCACCAAGTGCAAGGTGTTGCATCTTGGTCGTGAACTCTAAACACAGGTACACCCTGGGAGGAGGCTCTGGAGGCCTCAATAAGGGAAAAAGACCTAGGGATCTGGTGGATGCATGTAGATAACTCTGAGCAGTGCAGGAGAGCGGCTAGCAAGGCAAACAGGATGTTGGGATGCATCGTAAGAGGGATCACCTCTAGAGCAAGGAAGTGATTCTGCCGCTGTACAATGGACTGGTTAGACCACACCTTGAGTACTGTACAGTACTGGAGACCACACTTGAAGAGGGACATACAGCTCCTGGAGAGGGTACAGAGGAGGGCAACAAAGATGATACGAGGGCTAGGGGATTTGACGTATGAGGACAGACTTAAGGAGCTCTGCCTGTTTTCATTGGAGGAGAGAAGAGACAGGGGGGACATGATTGAGGTCTTCAAGTACCTCAAGGGAATAAATAGGGTAAACATGGAGGGGATCTTTAGACTAAAGCAGGGAGGTATCACCAGAGGGCATGGTTTGAAGTTGGAAGGTGGAAGGGTGAGGGGGAAAGAGGAGGAGGTTTTTCACTGAGAGGGTGGTGGACCCTTGGAATGCACTGCCTGGTGAGCTGGTTCAGAGATCCACAGTGGAGGGCTTCAAGAGAGGGTGGGACAGACACAGAAAGTGGATGTATCAGATGATGGCCTGTCCCAGGGGGGTGGGGATGGATGATACGGGTTTATGGAGCACAAGGGATGGGAGGGTCTCAGCACCCAACTAAGGATCTAAGGATCGAGCAGACTCGATAGACCATAAGGCCTAATCTGCTGACAAATAGTATGTTAGCATGTTAGATGACAAAAATGCAGTAGCACTGATGTGCTACTTCTGTGAAATTGTATCCATGGTTGCATGGGGCCTGTGCTTATGTAACCACACCTGTGTGTCTACGTCATACTGCTTGCATGAATATGCATGTGGGACCTATGCATTTGTAGACAGAAGGACCCATGGGGTCTGCACCTCTGCAGCTAGAGGTACAGTGGCACCAGCCAGTACTGTATATCACAAAAATGCTACAGTATGCTGCAGAGAACAGTTAATTCTGTGACAGTTAATCCCTTTTTACTGTAGTATTTTGTGAGATGTCATTTACTGCAAGTTACTGCACTGCATCATTGCTGGCTCCACTTTACTTATGCACACTGTATGAGGTACCTCACTAGATAGCATATCCATTAGTGCATTCTTTTCTATATGCATCTACATAACTGAAAACCTCCTACCCCTTCAAACAATTTATAGAACTGCTGCTAAAATCATTATACCCACATTATGACAGTACTTTCATCTGCATAACTACAGGCCCCACAGGGCCTGTCCTTCTAAAGCCAGGAGTCGGTGTGCATGTCTAACAGCTGTGGCTGAAGAGGTAAATGCTCCTCTGTGGTCTGAACTTCTGTAGACAGAAGTAGTATTGCATTTTTGGTATAATGAATTTTGTGGTGTCTGCGCTTCTGCAGCCAGAGGTCGGTGTGTATGGTTACTCCTGTGGCTGTAGAAGTACAGGCCCATTAAGTATGTGTAGGTCTTATAGTGTGCATGAGTATCTGAGGCTACAGAAGTGCTGCCCCAATAATAGGGCTGTGCATGGGCCGAATGGTATTTCCCAGATACCACGAATAGTAGGCTTCCGGAATATTCGGATGCCCTTCCCGAATAGTTCACTATTCAGCTACTATAATTCAGAAACTACTGTTCAGTGAGATTTCCAAGTCCCACAGAGCATCATTGGCCAATCAAAGGCCTTTTCTGTAACTCATAGGCATGCACACCATTTGACGTCCTCATTCTGAGCTGGTAGAAGACAGGAGACAGTTGTTTCTTAAAGCTCGCTTTGGCGTAATTCTGAGACCTTAAACTTGCCAAAAAATAAATCTTTTTTTGCACCACAGGCTATTTTGGGTCAGTATTATTTGTTTGATAACTGCCAGAAAAGCTGGTTTGACTTTCTGGCTGGGTATTTTGTCCTTGTTGCTGTACTCTGTTAGAGGGACCAGGAGGGCTGTCTGCTTACACCCCTCCTTTGCTGCTCTCTGACACACAACTCCAGTGTGATTCTTTTTTGTCAAGCATATTTTTTTTGTGTTTTGTTTTTTAGCTATCGTCTGGTTCCAGGCTTGGTTACCCACATGACTGAAGTAGGTGTTTGCTAACTCTTCCTCCCGTAGCTCACTGGACATGATTTGCCTATGTGTGCATAATATTTTATTTTGTGAGGCTGGGCCCTGCATGTGCAACGTACTGCACACAAATTGCATGTGCATGCATAATATATTGTTTCATGAGGCTGGGTCCAGCGTGTGCACAGTTGTGTGCACACAGTTTTAGAAATAAAACTTCTGCAGTTCTCAGCCAGACAGGCTTAACTCATTGAATTACTGTTGTTAGTCATCTGGTTCCAGGCTTGGATCCTTATACAACTAAGGAGTGTGTTGACTGACTCCCATGTTCTGCAGCTCACTACGCATGATTAACCTGTGCATCGGAAATATATTTTTTCATGAGGCTGTGCCTTGTGTGTGTGCACTTTTTTTTAAAATAAACTGCTGCAGTTCTTAATCGGCCAGGACTGACTCACTGAGTTCAGTTTGTGTCATCTGTCAGCTCCTTGCTCAGTTCCATGTTTGACTGAAGAGGTTGTGCTCTTTTTCCACCTTCTTAGTAGTAGTGTTTTTTATTTGCTGCTGTTTTTTTGTGATACAGTATACTTACTAGGGTTGGCATGTGTATTATTGTTGTTCCACAAATATTAAGTAAAGTGTCACACATGCACAGGCACTACCTAGTAATAGTTTGTGTTTTACACAATAACAGCTAGTGACCTGATCCATCATGTCTAAGCAACCTCACAAAATAATTGGTCCAGCCCCAACAAAGCATCTGAACTTCCAGATCCAAGCACATGATTTAGAGTGGAGCATAAGGTTGCCAATACATTTATTTGTGCTAAGGCTGGAGGACGCTAACAAAGCCCCAGTGTTTTGATGGGACCCTGAGCTTTGTCAGGGGGAATGTCAGCAACACGCAAACACACTATGAATAGACAACCCTTAAACAGGGGGTTGATCTTAACATTGTTTTACTAGCCCAAATACTAGTGCAAATTGACCAGGGCTAGTGCAGCCAACTCTGCTTGCCCGCCTGGACTAGTGCAGGTTTTCAAGGCTGTTAGCAAAGTTAAAGCAGGCTCTAGTCCTCACGCTAATGTCTTTCAATGTTCCAGATGGCCTGGTGTGATTAACAGCTCATTAAGAGATGCAATTATCTGGCAGTTTAAGAGGGAGATCCCACACAAAAGATTCAATGTGAGTCATTATCTCTCCACTGTTAGGAATTTCAGCTATTGTCCAGGGTGTGATCACAGGTAGAGTGCTGTTAAGTCACTAGCTTCCAGTTTTCCGAATGTGTCTCTAAAAATTTGACCCATATAAGTAATACCAGTGCCCCTCATTTCCCTACATTTTGAGTGCCTGTATCCAATATTTTAGTGACAAAATGCGAAAAGGCATAAAGAGTCGGCCCTGCAGGTGGTGGGTTTTATCCCAGCCTCACAATAACTTCCCTCTCCTCTCCAAATCTCCTAACTCTGTTCTTTCCCTGGACATCACTGCAGACTAGACTCTGAAGTGACCCTCCACAGATCCATAGCTGCCATTACTGGCAAGTGTAGGGGGTCCACAGCTCTTCTAAATGGAGCACGTCAGCCAACGCCATCCATGCAGTCCCACCCTTATCCCACCCAGCATGTCATTTTATCCTAAAAACAGTGTTGGCTCATGTATGGTACAAAACTAAACCTTAATAAAATACATAATTTGCAAGCTTAAAATAGGCTTTCCTATATAGAAACAGAGATAGTATACTGTAGCATTATGCCTGTGTGCTGTTTCTCCTGGGCTGATGAAAAGACAATGTTAAAGAAAAATTGTTATTATTGGGGTAGAGCATATTAAAAATAAAAATGTCATAGTGTTGTATTTCTCAAGCCCCTTAGGTTTGTATAGTCCCCACCCCAAAGAAATCTTAGATGTGCACCTGGCTCACTTGAGACAATACATAAACTTCCAGAAGTGCAGATCTCCACTTGACTATATGGTGCGTGCTGACAGCGTCTTTCTCTGCCTGACTCTGTTCGTTGCTGTGTGGGTGGTGGTGAGTGTTGTGAGGTGCATGATGATGTCAGCTGTTGTGTGTGCAGATCTGGGACTGCCAGACTGAACATTTGCTGTTGTCATGTCCTCTGGTTTGGTGGGGGCGGGTGGGTGGGGAGTGGCAGAAAGAGGAAGACAGGAGGCCATGGTACTGAAAATGGGGGGTGGGGGTCGCAATGTGGGAGCAGGAGAAATGTGCAATAAGTCAGAGTATTTCTTGCCTTACATTGTTTCCTGTGTAAGTGATCAAAATTTTCCATGTGGGCTAGTGCAATCATCTGCCGGCTAGTGCAATTCTGAATCAACTTGCCCTGCTGGCTAGTGCAAAAAAAGGTTAAGGTTGACCCCTGCCCTTAAAGAAACACACACCATAAATAAGTGAAGTCATGATAAATGAGACTGAGATGCCCTTCTAACAAAACAATCCTAAAGTAACATGCCCAAGGATGAAAACACTGCATCAAGATTACAAAACATCATAAGATCAGTTCATAATGTGGCTCCAGACAGTATTCAATGCAGTATCTTGCAAAATTACTGCATAATCCTCTGTATGTTACAGGAACAGTATAATTCAATGGCAATTATGTAGTTTTTTTTTTTTTTTATGTAGTTGTTTTTTAACCAGGTATAGCACACTAAGCTGAAAGCTTTTTTACAGGAATGACCTGGGAGCACAAGGAGGTTAAGTGATTTGCTCAGGGTCACACAGTATGCAAGTGGAAGCTGTGGGATTCAAACCCAGCTCTGGTTTGCTGGATGTCACCAGATTTGCAGCTCAGAGCCTTAGACCACTGCCCTATACTGCCTCCTAAATTAAGCCCTTTTGTCATGCAATATTTTGTGACATGTCATTTACTGCAAAGTATTGAATTGCATCCTGTCTTGCTCCGTTGTATGTTATTCATACATAATCTAGTTCCAGAGAAGGGAGTGAGACTGAATACATAGACAGACTGGTGTCTTTCCGTATTCAGCGGCTCAATATTTTTCAACCCAAGCAAGCCTTTTAGTTCTGGCAGCACTGGGAATAATGGGCCCTATGCACAAACGGTATGGTTGCCTATGCGCCACATATCTGAGGCACGTAGGCAACCTTAAGTGTGAATGTCACACAGCAGGGGTCACGCAGACTCCTGGTGGCATTTACCAAGGGTATGCAAGGCACTTATGTGCCTGCCACCCAAGCCACACTTGGAACACTGTGCAGGGGGTGTGTTGGTGGGTATGCCTGCACTAAGCAGCATTTACTAAGCTGCATAGAGCCAGGCTCAGGGGGCACAGGATATGCCAGCCAAGACCAGGCATAACCTGGTACACACCTCCATGTTCTCTGGCTGCCAGGCATGGTGGCACCATGATATGAACCTTTGTGCTGCCCCAACCCACTATACTGCAGGGGAGGGCTGGAGCAGCATCTCGGGTGAGTGCCCAGCAGTTGTCCACAAGATGCCTTACATGGCTGGCTCCTATCCAGTGTGCCCACCACCTGGGTGCAAGGATCCACTTTGGGACCCAGTACAGGCATTGATGTCCTCCTAGGTCCATGACTCCAACCCCAACTGCCCATGTGACCCTACGTGCTGAGGAGTGTGACCACGGACAGGTGCACTACGGTTGCTAGCTGTCATGCATACCATGCACCCTGTGCCTGTCCAGACCCACGTAGGTATACGGAGGGTACAAACCTCAGGTGCGTATTACCTGCCCTTTAATGCATAGGGCCTAATATTACTACTATTAATATCACCAGTAGTACTATTAATACTAATGTCACCACTTGTTCCATCTGCAAGATTGCTGTCTCATCCTTACATGCCAGCAGAAGGAGGGTGTTAGAGCATGCATGCCATGTGCAGGAAGCAGCATACACCACCACCAGTGTCCCCATTGCTACCACTATGGCTGCTAGCTACATCCCCAGCCAATGTACTTCCCACCACCACCAGTGCCATCTTGCTGCAGCCTTCCTTTCAGCTGTCACCACCACTGCAGCCATTGTTACCACTATTCCTATGCCCATGGCCACAGCACCTTCTTCTCCTGTGACTGTGACCATGTGACCTATGACCATGAAGTGTTGATCCAATGCAGTGCTTGATATGATTTTTGCAGTGCTATGTGTGTTGTATGGTGGATCGAGTGTGCCGTATGTAGCTTTAGCTACATTAGTGAGAGCTCTATGTTGGTCATTGAAGTGTCATTGAGGTGTATATGGTACAGCAGGTTCAAAGGGATATTAATGGTGCTATTTAAGTGCTTTTTAAGCTATCCTTAAAAAGAAAACACCTTTCCTTGCCAAATACTGAATGCTGAATACCTGGGACCCGTATACCAAATATTTGGCCAAATATTGGGGAAAAGGTATTCACACAGGCCTACCCAATAAAGGAGTGTACTTCTGCAAGCAAAAGAACTCTTGCAGTTTTGATACTGTGAACTTATATCTATGGTTGCAGGAGCCTGTGCTTTTGCACACAGAAGCAGTGTTGTGATTTGACTATTGTGGATTTGTATCTGCAGTGACAAGTTAATGTTATGTCTTTGCAGTGAATGCAACAGATACAAATACTGTACATAAAAGTAGTATGTCAGTGCTACTGCATTTGTGACACCTGGAAACAATTGTATGCTGTTTGCCTTACATGATGATGGCTGTCTGTGGTTGCGTTTGTGGTGTTTTCCTTTTGCTTTGGGGGAGGTGGAAAGTTAGGGTTGGAAACCCTAACGCCAAATTTGCCTACTTTTGTTGTGTTTAGCTGAACCCTAACTGGTACATTAACAAATTTTTTTGCAATTAAATGATGGCAAAGTGTGGCATACAAGGAAATAATACCATCGAGGGGTTGAACAAGCCTTAAAGCCACAAGCCCAAAGGGCGAGTGGCCTTTATGAGCTTTTAATAACTGGTGAGAATTTTTTTCTATGTGCTGAGCAGGTTGATATTTTCCATAACAACTGGCTGGTTGTTATGACATTCACATGCTCTGCCTATTAAAACTGACAGCACGACCTAATTGGCTCTTGTTTCCTGTGTGGGCAGGCGGGAAGAATACATCCTATAGCATAGCGGCTTCATTCGTCTGTTAGGGAGGAGCTGCCACAACACTTGTGTCTTCAAGAGTTTCATTATTTTCTATGTAACTGATGAATCATACTTTTAAACAAAAAAAAAAATCTCTTATTGATCCTGCTGTTTGTCGTCAGCGGAGATAGCTCTGTGCGATGGTGACAGTGTGAGGAAAGGGACCATGGCTGACCGCGTGCAGCACTTATAACCACTATCACAATTTGAACAGTAAGTTTAAAAAATAAAATGAAAATACTAATTTCAAAGGAGGGAAAGGGAGACTGTGTGTGTGTGAGTGTGTGCGCGTGTCTGTCTATGCCACAAACAGACAGAATCACTCACAAAAGTCAAGCACAGGAAAAATGCTCGCCAGTTATAAAAAACAAAATATGGGGAAGTAAGTGAAACTCAGATTTAATGAACATCCTCGGTGTGGGATGCTTAAATAAACTCCTCAGGCTTTGTCTTCTGGGTTATGTAGCATCCCACACTTTGGGTTCACATTAAATTCTCGTATCACACACTTCTCCATACTTTATTCTCTATGTTTGACCCTGAGATGTTATTATTTCATGAGTATGCCAGACCTTGCCATCTTTCATTTTATAGAATGCATTAGGTTGGACACTTGTTGTTGTGTCCTATGGTTTACCGTAGTGTTGGGGGGGATAGGGTGGCTGTTGCGTGTGATTTTAAGGGGCTTGTTACATGTGTTATTAAGAGACCTGTTATGTGTGATATTAAGGGGCTTATCTTGTATTACATGTGTTATCAGGGTGGTTTGTAGTGTGTTGGGTAGTAATGTGTTAATAACACATTAATATAGTAGTAGTACTGTATATATATAGGTATTATAGATATATACTGTACATAGTGCTTGTTAAGTATTAATATGTCATTACAGTATTAACACATTAATATAGTGGTAGTGTATATATAGGTAGCATACATACTGCTTGTTAAGTATTATTGTGTTAAGGTGTTAATAGCACATTAATAAAGTATAATTAGCTAATTGCCCAATTCAAACGAACACTGCATGCAGCCTCTACTCCAACTCCTACTATACTTGCCTCAGTTAATCTATGAACTTGCATTACATGCACTGAAACCCGACATTGTTTTAGCACTGTATGGCCTAACTTAATCTAATTAACACGTTTGAATTTGTCCTGATTATATTACACTGGAATTGATGAAGATGTCTTAACTGTTTGTGTATCTAACAGTATTTGACATGGAACCTTTGTAATTGAGCACTTGTGTTCAAAATACTCTTCGAATAAATACATACATACCTATGTGCATAATTAGCATCATAATATGCTAATTGACTGATGGTTTCTCCTATATAGAGGAGAGCCCAACTATGCAAGATAGATAGACAGACACACAGACAGATAGACAGATAGATGGATATAGATGAAAATAAATAGTATGAGGTTTTGATGTTGCATTTTTAAGTTTTTCAGAGTGTGAAAGTCCTTCTTCAAGTAACACGTGCAATAATTGCTGCTATTGGACTGATGTGGTATTTCAGACATAATACCTGGCTTGTCATTTAGGGATTGCTAGGGGTAGTACTTGAAACATAATGATTTATTTGCAAGGCCTGAGGGTTCTTCAGAGATTGTATATCTAACTTATTTGTTAGCCTAATAAAGGCATTACTTCTGCTAAACAAAAATGTATTTTGTTAGTTGTATGTGTTTTTTTGCTAGTTACTATACCTTGGCACCATCCAGACCATCTTTGTAACATAATTTATTGCAATCCTTATAAACCCCTAAAACATGATTTTATCCTAGGATTTGGTTCTATAAAATGAGGTGGGTGTGAAACTTGGAAACCCTATGATTCTGTTGAAATTCTGCCACCACTTAGTACTTTCAACCTTCTGAGTGATGGTATTGGTATTTATAAAAAAAAACATAGGGCCCTCTGCTTCTTGTCAGAGAAATCCCCCATCAGCATGTGCCTGAGCTGTGAAACTGGAGTTCAAGGTGGTTTTCATTTGAAAAGATATTTGTCTTGTGACCTCACTCCTGTCTGGTCTGTAAACGCTTCAGTGCGTGTGTGGTGATAAAGAAGGAGAAGCTACCTTAACATCTTAATGAGCTGCTGCTGATTGAATTCTGCTTGTCATTTTCAAAACAAGTTACTACATGAAACTGCATGATCTCATATGTCACTGTGATATTTTAACCGTGTTATATAATTACACTGGCTATTATGCCCTTACTGGATGAGAGTAGTCTAAAAAAAACTGCAACTCAAGCAATTTTGTGTAGCCTACAGAAACAGAAAAGTACTATGATAAACTCCCAGAAAAAGACATCTAAGGCTTTTTTTTTAACATTACCTACAAACTGTGTTAAACCGATTTTTAATATTTGTACAATGTGAGTGATTAGCTCTTTCCAGGCTATCAGGTTTCTTGAACATTGCCCTGAAGCCAGCTGCTGAACTCAAAGAGAATCAGTTAAATGTTCAAACAGCAGATTTAAAAGTTATAACTTATAAACTGATGATGTATAAAGAGAGGATATGTGATGGGTGCTTATGAGATACTATATTTATCTCCATGATTAGTCAGCGACCCCTTGACCTTCATGAGTGGCAAGCTACCAGTGAGCTGTTTC
Source organism: Neoceratodus forsteri (assembly GCA_016271365.2). NCBI lineage: Eukaryota > Metazoa > Chordata > Ceratodontiformes > Ceratodontidae > Neoceratodus > Neoceratodus forsteri. The sequence continues at coordinate 695,197,824 of CM057459.1, read as the reverse complement.
TCTATTTATTTTTAATGAATTCACTTGTCACAGGAACCCCCCCCCCAAAAAAATAGAGACCGTGTTTCAGAAAAGCTGAAGGCTTCGGGGGTGGGGGATGTGGCACTTTTGAAGTCCGTGCACACACGCACAATTACGCTGTCGGGGGTGGGGGGACTGAGTAGTGCTGGAGTCACAGCTTGGCTTTGTTTTAGTTTAACTCTTTTTTTTTTTTACTTACGATCGAAGTTAGAAATTGATGGGGGAACTAGCTGTCGGAGTGAGACACACAGGCAGTGACCATTGTGCGGGGGCTAAGCTGTGCCAGCTTCAGGGCATCGTCGGCTTCGCTGTGACTTGTGATGTGATGGAGGGATTTCTTTAAGTGTTCTCTGGTCAGTTATGTGCCTGGACTTAGTATAGTGATGTTGTAGTTCAATAACATCACTGTCCAAGGCACACACTGACCAATCAAGATACAAGAAATTATCTCGCTATTGTATAATTTGTGTTCTGTCAGCCAGGCTTGTGCCAGAGATTGGATAAAGGGGATGGGGATTTGTTTATAAGGGCAGGGGCCAACACTGAAGATGTTATGGAAATCTCCAGTGTTTCTACCTCCATAGCTACCCAGACTGGTCTTTCCTCTCCTTCCATTTGTGTATCTTCATGGAATGCCAGCTGTTCAGCCAGATAATAGCATTTAAAATTTGGTAGATCAAGCCTACATTGTTTGCTTGGCCTCTGTAGGACCTCTTGCTTCACCCTTGCTCTTTTGCCCTGCCATAAAATGTTATTGAGATAGCCTCTTACACTTTGGAAAAATTCTAGAGAGAGTCAAATGGAAAAGACCTGGGACAGGTGCAGTCATTTTTGTAATAGACACATTAAATTTACTTGTCCTATAAAGGACAAAGAGAGAGTTTTCCACCTTTCACATTTGACTTTTAAGATATTCAGTATTAGTTTATACTTAATAGATCACAGATCTGAGATCTTCCTGGACAGAAGCACCCCCAGGAATTTATTTGGGTTAGTTGGGTTCAATTGGACACCTGCCACCTGGAGTGCATGCCCCTCCATTGGCATCCATTCACACTTGGCCAGTTGATTTAGTGGCCAGATATCAGACCATTTAACCAAATATCTAAGACACAACTTTTAATAATTGTTCTGGATGAGCCAAAAAAAAAAAATAGTATGTCATCCGAAAACAGGAAAATTACATGGTGCAAGTCCTGTGCTCCCAGCTGCTCAGCTTTGTCCTGTACCCTCACTGCCACCACCAAGGGATCCACTGTGAGAACACATAGCAGAGGGGAAAGCCTTGACAGGTGCATTGGGACAGGAGGAAGTTGGAGGAGAGATAGCCGTTTGTTAGAATCTGTGCTTTTTTGGGGATTTGTACAGTGCTGCTATCCAGGATTTTATGTGGAAACCAGACCCAAATTTGGTTAGGGTCACGTACATGAAAGGCTACTCAACCTGGTTGAAGGCCTTTTCAGCATCTGGTGCCAGGAGTCCAGATCAAGTGAACCTTCCCCCAGACCAGTGTCATATAGCATTAAGCGTTCAATGGATATTAAATCTGGACTGCACCCCTTTAATAAACCTCATCTATCCTTGCCACAGGAAACTGGGTGGTAGGGACCACATAGGTTAGAGGATTTTCCTGGCTTAGGTTATCACTGTTATAGTGGCCATATATGGTGACTGGGGAAGTTATATTGTCTAACATGCATCTCAGACCATGTTTTGCATTGGTTCTTTGAACTGGGACCAAAAAGTTCTATACAGTTCCACAGGGATCCATCAAGCCCCGCCTTCACCTTGGACAGAGAGAACACTACAAGTCATAGTTCTTGCAGGATGAGATCAGAGACCAAGACCAGGCAGTCCAGTTTAGAGATCTGGGGGATTGGGAGGGGGTTCAGGAAAGTTTCCATGGCTGAAGTGATGTTTGTGATTTCAGTGGTGTAAAGGTGGGAATAGAACTGCTTGAAAGCCTCCCCTGTTAATTTCTGCTCTGTTGTTACTTTGCCATCAGGTTGCTGGATTTTACTAATTGCTTTCTCAGCACCCTTCTTCCTCAGCTGCTACACCAACCACTTTTCCCCTCTATCCCATTCAAAATATTCCCTGGTGAGTGTCAGTAGCAAGTCCCTTACTAATTTAGTTGATGTAAGATGGTTCACCACGCCCTTTGTTTTGTTTTGGTTTTTGTTCGCAGTTCTCCCAAAACTTCAGTGGCTCCATTCTGCATATGCAGTTTTTCTAACACTGCTATTTCTTCTGTGAGATCTCATTATTTTTGGAGTTTCCCCTTTGATTTTTATGAGATTCAGATGAGATTGCTACCCTGTGTATGAAGGTTTTCAAGGCTTTACATCTAATGTTTTTATATGCATCTCCTGACTTACTGTTTTGCAGAAACTGTACATTTGCTTGGGCCATTTGCTTTATGAAGGCCTGTCAATCAGAAGTAGGGGGTCTAGTCTCCATATTTGGGGTTTAGGACAGCCTCCCTCTTGCTACAACCCCACCTTTAGATTTTACTGGTCCATAGGCAGCTGACCTTAGTAACTGAATTAAGGATGAGGAGATTACCACCAGGTGAATTCTTGTGCAGGGACAGTGGGCAAGAGAATAAGAAAGAAAATTATTTGGTGGTGGGGTGAAGGAACCTTCAAATATCCACCAGGGTTTTTTTTCTTTGTAAGAGTTGCAAGTCTTCTAAAATTTTGCAGGGGCACCTGGTCTGAGACGTTGAGCAATCCAGCACTGTGTCCCAGGGAGTGCTGAACTCCCATCCCACAATCACAGGAGAAGGGAAGTCAGCCAATATTCCAAGCAGCTGCTGTGCTAGCAAAGGATCAAGGAACCGGCTGAGGGAGCTAATGGGGAATGTTAGTTGTTTGTGTGGGGAGGAAAGCAGTGGTGTTCTTTAACATAAAGCCAAGGGTCTCTTATTCAAGGTGCTAGGAAGGTTCTTATTTGTAGAGGGAGCAACTGGGGACTGTTTTCTCAGTGTGGGGCATGGAGAGGTTTACCAAGTTCACGTGCTGTAGCAGGTGTTGGGAGGACTAAAGTGTTTGCACAGTGTGGATTGCACAGTGTGATTGACTGAGTTACCTAACCTATCTTTGAAAATGCTAAGTGTGCAAGAGTGGGTCTAGGATTCACAGCAGGAAGAGCATAGCAAATTAATCTAATAGATTTTTCTGATTGGGTGACTAGGGAAGTAAATCAGGGAAGGGTGGTAGACATCGCCTACCTAGATTTCAGCAAAGCCTTCAACACCGTCCCACATAGAAGACTGATTAACAAGATGGGTAGTCTGAGCATGGGAGATAAGGTGGTGAACTGTGCTAGGAAACAAGTTACATTCTGAATCCCTCTGCTAGGCCGGCCATTGCCCGGGGTATCTTACTCCCATCACTAACACATGGTGCTGTTACCTATACCAATGCATCGAAGAGTATCCTATGAAAAATGGAATACTACCTACAATAATATATGTTGATATGCTTCTGCTTTGCCTCAGCTGAAACACCATTGCTTACTATATACTGACCTATGCTGGCCTTCCCCATCAGCCCACTGATTACTTGCCTTTGGGTCACTACTAGATAACATCGTCAGATTAAACACACCCATTTCTCTTGCATCTATGCTAGTCCCCCGTCCTCCTCTTATGTGCTCCAATCTACAGAACTGTCCCTGTTAGCCACCCCTAGATGCAGAACATCAAAAGGTGCCTCAGCCTTCTCTCATCTGGCCCCCAAATATTGGAAGTTGTTACCCCCAAATGTCCATCTGGCACTTAGTCGTGCTGTCTTCAAAAAGCTGCACTATAACCTACTTGTCAAAAATGCCCAGTGCACTTGCTTCAGTCATCCTTAGGCTACATTATTTCTGCAGCTCTATAACCTAATCTACCTTGCTGAGCCTTAATGCTACAGCTATGTTTGTGGTTAACTAGTACTGTCTATTACTTGTCACAATAGCAATTACTGTAAAATGGAATATGCTACTGATTAACTAGCACTGTCTATTACTTGTCACATTAGCACTTACTGTAAAATGGAATGGGCTACTGATTAACCAGTACTGTGCTACTGATTAACTAGTACTGTCTATTACTTGTCACAATAGCACTTACTGTAAAATGGAATATGCTACTGATTAACTAGTACTGTCTATTACTTGTCACAATAGCACTTACTGTAAAATGGAATGTGCTACTGATTTGCTGTATCTCTTGTATCCATTTTGTAGTTGCTCACACTTTTGTGTACAAACTGCTCTTGATGGTTCATTTGTGAAGTGATGTGCTATGATTTCGTGTTTGCTGAATTTCTGACACCGTCACTATTGTATTGTTCTTTATTGTATGTGTGCCTAATCAATTTTATTGTGTATTTCTTTAGTGTATGCATGCCTGTTTAATTGTTGTAACCTCCCAGGTCGTGCCTGAAAATAGTCACTCTCGTGTCTAGTGTGCCTACCCGGTAAACAAAAACTAAATTAATAAATAAAACAGACAGGAGACAGATGGTGGTGGTAAATGGGGTACAATCTCAGTGGGGGCAGGGGGTGACCAGTGGGATACCACAGGAATCCTACTAGGACCAGTCCTGTTCAGTGTCTTTATTAGTGACATTGCAGAGGGGCTGGAAGGAAAGGGCTGCCTGTTTGCAGATGACACCAAGATCTGCAACAGGGTGGATACTCCAGAAGGGGTGCAGAAAATGAAGAGGGACCTGGAGAAACTTTAAAGATGGTCAGAGATGTGGCAATTGAGATTCAGTGTAAAAAAGTATAAAATAATGCACCTGGGTCGAGGGAACCCTGGGAAGAGCTACAGGTTGGGGGGGTGGAGCTGACTGTCACCAAAGAGGAAAGGGACCTAGGGGTTATCATCTCTGATGAGCTTAAGGGATCAAAGCAGTGCACAAAGGCAGCAGGGAGAGCCAGTGGCAGGCTGGGGTGCATAGGCAGGGGTATCACTAGCAGGAGGCCGGAGGTGGTGATGCCATTGTATAAAACATTGGTAAGGCCTCACCTGGAGTACTGCATGCAGTTCTGGAGACCACACCTGCACAAGAACATAGATAAGGTGGAGACTATCCAGAGAAGGGCAACAAAGATGGTGCACGGCATGCACTACAAAACATATGAGGAGAGTCTAAGAGACCCCAATATGTACTCACTGGAGGATAAGAGAGAGCAGGGGGACATGACTGAAACTTTCAAGTACCTCAAGGGCATAAACAGGGTGCAGGTGGGGGACCTTTTCTGATATAGAAAAAGTACTAGAACAAGAGGGCACAATATGAAATTGGAAGGGGGTAGATTAAGAGGTAATGTGAGGAAGTTTTTCTACACAGAAAGGGTAGTCGATGCTTGGAATAGTCTGCTACAGGAGGTAGTGGGGTCAAGTTCAGTGGAGTAGTTTAAGCATGCCTGGGACAGACACGAGGGCAGCTTGAGAGGGGAGGGAGTGATGAAAAGCCATTGATCACATAGGGTCAGTGGCCACATACATTGTATACGGGCAGACTGGATGGGCTTAGCGGTCCTTATCTGCCGACAGTTTCTATGTTTCTATGTATAGTGTTGCACAGCATGGGTTTATGCAGGTGTAAACAGCTGAGTTTCACTGAATTAGACCTGAAACAAGGGTGTCAAAGTGCTTAGAAGGGGTTGAGTGTGTGATTAAACTGATACATTAATACCAAATAAAGGTGCCTTCACAGTGTGTGCAGGGGAGGGAGTTAAAAGTACTCAGTGTCTGTGATGGTGAGCACACAGAGCACAGCAGTTTGAAAACATGACAGAGCTGTAAAAGGAGATTCAAGTTACATGGGTGGTCAAAGTAGGGGGGAAGAGGGCAGCAGCATGGTGAGAGAGGGTTGGAAGATCGTCGAGGTGATCTCGTGACTGCAGCCAAAAAATAGTGAGGCTGCAGTCCTAACACAGATTAACCAGAGGTGCAAGGGATTACATGACTGTAGCTGGTAAATAGAGGCAGACCCCTCCTATAAATTACCCAAAGGTCCAAGTGACCCCTCACATGAATGAACGTGACGAGTACGTGCCACAAAGGAGGAGTGTGGTGCTTGTCTAAGTGACATCTGGGGACATTGGCAGGACGTCTTCAGGGAGGACCATATACTGCAGGCTACACTGCCCAGTGGAGGTCAGGCAAGGTAAAGGTGAGTGCATATAGTTAGCAGGTATGCATTGTCAAGGGGTTGCAGCTGATCCTTATCTTGGAGGAGAGACAGATGGACGGACAGAGGTGCTGTGGGTGCAGGTACAATCAATGAAAGGTAAAAAAAATTATGATGGGAGTGGTGTACAGGTCACCAAACCAGGATCAGAAATGGGATAGGGAACTGGGGACAGTGATTGTGGAGGGGAGAGAAAACCACTACCACCAGGGAATAGTGTACTTTTCATTTTTAGGGACAGCGACTGGTTCTTGGGACAGGGGAGGGACCACTAGACCACCAGGGACATTTGTTATATTACACCAGGAACGGCGATCAGTGATTGGGGAAGGAGAAGGACCATTACACCACCAGGGAAACTATTTTTGCATGCTCGGGATTGCGATTGGCAAATGGCAGCAGGGGGCACTAGACCAGCAGGGACTGTGGCTGCATTGTGCAGGTGCTGGGGGGGGTGCTAAGCCATCCACAGTCTATGTAAATAGGCCCATAATGGGCATGCAAATGCCCACCTAGCGCCTTGCATGCCGAATGGGCTCATTTGCATGAGAGGTTTAGTGAATGGGAAATAGCTCGCCTGCACTATTCTTTGTAGGGCCATGCTCCTGGCTGCATGTCGGGACAGCACTAGTGGGGTTAGTGATGGCTTTCCTAGGTTAGTGCTGCCCCATCCTAGCTCTATTCACAGTCACATAGCACGGTGCATTATCCGACTAGGGTTGTCAGAACTAGTTCTAAAAAGATTCAAACCGTGCTCAAACTCTGGTGTTTGAGTTCTAAATTAGAACTCGAGCACCAGAGGGTTCGCATAAAGGTTTGGATCTTTTTTTTCCCCATCTTGATAAGGGGGACGGGCAGCCAGGGGGACACTGTACTGCCAATGTCAGCCAACAGATCTAGCTAACAGCAGCAGCAGATCTCCAATGAGTGACGGGGGGGGGGTCTGCCTGCTTTGATGGCATCTGCTGCTTAGCAACCAGTTACAACTAATGGTGGTAGAGGTGGGCTTATGGCCTCCTTCCCCAGCCTTTCCGTGTGCTGATTTCCTGTTCTGGGTGTGCCTGCTTGCCCACCACGATGATTGATAGCTGATGGCAGTTGCTGCATTTGGCGCCATCTGCCATTCATTTTGTGGTGGCCTGTGGATGCGCGTGTACTGGGCAGTTTGAGTCTTCTGGACTGCAAGCTACTTTTAAATTGCAGTCGTTGCCGGCGTTGCTGTAGTCCAGTGGGCAGAGGAGGGAGTAATAGCATGAACCAGGCCCCGTCAGTGCTCAAACCCTCACATATTGTTGTAGGAGAGAGGAGGAACAGACGACCTGTCACTCACCTACAGAGTTGACCAGCAGCAGTCACCGTGACTTGTCGGAGTGGCAGGAGAGGGAGCAGGAGTTGCATCGCACTGGGCCTCAGGTCAGCAGCAGCAATCAGTTCTATCTGGTGGGTTTATGTTTGGGCCTTTTGGTGTTTGGAGCTAGGGAGGAGAGGGAACAACGATGAGCGCTGTGCAGCAGGGAAGACGACAGTGATGTGGATGTGGATGCAGCAGTACAGAGGCAACAGGCATACAATTAATCAGTCATATGCAAATTGCTTTGCATGAAGCAGAACTAAACCCAGCAGTACAGGAAAAGGCTTTGGGCAAAGTGCACTAAATTATAGGTGTGTGGGAACTCGGTGGGGGGCAGGAGAAGGTGCATTGGAGGTTCAGGAAGGCATTGTAGGAAAGGTACAGAGAAGGGATATGACAGACATGGTGATGGGGTTGGTGTAGTGATGTTTATATTGACCTCAGTGTCAAGCGTCTGGAATATTTTGTGTACTCTAGTTCAAGTCGTTCCTGGAGAAAGGCAATTATGCTCTTGTTATTAGGTATTTGCAAGGAGCAACTAAGAAGGTGGAGGACTAGCCAGGAGGAGTGGGCAATAGCTACTGTAAATACATTTCCATTTGATTCACAGACGTTGTACAAGGCATGGATGGCTGCAGTGCTGTTCACCAGAGTACCTCAGCCTTATAATTGAGTGGTTGCCAGCTAGTGAAAGAATAAAGTTCAGACTCCCCCATTATTCAGTCTTTGATTTTGTGAGACGATGGTGCAGCTGTTGTGCCATGTGTGTTTTGGTGGTATAAACACCTGCCCTCTGTGAACTGGACTGAAACTTCATGACTCATTTTGTTTTGCACTCCAAACAGCTATTGGAGTGGCTGTTAGTCACTACTGACCGGGGCACAATTCCAACCTGTGCCCCAGAAGTGACGGGGTCTGTATATAACTTACAAACTCCTCCAGCCCCTCGTGGAGACTCTTTTGTATTTTGCTTTTCTGCTATTGAAGCTGATAGAGTGGTTAATAATTTGCAGAACCACTGAGCTGAAATACAAATCCTCCCCCAATTCAGTGTTCACTGATGTTAACATCTAAAAGGCAGTTCAGTGCTTAGTTATTTAAATCAGTGACCCATCTGTCAAGCTTTGAAGTTGGAGTTAGTCATGTAAATTTGGATAACTTGTTTAACTGGGTCTTAATTTTCTCTGCATTAAGTGCTAATGACGCCTGGGGAAAAACTTTCAAAACAATAATATTAAAACACAGTTCAGCCACGCCATACTGTGTTTTTTATTGGTGAATTTGTTTCTTATGAAAGGTACCAAACTGACAGCAATGGAGTGTGCAGCCTTATGTTAAAAAAACACATTTTATGACTGATCACATTCTGAAGATGGTGTTGATGTAGCTGATAGATTATTTACTTACTCATTATCAAAAAAATAAACAATCTGTGTGTTGTGTCTTGTGCAACTCCGTCTCCTACGTGGCATACTGGCCATCATCCATGTGTCCTTTGACAGCTGCACTGTACCATGTGCGTGTGTGACTCCTACATGGCATACTGGCCATCATCCTGCTGTTTACACTTTGACTGCTGTACTGTACCCAAAATATCAAAGTCACACATGATCATTTCTCTCTCCCCTTACATTGAACAGATTTCTTTTTGTCCTCATTTTCAGGTGTATGGCTCTGGTTTCCTTTCTCCTTGACCTACAAGGTCTTCTTATCAAGTCTGTCTGTTAGTCTATCAGCCAGTTCAGGAGAAATGGGTGTTTTTCTTCTAATTATAAAAGTCACTGCTTGTTGTTTTTGCACCATTTATCCTCTGTAATCTGAGTTGTTATCGCTGCCTCAGCGCAGTTTACATTGTACCCCTATTGACCTCATACTGAGGTTTTGTACAGGCATGTTGGACTCATGTTTTGACCTTTGTCTATTCATCACTGTGTAATAGATACTAATGTCTATATACATTTATGGCTGTTGAACTATGTTGGTGCCACCTTGTGGCCTGGGTCGTGTCTGAAAACAGTCCACTGGATCAGCACACTTACCCAGTTAACAAAGACATAAATAAATAAAATGAAGTTATCTTCATTATTGGCAGCGTGTGCTCAGTTTTTTCCCATTATTTGTTTAGCCATTTTTCCCCATTTATGCCCACCCTCATGTCCTTGGCATGAGTGTGCGCATGTGGAGGCATGCATGCACCATACACTGCGGGACACCCCAGCCTACCAGTCTCCCTTACCCACCTGTGCCACCACCGGACCTCCAACCAGAGGTAACGGGACTGTGCCCCCCCTTCCCAGGAGAGGAGAGCTACTGTTAGGCAGCTCGATCCTGCTCCCAACCTCCCCCCCATGCATGCTCCCCGACGAACTGAGTCCATTCCCCATCCTGAATCACCGGTGTAGCACGAGGTGTGGCGTCCAGTGCCTCAACTCTCAGCGCCACCAGGCTGGTGCATGTGTGTTCAATTTCATGTGTATTTCAGTATTATCTTCATTATTGGCAGCACAATTAAAAAAATAGGGTTCAAGTCCTAAAAAGTGCTAAAGAAAATTAGAACCCTAGAGCTTTTTAAAAAGTTCTAGATTAGAACTAGAACCAAGAACTTCAGAGAGTTCTAACAACCCTATATCCGACTGTGAATAACAAGATTTCCCACCTGCGCATCCACAAAGCACAGCGCAAGCTTATGTGCTGTGCTTTGTGAGTTTTTGTGAATCCTGCCCCAGAAGTCTAGTGTTGTCAGGCACTGGAAAGAAAAAGATCATTCCATCACCTCTTTGAGTTTTTTTGGCTTTGAGAGGGTATTTACGCCTAGAAGAAGTGATAGTTGGGACCATATATTACTAGAGAGGGAAGCTATATGGATACAAGATTTGGAACTTTGTCCCAATTGTATGGACTTAATGAACCTATAGACTGGGAACTGATATGTTTCACAGAGAGGGTCATGGCAGAATGGAATGCTCTACCAGAGGAGGTTGTAGTCTGTAAGACAATGGGTAGTTTCAAAAGGGGATGGGACAAGGTGAGAGGGGAGAAATTGAGAAGGGGGGCCGAGGCAGCTGCAAAGTGAGGGTGCTAACTGCACACTCGAACAGATTTGATAGACTAGGTGGCCTATTTCTGCTAGCACATTCATACAGCATGTTTGTGTGATATTACAGTACCTGTTTCCTGTTGTCATAATGTTGCCAACTGCTGTATTGCTGTCATTAATCAACCCTTAGGCTGCCGGTAGAATTAGAACGTATAGAAATTTTGAACTGATGTATCAGTCCGTGGCCCTGCAAGGGTTAATCTCACTGATGATTGTATTTTTTGTGTTTACATTTTGTGTTTTTGTTTGTCAGAACATTATATGACTTTTTTGGTTTTTATAAATAATATTTACTCTAACCTTTTGCCCTTGCTATATAATATTTTTTCTGTGCTTTGATTAATTTGATTATGCCTGTGGCCCTGTCTGTGTATTAGCAGTGGAGGATCTGTGTACACTTCACTATATAATGTTGACTCATTTGTAGCCTGACCCCACTTAGCCTTTGTGGTCTTGTGTCTGAAAAATTTGAACTGTGGTAAATGTCTTTTTACAGCCTTTATCTGTTTCTAATTAGAAGGTTTTTAAATTAGTTTTAAATGTGAAGCTGGTTATAAGATTTGACATGTCAGACGACAAGACTCCAAAGGCTGGGGTCAGCTCGGTCATCTAGGAGCCCTGGATGCTTGGGGCTTGCTATCTGAGAGCACTAGGTGCTCATCCTCAGGTGCTCAGTGAAATGATGTCGCTGCTGCTTTGAGGCAGCAAGTTACTTATAAGGAGTGGCTGGACAGTACTGAGACAGCACACTTTTCTGACACAGATCTGGATTTTGGAGATTTTGAAGACTTCTATGAGAGGCTGAGTATGTTTTGGAAAATGCTTCATTTTAAAACTTGTGAGTAAAACTTTTTTTGAAATGATATGGGCATTTTGGGCTTTCTTGCTCAATTGCCACATAATGAATATTGTGATTCACGAGAGATTGTTAGAGCTATGTTTTAGGGGTAACACATGGTTTCTTATGAAATTATACTTATGTATACTATTCTGATATTTGTCATGTAGGTCCATTCTCCTTGAAAAAGCCTAATTGGTATGTGAAACGTTGGAATTTTAAGATGGCCAGTTTACCTGAATGAAATTATTTATTTATTTATTTAAGTATTGGTAACTGGGATATGCACACTGAGCTGAGGCTCATTTCCAAGTGGACCTGGGTATAAGACAAGTACAGGGAGGCAAAACAATTGGATATGGTACAATATAAAATAGTTTTGTGCAAATATAGAATACAAAATAGTAAAACAGGAGTATATAAAATAGCAAGGGAATTATTATAATGGTGGGCATCACAGTGCAGGATAGTAATATGGGAATATGTACAGCATCAAGGGTAACATAGAAACTTAGAAACATAGAATTTGACGGCAAATAAGGACCGCTTGGCCCACGAAGTCTGCCCATTTCCCTACCTACTGGATAAGCTGCAGATCCTAGTTAACCAGCAGCCTACTTCTTCCTACCCCCAACCCCTAGAATGGCCTTATGACTGTCCCATGCATGCTTGAATTCCACCATGTTTTTGACTCCATAACCTCCTCTGGAAGGCCGTTCCATGCATCCACAATCCCTCTCTATGAAAAATACTTCTTTAAATTACCTCTGAGCACTCCCCATCATCTTCAAATTGTGCCCCTCTTGTTCTTGCACACCTCTTTTTGAAAGATGCTACCCTCTTGGACTTTGTTGATTCCCTTGAGGTACTTGAACGTTTCTATCATGTCCCCCTTTCCTCGAGGCTATACATATTAAGCTCCTTTCGTCTCTCTTCATATGTCTTCCAGTGCAGACCCTGCACCATTTTAGTTGCCCTCCTCTGGACAGCTTCCATCCTGTCTATGTCTTTGCAGAGATTGGGTCTCCAGAACTGCACACAGTACTCCAGATGGGGTCTCACCAGCTGTCTGTACAGAGGGATAATAACTTCCTGTTTTCTACTGGTGATGCCTCTCCCTATGCATCCCAGTATCCCCCCAGCCCTCCTTGCTGCCCTCTCACATTGCTTGCCCACTTTTAGGTCATTTGATATGACTACCCCCAGGTCCCTTTCCATTTTGTTGTTGTTAGTATCTCACCCCCATTGTTGTCTCTTCCCTGGGTTTTGTTTCCCAGGTGCATTACTTGCACTTCTTAGCATTAAATCTAAGCTGCCATACATTTGACCATTCCTCTAACCTTGCCAAATCCCTTCTCATCCTTTCCACCCCATCATGTGCATCAACTCTGTTGCAGATCTTTGTGTCATCTGCAAAGAGACATGCTTTTCCTTCCAGTCCCTGCAATGTCGCTTATAAGGAGCATTAGAAGGGACCAGTCTAATACTGAACCCTCAGATTTACTAGTAACCCCCTCTTTTCTCTTTCCTGAGTGGACTCCATTACTATTATTCTCTGTGTCCTATTCTCCAGCCAATTCCTTTACTCCAGGCTGTCATCTTGGGGCCCACTCCAGGCTGGCTAACTTGTATATTAATCTTTTGTGTGGACTGTGTCAAATGTCTTGCTAAAGTCTAGGTAGGCCATGTCCACAGCCCTCCTGATCTACTACTTGGTCACCCAGTCAAAGAAATCTATCAGATTCGTCTAGCATGACTTTCCCACTGTGAATCCATGCTGCCTAGGATTCTGTGGCCCTCTGGCCTCTAGATACTCAACAATTCTTTCCTTCAGAAGTGATTCCATCATTTTCCCTATCACTGAGGTTAAACTAACAGGTCTGTAGTTTTCTGCTTCTGCCTTGCTCCCACTTTTGTGAAGGGAATCACATCTGCCCTCCTCCAGTCCTCGGGTACCACCCCATCCTCCCATGATTTGTTAAAAGGGTAGTCAGTGGTGTCACTAGTTCTACCCTTAGTTCTTTTTAGAATTCTGGGATGAATCCCATCGGCCCCATTGCTTTGTCCACCTTCAGTTTTAAGAGTTCTTCAGAACCCTTTCTTCTGTAGATGGGCTGGTATCAATTTCTGTATCCAGAGTGTTTCTACTGTTTGTTTTAGGTACCTCCCTCTTCATTTGTAAATACTGAGCAAAAATATTTGTTTAGTATCTCTGCCTTTCACAGTCTCCCTCTGCCACCCTCCCTCCCTTTATTAAGCCTCACTATTCTCTCCTTGAGTCTTCATTCGCTCCCTGATGTACCTATAAAAGGTTTTATCCCCCTTCTTAACTGAGTTGGCTATCTTTTCCTCAGTTTGGGCCTTTGCTGTTCTGACTGCCTTCCCAGCCTCCTTTTGCTTTAACTGATACAGTTCTCTGTCCTGCTCCTTCTGCGATTCCTTGTACTTCCTGAATGCTTTCTTTTTCTCTTGAACCTTCACTGCCACTTCCTTTGAGAACCATAGTGGTTTCTTACATCGTTTAGTTTTGTTTATTTGCTTCACACAAAGGCTCGTTACCTCTGTGATGATGGCAGTTTTTATTATTCCCCATTGTTCTTCCACTCCTCCTTCCTGCCCATTTGCTAGTGCATTCCTTAGGCATGCACCCATTTTGGCAAAGTCAGCCCTCCTAAAGTCCAGTACTTTTGCCTTTGTATGGCTTGACTCTATTGCTGTGTTTACTGTGAACCATACTGTTCGATGGTCACTAGTTCCCAGATGGCTACCCACTTCTACATCTGTGATCCTTTCTCCATCTCCATTTGAGAGAACCAGGTCTCACACATGCTCAGGTCAGGCAGCTTTGTCCTACCCACCTACTGTTTGTCTCAGTTTGTCTTTCCCATCGTTTTGTTTTGTTTATTTGCTTCACACAAAGGCTCGTTACCTCCGTATTTACAAATGAAGAGGTGGAGGTACCTAAAACAAACAGTAGAAACACTCTGGATGCACAAGTGCAGTGTCACAGGTTTACTGCATGGCAAAAGGGATTAACTCCAATTGAAATTGCATTGTTTGCTGCAGTAACTCTATTGCAGAATTCTGAAGTGCTGTGCTTCATCCTGGTGGACTTCACTATACATTTAAAGTGCATCATGGTACAGGATGGGAGGTGAAGAAGAAGACTTACTTATTCGTTTGTAAGTAGACAGTGTAGATTACATAGTTATGATACAGGAAGCAAGGTAACAGGGAGGTCAGATCAGGGGACTGGGATGCCTTGTGAGGAAAGGAAGGAACGCACTGTAGAAGGGGAGGAGGTTGGCTGGGGGGGTGCAGAAGGGGAACAGAGGAAGGTGAGTGACAAGAGCAGCTAGTGGAAGGAACCATTAGGAGTAGAGATTTCAGGGCAGTGGGAATAGGGGAGTGGCAAATGGAACAGGGAAGCTGATTCTAGAGGTGGGGGAGATGGTAGGACAAAGCTGCCTGACCTGAGCATGTGTGAGGCTGGGAAATGAAGAATGTTCGGGCATCCCTAGATCAAAGGGAGTATGTGGATGAGCTAGCTGGGGATAGGCAGGAGTTGAGGTAAGTGAGGAGTGTCCCAAACCAGAATTTGGTGATAAAGGTGAGGCTATGGACCTGGCGCCTGGTGGGTAGAGGCACTAGGCATAGGGGGGAGGAGTAGAGGAGACAATGGTGAGTGGGGGGGAGGATATGGCAAACCAACAGAATGAATTTAGTAGAGTATCTAGTCTTGCAAGGGAGGTTGTAGGTGCAGAGCCATAGACAATATCGGCATAGTCAATTATGGATAGAATAGTTTTGGTGACCAGATCACAGTGTGTTGGTCTAGGGAGGCAGTCTTTGTGGCAATAGAGGGCCCCAAGTTTAGGATGAAGTTTGATGCAGAAGGAGTTGATGTGGGCAGAGAAGTCTAGGTTGCTATCCAGCCATACACCAAGATATTTGAAAGATTTGACTACGTTTAAGGGGGAGCCATTAAGGGTGATAAATGTTGGGCAATTCTGAGGTTTGGGCAGTCTCTGCCTAGAACCAAAGAACATAGTCACTGTTTTTTTTTGAGTTTAGTTTTAGTTGGTTTTACCAGAGCCAGTGCTGCACTTTATCAATGTCATACTGCAGGGGGGCAGTCACATCGGCGCGGGTAAGACCAGAAAGGTAAATAACAGTGTTGTCCACATACATATGGATTCTGGAGGGAGAGCAGATGGATCGGAGGTCATTTATGAATAAAGAGAATAGAATGGGGTCAAGTATTAAACCTTGGGGGACAGTGGTGTGGATAGGGAGGGGCAGGGAGATGGCACCTCTGACTTGTACAGATTGTTGTCTGTTATGAAGGTAAGATCAGAGCCAATTTATGGCAGACGGAGCCAAACTGGAAGAGTGAAGCTTTTGTTTTAGAAGGTGGTGGGAGCCTGAATCAAATGCCTTTGCCAAATCCATGAAAACAACAGCAGTGACTTGGCCTTTGTCCATTGCTGACTGGATATGGTCAATGACTCAAAGGAAGGAGAAGACCATGGAATGCTGCTTCCTTAATCCAGACTGGAAAGGTGAGAGACTATCCAAAACAATAAGTTGTTCCACGAGCCTAGAATAAATGAGACTCCTGGAGTTTGATGAGGGATCGAAGGGGAGAGATGGGCCTATAGCTGCCAGGCAAAGTGGGATCTCTGCCTTTGTGGAAGGGGAGCACCTTGGCATGTTTCTAGGCTTGGGGACAGAGCTGGTAGTAAGGGGGAGGTTTAGGAGATGAGCAAGAGGGCAACGATATTGAGTGCTGATATACAAAGAATCTTGGGGTGTAGGCTGTCTGGGCTGGTTTTGGTAGGGTTAAGTGACATTAGTGCCTGGTAGACCTCTTATGTGAAGATAGAAGGGAAGATGAAACCAGTGCCAGAAGGAGTGGGAGGTGGTTCTGCTAAGGTAGGAACTGAATGATAGGGGAGGGCACAGGTTGGTAAAAAGGAGTTGAAGCAGTCAGCGATAAAGGCAGGATCAAATATTGTAGAGCCTTCTAAATTTAGAACTAGGGGGGCTTGAGAGACAGGTGGGTCTAGGAGGGAATCGATAACTTTCCAGAAGTTAGCTGGAGAGTTGGAACTTGCCTGCAGTTGGGACTTGAAGAAATTTGATTTGGCTTTCTTTTTTTTTTTTAACCCTGTTTTTATGCCCCCATCTTAGGAGGGACACTTAATTCCTCCCCTGAACCAACCTTTTTCTCTTGTCATGGTGCCAGCACAGTGGAGTCTGCTGCGGCCATCCAGGACAAACCACGATGGTTTCATCACCTAGGAGTAAGTGAGTTTTTTTTCCTTTTTTTATGTTCTCCCCAGATATCAGCGCGCAATGGGGGCCAATGAGCTAGGAGGCATGTTGAGATGCTCCTCCTGCTCTGCCCCCTGCTGACTTCTACCCAATGTTCTTGCTGCTGCCCCAATCTATCGCACCTTCCACCCGGGCTCCCCTAGGTGGTGGTATTGCAGAGGGAATGTGCAGTAATCCCCCCAGGAGGAGAGTTGCCATTGGGTGCTCCATCCTTCTCCTCCCTGGCCGACCCCCGGCAACCCGTGCTCGCTCCCGAACACTGGTCGCCAGCATGGAGCGAGGTAAGGCATCCAGCACCTCAACCCTCAGTGCCATCGGGCCAGCCCCTATTTGGCCTTTCTGATGGCCTTTGTGCAAATATTTCTATGGGAATTGTAGAGTTGGAGATGAGAGGGTAGGAGAGAATCCTTGAAATTTGCCCATAGTTTGTCCCAGGTTCTACACAAGGTAAGGAAGTCCAGAGTTATCCAGGAGTGGTGGTGATGTTTTACTCGTGCCTTATTTAGGGGAACATGGATATCCCAGATCCAAGTTAAGGTATCAGAAAAAAATCAGCAGCGCTGTGTCTATATCATAGGCAGAAAATATGGGAGACCGGTCTGCTTGGGATAGGTCCTGGAGGAGGGAATAGGAGTCTAGGTATCATAGAGAGTGATGTCATATATATCTTGGGGGAGACTGGAGAATAGAAGCTTTTCTGACACAGAACATGATACAATGATCACTGAGGGCATCAAGGAGTATGCCAGCAACAGAGATGCAGTTGGGGTGGGATGTGAGCACCCAGTCGAGAAGAGAGTGGTTTGGAGATTTGGGATTTAGAAGTGTTGGTTCAGAGATCATCTGGATGAGGTTGAAAGATTCAGTTTTTAGGGTAGTGGGTTTGGGGTGGGAGGGGGGAGAGCCAGTCCAGGTTGAAATCACTGAGCAGGATGAGCTCACCCTTGTCTGTGAGGGAAGAGATTCAATTCAATTACATTTTTATTTTACCACGAAATACACCATTGAGGAAGCTCATTTGCAAGGTGGTCCTGGAAGGACACAATCAAGATTCAAAAGCAATACAAATTATGAATCAGAACAATGCACTGTACATATGATGACAATATAGGTTATACAAGGCGTGTACCTAACAATGAGATCTAGATTTGGTTTGACAATAACAGATGCAATAGCAATACTAATTACAAAACAGAACAATGCACTGTACATATGATGACAATATAGGTTGAACAAGGAGTGTTTCCTACAAGGAGATCTAGAATTGGCTTGACAATAACAGGCACAATAAGATAGGACACAAGAATTCAGGGAGGTTCTTAAGAGACAGAAGTGAGGGTGGAGACGACAGGGAATGCAGGCAAGAAAAGAGCAGAAGAGAAGGGTGATATAGAAAATTATGGACAATGGGAGAATAACATGGTGCTAAGGGATAGATAGTAGTGCTGCAAGGAAGGGGTGGCTGAAGGGGGGCAAAAGAGGCAAGTGCTGAGTGTCACAAATGAACTCAGCAGGTCAGGCCTTCTGCTCCCACAGTGCCAATCTCTGAGCACAATAGTGTGAACAGGTAACAGACAGGGTAACCCTGCTGTCTGCTTTTGGGTCTGAATCCCCTTTAGTCTCAAGTTCTGGGGGGATTCAAACTGTGAACCTTATGCTAGTGTTCCCAATGTACAGGCACAGATATGTACCCTCTTCCGGGATTGCTGTACAATCTTTCACCAGGGGTACCCAGCCAGGCTTCCAAAATGAACCCTTTTAACTCTATAAGGGACCTTAGGTACGGTCCTGCCCACTCAGCCT
Source organism: Neoceratodus forsteri (assembly GCA_016271365.2). Taxonomy (NCBI): domain Eukaryota; kingdom Metazoa; phylum Chordata; order Ceratodontiformes; family Ceratodontidae; genus Neoceratodus; species Neoceratodus forsteri. The sequence goes on along the minus strand of CM057459.1, from coordinate 695,179,183 downwards.
GCAGCTTGTCTTTCCAGACCAGAATAAGGACCATGACTTCCTGACCCACCGTGTACGAGTGAGCTCTGGCTCTGTGGTCGTACCACACTTTTTGTTTCTGTTGGGCAGCTGCCAGGTTGCTCTGGGCTGTCCCCATAAGCTCCTTCAGCCTTTCCCTAAAACTAAGGACATAATCCACTATGGGAGTGCCCTGGGTGGCGTGCTTGCCTTCCCAGTCCTCCTGGATCAAGTCTAGGGGCCCACGTACCCGGGTTCCATATAAGAGCTTGAAGGGGGAAAATCTTGTCAACTCTTAGGGCACCTCCCTGAATGCAAACAGGTGGGGAAGGTATTTCTCCCAGTCCCTCCCATGCCGTTCAGCAAACACTTGGAACATTGACTTCAAGGTACCGTTAAATCTTTCCACAAGCCAATTGGCTTGTGGTTGATAAGATGTCATGTGCCTCTGCACCACAACACACTCCTCCCACAAACATTTCATCAAGTCCAACGTGAAGGAACCCCCTCGATCGGTGATAACCTCCTACAGAAACCCAACATGGGATAAAATCCTAAGTAAGGCATCTGCCACTTTGTCTGTCCTCAGTGAGGCTAGGGTGACTGCCTCTGGATACCGGGTGGCATAATCTACCACAGTCAGGATGAACCTCTTCCCGGAGGAGCTGGGGGTATTTAAAGGCCCCACAATATCCATTCCCACCCTCTAGAATGGTTCCTCCACTATGGGCAATGGAATTAGGGTGGCTTGTGATTTCTTACCCATCTTCCCTATTTCTTGGCACCGGTGACAAGACCTGCAATACTCCTTCACCTGCTGGGTGAAGTTGGGTCAATAGAAATTCTGGGCCAACAGCTGCATAGTGCATGCAATTCCCAGATGACCAGAAAAGAGAATATCGTGTGCAGTCTTGAGCAACTGCTTACAGTACCCCTGGGGAACGACAAGCTGCCTGCCTTTCACCCCCTCCCTCTGTCTTCACATCCTGAGTATACATCAGTCCATTTTCCCAATAAACCTTATGTTTACCGTCACCTCTCTGTGCTCTGTCAGAGTCTGCCCAAGCCCTCAGCTTCTCTAGATTAGGGTCACTTTTCTGAGCGGCTGCAAACTCCTTACACATTCCCAAGTCATGGGACAGGTCCCCTTCAGTCTCTGAGCTAGGGTCCCTAGCACTGGCATCAGGGCACTCTCGATCACTGTCATCCCTAACCCCTGACAATGGGTCACCCCTCCTTCTTCTGAGTAACCCTCCGTAGCTGTGTGGTTAACTGCTACTGGAGAAATTTCTACCCCCTTTTCATTAGTCTCCATATCAGGAGACACAGGCTGGGGAACCAGCCTCCCAGTGGTTTCCACAATGGGTTCTATGGTGTCCGGGGAACTACAATTTCCCAGTCCCACTTGGCTATGGGTAACTGCACACACCATCCTCTGTTTGAGATTATTGCCAAGGATGACATCAACTGCTAACATTTTGGCTATAACCACCTGTTGCACAATTCCCCCTGTTTCACCCCAGTCTAGGAGAACACTAGCGAGGGGCAATGTTTTCTCCTCACCAGTGAAGCCTTGTACAGTTACAGATTTATTAGGTGTAAACAGACCAGGCTCTACCAGATCCCCTTTTACCAACGTCAGGGAAGCCCCTGTGTCTCTTAACCCTTGTGTTTGTACACCATTCACCGTGACTGGGTGCATGTGTTCCCTCATATTCACAGGCATGCTTCCAGGAACACACAAACAACCCACTTCTTTCCTAGTCCCATTTTGTGTATTGCTCATCCTTTTGGGACACTGTCTGGCAATATGCCCAGTTTATTTGCAAACCCAACATTTGTTTTTTTCTCAGAAGAATCTTTTCTTTGAAACTTGGGGCTAACTGGTTTCAGTGGCAGCAGTAAGGGTTTTAGCTGCCCTGAAGGTGCACTTTTCCCTTTCTGTGCTGCCACACCCACCCGCTTCACTCTCAGAGCAGGTCTGCTCTTGGCATAGTAGTCCAAGAGTTCAGTAGCCTCTTGCACTGTTTTGGGATCTCAATCCTCCAGCCAGGTTTTCAGCTCTGCTGGGCATGCCCCAAAAAACTATTCTAACAATATAGCATTTTAATTTTATCTACAGAGTTTGCTTCACTTCCTTCACACCAACGTTTTAAACACTGACGTTGTTTCGTGGCTAGCTCCTCATAGCTCATGTCAGGGCTTCTCCTGAGCTTACGTAATTTAGCTCTGTATGCTTCTGCAGTTAAATCAAACTTTTTTTAAAGTTCAGCTTTAAGTTTGCAGTAATCATTACCGTCCTCATTGTCCATTTGACCCAATGCATCCTAAGCTTTCCCGGTAAGTAGTGGGGATAGCTGGAAGCTCCAGGACCCTCTAGGAATATTTGCCTGAATACAAACTTTTTCAAAGGAATTTAAAAAGGCATCCATATCCTCCCCCTCTTTAAATTCAGCTATAAATTGGAATTTAATTTGTAACCCAGTCCTGTAGTTCCAGTTAAACCCAAGCCACTTACCTGCTCTGGTGCTGGTAATTGGAGTCGTAGCTTCTCCAGTTCATGTTGCCTCTGGTGTTCACACTCCTCTTGGTCCACCTCTCACTGTTCATGGTCCGCTTCTCACCGCTCTCACTCCCTCTTCTCCTCTGCAGCTCGTTGTTCTTGCTCAGCCTCTCTCTGTTCTCGCTCCCTCTTCTCCTCTGTGGCTCGCTACTCTCACTCAGCCTCTCTCTGGAACTCCAGTTCTATTCTGCACAACTCAGTCTGCAGCCTGATTGCTTCTGGCTCCAGAATGCTGGTGACCTTCCCCTGCTGCTGTGGCCCTGGGCTTGCACTGGCCCTGCTGTCCTCCTCACCAGAACTGGACACTGCACTGGCTGCTGGCCCCTCCATGCCCAAGGTTTGGTTCTTTACAGTCACATTCTGTGACTCAATGCTCTGGGCATCTGCTGCCATCAGGGCATCCATGAGGTTCTGCTTGGTGGCTCTCCCCTCATGCAGGACTCCTCTGTCCTGGCACAATTGCCTCAAGTAGTCTGCAGTGTACCCATTGTAGTTGGAAGCCATTTTCTTCCCTAACTATGGCTACTCTAACTTGCACTTTAGAAAAAAAAATAAAACAGGTAGGAACTTGACTGTAAGCAAAATTATATAGATCTGCTTTCTTTTTTAAAAATAATCACTGCCTTATTTTGCAAGTAAGCTGTACAGTATTAAGCTGACACACTGAACAGTTAAAGCTTGTGTTACCAAATTTTTCACACCACTGCCAAACAAATCTGTCACAAATGCACTCAGCAGGTCAGGCCCTCTGCTCCCACAGTGCCAACCTCTGAGTGCAATAGTGTGAACAGGTAACAGACAGAGTAACCCTCCTTTCTGCTTTTGGGTCTGAATCACCTTTAGTCTCAAGTTCTGGAGGGATTCAAACTGTGAACCTTATGCTAGCATACCCAATGTACAGGCTCAGATATATACCCTCTTCAGGGATTGCAGTACAATCTTTCACCAGGGCACCCAGCCAGGCTTCCAAAATGAACCCTTTTAACACTATACGAGACCTTAGGTATATTCTTACCTTTTTACTCAAGTTCAGTGACACCATCAAGCTGTTGAGCAGTTGTCAGACTTAACCATCTATACGTCACATGCAAAAAGAGCTAGCAGACACCCAGGCAGTCTTTTGAAAAAAAATATACTTTACTAAATGATGATAAAAATATGAAAAATGTAAACACAGAACAATACATCAAAGAACTCGCAATCACATAAAAGAACAAGGGAAAAGTACAAAACATAATCTCCTATCACAATACATTTAGACCCTTTCTATCTAATGTATTACCTCTGTAAGTGCCTAAGTTAGATTAGAGAACTCAGAGTCCCAAAATAATATGAAATATTCCCCAGTTACAAGGGTACATTTCAATGCCATTTCCCCACCCCCTTGGTAAGTCATCTAGCTCCTCCTTTTAGAATCAAAAAAATACAAACATGATGTCCTATCAGGAGGTATATGAAATAATGTGACATCAGCAAAAACTCATTTCCCAAATTATGAGTCTTTGATCAACCAGTTCATTTAAGGATTTACAACCCTGCAGTCCATCACCCAGGTGTGAGATAGCTGACAGGAATCAGCTAACTGATGTCCTGTCCTGTAATAAAATGTATATTTAGTTTCCCAGCTTCAAAGCATGAGGTCATAAAAAGGCATAAAAAGCAATTTCTCAAGGAAGTTAATTACGTTACAGAGATCTCCTGGTCAGTTTACCCATGGAAGCCCAGGCTATCTTATGTGGGACAATCACATACTATATTTTTGTATTACAAATATCATAGTATAATCATAACCAGCTGGCCATGCATCACACTGAGTAGAAAGGTGCAGGAGATGGTGGCAATGCACTCTACAATGGAGTTGTGGGCTACTTTGAAAGAGCAGTATAGTACTCAAATATAGATTGGAAGAGTGGAGGGAAGAGAGAGGAGGACAATGAGAAGCTCATGGGAGATGGGGTGGGTTTCACGGTGGAAGATGGACCATGAGAGAGATTGCCTAGTGTAGATTGTAACATGTCCTCCACGTTTACTGCAGTCCTAGCAAAGTAAGTTAAAATCGGTGATGGAGAGGGTTGAGTCTGGGATCCTGGCAGAGAGCCACGATTTAGTCACACAGAAAATATCAGGGGAGTGTTGCGTGATCCAGACTTTGAGGGTATCCATTTTGGGTAGGAGGCTCCTTGCATTTAGATGGCATATACATAGGCCCTTTGGCAATACAGAGGGAGTGGTGCTTTGTGGGGGATCTGGGTTTAATTCGACATCCCCAGAGAGGAGTAAGAGGAGTAGGTAAAGTGAAAGTTGGGGAGGGTACTTAGACCTTCGGGGGATGCATGAGTGGGGAAGGGGTGAGGAGCAGAGTAGAGCCTCGAGACTTAGAGAGGAAGACGAAAGGAAGCTAGGGTGTGTAGGTGAGGGTGGAGGGAAGAGGGAAGGAGTAGGCAGCAGGGAAGTGCAGGGAGACTAGGGGGAATTGGAGAAGATGAAGACAGGGGACTATGTGTGTGGTGTAAACTGATCAGGAGGGCAAGGGGAGAGAGAGGAGGGGTAGGTAGCAGATGAGGGAGAGGGGAAGGGCAAGTGGAGGCAAACCGAATTGGGATTAGGGAAAAAGGGAAGTGGATGGGGGGAAGAGGGTGGAGGTTTGCAGAGAAGAAGGCAGAGAAAGATTAGCGAGAGCGGGTGCATAGTACAGTGAGTGAGGAGGAGGGAAGAAGTGAAAATAGGGGTCTGAAGTTAGAGTAAGTAGGGGGTCTGGTTTTGCAGGAATAGGGAAAGAGAAAATTCTTTAGCAAAATGAGAGAAGTCACCCTTTCCAGTCACTAGGTGGCAGTATAGCAAGAACAGGGTGGGGGGAGTGGCTGAGGAAGCTATTAGTTTGATCTCTACCTGCACTCTTGTTGGTAGTCTAGCCTAATGGGCAGAGGCACCTGGCTGTAGAATGGGGTTTGAGTCCCAAGGTCTCCACACACATGGCGATGTGACTGAGTTAGAAGAACAATATAAATCCGGGGGGTAGCAGACAGATCAATTTAGGCAGGCAGAGTATATAAGGGGAGAGGTTCCAGTGGAAGGGTCCAAGAATGTTACAGGTAGGGGTGCAAAGTGGGCTGATTGGTTCTAGTAGTACCTTTAAGATAGCACCACCCCCCAGGAGGGTCATTGGGGTGGGTTGGGTGAAGAGGCTAACAGTGCTGTGTGAAGCATGCATGATGTAACATAGAGCTGTTGAATCTGGAGGAAATTGTGACTGGGACTGTATATCTTGAATCATGGAGGCTCCATTCCAGTCAGCAGTAGAGGTGTGCGGAGGGAGGGGATGCTGCTCTGGTCCTCACCCAGCATGGTGCAAGATGGACACTGCCTTGAATCGTGGAGGCTCTGTTCCAGCTGGCAGGAGTGCAAGGAATGGAAATAAAGTGATAGAAGATATTAGCAAATGTGCACTTTTTGAAGTTTGAAAGTTTTTTTCATTTTGGGCTTTCCAATTGCAGACCCAGAGTGCACATGCGATCTTGAAAATAACCCCTGAAAAGTTTAGGAATCATCCTTTCTTGCTGCTATTTAGGGCTAAAGGATAGACACAATCTGTGTGCAAGACACAGTGGGGGAGGGATTAGGATTGGAGTGGTCTGCATACCTCAGCACTGAGGGAGAAGGCAGGCAATGAGCTGGGAAATGAGAGAAACAGGATGGCAGAGCCAGTGGTGGTTTTGATACTGTTAGACTTCAATCTACTGGATGTGGACTAGAGCATCCCAAATGCTGCAAGCACAAAAAGCCAAGCCGTACTGAACAAAATGCAGGAGGCATTCTAGAGTCAAATGGTTAAGGATTCCACAGGGAAAGGGCCTTAATGGACCTTGTCCTCACAAACAGGGATATTGTAGGGGAAATAATGGTGAGGGAACCTCTGGGATTAAGAAATCACAGAACAGTGTGGACTAAAGACAAGCTTAAGACTGAGAGGGTACAATCCAGGAACACATTCCAGGACTTCAGAAGGGCTAACTTTGGGAAATGGGGGTGGTTATGAGGACAAATTAAGACAGGTAGAAGGAGCAGTAGGAGTAGCCAGAAAAATGGAACATGACCAAAAAAGGATTACTAACGGCAACAGGTCTCTGCAAAGTTGGTAGTGAAGAATGGGAAGGGAAGAAAAATGTGAAGTGGAAAAAAGGAAGATGTTCATTTAGTATAAGGGAAGTTAGATGGACGAGGGAAGGAGGCACACCAGAAAATCACAAGAAAGTCTAACAGGGCAGTGAAGCAGGCAAAAGCAGAAGCAGAACTAAAGCTAGCAGAGGGGGGCAAGGAGGGTGAAAAGTTGTTATTTTGCTATATTCAGGAGCAACTCAAAACAAAGGGATGAGTGATCAGGCTAAAGAAGGGGGAAGAAAGGTAGAGGATTGAAAAAAGCAAAGTGGAATCTGTTTAATGATTATTTCTATTCAGTATTCATGGTGGAGGACATGGGGCCTCTACCAGCCTGCAACTTGGTGATCAGCAGATGATCACAGCTAGTGATCAGTGAGGAGCCCATTACAAAGGATAGAGTGCTGAAGGCACTTCTGGCACTAAATGTAAATAAATCAGTGGGTCCTGATGGGTTCCACCTGAGGCTATCAAGGGATAGCATGGGACAGGTCATGGCAGGTCCACTAACAGACCTCTTTAGTTACTCACTGGAGTCATGAGAAGTGCCATAAAACTAGAGACCAGATGATGTGGTAATCCTACAGTACACAAAGCAGAAGTCATGAGGAGCCAGGAAACTATAGACTAATGAGTCTGACATCTATAGTGGGGAAAAACTTAGAATCCATTCTAAAGAAGAGAATCATCTGTATACACCAGCCATCTGTCTGGATGATCTGTGTTTATGAAATTTCAAAACCCATACAGAATCTAGTTCTGGTGTCTGATTTATGTATTGTTGTTGGATGGTGTATTGTAAATTCATTTGAAAAAAAAATGCTCAATAAGAATGGTTAGCAACGAGCCGGCCCCGTGACACTGAGGGTTGAGGCGCTGGACGCCACACCTCACGCCACGCCGGCAACCTGGGTTCGGGAGCGAACTCGGGCCACTGGGGGTTGGCAGGGGAGGGAAGGGATCGGCATCTGGAGGACTGCTCTCCCTTCCTGGGGAGGGATACAAGGAATGCGCCACTCCTTGGCAGCCCCTGACAGTGGTAGTGGGCAGTGTAAGGAACTGACGGTGCTGCAGAAGCGGGGCAGAGCTGCAGAGGACATCGGCACATAGTGCCTTTGATGTGATTGCATGTCCAAGCTCTGAGGGGCAACCAAAGGAGAAAATCCCTGCTTGATCTATGGAGGCAACGAGGGCTGCAGTGGCAGACATCCACATCCCCATTACCGGGCTGTCTCCCTGAAGGCTGGCCAAGCTCCCCACCGGACTGACCCTCTAATTTCAGAAAGGATGCCAGGTAGGAGAGGTGGGCCCTCCCCTGGGGGGTGATCCAGGGGGCTGGAAAGTCTGGTTGGAGGGTGCTGGAGGGGAATAAAGCTTCAGGTAGGGAAATAGAGGTGTTTCACAGAGAGAGCACCTCCGAGACATGCCCTGACTGAGAGTAGCATAAAAGAAAATTGAAAAAATAAAAAATAAAGAATGATTAGCAACAATAAAGGGGAGGACTGTGGGGTTCTTAGAGGTGAATGGGCTACATGGCCCAAGAAAATATGGTTTGACCAGCAGGTAGAGATGGGCAAAGTGAGCGAAATTTGCTTTGCAGAGTAATCCACGAAATGCCACCCATTTCGCCAAGCGAAATGCAAAATTTTGCCTGGCGGAGTGACAAAATTTTGCCCGCCGGAACAGCAAAATTCCACCTTCCATGGCAAAATTCCACCTTCTGTGGCAAAATTTCACCCACAGAAGGTGAAATTTCACCACGGAAGGCACAATTTCACCCGCAGAATGCGAAATTTCTCCTAGGCGAAATTCTGTCCTAGGTGGAAAAATGTCATGAATTGCTCTGAGCAGGGGTTAAGGGCCATGAAGAGGGCTCTAGAAAAGTTGGAGGGTTGTGAAAGCAGTAGGGCAAAGGGGATGTTAGGGCAATAACCACAAGTAGACATCAGTGAAAGGGTAAGATTGGGTAAAACAGGGCAGACTGAATGGACTAATGGCCTTTTTTTGCTAATATTTTCTGTTTCCATGTCCCATGTTTCTAATGTGAGGCTGTTGAAATTTAGTGCAAAGATATGCTAAGTTATGTACATAGGAGCCAAAGCCCCCAAATCAGAATACCAAATGAGGGGGTGGTGATGGACAGCGCTATGGAAGAAAAGGATCCAGAGGTAATGACCATGTATACTTTGACAGCATTGGCACAGTGCAATAAAGTGGTGGGAAAGGCAAATAGGATGTTGGGATACAGAGGTAGGGGGGATCAGTAGCAGAAGGAGGGGAGATGAAAATGCCCCTGTACACTGGTTTGACCTCATTCGCAGAACTGTATACAGTTTTGGAGTCTGCACCAAAAGAAAGATAGAGACAGACTGCAGGCAGTGCAAAGGAGGGCTACCCAGATAATCCAAGAGCAACAGGAGAGGAACCTCCTGAAGGATCTAAACATATGTACTGTACTCTGGAGGGCAGGAGGAAATGAGTGAACATGATAGAGCTGTGTAAGTTCCTTGGCAGAATCAGTAGAGTAGACGCTAGTGACTTGTTCACAATAAATAGTAATACTTCCACCACAGATACCGCCACGAAACTGGGGAGGGGGGTCCAAAAGACATCAGAAAGTACTTTTACACCACAAGAGTGGTGGTGGCAGAATGGAACAAACATCCAGATGAAGTCATATGTGCTGAGACTTCTAACTTTGGCTTGTATTATAAAGAGACCGAGCCATTGGTCAGGAGGCAGACCATGTGGCTGCAACCTATAAACCATGTGGCTGCTGTCCAGGGGTTTATAGATTGCTGGGATTGCTGATTCCTTTCCACACAGGTGCAGAGGTGTCCCAAGGAGTAACTGTCGAGCTGCATAGGGGAAATATGTCCATCAAGGGGCATTTTTCTTTAGTTCAATGGTTTTGAGGGCTGTGTATACTGTGAGGGGGTGTGAAGTGTGCATTTCTTTTCTTATAGGTTAGTGTCTCCTTCAACACACTCAAGCTGCTGAAGGGGTAAAGTGCAAGCAAGGACGTTCTCTTTAGGCTAATTTAAAGCAGCACTGCAACAAAAAATGTTTTTCCAAAGAACTAGTTTCAGGTACTATAAAACTAATAGAATACCAGTCAAATTTAATTTTCTAGGGACCTCCTATGGACCTGATATTCAAAATATTGCCTGGGTGCAAAACCAAGTTTACCCACACAAACTGGGCTTTGCACAGAAGCACATATTGAAAAGCCTGTTTAGTGTGGGCAAAATCAGTTTGCACCTTGGCGAGGGGGGGGGGTGCAATGTAAATGAAGGGATGGTGACTGGGGAGGAGGGAGGAGGGAGGAGGGAGGAGGGAGGAACCACTGGACTACCAGGGACTTTATTTTTCTATACAGGGATGGCGATCAGTGATCAGGGGGAGGGGGGGAAGGACCACTAGACTATGAAGGAGATGTACTTTTTTATTAATTGGAGGGCGATCGGTGAGGGAGTAAGGACCACTAGACTACTAGGGAGATGTACTTTTTTATTAATGGGAGGGCGATCAGGGAAGGGGAGGGGAAAACTAGACTACCAGGGGGATGTACTTTTTTTATTAATGGGATGCCGATTGGCAAGATGGGAGGGGACCACTAGATTACCAGGGAATTTCTTTGTCTATACGGTGACAGTGATCGGAGAACGGAGGAGGAGGTGGTACCAGTAGACTGCCAGAAAGCTGTATTGTTTTATTAATGGGATGGTGATCAGTGATCAGGGAGGGGGGAGGGACCACTAGACTACCAGGCCATAATTATTATTATTACAAAGGGTTGGCGATCGGTGACTGGGGAGGGAGGAGGGACTTTTTTATTAACGGGACAGCGATCGGCGAGTGAGGAGGGACCACTAAACTACTAGGGAGATGTATTGTTTTGTTAATGGGACGGTGATCGAGGGGTGCCACTAGCACCAGGGATAGATCTAGGGAAATGGGCAATCTGGGGGCAGTGTTGCAAAGTATAGCCTCACTCCCCTATGCAAATGGCCCATATTGGGCATGAAAATGTCGTCTTAGTGCCTTTCATGCCAAATGGGCTCATTTGCATAGGTTCCTTTGAATATGGGGATTTTTGCCTGGACACAAGCCATTGTGCCACTCTCTTGTAGAGGCAATGTCTGCTCAGTACTAGGTGGCTTAGCACCAGGTCTCACTGGCCCTGTATTCAGTGGAATAGAGCTGATGCACGTTCCACTGAATATATCAGTTTTGGGCACCTGGACAATTGCAGGGGGCAGTGCAAAGTTTTGCCCTCTGCTTTGCCCAGTTTTCAATACCGGGCCCCATGAGTGTTTTTTATTGTCTCAGTCTTAGCCCTTGACAAGCCTGCAATGCAATTTCTAAGCCAAATGTGGCAGTCATCTTTTTTTTCTTGAGAAAAAAAACTAAATTAAAACATTCATAAAATACTCAAATTGTGGTAGAACTAGAAATTTGTACCACCAAGTAAAACTGAATGATGACTGGAATCTCTGAATGTGAGGCCCCAACTAATCACTAAGTACATATATATTATGTATTTATTTATTTATGTATTAATTGGCTAGGATACCAACCTTTGAGCTGGGAGCTCATTTACAAAGGTTCCACATCAGCTACAGAGACATAAGTGACAAACAGAGTTCAAGTACATTAATTACAGAAATTGGGAAATGTCAGACAATCAAAAAGGCATTAATACCATACAGAATCATAAACCTGAGTGTTTCCAGGAAGAATTATGTTACAAATATATACATGGTTACAAAGATTAGTAGAGCTGCCAGATGTTGGCACTTGTCTGGTAGAGACATAGCTAGGGGAGGCAAACAGAGAGAAAGGCTGGTGGGAGGGGGGAGCTAGGGAGTTTGCGAAGATGTGGAGAAAAGGGGAGGGAGTGGTAGCAAGGTCAGGGAGAAAAGAAGTTAGTTTGAGCAGTCACAAACACTTTCGAGGACAGGTATTGTGTTAGTTCATGTGTGAAAGTGCCTAGTTTAGGGGTGTTTGTGATTCCGGGGGGGGGGGGGAGTTCATTTAGCCACAGAGGGGCCTTGTAGGAGAAGGACCGTTGGGTAAGTTCTGTATGGCAGAAGGGAACCTAAAGTGCCTGTTTAGTCTTGCCTCAAGTATGGTGTGAGTTAGGAGCTGGTTTGAGGAGCAATATGATGGAATTGAGGGTTAGTCCTAGGAGGTTTTTTTTACCAAATAGACAGACGTGGTATTTTATCCTTCCCTGGAGGTTTAGTCAATTGATCAGCGCATGAAGGTTGCATGAGTGTGTATGGCTTCTTGCACCAAGAACCAGCCTGCAGGTTTTGTTAAGAGCAGTTTTTATCCTATGCAATGCAGTTATGGTGGCCAAGCTATACATGATTAGGCTGTAGTCGATGATGGAGAGTATAGAGCTGTTCACAGCGAGGGCTAGGGCATCAGTTGTTAAGCAGTGTCTGTGTCTGTAAAGCAGGCCAGTTCTTGTGTTAACAGCTTTTACTACATGGTCTATGTGTTGGGAATAGGTGAGGGAGCTGTCGAGTGTGATTCCGAGGTACTTGAATGTAGAGGCCTATTTGAGGGGTTTGAGTCTGCTGTTAAACATTGTTAGTGCACTGGATTTGTTTTTGTTGTGAGTTGGAGAATAACATTACCTAAGTCTTTCTGTAATTCAAGAGGAGTTTGTTTTGGTTGAACCACTCATCTATGATGGAGAAACTATGCTGTAGTTCATTGTTGAGTAGGTTGAGGTGGGGGCTGCTGGGGTAAATGGCAGCATCATCTGCATAGAGCAGTATTTTGGTTGGACTGGCACTAGGGACGGCATTGAGGAAATGGCTAAATAAGAGGGGTCCCAAAATGGAGCCTTGTGGGCTTCTAGTGGTCACACGTCTGCTATCAGATAGAGCATTGTTTATTTTTACTTGTTGACCTCTGTCAGATAAGAAGCTCTTGAACCAGCCAATGGATTCAGTGTATAGGCCAAGTGTCAGCAGCTTATTAAGCAGGGTAAAAGCACAGACTGGCAGCACTTGAGGGAAATAAAGAAACAAATAAATAAGGCCAGATCAGAGTAATGGTTTCAAAATGTGTGGAACCCGTGGCTACTAACCCCAGCACTTTGAGTACAAGGCATGACTTTTGGTCAGGGGTGTGTGGCCTGGGTGCTACCATAGTGATTTTTATTTTGAATTCTTAAAGTGACAAGTGTTAAATATCAAATAAATACACACATAGTGTACAGTCATGCACCACAGTTCCATCGGTGCAGGCACTGTCTTAATTAATTCAACTAGTCAACAATATGTACCTCCTGGTCTCCGGTCTGGCCTAATTTATTTGTTTCTTTACTTTCCTTGAGTGCTGCTGGTCTGTGCTTTTGCTTGTTTGTTCTTTTTCGTGGCATACACCTACTCTATTCCCTGAGATGCTCCATTCACCAGTGTGTCTTTATTAAGCAGGGTGTTGTGGTTGATGGTGTCAAATGCTTTTGTTAGGTTGACATAAATCGACCCAACTATTAGGCCTGTGTCAAGTGCCTCATGTATGTAGCCGTGTATTCCATGAGAGCAGTAGAGATGCTGTGAGCTTTTTGGAACCCATGTTGCCAGGGCATATGATGTCATATTTATTCAGGCAGTCAATCAGCTGGTCTGAGATGGTGCGCTCAAATGCCTTGGACAGCAGTGGCAGTGTGCATATAGGCCTATAATTTGAGTGCAGTGCACATTCATCACTTTTGTGCACTGGTGTTACCACAGCAGATTTCCATCTCTTTGGAAATTGTGCTTGATGAAGCAATAAGTTTATTTTTGCGAGTGCAGGTAAAACTTAATCCAGTGATAGGACAATTAGTTTTAAGTCTAGTGAGTCATTACTGGGTCTGTTTTTTCCAAGGGTTCTCCAAAGGTATTTTTTGGCTTCAGTAGAGGAGATTTGTTTAAAATAACAGGGGGTGGGGGTTCTGGTTGATTGGGCATTGGGATCAGATGGAAAACCTTCTGGGGTGCCAGGGGGAGGATGGAGCTAAGGTTACAGAAGGCATTATTGAAAGTATCCCCTATGGTTTTTAGATCTTGAGCAATGCTACCATCTACTAGTAGCTTTGAGGGGGAGGCTTTACTGCTCTTTCCTGTGAGTTCTTTCAGGTTATTCCAGAAATGCTTCCCATTTCTCCACATTTTACTCAGCGAGTTTTTATAATAATATGCCTTGGCAAGTCTGATTTCACATGTGCAGTTGTTCCTAGCAGCCCTTTATTTTTGGTAGTCAGCCAAGTTGTCTGTGTCCTTTGCCTTATGCCAGAGGTGGTCTCGATTGCCCATGAGATCTAGAAATGGTGGGGTGATTCAGCTATTACTGGGATTCCTCTGCTTCTGGTTCTTAACAGGGGCATATATGTCATAGACTGCATTAAAGGTATTAATAAAGAGGTCTAGCGCCTGGTCGATATCTTCATATGCATCAAGGGGGACCAATCAAACTGTGCTAGGTGGGCTTTTAACAGCTGTCCTTTTCTTAGGACCCTATTAGTGGTTGTGTTTGGGGTGGATTTGGTGGCTTTGTTGGACCAAATGCAGGTAACGTGTGGGTGTTCACTAAGAAAGTCAGAGTGGGTTGTAACATCTGTGATCCTGTCATGCTGGTTAGTAATGATCCGGTCAATTAAGAGTTTTTGTGCCAGTATGGTAGTTAATCCTTGTGAGAACATCAACCATTTGGGAGAGGCAGATACTGGCTAATTAAACTTTGAAGGGTGCTGCGTCCTGGGAGAGCCAGTTGATGTTGAAGTTGCCCAGAATAACCACTTCCCAGGTGCTATGGAGGTCTTTCACAAAGTTGATAACCTCATCAAAGCTCTGGGATTAGTTCCTTGGGGGTACATAAACTGCAAGCGCAGTTAGCGATTTGTTATCGCTACCTAGGAGTATTCTAATGGCTAGTATCTGTGCTTCAGGGCAAGTATATTTTGTATCTATTGCAGTGCCCCAAAGAGTGTCCCTGAGGTATAAAAGACAGCCGCCACCTCTCTTGCCTATTCTATCTTGCCTAAAATGAGAGTAACCAGATATGGTAACAGCTGAGTCAGCAATTTTGGGGGAGTGCCAGGTTTCTGATATAAAGAGCACATCTGGATTATGGGTGCTAACCCATGCTTGGAGCTGGTCGAGTTTGTGGAGGAGGCTACAGATATTAATGGAGGCCTCTTTTAGGCTGCCTTTGCTAGATTGCCAGGCATGTATGGGTCCATTGGGGCTGGGGTTCAGGTGAATATTGTCAGACAGTAAGAGGAGCAACAGGGTACACTGCTGAAGATTGGTCTTAAGGATTTTTAGTTTAGCATTTGTGGATAAACGGAGTTTAGAACTGCTTTTGGAGTAGGAAAAGGTAGTTACTAGTCTGGGCAGGTGGTATAGGGAATTAATACTGGCAGTAGCTGTAGGCTGGCTGTCAAGATAACTGGTCAGGGTTTTGTTATCCTGGTTCGTAGACAAAACAGGCCATCGCTCCAATGTTATTGGTGTCTGATAGATGCAGGACTTAAGTATCTTAGCCAGTGGATCAATGAGCAGTAGGGCAATTGACAGCATATATGCAAGGAGATACACCTTTAGTTGCATCATGACGATAGACTGGGTGGAGTGGGGGGGTAGGGCAGGTAGGTGCCTGAGTTCAGTACCTCGTTTAGAGCCACTTGGAATTTACTTTATTCTTAAGCCGGTATTGTTATATTCAGCGAAATTGCAGCTTAGAAGCTATGCTGTCCTCTTGGGAGCCTAGTGAGCATGGTGGGACAGTGGTGGTCTGTCTGTGATTTACTGGGCATTAAGTTGCACGGCAAGGGTAGGGTTGGAAAACAGAGCCAGATCCAAAATCAACAATACCAGGTTAGAGTCACACAGGTGGGATGAGGAGTTGGGGGGGATGGGGTTAATGGTAAGCAGGTGTACCACTAGGAGGTTTGGACTGATGACTAGATAGGGAGGGCAGTGGTTGTGGATTACTTGAGCAATAAGGCATGACTAGGTGTGTGTTATAGCATAATAACGTCACTCCTGGGGTGGGTTGAAGCATGAGGCAAAGTTGAGTGCTTCCACCACCCCAGGAGTGACATTATTACACAAAAACACACACCTTGGAGTGCCTTATTGCAATTATTCAATGACTCGATGTTATACAAAATAAAAAAATATTTAAAAAAGGTTTCAGTAGATTTTTAGTGTAGCAATATATCTTTGTTTCTGAAGAGAGAACCAAAGAACAATCCAACAAATCAATACAGTGATGTTATTATGTAATAACATCACTGTCTCAGGCACACACTGACCAAACAGAGCCCTGGAAATGTTCTTGCCATTGTGTAATAAAGATTATTTGCTGTTTTAGTGACACCTAGTGGTGTAATCTGATAAACAGCAAATGGAGTTACTGCCTGTTAGAATCTCGCGAGACTCTGCTACCCTACCACTATAAATCTAGAGTCAGCTAAGGGTGGGGTAGGGGCAGGGAGCTGCCACACAGCGAGACTCCAAGAAGAACCAGTTGCATGTGGTGTGAGCGCTGCGTACCTGATTGGGGAGCTGGTGTGACCTGTCTGGAGCTTCACAGGTCCACAAATTGAGCAGAGGTATGCTCGGGGGGTTGGGGGCTCAGCTTACTGCTTGCATGCTGGAAAAAAGTAAAAGGGAGCAAGGATTAAATGGCAGCAGGCGGGGTGGGACGAGAGAAAAGGTAGGCAGTGGATGGATAAAAGAGAGAGCGTCTGTTGAGGAGCTAATAAGTTTTCTTATCAGATCCATTCCTCAGGAAAGAAGAGAGAGAAAGGAAAAAAAAAGAAAATGGTAAAAACGAGCAAAACTTTACAGCAGTACAGAAAAAGGTAGAAGGGAGCAGAGTAAAGGCTATTAAATCAACAACAGAGTAGCATAAAACACTTGAACATGCTTTCACTATTAAAACAGTACACAGAAAGCATATACATTGCAGGCATGCTTAGAGCAGTACAAAATGTTTTTATTTTATTTTTATTTATTTAGGTTTTGTTTACTGGGTGGGTGTGCTAGCCATAAAGATGATTGTTTTCAGGCACGACCTGGGAGGTTACAGGGCAGACATTGCAGGTATAACAAACAGTAGATTACATCAAGATACATAAACAAGGTGTTGTGAAACATTAAACAACAGGCTAAGCAGCACAGGTAGTATACAGGGTATTTCGAAAACCATTTAACAATAAGCTAAGCATTACAGGTAGTACACAGGGTGGTCCTGGTAGGATCATAGAGGTTTTAACAGTCATACCATGAAGAAAAACATACAGAAGCAAGAGTATTGCAGTAGTAGTCCTGAAAATATGATTTAGAAAGTACAACAAAAATAGAGAAATAAACAAGCATTTGTTAATGCCGAATGTTTGCTTGCTGATATTAGCATTGGACATTAGAAGGTCTAGTGCCCCAGGCGTTTGTTAGTATTTGTATTACAGATTTTCAGCATGGCCTTTTTGTGACCCCCACCTCATGAAAGCATCTGGGACCTCTGCTCGTGAACAGTGGCACTGTGATTTGGTTAATCTGTCCCGAACGTTAATTTCTCACAGTGATCACGCCATTCTGTGCCAGATGTGCGAAAACACAGTTTGGGCAGGATGTGAAAAATGACAGCTGCACCATTCTTAGGGAGGTGTGAAGAGATGGCAGTGTTGAAAATCTGGAGTGAAAATATTAAAAATGGTCGACCGTACGAGCGTATGTGGAAACTGTGCAACGCACGCTCATAACATAGTCATTTAGTGGAATTATTTCACCAAATTTTAACATAGGCATTTTGTGACCTTTGCTCATGAACAGTGTCACTATGATTTTCTTAATCTGTCCCGAACATTGATTTCCCACAGCAACCATGCCATCGTGCCCCAGATGTGTGAAAACACATTTTGGGCAAGATACAGTATGAAAAATGACAGCTGTAGGTGTGCAAAATTGACAATGTTGAAAATCTGAAGTGAAAATATTACAAATTCGCAAAGTTACGAGTGTGTGTGTGGAAACTGCGCAACGCACACTCATGACACAGTCATTTTTTGGAATTTTTCACCAAATTTGCAACATAGGCTTTTTGGGAGCCCACCTCATGAACAGTGACACTGTCGTTTCATTACTCAGTCCCAAAAGGTGATTCCACGCAGTGACCATGAAATCACCTTTCCGGACCAAATAACTAGATGACAGTCATTGAATTTATGAGATGGGATCCCAAGAACCCCATGTTGAACATTTGGTGCCAAAATTCGCAAAAATGGCTGAGATATCCACATAAGTGGAAAAAAAACCATTTATGCCATTATACAGCTTACCAGCATTTCTTCAGTTCACGATCGGCTTTGATGAGTGCAGACGTGTTCCCAGTCTAGCAAAGATCATAGCGCCCGGCTCCGGAGATAAGTATAGGGTGAGGGGGGATATGGGCAGGTGGGGTGTGCAGGGGGTGGGTGCGAGTTGGGGGAGGGGGCACTGGACACAATGAGGGACACTTTTTTCTTTTACAGGTAATGAAAAAAAAACCTGGAAAGGTTTTCTTTTTTCACAGATGGTTTGGTACGCTGGGGTGGGCTCCCAGCATGCCACCTCAGTGTTTGTTGGGGGGGGTTTGTAACCGATGGGGATTGGGCACCCCATCAGCACATACAGAGTGTTTTGGAGGGCGCATAAGCTGAAGGGGATTGGACACCCCCCTCGGCACACAACAAATGGGGGGGAACATTATGCAGATGGGGGTGGGCACTCCCATCCCAGCAAATGAACTTCTGAGGGCATGCCCGACAGAGCTTGGGCACCGATCAGCTTTCATGGGGACTGGTAGAGGTGGACAGCGATAACCACTGTTTTGTAAATGCAAAACAAATGCGGGGGTATTTTGCACAGCCAGGCACTGGATTCCTATTCGACAAATGAACTTCGGAGGGGGCGTGCCAACAGGGGGGATTGGGCACCCCCCTGTCAGATTTCATGGGGACTGGTAGAGGTGGACAGCGATAACTGCCACCATGTAAATGTAAAACAAATGAGGGAACATTTTGCCGACGGGGATGGGGCTACCCCATCAGCAAATAAACTGGGGAGAAGGCATGCCAACAGGGGGATTGGGCACCCCCGTCGGCTTTCATGGGGACTGTGAGAGACGGACGGCGATAGCTGCTGCCATGTTTATTGAAATGGGACACCAGACAAGGCAAATTGTAATTCGCTGCTGTAATCAGGGACCACCCCAGCAGCAAAAACAGCTGATTGTTGATGGGGCGATCCCTGATCGCAGCAGAGAGTTTCTTTCAAGTTGGTGGCACTCTATGAAACTGCCGTCATTGATAGCATGCTCCTCTATTGGTGCCACAGAGACCAGCCCCAATATGAACTGCTGTCATTCGCCACAACACTACCACACCTCCACAACTCGCTACAGCAGCAAGCTGCCACAACATGTTTCTTGCATATGTGCTCAAGTAAACATATAAATGTGGTCAAATACTGACAAGTGCAGGGGGATAATGGGCAGGGGAATGGCAAGATTGTGAACAGTAAGGATAATAACAGGTCAGGATAAGGAAAGGAAGGGTATAGGCAAGGAGTTGGCAAAGAGAGAAAGGGATGGCTGCAGGGGGCTAGTGTCAGGAGAGAGAACTGGGATAGGCTGTACCACAAGGGAAACATTGTGGAGAAAAGGTAAGAGCTTCAGGATAGGCAGGATACCCAGAGGACTAAGGAGGTTGCATGCTTGCTGGGGAGTTTTAACACTGAAAATAAACAAATTCACAATTAAAACCGTGGAATTGCAGGGAATAATTTTGCTGGGCACAGACAGAATAAATACAGCAAAATCAAGACAAGAAAGCAGCAGATTAGGCAGGTTTAACAGTCAGAAGGTGCAAAGAAAATTGGCACCAAGTTCAAATTCTGAGGAGGATCAGTTGTGTGTGGACTGAACACTGCATACCTGGTTGGGGAGCTGGTGTTCCGTGTCTGGAGCCCTGCGGATCTGCAAGTTGAGCAGAAGTATGCTCGGTGGGTGGGGGGATCAGCTTGCTGCTTATATGCTGGCTGGGGAGTTGGTGTGCCCTGTTTGGAGCTCCACAGGTCTGCAGATTAAGCAGAGGTATGCTCGGGCCCTTTCGGCCATCCGTGTGCTGGTCCGAGTATGCCTGTCAACAGGATGCCAAAATCCCAAATTCGCCATCCTTCCCCAATTTCCACCCCCCCCCCGGAGTTAGAATATTTAGTTATGGTGGGGGGTGTAGGGGGCACAGCTTCCCACATGGGAGGGGTGGGGGGCACAGTCCTCCTCGATCAAACACCAGGTGGTAAATTGAAACCTGGCACCCTAATGATGCATGATCTGACTGGTGCGTTCCAATGGTTCAACCTCAGGTCCGCAAATTAAGCAGAGGCATGCTCAGAGGGTGAGGACTCAGCCTGCTGCTTATGTGTTGGCTGGGGAGTTGGTGTGCCCTGTCTGGAGCTCTGTGGGTCTGCAAATTGAGCAGAGGTATGCTTGAGGGGTGGGGGGCTCAACTTGCTGCTTGCGTGCTGGATCTTAAAGAGTGAAGGTTTAAGGCCTTTAGATGCCTCTGTGATCATTTTGTTTGCTTTGATTTGTTTCTTTGCTTACCTTTCATCATTTAATTATTATTTTGCCAACTACTATTAAAAAGGAATCCAGTGGAATCTTTGTATCATGAAGTCAAAAACTCTTGACTGGCAATATTGGCAGTGTATTTCAATGGGAAACTGCAAATCTGTTTTCAGATTTTTATAGAGGAATAAAACTTTCTGCCACCAAAATATTATTTATTTAATAGAAATGTGATTTTTCTGTAATCTGTAATATTTTGTTATGATTTAGCAGGTTACATTTTCTTCCTAAGCAGATTTTAATTGGGAAGGACAGATCAGCCAATTATTATTTAAAAAAATGTAAACTCATAAGGATGGACCACAGTAATACAACAAACAAATAAAAGGCAAAGTTTGTTGCTGAAAGAGGCATCTTTTTTCCTTTGAAAAAATTAGAAAAACATCTATAATTTCTCAGTAGAAATATATTGTGCTCCTAAGTAGTTGACAGTTTCTGCCACCACCGTACCAGAATTCTATTGAATTCCTTTTACTAGCAGTGTGAGAAACAGAGGTGAAACCCCACTTGTTTCACTGCACATACCATCATTTAATTATAAAGGCAGAAAATAATTACTAACACATCAAAACACAATAAATAAAATAGTCAGTTTTCTGTGAACACATACTGTTTAATTAACACTTCCTGTGGGTGGTTAAAGGACTGCAGTATAAACCACCAACCAGAGTACAGTATTATTATCGTAACTTAACACACTCTGTTGCATGTTATTTCTCACACTATGCACTTCTCAGAAGTGGGTTGCTTTATTTATTTAGTGGTTAAAAATGTAAAAAAAAAATTCAAAAGAAAAGGTATTTTAATTTACTTTTCCAGTCATGGGACCTGATATTCATTGCCAACCAATAGCGCTGTGCAGCCTGTAGCACTGTGCCACAAGTAGCGCATGGCTGACTCTGAGCTATGAACAGACAGTTAGCCTGCTCTAACAGGGTGCTCTAACTGTCTGACTACAGGGCCCTGCTGGCACTACCCAAAATAAATATGGAGCTGTGCTGACATGGACGAGGCAGCATATGGCCCACAGGAGATAGCGTGCTGAAAACAGGATAGCGCCAGGGCCTGTGGGCCATATTCAGCCCTGTCATGCAAATCAGCCCATTGGAAATGCACAGCACTAAGGGGTGATTTGCATGTTTATTATGGGCTCGTTTGCATGTGCATAGCAGCCCCCAAGCACCAATGTAGTGATGGAAAAGAAAGAAATCCCTGGCATCCAGTGGACCCCCCATTGCCCAAGTAGCAGCAATAAACCTTTTTCCCTGGTGTCTTGTGTACCCCCACCCCTGATTGTCCATGTGGCTGTCTCAAACCCCATTCCCTGGTATCTAGTGCACAACCCTCCCCCCCGATCACCCATGTAGTCAAAGGCAATCCCTGTTCATGTCCCTCCCTAGTAGTCCAATTATTCCCCCCTTCCCTCAATTACCCCATTGCACACATACTAATATCCCTGGTGGCCTTGTGGCCCCTGTCCCTGTGCCATCCCCTGGTCAGTGTGTCCATTCCACCCACCCTCTGAGGACCCATTGGCCCACACTTCCCACACATCGTTCTCTGGTCATACGACCATTGACGGTGACAAACACAGCCCTCTGATCACCTTCTCAGCCAGCCACTGTCTGTTATTCACAGAGCACAATCACAAGTACTGTAGTTTCTCACTTTCTACAGTACACATGATCTTACTCTGCAAATAGCAGATGACAGCCAGCAGAGGAGGTCAGCTGAGGGCTGTGCCAGTCTCTATCGATAGCCATAAAACCATTGACTGGGTGAGGATGTGTGGGGGTGGAAGGTCCTCAGTGGACACATGGATGGGGGGGATTTGGTGTATCCTGGCAAGTTGCTGACTACATTTTGGTGCCGCAATTAGGGTGCCACAACAAGGGCAAGAGTGACAGGGGCAATCCTGGTTTTTGATCATCCCACACTCATGCCGTCCTTTTCACCCACACAATTTTCCTTCCTTTCGAGGCACACCCACCCCAGAGTTGGTTATATTTACTGGCAAGGGGGTGCAGGGGGCTTAAAACAGGAATGCACTCTGGCTCCGGGAAGCCACAATGTCTGGCTTTGCAGAGCCAGGCTGTGTATTGCCTGCACCCATGTTGGTGTCAACAAAATGATTGTCACATCAATAAGAGTGAACCAGTACATGGATGGGGGTTCATTAGACCATCAGAGATACCAGCTAGTTATGCAACGGGGTGACTGGGGGAGGAGAACCTCTGGACTACCAGGGTGGATATGTACAGAGGTTGTGTTTGACTACATGGGTGATCGGGGGTTGGGGTCTTCCCTAGGTGCCTAAAAGGGATATGTACAGGGGTTGTGTTTCACTACATGGGTGATTGAGGGTGGGGGCGCCACTAGCCACCAGAGAGTGCAACTTGCAGTACATGGGACAGCCATTCAGGGGGTCATGGCATAGTGTGTGGTTAAGGCCAAGTTCTCAGTGGCAATAAACAGTGCCAGGCTGGTGTCTTCTATTTAGCACTGCCAAGACCTCTGAAAATACTGCTGCACCATTATGCATTACATAGGTGCAGCAGTATCTTTAGAGCAATCGAGCTGCCAGGTTTGGGTGGTATTCTGGAGGCTTCTGAAGATGAACCTGCCTAGAGCACTGGTATTAATCCAGATTAACACAGTACTAACCACACTAACCTTTTGAATATCGGGGCCCACAGTGTATCCGAGACCTGGCTGTCATCTAGAACTCCCAACATTTCAGTGGATCTTCCAGAATACTCACTGTATAGGCAGGAGAGAAGGAAAAGAGGTGGTGGTGGTGTAGTGGCCTATGTACTTAAATCTCTCCCCTCCTCCATGGTACTCCAACAAGCTACCCCCTCCTCGCATGAGCTACTACTCCTCAAACTATCCTACCCATCCACCACTCCGATCTTCATAGGGGTTTGCTATTTCTCCCCAAAAGCCCAACCCTCTGTCATACTTCCACCCTAGCATACCTCACATCTCTCACCCAGGCAGGTGAACTGCTTCTTCTGGGTGACTACAATGCAAATTGTCTCTCTGCTCACGCCAAACCCATCACACAAGAAATCGAGGCCCTAAACCTTACCCAGCTTCTATCAGAGCCAACCAGATTAAACCCCCACTCTGCCAGCCATTCCTTAATTGATTGATTGGATTTTAATGTCCCACCCACTCAAATATCCGTCTGCTGGCACCCTACCCGACGCTTTCAGCTATCACTGCATGACATATTGCCATATGAAATCTCACCCTCCAAGCTCCCCTCAAAGTATCTGTGGTTCTGCTCTCTCAAATCTCTCAACACCCGAGCCCTCCTGTCTGATTTATATCTGTCTGACTGTTCAGATGTTTTCACAGCTCCAAATTAGACTCTACTCTTGCATCCTTTACTACAACCTTTCTCAGAACCTGGGATCTGCATGTCCCTTTCAAAAGACTGTGGATGTGCTGTAAATACTTCCCTTCGGTTACGCAAAACTTAAGCTCCCTTTTCAAATCTAGAGGCCAGGCTAGGTGCAATGTCAAATCCACCTGTAGCCAAGCTGACCTGCAAAAATACAAAATAGAATGAAACACCTGCATGAAAGCAGTGCATGCCGTAAAAGCTTACTTTTCCAAAACAAACTAAATGATACCAGGACATCACCTGCAGAATTCTGGAAGACTCTCCACCCCCTCTTAGGTTCCTCTTCCTCTCCCACTCCAGCTTTCCCTGGCTCAGATGGCTTTGATCCTTCCTCTGCAGCCTCCTCTGTCAATCTCTTTTTCACCACCTGTGCCCATCTCCCTGAACCCCCTCACCCCGTCCTCATCTCCAAACCTCCACCCCCCCCACTCTTCCAATGGTTTCTCCTTTCCTCCATTACAATAACTGAAGTAATTTTGGCCCTAAAAACCCTAAACTCCTCCAAACAGAGCACAGATGGCCTAGATCCCAAATTACTCAAGATCTTGGCCCTAGCTATTGTCCTCACTCATCTCCTTAACCTATCCATCGCACAATGTGCAGTCCCTTAGGCATGGAAACTGGCCAAGGTCATTCCTCTATACAAAGGTGGTGATCCTTCTCTACCAGGAAACTACAGACCTATCTCTCTCCTCCCCACTCTCTCAAAAATCCAGGAGACACTCATCTCCATAAGGCCAAACTCTTTCCTAAACACCTTTAACATTTTAAGCCCTTTCCAATCTGGTTTTGGGTGCATCCACTCCACCTCCACCCTGCTCCACCTCACAAACCACATCCACTCCACAATGGACAAGGGTCACCTCACTTTGGTGATTTTCATTGACCTTGCTAAGGCATTTGACTCAGTCTTCCACAGTCTCCCTCTAAACAAACTAACATCCATTGGTCTCTCCTCCTCCTCCTCCTCCTCCTCTATGGACTGGTTTAGATCATATCTGTGTGACAGGATCCAATACGTACAAATGGGTCAATCCAAATAAACTACCCTCCCCATTCTTGCAGGAGTCCCCCAGGGCTCTATTCTGGGCCCCACCTTCTTCTCAGTTTTTGTTAATGACCTTCCCTCTTCTTGTTCACCAACATGCATAGACATGTATGCTGATGACACCGTCATCTTTGCCTCCGGCACTTCCTTCACTGCAGTCCAGTCATCCCTGCAGGATGCCTTTGTAAATGCCCTCACCTGGTTTGAGGCAAACGTTCTCAAACGTAACACCAAAAAAAATGTTGCCATGGCTTTTGGCTCTGTCCAAAGGTTTATTAAACTAATCTCCTCCATCTTTCTTTTCATTGGACGGTACAAAGTTAGAAACAGTGCAGTCATTTAAATACCTGGGGATCTGGTTGGACCCCAGGTTAGACTTCTCCCAGCACATCAACTACATCCATTCTAAACTTAGGCCCAAACTGGGAGCCTTACATAGAATCAAGGACTGTCTCTCCCTTCCAGTCTGCAAAGAACTCATCTCTAAACTAATTCTCCCCATGACAGACTATGCCGACGTTGTCTACAGCTCGGCCCCCAAATTGTCCCTCATCAAATTAGATCCCCCTGTTCAATGGCTTCTGTTGGATTGCTTCAAACCTCCCATTCTGAACACACCACTGTACCTTATGCTCTGCCCTTGACCTTCCCTCCCTTACAAATCAACCACTGTGCTGCATTGGCCAGCAAGTACTGGTTCTCAGTCCTCCCCTCCTATTTATCCACTCTCCTATTTCCCTCTGCTACATCAGATTACTGCCTCAGAACCCATGACTCCCACACTTTCAATCTCCCACATTCTCACTGACAAGCTGGCAAGGCTGCTTTCTCCTTTAGACTCCCTGATACTTGAAGTCATCTCCCCTACTCCATCTGCCTTGCACCTACTCTAACTATGCTAAAATTACAATTAAAGCTCCTACCCCCCCACAACTGCTCCCCATCTGGCCCCCCTTGACATCCTCTGCTCCTCCCCCTTTCTTTCTTCACTCCACATTTCTCCCACTCATCTCTACCTCCTGGAAGTCTGTGCCCACCTACCTTCTACTCCCCTGCATCTTCTTTGAAGACCTCTCTACCATTATACCCTTAATTTCCTCCCAGTTTAACCTACCTTCTACTCTGCTGCATCTTCTCTGAAGACCCCTCTACCCTTATACCCTTAAATTCCTCTCAGTTTCCTTCTTATGTGCCAAACCTCACCCCATGCAATAATATGTCTGCAAGCTTGCACTTATATTTATTCTTGACTATGTATAGTTCTCGCTTATTAAAATTAATCTGCTTGATCTAGATATCATTTCAGTTACTGAAACCTGGTGGAATACCAACTCAGAATGGCTATCTAGTATCCCAGGTTATAAATTATACCAAAAAGATTGGATGGATAGAAAGGGGGAGTTTGTATTTATGTTAAGGACACTATTTCCTCCCACGAGACTACTATGAAAACCAATACGGAAAATATATGGATTAATGTACAGCTTAAAGGACAGACTCAATTAAAAGTCGGTACCTGTTATCGACCACCTAATGCCAATCAAGATTACATGGATACTTTATTAAATGAAATTAGAGATATTGCAGATAAAGGCAATAATTTACTAATGGGTGATTTCAATTTTCCCAACATAAATTGGGATACGCTAACAGGCGTAACTGCCTCAGACAAAAATGTTATATCTACTATAGTCAATCTAGGATTAGACCAACTAATAGATGAACCCACTAGAGGGAATAATATTCTAGATCTTTTGTTTTCTACCCCTGATAATAATATTAATGATCTTACACTACTGGAACCATTAGGCAATAGCATCATAAATCTGTATATTTTCGTCTATCCAATAATCAACAAGATTCCCCAATTAATACTGTGATAAAAGATTATGATAAAACAGATTTCTTAATCATAAACGGACATCTAAATAATATAATCTGGGAAGATGTATTATCACCATTAACACTTGAACAATCGTGGAAATATTTTAAAGATACTATTCTCAACTTGGAAGTTAATTTTGTTCCCTCAAAGAAAAAATATAATACAAAAGGACAGATACCACTGTGGCATAATAATGAAGTAAAGAAATTGATTAAACAAAAAAAGAAACTCTTTCACAAACTTAAAAAATCTTCCCTTAATAACAAAAATGTGTACTTATCACTCTATAAATCTTCTGTACAAAAACTAAAACAGGCTATTAGACAGGCTAAAAGAAACCTGGAATTCAAAATAGCTCATTCAAAAACTAGAGATAAATCTCTCTACGCCTACTTAAATAATAAAAAGGGCAACACTAGTCAAGTTGGACCTCTAAAAACCAATAATAAACTGATTACCAGTAATAGGGACATAGCTAATATTTTCAACTCATATTTTTGTTCAGTATTCCTTGAAAAAATCACAGAGATCACTATAGAATGACAGACATTACAGTAGATACACCGACTGTTAGCTTAAAACAAACTGAGGAAGTGTTAAAAACGCAAAATAAAAATAGTGGTCCTGGACCTGACGGTATTGGCCCTAGGCTCCTTATAGAAACAGCCGAGGCTATTAAACAACATTTAACATTAATATTCAACAAATCCTTGAAAGAATGCAAAGTTCCCTATGACTGGCTAAAATCACATGTAACCCCAATCTTTAAGAAAGGCTGCAGAACAAATCCTAAAAATTATCGCCCTATTAGCTTAACATCAGTTCCATGTAAACTCTTGGAGAAAATTATAAAAAGAATGTTAGAAAATGAACAAAGAATTAATATTACTGACAATACACAACACGGATTTAAACAGGGATACTCATGCACAACTAATCTTTTGGCCTTTTATAATAACATCAGTCTGGGACTAGATTCCCATATTCCTATGGATGTAATCCTTTTAGATTATAGTAAGGCCTTTGACCGTGTTTCTCATAATAAATTAATTAATAAACTTTCTTATTTAGGTTTTTCTGTAAACCTAGTATCCTGGGTCAACAGCTGGCTGACCAATAGGTCACAGCAGATTAAGATTAACGGAGTGCTGTCTGATTGTGAAAGAGTGACTAGTGGTGTACCGCAGGGTTCGGTTCTTGGGCCTACCCTATTTAATCTATTCATTTCTGATATGGTAATTCAATCTAATAATATACTTTCTAAATTCGCCGACTATACTAAATTGGGAGGCAGAGTTGATAACATTGATAATTTCCAAAAATTGCAAAATGATTTAACTCTAATTAATAACTGGGCCACTTTAAATTAAATGGATTTCAATATAGAGAAATGTTCAGTACTTCATTTTGGCAAACATAATCCAGAGTATTCATATAAACTTAATGATAATATTTTAAAAACATCTAATAGCAAAAATGACCTTGGTGTTCTTGTAAATAATAAGTTAACTCCAGCAGATCACTGTGACAAAGTAGCTCACAGGTCTAATATACTATTAAGGAGGATTGACCGCACATTTATTCTTAAATCTGAGGAATGTTTGCTTCCTTTATACAGGACCTATGTTAGACCTCATTCTGACTATGGCTCACCATTCTGGAATCCATATCTTTAAAAGGATATAGCTAGAGTAGAGCAGATCCAGAGAAGAGCCACAAGAATGGTACCCTATCTAAAGAACTTGGATTACCACAGCAGACTACATAAACTTAATTTACACTCATTATATAAAAGGCGCATTAGAGGACATCTTTTAATCCTTTATAAACTTGTGAAATCACCATCCTTAATGCATGATTGTGGTATACACTACTTCAATAGAAAACTTGTCCCTAGATTACATTCATGCCAATTAGAAGTACAGAAAGCTAAAACTAACCAAAGATTGAACTATTTCTCAATAAGGGTGCCAAATTGTGGAATATAATCCCACAAAATCTGATTAAATGCATTACTTTTGAAACATTTAAAAAAGGACTCAATATTTGGCTAAATGATTATTTATAATAATGTTCCACAAATTTGTGGGGGGCATTCGTGATGGGCTATGGCCTACTTATGCCTCAAATAAACCAAGTAACCAAGTAACTATTCACCATGAAAACACTAGAACAATGTCCACATGTACTATGCACTTTGTAAATATGTACCACAACACTGTAACTCAAAGTATATCTGCCAATATTGTGCATTATTATATTGTATTTAAACCATGATTATTTCAATGTTTTACTGCTCCGATTATTGTAACCCCTCTAACCCCTCCCAAGATCGCACCTGGAAATGAGTCTCTGCTCAGTGTGCCTTTCCCAGTTACCAAATTTTAATAAAAATAAATAAATAGTAGTTATAATTCCAGTATCATGTTATTGGATTCTATCAATTATAATACAAGATGTCTCCATGTCATTTTATAGTGATAAATTAAAAACGTTCTTGTTTGTAAGAACACTTTATGACTATTCTGAATATATGCAACATTTTTCATAGTCTCCTAATATTTTTAAAAGAGTTTACGGCCATTTTATGGCCCATCAGGAATTGCAACTATGAAAAACACATACATGCGAAATGCATTTAATGCACACATAAATAAAAAAAAATAGATGTTACAGTACACAAGCTTTTGTGACCACACAGATCTCTTCATTACATACCTTGAAAAACATACAAAATTACAAGGCACCCGATAAAGGGACCTGTGTGGTCTCAGAGGCTTATGCATTATACATCTGTTGTGCATACAATAATTATGTTGATCAAACAAAAGGTATCACACTGGCCTAAAAGGCTTCCTGTCTAATCAATGTTGTAGTCAGAGTTTTTCTAACATTTTTTTCTTTCAGTAACTTTAGGTATCTAAGTGGTAATCATTAAATGGGGTATTCAAAAGGTTCCTCTTGGCAGGATTATTTTTGAGCTAAGTAAAGAAACTTCCAGGAAGAGACTATAAATACTTTTGAAAACTGATTTAAGAATTACTCCATTCTGATTGACTGAGGCCATTGCCAAGGTGGGCATTTGAGACAGCAATGCCCATCTAAAACAAGTCCCTCTGCCAACTGCCTTAACACAAACTCTAGCACTGTGCCCACATGTATTTTTTCAGCCAGCCCATCGGTGCAGTGGTAGCACATTTGCTTATGATGCTGGAGACCCAAGTTTGGTAAGAAGCTTGGGGTCACTGGGGGCCAGCTTGGGGGTGGGTTGGATGAGGAAGACTGAGCATCCCTGAGGATGCTCGCCTCCTCCTCCAGGGAGGGTAGGCTCCATTCTGTGCCATAATGCTGCCACGTGGGTGACCACAGGTGGTAGTGTGGCTGGAGATGGATAGGAATGGAGGGATGTTGCAGACACTGACACGTTGCCACATGCTTGTGACATCCCAGGGGGCCAGAGAACAGGAAAAAGACATGACCTTGGCACCTCCTTGATGATGGTCCCAGTAAACCTGGGTCACCACCTCCCAAGCACAGCATCGCCTGACAAGACTAGAAGTCCAGGGGTGTCCTTTCTACCCCAATTCCACCAGGGGGTAAAACAAAGCTCTGTGGAGGTAACTGGCTGTGGCTGGGGGAAGCTGGGGGATTGGGAGGTGCCTGGAGTGCCTGAGAAGAAGGAGGGGCTGGAGAACATGGGCAAAAAATAGTAAGTTCAAATGGATTTTTTCAAAACTAGATGACATTTTGTTCTTCTCTCTTAGCGAGTGAGTCACCTCCACACCCATTACAAATGTAACCCACAGCAATAGCATTCACCCCCCCCCCGTAAAATGTACATTCACTGCTGAGTACAAGTTATCTTCATTTTTATTTACTCTCTAAATTAGTTTTGCTCAACTGCTGTGCTCTCTCAACAGAGCCACCACTCCTGGTATCATGGCAGCCACTCTGTTCTCCAAACACAAACACATTGGCATGCCGACTATACACTTGTTCTCCCATTCCTCTGTGAGCAACGTGGTCATCCAGTACACGCATCTTACTGTTCCTATCTCCAGATCATCGGTGCACTTAAATATAAAAAATGTAAGCTGGCCTACTGGCACACCAGTAGCGTTACCACTTGTGGCGCCAATGACCCAGATTCAGGAGCAAACACTGAGCATCGAAGGGTCAGCCTGAGGGAGGAGGATGAGCATCTGGAAGACAGTTCTCCTCCTCCGAGTGGGGTGGGAGCTGGCTCTCAGCAATATTCTGACTCTTGGCAGTGGCCAGGAGTCAGTGCACCGCAATGAGCCTCAGAGCTGAGATTGGCACTGTGGTGGATGTTTGCACGCAGCGTGCTGGAGCATGTGTTTTGCACCACAGATGTCATTGCATGTTCTCAGCATTGAGGGAACCTATAAGAGAAAACTCCCTAAGCTGAGCTTAATGATGCCCAGTCCTGGCTCCACTGTCTCACCTCACCTCACCTTGGGACCTGCTGGAATAGCATGTTGCCTACTCTCTCATCTCTTGTGCCTCCCTGGGATGGGAGCCCACTGTATGGGTCACTATGGTCTCCCAGTAAGTGCCGGATGAAGGGGTGGGTTGGGTGGTTGGGACCTCAAAGGGAAAGATATGGGGTGTTTCCCCACTGGCTCAGGAAGCCATAAAGAAAGTTAAAAAAAAAATACACAAAAAAAAGTAAAGTTGGAGAGCTGCCATTAGAGATGCAGTGAATTTAAAATCCGCTGGCGAAGTGGACGCAAAGTGGGCACTTCGTGTTGCCACTCTGCTACGTGGAGTAGGCAATGCAAAGTGCTCACTTCACCTTGTCATTACCATTTCGCATTGGGCTGAATGACAACACGAAGTAAGGCGAACTCATTGATTTCAATGGACTTCACTTCCTCATTATGATTCTAAGTGATCCACTTGGTGTTTCAGACTTAGCAGCCCCCCCCCACACATCAAATGGCTTACAGTACTGTAAGTCACATGCTCTCTAGCCAGGCAGGAAGGAAGTGAGTCACACAGACGGTTTCACTTTCTCCTGTGCAGACTGAGAGAGAGGAGTGTGTACTAGAGAGAGGAGTGTTTTGATTGCAGAGGAGGAGAGTTAAAATTTGATAGTTAACCCAACAGCTTTTTTAAAAGCCACATTTTTTTGCCTTTTCTGTATTGTTTTTTACTTAATTTGTTCTTTCTGTAAATTTTATTTTTCTTACCTACTTACTTAGTTGTTTGTCTGTGTGTGTGACTGTGTGTGTGTTGTGCTTGTGTCATGAGATAGAGCAGGGTGAGGGAATGTCGGGCTGGGGCAGCTCTGGGAGAGCGTGGTAGTACGTGTTGTCATACCATGCGCATGCGTGGGGGGCATGGGTGCCCATTTGTGTTGGACCACTCTAAACTTGTGAGTGTCCAACCCCCGGAAGCAGGACCAGCACCGCCGCCTGACTCTGAGGCAGTTCAACCACCACCACCACCACCAAGTCCAGCACAAGGTCCTTTGGAGCAGGATGTGCCTGTTCCAACAGGCCCAGGTGTGGATCCCATCAGTATTGTTGAGCAGTGTGAGCAGCCTACTGCCAGTTCATCTGGCCCTCCCCTGCCTGTGCCGGGTCCTCCCCGCACCTCCATTGTTTGGCAGGTTTGTGACAGTGTCGGGGGAGACAGCAGTGTGGTGAAGTGTCACCTATGTGCGGTGGAGGTGCACCATGGCCCTCGGGGGAGTCACTTGGGGACTGGGGGCCAGCGTACCCATATGCTTAATCACCACCAGTTGGAGTAGCAGGCTGCCACAGAACGGACCATGTCTGCACCTGCTGGCCGTTCCGTGGCAGAGGGTGCCACTGTGCATAGCGGCATCCCTAAGAAGCGGAGGGCCAGAGCAACACCTGTTGCTCCACCAGCACCCCACCACCACCACCACCACCAGCAGGTCAGCCTGTCGAAGGAGTGGACACCAGAGAAGTGCATGTAACACTGTCTGACTTGGCAGTTCTCTGGAGTGCTGTTGAGGAGAACAGCGAGAGGATGAGTGCTGTGGAGTAGTGGCTGGATGACATAAAGGGACATCAGCTTCAAATTATGTCCATGCTGGAACTGCTGCTGGATCACCATAGGATCCCACATTAGTTTTGTTTCCTCACACCATGTTCCCCCCCACCTTGCTTGCTGTGCCATAAAATGTATTCCTCCACCATCCCTGACCCTTGTATGTAATTATGTCCTTTTTTTGTTGTCTTCAGTATGCATTACACTTTGTATTCTGTGGCCCCTTCCTTCTGTTAAGCGTCTGTGTGTTTTGTGTGTGTGCGCTGTTTTGGTACCTCATTTTTCTGCATCTGCAAAAGGCATCTGCCTTGTGTCCAGAAAATTGACAAGTGGTAACACAGTGAAATGAGAGTGTTTCAGCACATACAAAGTTCCCCAGAATTAATGGCACACTCAGTCATGCACACAAAAGTGGCACAGAGTCCCCAGATTTTTTCTGCAGGCCCGGAATGCATCCTCCATGCATCCAGAAAATAGACAAGTGGTAACAGAGTGAAATGAGACTGTTTCAGCACATACAAAGTCCCCCAGAATTAATGGCGCACTCAGTCATGCGCACAAATGTGGCACAGAGTCCCCAGATTTTTTCTGCAGCCCCAGAAATGCATCTCCATGTGTCCAGAAAATTGACAAGTGGTAACCGAGTGAAATGAGATTGTTTCAGCACATACAAAGTCCCCCAGAAT
Source organism: Neoceratodus forsteri (assembly GCA_016271365.2). Classification (NCBI taxonomy): domain Eukaryota; kingdom Metazoa; phylum Chordata; order Ceratodontiformes; family Ceratodontidae; genus Neoceratodus; species Neoceratodus forsteri. The sequence continues at coordinate 695,145,715 of CM057459.1, read as the reverse complement.
TTATGGCGCACTCAGTCATGCGTGCAGTGGTGGCACAGAGTCCCCAGATTTTTTCTGCAGGCCCACAATGCATCCTCCTTGTGTGCAGAAAAGTGAAAAGTGATCATCTCAACTGGATTGAAAGGTGCCCTTTGGATGTACAGTAATAGTAGCCTTGTTGAGTATATATATATATATATATATATATATATATATATATATAGATATATGGTTGTGTATTTTGTAGTGATGAGGAGGAGGTTGAACTTGACATGGACATGTACTCATGCTATTGTTCTGCATCACACACAGGTGACTCCGTCTCTGAACTGTTGCTGTGCACCGTCCAGTGCTCAATGAGAATTTTTTGCACTTAAATGGAAATGGATACTCTCAAGCACATGAAGGTGAGTATTTCTTTTTTTTGGAGGGGGGAATCGTATTTTCAGTTTTGTCTGTAATGGTTTCTTATTTTTTTATTTCTTCACAGATTTCATCAGCATCCTTCTGGAGTCCGGTTCTTAATGATGGTCATGGTCATCGAATGAAACGACTTCTGCATGTTGCATGTGTGCCCAAGCTCGGGTCGGGGAAGGGTGTGCCTGATCATGTTGATGAACTTTTTTGGATAGGCCACTTTGACAGAGCAACAAAGTATCGTGGATTTTCCTAAAAAAAGAAATGCATGACTTCTTAAAAGTTACAACTTCATTGTTATGTGTCCCTCCCTGGTTCTCAAATCTCAGTCCCTATTGTCAACTAAGTTACATTTCAGAGGCACATCTTGTCAACTACTAAAACAACCTGTTGTTTGCAATACTTGCAGCAGTCTTTACAAAGCAATAAAATGGATTAAATAAAATCTTCATACTTACCAGAATGGATTTCACATGGACATTACATCACTTTCTCTCTGTACGGTATAGCTACAGCATCTTTCCCAACGAGTAATATTAGCAATGGAGCCTGTTTTTGTCCTCCTGTAAAAGAAACAAAATAAGTGTACTGTATGTGTTTTGCCACTGCGGCTCTGAAAAGCTACAGAAAACAAAACAGACAACGTAAGGAAGTGAGGCAGCATAACAAACATGAGTGCACATACTCACGTTATAGTTTAAATATTAAGAAGCTGGTGGTGGTGGTGGTGCACTGGTAGACTGGTGGTCCGTGGTGGGCAGACAGACTCATGGTGGCAGCAGACTTGGATAACATCAGTTCCGATGGTGGTGGTGGTTCGTGAGGGGGCAGACAGACTCATGATGGCAGCAGACTTGGATAACATCAGTCCCGGTGGTGGTGGTGGTGGTGGTCCATGGGGGGGCAGACAGACTCATGATGGCAGCAGACTTGGATAACATCAGTCCCGGAGGTGGTGGTGGTCCATGGGGGGGGGGAGACAGCCTCATGGTGGCAGCAGACTTGGATAACATCAGTCCCGGTGGTGGTGGTCCGGGGTGGGTAGACAGACTCATGGTGGCAGCAGACTTGGATAACATCAGTCCCGATGGTGGTGGTCCGGGGTGGGCAGATAGATTCATGGTGGCAGCAGACTTGGATAACATCAGTCCTGGTGGCGGTGGTCCGGGGTGGGCAGACAGACTCATGGTGGCAGCAGACTTGAATAACATCAGTCCCAGTGGTGGTGGTCCATGGGGTCAGACAGACTCATGGTGGCAGCAGACTTGGATAACATCAGTCCTGGTGGTGGTGGTCTGGGGTGGGCAGACAGACTCATGGTAGCAGCAGACTTGGATAACATCAGTCCCGGTGGTGGTGGTGGTCCATGGGGGGCAGACAGACTCATGGTGGCAGCAGACTTTGATAACATCAGTCCCAGTGGTGGTGGTCCGGGGTGGGCAGACAGACTCATGGTGGCAGCAAACTTGGATAACATCAGTCCCGGTGGTGGTGGTCCAGGGTGGGCAGGCAACCTCATGGTGGCAGCAGACTTGGATAACATCAGTCCCGGTGGTGGTGGTCTGGGGTGGGGGGGCACACCGCCTTTTAAATACTGCAGTTAAAACATGCCAACATTAACCACATCATCATCCTCATAAAGAAAACTGCCCTCACAGTCATCGATGTCTGAAGTCTGACCACTGGGAAATTCTTTCTCCATTGTGTCATCATCTACGTCAGTGGTGGGCCGTTTCAGGCAGCCACTGCCGGTGCCACCAGGATGCTCCATTTCCACATCAGCAAGACCACATGACTAGGCCGGGGTACGAATACCGAGGTTGCAGTCTGTGCTGGTATGTGCCTCTCATTCATTTTAATGAATGTTAGCAAACTAACATTTGCAGGAGACAGGTTTGTCCGATGATCCCTGACTATTGCACCTGCTGAGCTGAATACCCTCTCAACACTTACACTGGAGGGTGGGCATGTGAGGTACTTCAGTGCCACTGCAGTCAGCTCTGGCCATTCTCTGACCTTTCCACTCCAGTATAAAAGAGGATCTTCACTTATTGTCAGATGCCTGTTTTCAGACAAATATGACTCAACCATTCTCTGTGCCGCACTAAGTCCGATTGTTGATGCATAAGACTGTTCCCCAGAATCATTGATGTCACAAATACCCATTTGGGACAAAGCCTCCCAAAGCGAGTTGACACCAACCACTTTGGATGACAGACCACCAGGAACTACAGTCCCCTTATCCTTGCATGATATGCTTGCTGGTCCTCCGGCTACACCTTCAGCTGGATTATGCTGCTGAGGTTTGCAAACCTTGACATGTGACTTCTGTGCCCCATGAACCAAGCAAACCAGTTGACCACTGATATTTTTTACCTGTTCAGGCCCTTCCTCCAGTACTGATGCAATTCCACGTTTGTATCGTGGGTCCAGCATTGTTGCCATGGCAAAGTTGTCACTATGCTGAATGCTCACAATGTGACGATTCTGGTCGAATACTGTCAGCATGTGTTGCAGCAACATACTGCTGCCACCGTCTCCGGCAACATCAAGGCTATACTGTACATTCACCAGTGTCTGCCTCAGCACTGGCAGCAGTGGAATTGATTGGCTAATGGAGGCAGACTCGCCACTCACTGCCTATGTGGCATGTTCAAAAGGCCGCAAAATTGTTATTACAGAGTCCATGAAGTGCCACTGTTCAGTCATCATAGACATGGAGGCCCCAGAATTGTCATGGCTAGTGTGCATAACAAGATATTCTGTGATGGCTTTGTATTGTTCATACAGCCTCTCTGCCATGTATAACGTGGAGTTCCATTGGGTGACAACTTCCAGCTTCAAGCGGTGCTGAGGCAGGCTGTTTAATATCTGCAACTGCCGCAGCTGATCACGGGCCTTTCCAGATCTTGAAAAGTGAGAGCAGATATGTTGTGCAATGGTCAGCATTTCCTTTATGTCAGGGTGCTGCAGAAACTCCTGAACCGCAAGATTTAAACAGTGGGCCATGCATGGAACACGAAAAAAAACACCATTCATGATGGATTTCACCACATTTGACCCATTGTCACTTGCTATGAACCCAGCTTTCAGGGACAGAGGGTTTAGCCATCTGTCAATTTCAGTCAGTACCATGTCCAACATGTTCTCACCAGTGTGTGTGAACAGGTCACACTGCACATAGCAATTGTTGCATGCTGGCGAATTCCAGGAAGATTGCTATCGCCACAATCCACCTTCCTGCAATGATTATTCACACTACCAGCATCACAAACAACCCCCGGCACCTGCACCCAGTGTGCAGTTATACACAGATATGAACTCCCCGCTGTTTTGCCACTTGTCCACATATCCATACTGAAATGGATGAATGGAGAGGAGGAATGTTGAAGGGCATGATTTACTGAGTCTGAGACAGTGCGGAACAACTCGGGAACAGCACGGGTAGAAAAGTATGTCCTGGATGGGACTTTCCATTTTGGACAGGCACAGGCAGCAAACCACCGGAACCCAGAATTCTCCACAAAGGAGAAGGGCAAAAGATTGATTGCCAGCATTTCCACTACAACAGCATTAAGTTCACGTGACACTGTGTGATTGGGGGGGTACTTCAGCTTATGCGCAAAAATACTCTGTAACGTGGGCTGACTTAAACGTTTTACACGGTGTGTGTTGTTTGTCACAAATGGTTGTGGTCTGTGATGAATGGCATTGGCAGGGGGTGGAGTGTGGACATTTGATGAAGGCGGTTGCACAGGTGATGATGACAAACCCAGAAATGATGTTATTTTTCTGGATGTGCCAACCGGGGTCGATGTACACTTGCACTAGACATACTGCATTCACCACCACCACCACCACAACCACCACCACAAAAACTGCTACTCTCACCAGCACTGGACAACATTTCAAAGTCATTATGGTCCTCCACCTCATCATGCCTGTAGTAACCATTTGCTCTTATTACCACACTACTGCACACGTTTAATTTCCTACTGGGCTTAACAGTCATGGAAGGGGATAACATGCTGGCTATGGTTGCCGCCAGTGATATGGGTGAACGTCCAAGTCTGGTATTAGCTGCCTGCTTGTGCTGGATCCACAGAGCCAAGTGGCTATTCTTAAGATGCGTATGCTGTCCTCCTGTCCCAAGAAGGCTCCCCTTTTTACCTCAACTTAAATGCACATGGCAAACCTGACAGATTGCAACTGAATCATCATTTGCATCTTGAACAAAAAAATCCCAAACAAGGGACTGTGATGCTCTGCTTTTAACATGTCCATGATGATGTGGCTTATTTAAGTCTGTAATTTTAAGCACTGAAGTGGGGGGGGGCATGTGATGTTTCTGGCACTGCACACCTGGACTGCAATTGACCACCACGACTACCTATCATATTGAATACTGGGTCATCATCATCATCATCCACTAAAACCGGTAAATCACAAGTTTTTACAGGGGGGTGGGTGGGATTCCTGCAAACAGATTCAGATGCAGCCACTTTTAATTTCTTTTTCTCAGGTTCCCAACTGGGGTCAATTAAATCATCATCATATTCATCAACGTCACTGTCACACACATCCACATCTTCTGCTTGGATGCTAACATGTGGACTGCATGTTGCAACAACAGCAACATCATCATCATCAGCATCATCACATTCATCATCAGCATCTACACCACCATCACCTGATATTTTTTCACCACACTTTGAATCACTGTTGCATGGAAAATGAGTGACATTAAGTGCCACAGTGGATGGAATTTCACATTGTATGCTATCGTTGACATGGTCATCAGAATCAGGTTCAGTTAATGGGATGTTACTGGGAAGTATGACATCATCTACGCTGTCACTCACTTGCACTGCTTCACACTCAATATGTTTGGATACGGTACACTGGTCGAAATTAGAACTTGATACAACACTGCTAATACTACCTCCACCACCACTAACACCAGTAACACTAACACCACTGGCTGGGAAAACATCGTCTCCTCCAACTATCAGTGAAGCTACTGATTGGGCTGTAAAAAACATTGCAGGAGAAATACCTTTCCTCACATCAGCAATGCACTTCTCCGTCCACGTACTACTACCACGCCCACAGACCCTCTTACTGCCAACATTGCCATGGCCAGAAACAGCTTTACTTGCACATCTCTTTGCAGGCATTTTGGGGGATCAACCACAAATATTATTACCAAATTCAGATTTAGATACTTTCTCTTTCTGACTGGAGGGTTGCTACTCACTAGCTGGATGTGAAGCAAAATAAACAACTGTGGCTTCAGCAACAGATAAGGGACTACTGTGTTGTGACACTGTCACAGAATTAAAACATCTTCAGTAACCAGTGCTGCTGATGGGGTCACAAAAACAATCCAGTCTGGTAAAAAATACCTTTTCAACGTGGGGGGGGGGCACTGAATATAGACAGTGCAGATTTTTACGGCACTACAAGCAGCAACACTAAGAACAGAGAACACGATCGCAGTACAAAATCAAGCAGCTGCAGTGGATAGCAGATTCACACTGCTGCGCTTAGCTGCACTTACACTGATCTGTATCACAAATTTTAAAAGGTGTATTATATTTGATGCACGCAACACTGCGCACACAACACAGAACACTTTGTGTACAGTGCTGAACGAGGAATGCAATGCAAATGCAAAAGTTCAGTGTAGTCAGTGCCACGTAATGTAAATTTGTAATTTAAACAACCTGACCTTATGAAATGCTGCACCCCATTCACACAACAAGCAGCAAGAAAATTTGTACTATCACTGACAGTTTTACTATGTATACAGTAACACAGTCAGTTATATAACAAAAATATTACCAAAACACAAAGAAATCACTAGTTCTCCAACTTAAATCTACCTACACACAGATACGCCCCTCCCCCACACAGCACACTTCACTGTCTTCCACCACACACACTCAGTGTTGTAAATTTACATTCAAAATCCACACACAAACAAAAACGCTCGATGATGTGAGCACAGGAGGGTTTCCTACAATCGATGAACTACAGTTGGATCCCCACAAAAAAAGCAAAAATGCTTTTTGAACAGCTTTTAAAAGAGTCCTACAGACAGCTATCAGAGCACACTGTCTCCTACTCTTTCCTACTCATACTACCTTGAACTGAGGCTGTGCAGATCAATATAGAGCCCATGTGACCTGAGCTCCCATGAATCACTGCAAAATCCTCCTTCGGGGCTCAAAAACAAGGCGAAGTGAGTTGAAGTGAACTGCCACCAATGTACTTTGCCTTAAAAATTGAAAGAGAAGTGACCAGTGGAGGCAGAGTAACGCGAAGTAGCTGTCTTCAATCACTTCACGTTCATCATTATAACGTGAAGTACTCAGCTTGCATTGCGGAGCACTCCACGAATCCGCCTTTGCTCCATGAATCACTTTGTGGAGCAGATTGAGCCCACTTCGCACACCACTAGCTGCCATATCTTATTGCTCTTCTGTGTCTTCACTTCCAGGTTTCACGAAGGAGGGTTATGCGCCTGAGCTTCCGACTTCAGAAAAAAAAATAAGCAGCCTTACAACCTGCAAGGGCAGAGAACTTTAGAACAATGTTTTTTCTAACACAGTTACAAAAATACATATGACAACAATGCCATCTAGTGATAATGACAGCAGTACTTGAAGGGATTACTTTGCATAAAGTATTTTTATTCATTAAAATTAACTATTTACAGTATTTTTAAAAGTTGTTCAAACATTTGACCTAATATTTAGTCTCAATTCCATTTTCTAAGCACAGTAATACCCACTATTCTAAGCACAATAATATCCACTAGGGTGGGCAGTATGAGCTATGCCTGCCCTTCCAGGCACTACAATGCCCTTCACCTGTGGTGCTAGGCCTTGTAATGCACATGGGTGGGCAGGTATAGTGCAATTCCACCAACCCTATTGGGTACTATTGGTTGTGTAGCTATGTAAAATATAACTTTACTGTGTCAAAATCATTTTACTAGCTTTCCTTTTTGTAAATATGATTCGTTTAAGGAAGCCGACCCTCTGATTTCGCCTGATATAGCTCTACCAGTTGTTCACAGAATTAAAATCAAGACTAGGCATAGAACTGTAATTTTAGTTTTTTTTCCCCCCTAAATCATTGCAGTGCATGTTATAATTGCTTTAATTGAAGGTTATATTTATAAGATATCATTTCTGTCTCCTAGTCTCACCCATCCCTCCCAACTTCTATTTGAGTTCCAGCCAACTTGTGGAACTAGACTGCGGTTTTTCATTTTAAAATGTTTGTTTTAGGAACACAGCTCAAACAGATCAAATAAAATCATATAACTTGGTTTCAAATAGATATTGAAAATATGGAAAAAGCCACAAAATAATGTCACGCTTCGTGTTTCCAAATGATCCCACAGATTGTAGTTCATTACTGTCATGGTAATTCACTATTATCAGCAAAGGGGGTTGCAATTCTTCAAAATCTGTTTTAGAAAAAAGATTCAGCTACAACTGCCTCTTCATTCCCAAAGTAACAGAAAGCAAAGATGCACACGTTTTAGGTTGTATCTGTAGCTGTCACAAAACATTTAGCAGATTGAGTGAGAATGATGGACAGACAGACAGATGGTTAGTGTATGGTTAGGGTTTGTTGTATATGGAAATCCATACATGCTCATAAGTTGATGTACCACAGTTCAAAGGTTACAGAAAAGTTGTTGCTCCACAGTGTGGTACCACAACTTACGTGGCTCCAGAATCTCATACCATTTCTTGTTCTCCTACCACTCCACCCCTGCTTGAAACACACATTTTCCACTTACAGTAGATAATGAAAATAACCACTGTGTACCCTGCTGCTTAGTACCCACCCACCCAGTGCCACAAATAGTATTTCCTATTTTAAATCAAATTCTAAATGACATCACTTTTTAAAACTGTCCAGCAATGGGTAATCGTCCTTTCTCTATAAGCATGTCTATTTTAATGAGCATGTCAGTCATTCAAACTGAAGTGCCAATACAGTCGGGACTGTCACTTGGCGCTGATTTATTTTTTAAAGTATTTTTATTTACAATTATATGTAAAATAAGAAATACTATTTATAACACAGGGTGGGTACTAAGTAGTTGGGCACAGGGTGATTTTATTTTAATTATATGCTATAAAAATAGTGCATGTGCATCCTTACACAACAAGGCATGTATTTCCATCTCAGGGTTGTGGTGACATCAGCGACCTCTCAAGCTTCTCTGGTGAGGTCTATGATGCCATCACAACCACTTGATGGAAGCATGTCTTGTCATGTATGGTTACCAATTCGTTATTCTAAATATTTTCTGAAAGAAAGATCCTATAATAATAATAATAGTAACTGGTGGGGAACAAAGAATATGCCTAACACAGAAAAATAGAGAACAGAGAATAATAAAATTTGGTTATGTATATCACCATTCATACTTCAAAGCACTTTATAACAAGACCATCTAAAACTGTGGTCAGCAGTCTAACAATCTGATTGGCCAAACACATTTCAAGAGGGTCACATTATTAACCTAGTGTGGAATGTGCTAACTGGTTTATTTAAAAAAATTAAGTTAAATTGTTATAAAATAGTTTGTTTAAAAGCTGCAATAAGCAACTCCATGGGCTAAGTTAGAAGAAGAAAAAACACATTCATGGAGTTATTTTCATATAAATTGCATCACAAAAGTGATTGATTTACAAGCAATAAGACAGACTGGCAGTGAAGTGAGTGTAAGCGTGTAGTGGCAGCCATTCTGTTCATCCAAACCCACACAGAGTCATGGACAATTGCCAGAACCAGTTAAAATGTTACTTCTATTAATCACAGAAACCACGAACAATTACCCAGATGGGTAGCAGTCTAATAACTCCAATTAAGTTTTGTATTTGTGTGGTCTTTACCTGGGGTGTTTATACCAATAAACTGGTTATACATATGCTTTATGTGTTTCCAGTGCATGTGTGCATGGTCACACGCTACACAGAAGGCTCCAGAGTGCAATTGTAACAGTTTGTGGTTCCTGTGGTTTCTTGGGTCAGCACAGCCCCCGATTTGCACCTTGCCCAGCACTGGTGAGTGCTGCATTCATCTTATTCCATACTTCTGTTAATCACCCTAATGGCTGATAAACTCACAGTAACCTAATCTCTAGTTATGCTTTATTGCTTAATAAAACCTGACTTAAAAAAAATCAAGCAACCTGATTGCTCCATGTGACCTTAGAGCTGTGCATCAGTTTTGATACAATAGCATGGTTCAGATCTTTTTACTTCATTACACTATTTATATAATCTGCCATTTTCAAATCAGCTGTTTTACAGTCTGCAAAAAGCAAAAATGGCAGCCAAGTGGCACTACGATTTGATTCATTTTTTCAGTTAATACATTTTTTTATTAATTTTCCACATACACACTACAAATATCAGGATGCAACAAAGATCATTCAGACTGCATACCTCAGTTACAGGAGGACAGAAAAGTAAGATTAAACAACCATACATACCAGCTCTGCAATGAAAGAGTGGAGGATTAGCACCTAACAGGAGTGGAGAACTGCAGCCTGCAAGGAGCTGTGTGTGCAGCAGAAAGCACTACCTGTGGCACATTCTCTTCACTTGTAAACATATATAAAATAACACAAAGGACCAGGCAACTAACTCTACTTCTCAGTTACTATCACAATCATCATACATGGAAGGTGAACAAGTTGACAAACATAACAAACCCTCAGCACAGCTTTTAGGGAAACAGTAATTACTAGCTAGTGGGCATGGTAGGGGCCTTCACCCTGTGCCAGTTCTTGGTTTCAAGTATGTTAAGAAGGGGGCCCAGCAGGAACGAAATTTAGGGAGTAAGTTAGTAATAACATGCATCATTCAGTCTAAGGATGCCAGCTTAGTAAAGGAGTTAAGGAGTTCTGACATGGAGGGAATGTCATCGGTTCTCCACCGGCTTAATATCAGTCGTTTTGCTTGAATGCTGAGGAGGGCAAGCCAGTGCCACTGAGGTTGGGACAGCTTAATTTGCTGGGTTGGGATGCCCAGGATCCAAAAAAGGGGGTATAACCCCAACTTGGAACCTATGATGTGGGAGGCTAGCCCAGCTACTGAAGTCCAGAAAGGGTTGATTAGATGGCATTTCCAGAGAATATGGTCCAGATCTCCCACTTGAGTTTGGCACCTCCAGCAGAAATCATTATCTAGGAGTTTGCATTTAAAGTGTACCATAGGGGTCCTGTACCAGTGGTGAAGGATTTCATTTTGAATTAGTTTGCTCCTCACATCTGGGTAGGCGAAATGACCCTGCTGCCAGCAGGATTTCCATTGGCATCGGATATGAGGGCATTCAGTGCAGTTTCCCATTTACATTTAGCACTCTAAAACTTGGAGGGAAGAGAGTCTCGGAGTTCAGCATAGATTCTACTAGCTTGTCCCTTGGGAAGGGAGAGCCACTGAATTATCTTAGCTGTGGAAATACGGAGACGAGATGAAGTTTTCTGATAAGCTGTAATAGAGCTACGGAGTTGCAAATATCTCCAGAAATCAGCTCTGCCAATCCCTGTCTCTTGGGTCAGATCCTGAAAAGACTTAAGGCCTAACCCATCTCCTAACATACCATCTGCTAAGCTGGTGATACCTCTTTCCTCCCATTGAGTCCAGTGGAAAAATTTATGGTCTATCTGGAGCTGTTCATTTCCCCAAATGGGGGTCCAGGTGATAAAGTGTGGGTCTGCCTTAAGTCTGGCATGCACCTTTTTCCAAGTCTTGACCAATGGGGCAATGGTCAGGTGACCAAGCAGATTCTTGGGAAGGGAATTGCAAATCAGAGGGGATAGAGTAGGAACCTGTGTGGCTGTTTTCTCCATATGTAGCCACTGTGGAGAATTTGGCCCTATGGGAGTGAACCATTTCAGTGCCTGGCAGTGGAGTAGGTCCACTTATACCCCTCCATCCACAGCAGGCACAAACCACCTAGCCACCAGTGAGACCTCAGCTTGTTCCTACTATAGCATGGTTTCTTGTTGTCCCACATGAATTTGCCAAGAAGTGCATCAATAGTGCTGAACTATCTGGCAGGGAGCTCCAAGGGGGATGTGGGAGATGGCATACAGGAGTTTGGGTGCTGAAATAATTTTGATTGCTGCAATTTTCCCTGCCAGAGTGAGATATAATGACTGCCATCTCTCTAACTCTGTTCCGAGCTCTGCCACCAGGGGCCGCAGGTTGAGCTCCCACATTTTGGCAAGATCAGGGGCAACATGAATGCCTAGGTATGCCAGATCATCTGGGGACCTTTGAAGACCAAAGGGGGCCATCAGGGTGGGGGTACAATGTGAGTTTAAGGGGAGGACTTCAGTTTTAGAATGGTTCTTTGGCAGCCCAGAGTGGGCTGCAAAGTCTGTCAGGAGAGATAACAGAGCAGGGGATGGCAGCCAGGGCATTTTCCAGTGGGACCAACAGATCATAGGCATATACTAGAGTGGTATAGGTTATGTTCCCAATGGTGATGCCCTGTATGCAAGGGTGCTGCTGTATGGCCACTGCAAGGGGCTCTGGTGCCAGTACAAATAACAGAGGGGACAGGGACAGACCTGCCTGGTACCTCAACACAGAGGAAAGGGGTCAGACAGGGTGGAGTTGGTAAGGGTCCTGGCCAAAGGCCTGTGATACAGTGCTGAGACCCAGCCTCTTAACTGTTCACCAAAGCCTACTGTAGGTGCTGCAATACCAATGCCATATTGTCCCATTCCAAGGAATTAAAAGCTTTCTTGAAGTCTATGATCACTGCTGTCGCTAGAGTGGGAATAGATCTGGCATGGTGAAGCAAGTTCAGCAGGGAGAGGATATGATCTCTGCCATACCATCCAGATATAAAGCCTACTTGTGATGGGTGAACGAAGGAAAGGGAGGAAGGGGTTTAGTCTAGCAGCAAGGATTTTAGCAAAGATTTTGCTGTCAGCATTTATTAGGGATATGGCTGACAGCTTGATGGCAGGGTGGGATCTTTTCCCTTTTTGGGAAAGACAGTAATGACAGCTTCTTGATAGGGTGGGGGATGAACCCCTTGTCTAGGGCTTAATTGTAAACCTAGCTGAGGAGAGGGGCAGCTTGGGAGTGGACCAGCAGCCATGCCTCAACAGGGAAGCCATTCCCTCCTGGGACCTTCGCCGAGTTCATGGTTTTAAGGGCCAACTTGACTTCCCCTGGAGAGATGGGGGTGTCTAGTTGGGCACTGTACTGGGGAGTCAATTTAGGAAGGGCTAAAGGAGCTAGGAATTTCAGTACTGCTTCTTGATCCATAGACCTGGAGGATGTAAACAACTCAGCATAATATTGCTGCATAATGTTATTGATTTGAGTAGCATCTGTACTGGTCTTCCCAGTACGGTCTCTCAGCCCAGGGATGTGCCTATCAGCCTGCTGTTTCTGCAACTGATATAAAATCAGCTTACCCCCTTCCACCCTTCCCACAACTTGTTTTAGATGAAAGACTGCTACCTCAGCCTTATGAGCCAAGAGTTCAGTTATTTCCTATCTAAGCCGGACAATTTCTTTGCCTAGCAGGGAGTGCTGAGTAAAATGAGGTGATTGTTTTGCTTCCAGATCCCATGCCCATAATTGTTCTAGTAAGCTGAGAAGCTGCTCCCTTTGTTTATACCTATTAGCCATGTAACCCTTGATAGCACCTCAGAGGGTGGCTCTAAGGGCCTCCCAGGTGGTACTTGCTGAGGTGTGTGAAGGTGAGTTGTCAGCCAGGAAGTGGGAGACCTGTGTGAGCCATGACCTAAAGTTGGGGTTTTTAATTAAGAGGGGGGGTCTAACTTCAAAGAGGAGCATGAAGTGATCTGGGGTCCCCAGAGGATATGTAGGTGAACTAGAGAATGGTCCGATATAACCATCTGCATAATATCAGATCTAATTGCAATCTGTGCTAAGTTGGCTAATACCAAAAGGTGTAGTCTCTCTTACAGGGATGAAAGACCCTCCAGATATCCTATAGGCCTAAGTTCAACATGGCTTGCCGAACAGCCAGCCAAGCTTTGGTGTGATAATCCTGGATAGCAGAGCTATGATCCACCAGAGGGTCCAGGGGGAGATTTAAATTCCCTCCTACAACTATTGGGGTAGAAGGCTGAACAATAGTGCCTATAACTTGAGACACCTCATGAAAGATCTCTGGGACATCTTCATTCAGTCCATAAAGGTTGACTAGGAGGGGTGGGCTTTCCGGCATGTAAAGTAATACCAGGACCCACCTCCCCTGTGCATCGTGCTTAGTTTGAACCAGGGTCCACTTCATTTTTTGTGCAAGAGAATAGCCACCCCGTATTTCTTGGTAGGGGCAGAAGAGGAGAACACCTGCCCCACCCAATCCCTAACAAGCTTGTTGTGGTCCTGTTTAGTGAGTTTTGTTTCCTGTAGGAATGCCAAGGTGGTTTGCAGTGTTTTTAAGTGCGATAACACCAGTTTACACTTTACTGGGGTGCTGAGGCCCCGCACGTTCCAGGTGTGAGCATGGAGGTCACCCATTATCCAAATAGGGATGTACTGCCAACTGAAGGTGCATATGATCCAATGCCCCTAGGAATGCAGTTCACCTAGGCATTCCATTCTTACTGTCCTTACCATACAAAACAAGTATAACATGCAAGCATATGCTGAGCACAAACTGTACCTCTATGTTCAAAGTTGCCTGGTTACTCACAACATTTTTTTAAGTCAACAGGGCAAATGGCACTAACTAACAGCCTAATAATAGCAGCATTTAATACCAGGGCCAAGAAACCAGACGAGCATGGAGGAAAAGAAGGACAAAGACAAATCGCCAGGGTCACCTCTCTCTCTCAGGGAGGGGGAGAGATCCTCTTGAGATAAAACCAGAGGAAAACAAGCACCCATGGTGCAGCCTAAGGAAAACCCCTCAGATGCAGAGATAGAAAACGACGTTGACTGTAACTGGGTTTGCAGGGGGGGCAGGCATTACCCTGCCATCCAACCCCTGTAACTGCCGAAATTTAGGGTAATCACCAGACTATCACAATTGGAGTTTTAAAGAGCCACCTACTGACAGGACTTTGAAAGAGCTGCAGTACTGCATCCATCAGAGGAGAGGACATGGAGCTCAACCTATTACAGTGCAAGTAGTCTTTAGAGCCCTGGGGGGGGGGGGGGAGCTGTCAAATTGCCCCTGCAACATGTTCACCACTTTTAATGTAAAAGTATAGCAGGTCACTATTGCCCTACATGCTGTATGTGAGGGAAAAAAGAGGGAGTCTGAACTACTAGCCCGAATAAAGCACTTGGTATGCATAGCATGTGTAAAGATTCAAACAGTAGGGCATAGGCCATGTGAAGCCTTTAGCCTAGTGACCCAGTAGCACATTAAAGTCCCACACAAACATGACTCCATGAGTCTGTCTGCAACTCCAACAATTTCATGTCCCCTTAGCCCTAATATAATTATAATCTGAATGGCAGACATGCAGAACTTAGTCCAGGCAGCAACACTAGGGGAAGAACAGAAGTGTTATCGAGGGCAAAGGAGTCCTTTTCCAGAACATAGCTCTGCCAGTAGCGGGGGGGGGGGTGGTCTGGGGGAGACACAACAAGGCCACCTGGACATGGCCTAGATAGAATACCTCTCGCAATCTCAGCCCTCTCCCCCCAAAAAACAGCCTTCACTTCAGAGCTTCATAAAGCAAGAGCACAGTACTTATCTGACAGACAGTCAGGTCGGGCCTGCCACCACTGCCCTCCAGGGATCTTCTGAGGTCTGTGTTCCACAAGCAAGGTCTGGGCATGGCGTTGCAGGAGGAGGATGCTCAGCAGGACAGTCCATCACTGTAGAGGAACCAGCAGCTGCAATTTCGGCCCAGGATTTGGTACGCTCTGGTGGGGGAGAGTCACCGTTGATCTTAGGCTCTGCATCCACATCTATGGGCTCGCTGCAAGTGGAGGTGTCACTCTGAAGAGCAGTGAATCTGTTGGGTGAGAAGGAGGCTTGTAGGG
The DNA here is from genome assembly GCA_016271365.2 of Neoceratodus forsteri. Lineage (NCBI taxonomy): Eukaryota > Metazoa > Chordata > Ceratodontiformes > Ceratodontidae > Neoceratodus > Neoceratodus forsteri. Next base: position 695,130,287 of record CM057459.1, on the reverse strand, counting down.
CAGGGATCTCCTCCTCGGTTTGATTTTGTCCACTCTCAGGGCTGACCACACGGGTTCTCTCTGCAGGGTGGTGCCTCTTTTCATGCCTATGGAAGGTATGTCATTTCTTTGATCTGGGAGGGTAGGCACCCTCAAAAACTTGCACTGCTGCACCTTCAGGCTGACATGGAGAGAAAACAAAGCTCCTGGTCTGTGATGAATAGCAGCGAGGTGCACCCCATCCTTCCCGGGCTCCCCTGTGCGCTGAACTCCAATGGATATGTTTTGTGGAGAAAGTCCATGTGGTTGTCCGGATGGGCAAACAGAAAAGGAGACCCATTATTATGAATTATCTGCATTGTGGCTGGATACCAGAGAGAAAAAGGTATGCTCAGCCACTGGAGTATCTTGCAGCCATCCGTGTATGCCTTGTGCTGCTCCGACAACTCCCTAGAATAGTCCTAATAGATTTGAATCTTTTGGCCCTTCCACATGAGCTGCCCTTTATTTCTAGCAGCAGCTGAGATGTCTTCCTTTTGACAAAAGTTAAGACAATGGACCAGCATGGGTTGGAGACTTTCTCCAGGTTTAGGAGGGGGTGCAAGTGAGTAGTGTGCCTGCTCTATCTGAAGAGGAGTGCTGGCAGGCAGGCTGAGCAGTTGGGGGAACGTAGTCTGTAGGAATCGAATAGGATCTCTTTGTTCAGCAACCTCCGAGAAGCCGATGAAATAGAGATTATTCCATCGGCTCCAATTTTCTAAATCATCCACTTTCTCTTGCAGCAGATTAATGGCCTTGGCCTTCTCCCGCATGGTGGAGGGGAGGTCATTTGCTGGATCGTGACTTTGTGGAAGCTGATCCTGCGCTCCATTTGGAAAAGTCTTCCCTCAATGGATTGGAGGGTTTGGGTATTGTTATTTACTGCGAGAGTCATTTAGGCCATCTGTTGAAGTAATTGTGAAAACATCTGCTCCATTTTCGTAGATTTGGCATCCGAAGAGATGGAAAAGGCCATGCTGTAGGCCCAGTGGAACTCCCAGAGAAACAGCTAGAAACGGACTCCTGGTAAGACACAAGAAACCAATTTCTCAATATTCAGAAGCAGTTAGATTTTTACTAGAGGAACAGCATGAAACAGACTCCAGGTAAGACACCAGACACCAATTTCTCAATATTCAGAAGCAGTTCACAGTGGGAAGGTCATGTCAGACGAATCTAAAAGATTTCTTTGACTGGGTGACCAAAGTAGTAGACCAGGGAGGGGCTGTGGACATGGCCTACCTAGACTTTAGCAAGGCATTTGACACAGTCCCACACAAAAGATTATTAGTCAAATTAACCAGCCTGGGAGTGGGTCCCAGGGTGGTAGCCTGGGTAAAACATTGGCTGGACAACAGGACACAGAAGGTAATTGTAAATGGAGTCCACTCTGAAGAAAGGGTGGTTACTAGTGGGGTACACTTGAGGGTTCAGTATTGGGTCCAGTCCTTTTAATGTCTTCATCAGTGACATTGCAGAGGGACTGGAAGGAAAAGTTTGCCTTTTGCAGATGACACAAAGATCTGCAACAGGGTTGATACACAAGGAGGTGTGGAAAGGATGAAAAGGACTTGGCAAGGTTGGAGGAATGGTCAGACATATGGCAGCTAGGGATTCAATGCAAAAAGTGCAAAATAATGCACCTGGGAAACAGGAACCCAGGGAAGAATACACAATGGGTGGGGAGGTAGTAACAACAAAAAACAGGAAAGGGACCTGGGGGTAATCATATCAGATGACCTTAAGGTTAGCAAGCAATGTGAGAAGGCAGTAGGGAGGGCGGGGTATACTGGGATGTATAGGGAGAGGCATCAGCAGCAGAAAACAGGAAGTTGTTATCCCTCTGTACAGACAGTTGGTGAGACCCCATCTGGAATAATGTGTCCAGTTCTGGAGACCCCATCTCCACAAGGACATAGACAGGATAGAGGCAGTCCAGAGGAGGGCAACTAAAATGGTGCAGGGTCTGAAAGAGAAGCCGTGTGAGGAGAGACTAAAGGAGCTTAATATGTATACCCTTGAGGAAAGAAGGGAGAGGGGGGACATGATAGAAACTTTCAAGTACCTCAAGGGAATCAACAAAGTCCAAGAGGGTAGCATCTTTCAGAAAAAGAGACTTGCAAGAACAAGGGGACACAATTTAAAGATAGAAGGAGGGCGGTTCAGGGGCAATGTGAGGAAGTATTATTTTACAGAGAGGTAGTGGATGCATGGAACAGCCTTCCTGAGGAAGTTGTGGGGTCTAAAACTGTGGGAGAATCCAAGAATGCATGGGACAGACATAAGGCAATTCTTGTGGGGGGCAGGAAGATATAGGCTGTTGGTTAACTAGGATCTGCGGCCTATCCTGTAGGTAGGGAAATGGGCAGACTAGATGGGCCTAACGGTCCTTATCTGCCATCAAAGTCTATGTTTCTATGTTTCAGTTAGGTTCTTACTGAAGAGAGGCGTCTCCTTAGTGCAGTAAAGAGACCTCCAAGCTGTAGGATGATGCTGGATTATCTCAATGTCCAAGGAGCTAGCAAACTAAGCTGCCATTCTGGCACACTCCCAGTTTTATTAATTATTAACCACTCTACCTCCTGGAACTGAACTCCCAAAATAACCTCCACCCCTCCAAGAAATGGAACATCTATATTTCTGAAATATTTTATTCCTCAAATCCTTCAGAGTTTTTCTGTCCAGCACCCTTCTTGAAGTTTGCATTCCCTGCACCTAATGCAGAGTTAGAGGCCTGTGTACCATGCTCAAAATTGTCTTTCTTGTAACCATCCTGAATTTTGCACCCCCACAACCCTCCCAAAATTCATATCCAGTTCCCACAAAATTGTGCCCCACACTTTGCCTAGTTGAACCCCACTCCCTCCCTGAATTTTGCACTCATGTATCCCCCGAAGCTTCTCACTCTGTATCTGTCTTCAAATTTGCACCCCATACCTCTCCCCAAATTTTGTGTCCCTGTACCCCTCCCAAAATGTATGCCACACACTCCTTCCAAAATGATTATCTTTGCACCCATCCTAATGTCTGTTCCCTGTAGTCTTCCTGCTGTTAGTGCCTCTGCATCCTTCCCAAAATCTGTACCCAACCCCTTCTTGAAATCTGCATCCCTGTACCCCTTTTATAATTCAAACTTTACTAATACATTTCCATTATAAAGGGCAGTTACAGCAAATCAGGATATGACATAGTACTTGAACAGTAAGAACTGCCCAGCCCAACCCGCCCACCCCATCCCCACTTACAGCAGCAACAAAATCTACTCGCCCTAACGTGCAGTGCGTGATTCAATGGTACATATAGGTAGAACCAGAATGAGAAATAACTTCAGAGAGGTAACAAGAGTAAGGAATGAAGGGGATCCCATATCCTACTGTATACCTCTAGTCTGTTATGAAGACTAGCAATTGCCTTCTCTGTTCGAAGGTTAGCGATGATTTCATGTAACCATTCCTGGAAGGAAGGAGCCCCTGTACCCCTTTTGAAATTTGTACCCCTCATCTTATTTGAAATTGGTGCCCTAGCATCTCTACTGTAATGCGCCCACCATCACCCTTCTGAAATTTGTACACCTACACCTGTCCCAAAAGTCACACTTGCAGTCCTCATTAAAGCAACACTCCCTAGCCAGCTCTGTGGCACTGAGGGGTGGAGGATGACTCTGGCATGCTTGTGACCCAGGTTCATGCCTCGAGTCTGGGACATTAGGACCAGATGGTGGCAGGGAGAAAAAGTGTGCGGATGCTCTCTTCCCGAGGGAGAGAAAAGATATGCACCACTTGGAGAGGGCAACTGAAGGAAGTTTGGACCTATTGCTGCCATGGGTAACCAAACTCTGGTGGGTCCTTGGACACCAATGTGGACACACACTGCATGGAAGGTGGATATGGATAGAAAAAGCAAGGGAAAATGTCCAAGCAAGGCAATCTTGGGTGATAGATTTCCTGTGCACTCCCCCACAGCACTAGACCTTTATTGGTAGTGTGCCCACTACCCAGCATCTTATGCCCAGTCCTTGTCTTCAGCAACATGTACTCACTCCCTTCCCAAGTCTGGAGGAATAGAACCAACCCTGATACTGGAGGAACACAGTAGGATCAGATAGTAGATGACACCAATATAAGTGAGCCTGTTGGGCAGAGTACTTGTGTAATTCAATGGCCTAAAACAGTGAGTATAAGCACTACTATCCACATTCATTTTCCTTACAGGCACTAGGCACCTTCCCTCATGCCTAGCACACCCACAGATATGCACGCTACCACCATCATCTTGGTCACAGTGTTAGCAATCTGCACATGCGCAGTCACAGTGGTGGCCATCTTGTTACTTAAGCAATAACAACTGAGAAGCTGGTAATTTCTTTTTTTTTTCTATTATCTTTTTATGTGCCTGGAAGCCTGGCAGGTGGCTCCAGTTCCTCCCTCATAGGGACTTGGTCTCCAGCTCTCCATTCCCTGCCTGACCTCCCCTACATCCCCCATGGGTCCCCCCCCCATGACAGGGTCGAGGTGAAGGGCACCGGCTTTCCCCCAACCCCCAGAGCAAAATCCAGATAGAAGGGGAAGCCAGGACAGGCACAGAAGAATCATCATGGAGCCTGCCAGCTCCATTTTCCTCCAGTATTTTTGCCGTCCCCCCTCCCCCCGCCAATGGCACATGTCGGCAACATGCCTCCCAACTTGCATCTCCCCTGGCCACCACCAGAGAGAGAACAATGGGCGGGATAGCAAACCCTTCCTCCCTGAGAGAGGAGAGCAGTTCCTTCAGATGTGCAGTCCTTTCTCTCCCCTGCTGACCCCCGGTGGCCTGGGCTCATTCCCGAACCTGGGTCGCCAGAGTGGCATGAGGTGTGGCATCCAGTGCCTCAACCCTCAGCACCACCAGGCCAGCCGAAGCTGGTAATTTCTGAGAGATTAATGACCTGCTGGAAGAATGGGTGGCCTGAGGGCCACCTCCCTCCTACTGGTCATTAATCCAAGTAAATGACTGGCTTCTCAGTTGTTACTGCAATTATAAGTCTAATCACAATAATAATTTTATTTTTTTATTTTTAACTTAATTATGGTTTTAAGTAGAGTGATGAGAGATGTGCATGCCGCACAGTGACAATTGGCAGCTGGATTGGTGATTGCTAAGACTTTAATGACCAATCCAGTAGCCAATCAAGAGCCTTGCCAGACTCATGAATAATTAATTAGATTTATAACGTACAATAGGTGCATGCACAGGCACCATGGTAGCCATCTTAGTACAGTGTAATCTGCGTATGCACAAACATAAGATTCATAAGATTCATAAAATGTGCATCAGGTTCATATAGCTTTAGCCTTGTTTTGACCTGCACCGTTATACTGAAATAGTTGTAATGGGCAGTATTTACCTAGTGCATGTTTAAGCTGATTCATCGAGCTGCAAGACACCAAAGATGCAGGCAGTACATTCCACTGTGTAACTACATGCTGTGAAAACCAGTTGCCCCCTAATGACTGCCATGTTGGTACAGTAGCACAAAGTGGACAACATGGTCCAAATGACTACAACTGCAGGCAACACATTAGTGCATCTGCTCCCTTAGAATGATGCTCATTGTAGCCCATAATTTGCCTGTAGGACCCTAGCCTAGCTGCTCATCACAGTATACACATCTGTCTATGCAGCCCCAACAAGTCCAGGAGGATACACATGCATATAGCAGGTCAGCAATATAAGTCACATGGTCACATAGATAGGTTCTCTAAAACACATCTGTCTCCTTTCTCACCTGTACAGGTCCTGAGAGTGGTGAAGACAAATCTAAGAGATGTAACATCCCACTCCTGCTGTTGTAAGTGGGCCCCAGTTGCACCATATATTCCACTAAGGATCTGTCTGAACTACTGGAGACCTGAACAACAGTGAATCATGGGAAGGCACATCACAATCAACAAGGCAGGAAGACAGATAAAGCAGTGATGATGCAGACATAACAGTCACTGTTCATGGAGATGCTGGATCACATCTAGGTGCTGGTGAGGGAAAACCCCATACCCCTCAATGCCACCAGATGCAGAAGCACAGTCCCTAGGGGCAAACTCCCCCAGCAGGAAGCAAAAGGACAAGAACAATGCCAAGGAAGGGCAAGTCCTAATAGTGGAGCTCTGCCCATCTTAGACCATTGTGGAACAGGTATGCATGATCAGGGAGACAATGGGGTTCAAGCATCCAGCTCCAGTGCCAAGAGCCAAAATCAGACCCCCTCAACAGGCAGAGGCAAAAAACATGATGATTTTTCCCAGTCCGCCGCCCTTCCATTTAGGGTATCATTACCAAAGAATGGAAGGTATCTAATCTAGCAAGAATACCATAAATATGGTCATCTGACAAGTATGATCCCCTGCAAGATGACATTGCCAGGTTCTGGTACACAGCTCCAACTATCAGTTCATAAATAGCAGGTTTGAGGTGCAAAGATTTGCTACCCACTCCTATCTCAGCTCCAGTTAAAGATTACGTGGACAAGAAAATAGAAGAGATGTTAAAGAAAAGCTGTGAGCCATCCAGGATTGCCAACAGAACAGCCCACAGTCATCATCTACTCTAGCAGAGCTGAACTCGGATAGCTGGCAGTCCTCTCTCACTCGATCCCACCATAGTTGGAACAAGCTGACCACCTGAAATGTGCAGTCCAGGCCACATGGTATATGGTGGGCACAACATTGAATGCACTGAAGATTATTGCCAGAATGGTGGAAACAGCTAGCCAGAAAGGGTATGTGGCTGAAACTGTGGGATGCAGATGCTGACTCAATAAATGCAGCTAAGTTAATCAACAAATGCCAGAACCTCTTTGGAAATAGACTAAAACAAAATCCTTACTATGAAGGAGGACAGGAAGAACCTCTCAAATGACAGACCAGGAAGACTTCCCTCACTCTCATCCTTTTGGAACAAATTCTGTAACAACAGATACAAATGAGACAGATGGCAGATGCAAAACAAGTCTTACAGCTTCAAGTTTTCTTTTTTGGCCAAGAGGGATGGTTCAGGGCAAATTCACCAGGGCTGAAGCAGGTTTAACTTTGGAGGCTTTAAGCCAAGGAACAACAGCAACAACAACACATGAACCACAATGAGCTAACAACTCAGACCTGCCCATGGGAGCACTCCTATTCCCATTCACTTATGTGTGGTCATCCATGACTGAGAACAAGTGGGTCCTAGAAATAGTATCACAGGGATATGTCATAGAGTTTGCCTAAAATCCACACTCAATAGACTGATCATCTCCCCAGTATCATGGTGCAAGCCTGGAATCCAGGAAATCCTTTCAACAAAAACAAGTATTGCTTAAAAGAGAACTGTATTTAACCTGTAAGCCTGCACTTTCTGTAGAAGTTGTTTTTTGGTACTTATTCATATTCTGTTACTTTTTGATCTTTACTGGCCTTTTCATAAACAGTATCTTTATGAGGTCCTGACACTAAAAAAGTCTGATGCTGACAATCCAAGCACCGAAATCCTAATGGACAGAATCCCAATGGTATCGCAGACCTCCTGATAGCCACATTCCCCATGGTATGGTGACCCGGAGTTTGTCTATATGTATTTAATGGGGGATGGTAGGGGGAAAGCCCCCCTCGGAACCATCAGGAGTGTGGCTGTCTGTCATCAGGATATTGTCCATTAGGATTTTGGTGCTGGGATTGTCAACATCAGGCTTTTGGGTGTTGGGATCTCATAATATAGCCTCATAAACTTAAAGTGTCTGAGTTCCACACTGGTGGTAAGAACTATTTTAGAACTGAATGATGTAGTTTAGATGTGATAGAAAACAGTAAATACACCTCTAGAGTCCTTCCTGCATTCCTTGTAGTGTCTACACAATACTTGATGTGTTTTGGCCTTTTTGGTTAAAAAATAATATATATTTTTTGACTTTGTTACTAGTCTGAATCTCTTTCTCCTCAGCAGTTGCTGTTCTCTCTTTTCATACTGCTTAAACATTCTGTGACATCAGTAATACCATTTCAGGCCATTCAGACAAACAGCATAAAATGGTAAAATGGATGACAGGGAACATCTTAGAAATGGGAGAAGAAAGAGCAGCTGCTGAGGAGAGTTGAATTCTATGTAGCTCTTAGGGCACCCCAAAGCTAGATTATTTGCTGTTTTCATCAAACATTGGTCAAAGCATATTGGAATACATAACTGGTATGGAAAGGAAAATAGGATTGCAGCTAACTATATAAAAATAATTTCCTATCATCTTTAAAGCTCTTTTACATTGTTCTCACATTGCATTTGCATTCTACTATGGAAATCTAGCTAAAAAGGGCATAAACTACATTGTACTGTTCTAGAATTGCCCTTAGTATAAATTAAAAAGAACCATTTGGTTTACTACAAGACCAGAAAAGATGTTATTATAACAAATGGGAACTAATATTTAAAAAAAAAGTTACTACAGCAGCAAAGTACCTACTGGTTCAACACAGTTCTTCTTTAACCGATCCATAGCACCGGAACTACCAGAACAACAGGGTCAGGGACAGGCCATTTACTCTATATTTTTTATGGTACCAACTAGAACCGGGGATCTCAGGATGGTGCTAGACCTTAACCATGACAAACAGTTTAACTGCCGAAGAAAATTCAAGGTGGAGACACTCAGGTCAGCCCTTCAGTCCTTTCCTCACATCAACTGATATGAAGGACACCAACCTAAATACTGTCCACTCCACTTATATTGCCCTCGGGTATCCCGGGCAGTTGGTTATGTTGGCCGTTTTCTCTTTTCCATATGCCACTCCCATAGGTGTAGTACTAAAAGTCACTTGTCATAGTGTCTTACAGCCGCCACCTATTTTGAGCAGGTTTACTGTAAGTAACACTATCAGCGGGTTTTAAATGATTCTGCCAGTAGGTGTGAATGACATTAATTACAGAGTCTATTTCCACTGGACCACCTTCATTAGCGGTGTGGCTCTCTTGTAAAAAAAATTAAAAATAAAAATCAGCATGGCCAGACAGTGTTCACCCGAAGAAGCCCTGCCTGGGCACTCCCTCCCTCACCTTGGTGGCTTGGTCTTTAGATGCCTCTCTGTCCCCTGCTGGCTGGTCCAGTCTCAGTCTGGGGCTGCATTGTACCATTTCTCACCTTGCCTTTGCAGCCCCATCCATGGCTCTTTTGTTAAAAAAAAAAAAAAAATCAACATGGCCAGACAGCATTCACTTGTGGGAGGATCCATTCTGACCGTTTCTCCCTTGGCCCTTGTAGCCCCATCCCAACTCTCTTTTTAAAACAGAAGAAATCAGCGTGGCCAGACAGCATGCTGGCTGGTCTGGTCTCATACCTTCCTGCTCATTTCATGACTCGTGGTTTCTGGTTCATCCTACCCTCCCCATGGGGCTTTGTTAGGTAACAAAAGTTACTGTGTTTCATAGAAACATGGAATTGTCAGCAGATAAGGACTGCTAGACCCATCCAGAAGAAGAAGAAGAAGAAGAAGAAGAAGAATCAGCATTTATATAACACTTTTCATGCACATTATCCCAAAGTGCTTTACAAGCAATGCTAGACTCGTAGTGAAGTCTGCCCATAGGCCCTATACATATGAGTCCACTCACCCTAAGTGGTCAATGGCTTTTCATCACTCCTTTCTGACCCAAGGTTCCCTTGTGATTGTCTTAGGCATGTTTAAACCCCTTCACTGTGCTTTCCCCTACCACCTCTTGTGGCAGATTATTCCAAGCATTCACCACCCTCTCTGTGTAGAAAAAACTTCCTCACATTACCTCTTAATCTACCCCCCTCCAATTTCATATTGTGCCCCCTCATTCTGGTATCTTTTCTACATTGGAAAAGATCTCCCACCTGTACCTTGTTTATGCCCTTGTGGTACTTCAAGTTTCTATCATGTCACCCCTTTTTCTCCTTTCTTCCAGAGAGTACATATTGAGGTCTCATAGTATCTCCTCATATGTTTTGTCATACAAACCATGCACCATCTTTGTCACCCTTCTGTGGACAGCCTCCACCTTGTTTATGTCCTTAAGCATGTGTGGCCTCCAGTACTGCAAGCAGTACTCCAGATAAAGCCTTACCAGTGTTTTATACAATGGCATCACCACTTCTTTCCTCCTGTTAGTAATACCTCTGCCTACACACCCCAGCATGCCACTGGCCCTCCCTGCAGCCTTTGTGCACTGCTTTGGTACCTTAAGTTCATTGGATATGATAACCCCTAGGTCCCTTTCCTCTTTGGTGACAGTCAGCACCTCCCCCCTTCATGTTGCTTTTGTGGCATTTTGAATGTCATGTGTAACCACCCAGTCCCCTGGGGTTACTAGAATCCCATTAGATTAGCCCTAGGAAGGTAGAAACTCATTAGGAGATCTGGAGAGATGGCATCATTGTTTACTCTGCTTGCCTGGTCAGAGAATGGATTATGTAACTTAGAATTCTCACAGCAGCATAAGCCACTTTGGAACCAGCTGCTCTGGGGAGTTTTAGAATGCTGAGATGGTAGTGCAGTCAGTTCAGTGAGGGGAGCTCTAACAAAGAGAAGCTCTGTAGTGATGTTCCTGCTGGTCAGTCCAGTGGCTGACTAGATGAAGGACCTCTGTCATTTGTTTCTCACCCATATTTGTAGAACAGCATCAGTGCCAACTGAAGTGGTGGAGACCTGTCTGAATGGATTGTGTTTCAGTGGTGCCAAGGGGCAATCCCCTGAAGATCCCAATGTGGTTCAGCTGCCAAGAGAAAATGTGTGCAGTTTGGATCTGTGAAAAGCTACTTGGAAGGAGAGAGGTTTGTTCCCTACAGGTTCTCCATGTCTGTAAAAGAAAGCAACCAAGCTGTAAGTACAGATTTATGGGACTGAGTTTGGGGGTTGGTCTGAGGTGTGTGTGTGTGTGTGTGTGTGTGTGTGTGTGTGTTTGTGCCATAGATAAGGCTAGATCACACTGGTCAGGGCCCCTACTTCACTGCAATAATGTGCTGAATGTTACAGTTAGAGTTTCAGATGCTCTTTAGCATTTCATGGGAAATGAAGGATCCAGTTTTGGTGTAACCCAGAAGAAAAGGCAGAGACTGAGCATGGGGTAGGATTGGGCATAACCCCAGTGTGATTCCCCAGTCAGGGCTAACTGATTCACATATGAGCACCAGTTTATACAGGGAATGTTAATGGATGTCATTGCTCCAGGATAAATGTTTCTCTTAAAGTGTGTGGCAATTCCCACAAGAATTACACTTTGCTAAGAAGTTAGAAATGTGTGTACTAAAGTGTGTGGCAACTCCCACAAGAAATACACTTTTGTTGGAAAAAAAGTCCAGGTATTCCTAATACAGAGGGATGGACAGTTCAAACTGTGTGTGACAAAAAGTTGTTTGAAATTGTCCTAACAAGTGTTGTTCTGGAAGGAAAAAGTCTGTTCCTGTGCCTGTACAGCACCAAATCTTGGGGGCCCACCCTGTCTGCAATTTGTCATCTTTTCAGAATAAAGCCATACTTCACAATCCCAGTTCCTGTTTGGACATTAGATCTCTGCTTCCAGTGTGGATTGTTTTTGGGGTCCCTGTTGTGATTGTTTTAAACCTAGTATATGCCTGGTACCTCTCCCCAGAATCCAGAATAAATACAAATGTTATTTTTGGCCCTAAAACCCTGACCCCTTTAGATTGCCAAGCCGGTATCACCTCAATGCTAGGAGTGATGCCTTTTTGTTTATGCCATCTGGTGGCATGTTTGCCCTGTTTGTGGCATGGATGGAGGGTACTGGTTGCCACATGCTGTTGGTAACTGGAGCATGGGTTGCATACGGTTTTAGAATCCGCTGTCTATACTGGGAAAAACTACCCTACACAAATGTGCCCCGTATAAGCATTGGGGACTGTATACTAATCATGCCTAGTCATTTCAAATTACTATGATTTCAAGTGGAAAGGCATTACTTTCACCAGGCACTCCCATTCTGAGTAGCCTCCACTCTGTGGATGTTCATCAATGTTACAATAGTCCTAGAAGTTCATACTGGGTGTTCATATTGGGCTTAGGATGGAAGAAGGCAGATTTTCCCATTGTGTCTGTCCATCTGCATTAGCAGATCCAACCAAACCTTCCATTAATAAGATGACTGTCAAGTTTGCCTTCGAAAGCATTCAAACTTTTACTCTCTATTACACCACTTGGTAATCTATTTCAGACCTTGCCCACGCAATGTAAAAAGGTATTAAATCTCTCGCTTCTAACTAGGTTATCTAGCTTAATCTGGAACCTATGTGATCTCAGACCTTCTGGTTTATTTTGAATCTGGATACCCAGTTCTACCATTAGTTCTGGCCCTTTCATGAATTTGTACATTATTAAGAAATTATCTCTTACCCATCTCCACTCCAGGCTGTATAACCCAAACGCTCCAGGCTATCCTCATATGACATTCCCTCCATCCCCTGAATAATTTTTGTTACCCTGCATTGCAACCTTTCTACACGTTCCACCTCCCTCTTTAAATAGGGACTCCACAAAGGGGAAACCATAATCAAGATGTGGTTTAACAAAAGCTTTATACAAGGGCAGTATACAGGCTGCAGTCCTGCTTATATATATGCTTTTGATATTACTAATTAGAAAATTGGTCCTCTTTAGTACAATGCCCACTAAAGTTTAAGTTGTTTTTTTATTTAGTTTTTATTGACAGACACACTGTTACATGACAAAAAATATGGATGATCTCACAATTACACTGGTATAGTGAAATAACTTAAACTGTATGATGCTTCATAGCATTACATTGTGATGACAGTCTCACATTAGGTCATTTTCTCATTTGTAAGACAGGTCCACAGTGATTACAGTAAAAGAGGTACAGATGAATACTTCGGCTTAGTTTGGATAAAGAAAAAGGGAGGGAATTCCAGATTCTCGAACATCTCGGCTGGAGCAGTACTCCCCCCCCCGTCCCCCCAGCCCAGTCTCTAAGGAACAAATGTGTCACCTATTTGGGCTATGTACCATGTCCACTTCTGCCACTTCAGATTATAAGTGAGTAATTTAGCATCCAAGCCTGCAGTTAACTTTGTCAGTTGATATATGGTCAGGACAATTTGTCTACAGTACTCTACCATAGGAATTGCTGGTTTCGTCCACTTCCTAGTCATAGCTTTTTTTAGCAGCCAAAATAAGTAGGTGCAGTAAGGTTTTAGACTTGGGGGGGGCTATGAGGGGGTATAATTGTTAGTAGAACCATTTCATCTGTCAATTCAATTATCTCCCCCAAACAGACATGAAGCTCCTCCTGGAGAGAACACCACAACGGAGTTAACAGAGGGCATATCCAAAAGATACATCCAATGTCAGCCACTGGACAATGACAACATCTCCAGCAAACTCCATATTGTAATGGGAGATATTTTGTGATCAACGCTGGGGCCCAAAAGGATCTGCTTCTACACTTCCAAGAGAACTCCTGCCAGATTACTGTGTTTGTGATCTTTACTGCCTGGTGTGTTGATTTTAACCATATTTCATATGATATTGAAGAGCCCAAATCTTTGTTCCAGCTCTCCAACACAGATAAGGTAGTATCATCCAACCTCTCTCTAAAGATTTTATAAATTTGGCTTATTAAGTGGAGCCCTAACCATCCTTCATTATGGTCCATTATTAAAGTAAGAAAGGGTGGATTCAGCTTTGGGAGCCTAGACAGAGGTTTTATTTATTGTAGGATATACCTCCGAACCTGGATATATTTGTATCTGTCCCTTGTTGTAAGGCTAGAACTGCACTGTAGAGACTCAGAAGGAATAACTCCCTCTTTACTAAAAAACTGTTAAATAAAAGGTAGACCTGAATGGTGCTATTTTCATGTCTATACGACTGGGTAAAAAATGTTCAACTGCTGATAGTAGTCTGGCATAATAGAAGATGTCAGAAAATATTAGGTGGTTTCTGGGGTGAATCCACACTTTTAGGGTTTGAGGCGTAATTTTAGTAAAGTGTCTGAGAGGAGGGTTGAATTTGTTTGAAGGGAATAGTATGGTAGCTATATCATGTAGATCATTAAGCAAGAACTCTATTTCCTTCCAAGGAGCTCTATGTTGTGATGTCATCCAAAGAAAGACAGTCTGAATGTATGCTGCCCTAGCATATATTCGAGATTCAGAAGATTCACTATCCCTCTGTGCTAATGATAACTGGAGAACTGAGAACCTCACCCTGGGCTGTCGACCTCCGCATAGAAAGTTAGACAGCATTTTATTTCAGGAAGCATAAAAAAAGTGAGCCAGTGGAAGAGGGAGGGTCTGAAACAGGTAGAGTAATCAAGGTAATATATTTGTACGTATAGTTTCAATTTTCTGGAAAAAATAAAGCATTGACCTACCCCAATTATTTAAGTCATCTTGTATTGTCAATGAAAGGGGCTCATAGTTGACTAATTCCAAATTGTTTAGGTTTTTAGGAATAAAAATTCCCAACCATTTCAGCTTCATTTTAAACCATTTCAATGGAAATGACCAATTAAGAGACACCAATGGGGTAAAATTAAAAGTCAATACTTCCGTCTTAGTCATATTTAATTTAAATCCCACAAGGACTTCAAACCTTTCCAGGATACTGCAAAACACAGGAATGAATTCTGCAGGGGAAAGCACCAGTAAGAAGACGTCATTGGCAAAGAGTCCTATCTTGTATTCAACCTGTCCCAATGGTATGCCCACAACCCCTGTCACCCTATGCACTGCAGCTGCCAGAGACTCCATATATAATGCAAATAGGAGTAGGGAAAGAGGGCACCCCTGCCTCGTCCCACGTTGCAATGATATTGGAGGAGATATGGAGCCATTGACCCTAATATAGGCTCCTGGGTCAGTGCAAATAGTCTATAACCAGGTTATAAATGTTTCTGGAAAATGTAAGGTCGACAGGGTGTCCCTAAAAAATTCCCAGGACACCCTGTTGAATACCTTCTCAGCGTCCAAACTAAGAAAGACTGCCAGTGTTTTTCTAGCTTGGACATATTCAGCCAACAGCAGTGCCCAATGTATATTGTCCATTATGTTGCATTTTTTAATAATTCTGGCTTGATCAGGATGTATCAATGTTTGCAATATGCCTTCCAAATGTGAGGCCCATATGGCCATAAAAATGTTATATTCAGTGTTTAAAGGAAAACATCCATGACAAAATGGGTCACCCCTCAGTGTGAGGAAGGGCCCGATTAGCACTATTAGAAAAATGTATATTTTTTACCTCCTTGGTGTTTTAATTATTTAATAATTTATCTGGTTGATTTTGCCTCTGTCTCCACCAGCATTTCATAAAGCATCTCCCCAAGAGGTGTTCCCACAACCACCAGCGGCTGTCCTGAAAATGACATTATGTGGGGAGCAGCCATGGGTCTGTCCATTAGGTTACTGTATTGTTGGGGGTTCTAATAGCTCCAGTTTGGATGGTACTTGTCTCCATGCTTTCCCGAGACCAGGTATAGGCTGGTAGTCCACTGTCAGTCTGTACCTAGTCTTGGGATAGCACGGAGACAGGTACCTTCCAAACCAGAGCTATTAGAAGCTCCAACAATACAGTAACCTCTCTAAAGGTCAGGAACATAGTAGGCACCAATAGTCCTAAAAATTTCTTATACCATTCAGAGCCAAAGCCATCAGACCCCAGGCACTTCTGAGTTTTAGTAGCCTGGATATGTCAGAGGACCTCCTTGACAACAATGGGCCTTTTTTTTTATATATATATAGGTATTTATGCTCCTCCTCCAGCTGCCTCTTCTGTCTGACCCCCCAGTCCTGTCACCCCGGTATCACCAGGACTTACCTTCAGCCCAGTTGCTGGGTGCAGAGCCTGTGGAGGGACGGGCATCATCCTGCAGCTGGGGCTTTTCCTATTTTTTTTCCCATTCCCCGTTGCTGAGGCACACACACAGCTAGACATGCATGCATGGAGGTGCGCTCATATCAGCAGAAGTCCCGCAGTACCCTCCCTTTCCCTGACACCTAGCAGACCTGCACCACCCTCAGGCCTCCACCTGGGGGCAGCCATTTGGAGGGAGCGCCAGTCCTCCCTTTCCGGGAGAAGAGAGCTGTCCCCCGAATGCTCAATCCTCTCCCTCCCTAGCTGACCCCGGCCTGCTCTCACCGTGAACACAGGTCACCAGCATGGCAGGAGGTAAGGCACAGATGCCTCAGCCCTCCATGCCACTGGGCCAGCCCACACCAATGGAGCTTTCTAAGCTTAGTTTCTGGTTCTCAGTCAAATGGGGCAGGGGCAGGCCAGCCAAGTAGGGACATCTGGTCTTGGGGGTCAATTGACAGTCTGAGTGATAAAGATTTTGATGGTAATAAGAGAATGTTATCTAGATCTCATCTTCCTTATGTGTTAGTTGATTAGTTTGGGGCTGTTCCATTTTCAGTATAATTGAGGTTTTCTTGCATGCATACAGCTTACAGGCCAATGTGCGCAGTCCCCAAGGACCTCCATCATAGTTTGCATGCTTTAAGTATTGTAAGGTTTGTTGCACCTTCCAAATAAGTATTTTCTGAAGCTCACTTTGGGTTTCCCTTATTATTAACTGTAATTCCCTATCCCCCTCCATATATAACAACTGATAGTTTTGCAGCTGCTACATTAATTCTTGGTATTTACTTCATTATGTCTTTTTTCCCTCTACAGAATAAGCAATTATTTCTCCTCTGAGAAGTGCCTTCAGGGTATCCCACATAGTGGTTTCTGCTACCATTTCCATGCTGTTCTCCTGAATTATTTGGGGGATACACTGTTGGATTGTAGTTATGAATTGTTGGTCTTTTAGTAGCGAAATATTTAGATGCCAAAGGGATTGTTTCTGTCTCTTTCCCAAATCTAGTTTGAGAATCAAGGGATGGTGGTCTGAAGAAGTCTAGGTCCCACCACAATGTCTCTGACTATGGTATAGTGTTCACACGTGATAAAGAAATGATCTATTTTCAAAGATAAAAAGATGGCTGCCACATTTGACTTAGAAATACCATTGTAGAAGATGACGTCAGTTCCTGTAGCAGGCAGGAGCTAAGCAGAACGCTGACTTGCAGCAGTAGAATCTCATGGCAGCTAATTTGGAAGTGTTTTAATAAGAAGTGTCACAGTCTCTAATGCTTGCTTTGGCTGTGCTATGCATTAATAATTTTCAGTGTGATTGAAAAGCTCTTGAATCCTTTCTTCGGGTAGCAAGGTATGTCCAAAAATATTCGGTGGGTCAGGGAACTTACCAAGCTACGGAGACAACAAAAGCAGAATTCACACAGTGATATCTCCCAGGAAACATCCGACCTGTTTCTGCAACATAACTTCTCTGCAGGAACTCCAGAACAGAACTCTCATTCCCAGAGGTTAGAAATACCTCGGGTGGTAAGTTGGCCCCCTATTTCTCCCCTCCCTGACACTCCTGTGAAACTGACTCGGATAAACCCAGATAACATACACTTTTATTTTTTGGAAATCAAAAAAAGTGAGCAAATAATTGAGGCTTATACTGGAGGTAGCACTGAGATGCCTGGGGGAAAAAAGTAGCGGTTAAACATCAAGAGGCTACAGGCAGGAAAGCGGCAGTAAAAGCAATAAATACTGCAGCGAGATTTCCTGAGAAAGAGGTAGTAGATAATGATCAAATTCAGGAGAAAGATGAAGAAGAGGGGGAAGTGGAGGTAGATGGATCGGGCGATAGGAGGGATTCTGCAGCTGAATATGTTTAGGCGACGGATGTGAATGCAGTACAAAACAGTCTTGTTGAGAAGCAAATTGTAGAAATTCTGTCACAAAATCAGCAAATGGATTTAATTTCCTCCTTGTCTAGCTTTAAAAATGAAATGCTTGTTGCAATGGGGGAGATAAAAGGAGCCATTAAGGGTGTGTTAGACTCAGTGGGTGCCCTAGCAGAGAAACTAGAAGGCCTTACATTACGTACTAATGACTTGGAAAGCAGAGTCTCACAGCTTGAGGAATTTTGGCTTGAACTGCTGCCGCTCTATAACTACTGCTTGAATTTTGTCTCTAATTGTTTTAGTTTTACTGTGCATAGTTTAAATGTTCCCTAGAAGTGCTTCGAGTTGACTTGACCTGTACTGTTAAGGGTGAATATTGCGATTGCCTGTATGTCAGTTTTACTGTAAGATATTGATATTCCACGCCTGTTAAACTTGAATAACACAGTCAGGAACTGATTCTTTGCAACTTGTCACCTTGTTCTTCTCCATCTATCTCTCCATCTTTAGCTAATTTTCTCCTGTTCCCCTAGCTGCACTATAGACTCTGCCTCACTTGCCTCTGTAAACCCTCCCCCGCAGCTATTTTCCTGATGTCTCTTTCACTAAATTGCTCAAGTCACTTGGCTGGCCCTACCCCTGTCTCTGTAATCACTTCTTTTGTTAAGTAAAAAACACCCCCACCTCCCGCTGGTGGTCTGCCGCCAGCTTCCTGACCCTGATTTCCCAGTTGCCTATAGGTATATCTAATGTGTGTCTCTCGCTCTCTCTCCCTCCCCCTATCCCCTTAAGCATCCTCACCTGAGCGGCGCTTCTCGTTCCAGGCGGACAGCTCCAACTGCCTCCAAGGCTGTCGCCCGACCCTCCGCGCCACATCTACCCAAAATTTAGCCCCAGGGACTCGTATCCAGCCTTCAGGTATGACCACTGATCTTTGCTTAAACCAACCTGGTCGGCTGAACCCGACTGGTGCAGCGCGCTTGCAGGTGGATTCTGATTGGACCACCTGCTATCCCACTGCACTCCGATTGGTGTACCTTTTGCCATAGACTGAAACAGGGATTTCTGTTGGACTTTTATCTTGAATTGCTGCCGCTCTCTTCTCTAAATACTGCTTGAATTTTCTCCTGCTCCCCCACCCCCTCCCAGGCCTCCTTTAAATACAGCATTGCTCTGCCGCTACATGTTATCTGATTCTTGGTTGGTTGGTTCTCATTCGCCTTCCATCTATCAGTTTTCATTGGCCTGTCACTTTTTAGTATAGAAGCTGCGTATACTGCACCAGGTGTAGCAGTTATATACCACCAGTCTGCTTCTTACTTTTTCCTTTTTTTCTGCTGTTTACTATATTGAATTCTCTTAAGTCAAGAGGGTGTCGGGTTGTGTTTGGGCATCCAATCAGTTGTATTACCCAATCCACACTAACTCTTGGACTCAACATCTTGGAATCATGGCTTGTTTATCATCTTATTTCTAATTCTGGGTAAACGTGTACCACATGCTATACTGCTCCATGAAGTGCCAGGAGCTAATTCAATCTTAGAGCCCATTATCACATCTCCCAGGGGCCTCCTCACACTGTACCTCCCTTTTTCCGATGACCTACACTACCGGACAAAAGTTTTAGAACACCCCATTTTTCCAGTTTTTATTGAAATTTAAGCAATTCAAGTCCAGTGAATAACCTGAAATGGTACAAAGGTAAGCGGTAAACTGCTAGAGGTTAAAAAAAAGTTTAGGTTAGCAAAAACTGAAAAATAATGTAAATTTCAGAGTTATAAAAAAAGGCCTTCTTCAGGGAACAAGTAATGGGTTAATAACTTACAGCTGTTCTGCAGCAATGGAAGTAAATTAAGCCTTGAAAGTTGATGCAAACAATTCCTACAGGTGTCCCAACTTTTGTTGATGACTTGATTACAAACCCCCTGTATGTATAAAAGCAGTGTTGGAACAGACTGTTATTACACCCTCTGAAGCATTATTTGGACAATATTGCACTGCAGGAAGTATTATATTGCTATCATAATGGCGAGAAAAAGGCAATTAACAAAGGAAGACAGACAGACCATTATAACCCTTAAAAGTGTAGGTCTTTCCTTTAGAGAAATTGCAAAGAAAGCCAAGGTGTTAGTGAGTACAGTTTCCTACACCATCAAAAGGCACTTGGAAACTGGAGGAAACTCTGACAGGAAGAGGTCTGGCAGACCCAAAGCCACGACAGAATCAGAAGACAAGTTTCTGAGAGTCAACAGCTTGCGTGATAGGCGGCTCACAGGACAACAACTTCAAGCACAGCTTAACACTGGTTGAAGTAAGCAAGTCTCAGTTTCAACTGTGAGGAGAAGACTTCGAGCTGCAGGTTTGACAGGTCGAGTGGCAGTAAGAAAGCCATTGCTAAGATGGCAAAATAAGAAAAAGAGGTTTGCCTGGGCCATGAAGCACCGCCAGTGGACTACTGAAGACTGGACCGATGAATCAAAATTTGAAATCTTGGTTCATCATGCAGGGTTTTTGTACGCCGTTGAGTAGGCAAAAGGATGGTTCCTCAGTGTGTGACACCAACAGTCAAACATGGAGGAGGAAGCGTGATGGTCTGGGGCTCTTTTGCTGGATCCAGAGTAGGCGACTTGCACAGAGTGACTGGCACCCTGAACCAAAAGGGCTACCACCGCATTTTGCAGTGCCATGCAATACCCTCTGGTCTATGCCTAGTTGGTCAGGGGTTCATCCTACAGCAAGCTAATGACCCAAAACATACCTCCAGGCTATGTCAGAACTACCTTCGAGGAAAAGAACAAGACGGTAGGCTTCAAATCATGGAATGGCCAGCACAGTCTCCAGACTTAAACCCCATCGAGCTGGTTTGGGATGAACTGGACAGAAGGGCGAAAGCAAAGCAACCTACAAGTGCAACACATTTGTGGGAACTTCTGCAACAGTGTTGGAAGAACTTCCCAACAATATTTGATGTCCATTGTAGGAAGAATGCCACGAGTGTGTTCGGCTGTTATATCTGCAAAAGGTGGCTACTTTGATGAGTCAAAAATTTAGATTAAATTTTGTTAAACAAAATGATTCTATGATTTCTTTTTTATCTCCAATTGTTTATTTGTTCTATGCTTTAATTTCAGAGTACATTGAGACATTAAACTGTGTAAATTTCAATAAAAACTGGAAAAATTGGGGTGTTCTAAAACTTTTGTCCGGTAGTGTACCTGTCACATATATACATATCCCTTTTTCTCCTACCCTCCTGGGCCTTCTCCCATCACCTATGACTATCTGAGCGCTCTCCCTCATTGCCCTAAATGGTCAAGTCAGCTTTACCTACTCCTGGAACAAACTCACATCCCAGACAACACATCAAAGTAGAACCCAAAGGAAAAAAGCCTTCTCCTTCTTGATAAATCTCTCAAACAAAATGCTGATGTTGCTCCTTCTTTGTTCAGGCAATGTGGAATTAAATATAGGTCCTCTAGCACAAATTACATCACCTTCAGATTTTGCAGCTGCCCCGGTCTAAAAATTTTGTTGGTTAACATTCTAAGCCTGACCAAAAAATTCAACCAACTTCAAGTTTGGGCCGCTCATACAAACCCAGATCTGATCATTATTACAGAGTCATGGCTCAAATTACTCTCCTGGATTATAAACTATTCAGCACAGATAGGGAAACTGGAGGGGGGGGTGTCTATACCAAAACCAAGTTTGCAGTTAGTGATATCTCTTGTAAAACTAAGCCTAAAGAATATGAGATTGTTTCGCTGAAACTTCACCTTCCTTCCACGGAATGCATTACTATTATAGGTGGCTATAGGCCACTGACCGGTGGTGCTGAAATCCTTAACATATTGAAATCCCTAACTAATGCTGCCAACACAGAAACAAAAATCCTAGGAGGCTTCAACATGGATTGGCTTACTGCAAAATCATACTGCCTTAAATCTACCTGTGATGAGCTTGGCCTTGCACAGATAGTCACCGAACCCACAAGGAACAATACATCTAATATTGCTAATAGCTCCCTCTTAGATGTTATTTTAACTATGCATCCCCACAAAATCTCTCACTCTGCAGTTGTCCATAATGATACGAGTGACCACGGTGGTGTTGTGTGTGTATAAGGTCCCAAACTAAAACCCACCAACAGCCTAAACTCAGAACCAAACGGTCCTTTTGTAAGTTCAATGCAGTAAATTTTCTATCTGATTTGGTAAGATCAGATGGCAAGATCTATATCTTGCCAAAACTACTGATGAAGCTGCCTCAGTCCTTAACGATAACCTTACCGCCCTGGTAAACAAGCATGCCCCTATTATTAAAGTAAGGGTACGTAAATCTTCACATCCTTGGTTTACCCCAGATCTCAAGGCAGTGCTTACCAAAAGAAACAAGCTTTGGGCCCAGGCTGGGCATTCAAAGAGCCCTGCAGACTGGCAGGCCTTTAGAACTGCTAGGAATGCCTAGTGTAACCCCTTTGTTACCCGGGGTTACTAGAATCCCAGTAAGACCTAGTGGTAGGCAGGGAAGACAGCTTGTGAAACTCCAGTTAAATGGGTTTCATACTGTCTCACTCTGTCCTCAGTCACAGCTGAGACTAGAGGGATGACATCATAATAGAATTGTCACAGCTGCATGAGCCACATTTGGAATCTTCAGCTCAGAGTAAGTTTAGAATCTTAGGAATTCAAAGTCAGTCTTCAGTTTGTCCTTAAGCAAACAAGAAGGACAACAGTAGTTGTCTGTTTACCCCCCTCCCTCTGGAGGGGGTGAGGAAAAGTTCTTTGTGGGTTCGGGGCAATCCCCTTCTCCCACCTTGGGAAGAAAGCTGCCTGTTTTAATTTAAGTTCAGTCTGTTCACATTATAACAGCAAAGGTTACAGTTCTTAGCCTGTGGGGCACCTGCAATGAATGGGTGAGTGTTTGGCCCCATTGGAAGGGCAAACAACTTCTTTTCTTCAGTTGGATTTCAAGTATTGGGGACTGCTATTTGGGAGGACTATGTCAACTAGAACAAACAAATACAGCAGTCATCTGTTTAAAGTGTTAATAGATTTAAAGTTCTCTGTAGAGGGGGTGCTTCAGGTCATCCACCGTCAATCTACATTTTAAAGTCTAAAGTTCTGTGTGTCCAGAGAAATGGCCAGGTATGGGCTGTGGGAGCTGGAGGTGGGAAAACCCCCCATCATTAGTAACCAGGTCCACCTCTACGGATTTCTTCTGTGTTTTTGCTACTTGCCTCATGTGCTTGGCCAGTGATGGGGTGGGTACCCAGACGTGGGTCGCAACTTGAAAAGCTCTCTAGGAGTCACAGACTCTAAGTGGTGTGGGGAGCCACAGGATGGGAACATTACTCCTTGTTGGATGGGAGTCTCCCTGTTTGATGGGAGTTTCGATGTGGAAGTATGAAAACAAAATCTCTCTAGGAGTCGCAGACTTCAAGTGGTGTAGGGAGCCACAGTTTGGGAGTCTCCTTGTTTGATGGGATGTCTTTCCAAGTAAAGTTTGGGTTCATTCACCAAGTGGACCATCAGTCGAGTGGCCGGCAGGGAGCCGGGCCAGTTGGGCTGTGTATCCAATGCGCATGCAAAGTCTGGGCTGAGTGCCTGGTGGGTCCAAAGCCAGACAACTGTAGTATTGTGTTCATTCACCAAATGGACCGCTGTGTTTAACCTCTAATCTGCAATACAGTTACGTAGCCCTTTGGGGGACCATACATAGCTTTGTTTATGTTCAGTGAGTTAATAAATAAAGCCACACTGAAAAATCCCAATTCTGGTTCTGGACATTACAGTTATTGCTTCCTGTAGTTGGATTTACTTGGGTGCCCCTGTGCAGAGTAGTCAAACCTAGGTCTCTTGTGCCAGGTAACCTCATCCTTCCCCGAACCCGTAGATACCTTATGTATATCCATGTTACAAAAATGGACATATGCCTTACAAAAATGGAGGCACCGCTTTGGATTTGTTTGGGAAGGAAGGTGCTTGGGCAAGTAGGCTAGCATTTTAGCTATCTGGCAGTTGGTAGCCCAAAAAAGTTGAAGCAATTTCCCTAGTGTGTGCTGTGTGCTGTGAATCTTGTGCTGCTGTTTAAAAAATGCCAACTGTTTACCAAGGAGCTGTAAAGCCAAAGTGTGTGTCCTTGTCCTGCATCAACATAGTTTACAGCGTTTGTCAGTTTTAAAATAAAGTTCTGTGAAGGAAAGTGTGGAAAACTAGGGGCAACAGAGAAATTATGCCCTGGATGTTGGAAATGCTTTCTGTGCAATGCTAGAGACTGCAGAGTTAATGGCAATGTTACATGGTTGAAATGGGATCCCGCCATGGAGTCAGTTGGAAAAAAAAAAAGTTAATCTTTTCAGTTTAAATTTGCCTGCTCGACGATCGCCGTGAGGAGAGGAGCCCTCGTGAGGAAGAAGAGGCTAATTTGCATGGCGTCATGTGGTTGGTCAGTTTGCCATTAGTCCCGCCCCTCAGCCAGCTCTTCAGAGTCTGCTTCAGCATTCTAGAGGGAGACAGAGAGTAGTGCATGTACTGGCAGTGGAGGAGCGTTCGCGAAGTGTTCAAAGCGCTGTAAACAGTGAAAAGTGACTTTTGTAGTTCAAAATTGGGCTAAACCCGCTTATCAGTCATGGGATCAGTGAATTGTGTGATTAATACTACAATCGCGGAGACTGCCCGCCCGTTTGCAATCTGAGGCCTTCAAAATCTGGCTGCAGGCCGTTTTCCTCCATCGCAGCAATCTGCTACCAAAACAGTGAGTAAAAGATTTAAAACTGCTCAAATCAGTGATTTTCAGAGAATGCCATATAAAATGTGAGTGCAGCTGTATAGTCACTTTGCAAGTAGCGATTATGTGATATCCTGCTGGCAAGTGCAAGTCTGTAAAGCCATTAAATGTGTGCATAGCAATGAAAGTAGCCTCAGTTTAAAGTCTGCAGCCAGAGAGAGACTGTGGGTTGTAAAATAAGTGCAACACTAGTAAAAGCAGGCAATCCTGTGCTGAAACCTGAAGTTTTAAAAAAAGACTGTGATTAAATAAATGTTGCCAACATGTGAAAAGTCCAAGGAAATCCTGCAAATGTGAGAACAGTCAGAACAGAGCAAGTTGTGCAGTTTAAATAAAAGTTATTAGTAGCTGATATAAATCGGGTGCGCAGTGGCTTGACCCAGAGTCTGAATGTTGATGCACAGGAGTGCTGCCGCCGCCATTACAGGGTGGGGTAGTAAAGTAAACACAGCAGCAGAGGAGCCATTTTAAAGCTACAGAGTGTGTTCATTTAAAGTAGGACTTTCAGTTACAGTGAACTTTTGTTTGTTTTTCTGCAGTTATGGCCTCAGGACCAGCTCGTTACCCCGGATCATGCCCGGGTTGCAGTAACAGCAGCAGTAAATAGATTGAGAGACATTGAAAATTGGTGCTATAGAGGGCAACTCCCTCCTAATGTGGCAATTCCTAATTATCCAGTGCGTGTATGCCAGATGTGCTTTAGTGCTGGAGGGATGTCTTCATGATTCCTCACTGTGCTGGTTGTCTACAAAAATATGGCTTGTATAAAGTGCCTCAAATTCGCTTGGCTCCCACATGGACACAACTTCAAGAATCTGCAGTTGGCAGCACACAGCATCAGGCAGAGCCTGTGGAGGAAGGTCCCTCGGGGGAGTGTGGCACAAAGTTAGAGGGTGCAGAATTAGAGACTGAATCTGAAATTGCAAGAAGGTGGTGATGCCACTGCCCTGGCTTCACCAGAAGAAGAAGAAGTCAGGCATTCGTTTTTAATTTCATTAAGGATGTGAAGCTGGCAGAACCAGGACTGGCCACCCCCAAGCCAGGCCAGCGGTCTCAGGTTGACCAAAGCAAGTAAAGAGGAGAGACTGGTTCGTAGAAAAGCCAATGAAATCTTTGGTATGACCTTTCGTACCTTTCCTCAGAGAATCTGGGAGGAGATTGAGAACTGCAGGAAATTCTGGATCTGGGATGAAGCAATGAAACATGTGCATCCTGGGGCTAACCAGCATGTAAAGAATAGACTATTCCACAAAAAGTATACACAGTGGAAGAGAGGCAGGACACTGTTTATGGACAGAGTGAGAATAGTGGACGGAGAGGGACGCGAAGTCTCCCACTGTGTGAATTATGTGCATCCAGATGGAGTAATAATTCAAGTCCCTGACCCCCTCTACTATTGGCCTCAGTGCAAGGACCTCCCAGTAATTAAGCCTGTGCCTACAAAATGGAGAGCCGAGCAGTGGTAGTCAATACTGCCACATCTACAATGTGAAGTAACCTTATTGAACTGCCAATATGAATAAACAAAAATTCAGGTGCCCCATATTCTTCAGTCCACAGTGTACTGCCCTATTCAGCAACCATCTACTGGTACCACCAGATGACTTCAGATCCAGAGAGGACACCAGCCCAGCTGTTTTCCTGTTCATCGCCTGGTAATCAGATGACGCCGGACCAGCTGTTTCTCTTTTTGTTCCTGTTCTAAGGTTCCTTCTCCAGTTATGACATCAGCCCAGCTGTTTCTAGATGTGCACTCCTGTGGGTTCCCGGAAGATGTCCGCCCAGCTGTATCAGAAGAAATGCTGCCAGGGAGAGTCTTCGGCAGGGACCAGGTTGGTGATGTACGAATACTTCAAGAGGCTGGTGAGTCATCAAAATTCTTTTTATTCTATCTTTATGACATTTGTACACACCTACACTACAGACTTCAAACAGTGTGTGAACTGTCCATAAAGACTCTCCCTTCGGGATTATGGCCTTAAAAGACTATATTCACGGGCTCCGGCCCAGAGAGACTCTTTAATGGACTGCCTCTTGGGCCTTGTAGTCACTAGTGGGACATTTAGGCATTCCATCCCCAAAGAAGTGTATTGTTATCAATGTCATTTCTGTACTTAATGTATATATTGTCTTTTCTACTTTTCTAAAAAAAAAAAAATAAAAATATTTTTTCTTTTTGGGATTGTTTAGTGTTCTGTTTTTCCTGTATGGTAAGGGTTGTTTTTGTTGTCACTGTTGTTGTTTAGGTAGATCGTAAATGCAGATTAGGGTGTGTTTTGTTGTTTTTGTCTTTTCTTACAGGTGTCCCTGGAGGACAGAAGAGAAGACAAGAAGAGGAGGAAGGGCTCATCGGAGTTCCTCGTTCAGTGCTTGTGTAGAAATTAAAGTACTGTTTGTGTTCCTAATGTTGTAGTTGCAGGCTGCCCAAGGTCGGGGAGGTCCCCGGGTTTTGTTTTGTTTGGGATGTTATGTAAGAGGCAGATAGGTTTTCCCTAGAGGGTTAGGGGGGATAGACAGGCTGTGGTCCTCAGTGGCCATAGGGACTGCAGTGCTGATCTATCAGGGCTATGCTGTGGACGATTCTATCAGAGCCACTAGGTGTCCATAGTAAGTGGATAGAGTAGAGGCTGAAATGTCAGCTATAGGCCTCTAGGCCCTTAGTGTTGCCTACCTGTGCTCGCACATGGTAGGAGGGAGCCTGATCACCCCCCTCCGCAGGTAGCACATAGGGTGGGATGGCCTAAGGCCGGGTGCATAATGACTGGGGACAGTCATTTTCCTGGTCAAGGCAGTGTAACCCCTTTGTTACCCGGGTTACTAGAATCCCAGTAAGACCTAGTGGTGGGAAGGCAGCGCCGAAACTCCAGTTAAATGGGTTTCACACTGTCTCACTCTGTCCTCAGTCACAGCTGAGACTAGAGGGATGACATCATAATAGAATTGTCACAGCTGCATGAGCCACATTTGGAATCTTCAGCTCAGAGTAAGTTTAGAATCTTGGGAATTCAAAGTCAGTCTTCAGTTTGTCCTTAAGCAAACAAGAAGGACAACAGTAGTTGTCTGTTTACCCCCTCCCTCTGGAGGGGTGAGGAAAAGTTCTTTGTGGGTTCCAGGGGCAATCCCCTTCTCCCACCTTGGGAAGAAAGCTGCCTGTTTTAATTTAAGTTCAGTCTGTTCATGTATAACAGCAAAGGTTACAGTTCTTCGCCTGTGGGGCACCTGCAATGAATGGGTGAGTGTTTGGCCCCATTGGAAGGGACAAACAACTTCTCTTCTTCAGTTGGACTTCAAGTATTGGGGACTGCTATTTGGGAGGACTATGTCAACTAGAACAAACAAATACAGCAGTCATCTGTTTAAAGTGTTAATGGATTTAAAGTTCTCTGTAGAGGGGGTGCTTCAGGTCATCCACCGTCAATCTACATTTTAAAGTCTAAAGTTCTGTGTGTCCAGAGAAATGGCCAGGTATGGGCTGTGGGAGCTTGAGGTGGGAAACCCCCCCCATCTTTAGTAACCAGGTCCACCTCTACGGATTTCTTCTGTGTTTTTGCTACCTGCCTCATGCGCTTGGCCAGTGATGGGGTGGGTACCCAGACGTGGGTCGCATCTTGAAAATCTCTCTAGGAGTCACAGACTCTAAGTGGTGTGGGGAGCCACAGGATGGGAACATTACTCCTTGTTGGATGGGAGTCTCCCTGTTTGATGGGAGTTTCAATGTGGAAGTACGATAACAAAATCTCTCTAGGAGTCGCAGACTTCAAGTGGTGTGGGGAGCCACAGTTTGGGAGTCTCCTTGTTTGATGGGATGTCTTTCCAAGTAAAGTTTGGGTTCATTCGCCAAGTGGACCATCAGTCGAGTGGCCAGCAGGGGAGCCGGGCCAGTCGGGCTGTGTATCCAATGCGCATGCAAAGTCTGGGCTGAGTGCCTGGTGGGTCCAAAGCCAGACAACTGTTGTACTGTGTTCATTCGCCAAATGGACCGCTGTGTTTAACCTCTAATCTGCAATACAGTTATGTAGCCCTTTGGGGGACCATACAGAGCTTTGTTTATGTTCAGTGAGTTAATAAATAAAGCCACACTGAAAAATCCCAATTCTGGTTCTGGACATTACAGTTATTGCTTCCTGTAGTTGGATTTACTTGGGTGCCCCTGTGCAGAGTAATCAAACCTAGGTCTCTTGTGCCAGGTAACCTCATCCTTCCCCGAACCCGTAGATACCATATGTATATCCATGTTACAAAAATGGACATATGCCTTACACTGTGTAAAAAAACATTTGTGCTGCTAAAGCAAACTTTTACATCTTCACCCTGGAGCAGGCAAATGGGAACTCCCACAAAATCTGGAGGACACTGAAATCCATTGAAGGCCGTCCCTTAACTCCCTCTATTCCTATCAAGATTCTTATCAAAGGCAGGGTGTTGGAAAACAATTCTCAAATCCTTGAAGAATGTAACTCACACTTTGTCACTGCCGGACTAGCTTTTGACTCCTCATCATATGCTAGACCCATGAATAGCAGTGCTAGCCCCACCTCCGCATCTAGTATCCCATCCCATCCTAGCCCATCCCTTTCAGTTGCCCATGTTTAACTACAAAGAAGTTGAAGACTTACTCCTCAGCCTTAATACCAGGAAAAGGGCAGGGGATGATGGTCTCAAGCCCTTTTTCCTGAGACTAGGTTTTGCCCATCTCACTGCCCCTACAGTATCCTCCATATTCTCAATCTCTCCATCACCTCTGCCACAATTCTGTCCTGCTGGAGATCTACCCACATTCTTCCTTTTTTCAAATCAGGAGACCCTTGTGAATTAAACAACTACAGGCCCATCTCCATCTTGCCTGTTCCCTCTAAAGTTCTGGAAAAACTGATCTATAACCAAATGAAAAATCATCTTGAAACGTACTCACTCCTAAACCCAGCGCAATCTGGTTTCAGGGCTAAACACAGCACCATCACAACATCAGCTAAAGTCTCTAATGACTGGATTTCTGCTGTGGATTCTAAGAAGATTATTGATGCAGTCTTTCTATACCTCAGTAAAGAATTTGATACTGTTGACCATCACCTTCTAATTACCTGTCTCACTAATCTGGGTGCCACTCCATCTACCGCACAGTGGTTTAACAGTTATCTTTCTGAAAGGATACAAAAAGTCACAGCTGATGGTCTACTCTCAGCCCCCCTTCCAATTGCCAGGGGAGTCCCCCAAGGCTCCATCCTAGGTCCGACCCTTTCTTTCCTGTATATCAGCAATCTTGATTCTTAGATAACGAATTCCAGCCTGCACTTCTTCGCAGATGATACAGTTGTACACCACAGGGACAATCTTGCCAGAAGTTAGTGAAGTGTTGCAAACTGACTTTGCTCAGCTCAAAAACAATCTCATAAAAGCCAAGCTTCTCCTAAATGCTAAGAAAACTAAGGCAATAATTTTTTCACATAATACTTCTCTTGGCACTCTACCTGCCCTTCTGAAGAACTTTATTGTTACCTCCTTGGGAGAATCCCTGGAAGTTGTACCTAAATTTAAATATCTTGGCATTTGGATAGATAATAAGCTTTCCTTTAATGACCATACTGAGGACTTATCTAAGAGGCTCAAAGCATGGTTAGGATTCTTTTTTAGAAACAGGTCTCTCTTCCCTCTTGTGACCTGAACCAGGCTTGTCCAGGCCACATTCCTTCCCTTACTTGATTAAGGAGATTTCATTTATATCTCCTCTTCAATCTCAAGCCTAAGTAAGCTGGATGTTCTCTATCACCGTGCCCTGTGGTTCATCACTAGCTCCCCTTACCAAACCCACCACTGTGATCTTTATGCAGCTGTTGCCTGGACCTCACTCACCACCAGATGCCTGCTCCATGCTGGGATCTGGACCCTTAAGTTACTCCTTCAGACTACATCCTGCTAGCTGTCCCTAAGACTCATACTACCTTTGGCCAACAAGCTATTTCATATGTCCTACCTACTTTTTGGAACCATCTTCAATCCATACTGAAATTAACTAGCATCATCTCAATTAATTTCTACAAAGCACTAGCAGTTTCTAAAATAAAAGATATTTGCAGCTGCCATTAAGCCTACCCCCTACTCAAAGTCAGTCATATGTGTACCGACTGTCCTTTTCCTCTCCAAGCCAGGAATGAAACTGCCTAACTAAAATAAGGCTTGTATTTTCTAAATGATATGACATCTTCAGTCCTCCTACCCACATCCTGCTCTCCCATAGTCTTCCTCATCCCTAGCCTTCCCTGCCTACAAATCTTCTACCCTGCCCTCCTAACTATCCATAATGTCTTAACTGGACCTTGCACTGCTAGGTTGTCCCTTATCATGATATATCTGTTGTGATTTATGTGTGCACTTTGTCTAATTACAGTCAATTATACCTGTCCGTGTAATATCCATATGTCTGTGTAAATGTCTCAGGACCTCCTTGTGAATGAGCTTGCTCAACAGTTTTTCCTGCAATAAACTTGAACTTGAATAGGCCACTTTTAAAAATGCAAACCTTGCAGGAAAGACAACTCTAAACATTAATTCAGAAAGTGGCAGAGATGGAAGATCATTTGCATAGGGGTAACCTAAGAATGTGTGGAGTTCCAGAAGGATTGGAAGGAACCAGTGATAGAGTTTCAATGTAAGAAAAATAGCAGGACAAGAGGACACAGCATGAGTTTAGAGGGAGGCAGATTAAGGGGTAATGTGAGGAAGCTCTTTTTCACAGAAAGGGTGGTGGATGCATGGAATGGACTACCTCAGGAAGTGGTGGATATGAATACAGTGCAGGGCTTCAAACAGGCATGGGACAGGCATAAGGGAGCAATGCAGATGAGTATGAATAGATAGGCCATTGACAGAGCAAAGGCCGATAGCACATTAATAAGATAGAAAAATAAATGGGCAGACTGGATAGGCCTTGCAATCCTTATCTGCCGTCAACTTCTATGTTTCTACTAAAGCATTTGTGGAGAAAATGGTCACGGTTGCAATGGGCCAAGATTACTCAAATCAAAAAATTATTTTAGATCGGGCCCATAGAGGGGGAACAGATTTTCTGGGAACGATCAAACCTATCCTAGAGCAATATTTATAAAACCACATTATTACCAGGATAAAGAGTTAATGCAAAAGGCAAGAATAGAAAGGGCCTAAAGTTTCAGGACATATTGCTCCATATTTACCCAGATCTATCTGTTGACACTGCCAATAAGAGAAAGACATTCAATTATGTTAAAGAAAAACTTTATCTTAAGGGGATAACATTTTTACTGTTATACCCTGCAAAGTTAAGGCTTGTGGTCAATAGTAAAGTGAGGGCATCTGATGATGCAGAAAATGTGCTGGAAGCGTTTGAACACGCTTATGGGGAGCAACGCTAACAGAACCACACAGTAATGATTAGCAAAGAACTCACCCGTAACAGAATGCAATAAGCAATGCAATTGAACAACATGACCAAACCTGAATGCTTTCTGGTAAAATGTGATACATGGAGACCTTGACTCTTGCTTGATTTAACGAAAAAAAAAAAAAAGAGATCCCTGCTGCAAAACAGTGGCATACTAGATGACAAAAACAATTTCATCTCTGGTAATCTGGGGGTTGGGGGATTCACTTAGTTTTTTTAATTATGTCACTTTGGAGAGGTGGAAGGAAATTGCACAATATATACTGTATGCATTTAAAAATCATTTGCACTTAGAATGGGTCCAAGAATCTAGACACAAATAAAAAATTGTATATTTCAGTATTTTAGATTGGATGTTATTAGTGATAATGGCAGAATTTGAGAAAACAAATTTAAACCAAAAATAAATGACATTAAATATATAGTACAGTATGCACCGCTTGTAATGGACTAGTTTGACATAAGGCATTCTGTCCGTTACAAGCGGCGTCCGTTACATCAGTAAAGCTGATCTGTGCTAGGTACCCATACCTTTTAAAAATAGCATGGTGCAAGAATGCAGAAAAGACTGTTCCCCAAGAGCTCTGGACTTAAACCTGCTTCGCTCTCATAGCAAGCACACTCCCCTCACCCGAAACGTTCCCCAAGAGCTCTGGACTTAAACCTGCTTCACTCTCACAGCAAGCACACTCCCCTCACCCGAAACATTCCCCAAGAGCTCCGGACTTAGGACAGGAATTGTTTAAATTTCTCTGTGTCAGGTACTTTTTAAAAAAAACAGTATAGTGCAAGAATGCATTACAGCCAGTAGAGGGCATCTGGGAACTACGAGGCAATCTTCTGCATCAGAGGAAAGAAGAGACCGATTCCAAAGAGTTCCATTCTGACAGCAAGCATGCTCCCCAAACCTGAAATGCCACAGGGATTAGGTTTAAAACACTAATTTGCTGATAAATTACATGTCTGATGCTCAGATGCTTAACCGAGGTATCAAAGTAGCTATAATTTAGCCACTTGGCGGCCGCTAAATGCAGAATTTCAGGTCCGCTTAATCAGATGATTTTATTATAGAGCCATATAGTAAATGGCTTTTGGCATGTGGGAATTGTCCGTTAGGAGCGGACATCCACTACAAGCGTGTCTGTTACATTTGGCGCATACTGTAACATGGAATATTAATGGTTTACAGAATCGAATTAGGACCAATAAAGTTACAAATTATTTGGAGAACAAATAATTTAGCTAAATGACTTGAATCCGACATTGTGGGGAAATGATAAAACTGCATATGACTTGTATTCGGCAGTCACATCATTTTCATGCAAGCTGCCAGTATTGCAAACAAGTTTCTTGTATTTTGATGCAGGAAACACGTTTCCTGGAAAGTGATTTTTTATGGTTTCAAAAATGCTGGGGACCTGAGGCTTTTTCTTCTTTCAGCCAGGCATCTCGAGGGGTTGCTATATTCTTCCATAAAAGGTATTTCCCTATAAAACATGTTATTATGACTACAAAATCAGATGCACATGGCAGATATGTTATATTGGAATTGGCACTGGGTTTAAATTACCTTACAATAGCTTCTATATATGGCCCCAATGTTAATAACCCATCTTTTTTTTTCCAGAGGTTTGTTTTGCAGATCTCAAGATGTAAGGCATTTGCGTCATGATCCTTCAGCACTCGCCACCCCACCTTCCCCCTCCCCCAACTCCCAGTTCCGTGAGTTTCCCTAACAGTCACTACTAATACAGGCTGCCTGATAATGCCCCCTCATACCCCACCATTTACTGTAGAGTGTCTTCTCTGTTCAGCCTCCCCTCACCCCCATTTCTCCCTATACCTTATCGCCCTTCTTCCCCACCTTTCACCTCCACTGAAGTACCTATCTCTCTCTCATACCTCCTTTCTTCACCCCACTGCCAGCTATCCCCATCCCTCTAAACTACTGACAAGGCACTTTGTGGCTGCTTATTCCCCCCTCCACCCTTATAAAGTGTTGTTCTTGTTATTTTAACTTGTACCTATGTTTTGAGTTATTCTGTAAGTTCTGAATCCAAGCTGTATCGTTCATTGTGACGTACCTTTGCTTTCTCCTATTGTACTTTGTTTTGCAATCTATGACGTGGAATCTTTGTAAAAGAGCTTGCACTTAAAGGTCTTTTCCAAAATCACTAAATAAATAAATAAATTGCACCATATATAATTGGTGGCAATTTCAATCTAGTATTAAGGAAGGTTGATGGTACATCAATAGCTGTAACTTCATTTAAATCATCTGTAAAATTAATTAATAATTAGAAGTTAGATTTAAAATTAGTGGATCCTGGTCTGAACAAAATCCAAAGTATAATACGTTTTCCTTTTTTTCAGCAACATATCAATCCTACTCAAGAATAGATTTCTTGTTAGTCTCAGAAACAATATTATACAAAATAAGTAATATAAATTACCCAGGTATCACTATTTCAGATCATTCTCCTTGTGGTTTGTCTTTTCAGTTAGACTATGAACAGGGATATATTCAGCAGAGAATGGATATTACTGTACTAAAACATCATGAGACTAACAGTAAATTTGTGAAAGAGATGGATTTTTTAAAAGAATCTGGAAAATTATATGAATCTTTTTATAATATGGGATGCGTTTAAAACTTGGGCCAGGGGTTATTTGTAGCAACTTAAATCTTACAGGAGAAAAAAACTGGAATAAGCAGCAAAAAAAATTGAAGTTAGAAATTCAAACATTACATCAAATTCATAATTCAAATTTTGACATCAAAATTTATAATACATTACTACAGAAGAGGGTAGAGCAGCAGTACTCACACCACATCTCACGAGCCACATGCGGCTCTTTAACACTACTTTTGCAGCTCCCACTATGACAGCACCATATCCTTGCAATGTGGCTCTTTATTTGTGCCCCATCCCAATCTGAATTGGGCAAATGAAAATGGAATATCCGTGATGTATTGTTTCTTGAGAGCAAGCGTGCTCTCTGTTTGCCGCCCCACCCCACCCCAGTCTGAAACATTAATAAGCCGTGATATGTTGTTTACATACTGCTTTCCTGAATGTGTATCACTTGTGTCACTTTAACAAAGGGGGGACCGAGCTCAGCATTAAGCGCCTGATACAAAAGTTTAGTGATCAAGTTAGGACATGGCTGAGACACGGCTAAGACATTCAGGTTTGGGATTTAAATGGTGGATTTAAAAGGTGGGTTTTTATTAGAGAACTAAGTGAAGTGGGTAGAATTTGGGCAGAAATTAAATGTTGTGAGCACACCACCACAACATCAGTTATTTCCTGATTTAAAAATCTACTGTGGGGAGGCTTGGTAAAGTGACCGGCATGCATGTGCTTATTCTGAATGCGATTGAATTAAATTAAATTAATAGAAAACTGTTGAAATGGAGCTGTTAATTTCATTTCATTAATGGTGTTATCTGCCACAAGTGAAACATGCTTTAATTGAATGGAAATGATTGAAATGACATTAAAAGCCTACCGCTGAATGAGAGCATACACGACTGAAAATCACAGAATAATAGCTTTAATTTAAATTGCATAAATGAAGTAGCCTGAATCCACAATGGAAAACATGAGGAATGATTGTTTGAGGCCCAACAAACACAACACCAAACAGCTAACTGGAATTTTTTTTTTTTTGGTCATGGTGGTTCACAATTTCACTTGTGCTTGTGCATTTTAGATGTTTATAATATTCTCATTGGTCCTCTTCATGGTTTCTCACTCATGTCAGTACTTCATGGTGGAATGCCCTGAGGTTCTCTTGGTACTCTCATTATTCCTCATAAATATTCCATGGACTATCAGTGGTGAGAAGGAGAGCAAATTATCACAAAGTACAGGTACATAATGTTTATTATATTTTTATTTAATATTGGAGCTTAGTATTTTTTGAAATAAATATAAGGGGCTCACAAAAGTCACTTATTGCCATTTTTTTTCTCTCACTGTAGTTTTCTCTGACTTCATCAACAAGGTTTAAAATTAGGAAGCAGGTAATGGCAGAACTTTGATGTTTTGGGGGGCCGGTGTTATCTGATGTTCACTGCTGTGCACTTTTAGTTAAATTACTTGAATCTGACACTGTGGGGAAATAATAAAACTGCATATGACTTGTATTCGGGCAGTCACATAATTTTCATGCAAGCTGCAGGTATTGCAAAGCAATGTTATCAATGGAAAATACAATTTATTTAATCATGGCCAAAGAATAATTGAAAAACAGCCTGATACTGTTCCAAATCATGAAATGTTCAGCAATGTGCATTCTGAGCTGTCAGAAAACTATGCTAACAGATTTTTAGATTTTAAGAAATCTGAAAAACGTTTGCATTTGGTGCACAACCCATTCCTCATGGAGGTTAGTGAAATGGAAGACATTGTTGTTGGAATGCCTGATTCCATTGATCTCATCATGGAATTTGTGGAACTAAAGAGCTGTGAAGAACTTAACAGAGAATTTCAAAAGAACAATGATGTTCAGTATTTTTGGAAATTGTTAAGCCATCATCCTCATCTTTCAGAACTTTCTAGGTGGCTAATCTCAATGTTCCCATCTACATACAGGTGAGAAGTAACATTTTCTGCTATGTCAATGGGCTAAGTATCCAGCATACAAAAGAATGCCTTCGAATTGCAGTATCCTGCTTACAGCCTGACTTCGCTGCTCTTGTTTCAAAGAAGGAGTGCCATGTCTCTAACTGACTGCTATTTAATTATATCAAATATGTGTAACAGTTCTATTTCTGATTTTATTTATGCTGTTTATTAATTTATGTTTATTGAATTTCAATAAATTGATTTTAAATGAATATGTTTTGTGTGCACGCTTTATTTCAGAAGTGGGAACACTGTGTATGTGGATTGTGGCTCCTAAGCCAAGTTGGAGTGAGTATCACTGGGGTAGAGTATAATAAACTCATAATTGATAGGGCAGAAATACAAATTTTACAATCAGGAGAAAAACTATTATATTTGTTCTGATAAACCATTAAAATGAATGGCCTGGCAGCTTATTAAAGAACAAGACCAAAACCACATAGTTCAAATTAAAGATCAATTTGGTAAAATTTACAAAAATCCAAAAACAATTGAAAATATTTTTGTAGAATTCTATAGAAAACTCTAGTCTACTGAAATAGAAGAAAACAGACTTTCAGATCATTTTCGCTGCAATTTACCAATTAAACAAATTGCTAATAAAATAAAAGACTTGATAGATGAACCAATGACACAGCTGGAGGTGGAAAACACAATTGATAATCTTTTGGCTGGTAAAACACCTGGCCCAGATGGTTTTCAATTAGAATGCTACAAAAAATATAAAAATAAACTGGCACCCATTCTAGCAAATATATTAAATTTCATTAATACATTAAATGCCATGCCTCAGTCATTTAATCAAGCAACTGTTCTATTATTTTTAAAACAGAGAAAATACCCAAATTATTGTACATCTTATAGACCATTATCTCTGCTGAATTCTGATTATAAGATTTTTGCAAGGATATTGGCACATCGATTGGAGGATACTCCCTGCCTTGGTTGACCAGGACCAGAATGTTTTTTTAAAAGGATGCACTATTAATGAAAATTTAAGAAGAACAATTAATATAATAGCTAATAATACATCTCAGTACATTATTCTATTAGCAGTAAATGCTGAAGAGGTGTTTGACAGAGTAGAGTGGAAATCCGTGTTCTCATTACTTGAAAGAATGAATTTTGGCCAACATTTTATAAATTGGATGAAAAGAATATATCAGAGGCTGGAGGCAAATATAAAGATTAATAATCGGACATCGGAAACCATTCAGATGACCAGGGGAATGAGGCAGTGATGTCCCCTCTCACCATTCATTTTTGCCCTTGTAATGGAACATTTGGCTATAGCCGTTATACAAAATCCAAATATAGCAGGAATAGTGATTAATAATTATACTCATAAAATAAGTTTATACGTGGATGATGCTTTATTGTATATTACAGACCCTCAACAATCATTAAAATAATTTATGAAGTTATCATTACAATATGGAACAGACTCTGGGTATAAAATTAACTGGCAGAAAACATTGATATTAAAATTAAATGAAAGTCTGAACCTAAAAATTCCAGATAATTGCTGCTGCCAACAAACAGAAACACCTGGGTATCTTGGTATAACATTAACCCAACATTATGAGGATCTCTATCAAACAAATTTTCTTAGGTGAATTACAGAAATAAAATCTGATCAAGGGAGGTGGCAGGAAACTACAGCCCTGTCAGCCTGACATCGGTGGTGGGCAAGGTGATGGAGGGCATTTTCAAGGAGAGGCTGGGGGGGACCTGGAAAAGTCAGGGTGCTTGGACGATAGACAACATGGCTTCATCCCGGGGAAATCATGTCAGACAAACCTTGTGGAGTTTTATGACTGGGTTATGAGTGCCTTGGGCCTGGGTAGACCAGTGGATGTCCTCTTTCTAGACTTCAGCAAGGCATTTGACTCTGTTCATCATGTGGACCTGTTAGATAAGCTGGGAGAAATGGGGGTGGAGAACCAGATAATCAGATGGATAGGCAATTGGCTCCAGGACCGGACCCAGAGGGTTGTAATTGGTGGGATAGTCTCATCCCCAGGGAGGGTCATTAGTGGGGTCCCACAGGGATCCATCCTCGGGCCCCTCCTGTTCAACACCTACGTCTCTGATATAAGGACAGGTATCAGGAGTGAGCTGAGTCTCTTTGCGGATGACTCAAAACTGGGGACGGTGGTGGATGGGGAGGAGGGGAGGGTGACCCTACAGGGGGACCTGGAGGCTCTGGAAAGATGATCTAGAAAGTGGAAGCTGAGGCTCAATGCAGGGAAATGCAAGGTACTGCACCTGGGGCCAGAAACCCAGGCCAAGTGTACACCCTGGGGGGGGAATGCTACAAGTCTCGATGGCTGAGAGGGACCTAGGGGTGGTGGTGGATGTCAAGATGAACAACTCAAAGACTTGCAGCAGCCAAGGCCAACAGGATGCTTGGATGCATCGCTAGGGGGATCACCTCCAGAAGGAGGGAAGTGTTACTCCCTCTGTATAACTGCTTGGTGAAGCTGCACCTCGAGTACTGCATGCAGTTTTGGAGGCCACACTTAAAAAGGGACATTAAACTCCTGGAGAGGGTCCAGAGGGCAACCAAAATTATTTGGGGCTTGGGGGACAAGACCTATGAGGAGAGGCTGAAAGAGCTAAATATGTACACACTGGATGAGAGAAGGGACTGGGGGGACATGATAGAGGTCTTCAGGTACATGAAGAGGGTAAATAGGGGAGGAACAATCAGGGTGCTTTGAAGGAAGGAGGAGGGGGCCACTAGACAGCATGGGTGGAAGCTGGAGGGGGGAAGATTTAGGGGAGAAAGGAGGAGGTGCTACTTCACTGAGAGGGTGGTGGAGCTATGGAATGCGCTGCTTAGGGGGCTGGTGGAGGCAGAGATGGTGAAGGGGTTCAAGAGGGGGTTGGACAGGCACAGGGGAAGGGTTCTGGAAGCAAAATCCAATGCAGCAAGAATATCCAGAACTGGGAAAGGAGAAGCCAGAGAAGGTGAGGGGGGCAGCAATGTCAGCTCCCAGGGTGGGGGCTGACCAAACGAGCAGATGCGAAAGACCGTTAGGCCTATTCTGCTGGTATTTTAGTATGTTAGTATGTTAGCATCTCCGAGTAACATTGATTGGTAGAATCAATGTTATTAAAATTAAAATTGTACTAAAACTATTATTTATTTTTCAATCACTTCCAATTATAATACCCAATTCAACTTTTGATTTATTGAAGAGAATAGCAAGAAATGTTATTTGAGGGAACAATAAACCGCATATCTCATGCAATAAATTAATCTTGTCAAAAGAAAAAGGTGGGTTAGCATGCCTGATTTCAAAAAATATTAATCAGCTCCATTAGTAATACTGTGGCATTAGCTAAGAGATGAAGAAAGACGCTTAAGCTCTACTCAAATAGAACAGGCTGGGTATACCTATAAATCATTAAGAAACATACTACTGTCAGGATATTTTTCTAATAAAAAGAACCAAAAGAAATATAATGTGGTCACATACGTTACTAGTCATAGTTGGCAAGAACTGCATAGGTTAGCCAAAATTAAGGTACCTATCACTAAATACACAACCATGTATAACAATTTCCATCTACTTCCATCTATTAATGACCCAATTTAAGTTTTGGCAAGACAAGGGAATACAAGAATTTGATAAATTATGCTTGAATAATCATTTGAAGCCATTTTTTTTAATACAATCTCAATATAATATTTCAGGAAATAATTTGTTTAAATATTTACAACTAAAACGTTATCTGTTTAGAGAAAATGGCTGTTTATAGTTAAATAGTACATCATGTCTGGATCTACTATCACAACAAATGGAGAGTAAGAAATTAGTTACTAAAATCTATGCTAGCGGTAAAAATGATAATAATAAAGACATTAATAAATTAAAAAGTAAATGGATAAAAGACTTGGGAATAGAAATTACAGAAGAAATGTGGAAAGAAATAGTGTTAACTCCAATAACCATAGTTAATTCATGCAAGTTACAGCAAATTCAATTTAACACGTTGCATAGGGTATACTTTACCCCATATAAACTTCATAATATGAATAGTGCTATCTCTGCCATGTGCCCACATTGTACTAATACCTCTGGGACCTTGATCCTTATGATTCATGAATGCCCTTACTTAACTCATTTTTGGATGAAAATGTTCACAATTCTAAGTAAATCACTGGGGTTATATATTCAAAGGGAACCATTAATAACAATGTTGGCATATTCTGAACAAATAAAGCAAACTGATTATTCTCAAAGAACATTTTTGACAATCACAATGATGCTTGCAAAAAATGTATTCTCATAAAATGGAAGGATACAGTTCCCTCCGTGTATGAGACCTGGCTGAATTTTATGATTGACGTTATGAAAACAGAACAAATTAATTTCTAACAAACTAAGAAACTTACTAGTTTTGAAAAATATGGACTCCATTACATGTAATTCAATTAGGAATCCACGGGCCAGATAGTCGAAACTTTGCGCTGGGCAAAAAACATTTGCGCAGGTTTAGCGCGGGATTAGCATGGGTCTGCTATATTCAGAAGGCCAAATAGCATGGGAAAACTGCATTAGCGCTGGGCAAAATCATAATGCATACAAGGGGCAAACTGACATGAATACAGGCGCAATGCTATATTCAGTGACTAGTGCCATGCAAAGTTGTTTTGCACTACTTAGCGCGACACTTAGCATGGTGCACATTACCGCCCAGGAAAAGTTTGTCTTAACCCTGGGCAATCAGCTTTGCGTGACTCTGTGGCTCTGTGTGGTGTTTGTGTGGGTTTTGTGTGACCCTAACAAACAAATATGACACATAGACAAAGCCAAACATAGAAGAAACATGCTGCTAACTGATGGCATCACAATGATGCCATCATCTGCCACCAGTCCCAGCCATGCCAGACAGTAAGTGGTGACCCTGCCACTAGTGGACAGCATGGCAGTGTGGCCATACAGCACACACCTGCGGACCACTCTTCTGTGGACACCAACAGATTCCAGCACACACATGCAGCACTGTAGGCATGGAGGATGTTGAGGGGGGAGTGTATGGGTGGCCAGGCTGTGCCACAGACCAGGTGTGGCCACAAGGCTAGGACACATCATGCAGTGCACATGGGCCAGTATTGGGCATACCCCAACACCTGTGTGCCTTTCTGATAATATATGCCCCCCGGCCACATACTGCATAGCTGCACAACTGCCACAGCACACAAAACTGGACATGTATATGTCACTGTGAGCATCCCATGCCAGAGGTGCAGCATCTGTGGGTCACACAACAGTGTAACAGTAATGTTCACTGTCAGTAAACACCTGCAGGTTGGGCCTCTCACTGTGTATAGTGCAGTCATCATCACTGCCCTACACATCATAGGCATTGTTGTGTCCACACACTACTGGCCCACTTGGTACTGTAGTGTCTGCTGTGCACTGTAGCATGTCCTACAGTGTGACAGTTGAATGCAGCACCACCACCATCTGTGCCTATGCTATGTTGTCCCAGTACAGCTGCAGGCAGCAGCACATGTGGAAGTAGTGTTCAAAACTGTATAATATTCCCCAAGCTGTTTGCGCAGTGCTAACACATTTGCGCGGGTTTAGCGCAGAGCTAAACCATTAGCCCAGTGCAAACAGCATGCAAATCAAGACATAATGAGATGCTAATCTGGATGTTTGCCCAGATACTACGTAAGTAGGCTCATTTGCATATCACTTTTGAATATGGCAAAGTTTAGCACTGGGCAAACATGTTTGCACCGGGCTAACAGTTTAGCCCTGCGCTAAACCCACACAAACATGTTAGCGCTGCACAAACAATTCAGGGAATATTTTACAGTTTTGAACACTGTACTTTCACATATGCTGCTGCCTGCAGCTGCACTGGGTCCACGCATTTGCTGGCACACACATTGGCCACATAGTTCACCTCTACCTACCTTTACATCGCTGTGCACTGTTTTGCTGTTGTGGTTTGTACTTCCTGGTTGCCATATTCAGAGCTGTCTTATTCCAGGGCTAAGTTTGCCTTGCACTCCCAGC
This sequence comes from Neoceratodus forsteri, assembly GCA_016271365.2. Lineage (NCBI taxonomy): Eukaryota > Metazoa > Chordata > Ceratodontiformes > Ceratodontidae > Neoceratodus > Neoceratodus forsteri. The sequence goes on along the minus strand of CM057459.1, from coordinate 695,087,654 downwards.
CCAGTTTGCCCAGCCTCATTCCCATGCTATATTCAGAAGCTGTTTGCCCCGGTCAATTCCTTTTGAATATGGCTTGCTTTGTGCTCTGGGCTATGTTTTCCCACCGGGCAGTGCTAATTTAGCCCCGGGGCAAAGTTTTGAATATTTGACCCTGAGAGTTTAACTATAAAGTAAAAAAAAAGATTTTATGAACTTGAGATCATTTTTCAAATAAACAAAAATAAATAACCATGTTATAAACATATAATTAGTATAATTAGGGAGACTCTTGGACCCATCGATAGCAGGGTAATGATGAAAAGAAATTAAGAAGGCTCTGAAGGCTTTGAAAAACTGAATTATCATTTATTTAGCTGATGATGTAGCCTTCATTTTCTCTATCTGAACCCTACTAGAAAAAAAAAGAAATAATTTATTCTCAAATAACTAGAGAATTGAGGGGAGTAATAAATGTAATCCCTCTGGGCTGGGAACATCTTTCTCCAGATGTCTATCAGTCCCAGCTGCTCAAAAGCCATCCTCAATATGCAGAAAGCATTCCCATTAAAGCTTAAGTTTTAATCAATGAAAAAACCAAAATCTTTTTCTGATTCCAGTTTTTTAAATTTAGTTGCTTTCAGGCAGCATTCTTGTTTATTATTGTTCTTCCCTAGGTGCAGAACAGGGCACTTGTCAATGCTGAACAACATACCATTTACCTTAGCCCATCTTTCCACTATATCCAGACCACCTATTAATTTAGCTATATTACTAAGTGAATCAACAGGTCTGCCCAGCTTGATGTCATCATGAAATTTCACAATCCAGCTTTCAATATCTTGATGTAAATCACGAATAAATATTGTACATAATACAGGATCCAGAAAAGAGCCCTGGACCACTCCGCTGGTCGCACCTCCATCACTTGAGTGGGATCCCCTTACTCTGACTCTTTGCTTTCTATTATTTAACCAATTCTGAATCCAAGTAACTATTCTTACATCTATTTGCAGTTTTTTAAATTTTTCGATTAATAAGCTGTGCAGCACCTTATCAAAAGCCTTCTGAAAGTCTAAATACAGCACATCAACTGGTACATTGTTGTTAATGCTCTTGTTAACCTTTTCATAAAAGCACAACTGGTTAGTGGCACATGCCCTGTTTTATTGGAAACCATGCTGTTTTGCATCCTTATAATTATTGATTTCAAGGTTTTCCTCTAGTTTAAATTTCAATAAGCTTTCAGCGATCTTGCATACAACAGGTGTCAAGCTAATTGGTCTATAGTTGGATAATACCAATCTGTCTCCTTTTTTATGGCTGTGGGCAGAGCCTACAACCATTTTGCTGCCTGTAGCTGGAAAAATGGAGGAATGTAGAACACTTTTTTGGACATTTAAATGTATCATTCCACAACTATAATTTATTATGCCAAATGAAATAAAATACTCCTTTCTTTCTGTTTAGAATGTTGGAGACAGCACTAAAGCTTCTTATCAGATGGGGATTAGGAAACTGAAACAGCTTCTTAAATATTGGTTGTCTATAAAACTGGAGATTTGTTTATCCCCTTCGAAATGCAACAACTTGCACATTTAAATACTTAGCATTTAAACATTTTATTGCTATTAGCTTCAATTGAGCAAGTATTGTCTTTAAAGAAAGATTCATACCTCATATATGTCACTTCTTCCCAGGAACAAATGTACAAACATTTACACTGTTTTTTTACCTCTTTAGACACTATCTGATAAGTACTGTCTCAGACTGCCAGGTCTTGTGTGAAGTATCCGAGTTACAATAATTATATATCAATCAGCAAGCATTTTTTACTTTGCTTTCTGGGGGAAAATATATTGAGCTACAGCAAACACACACACACACACACAACCATCCTCATGGCCACAACATTCAAAATAAATAATGCAATCTAATGTATTATAAAACAATCAAGAAACTGTTTGTTTATGTCAGTGAACACAGTTAAGTTTCCTTAAAGAGCTAGTGTACTGCCTAAAATAAATTTTAGATTTTAAAAGCAGCCAACCATTACCTGTTATATCTGAGGTACTTTTTCTTTTCCCTTTGTTTAATCAGAAGATTGTTTACCTGATGTTACTAGGTGTGATGTGTGGGAGAGCTCTTAGCCTGGCTACTGACATATCTTACTCTACTGACTTACACTATACCATCAGCACTGTGACCTCAATGACTGTGGCATCACTGCTACTTAGGAACAGCAAGTGAGTGACTTCCAGATCGTTCACTTGTGATGTTACAGTCAGTGAGATCACAATGCTGATGATGTAGTGTGGGGCAGTAGAAAAAGCTATGTCAGCTGCCAGGCTAACAGCTGTTCCACATATCCAGCACAATATTATCACATAGAATACTTTGTAATGAGCAAAAGGAAAAAGGAAAATACTTCAGAAATAAAAAATCATAACTGACTACTACTTAAAGAGCACCTTTCATGCATAAATTGCCCCTTCTTGCATTGATTCTGGAATTGTGTTTCATTACTGTCCAACGCAGTTAGGTTTTGCATTCTGAGGTGCTAAAAACTGTAGAGTATACCAGAGTTTCTATAGCAAGCCTGGTGTTGTTCTGGACTCAGGTTGTACTGCCGACATCACTATAGGGCAGAGCCAATTTAACAAAAAAGAAACATACTAACAAGGCATTTAGATTTTGGCATAATGCATTGCTTTGGGAAGGGGGGAACACAGTATGTACACGGAGTACTAGTAGTTTTCCCTTACAACACTGTTGCAACTGCATGGTACTGCATAGTGTGTCACTCCTCTTCCATTTAATGATGTCATCAGAAGCCAGCAGCCCAACAGCTGAACAGCAAAGAAAAGTGCTGCAGGGCTGCATAAGCAAATCCAAATTATGGGAGGCAGAGTAAACCTTTGCCAAAAATAACAAATGCACACGCTCTTTCAGGTCTAGTACTGCATATAATGACTACACGATGAAACTTTTTGGACCATCAGGAAAGTTGCTCTTTAAATTTTGTATTATTTACTGTTTGCTTGCTTTGGCTCCACTAACTCTTTAAATATTTGTTATCCTATATTTTGTATCATAGATAGCACTGGGGAGATGCTACATTTCATTGACATTGTGATCTTCATGTTACAGATTTTTGCACTGTATTTACTCAGGATGTCACAGATTAACATAGAAACATAGAAACATAGCCTTTGACAGCCGATAAGGACCACTAGGCCGATCTAGTCTGCCCATTTCCCTACCTACAGGATAGGCCACAGATCCTAGTTAACCAACAGCCTATTTCTTCCTACCCCCCACAAAAATTGCCTTATGTATATCCCATGCATTCTTGAATTCTCCCACAGTTTTAGACCCCACAACCTCCTCAGGAAGGCTGTTCCACGCATCCACTACCCTCTCTGTGAAATAATACTTCCTCACATTGCCCCTGAACTGCCCTCCTTCTATCTTTAAATTGTGTCCCTTTTCTTTTGCAAGTCTCTTTTCTGAAAAATGCTACCCTCTTGGACTTTGTTGATTCCACTGAGGTACTTAAAAGTTTCTACCATGTCTCCCCCTCCTTCTTTCCTCAAGGGTATACATATTAAGCTCCTTTAGTCTCTCCTCCTCACGGCTTCTCTTGCAGACCCTGCACCATTTAGTTGCCCTCCTCTGGATTGCCTCTATCCTGTCTATGTCCTGCGAGATGGGGTCTCCAGAACTAGACACAGTACTCAGATGGGGTCTCTCCAACTGTCTGTACAGAGGGATAACAACTTCATGTTTTCTGCTGCTGATGCCTCTCCCTATACATCCCAGTATACCCCCAGCCCTCCCTACTGCCTTCTCACGTTGCTTGCTAACCTTAAGGTCATCTGATATGATTACCCCCAGGTCCCTTTCCTTTTTTGTTGTTGTTACTTCCTCCCCACCCATTGTGTATTCTTCCCCTGGGTTCTTGTTTCCCAGGTGCATTATTTTGCACTTCTTTGCATTGAATCCTAGCTGCCATACTTCTGACCATTCCTCCAACCTTGCCAAGTCCCTTTTCATCCTTTCCATGCCTCCTTGTGTATCAACCCTGTTGCAGATTTTTGTGTCATCTGCAAAAAGGCATACTTTTCCTTCCAGTCCCTCTGCAATGTCACTGATGAAGTCATTAAAAAGGACTGGACCCAATACTGAACCCTGCGGTAGCCCACTAGTAACCCCCCTTTCTTCAGTCTAGGTAGACCATGTCCACAGCCCCTCCCTGGTCTACTACTTTGGTCACCCAGTCAAAGAAATCTATTAGATTCGTCTGACATGACCTTCCTGCTGTGAACCCATGCTGCCTTGGGTCCTGTGCTCCACTGGCCTCTAGGTACTCGACTGTTCTTTCCTTCAGAAGTGACTCCATCACTTTCCCTACCACAGAGGTCAGACTGACAGGTCTGTAGTTTTCTGCCTCTGTCTTGGACCCACTTTTGTGAAGAGGAATCACATCTGCCTTCCTCCAGTCCTCGGGTACCACACCATCCTCCCATGATTTATTAAAAAGAGTAGCCAGTGGTTTCACTAGTTCTTCCCTTAATTCTTTTAGAATTCTGGAGTGAATTCCATCAGGACCCATTGCTTTGTCCACCTTCAGTTTTAGGAGTTCTTTTAGAACCCTTTCTTCTGTGAAAGGACTGGGATCGACCCCCTATCAAGAGTGCTTCTGTTAATTGGATTAGGCACTTCCCCTCCTCTTTTGAATACTGAGCAGAAATATTCGTTCAGTATTCCTGCTTTTTCACTATCCCTCTGCCCACCCACTGTTCATTCTATTCAGCCTCACTATCCCTCCCTTTGTCTTTCTATGCTCACTGATGTACCTATAAAAGGTTTTATCCCCCTTCTTAACTGAGTTGGCTATCTTTTCCTCAGTTTGGGCCTTTGCTATTCTGACTTCCCTCCCTGCTTCCTTCTGCCTTAACTGGTACAGCTCTCTGTCCTGCTCCTTCTGTGTTTCCTTATACTTCCAGAATGCTATCTATTTCTTCCTGACTTTCACAGCCACCTCTTTTGAGAACCATAGTGGCTTTTTCTTTCATTTTGATTTGTTCATTTGCTTCACACAAAGGTTTGTTGCCTCTGTGATGGCAGTTTTGATAATTCCCCATTGTTGCTCCACACCTCCTTCTAGCCTGTTTGCTAGTGCTTTTCTGAGGCACTCTCCCATCTTGCCAAAGTCAGCCCTCCTAAAGTCCAGTACCCTCACTTTTGTATCTTGACTCTGTAGCTGAGTTTAACGTGAACCACACTGTTTGATGGTCACTTGTCCCCAGATGACAACCCACTTCTAGATCTGAGATCCTCTCACTACCCCCGTTTGAGAGTACGAGGTCTAAGATTGCTCCCTCACAAGTGGGTTCCGAAACTAGCTGTCTAATGCCTGCCACCTGTAGGGCATCAAGAATGGCCCTGCTCTTGGATGTGGCTGCAGCAAATATATGCTCCAGTTAACATCTGGCATATTCAGGTCTCCCATCAACAGTATCTCCCCTTTCTCTGCCATTCTAAGAATGCCTTCTATCATATCCTTGTCCATTCCTTCCCCCTGACATGGGGGTCTGTACACAACCCCTGTGCGGATTGTGGTGCCCTTTCCAGTCTCCAAGGTGACCCACAGTGCCTCCTCTCCTCCCTGTTTACTCTTTTGTTCAGTTGCTTTTATCCCTTCCTTTACATAGAGATTAGATGCAATATCTTGTTTTCAGTGGGTGAATGATTTTACCATTTTTATAATGTATTTATTCAGGGTAGTCTATTCCAGATGTAAAATATTGTTTTCAGTGTGTTCTGATTTTATGCAATGCAATGTAATATTGTGTTGATGCAGAGCCCCACTGAAAATAAGATGCCATGTCTTCTGTGAACTGTCCAGGCTAAACATATAGCAATCAGCAGGCATATTCTAGGAAAACTCATTGTAAAATGTGTAAAAGGAAGACCATACTGAAACTGCCTCTCATCAGATCTGCATTGTACAAATTCATTAGACATAATGGGTAAAAGCATCCCAAAAGCTCTCCACAGCCATATCATCTCTGACCAGAGTTTGTTGAATAAGGGGACAACTGTTGCTGTTGTCCAGTCATGGGAAACCACTTCCAAACTGAAACATGCATTGTATAGAAATGACAATGGTGCCACTATATAATGTCTGACTTCTTTTAGAAATCTTGGGTGGAGCATAACTGGCCCTGAGGAGTTATTTTCTTTAAGTTTAGATAAGAGATCCAAAATGTGTAAAGAGATAACAGTGACTGGTAAATCAAAACATTCTTTATACTGTATATGACATCCATCCTTCACTATTCCTGTTATGCAATGTGTACCCACTGATTTCTTTATTCCAATTAATATGATTATCCCACCATGTTTCAGTCATTTTACAATTATCTACACCTTCCTCAGTAAACAACAATTCCAGCTCAGATGTCTTGGAGATATTAAGGCTTCTTGCATTCAATGACAATATTTTAGGACCCCCCCCGCTACCACTATATCCTTTATTGTAATGCCTTATGGTTTTTATCCTTTGTTCACTCAATATTCCATTTCTCCCCTTGTCCTTTAGTTTAAACAGTCGCCAATCACCTGTTTTAATTTGATTCCATAAGGTTCAATTTTATGGCCTCCCCCCATGAGACCTACCCCTGTGGAGATGATCCAGTACGGCCCTTTAAGGGGTGTTATGCCTAAAGGTCTGATAGCGGTGCTGGATCTATCGAGTTGGCCTGTGGAGTGCTTGGAACCAGATGCCTTAGTAGTGCACTATAATAATATAGTGCTGAAGGCTCTGGATTCCATAGCTCCTGTCCGGGTTCACCCCCTCTCCCTCCACCCTCGGTCCCTTTGGTTTGATGGGACATTGAGGGAGCTGAGGAGAGTGGGGCAAAGATTGGAACATTGTTGGCAGAAGTCCGGCCTTGAGAGAGATAGGCTTAGATTGATCTCCCATTATTCAGACTATCAATCAGAAATCTTCCATAAGAAGGCAGTGTTCCAGTCCAGAGAGATTACTGCATCAAGGAATCGACCAACTCTGTTCTTTCAGACTTCACATTTATTTATTTATTTATTTATTTATACATCGGTTTACAACCTTTGAGCCAGAGGCTCATTATCAAAGGTACCTCGTCACAAAGAGGACAAACACAGTACAACATATAGTTACAATATTGTGGTTACAGCTTACATCTCTGAGGTTACAGTTTTGGTAGAACAGGCAGTTATAACTTAGTTACAATTTAAGTGTTACAGGAATGGTAATTACAGTTTTATCAGTCAGTATAGGAGAGCCACTCAGAGAGCTTTGTCAGGGCATTTCAACTAGATCACCTAGGGCAGGAACAGCTCGTATGCTAAAAGCTGATTCGGGTGAGGATTTTGAAAGGGGAGATTATGCAGATTGTCAGTGATGGAGGTGTGGAGAGTGTTGTACCAGGAGGAGCTCTGTGGCAGAAGGACCTTAGCCCATGTGTGGTCCTGAGCCTAGGGACAAGGAGGGTGGCCTTAGAGGTGTTACAGTATTGACTAAGGGGTTGTGCAAGGTGGATAGAGGTTGTCAGGCCAGATGGGGATAGTCCAAGAGGTTTTTTGTAATGAGGGCAGGTTTGGAATCTGAGCCGTTTGTCCAGGTTAAGTAGCCTGGCCATATCATATAGTCTGCAGGTATGTGTGAGCCTAGGGGCACCCGTGATTAATCTACAGGCCTTATTCAAGGTGAGGCAAATTTTATTGAGGGCGGTCATGTCTGCAGCACCATACACAGGCAAGCCATAGTCTACAAGGGACAGTATTGATGCGGTGACTGCAAGTCGGAGGGCATTGGGGGGAGGCAGTGCTTATAGCGGTAAAGGATGCCTGGCAGCGTGTTAGTAGCAGAGACTAGATTATCTATGTGGTCATGGAATGTGAGTGCTGAGTCAAGAAGACCCCAAGGTATTTGTACAGGCGGACTAGATCAAGAGGATGCTTGGTGCCAGGAGGATGTGGAGTGGGAAGTTTCTGGATTTGTTTTGGGGATGGGCAAGAGCATTGCTTTAGTTTTTTAGATTGGTACAAGTCTGTGCTCTTTGAACCAGACTTGGCATCACCAAGGCTTGTTGCAAGGAGTCTTGTAGGAGTTGGGGTTTCAGTGGGCGGCGAAATGGCGCGCATCTGCATACAGCAGATTTTACCAGAACAGGCTTTGGGGAGGGTGTTGAGATATAGAGAAGAGAGGACCAAGGATGGAGCCCTGAGGGACACCTCAGCGGATAGGGCATGTATCGGAGAGGATCATATTAATTTTAACACGTTGGGAGGCGGGCAGACAGATGGCTGGAGCACCAGGAGACTGGACAGGGGCAAACCGGAGGCTGACTGAGGTTTCCAGCAGTAGGGGTGGAGACCGTGTCAAAAGCCTTAGAGAGGTCAATAAACACTGCCGAGGCGCGCCAGAGTCAGGGAGGAATGAAGAAAATTTGAAAACTCAATTAGGGCTGTGCCGGTACTGTGCCCTGCCCGAAACCATGTTGCTCATGGCAGAGGATGTTGTATTTGGTTATGTAATCCGTGATTTGGGTAGCCACCAGTTTTCTAGGGCTTTGGAGAGGGTGGGAGAATGGAGATGGGCGGTAATTCCAAGCAGATGACTTGTCACCTCCTTTGTGAATGGGTGTAACTGTGGCAATTTTCCATGCTGAGAGGAACTGCCCCAGGCAGAGGACTTATTGAACAGGCTAGTTAGAGGGGCAGGACCTGATCCAGAACCAGCGGAGAATACAGGGTCAGAGAATCACTGCCAGTACTATTGCTCTGTAGCGCTTTAATCAGGTGTGGCCTGACTTCCTGGGCAGTGACCCTGCGTAAGTGGAAGCTAGGATAGCGAGTGTCTAGGGCAGGTAAGGAAGAAGGAGGATCAAAGAAATCACAAGGGAGGACAGAACTAAGGTCTGTGAAAGATGAGTTGAGGAGATTGGCAATGCGGGCAGGGTCAGTGGAGACAGAGCCTTCAATAGTGATCAGGGATGGGGGCGGGGAGCGCACACTCCCATTTAGCTATTTAATGTTGTCCCAGAAATTTCTACTTTTCCCCAAGAGGTGGTGAGCACGGCCTGATAGTGATCGCTTCGCTTTCCTGATGGCCCAGGTGCATTTGTTTCTTGCGACATTGTATGCCTGTCTGTCAGCCAACCAGCCAGAATCGGAGGCCAGGTGCCAAAGGTCATCCCTGTGTCTGAGCAGTTGCAACAAGACGCAGAGGTAGCAAGGGGCATTCTAGAACTGGATTTACAGTACAGCCGTCTGAGGTGCGAAGATGTCACAGGCTTTGTTGAAGGTTTGCGAGAAGTAAGGTAAGGCAGTATCAATATCAGGGGCATAGTGAATGGGGACCAGTTAATTTGGGCTAGATGTAGCTTAAGGGCTTTTAGTCCACCGGTCTGAGCGCCTGACGTAGAGTTGGGAAGACCATGGGTTTGGGAGTGGTGGCTGCCCAGCGGAAAAGGATAGGGGAGTGGTCACTAAGGGAATCAGGAAGGACCTGGGTATCATGGATTTGTTGGGGACGGTTGGTGATGACAATGTCTAGTAAGGTGCTGGTACCTTTCTTTAAGTTAACTTTCGGGTGGGTTGGGACACTAGTTGGGACATGTCCAAGGCTGCGAGGAGTCACGGGTGGTGGCGGCAGGCAGGCTGAGCCAGTTAACATTCAGGTCTACGAGGATTTGGCCAGTTGAATGAGGTAGGGTTGAGAGATAATCAGTTAATGGAACCAGCGCCAGGGGTTTGGTTTTGGGGGAAGGTAGGCAGTGGTGAGATATGGGGCCCTGGAGGTCAGGAGTCAGTTTGAGGTTGGGGCTAGGCCCATACTAGGGAGAGCAGGGCACGGTAGTGTCAGTCCAGTGGAGAGTCCCTAGCATAGATCCGACAACCACCCCTCGTCCTACCTACCCGATCCTCCCGTAAAGGGAGTAGCCTGGAATGGAGACAAAGGAGTCTGGGGTGGATTTTTTGTAGCCAGGTTTCACCAGCGCAATGACATCTGGCCTGTGTAAAGTGATCCAACATTGTAAAGAGTCAAATTTTTCAGCAGGCTGCATGGGTTCATAGAGGCTATGCAGAGCCCGGGTGACCCTACTGGTGAGCTACGGTGGGCAGGGCCTGGGTTCGGGTGTATATTGCCTGTTAAGAGTAGTAAAATAACCACAGCCCTGGCCAGGGGACGGTATAGGGTGAGCTTTTGACAGGTATGTCGTGGGGATGAGGGGAGTTTCTGAACACAGGGGGTGGGCAGGGTTTTCCAGGCTGAGAAAGTGAGGGCAATAAGCCTCCAGAGAGCGCCTGAGGAAGTAGTAGGGAGACAGCTAGGGGGAGGGTGCTGTACACTGGGGCAGATGATGAGCGTAGGCTGGGATTGTATAAGCTCTGGAACAAGAGCAGGAGTGGGTGCCAGAGCGCCTGAGGGGGTATCAGGTACAGGGGACAGTGGTGTCAGGGAAAGGATGAGAGGGAGGCATTTTAGAAAGAGGTGGGCTAACATAATTGCTAGCGGTAGCAGTAGGGTAGTAGGTTGATGCAGTCTAGATTCCTTCACCAAGTGTGGGTGCCACTTTGGATTAGTGGTAGTGACACGGACTCTGGTGAGCAGGGTACCAGGTTCAAGACCAACTCAGGGCAGTTGGAAAAGGGGCCTGGGTGAGGGCTGTGTCCCCCGCACTGGGCTCAGAAAGCAGGGTACGTTTGGGTCCAAAAAGGAGAGCACAATAGTGACTCCTAGTGGACACTAAGAGTAGGCTTAGAGGTAAAGGCGCGCTTAACGGGCTAACCCCCTTCACAAAGGTGCAGGCAGAGGTTTCTTTAAATTACCTCTGCAAGGCACCCGTGGTAGTCCGTGGCTCCTGTGGGGAGCTCCGATGGTCGGGGAGGTAGCTGGCGTTCCCGGAGGGCAGGCGAGGCCTCTGCAAGGCACCTGCGGTAGTCTGTGACTCCTGTGGGGAGCTCCGATGGTCGGGGACTGTAGATAGACTGTGTAATCCAGCTTGCATTCAGGTCCGTAGAGCTTTTTCACAATTAAAGTGTGATGAGTATGTTCGGTTCTTTGATGATAAGGTGTCAACGATCAGGTCGGACATCCGCACAATGCACTCAGATGAGCATGGTGGAGATCAGTGTGTGGTTACAGGCCCTCAGTCTGTCTGGACAGACTGAGACTGGCTGACGACCATGGATATCATAAAGATCATCCAGAGCTTACAGCCGACTTGCTGTAGTTTGGATCCTGGCCCCACGCGTCTCCTTATGGGTTCCGGGGAGGTGATCGGGCCAGTCCTTTCTGAGACAGTCTCATGCTCATTGGATCGAGGGGTGTTCCCAGAGTCCTTGTAAGAGGCTGTTGTGACACCCCTCTTGAAGAAACCTTCCCTTGACCCAGACTGTCTCACAGACTACAGACCAATCTCTAACCTGCCCTTTTAGGGTAAGGTTATTGAGAAAGTAGTCACGCTACAGCTCGATGACTTTCTTACCACCCATGGAATCTATGATCCTCTCCAGTCCAGTTTCAGGAAGAGGCATAGTACCGAGATGGCGTTGGTTCGGGTACTTAATGATCTCCTAATTGCAAAAGATCAGAAGTGCAGTTCAATCTTGGTTCTCCTTGATCTCTCTGCTGTGTTTGACACTGTGGACCATGGGATATTGTTGGAACATCTGCAGCTTATCTGTGGACTGTCTGGGAGAGTCCTCAGATGGTTTCACTCATTTCTCACGGGCAGATTTCAGAGGGTAGTATCAGGAATTTTTTCCTCTGCTCCTTTTGTGCTGCCCTGTGGAGTGCCACAGGGTTCTGTGCTCTCTCCTATGTTGTTCACGGTGTATATGCTACTGTTAGGAGACATTATTAGGCATTATGAGCTGAGTTTTCACTGCTGTGCAGATGATACTCAGCTCTATATGTCCTTTGTGCCCGAACAGAACGACGCACTTATGGTCTTTAACAACTGCCTCACTGAGATCCAGGACTGGATGAGTGCCAACTGGTTGAGGCTGAATCTGGATAAGACTGAGGTATTGGTAGTGGACCCTGGTCACCACGTAGAGAAGTTGACTCCTGGATTCCCCTCTGGTCTTGTGCTGGGGAGAACCAGTTGAGACCTTCTGAACCGGTGCAAAATCTAGGTGTAATACTTGACTGCGAGCTGACACTTAAGTCCCAGGTGTTGGCTATTGTCAAGTCCTCGTTCTACCATCTGAGGAATATAGCCTAGATAAAGCACCTTGTTCCATGTGATGACCTCCCCGTATTGGTTCATGCCTTTGTTTCCTCGCATCTAGATTACTGTAATGCTCTATATCCAGGATGACTGAGGGTGGAACTCCGCCACTTGCAGCTGGTGCAGAACCCTGCAGCCAGGTTGTTGACTGGGCTACCAAGAGCTTGCCATATCACGCCTGTTCTGCGTGAACTGCACTGGCTGTCGGTGCATTGGAGGATTACCTTCAAAGTCGCATTGCTGACCTGTAAGATCCTACATGGACAGGGACTGGGCTACTTTCAAGATCTCCTTTGGCTCTACTGCCCTTCCCACTCACTCCGTTCCACCGACGAGGGATTGCTAGAGATTCCCAGGGTTCATCTTCAATCTTCTGGGGCCAGAGCCTTTTCTTTTGTGGCTCCTACCCTGTGGAATTCTCTACCTCGTCGGATTAGGGAGTGCCCGTCCACAGAATCTTTTAAGGCTTCCTTGAAGAGTTTCCTGTTTATATCAGCCTTTGATTAGTTTATATTTTGCTGTCTTTTTAACTGTGTCTAATTTTAACTTTTATTTATCACTGATGTTATGTTTTATGTATTCGTGCTTTGGTATTTGAAAAGCGCAATACAAATAAATTATGATTTGATTTATGATGCCCAGTTTTCTACTAACAGCTTTGTTATGGTGGAGGCCACCATGGCTAAAGTAACATGTTATTCACAAATTCCTTCCAATGTGTAATACAACCAATACTCTCCCGCAACGTGCAACTCCTCAGCCAATTATTAATAAATTTTAGATTTTAAGTAGCCCTGAAACAAGTGAGAATACACATCATCCCTTACCTAGATGATTGGCTGATCAAGGCAAGATCAAGACATCAATCAGAAGCCAGCACAACAAGCATACTGCATATCCTAACAATGCACAGATCAGTAGTCAGCCATGCAAAAAGCAGCTTAGCTCTCAGCAACTGAACAGAGCATCTAGCAGCAAAGACAGAAACCAACTTAGATCTTGTGCACCCTACAGACAACAGGATCATCAATGTAATACCTCAACCCAGGACTCTGGCAGCAGAACAAAGGCTATCACTGGAGAATATTGTACAGTTGCTAGGGTCAATAGTGTTATGCATGTACATCATATTTTGGGTTAGATGGGACATGAAGCCTCTATAGTCACTGGTGCTACAAAGCTATAATGAGTAAGAAAAAGACAGCCACAAGAATCATGTTAACTTCTATGGCAGACAAGTCTCTATCATGTTGGGCACAGCTTCATAGATGTGGATGTAAGCCTCCTAGGATGGGGAGTAATGCTCTAGAACAGTATAGAACATTAGAAATGGTCCCAGTCAGAAACAATTACTAACCAATCTCTTATAAATGAGAGCAGTCTTCCTCAAACTATGCCACTTTATTCTGCACATCAAGAACGTGTGTGCTCATGTGATTAGATAACAAGGTCACAGTCTCCTACATAAACAAACAGACTTTCACATATACAAATAGGGGAGACCAAGAGCTGGAGGACGCTCTTGGAATCTGCCAAGGTTCTAAACTGGGTCCAGAAAAACTATACCACATTTCAGGGGTACACCTTGTAAGGAAATTTAAAATGTATAGAATGGCTCAGTCAATAATCAATCCACTCAGGAGAATGGAGACTATATGAGGACATTTTCTAGTCAAAAGGAACAATGTGGTAACCATTCCATATGGGCCTCATGGCATCACAGAAAATACACAATTACCAATATTCTATTCATGCTTGAAAAGAGGAATTCCAATGAAAAATATGCCCTTTCACTCAAATGGAACATCGACTAGACAAACATATTTCCACCAATATTGATCATTCATCAGGTCTTTAAAAAAATTCAAAAAACATGTCCAACGGCATCAAAGATACCCCTGTACTGGCCACATTGAGATGGTTTGTGACTCTGATATTGATGGTGATATACCCATCCCTAGCAGCAACTAGACCATCCAGATATTCTATCCCATGAACCAATAAGACACCACTGTCTTAACAGTCTACAGCTCATTGCATAGCTCCTAAAAGGAAAACATTGTTAAGAAAGGGTATAATATCAAAGTAGCAGAAACTATGCTGCACACTTGGAAGTGATCAGCATGTCATACTTGGAGACAATATAGCGCAGTGATTTAAGGCTCAGAGCTGCAAACCTACAGACCTGTGTTTGAATTCCCCAGTCTTCATTTGCATACTCTGTGACCCTGAGCAAGTCACTTAACTTCCTTGTGCTCCCAGGTCACACCTGGAAACATGTTTTGGCTTATTGTGCCTCTCCTGTTTAAACAACTTCCCCTTTCCCTTTCATATCACCATATCCATAACACACATACTTTCTTTCCTGCAACAGGGATTTGAAAATGTGCTGTCAGTGGCATCACTAAGAGTACAACTAGTAGCTATTGGATCAGCGTGCAAGCAAATAGGGGCTACCACACCAGGCCCCCACAAAGACATGGTACAACTTCTAAAAGTAGCTAGGAACTTAAGACACAAGTCAAAACAAGTCACATCAGCATGGGATCTCAACCTGGTTCTCAGGGCTATGACACAGCATCCAAATGAGCCATTTCTCTTGGTAGATCGAGCTTAGCTAGCAATGAAAACTGGCTTCCTAACAACATCTGTTTGGTTTGCAAGATCAGTGAGCTAAGGCTTGCAGGATCAGTGAGCTAAATCCCTTTTCATGAACAGAACCTTTCTTGGTGTTCCATTAGGACAGTGGTATTAGTAGTACAGTACAGTACAAACCACTTAATCAGGATGTGGTTAAATGGGATGTCCATTTAATTGGGATGTCCCATTGGGTACAGATTAAGTGGCAATATTTTTTATGGGCCCTCCATCCAGTTAGTTTGGAGGGGGAATACAGGGGGCCATAGCCTTACCAGAATGACTTGTCCCATCTTACTGGTAACCCTAATCTCTATTGGTTACACATCCTTCAGTCTAATTACTGTCTGCTATATCTCCAGTCGATGTTTTTGCAATGTTTTTAAGCCTTGATTTAATACTGTTTAAATCCTTTCAACTATGCTGAATGCCTGTTTAATGCTTTGTGTCTTCAAATACCCAAGATCTATGGTAATCCCAGAGAAATGTTGACTCATAGCTTACTGGGCTTAAAGATTTGATCAACTGCTTTTAGAAATTGTGTTTTTAAATAAACATCAATGAACAAGTTTATGTTCTCTGCTTGCTTACTTCAGGTAGCTGAAAAGATAGAGTAAAAGGGTAACAGTCAGAAGATATAAAGAGATGTAGAAGGAGAAGGATGGTGAGGTGTATCAGGAGAAAAAGAGAGAAACAGGGAAACCAGTAAGGAATACAAAGATGCAAACTAAAGACAGGACAGGCCATGAAGTAATGAAAGGTAATATTTTTTAGGTATGTAATGAAAAGAGGAGAACCAGGTAAGGGACTGTAGGGCTAAAAAAGGATGGGGAGGGGAACTGTGCATAGTGAGACCAGGAAAAGGCAGACCTACTGAACAAATAATTTTGTTCAGTGCTCACAGTTGAAGCAGAAGGGTGGGGACCACTAAAAAGTAACAGGATTACTGTAAGAAGGGAGGCGAACACTCGTTCTTTTTCAGAGGAGAGAATTTTAAAGGGTCTCACTAATCTGAAAGTGAAAAAGCAATGGGACCAGACTGGGTACAGCCTAGGTTATTGAAGTAGCTTAGGGAGGTACTGACTGTACCCCAGACAGTCCTATTCAACAACTCACTGGAAACAGGAGTGGTTCTGGAGGACTTGAGGAGGGCAGATGCTGTCTTTCTTTATAAGTGTTTGAGCAGGGTGGAGGCTATTATAGACCAGTTAGTCTGACATCGGTGGTGGGAAAGTTAATGGAATCACTGCTGAAGGAGAGGACAGTGGAATGCCTTGAATCAAATGGGCTGCAAGATCCAAGACAGCATGGATTCATTGGAAAGAGGTTTCATCAAATGAATCTGATAGATTTATTTGGGTGACGAAAGAATTAGATTAGGGTGGAGCAATGGATGTGGCATATTTAGATTTCAGTAAGGCATTTGACACCATTCAACACAGGAGACTAGTAAGCAGGTTGGGCAGTTTAGGAATGATTCCAAAGGTGGTAAACTGGGTAAGAAGTTGGTTAGGGGATAGGAGACAGAGGGTGGCTGTAAACAGTGTTCCTTCAGAGGAGGGAAGGGTGACCAGTGGGGTGACCTGGGGATCAGTTCTGGGACTGGTCCTATTTAATGTCTTTATAAGTGACATTGCAGATGAGCTGAGGAGGAAGGTCTGCCTTTTTTGTGGATGACACCAAAATCCATAATATGGTGGACAGTCGAGGGTGTATGGAAAGGATGAAGACAGACCTGAGAAATCTCAAGGAGTGGTCAAGGATATGGCAGTTGGGTTTCAAAGTCAAAAAGTGCAAAATAATATTCTTGGGGTACAGAAACCAGGAGCAGAGTACTAAACTGCAGGAGTGTTATTGATGACTATCAAGCAGGAGAGAAACACAGGGGTATTCATTTCTGATGACCTAAAGGTGGCTAGGCAGTGCAATAAGGCAGTTGGGAGGGCTAGTGGGATGGGTTTGCCCAGGGAGAGATAGCAGCAAAAGGAGGGAGGTGGAGTTGCCTCTTTATAGATCACTGGTGAGACCTCACTTGGAATACTGTGTACAGTTCTGGTGACCGCATCTCCGGAAGTACATAGGCAGAGTGGAAGTGATCCAGCGGAGGGTAACTAAAATGGTGCAGTGTCTACATCAAAAGCTGTATGAGGAGAGGCTAAAGGAACTCAGCATGCACACCATGGAAGAGAGGAAGTGTGGCTATGATAGAGACCGCTAAACACCTCAGGGGGTAAATAAGGTATAGGAGGAACAAACTTCAAAAAAAGGAGCTCAAGAACAAGAGGACATGCTATTAAGCTGGAGGGGGGTAAATTCAGGAGAGATGTGAGAAAGTAATTCTTCACAGAAAGAGTGGTTGATGCCTGAAACAGTTTACCAGCCAAGGTGGTTGGTGCAAAAAGTGGTTGGGTTCAAGAAAGCATGGGATAGTCATAAGGGGAATCTTACTGAAAATGTATTTATTTAGTTAGTTTTTGTAGACCGGGAAAGGACAGCTAGACAATTCTGCCTATTTTCAGTCTCATCCCAAGGGAGGGTAGAGATATGAATGGTAAGCAACTGAAGCTGAACCAGATTAAGTTGTTGGTGGTATTTTTGGTGAATGGAGGAAATTTGGCCGGGGCACTTGGGAAAATTCCCCTACTGTTTTTGAGAAGTACCATGGGATCTTTAACGTCCATCTGAACAACCACCAGAACAGGCAGATGGGACATCACTTTTAACATCTCATCCAAAAGATGGCACCTCTGGAGTGCAGCATCCCTCTCTTGATGCACTACAGTGTCAATATTAGGATTTTACCCCAAGTGCGTGGTGTGGGGCATGAACCCACAACCTTCCAATCTTCCGGCCTCAGAGGTGAATGTGCAAACTGCTGAGCCACTGACACTGAAAGGAATGGAGATGGAAAAAGTGCCAGAGATCAAGCAGAGTCTGCAGTGATTGCAGGTAGGGAAAAATGGGCAGACTGGGTGGGTCAAGCAGTCCTTATTTGCCGACAGGTTGAATGTTTCTATGTTCCTGATTCTCATGTCAGCATGTTGGTGAGTGTAATGACACAATTGCATTATGTTCATGCTTGATATTACTGTATTGACTCAGCTGTATGCTAAAAGTAGATTTTTAAACTATATGAGCAGGATTCACAAAAGGGATGCACCTCGTCCATTTGAGATGCACCAGTACATCCCTGACTTGTGCAGAATTGCGATTCTGTAAGGGGACTGATGTGCCGCACACCACCCATAATATTATGCGGCGCATCTGGAGGGGTTGTGCAGGTGGCATGCCCATGCATATGAGACACAGCCCTATTGACAATCCAATTTGGAGGTGCATATCTGGAGCAGGTCCGGAAATGGTTTTTATTCTTTGTTCACTCAATATTCCATTTCTCCCCTTGTCCTTTAGTTTAAACAGTCACCGATCACCTGTTTTAATTTGATTCCATAGGGTTCAATTTTATGGTCTCCCCCCATGAGTCCGGAAATGCGCCTCCAAAAGACAAGTCCACAACAAGCAGACTTAAGTGGCTGTCCACCCACAGGCAGGTTACCGTACTGCAGACAGCAGCATGGCAGCCTGCCCGCCCTGGCAGTCCAGTGTCCCTCCCCTGGCCGTATCCACAATCAATCAGTAAACCACCCGGTAATATGCCTGGTGGTATAGTGGTACCCCCCTTCCCTGCCCACAGCACCGGTAAAATGGAAAGATAAGCAGCAATAACCCTTGTGGTCTAGTAGAATCCTCTCCCTTCCCCAACCTGATCACAACACCGATCGTAGTCTCAAAGTCATCCTGGTGGTCCAGCAGACTGCCCACCCACTCAGGCACCCCCACCCCACCCCGCTCCCCCCATCCCAGCATATACCCTACATCAGTGGGCAAATCAACCCACCTGCATACCACCATGGCAGTGTGCCAGCAAGAGCTGTCTGTGAATGACAGCTGCTGTACGCCTGTAAGCCATTAGCTAGACTCTGTTGACCAATGGGCTTGCAGTGTACTATACTCTGTCATTCACAACTTTGTGAATGACGGTGCAATACACTACAAACCATTGATTGACAGGGTCACCAGCCGGGCTTCCAGGCCACAGTAGCGGCTGACATGCACAGACAGTTCTGTCGGTGGGCAGCCATGGTGGTATGCTGGGTGGACTGAGCTGCCTGATGACACTGGGTACATGATGGGATGGGGAGCAGAGTGGGGTGGGATGGGGGCCTGAGTGGGTGGGGAGTTGGGGGATCTGCTGGACCACCAGGAAGACTTCAATACTACCATCAGTGTTGTGATTGGGTAGGGGCAGGGAGGGGGTTCTACTAGACCACAACAGTTATTGATACATATCTTTCCATTTTACCAGACCTGCGGGCAGGGAGGGGGTACCACTATACCACCAGGGATATTACTGGGTGGTTTACTGCACAATCAGGGAATCGGGCAGGGAGGGACCACTGGACTACCAGGTATACTGTAGGGTTTCAATGTGGAATGTGATTGGGCTGGGGAATGGTGGGGTACACCAACACTACTCGGGGCTATATGTGTGCCTCACAGCCCTTACAGGGCACGCAGCACATTCTGTTGGGTGCATCCCTGCAAGACTCAAGCAAATGGGGACATAATGACATGCAAATGGCCCCACTGCACCTTGCATGCCTCATGGCCCCATTTGTTTGTTTGTTTGTTTGTTTAAAATTTTATTTTTATACAGGTTAATCTGATTGGGGAAAAATCCCCATTTACAACAGATACCTGTGGCATTTACAATAGGCAGACAATACAAAATAAAGCAAAATACAAAATCACATTTACCTAAAAACAATTACAACAAACATTTAAGTAAGAATACAATTCCAGTTTAAAATACACAGGTCAGAAATTTCAGTCATATGTCAGGTAACTTATTCCATGTCCCGCTAAACTGTTCTGTAACACCATACCCCCATATGATTCATAATTTGTATCATAGGCAACTTTTAGTAGTCCTCTAAGAATGTCTGAATATATGGAATCAGAATTATGACATATCAAATTTCGTAAAGGATGCACTTTTAAATATATCAAACCGTGACACATAGTAAGCCAAATATATTCCCTTCTTGCTATTGAATCTAACCAGCCAAGTTCCTGATAAATTACACAATGATGGACTCGAGGTCCATTATTTAAAATATATTTCCCCAATCTATAATAAGTCTGGTCCAATTTGTGTAAATATTTTTTATAAGAGTGAATATATAATGATAAACCATAGTCTAGTACAGGCAACAACAATTGTTTTACTAATCTGATCTTAACATCCCTAGTCAAACATCCTGACACTCTTCTTAATGCCCCAGTCTTTGATTGACTTTTTTATTTGTGACAAAATATGATCTGAAAAAGCGATAATCAATCAAAACTCCCAAATATTTATAAATATTAACCCTTGTACTTTATTCCCATCCAAAAACTAATATTGAAGTCAGTTATTTCATTCTTAGGTTTAGGTCCCACTGAAAAATCATACTCTGAGTCTTCCCAGTACTTATCAAAAGTCCGGAATTTCTTATCCAAGTTTCAATATTGGAGAAGTCTGTCTGGAGTCGCTGCCTCAGTTCCCCTGGATCTTTAGCAGATGCTACTAATACTATATCATCTGCATAAAGTCTGACATCAGAACCAACTACATAAGCAGGGAGATCATTAATGTAAAGATTAAATAACATAGGGCCCAAAATTGACCCCTGAGGTACACCACGGTTCAAGTCCATTTGCATGTTTGTGGCAGTGAATGGTGACATTGGGCACAGTGCAGCTGGAGATGTGCTGCCCCATGGGTTTCCCTGCCCAGGGGCTGCGCCAATGCATCATGGGTTGGGTGCAACTGTGGTATTCGCAGAGGGGATGTGCTGGGAGCATCTGCCAGTGCATCTTCTGTGAATATCACAGTCTGGGCTTGGTGCAGCCAAGATGCGCTGAGCACAAATGCTTTGAGAATCCTGCCCTAAATATATTCTTTTAACTTTTTACTTGTACTTTAAATAACTCTCCTCCTGATCCTCAAAATAATAGGCAATATTGCCGTTAGCATTCTGCCGGCTGTTGTGTGGAGATGCAGTTGAGGTAGAATCAGGGCAAATGTTTACAAACATTAAAAAACATTGATGTCTCTTTATCAGGCTGACACTTAATCAGGATGAAAGGGCATCCACAGAGGTGTCCCGATTAAGTGACTTCTACTGTAATATACTTATTTACAAGTTTTATATGAACAAGGATTACCTAGGTGAGCCAGAAGAATCATTTTCAATGTGGTAGTTGTGGCAAAGTAGTTAAATGACTAAGTATGATCATCGGCCGCTGATGCAGGCAGGGAATACAGGCAGACTAGGTGGGCCTAGCCATCCATATCTGCTGTCAACTACTGTGTTACTATGATACAGAAAGGGACACAAAGTATACATTAAATATACATTTAATCACACATAAGTACAAATAGTAATCACAAATATGCATAAGCATAGAGAAATGGAACTATATTTTACATTATGTAGTGTATACAATTTCTTGGTAAGTATTAAAATACTAAAACTTTGGGAAACCCCAAAACACGTAAAGGTGCATAAAACATTCCACAGAGTCAAAGGAGAATCAAAAAGGTATGTTGTAGACAGTGAGTAATTCATAAATTATGAAGTGATGGCTCAGGGCGCTAAAGGATGGAACACATACAGTCACTCACAGGAACACAGACAACGTAGTAGAAAAAGAGCAAAGGTCCATTTAGTCTGCCCAGAGATTCCTATCTTCCCGGGGGCCTCTTGTTCATATGGGGTTTTATCCTTTCATTTTTCCCCTTGCTTAACTCCCTACTGTTACTGACCTGAGCAACCACCAAACCCTTCACCCTGTCCAATCCAAACTTGAGACCATTTACAATCTTGGTGCCTACCACCTCCACTGGCAGACAGTTCCATGGTTCCACCACCTTTCCATATAATAGAACTTCCTTACATCACTCTTAAACCTTCTCACTTCCAGTTTTCACTTATGACTTCAGGCTGCTAAATAATTCTCTGCAGTTCACTTTGTTTGTTCCCTCTCAGGAACTTGAGGGTCTCTTTCACACACACCCTTGCCTGATCGATCTCCAGTGAGTACAAATTCAGTGTCTTGACATGATTTTCCCAAGATCTGCCTTCTGACCCTGAAACATTTTGGTCTCCCTGTGTTGCACTGTCTCCACTCTGTCCCTGTCATTCCTTAGATGAGGACTCCAGAACTGAGCACAGTATTCCAGGTGTGGCCGCTCCAGTGACCTATCTAAAGGTAGTAGTGCCTCCTTTTTATGGCTGCAGTGGTTGTAGCCCTGTAGTCATCATTTAACAATCTATCTATGGTTTACTTTATACTCCAGCAGCAACCTGTGCAAGTCCAATGAGAATATTAATACATTGCCTGAAAGGAACACACCAAAAATGAATTAGCAGGTGGTCTGTATGGGACAAGTGAGATGGGAACGTGGGGGTATGTGATTTTTTATATAGTCAGTTTTTATTTGAAATTTTTATATCGCATGAAAATTCATCATAAACACATGGACAGTACTACAAATGTTTTACAACCACATTATTTAAAGATTACAGTCTCATTTTATAAAAAAAATTTCATAACTACTTCATATTCATACAGATGGTGGCAACAGTAATAATACCTTATTTTAAGTGGTATCTTGTTTAGCACATGAATTTGCATAGTTCAAAAACATTTTTTTCTAAACTTAGGGTGACCTTCAAATTATTTATCCATTTATTATGATTATATTGTGTTAATAGTGGGGTATTCCAACATTCAAATATTATGCATTTCATAGTCATAGAGAATAATGCCAGTAAAAGTTTTTCTTCTTGTGTTAATTTAAGGTGTGAATAATCATGTAGCATTAGAACATGAAATGTTTGTGGCATGAATATAAGCATCTATTCACCCCTGTATTTTTGGCAACTCCATATATGATGGGTCATGTCGCTTTTCTCAGCACATCTGAAACAACATGCTGAGGATGTCCTCATTCCCATGCTAAACAATATATGCAGTGTGTAAAAGGCTCTTGAAATAAACTTAAATAGTATTGTTTTGTTTTTATGGCTGCAGTGGGCATAGCTCTACAGATGTCTTGCGACCACCGTAGAGAAAAGGGAGCTTACCAGACACCGACTGGACTTTTTAAATAGTGGTGGTGAAAGGCAATCACTGCTCTGTTCACTGCACTATTTTGTCTGCTGGTACAAGTGGAACATGGCACTGTCTGTCATGTCCAAGATGTCCGCTGAAGATTTCTGCACATGCACGGCAACTCGTGAATGTGCATTGAACTCTAGCGGCACAGTTCGCTGCATCCATGATGGCTACTGGAGTCCAGTGCACATGCACAAGTCATTGTGCAAGTGCAGAGAACTCCAGCAGCCATCTTGGAGATCGTGGACTGCGCCGCTGTGCCACCAGAGTCCAGTGTATATGTGCGAGTCATCGCACATGCGCAGAACATTCCAGCAGCCATTTTAAACATGGCAGACAGTGCTGTGTTCCACAGACCTCAGCTGCAGTCATTTTGTCTCTTGCTAGAGTTTGTCACTACAGTCAGTACCCCTTCCGATACTCTGCAGCATGCTACTAGCCTTACTTTAGCTTTTGTTGCACTGCCTTGATTTTTTAGAGAGTCATTAATGATGACTCCCAGGTCCCCTTTCTCTGCCGTAGTTCTCAGTTTAAACCCTACCATCCAGTACTCTGTCTTTTTTCCTTATGTGCATAACCTTGCATTTTTTTTGGCATTGAATTTCAGCAGAATCATTAGTGTACAGTACACTTTTCTCCAAGCTGCTCTAAACAGCCTGTATTTTTTTTAATATTATAGTTTCTTACACACATATTGTCACTCCATTATTTTCAAACCATTAGTAAGAAAGTATAAACTTTAAAAAAATTAAAAATGGACAGGGTCTTTAAAGCAGCTTGGTGGGAGTGTAGTGAACAGTAATGATTGTTTTAATATAGGCCACTAACCAGTAGTACACCCCTAAAAATGCAGGAATTTATAAGAAATGAGATTTAATCAGGCGAACAAGCAAGGGTAGAGCTTGCTATCCTACTGATATGATTAAATTTCAACTGCTATACTTTAGACCACCTCACTATTCTTTGTAGATCCCTTTGCATCTCCCCAATCCCATAGTCACTATCTACCCTACCACAGAGCTTTGTGTCATATGAGAAAAAAACACAACTTGCCTCAGAAGTACACTCCAATATTGCTGATAAACATATAAAGAGAACAAGACCCATAACAAATCCATGCAGCACCCAACTCATGAACATCCTCTCTTCCAATTTGGCCCCTTTTACCACCACCTTCTGCTGGCTCTCTTTCAACCAGTCTCCTATCCATCTAACTATGTCCCTAGTTGCACTCAGGTCCTCCATCCTATTCAAGCAATCTTCTGTGTGGTACTGAGTCAAAATCTTTGCTGAAATCGAAGCAGAGTAAATCTACAGTGTGGCCCTTGTGTACTGTCTTTGTTACCCAGTCACAGAAAATTATCAGGTTTGTCCGACAAGACTTCTCTGCCCCAAACCCATGTTGTTCATTATTCTGTAGACCATTGCCCTCTAGGTAGACTGCAAGGTCCTCTTTGATTAGGGACTGCATCAATTTTTCCACTACAAAGGTAAGCCTGACAGGTCTGTAATTCCCTGGTTGCTCCTTGTTCCCCCTCCCTTGTGTAATGGGACTACATTCACTACCCTCAAGTCTTTTGGAACTACTCCACCTGAACTGAGCTATGGAATAGCCCTACTAGGGGTTGAGCCAGTTCCATAGCTCATTTCATGAGCACCCTTTGGTGCATTCCATCTGGCACTGGGGCTTTATCTATCTTTAGGGCTTCAAGACCCCTCTGGACCTTTCTCTGGTAAATACTGGCTGCTCATTTCAGGAATGCTCATAACAGCTGCCTTGATATTACTTTCAGGCAGGGGACCACTATTTTCTCTTGTGATGACAAAGCAGAAGTACCTTAATTGTTAAGGACGGCTGCTTTTTGTTCATCTTCCTCTAGTGCTGTCACCCCTCTTGTAGCCTAACACCCCTCCCTAATTCATGTTTTCCTAAATACACCTGAATAATTGTTTTCCCCACCTTTGATTCCCTCTACAATAGGTAGCTCCTTATCAGCCTTTGCTTCCCTGACCATCCTCTTTGCTTCCCTAGTTTTTGTTTGGTACTCTTCCCTTTCATCCTCCCCCTGCAGTTCCTTGTACACAATGAAAGCCTTCTTTTTGTACCTCACTGCTTCTCTGACCTTTTTTGAGAATCATATTGGTCTCTTGTACCTGTTTGTTTTGTAACAATTTTCATGCTTGACTTTGTTGCTTTGAGAATGGTTCCTTTGATTGCTCCCCCTCATCCCACTACACTTCAGATGCTGTCCACCCTGGTCAATCTGTCTCGGATCAGTTCCCTCATCTGGTTGAAGTCAGCTCTACTGAAATCATGAACTTTAGTTTTTGATAGGAGCATTCCGGTCCCGAGGTCCAGCCAGAAACAAATGGGGTTGTGATCACTGGACCCCAGTGGGTCCCCTACCCTCACTCCAATCACCATCTCCAAGTTGGTGAGCACCAAATCAATAATTGATGCCTGTTTATTGGGATCCTTAAACAGATGCACCAGCAAGTAGTCCTGCAATGTATCCAACAAGGCTTGACTTTTGGTGCACCTGGCCGCTGGAATGTCCCAGTCAATATCCGGCAGGTTCAGATCACCCACCACCTCTTCCCCCTTTTCCACTCCCCTTGCCAGCTTTTCCCCAAGCACCCTATCTCTCTCTTCCACTTGTCCTGGTGGTCTATGGATCACCCTACCTGTATTTTCTTGCCTGAGGGCACCATGAGGTAAATCCACTGTGACTCTGTTTCCCCTTTACTTCCCCAGATGTGTTCATCCACCACAGCCTTTTTGCCCTCCCTGACATACAGTAGAGGCAAGGCAATTTTATTTATAAAGTACCCTTTCCAAGGCTAAGGGATCTGTACATAACTTAAAAATTATAAAAGAAATAAATCCAGTAAAAGATAAAAATAGTAAGAAATAATCCACCACAACCATTAAAAAAGCAAACTAGTCTACTACTCATCTGAAAACTCACTAGCTGGGGAAGGTCTGTTCAAACAGGTAAGCTTTAAATGATCTTTTAAAGGCCTCCATCATGCTAGCAGAGTGGATACTCCCAGGAAGGGAGTTCCATAACCTTTGGAGCTGCTACTTCAAAAGCTCTGTCCCCTGATTGTCTCAACCAGGATGAGGAAACAGCAAGTGGGCCAGAATCACTGGAATAGAAGGGTCAGCTTGGGAGATGTGAAACCAGAATATATTTTAGGTGGTCAGGTCCCAAAATATGAAGGGCCTTGTGTGTTAACAAGCATATCCTGAAGGTTATACACCACCACAAAGGCAACCAGTGCAGCATATGCAGGACCAGCAAAATGTGGTCTATTCGAGAAGTTCCATTCACCAGCTGAACTGCAGCATTCTGTACCAGTTGCAGGCCTCACATTAAACCTCCAGAAAGTCCTAAGTACAAAGGGTTACAGTAGTCAATCTTAGAGATAATGAGAGGATGAACGATTGTCGTCAGGTCAGCAGGAGCCAGATGCAGTTTGATCCAGACTATATTTTGGAGATAATAAAAGCCAGATCTGACCACCACTGACACCTGATGGCCTAGTGTCAGCATGTGGTCCAAAATTACCTCAAGATTCTTAACTGCATCAACAGCAACAAGAAGTCTGCCACCAACACAGAAAGGACTACTGCATCTCCTACTGCTACCACACCCCATCAACTTGACTCAATCAACGTGACCTCTGTCCTCCTGGGGTTGAGACTTAACCAGTTTGAGGCCATCCTGTCATTTATCTCAGGAAGACATTGCCACAGCATTGAAGCTGAATGATCCCTACTGGGAGAACAAGACAGGTACAGCTGAGTATCATCTGCATAATGGTGTAACTCAACCCCTACCATCTAATAATCTCCCCCAAGGGCAGCATGTACACAGAAAACAATACATGAGCAAGGATTAAACCTTGAGGAACCCCACAGGAGAGTGCAGAAGCCCCAGAGATGTAATTTCCAAGGGCAACCTGCTGCATTTTCCCAGTTATGTAGGATTTGAACCAGTCCAAAACAGTGCCAGTGAGACCCACATAGGTCCTCTGGTGATTCAACAACACCCTATGGTTGACTGTGTGAAATGCCAATGAGAGACCAAGAAGGACCAAGACAGAACAAAGTCCTCAATCCCTCTCCAGAAGGAGATCAGGAGTCACCTGGACAAGTGCAGTCTCAGCAGTCTCAGTGCTATGGCAGGGCCGAAAAGTCAACTAGAGACGTTCATAGATATTATATTTCTCCAGGTGATTAACAAGTTGGTCAACCACCACACCTTCTTGATTACCATCTCCAGAAAGGAAAGCTTTGAAATAGGTCTATAATTTGCCAGACCATCAGGGTTCAAGGAAGGCTTTTTTGAGAGGGGTCTATTCACTGCCTTTTTCAAGGCAGATGTAAAAACACCATCCCTCAAGGAACCAGTGATGATCACAGTGATCACTGGACCCAAGAATTCGCTGCAACTCAAAAGCAGCCAAGTTAGACCAGGTTCCAGTATATAACATAGAAACATAGAAACACAGACTTTGACAGCAGATAAGGACCACTAGGCCCATCTAGTCTGCCCATTTCCCTACCTACAGGATAGGCCGCAGATCCTAGTTAACCGACAGCCTATTTCTTCCTACCCCCCACAAGAATTGCCTTATGTCTGTCCCATGCATTCTTGAATTCTCCCACAGTTTTAGACCCACAACCTCCTCAGGAAGGCTGTTCCATGTATCCACTACCCTCTCTGTGAAATAATACTTCCTCACATTGCCCCTGAACCGCCCTCCTTCTATCTATAAATTGTGTCCTCTTGTTCTTGCAAGTCTCTTTTTCTGAAAAATGCTACCCTCTTGGACTTTGTTGATTCCACTGAGGTACTTAAAAGTTTCTATCATGTCCCCCCTCTCCCTTCTTTCCTCAAGGGTATACATATTAAGCTCCTTTAGTCTCTCCTCATATGGCTTCTCTTGCAGACCCTGCACCATTTTAGTTGCCCTCCTCTGGACTGCCTCTATCCTGTCTATGTCCTTGCGGAGATGGGGTCTCAGAACTGGACACAGTACTCCAGATGAGGTCTCACCAACTGTCTGTACAGAGGGATAACAACTTCCTGTTTTCTGCTGCTGATGCCTCTCCTATACATCCCAGTAACCCCCAGCCCTCCCTACTGCCTTCTCACATTGCTTGCTAACCTTAAGGTCATCTGATATGATTACCCCAGGTCCCTTTCCTTTTTGTTGTTGTTACTACCTCCCCACCCACTGTGTATTCTTCCCTGGGTTCTTGTTTCCCAGGTGCATTATTTGCGTCTTTGCATTGAATCCTAGCTGCCATACTTCTGACCATTCCTCCAACCTTGCCAAGTCCCTTTTACGTCCTTTCCATGCCTCCTTGTGTATCAACCCTGTTGCAGATTTTGTGTCATCTGCAAAAGGCATACTTTTCCTTCCATTCCCTCTGCAATGTCACTGATAGAGACATTAAAGGACTGGACCCAATACTGAACCCTGCGGTACCTCACTAGTAACCCCTTTCTTCAGAATGGACTCCATTTACAATTACCTTCTGTGTCCTGTTTTCCAGCCAATGTTTTCCAGGCTACCACCCTGGGTCCCACTCCCAGGCTGGTTAATTTGACTATTAATCTTTTGTGTGGACTGTGTCAAATGCCTTGCTAAAGTCTAGGTAGGCCATGTCCACAGCCCTCCCTGGTCTACTACTTTGGTCACCCAGTCAAAGAAATCTATTAGATTTGTCTGACATGACCTTCCGCTGTGAACCCATGCTGCCTTGGGTCCTGTGCTCCACTGGCCTCTAGGTACTCGACTATTCTTTCCTTCAGTGACTCCATCACTTTCCCTACCACAGAGGTCAGACTGACAGGTCTGTGGTTTCCTGCCTCTGTCTTGGACCCACTTTGTGAAGGGGAATCACATCCGCCTTCCTCCAGTCCTCAGGTACCACACCATCCTCCCATGATTTATTAAAAAGAGTAGCCAGTGGTTTCACTAGTTCCTCCCTTAATTCTTTTAGAATTCTGGGGTGAATTCCATCAGGACACATTGCTTTGTCCACCTTCAGTTTTAGGAGTTCTTGCAGAACCCTTTCTTCTGTGAAAGGACTGGGATCGACCCCCCTATCAAGAGTGCTTCTGTTAATTGGATTAGGCACTTCCCCCTCCTCTTTTGTGAATACTGAGCAGAAATATTCATTCAGTATTCCTGCTTTTTCACTGTCCCCCTCTGCCCACCACTGTTCATTCTATTCAGCCTCACTATCCCTCCCTTTGCCTTTCTCGCTGCTGATGTACCTATAAAAGGTTTTATCCCCCTTCTTAACTGAGTTGGCTATGTTTTCCTCAGTTTGGGCCTTTGCTATTCTGACTTCCCTCCCTGCTTCCTTCTGCCTTAACTGGTACAGCTCTCTGTTCTGCTCCTTCTGTGTTTCCTTATACTTCTGGAATGCTATCTTTTCTTCCTGACTTTCACAGCCACCTCTTTTGAGAACCATAGTGGCCTTTTCTTTGTTTTGATTTGTTCATTTGCTTAGCACAAGGCTTGTTGCCTCTGTGATGGCAGTTTGATAATTCCCCATTGTTGCTCCACACCTCCTTCTAGCCTGTTTGCTGGTGCTTTTCTGAGGCACTCTCCCATCTTGCCAAAGTCAGCCCTCCTAAAGTCCAGTACCCTCACTTTTGTATGGCTTGACTCTAGCTGAGTTTAACGTGAACCACACTATTTGATGGTCACTTGTCCCCAGATGGCAACCCACTTCTAGATCTGAGATCCTCTCACTGCCCCTGTTTGAGAGTACGATGTCTAAGATTGCTCCCTCATGAGCGGGTTCCGAAACTAGCTGTCTAATGCCTGCCACATGTAGGGCATCAAGAATGGCCCTGCTCTTGGATGTGGCTGCAGCAAATGTATGCTCCAGTTAACATCTGGCATATTCAGGTCTCCCATCAACAGTATCTCCCCTTTCTCTGCCATTCTAAGAATGCCATCTATCATATCCTTGCCCATTCCTTCCCCCTGACATGGGGGTCTGTACACAAGCCCTGTGAGGATTGTGGTGCCCTTTCCAGTCTCCAAGGTGACCCACAGTGCCTCCTCTCCTCCCTGTTTACTCTTTTGTTCAGTTGCTTTTATCCCTTCCTTTACATAGAGAGCTACTCCTCCCCCTCTTCTCCCCTGCCTGTCTCTCCTGTAGGTTATGTACCCTGGTATGTTAACATCCCAGTCATGGTTCTCTGTGTATCATGTTTCTGTGACTGCTACGATATCCAGGCATCCCTCTTCCATTAAGGCCATCATATAGTAGGTGGGATGCAAATTAGAGATCACCCAAAGCACCTCATCCTCCAAAACAGACTGAAACTCACTCCAGGTAGGAAGATCTACATTACCAGAAAGTAGACCACAGCCAGCCCATGACAGGTCACTTGAAGATGCACTAGATCTAAAGGAGGACACCTTGTCAGAGAATAATTTACCAAACTCCTTGCACTTATCTGCTGAAAAGGCTCTAATGGATCACAGACAGGGAGGGTTTAACAATCTATCTATCTATGGTGTGAAAGAGCTGAGCTAGCCAATTCTTCCCTGCAGCAATTGACCTTGACAGGAACTCTGTCTTTTTTATGTTGATTGCCCACTGATACTCACAGTAGTGAGTTTTCAATGCCAGCCCCTCTGTCTCAGACTGTGATCTTCTCCAAGAACACTCCAAATTCTGTCCCTTCTTCTTCAATGATGCAGCTCATCACAGTACCATAGTGAACTGCAATGGGATGTCAAGGAACAAACACAGTAAGGTGCCAGGGAAAGAACTGTATTATAGTGCTCCACAGCCTTCTTAGTCCCTTGGGCACAAGCCAATATCATACCCAAGCTGTCTAGTACCTCCTGGAGCTTGTGAGGCTCCAAATCATTTCAGATGGTACTGGAAAATCTCCACAGAAGTGGTATTAAAACAGTGGCCCCACAAAGGAATGACACTGCATAATGATCCGACCAGCTGGCTTGATCAACCTTGACCACACTAATGTCAAGTCCCAATGAGAATATAAGGTCCAGAGTGTGGCCACATTGATGCGTTTCAGAAGTAACTGCCTGTGCTAATCCCAGTGATGACATGAACTAGAGGAACTGTTGTCCAAAATGCAAGGATTCATCATTGACCCAAGTGTTGAAGTCCCCCAGCACTAACAATCTGGAGGCTTCCAACACTTGTTTGGTGATGAAGTCCACCAACTCCTGCAAGAAATCACTCCTATACCCTGGAGGACAGTATATGAGAATGGTCTTACCACTAACACCTGGAGCACATCACCCCCACCCCTGCCTTGCCCTCTACCCTGTTTTAACGTTATATAACCTGGAACTGAAAAGTCCCAATCAGTATTCGCTGTAGCTCAAGTTTCTGTCATGGCTATGAGGTCCACCTCAGTGTCTGACACCAATGCCTAGAGCTCACTGATTTTATTGCCCAGATTAAGACAGATCCACTTTCAGCTAACACCAGATCATCTTTTACTGTTTTGTGATCCTATACCTGCATTCTTAACCTTCTTATTTTTCCTATTGCTTGCATACTGTGAAAGCTTTCCCTCTTCACCTCTTCAGCTACTCGTTTTTTAACCTAAACCTTATTTTTACCTACCTTATTGTTACCAGTCCTGTGTGTAGGGGGAGCACTAGTAAGGCTCCCTTTCTTCACTCCCTTTGTCATTGTTCCCCTAGCCTCAGTGTCCTCCCAACTCAGTTTAACTGTTTAATGTAGACTCAGCCTACTGTATAGCATAGTTGGGGCAACGTGATAAATGTATTTTATCACAGAGTCCAATACCCACTTTTCGAGCTTATTAAAGATCACTGGGCCATTTGCTGGTCTCATAGTATGATGGATTAAGTTCAGTATTTTGGGGACTTGCTAGAAAAAGAAGATCTCCGAGCACTTGACCTTCTTAGGGGAAGTACATATTCCAACCCTAGGGCTGAGCTAAGGCCTTCTCTAATTTGTAACTATAAGCTATCCTTTATATAGCTAGGGACCCTGTCTTAATGGCATGGGTGCATGAAGTTTTTTCTTTTAAACCAGGAGAGATACACTAAGCTGAAAGCTTGTTTACAGGTGTGACCTGGGAGCACAAGGAAGTTAACTGACTTGCTCAGGGTCACACAGTATGCAAGTGGAGGCTGTGGGATTCAAAACCAGGTCTCCAGGTTTGCAGCTCAGAGCCTTAAACCACTATACTATACTGCCTCTGTTAACAGTATGTAATTGTCTTCTTTCATGAAGCCTCAGCTATCCCAGCTCTGACTACATATGAGCATATGAAACAGCCAGCAGATGAAGACCATATGGTCTATTGAGTCTGCTCGATACAGGTACACTTTGTACTTTTTACAGTGAGTTCCATCGCCCCCCTCTGCATTAACCACAACCATCTCTTTGAATCTGTCCTACCCCCTCTTTAACCAAATAACTGTCTTGTGGTTGACAACCTCTGCCAGCAATGTGTTCCACCTTGATACCATCTGCTCTGTAAAGAAGTATTTTCTGACTTCCTACTTGAACTTCCTCCAGTCAATATGGAACTGTGCCTCTTTGTGTTTCTGTTCTCATTCAAATTAAAGATGTTCCCAAGTTCTATCCTATGTATACCCTTTAAATATTTGAAGGTTTCAATTATATCCACCCCCTTCTATCTTCTAGTGAATATATATTGAGGTCCCTCAACCTGTCCTCATATGATTTATCATGTTGACCCTGAATCATTTTCATTATAGTATATATGGTAATGGTGAGTCCTCTGGGTGGCATTAAGGATGGAGCAGGAAAATCTGGTGCAAATCACATCCAGCTTTGCCAGCTTCCTCTCCAGTGTTCCCAGGAACAACAAATCTCTGAAGTAAAACACAGGGATAATCACTTTGTTAACAACATGCCTGCAAGTCTTTTGGAGCAAGCATTTCTTAAACCTATAAAGCATCTCCAATTTTTTGGCCCAGAGTCGCTACTGTCTTGTCTCTATACAAGTGTCCCATGTGCATTTTTCTTCAAGCCATGCCCCTAAATACTGTATGACTAGACCTGTTTCAAGGTCAAATGGTCTGATTAATATCACCTGTGTTTTCTCAGCCAGTTTTGGTTTATGATCACCTCTAAATAATTAGGTTTGAGATAGCTTTCACATTTAGAACAAGTTTCTTTTTATGAAAAAAAAAGTACCTGATCAAATGCACTTTAAATTTGCTTTACAGTATTGCCAGAGGCATAGATGATAGCATCACAAGTGTGCAGGTGAATTTTAATGTTAGGATTTTGAAAAGGCAGGTCATTCATATATACACTGAAGAGCAAAGGGCCTAAAACTGACCCTTGAGGGACACCTGAAACAGTTTATGCATAGTCAAAAGCAAAATGTTATAATGTAACAAACTGTTGATGCTCTTTAAGGTATTTTACATATCACTTTAGGGGGATGGATGTGAGACCCAGGTTTTCTAGCCTGCACAGGAGAATGCCATGGTATAACTGCTTTTGATTCAACTGCTTGGTCTAAATGCTTTTGAAAGATCTATAAAGATGACTCCAACCAACACCATTCTGTCCAGAGCTTCCTGGATGACACCCACCACCCAAACAAAAGCTGTAGTAATAGCAGTACTGTGTTTAGAACAAAATCCTGTCTGATGTTTGTTTAGGATGTTATTATCGGTATGCTGTTCAAACAGCGACAATTGCACAGTGAACGACATTACGGTGACAATTCGTTGTTGGCACTGTAATGTACACATGGGACCCTGGCACTGTCTTAACTGGGTATTGCACCCCATCTTAAATCAACTCCAACTTGGAGTTGATAATCCTAAAGTATGGGGGTTGAGGGCAGAGGCCCCTCACATGAGGGGTTCAGGAGGCAAAGCCCCCTGAAAAAAAAGACAGTTTACCTGATGGATTTATGCAAATTGTAACTTGTGGTCAACATAAATCTGTCGCTGTAATGTTGGTTGACAAAACTTTTGTCAAACTGATGTCATGGATACATTATTATATAAGCATAGTTTTAGCTGATTACTTGTAATTTTCTATTGGGATGACACTGGCCATTTTTCAGGCCATTGAACATTTGTGAGAGGCAAGAGAAAAATTAAAGATGACAGTTATTGGAGCAGCAGTTACAGGAGCCACATATTCCAAAAGGATGGTTGCTATATTTTCTTGGCCTATTGCTTTAGCAGCATCTGCCATATTAAGCTCTTCTGTTGTACCTGTACTCTAATATTTGTAAATTCAAAGGTACCTGGGATGGCCACAGAGTTAAAACTGCTAGGAGAATTCTGATCTAGAGATCTAGAGTATATCCTCAGGACTTCTGTGCCCATTTAAACAAAGAATTTATTAAATTCTTCAGCAGCCCTCAGACTCCGAGAGATTTGTTATCCTGCAGTTGTAAACTGCTGGGAATATTCAGAGTTGCCAGGTTCTTAAGTTTTTTTCATAGCTTTCCAGAACTCCCTTGGTTGATGTTTACTAGTATTGCTAAAGGCCATTTTTGGTACTCTTGTTTAGCTTGCTTGATTTCTTTAGTATAAATATTATGCATTTGTTGCTAGTTATCACAATTAATTTGATCATTAGAGATTTTAGCAAACCTCCACAACCTGTCACTTTTCTTTTTGAGTTTGTTTAGTTTTGAGTGGTACCAGGGAGTATTGTTAATTTTTACTTTATTTTTTTTCTTCCTTCCTTTCTGGGGCATGCCTATTACAAGTGGATATGAATTCCTGAAAAAAAAATGCATCCAGGCACCAGTAACCACTGGAATACGTTCAAGTCTCATCCAGTGCATGGATTTTAAATTCAGCATGAAGACTACTTAAACAAAACTTTTGTAAACTCTATAGGTAAAATGTTGTATAGAATGAAGACACTGATCCCTGGCCATGAATACAGAAAACAGTTTGGTAGTCACTAAGGCAGCCTGGGAGTACTCCACTAAGTTTATAATTATCCAATTTATTATTAAAGATTAAGTCAACTGTAGTAGATTAAGCCAAATCCTTATGATTTATTTGAGTAAGCTTGTCAATAAATTGATTATACAAAAGTGGGAACAAAGAGGAAGCAGGGAACTACAGACCAGTCAGCCTCACCTCGGTAGTGGGGAAGATCATGGAAGCACTACTGAAGGAGAGACTGGTGGAACATCTGGTTGTCAATGGACTACAGGACCCAAGGCAGCATGGCTTCACCAGGGGGAGGTCATGTCAGACCAACCTCATTGAACTTTTTGACTGGGTGACTAGGGAGGTGGATCAGGGGAGGGCAGTGGACATGGCCTATCTGGACTTCAGTAAGGCCTTTGACACTGTGCCACATAGAAGACTATTACACAAACTGGGGAATATGGGTGTGGGCAGGACAGTAGTGTGGTGGGTAGGTAACTGGCTGGGCGGCAGGACACAGAGGGTGGTGGTAAATGGCTGTCACTCCACAGAGGGAAGAGTGACCAGTGGGGTACCACAGGGATCAGTGCTGGGACCGGTCCTATTCAACATCTTCATCAGTGACATGGCGCAGGACCTAGAAGGCAGAATTTCACTGTTCGTTGATGACACAAAGCTCTGTAACAGAGTAGACACACCAGAGGGTGTAGACAGAATGAGAAGTGACCTGCAGAAACTTGAAGAATGGTCAGGGTTTGGCAGTTGAAATTAAATGCAAAGAAGTGCAAGATAATGCATATGGGGCACAAAACCCTGGCACAATATATCAGTTGGGGGTGAGGATATAGCATGCACCAAACAGGAAAGGATCTTGGGTTATCATCTCTGATGACCTCAAGGTAGGGAACAGTGTGACAAGGCAGCAGGTAAAAGCAAATAGGATGCTGGGATGTATAGGCAGGGGCATTACCAGCAGGAAAGGGAGGTCATAATTCCGCTATACAGGACACTAGTGAGGCCCCACCTGGAGTACAGTGTACTGTTCTGGAGACCATACCTACGTAAGGACATAGACAGGGTAGAGAAGGTTCAGAGGAGGGCAACAAAGATGGTGCATGGATTGCATCACAAGTCCTATGAAGACAGGTTGAAGGAACTGAACATGTACTCCCTGGAGGAGAGGAGGAGAGAGAGGATATGATAGAGACATACAAGTATCTTACAGGGAGGAACAGGGTGCAGGAAAACACTATTTTTAAGCGAAAAAGATATTCCAGGACTAGAGGGCATGGGATGAAGTTGGAGGGAGGACGATTCAGAGGAAACATGAGAAAGAATTTCTTCACAGAACGGGTGGTGGACAAGTGGAACACCCTGCCAGAGGAAGTGGTGGGGGCTGAAACAATCACGGGATTTAAGAATGCATGGGATAGACATAAAGGAATTCTGGAGGTCAGGGGTAAGGTGCAACAGATTTCTAGGAAAACAAACTGAACTTACAAGCTCAAATGGGCAGACCGGGTGGGCCATAGGCCCTTATCTGCCGACACTGTCTATGTATCTATGTATCTATGTATTAATCCCAGATTTACCTGAAATTCATATAAGCTGTGCAGGGAAGGAATGTGGGATCAGATTACAAAAATAACCATGTTCAACCTATCAGGTGTCTTCTAGAAAAAGTTCCCAGACCTTTGAGGTCCTTTATAGTAGTCTTCCTGTGTCTTTTGCAAGACAATAGTTCAATGAAAAATGAAATAATAGACTCCAAAGGACCTTAGAACTTTAGTCCCCTTGATTTAATTATTTTTTCATATCTCCAGATCACTGACCACTTTAATACTCAAGCATTTCACACCTGCATTAGAGCTTTGTCAAGAACAGTTGACCTATGTCATAAATAATACATAAGAACATCATTGTAGTTAGGCATGGGCTACCCACTGGGTAGCTGGGTTGAAGTGTGTGGGTATCATCTAGTTTTGGCCAGTTGGGGTAGTTTGGGTAATGTACTATCCTAACCAACATAACAGTGTAATTCTCAGGTTGGGTAAATTTCACATGGGTAATTAGTAAAGGACTTGGAAACAGGCATGAAGGGCAGCCTGTGGGGTCTTCATGGAGCTACAGCAGAACCATAGCACATTACACTGGGCTGACACCTGGTTGGTTAATGGTGTCTGTGCTCCATCTGCTGTAAGCCTGTGGTACAGAATCCAGTCAGCAGCAGTCTGTGTGTTGTGATTGTGGAAGCAACTCTGTGGGCGTTCACTCTGCAGCACAAATCATGGCCATTGAGCTGATGACTTGTCTTTAAAAGTTGACCAATATGAAAAGAAACTATACTACAAGGAGCAAAGGGGGAAATAGTGGGGTACTGAGAAACTATCTCAGCCAGGGAGGGGGAAGGTCAGTCAGCCTCAATAGTGGAGGTGGTGCTGGAGACTGGGGAGAGAAGAAGCAAGGTAGGGGGAAAGATATAGACAAAAACAGAAGGCACTGGGGAACTGGTTTGAAATAAAAGTATATTACACTGGTTTGATACGTGGCCCTGAGCCCTGTCATTTATTGCTGTGACATAGCAGTCAGCTACACTGACTGTCTCTGCAGCATAGTGAAAGCCTTTTACAGCTGTACAGTATTACACTGTTTGTTAGGTGTCCCCGAGCCCTGTCACTTATTGCAGTGACATAGCTACACTATCTGTCTCTGCAGCATAGTCCTTTTATGGCTGTATTATACTGTTTGTTAGGTGCCTTGAGCCCTGTTATTTATTACTGTGACATAGCTGAATTGTCTGTCTCTGCAGCACAGTGAAAGCCTTTTAAGGTTGTATTACACTGTTTGTTAGGTGTCCAATGCCCTGTCATTTATTACTGTGCATAGTGAAATCCTGTTACAGCTGTATTACACTTTTTGTTAGGTGCCCTGACCCCTATCATTCATTACTGTGACATAGTCAGCTACACTGTCTGTCTCTGCTGCATAATGAAAGCCCTTTATGGCTGTATAGCACTGTTTGGTAGGTACCCCAAGCCCTGTCATTTATTACTGTGACATAGCTACACTGTCTGTCTCTGCAGCATAGTGAAAGCCTTTTACAGCTGTATTACACTGTTTGTTAGGTACATTTGAGCCCTATCATTTATTACTGTGATATAGTCAGCAACACTGTCTGTCTCTGCAGCACAGTGAAATCATTTTACAGCTGTATTACACTGTTTTTTTGGTGCCCTGAGCCTGATCCTGTCATTTATCACTGTGACATAGCTACACTGCCTGTCTCTGCAGCATAGTGAAAGCCTTTTATGCTGTAGTACACTGTTTGTTAGGTGCCCTGAGCCCTGTAATTTATTATTACATAGTCAGTTACACTGTCTGTCTCTGAAGCATAGTGAAATCATTTTATGGCTGTATTACACTGTTTGTGAGGTGCCCCCTGAGACCTGAGCCTGCCCAGTAGTTAGTGAAACAATATCCTTTCAGGGCTGTGTCTACTGTGTATTGTACTTCACAGTTTAGGTCTACTAAAATGAAGCACAATGCTGCTGCATGTGCAGCTGTTAATGATATGAACAATATGAATCATAGCACTAATGAAGAACATAGCGTCAATAATAATAACATCACCAGGGCTGAAACTAAATGTCCTGAACCACAAAAAAGCATGTTAGAAATGAAATGATAGAAGAGTTTCAGAAAAAACTGACTGGAGTTACTCATCAATCAATCAATTACTCAATCAATCTTTATCTAGGCGAAATACTGTTGAGACAACTCATTTACAAGGTAGACCTAGGTCAGGTACTGGTACAAATACAAGGCAAGAATAGGAAATATTATACA
Organism: Neoceratodus forsteri; assembly: GCA_016271365.2. NCBI lineage: Eukaryota > Metazoa > Chordata > Ceratodontiformes > Ceratodontidae > Neoceratodus > Neoceratodus forsteri. The sequence goes on along the minus strand of CM057459.1, from coordinate 695,048,739 downwards.
AGGCACACAAGGCAAGCAATACAATGCTGCAATTAGGTTACAGACTACAAATGCTGTACATTACAACACAAGAGAATACGTATGTACAATATATAAATAATACATAATAAAAATATACAATTTCTACAGTGGATAAGATCATGAGCAAATGGTAGTTTAATTGACAGAAGGAGTACCATAAGTGATTAATTAGTGAAAACAGTTGCAAGATTTCTTAAAGGCCCATGCAAAAAGATTTTTTTTAAATAGAGGTATTTTCACTGGTAGTATCACTTTTAGGGTTTTTTGTGCGTTATTCCAGAGGACAGGGAGTGTGACTTATGGCTGCTTTACCAAAACGCATTTTAACTTTTGAAATAATGAGAAAGGTATTAGAAATTCTTCTTAGTGTGTAGGTCCTGCCCGGCAGAGAGGAAGGCAGTCAGAGATGTATTTAGGAAGCTTATTGTAGATGGTTCTTAGTGTCCAGAGGATTACATTTTTTTGGCGTCTGTAACTAAGAGAGCTCCAACCTACCATAGAATAAAGGGTGCAGTGATGAGTGGAGTATGGTGCATTAGTAATGAATCTGATAGCCCGATGGTAAAGGGTGTCAAGTTTCCCTAAGGCCGTACTTGGTCCATGTCCATATAGGATACCAGCATAGTTCAAGAGTAGTAAGAATGTAGTTTGCACCAGTCAAATTTTGGCCTCCTGTGTAAGTAGATGCTTTATCCAGAAGAAGATGCCTGGCCTCTGTCTTAATTTTTTAGTTAGGATCTCAACATGCTCCGAAAATGATAGCCTATCATCAACCCATACCCCCAAGTATTTAAAGTTTGACAAAAATTCTAATGGCTCACCTAAAAGTGTCTGAATAAGAGGGATTGTAGGTGTGCCCTTGTTTTTGTTAGTGTTTGCAGAGCGAGGAAACAGCATAGTCTTAGTTTTTTTAGCATTTAATAACAGCTTCAAATGTAGTAGATTTTCCTGAAAATGGTTAAAGTCAAGCTGGAGGTCTTTGTAAGTCAGTTCCTGTGTAGGTCTGTCCAAGTACAGCACAATATCATCAGCAAAAAGATGAATCCTAGTGTCCTTGATTCCATCATTTAAATTGTTGATGTAGACGGCAAACAGCAGTGGTCCTAAAATGGACCCTTGAGGCACTCCTCTTTGCACAGTTTTCAGCGTGGAGAGATTGCCCTCTGCTTTGACTTGTTGACAATGATCGGTAAGGTAGTTAGAAAACCACTTAGTAGCCAGAGGGTCTACTCCAATGATACGTAGGGTGGTCAGGAGCAGGTCATGGTCCACCGTATCGAAGGCTTTGCTAAGATCAAAGAATAGGTAACATTAATACTTTTTGTCATCTAATGCCATCTGCCAGTTGTTGGAGACCTTAACAAGCATGAAGCTTGTACTGTGGTGAGGCCTAAACCCAGACTGTACTGTGTTAAGAAGATTGTGATTCTCAAGGTGTTGCCTGAGTTGTGGATTCACTACTTTTTCCAATAGTTTGGACAAGATAGAAAGTAAGGAAATTGGGTGATAATTGCATAAGTCACTGGTATCACCAGACTTAAAGAGTGGGATCACTTGTGCTGTTTTCCATATTGCAGGGAGAGAACCTTGAGAAAGAAACAAATTAAATAGATGAGTAATTGGAGCAGCTAAAGTATAATATTCTAGCTTTAGATAGCAAGGCTCTATATGATCTGCACTAGGGCTTTTCCTTGTGTCAAGGGCCAAAAGGAGATCCTCAACTTGCTTCACAGTGACAGGGTGGAAGGAGAAAGCTGGTTTAGGATTTATTAAGCTAGGGTTGAGCCATTCAGGTTTCTGAACACATAGTTGTGCTCGGAGATTATAGGCCGGTAAGGAATCAAAAGCTAATCCTGCTGTGGCTAAATGGTTGTTAAGAAGTTCTAGAACTGATTGTTTATCGGTGGTAGAATCACCACCCACAGTGATTTTTTGAGGAAGATAGTGTGCTGGAGAGTAACCTTCAAAGTCCTTTATTGTTTTCCAGAAATGTTTTGTGTTATTTGAAGCAGTATCAATTTCTGCTTGGAAATACATTGCTTTCTCAATTATAGTGAGTTTGGTGCACCAGTTTCTAGCTGCTCTGAAGGCTGTCCAATCAGTTGTAAATTCATTTTTTCTTGCCTTTTTCCATAAGGAGTCCCTGTGCAGTAATGCAACTTTCAATCAACCTGTGAACCATGGGCACGTTTTCCTCTTTGTCTTGATTTTTACTAGGGGACCATGTTTATCTAAGGCCCTGAGCACTATTTTATGGAATTGGTCATATGCAATATCCACGGTTGGTGCCAAACAAAAGTCCTGCCAGTCATCATATTGGAGGTTCAAGCAAAAAGTGAAAGATCGAAATTCCTCCGGCATCTCTTAAAGATGTACTTAGAGGATGGCACTGCTTTAGGAATGGACCTCACACAAGCTATTGCACAATGATCACCAATGTCATTAAAGAATGCACTCGCATGGGTAAACATGTGGAGTTTGCTAACTAGTAGTATGTCAAACAATGTGCTTTTCTCTGGGTTTTTAACATTAGGCCGGGTGACTTCAGATATGATTTATGCAAGGCCAAAATTGTCGCATAAATCTTTTAGGAGTTTGGATGCTATGGAAAACCAGTCCATATTGAGGTGACCCATCAGTATCACTTCAGAGGATAGGGAGTCTAATGCATCACTCAGATGCTTCAGCACTTTAAGTCCTGCAACCGGAGGCCTGTAACATCCAATGATGTGAAGAGGGACTGTGTGGGTGAGCTGAACGTCTTATGTAAGACATTCAAATATTGTCTAAGGTAGTGGAATTCACTACCAAGGTAGCATGTGAAGTATCAGTGGCTCGGTAGGTAGCACACTCACCTCTGAGGCTGGGAGATCAGAGGGCTGTGGGTTCAGTTCCCACATCTGGCACTTGGGCTAATATCCCAGTACTGACACTGTAGTGCAGCATGTGAGGGGGTGCTGCACTTCTGATATGCCGTCTTTCAGATGAGATGTTAAACCAAGGTTCTGCCTGCCTGGATTGGTGGTAGTCCAGGTGGATGTTAAAGATCCCATGGCACTTATCAAAAAAGAATAAGGGAATTTCCCCAGTGTCCTGGCCAAATTTCCCTTATTCACTAAAATACCACAAACAGCTTAATCTGGTTCAAGGTCAGCTGGCATTCATTTGTATTCCCCCTCCACCGGGTCGTGCCTGAAAATAAGCGGGATTTGTCTAGTGCACTTACTGGTCAACAAAAATTGCTAACACCCCCCAACCTCTTGAAGGTTCTATCTGTTCTAAAGATGTTACATGAGGAAACGTTAACTTCTTGATCCAGTGTCACAGGTTTAAGCCATGTTTCAGTGACCACCAGCACATCTGGGCAAGTGTGATTGATCCATGTTTGGATAGCATCAAATTTCCTAAGCAAACTGCAGGCATTGATATGAATAAGGCTCATTCCGTTCAACTGGCCAAGTTGGGAGGGGAGTTGAAATTGGGAGAATGGGTCCAGGGTTAAGTTCAACATTACCTGCGCAAGTAAGCAGTAGTAAAAGGAGTCTTTTTGAGGGCTTCCAGAAGTAGCCTTGCCAGGTGAGTTTTACCTCTCTTGCAGCAGTGAGAATCAGTGGATGGTAATGATGTGGCTCTGGCTGTTAGTGAGCCTGTGTGAAGGTACAGAAAGCGAGAGTGGGTATAGGAGGGTAAAAGATCATGTGATTTTGTATTTTTCTTGAAACTTGGCTTCCCAGCCAAAAGCCCTTTGGGGTAACCCTTGCCTCAGTGTTTGCGTACAGAGGTTCTTTGTCTTTTAAATAGTTTTTTATTTTAATTGGTTCACCACAACATATCCAAGACACTCTGTCTTAGGGTAGCTGGTCCATTCCACTGGGGTGTCAAACAGACGAGGCATACTGATGAGTCCTGGTAGGACAAAACAAGTGTCTATGTCTTCTGTTAGCACCCTTTGCAAACTGTGTGAGAGACCTTTCGGTACCATGCAATTTTGCTTAAAGTTGAACCAGCATAACATTCTGTGGTGATTTGCATATGCAGCCCATGATGCTTTGCATTGTGTGGGCATGTGTGATTTTGTATTTTCTTAAAAGATACCAATAGTTGATTATTGCAGCTCTTGAATAGGGAAGGCCCCGGTACTACTACTGGTACATCTGATAAGCTAACCTGTATAGAGGGATGCTTTCCATAACTCATTTGGATCACAGGGCATGGTATTTGTTGCCTGACTACTTTGAAGAGTACATCATTACAGCAGTCCTCGTACAGCTCAAGTGAGCCCATTGAGCAAGGAATCAGGAAACATTGCTACCTTGGCATGGGTGCTAGTATGGTTGTCTAGGTGCTGAAAAGAGCAGTAACTGAAGGATCATAACAGGCACAGCAAAATGAGGAATTGGGGCAACATTTTTATTTTAAATTTTTTTTCTGTAGGGCAGATCACACAGTACAGTGGTAGGGGTGCTGACTTCAGAGTGAAAGGCAATGAGATCTAATCTCGGATGGGTAGAAAACAGACAGGCACTACAAGTGTGCTGTTTCCTGGTTGTGATAACTGAGACTTGTTCAGGTACTAGTTTGTATTAAGAAACAAACTCTTTTGTGGACCTAGGTCAGGACTTAGAGTTTACGACCAAAGCACAGCAACGTTTACTAAGAGTACTTATTTCAATACAGAAATATGGTCTGGACTCTTATTGCGGAGGTAGTGCAGCTGACGGCAGAGCAGGAGGCATAGGAATCAAAACCTGTGCAGGGAGAAACTGTCAGGGTGCTGATTTCTGTTTATGATACCAAAGAATTGCTCAAGCACTAATTTGTAATTAAGGAAAACACAGTTTTGTGGACCTAGTGAGAACTTTAGTGTTTCAGACCCAACCACAGCAAAGTGTGCTAAGAGTGTTTATTGCAATGCAGGGAGATAGTCTGGGCTCCTAGTACAAAGGTAGTGCTGCTGGCTTTAGAGCAAAGGGTACAGGGATTAAAACTCAGACAGGAAAAAAAGCCAAGAGTCATTAAATGGGTATGCTGCCACCTGGAGGTGATGCAACAATGTGTCTGTGGTTTATTTGAGGTACTAATTTGTTTCTCAGATAGAGTGAACTTTTGCAGCCTAGGTCAGTATGTTGGTATTGGTTCTACCACAGCAAACTGTAGGGTTAATATGCATACTGCACAGAAAGGAGATGACCTGATGTCTTGGTACAGAGATAGCATTGTTGACTTTAAAACAGAAAGTACAGGTATCAAAGCCCAAGCAGGGAGGAAGCCATTGAGAAGCACAGAGGGTGTGCTGCCATCTAGTGGAGATATCTGATAACCTACTAATGGCAAAGTGGGGACTTGGTTACATGCAGAACAAGAAGTCATGTGTCCTATGACAGCAATGAGAGGAGGGCCGAGCTTAGGAGAGTGAGTGGGGAGTCAATGCGAAAGTGTTGATGGGGCAACACCTCTCCAGAGTGTGTGCAGAAGTAGGCCAAAATTACCTTTGCAGGCCTGTCTGAGTCTTCTCCCCAGTGTGGAGTTCTGTGTGTGTCCAGGCAACTGTGTGTGGTGAGGGGCAAATGTGTGCTAGAGGTACTGAACGTTTTGCTACATACGCAAGGAGACTTCCAGCTGCTGAAGCAGTATGCAAGGAGACATCCTCCTCAAATATAAGCTCAGAAGCTGAGGCAGCAAGTGCTGACAGAGATGGTGGTAATAATGGGGACTGGGAAAGGGATAGTCCAGGCTATGTCCCATATAATGATGATGGCACTTACAGTTCTTCTGAATCTTGTGGTGATGAGGTTGGTAGTTTTGCTGAGGGGGGTAGGAGAGGATGCCACTGTAAGGCATGAGAGGCAACTGCAGAAAAAAAAATCATATGCAAAACGTAAGAATAAAAAGATGAGCATGAGTGAGAATAATTCATCTCAACAAGGAAAAGGCAGTGTAGGGTTTCCTCCGGGTCCCTTAACTGTGCAAGGAATAGTGCCAAGCACTGTGACACAAAGCAAAAAAGTTATATCTTCAGTGTAGAATTTATTTTATATTGACCCTGCAGACAACTCTCAAGCTGTATGCAGTCTGTGCGAAAAGAGCACCAGTCGTGATGGAAAACAGGCAAATTTTGTAACATTAGTAATGATGCGACATGCAAAGGCCTGATACCTAGTTGAGTGGGGCAGGGCAAGGGGCAGTGTGGTTGGTATGGGCAGTAGTGCAGGTGGTGGTGATGGCAGTGACCATAGTGACAATGAACAGGAAGCAGTAAATGACATTGAATCATGCAAGTAAGTAAGTAAAAATGAATTTGTTTAAAGTGCCCTTCCTGAGCTCAGGGCACTTTTACAATAATTCACACAGCTTAAATATAATACCATTTAAAATCACTAAAGCCAATAACAATCAATGACGGTCAATTATCAACTCCCTGAGAATGCCTGATTAAATAGGAATGTTTTCAGATGTTTTTTAAAACCTACCACGGTCAGGCTATCTCTTATCTGGCAAGGCAGAGAATTACACAGGGTAGGTGCCATAAAGGCAAAAGATTTTCCTCCAGATGTTTTTAGATATACCTTGGGAATCTCTAGCAAACCCTTGTCAGAAGATCGGAGTGAGTGGGAGGAGCAGTAAGACACCAGGAGTTCTTTCAGGTGGTGAGGTCCCTACTCGTGTAGGGCCTTATAGGTAAGCAATGCGACCTTGAAGGTGATCTGCCACTGTATAGACAGCCAGTGCAGTTCACGCAGAACAGGTGTTATATGACTGGATCTAGAGATTCACATCAACAACCTGGCAGCCGCGTTCTTCACAAGCTGCAAGCAGCGGATGTCCACCCCCAGTAGCCCTAGATAGAGGGCATTGCAGTAATCAAAATGACTGGTAACTAAGGCGTAGACCAGGATAGGAAGATCTTCGGGTGGGACCAAGTGCTTCACCCGGGCTATATTCCTTAGATAGAAATAGGCAAACTTGACTACACCCGACACCTGCATCCTCAGGGTCAAGCCCTCATCAACTATCATGCCCAGGTTACACACCTGGTCAGAGGCCATAAGCGGGTTCCCTTCAAGATATAAGCCAGAGGGTTTTCCCACCCATACCCTTGTTGTCCTAAAACCAGGGTCCACCACCAAAACCTCGGTTTTTCCTGAATTCAGCCGAAGCCAACTAGTACTCATCCACTCCTGTATCTCCAGCAGACAGTTATTAAACACTGTGATGGAATCAGACTCATTTTCAGGCACAAAAGACAGGTAGAGCTGAGAATCATCAGTATAACAATGAAAACTCAGCCCATACTGTCTTATAATGTCCCCCAATGGAAGCATATACACTGCAAATGACATGGGGGACAGCACCAAGCCCTATAGAACCCCGAAGAGCAGCCAGTGAGGGGCCGAGGAATACATCCCCAACACCATTCTCTGCAATCTGCCCTCAAGTAAAGATTTAAACCATCTGTGGACTGCCCCCCTCAGTCCACAGAAAAACCACAGGCAGTTGAGCAGTACCCCATGATCCATGGTGTCAAATGCTGCTGAGAGATCCAGGAGAACTAAGATGGAATAAGCTCTCCGATCTCTCGCCATCAGGAGATCATTTAGTATACGAACAAGGGCCATCTCAGTGCTATGCTGTTTCCTGAAGCCAGATGGAGAGGGTCATAGATACTGTGGCTGATCAAATGATCTTCCAGCTGCAGAGCGGCCACCTTCTCAATAACTTTCCCTACAAAGGGTAAGTTAGAGACTGGTCTGTAGTTGGCCGGGCAGTCGGGATCAAGAGAGGGCTTTTTCAAAAGGGGAGCATACCACCACCTCCTTTATGGGACATGGAAAGATCCCTCTCTCTAATGAAACTGCCACTGTCCTAGCCAGGACCAGCCGATAACCTGTACACACCCTCCACTAGTAGGTGAGTAGGGCCCGGGTCCAAACCACAGTAGGTAGGTCGCAGAGTCTGGATGATCCTCACTATATCCATGACTACTGGTTGGCTAAAGGTGAACCAAATCAACTGGTCATTAGTACCACCTGATTGATCAGTGCAAGACCCAATGGGAGGATGCTGGCTGATCTTGTCCCTCATAGTGGATACCTTGTCAGCGAAGAATTTCACAAACTCCTTACACTGTATTTATGACTATGCTCAACTGGCCTGTAGACAGGCTGGATTGCACAGTCTGCCCACAGTCCAGAAGATCTAGGCTGGTCTATTCCTTGCTGTAGCCATTTCCCTGGACAAGAACTCTGCCTTCTTATGGGAAATTGCTGATTGGTAGATCTTATAATGATAGAGCAATCCAAGCCTATCCACCTCCAGGTGAGTTTTCTGCCAACATCTTTCACATTTTCATCCCTGCCTCTTCAGCTCATGGACCTCCCCATTTAACCAGGGAGCCCCTGGGCAAAGAGTATGGGGATGAACATGAATTGGAGCAATGACATCCAGGACCCCTACCACAGCCCTATTATAGGCCAGGACCAGGGGCCCTGGGTCAGTGCTATCCATTGGAAATCCTGAGAAGTCCATCTCCATCATTAGACCTTCTGAGGTGACCCCTCTCAGAGGATGGAACTCCACTAACTCCTTAGGGGCAGGCCTATTTTGGGGGGCTGCAAAGCTGAACCTCAGGGCATGATGGTCCAACCAACCGATTGGCTCCACCTCCACATCGGAGATCTACATCCCCAGATGGAACACCAAGTCCAATGTGTGCCCTTCCTCATGAGTTGCAGAGGTAATAACCCATGACAGGCCCAATGAATCCATCAGTTGGAGGAGGTTTTGTCCAAATGACGAGAGTTCATCGTTGACCCAGGCATTGAAGTCCCCCAGAATCAACCATCTGGGAGACTCCAATACCATTTTGGTGATGAAGTCTGCAACCTCCTTCAGGAACTCCTTCCCATCACCTGGTGGACAGTAGATGAGAAGGGCCCTGTAGCCTACACCTGCACCCACAATACACTCAAAGGAGTTGGTGTCTCCAACTGGCACCTCCCTGAGGTCCAGATCCTGTCTAAAACAAACTGCAACCCTCCCACCCCTATGGTCCACTGTCGGGTGGTGAATCACTGAGAACCCAACCGGAACTGCAGATTCCAAAATAGGGCCCACATTTTCATCTAGCCAGGTCTCAGTGATGCAAGCCAGGTTGACAGAGGAAACAAGCTCCTCAACCACTGCGGTCTTACTCCTAATCAACCTGGCATTGCTTAGCACTGCCCCAAAGGGACGGGAGCCCAAGGATGGCCCCACTTCCCACCTGACAAAGTCAGAGCCCTTGGGTATGGGTACTAAGCAAGGAGAACCTCACTCCTGTACCCATTTCACCCCAGGGTGTCTACTGGCTTTCACTGTCCCTATCCACCCACTCCTCTCCCATCCCCACAAGAGTTCCAGGATCCCTGTGTCCTTCTGCTCCTTCATCTCAAGGTGCCAAAAACTTGACATCTATGATAAACTTCCAAAGTAATGTGTCCTTGCAGTCTTCCCAGACAAACAGATTGTTTTCTGACACCATAAAGTGCTGGACAATCCCAAAGTAGTACTCCACATGTAAAAGGCCTGCAAAATGCATTCCACCAAAATTAAAAAGATCTTGTCAACTAACATTAAAAGAAAGTGTTGTGAGGACATTACAATTTACCTGCCAGCATCCAACATGCCAGCTGTTGAATAGAGCCGATACAGAGCTGTTGGCCAATTGTCAACTCCCTTTTGTTATTTGTTGCCCAAAAAGGTTTCCTCAAGTTCATGAATCAGAAAGAACCATGGTGCACCATTCCATGTCAAATATATGTCTCGAAAAAGACTGTTCCACAGTTGTATGACTTGGTGTATACCGAAGTCATTAATCAGTTGAAACTAACTGAAGTGAAGCAGGTGCACATAACTACAGATATACGGATCAGCAATCAAACAATTGACTACATGACTGTTACAGTTAATTGGGCAAGTTTTCAGTCAGAAAGTAATAATCCCTACTCTACCAAAAGCAGTAGAAAGCAGGCTGTATTATATATCATCACTGTTGAGGAAAACCACACTGCTGTGAATATTTTGCAGGAGCTGCAAAAACAATTCCAGAAATCCCTTACTCTGTATTCCTTATCTCCAGGGTTCATAGTGTCAGATAATGGTGCCAACATAATAAAAGCTTTTAGAGATGACAACTACCAGCACATGCCTTGTTTTGCAAATTGTTTAAATCTTGTCATCCATAATTTCTTAAATGGAAACAGAAATGGTGAAAGACAATCTTTCTAGGAAAATATATGGGCATTTCAGCCACTCTGTAAACTCCTGAAGGTACCACCACATACATTAAAGCAGGAAGTTCCAACCCACTGGAATTCAACATTTGACATGTTGGAAAGGCTTCTTGAACAGAAAAAAGCTGTACATGACTACATCATGCAGAGTTAAATAGGTAAAGTTGACATCATGCTCAATTCCAGCAGTTGGAGTCTACCAGAATCTTCGGTCACCTTATTGGAACCATTTCATGCTGCCACATGTGATGTCAGTGCAGACAGTGCAACTCTGAGTCAAATTCTTCCTCAAGTAAGATTTCTTCATATTTTCCTTGTTGATATAAAGAAAGACTTTCAATCAAAAGAAGACACAATCACTTTTATGCTGGCAGATGAATTTAGTCTCAGACTGTCAACTGATCAGAGAATAAACAACATGTTTAAGAATGACATCTATGTGTTGCCTATGTTGCTAGATCCCCACTTTAAGGGGGACACTGACACCATCCTTCCTACAGGGGAAGACACTGAGCCTTGGAGAAATCTTCTGCTAGCCAAATGTGACATTGCCCCACCAACACCATTAACTGTTGTACAGCAGTCAAACTCTGCCGAGCCATCAGAGTGAGCCTCTGGCACAGACAACAGCACATCAATAAGTTCTTCACAGTCACCAGTGTCATCAGCGAGGGAAAGGACATCTACAGCTACTTCTCGGGCATCCTATGTTCAGGGTCAGAAAGGCAAATCAATTCAGAGTCACCTGCGACAACGTGGACTAGTATCCTGTAAAGAAAGTGCAGCAGGTTCATCTGCCAGACTGGTAACCATCTCACACAGCACAATGATCCAGGAGTATTTTGCAGACCAAACTGTGATTGGTCTCGAGGAAGGTCCATTACTCTATTGGAAAAAAAAGAGAACGATATGGCCAGATCTAGCAAATCTTGCAATAATGTACCTCAGTTGTTCAGCTTTAGGTGCATATTCAGAACGAGTATGTAGTGCAGCTGGAGGAATAGTCACTGACCAAAGAACACTGCTAAGTCCTGTAAATGTGGAACGACTTACATCTCTCAGAATGAATGCTAACAATTTCACAATTGTCTCAAACACTGAATTATGTGATTCTGATCCTGAACATAAACAACAATCTGCAAACAGTGATACTGAATATGATGACAGTGTCAGTGGCTCAGTAGGTAGCACACTCGCCTCTGAGGCCAGGAGATCAGAGGGCTGTGGGTTCAGTTCCCACATCTGGCACTTGGGTTAATATCCCAGTACTGACACTGTAATGCAGCATGAGAGGGGTGCTGCATTTCTGAGGTGCCGTCTTTCAGATGAGACGTTAAACCGAGGTTCCATCTGCCTGGATTGGTGGTAGTTCAGGTGGATGTTAAAGATCCCATGGCACTTATCGAAAAGAGTAGGGGAATTTCCCCGGTGTCCTGGCCAAATTTCCCTCATTCACTAAAAATACCACCAACAGCTTAATCTGGTTCAAGGTCAGTTGGCATTCATCTGTATCCCCCTCCCCCCGGGTCGTGCCTGAAAATAGGCAGGATTTGTCTAGTGCACTTACCCGGTCAACAAAAGCTAAAATAAAAAATAAAAATAAATGACTAGGTTGTGTATGAAATGAATAGAAAATCCTGTGTGGAGTAGCATACCCCCCACCGTCTCAGTCTGTGTTTAAAGTAAAACAGCATCCCTGGTGCTAATTGTACACCCCTCCCAGCCTATTCCACATTTGAATTAAAACATCATCCCTGGTCTAATGGTACCTGCCTCAGCAATGCCCACCATGAGTATAATTTTGGGAAACAGCAGCAGGCTGAGTCAGAGCAGCTGCACCTCTTATATCTCTCTCTCTCAGCAATGCCCGTCATAGGTAAAACTTTTTGGAAGCAGCAGCAGGCTCCCTCAGAGCACCTGGACCTCTTGTACCCACTCACCAATGCCCGCCATGGATATAATCTTTGGAAACAGCAGCAGGATCGATCAGAGAAGCTGCCCCCTCATACCTACCTCAGCAAAGCCCGCCATGGGTATAATTTTTAGAAACAGATGCAGGTTCACTCACAGTAGCCGTGCCTCTCATACCTGCCTCAGCAACACCTGCCATGGGTATAATTTTTGAAAATAGCAGCAGGCTTCCTAAAAGCAGCTACATCTCTCGTACCTGCCTCAACAATGCCCACCATGGGTATAACTTTTTGGAAACAGCAACAGGCTCACTCAGAGCACCCCCACCTCATGTACCTGCCTCAGCAATGCCCACCATGGATATAATTTCTGGAAACATCAGCACACTCAATCAAAGCAGCCCCACCTCTTGTACCTGCCTCATAAATGACAGGGCTCAGAGCACCTAACAAACAGTGTAATAGTATACAGCCTATAGTCAAAAACAGTATTTCACATTTTTGTTATGGTCAAGGCAGGGTACTAGGATAGTAGAACTGGATAAGTACCTGACCAGAACCAACTACCCATTTTTCATTAGGGTATTTATAGGGTTATTTCAAGTAGTACCCATGGGTAGTATTTCAGGTCAGGCATTTCAATGCCCGCCCATGCCTAATTTTAGTATAATTTCATAATGCTGCTCATGATTCAACAAATCACCTTTACATCTTAATATATTTTGTGTGTTTTACAGTGTTTACTTGTACATTTGTGAGAGTGACTTAAACACTCATGCTAAGCCTAAAATGAGGTCTATATCATACAGATAGTATAGATGCCATGCCTGCAGCCTTGCTTGCAGGCATCTCAGGCCAATTCTTTATGCTGCTTGCAGCCTCTGACATCAGCACATCAATAACACACTGCATAGTGACATCATGACGTACTCATGTAATGACAACATGCACTAGTTGCTAACCATCCAAGATGCTAAAAAAGCAAGCCCTAGACTGTCAGCGTTCCTAGCAGTCTAGGTTGATTCCAGCCATTACAATTGATAATAGTGAAGTTATTGTGTTAGCAGCTTAAGATCCCCATACTGGATAACCAGATTGTAATTTCTTCTAGTCCATCAGTTAAAACATTTGATAATAAACATACTCTAATACTATGAAACAGCAATACAAGGCTTGCAGGTATCAGACATAATGAACTGCCTAGCTCTCCACTGCAGAAGGAACAGTCACATAGCCCATACTCTGGCACATACCAACAGCCAATTGTTTTCAAAGGATAAGATCAGTTTAAACATATGGCAATGTATATTTGAGACTGCATTAAAGCACTTCCAGAGATTAAGCCTCATAAATAATTAGGGGTCAACAAATGGGCCGGGGGTAACATATTCCATCAAGAGCATATTACTGGTTAACTGAGGCTACAGAACTTGAGCTGCAGCTCAGGAGTCCAATCAGAGCTCTTCAATTGGTACTGTGGGCAGATCTATGGAAGCTCATGATATTTAGCACTCCCTGCTGTTTTGTCCTTCAAGATGCCACTTCACCATGACTCCTATAGCCAAGAATCTGCTCATCTGGAGAGAGAGGGGTTTCCCACTTGCTCTAGCTTGCCCTCCTCCATCAATTGCCATCTGCATGTGCCCCATGGACTACAGAACTTGGGATGCCACTTAGAAGCAGAGGCCAATCAGGGCTGTGCATTTTGCACTGTGAACATCTTACTACTCTGTATTAGGTGAACAATTACTAGCGGCCCTCCGTGGTTGCGGTCCGGAGTACTAAGGACAGGAAAGGAGTCTGCCTGGAGTCAGCCATTTGGATGGTCATGCTGCACCCCAGGTCAGACTCTACCCTACACACCCTGCATAGCTGCTACTCTGATATGACCTGTGAGTATTCCAGGTAAACTGCCTGTTATAGTGTTTTGTTCACTCAGTGGTTGCCTGCTGATCAGTCCCCCTTTTAAAGTTGCTGCATCTCACCAATTAGCCACTGACGTTCTGCCTCCTAGAATCATTTCTAGCTGGATATATCCTGCTTCTGCAGTTTTTAGATATTTTCTGTTTGTTACTTCTGTCAATGTAGGGTTACACACCATATGTTACCTGTGTTAAGTGTATCAAGTACTGCTTAAGTGTAGCTGGGTCTGCTCTCCCACACATTCAGCAATCTGCATACTGGGGAGTACATCTGCATTGCAGCTCTCACCTCTTGCTGCTTGCCTATTTTGTTGTGACAAATGGACTGTTCCCAGCCAACAACTATTGCTGCTGACAACCTGCCTAGCACATCTATTAAAAATGTACATTCCTGTCATTTTGCCTGCTGTTGTTCACTGCTAAGTAAACTGCTTTTTTCTGCTTGTCATTTTGCTACCCCCTGGCCAAAATGTTTCTCGCTGTCCTCTGCCTGCTGCATGTACTACCCTCTTCCACTTCCAACCCATTCAACATTCCTACCCTCCTTCCACCTGCCACTTCTCTCTCTATCTTACTTCCCTCTTCCATCTCTATCCACCCTGGTCTTCTTCCATCCCCATCCCTCAACCAGGAGTCTCCCCACCCTGCCCTCTTCTTCCCTCACCACGCCTCCTTTCCCTGCTCTCCAACCCACTAAAAGGATAGGAAACTCTTCTTCATCTGCCTCCTCATTTTTTCTGGTGACATGGAGCCCAGTCCCTTCCTACGCTTCAACCCGCTCCAAGGATAGGAAACCCTGCTTCATATGTCTTCTCCTTCTTTCTGTCGACATAGATCCCGGCCCCTTCCCTGCTCTCCAACCCACTCCAAGGATAGAAAACCCTGTATCATCTGCCTCCTCCTGCTGCTCCTCCTCCTATCTGGTGAGATGGAGCCCTGCCTTGGTTCCTCCCCTTCCTCACTCTAATCCTCCGCTCCTGCCAAAAGTCTTAGTGCATATTATCTGAATGCTAGGAGCCTCCTACCAAAACTTGACATCATCTCCATCAAGGTTCAATTACACTCTGCTGATGTTCTTTGTCTCTCTGAGTCCTGGCTCTCCTCCAGGGCTCCTGACTGTAGCCTGTCCCTTCCTCATTACCATCTTTTCAGGCAGGACCGGAGAAAACATGGCTGAGGGGTTGCCATGTATGTCCACTAGAGCCTCTCCTGTTCTATGGCTTTCAGGTAGGCCACACCCTTCTCCCACAAATGTCTCCTGGTCAGGCTATGATGCCCACCTGTACCTATCTTCATTGGGGTTGTCAGTGCCTCCCCTAAGATCTCACACTCATCCTTGGCTGACTCTCTTTCCTTCATTGCCTCTCACTCTTCCACAGGTGAACTCATCGTTCCTTGGGGATTTTCAATGTAAATTTCCTTTCCTCATCTTACAAACCTACCATTCACAGGATTGAGTCCCTTAATTCATCACAGGTTATTTTAGAACCCACCCGGCGCAATCCCCACTCTACCAGCCATACCCTTTTGGACAGGGTTCTAACTTCCCACCCTCACTGTATTGTTGCTGCAGGTACTTTATTGGATTCATTTAGTGACCACTGCATGATGTACTGTCAGCTAACAAAATACATCTGGTCCAGGTCTCTCTGGTCACCAAACATCAATGCTTTCCTAAGCGACTTCACTGCTGCAGACTGGTCAGCCATCCTCTCTGCCTTGGCTATTGAGTGGTCCTTGTGCTTTTTCACTCCAAATTCTCCTCCACCTGGAACAAGCATGCCTGCCAGGATATCCAGAGTAAAAAATTCCCACTACCCCTGGATTACTACTGAAATTACTGATCTGAGCAAATTCAGAGACCTTGCATGGGTCTGCTACAAATCATCCAACTCCTTTCATGACCTCATCTGTTACAGAGCACTGAGGAACAGCTGTAAAAAGGCCATCTGAGTCATGAAATTACACTATTTCAAGGCAACCTCCAGATAAAATGTAACTCCCCAGCAAAGTTCCGGAAGATCATCCACTCCCTTTTTGACCCCCCTGCCCAGGTCCACTTCCCTGCTGCTCACAGTTAATGATTCACCTGTGTCTGAGTCCACCTCTGTTGCTGCTCTTTTCAATGCGTTCTTCACATCCTATGTCATTCCTTCCTCTCCCCCTCCTGGCCCCTTTCCTTCCCTCTTGTTCTCCCCACCACTTAGCGTGTTTCCACTTTCCACCGGTCATCATCCAGGAAACCCTACTTGCCCTTTCCTCTTTCAACCCATCAAAGTCTGGCTCTGATGGTCAGGACACCAAGTTGCTACACCTTTCAGCCCCTGCCACTACATCCTCCTCTCTTACCTACTGAAACAGCCACCAACTTAACACTTGGCTGTACTGGTGTCCACAATATCTCACCTAGATACCCCTCCAAAGGGGGCCAGCCTGGGTTCACTAATGGGGGTACTACACTGGAGTAGAATGGCCCAGTGCTTCCTCCTGGGGTAGTAGTATGGGGTACCTGGCAGATAAAACACAAGGTTACCACCCCCCAGGAATAAGTATCAGTTCCCTCCCACACACAGTGACTTTTACCCACACTGTAGTAATGCACACCAAGCGATAACCATGAGTCAGTATTATAGCGTGAACTAGCCTCAGATTTATTATAGGGGAAATGTGAAGGGGAATAACACAGCATAAGCCAAACAATTTTGTTTTCAACAGGTGTGCCCCAACAGTCCCTGTACCACCCTCGGGGTGCACCCGGCTTCCTCAATGGCCTTACTGATGGTAACAGTATGTTGTGCCTCACCAAGTTGCTGGTGGCCAACCAGAGGATGCAGGATAAGTGTACAGTGGATGCTGGGATGCAGTGAGCAACAGTTTAAACATGAACTGCAGAACTTTGTAAGGGGCCCCAATAGTATTTTACACAAGCACAACAGTACATTTTCCAATATTCTGCCTGGGCTTATCCTGCAGATTACAAAGTCCTGTGCATGACTTCTTCCCCTTTAACTATCTATCTAACTAACCAACTAACTAGACTGCAGACAAACTCGTAAGGGCCTCAGCCCAGAGGTACTTACAGTTTCTGAGGGCTTTGAGCGGGTGATGTGAATGGACGCAGATTAATGGTCCTGTTTTGGTAACAGCAGACTGTGGGTGTATGTACCACATCAGCTGGCTGGGGATGTGCAGCAACTGGACCATTCACCTAACAGGCCTTTCATCATCTTTGCTGCTCAGACCTTTTGTCATCTTCTTCCCTTGGGCCTTTCGTCATCTTTGTCCCTTGGACTTTTCAGCGTCTTTGCCCGTCAGGCCTTTTGTCAGACCATGGCATACTGGCAGGCTGAGAATCACCCTGGACATCTACTGGAATTCAAACACAACTGGGCTACTGAACAGTCTCTGACTGAGCCCCAACCCCTTTTCTTTCAGGCTTGGGGAATAGTTCAAACAGATTATTTACAGTTACAGGCTGCAACACTACAGAACAACATTTCAGGTAACTTTCCCCAGGGGAAACAGATCCACAGTCCCACTTCTTCCTTGCTGGCTATCTGAACTTGTAGCCACTCTGCCTAAATTTTCTGTGGGGCTCAGAGGGGCCTTGGTGCACCCAAGCAACCATCAGGCTGGTGCAGCCTCTTCTACAGTCTCTCTAGCTCCTCAGCTGACAAAGCTCTCTCATTTTTCCAGGCTCAGGGTCTTTTTAGAGCAGACCATAGCTCCTCACCTGATTGGCCAGTCAATTCCCAGGCTTTGAAGATGTCCTCTCACCCCTACAGAGTGGTCCTTACTGCAGGGAGACTACTGGGGGCCACCATTATTGTTTACCTTATTGCTGCCTGACTTTAGCAGCACGTAACATCTCCTAGAAACCCATTCATGGGCTGTCAACATTATACCCTGGCCCCATCTTCCCTGATGGGGCTAGGAAAACCATCTATTTACTTGGAGGGAGACCCACTTGGCTATTGGGGCTCCTGAAATGAAAGGCACCCTTTGCACACTTGCTAAACTGTGGGTGCACATGTGCACTTCATGTTACAGCTCCCGGCCCAAAGCACCCTTACAGGACCAGGAAGCCCCCAACAAGACTCCTGGAGGCATTTCATTAACCATATCCCAGCTCTACTGCCTGCCCTGGAGATGGCAAAGTCCTCCAGAAATGGTCACGCAGCCAAGTATATTTTTGGGAGCCATGACTCTTTTAAGGCTGAGCCATGCATGTGCAGAACCTCACAATTTGTGGCCATATTTATTAACATACCAGTCCAGCCACAGCCACCCCAGACTGGCAGAACATTCCCCCATGCCCAGAGGTACAAAGAACACCATAGACCTAGGCAGCAGATGGCATGGACCTCAGGGAAGCTCTCCACTCCCAATTCACAGTCCAGGGAACCAGAGGCAGAAACAGGACATAGCAGAGCAAAGGGTCTGTAGTCCAATACAGGTAAGTCCCAGATTGGGGCGGGGGACTTACACTACTCAGTCTTTCCTTCTCCCTCAGTGTTGGAAGCTGGCCAAAGTTACTTCACTTCACAAAGGGGGTGACACCTCCTCCTCTGGTAATGTCTGCCCTATCTTCCTTCTCCACTCCCTCTCTAATCTACAAGAGAAACTGGTCCATTCTAGACTCCTTGATTTCCTTTCATCGTCTAACTTCCTTTCACCCTTCCAGTCTGGTTTCCAAAAACACAATTCCACCATCTCCTCCCTGCTGCGTGTCACTGATTCTATCTTCTCCAGGATGCATCAGAGGCACATTACAGCTGCTGTATTCACTGATCTGTCAAAAGCCTTTGATTCCATGTCCTAGCCACTCCTCCTGGACAAGCTGAGCTCTGCTGACCTTTCGCTCCCACTATTACTTGGTTCTGCTCCTATCTAATGGGCCCACCACAATTGGTACAGCTGAGGGGGGGAGGGCGTCCTGTGACTTCCACTTCCTATCCAGGCTAGGGTTCCACAAGGTTCCATCCTGGTCCCATCCTTTTCACCATTTTCCTAAATGACCATCCCTCTGCTTGTGCCAACTCGTATATTCATATGTATGCAGATGACACATTTTCACCTCCAGTCCATCGACTGCATCTGTGGAAGATCTAATTCAGCAGGACTTCAGCAACATTCTACTCTGGTTCCAATCCAACCAACTCAAAGTCAACACCAAAAAAAAGTGCCTATGATCTATGATAGCAGTCAGACATTGGCCAGACCCCCCTCCCCGTTTTCTCGAATAGCTTCCACTGTCTCCACCTGTATAGTTCCTTGATGCACTTAAATTGTATCCTCCACTTTATTCAGGCCTATCTTCTATATTAAAGTTGCCAACTGTTGTTGATTGTACTTGATGCACAATTTATTCACTTCCTGCTTTCTAAATATTGCTTTGATTTGTTATGCTTTTCCTCCCTTTACTCCTTCCCCTCAGGACGCATCTCGAAATGAGCTGCTACTCAGCTCAATATGTTTTTTCTGGTGAAACTTTTGAAATTAATAAATAAATGTTGTTCAGTCCTTCAGAATTCTGTATGTGGCTCGATAGTAAGCTTGACTTCTAAGTCCACATCGATACCATTCGGTGCAAAACTCAGTCCCAAGCTTGGTGCCCTCTGCTGCAAAAATGACTGGTGATCACTGCACGTTTACAGGGAGATTGTTACCAAGTTGGTTCTCCTGGTTTTTGACAATGCAGATGTGGTCTATGGCAATGCCCCTTCCATTTCCCTCACTAGACTGGACATTCTCTGCAATGCCTTCTGCCACTTTGCTGAAAACTGCCCTCCTTGCACCCACCACTGTTCAATGGACTCATCCCTATCCATCTTCCCTCTGCCTTTATGTCATCTGGCTTATTGTACCTCCTTCATATCCAAATATTGGTTCGACGTCATTCCATTTAGCCTCTCCTCTTTCATCTCCCAACCCCCCCCAGCTTCATGCTCCTTCTGCTCCAGGGACCATCATACATTTGCCACTCCTCAATCCTATTCCTCTGCTGGACAATCTGCCTTCTTCTATCAACTTCCCTCATCCTGGAACCAGCTCTCTTCCTCCTCCAGCCATCCCCTTCCCCTGGTTCCTTAAGGCACCAGTTGAAACTTCTACCACTCACTGCCTGCTCCTGTCACCTGCCCTCCTGATACCTAACTGGCCTAGCCTTAACCATTATGTTAGAATCCAGTTGGGTCCCTGCACCTGCCTTGGTTTCACGTCCACACCATCTCAGTCTCTCCATTGTTTATGAGCTCAAACAGCTAACTCACCAGTTCAGTTCATTCACGGTTTCTATAATATTGTTGTTATTCACTGGGTGTTTCTGCCATTGCAGCATATTCGTAGTAGTATGTTCTGAATGAGCTATAATATACTTTATTTTCTGAACTCACAATTTTGGTTTTGTATTTATATTTATTCTATTTGTACCACCTTGTTACCAATGCTGTGTTGATGTTGTGCTACTTTGTTTTGTGCTGATGTTCCTCCCCCATTTCCCCTTCCTCAGGTCTCACCTGGAAATGTGCCTAGGTTCAGTTTGCCTCTCTTGGTTACCAACTTTCAAATAAATAAAATAAAAAAAATTAAATGTTATTAGTTATACAACGTTGCTAATACACTTACAAACACAAATAAAAACATTTTTTGTGTGTCAATAAGTCAGTCTCCAAACATAAGGAATATAAATTCCATAGTTGAAAATACAGTACATATTCTGTGGTCTAGAGAACTGAAAATACATGTTCAGTAAATAACAGCATGCAACAGTAAATAATACAGATGGTAGTCAAACCCATATTATAAAAATCTGTCTCCAATCAGCAGCCTCATTTATTCCAAACCCCTCTTTTAAGGTGCCAAACTTTTATATCCAGTCGGCTTCTCTGTCTTGGAGCCTCTGTTCTCAATTCCCTCCCCTTTTTGGCATATAAACCCTCTCAAGCCAGAAGAACCTTAAAAAAGTGATGGAATGTCCCATTGCTTTGAAGTGTTCCACTGCACTTTTCATCACATGTACTTATTGCTGATTTATGAACTGTTCTGCTCTATTTTAGGATCCTTCTGGTCTTTCCTATATATAACTTGTCACAAGGACATTTTAATAAATATGCAACATGTGCTATTGTGCATGATATATCTTGTTTGTTAGAAATCATCTCAGTTTTAAAATTATTTGATACTTCCTTTAAACATTATGGGCCCAATATTCAGACTTGCGCCTGGCAATGGCACAAGTGGTGGCGCAGTGCAACTGAGCTGCACTGGGGCAACTAAGGGATATAGTCAAAATAAATGTGCCATGGAGCATCTCTTCGGAATATAGCAAATAATGTGCATGGCGTAAATACAACCTCACCATCTGTGGAAGATCTACTTCAGCAAGACTTCAGCAACATTCTAATCTGGTTCCAATCCAACCAACTCAAAGTCAACACCAAATAAAGGTGCCTATGATCTCTGATACCAGCCAGACATTGGCCAGACTCCAACCCCCCAGACAGGACTGAATGTTAGAACTGGGAATGCTCCAGTGCAACTGTAGCTGTGCCATGCACAATATCCAGATACTCAGACTTGGATATGCAAATGGAGTCATTACGCATGATGGCACAAATGGGGCCATTTACATGTCATTATGGCCCCATTTGCATGTGTTGTGCATGGCTGACCAGTGAAATGCACCTGGCACCCTGCACAGCATGCAGTCCCTGTACCAGGGACTGCAGTAGTACCCCCTCCCGAATCCATAACCCAAGTGCAGTGTTTTATTCTAATTTACCTTCCCTGGTGGTCCAGTGGTCCCCCCCCATACCTCCAATCACCATGATACAATAATATTAAATCTAATTTCCCAGGTGGCCCAGTGGTTTCCCTCTCTGATCCCAAGCCACCGTCACCAAAATATATATATTTCAGATCCCTGGTAGTCTAATGGTACCTCCCCCCGGGTAGCCCGATCATCCATAAGGTTGATAAAACTGTTCTCTGGTGGTCCAGTGGTACTCCCCTCCCCAATCACCTATGATGATATTAAATATAATTTCCTGGTTGTCCAGTGGTTCCCTCCCTTCTCACTCACAAACTCTCGACCGCCGTAATGTGACAGTACCTCCCTGGCAGTCCAGTTGCACCTCACCACAGTGACCCCAGCCCACCCAACTTCCCCCACATAGGTGGCAGCATAGCCTATTCGCACATCATTAAATCTGTTCATAAATGACAGCTTACAATAGTTGTTGCAGCTCATTGGTCCACACTGTGACCACGGTTTTTAGTGCATACTGTAATAATTAAAACTGTGTGAATGAATGACTTATTCACAAAGTTGTGAATTATTACAGTATGCTGCATGCTCATTGGTTCACAGTGTGGACCAATGAGCTTGCAGCAACTACTGTAAGCTGTCATTCGGTGGGCAGCCATGGTGGTATGTAGGTGGGTTTGCTGCCCATCAATGACTGGGGGTGAGCTGGGTTGGCTGGGGGTCCTGTGTGGGTGGGGGGTACCACTGGTCTACCATGGAGGGTACTTGTCACATTATGACAGTGATCAGGGATTCAGGTTGGAAGGGTGGAACCACTGGACCACCAGGGAAATTATATTTAATATTATCATGGCGATTGGAGGTACAGGAGGGGAGGGGGCTACCACTGGACCACTAGGGAACAGTTTTATTAACTTTATGGATGATCAGGGCTACCTGTGAGGAGGGGGTTACCACTAGACTACCAGGGATCTGAAATATACATATTTTGGCAATTGGTGGGTCGGGATGAGGAGGAAGGAACCACTGGACCACCAAGGATAGTGCATATATGTTATTACAGGCAATTGGGGTTATGGGATGGGAAAGGAGGTACCACTAGACTACCAGGGACTATTGTGTGTGCTTGTGCATGGTGTTGGGGGAGGTTGCCACCCACGGCCGGTGGCTGCTGTGTTGCAAACTGCACTACAGTGGCTCGCTGGTGGGTGGCTAGCACTTGAGCCATTTTTTGCTGGTTCAGCTTTGAGCCCAGTTATGCAGCACATCTTTGGGTTGTGCCAGGAGATGTGCCACACATCCCGGACTGAATAGTGGGATGTGCTGCATATGCATGGGCACGCCCCCTGAAGATGTGCCATATACATTATCTCTGTGTCCTGGCATATCAGGAATTGCTTTGCACAGTTCCCACTTTTGAATATTGCCCTGAGGCATAGTTCTGGGGTGGTGCTGGCTCAACTCCTTAGAATATATAGGCCCATGTGTTGAAGCACTGAGCGCAATGCTAGAGATGTTGTGAAGTTTTAATTCGCCCATGATGTTAAGGAAAATTCACCAAATTTGCCTTAGTAGAGCAATTTGGAAATTTTTATTCATTTACTCTCTTACGAAAATAGAATATATTGCAAAAAATTTGAAAAATATGCTTTAATGTATGTCAGTACATTGAGAAATGCATTGCCCCAATGTAATATACTAAATAACATATAATGAAATATATTTTTAAATATACTGATATAATATATTTCTAACTCATAATATGCAAAAATATGTGTCACTATATTGAGAAATACACTGACTCAATGAAGTATAATATGCAGTACATTTCAGCATATACTGAAACAATATATTTCTAATCAAAAAAATTGTAAATGATGTATGCTAAATATATTGAAAGAATATATTTTATTATGAAAATGAAATATATTTCAGTATATTGGAAATTCTGTTACATATGTCAATACATTGTGTTGATTAAATGTATTAAACAATATATTTCAGAAATATATAACCATTAGTGTATTTCTGCCTCATGCATTGCTTGAAAGCATGTCAGTCTATTTAGTAAGTACATTGTCTGAAATATAGTATTAGTATATTTTAAAATATATACTGCATTCTTTGTATAGGTTAGATATATTTTAATATATGTTACATATATTTCTGTAAATGCTTAATGTGATCCCATGTGTACATTTGCATAACTAATTTGCATATTTCAAAAACATAGTTTATATGCCAAAATTATGATAATTCATAGTTTTAAATAATTTTGAATTGACATTACCTTACAGGCCGAAAGGAAATGTACAAGGTATAAAGCAAGAACATTTAGAATCTCACCCTGACCTAAAAGGGACACAAAGTGGGGTGGTATAAATACTGATCTGAGCCCTTAACCAGCATGAGTTGGTGAGGTAAGTCCTATGTGTAAGTATAAATATATGTTTGAGTTAAAGTTGTATTATAAAACAGTTATTTCCATGATTGCTAACAAGATGAACTCCAGTTCTACAGTTAAGGGCACAATAAATCGTAATTAATTCCCTTTCTGTTTGCTTAATATTAATGTCTATTACACATGTATAGTACCTATATTTGTAAATCAAAATATCATTTCAAATGTAACAATAATAGGGGAAATGTGTTGGGCTGCAGTGGAATACACTATGCACCTGTATGAGTGGAGACTGACCCACGGTATCCTCATGAGTGGTAGAGAGTAGCGGAGCCATGAGTGATGGTTCCCAAGGTCAGTCTCCATGAGTGCAGATGCATAGTGTATTACACCACAGCCTAACATGTATTCAACTTATACAATAGTGACTTATTGTTTTGGGGTGATTTTGTGATGCATATTGAGTTTTATATGAGGAGATTTGTGGTTTGGTTGGTGTTTAGGTTGTGTGTGTAGGTGTTCAGAAGTTTGTGTCGGTTTTTATAAATAAGATTGTTTTTTCAGTTTTGATTGGCTGCTTGTAATTTTGCTTACTGTTCATTGGTTGCTGTTTGTGTTGGTGTGCTGACATCATGTGTAGACTACTTGTTTATTGGTTTTTGTGGTTTAGTGGGTGGGATTTGTCCTGGTGGTGGCATACTAAAGTGAGTTCAGCAGTCACCTTGGAGGCCGTATGATTGTTTGCTTTGTCCGGTGGGTCTTTTCAGGTTCAGCAGCTATTTTGCGTTGGGAGACATGAGGATGGTTTTTGGTCATGATGTGATTTTTGTCCAGATGGTGCAGTTCCAGATGTTGTCCCATGGACTTCTCCGCTGTACAGCTTGTAGTTTAAAGGAAGTGGAACGGAGCAGTGACATCACAACTGTGTGGATAAACTGTCAAGTGTGTGGATAAATGTAATTTCTTCCATTTATCCACACAGTCATGAGGATACATGGTTTTATTCCACACTGTATCAACTTACCCGTATTGTATAAATACATTTATACAACAAATGTTTGGGAATAAATTCATGGATAAAAAGTAGTATCTGAGACAGGTCATGGAGATATCACTATGCCCATGAAGATATAATTGATATCTCCATGTTCCTATACATCATAGTGATATCTCCACACTCCTATACGTCATTGAATTGAAAGTGAAAGTCTGCCACTTTACATTGCCCCGTCTCTTCTGTTTAAAACCTATTCCCCCCCAAACCACACACACACACACACACACACACACACACACACACACACACACACACACACCCTTATTTGGTTGATCCTGCCAATTATTTTTATCTAAAAGTTTAATTTAAGCACTTATCTGGTTGATCCTGCCACTGTGATAGTCAGCCGAGCATTTAACTTTCACTTTCCCCCTTCAAAGTAGCGTGACCGAGTGGTATGAAGATCGACCCGTTAGGACAGTACAGCAGTTATTAATAAAGAGGTCTGCACCCATTTAGGTAAAAAAACTCTGCAATTCTGCATTAGTTTTTGTAAATTGCCGACTATATTCACAAGACAGAGAGAGTGCGAGTCGGCAGCGTCATAGAAGCAGGAGGAAGCGCGAGCGTGTGTTGCTATAGAAATGAACGCTTGCACTTCCTCCTGCTTCTATGACGCTGCTGACTCGCACTGTCTCTGTCTTGTGAATATAGTCAGCAATTTCACAAAAACTAATACAGAATTGCAGAGTTTTTTTACCTAAATGGGTGCAGACCTCTTTATTAATAACTGCTGTACTGTCCTAACAGGTCGATCTTCATACCACTCGGTCACGCTACTTTGAAGGTCGAAAGTGAAAGTTATATGCTGGGCTGACTATCACAGTGGCAGGATCAACCAGATAAGTGCTTATATTACATTTTTAGCTAAAAATAATGGCATAATCAACCAGATAACATTATTTGTATTTTGAAACTGGCAGAATATACCATATATATGTTTTTATTTTTGACATGTTATCCCTTGTGTTTTGGGTTGTGGGTGTGTTTTGATTTGTGTTCAGGGAAGGGTTCCATTACAATTCAGCCAATGTATTTGTATAAACAGAATATGACATGGCTGAGTGAAGATATCATATTTATCTTCACTCGAGGCCAATGACATCAAGATATCTCACTCGTGGCTTCGTCACTCGTGAGATATCATGATATCATTGGCATCTCGTGAAGATAAATATGATATCTTCAGTCAGGCCATGTCATATCCCCTATTTATACATTCATTGGCAATATACTGATAACATATATTTACTGTCCTTATTTGAATATAGTAGAAATTTAATCAGTATATTTTGCAATTGTACATAGTTTACTAAGGCGGCAATAACGTATATTTAACATAAATTGCAATATATTTGCAAACTTTTAAATATATAGAAATATACAGGCGGCAGTATAGCGCAGTGGTCTAAGGCTCTGAGCTGCAAATCTGGTGACATCCTGCAGACCAGACCTGGGTTTGAATCCCACAGCTTCCACTTGCATACTGTGTGACCCTGAGCAAGTCACTTAACCTCCTTGTGCTCCCAGGTTGCTCCTGTAAAAAAGCTTTCAGCTTAGTGTGCTATACCTGGTTAAACAACTAAATAATATTGAATTAGGAGTCATATGCTGTGTCAGAGTGGGTAGGACATTTGTTTCTCGGCTCTGAAATTAAGTATTTTTAAGCCTCATAGCCTTGGTTAAGCTCACCAACCCACTCTGTTTTCAATGTGCAACCATCCAATACTTTCATCAGCCTGCTTTGCCCTTCAATTGCAGTTCAACAGCCAGCTTTCTCTCTGTGCAAGGTATGGAGGTGGCAATGCGGCCTGTGGGGCCCAGCCATACCACACCAAACAAGCCAGAGAAGAACAAAGTGGCTAAAAAGCCTAAAACCCAGGTGGTTACCAGTGCAAAGTCACCTGCAGCTCCCACCCCACTTTCTGAGGAGAAGTTTTTGCTGGAGCTCTCCCCTCTAAAAGAAACATTGGTGGGCATCACCTCCCAACTCACCAGCTTACAGGCCATCTCCGAATCTGTCTTGAAGAATGGGTGATGTGGAGGTATGGATCAGCTCCCTGGATGACTGGTGGAACCAACAGGAGATCAGTGCTATGGCCACTCATCAGAAGCTACCCAAATTAGAGGAGAACGTCGAGGATCTTGAGGGGCACAGCACGAGCAATAACCTCCTCCTCCTTCTTCTCAGGCTTCTGTAGGGTGAAGAGGAGCAGAATCCAGTGTTGTTCATCCAGAAATTCTGTGTCAAGGTCACAGGACCTTCACTTAATGGCCCAAGCTGCATTATTGAAAGAACCCATACAGCTCTGAGGCCAATGCCACCCCCAAATGCCCCACCTCTCCCACTGATATTCAAGCTCCTGAATTACCTCGATAAGATACATATCTTGGCTAAGCTCCAGGAGACAAAGAAGCTCACATGGGAAGGGCACAAGATAAGGTTGTCTCGAGATTTGCCACATTCTGTAAGACTGAAAAGGGCTGATTTCAACCCCATCATTTCGAAGCTCATTGCAGCTGGCTTCTGTTTCAAAATGCTCTACCCAGCCAAACTACAAATCATGCACCAAGGGTCCCTCAAATCCTTTAAAACTGCAGAGCAAGCCAAAAATAAACTTCCAGCCTTGTTCCCAGACTTGTTTCAGGCCCCTAAGTGAATCTCCACTTGGTAGAAGGTAGAGGGATTTTCCGCTATCACTAGTGGATGTCACTGCAAAGCTTGGATAAAGCATACATTTTTCTGAACTGGCTGGTCTTCAGATCTCTGCTTCCTTTTTCTCTCACCTGGCAGAAACCACAAATCCCTAAGGACTTGTTCATTACCTTGAACTCCGGTCTTCAGTCCAGATCTACCAGAATGTGCCAGCGAGAGACTCTACTCTGGGGCCCCACTTCTGGAATTGCTTCTCCGACATTGCAGATGTACCTTTCCACAGCTACTTGTAGCGGACAGTCCTGTTCATGGGGAACCTGGTCTGCAGCTTCTCTGTCACAGTGCACCTGGGAGCCCTGCAGAGGACGTAAGGTAGGACTTCTGGTTTCTGACTTATTTAGAGCTTGGTTCTCAGAGTGGGTGGGCCCTCTTTCACCTCCTGATGTGGCACACCTGAGTGCATGACTCCAAGAAATACACCCCTGTTGTGTCCCTCAGGAGTTCAGGGAGGGATATACCACCCTTTGATCAATGTTTAACAAACCCTAGGTGGAAGGCTCAGAGGAAAGGTAGGGGTCTCATGGCCAGTCTTATGATCTAGCAGTCGATTATGTTAATAGTCACCCCCCCAGCAACCATAGGTGTCCTGGTGTAGTGCAATTGATCTTGAGAGTGGGGCTGTGGATACTCCCCCTTCCCTTCCCATGAGTTCTATACTCCTTAAAGTTTAATATGACCAGAGGTCTTGGGCTATGGCCTGGGGGGCAGTTTGCCTCGTGCAAACGGTACTATCCTTACTTTTGCTACATCAGCCCCAAACTTGCTCACCATAATTTGCTGCTTACAGAGGGGTCAGCAGGGTGGCTAAGTCACTGCAGCCATGCAGGATCTGAGATTGGCTGCATCCTCTTGGGGGGGCTGTGCTGTTTTGGCATGCCTTATTTGGGGGGGCTGGCCCTGCTCAGAGGCACTTGGTCTTCAGTGGTCAACTCACAGAGGTCCAGCATGCTTGCTCTAATATGTGCTCCAGGTGCTCTGACAGCAATGTGGCTTCCAGTCCTCACCCCCAGGGCAGGCTAACAGGTTGGCTGCTGCAGTTCTTGTCAGAGTGTAACCTCATTATCACATTTGGAAATGGAGTCCTCTCATGTGGTCAATGCTAAACAGGAATCTGTGGTGGAGATGGGCCAGCTGGGACATTTCTGATTTGATTGCAACCATTTTGCTCATTATCATTTAGGCTTAAACCTAAAGTTATATTTTGTGTTTTTGGGGGAGCCGGGGAGGGAAGGGAGCCTGCTCTGAGGGGGTAGGATATCACATATGTGAACACAGATGTAGTGCAGCTGTTTGGGCCAGAGTCTTGAAGCTTGTACATAGTTTGGAAGGTTGAGAGGGGATTTCAGAGAATGATAATGGGTCACAAGCATGTCTTACACCTCACATATCATATGGTCATATTCAGGGTGGTGGGAGGAGGGAGTAGGGGTTGTTCACTTTTCATGCTACTGTCTCATCCACTTTCAAGGGCATTGTTGTTTGAGGGGCATAATGGGGGATGCGGGGTGTTGGGCAGGATGATGGGATGGAGCATATAGAAGTGTAATTTTTCAATGAATGGAGGTCTGGACAACCGATTTTTGCATAGGTCAACATGGGGACAATATAAAAATTTCTGTCTTGGAATGTAAAGGGGGCAAACGTTAAATGCAAACATTACATAATACTCCACTATCTTGAAAACTATCACCCTGATATGGTTTTTCTGCAAGAATTGCCACCTCAAGCAGGAAGACATTCTGCTTTTCTGCACAGAATGGGTTGGTCAAGCCCACGGGGCAGGATCCAGCAGTAAAAGGAATGAGGTGAGCATCTTAATTAATAGGGGTACTCCCTTTCAGTTGATAGATGCATTCAGAGATCCAGATGGCCGGTTTCTCCTACTACAGGGGCATCTTGGGTTTACAGAGGTACTACTAGGTGGCATCTATGGTCCTAATGTGGACTCTCCTAGCTTCTTCTCAAAACTTCTATTTCATATCTCTGCAAACCCAAGCTCCCCAATAATTTTAGGTGGAGACTGGAATCTGGTATATCACAATGATTGTGATAGGTCAGGAGGGCACTGGAAGGGTATCTCTCCAGTTCAAAGGGGACTCAGGAAACTGATTGATACTTTGGGCCTGGGGGACCCTTGGTGAATTCTTCATCCAATAGACAAACAATACACTTTCCACTCCCTTCCCCTTAATGCCTTCTCCAGTATTAACTACTCCTTGACATCTACATCTAATTTCCCGGGGTTAGTGACCTATGACATCTGCCCTACAGTACTCTCTGATCATTCCCCATATACATGGAACACACCCTGGGGTGATGGATGATCGGGACAGATCTTGGCATTTTAACTTGGGGATTTTATGTGACAGGCCAGCAGTACAGTCCCTTACAGTTTTCATCCAGAACTTCTTTAAGGACAACATGGGATCAATAGCTTCTCTCAACATGTTGTGAGGTGCGGTGAAGTGTGCAATCAGGGGTGAATGCATAAGATTAGCCGCTAAAGCTAAAAAACTAAGGGAAGATGCAAACAAGCAACTACTCCACCAGATCAGGGCATTGGAACAAGAACTCTCCTCTTCATCCAATGTGAACAGCTGGACCAAGCAAAACACCCTTAAAGCTCAATACTTTGACCTGCTGGCTGAAAAGGTTGACCTAGCCCTGCATAGGGTCACATTTTGTTATCTGGAATTGGGGGAGAAAGCAGGGAAACTGCTGGCCCTAGGACTCAGACAGCTTGAGGCTCAGAGCATGATCCAGGGCCTACAGTCTGTGTCACCTGGACCTGTTGGACCTACTCTTACCAAGCTTAGAGAGATAGCGGAAATCTTTAAACAGTACTATGAAAATCTTTACGCACCCGAGAAAGATCATCCATTTTATGCTACTCTTATGGATCAGTTTCTGGATTCAGTGTCCCTACCCACCCTCTCCCAGGCACAGCAAGCATTCTTAAAGGCCACGATCTCAGTTTCTGAGGTCAAGCAGGCGATAGGACAATTGCCTAAAGGCAAAGCTCCGGACCCGGATGGTTTCAATGTTTCCTTCTATGCAGCCTTCTTTGATGACTTAGCCCCTTTTCTCTCGCAGCTTTTCAACTCATTACAATCTTCTGGCCTCTCCGACTTCTCATTAACTCAAGCTTGGATCTCAGTACATCCGAAACCAGGCAAATCTCCCCTTTTACCCGGTAATTATTGTCCCATATCTTTACTAAACTCAGGTATAAAAATCATGGCAAAAATCTTGGCAAACCAGCTGCACCAGGTTTGGCAGGGTCTACTAAGCCACTCGCAGGTGGGTTTTGTAGTGGGTAGGGTCTCCTCAGACCACACGTGCAAAATACTTCACCTTAAAGCTTTGGTAGGTGACAAACCCTCTCCCTCGGTTTTTGTATCCCTGGATGCTGAGAAGACATTCGATCGAGGTTCTTGGCCTTTTCTATTCGATGTCCTAGGATGGTTTTATTTCCCCTCTTCTTTCTTTGATTGGCTCTGGGTGTTGTACTTGAACCCTACAGCCAGAGTCCATTGCAATGGGATTCTCTGTAACCTACTTCCTCTCACCAGGGGCACCAGACAGGGCAGCCCCCTCTCCCCCCTTCTTTTTAACCTTTACTTGGAACCCCTCATCCGTTCCTTACTATTACATAAGGAAGTCCAGGGTATTCGCGTGGGACAGCTTTCCTTTTCCTTATCTGCATACACCGATGATCTCCTACTGCATCTCGAGTACCCCCCTTCCATACCCACAGCACTTAATATTATACATTGTTTTTTTCAGACCTCGAGATACAAATGTAAGCTAGGAAAATCCTGCGTTATGTCCCTTAATCACCTTGTCCAGAAATATTGGATTACAGACCTGGGTCTGGACTGGGAGCCCACAGCTCTTACATACATTGGAATCAAACTACTGTACCTCGGACCTTGTTGCACATGGTTAAACTCAACCTCTCTCCAATTTGCCAAACTATTAAAGCAGAACTACAAAGATGGAGACATCTTCTGCTCTCCCTCTGGGGTCACATAAATGTGCTCAAAATAAATGTTCTACCACATTTATTATACCCACTTAGAATGATATGCCTTACCTCACTAAGCGGTGGTTCTCTAGACGGCAATCTCTTCGATCTGAATTTTTATGGCAAGGGAAAGCTGTACAAAGGGCATACTCTAAACTAACATATCCAAAAGAAGTGGGAGGTCTACGTCTTCCTAACCTCTTTTTATACTACTGTGCAATCTACTGCTGTAAGATCTGCATATGGAGCTCATACCAAATCAGTGACACCGTACATGATTACTTTCCCCAAGGCATTGACCTTCAATCTCTTCTTCATACTAAACCAGCAGAGCTTCCCTCTTCCTTGAGGCCTCCCCCTTGTGGTGATCTGTAAAGGCACTGTGCCAAGTCTGCTGTCTCTTACCCTTATCCCTACATAAAGACCTGGACCAGACACTTCTGGGCAATCCCCACTTCAAAATCGCAGGCCACATTTTCCTGACAGCCTTCAGTCCCAGTCCATGGGGGGGGGGTACCTGTCTCTGCACTTCTATCAAGGGGCAACATTTGTTCAGCTCTTGAGCTTCAGTTGAGATTCTCTCCCCCCCCCCACATGCCTTCAAACACTTTCAGCTGAGAGGGGTACATGTAGCCTTTTAGGGCTCACCTCCTTGGCAACATCCTGTAAACCCTCTGAAACAATCACTCTTGGATGCTGCCATGCAGCCTCACACAGTTTCCCTTTTCTACAAAATCCTGCAGGCATAGCACCCTCATTTACCCAGAGGAATCTGTTTTTATTGGCAGCAGGAACTTAACCTATCTGTTGAAGACAAAGAGTGGAAAAGAGTCTGGCAGAGATTATATAAATACATCAAGCAAGATCGACTGAGGCACCTTCAGTTTCATATCTTGCATAACATGTTATTCTCCTGCCTGTCTTTATCGGATGGGGAGATTAGACTCACCTCTTTGCACTGTCTGTGGGAAAGTGGTTGGGATGACCAAGCACTTTTTCTGCGAATGTGACTGGGCTTTCTCCTTTTGGCAGAGAATCAGAACATCTCTCGATCCCATGCTTGGGTTAGAGCCCTATTTCACCCCACAAATTTGCCTTGTAGGGATCTTTCCAAATGATACGCTGGGAGTCCATAAAGCTCATATGACTCTCATTTCTGCAGTAGTGAAACTGGTTATCACCAACTACTGGATGGATCACGATAGTCTACCTCTTCAAGAATAGCACTGAGACCTACTCCAGGTTTTGGAGCTAGGGAAACATATAGTCCAGTGGAATAACTGAGGTTCAGCCTGCAGAGCTCGATGGGGTTAACTACTAGCACTGATACCTATCACGCATAATCACATAATGGTCTGGTAGCTTCTGGCAGGCTGGGGAGCTCCTAACTCTCCAGGAAGGAGGCCTCACCTACCTGCTTAACATAGCCCCACAGCAGATGAGCTTGCCCCAACCTTTATTCACGTAGTAGCACGTTTAACACCCACCAGCATTCCCATTTGATTATTCAATATATGCTCCAGGGCAGGAGGGTTGGGGGGGGGATTGGGGGAGTGGGGAGTTGCCATACTTGTTAGATAGGTGTCATCTATTATCACTGGGCCCTACAATGTCATAACTGTGTTTTTTAGATTTCTAAAGGCCCTTCAGCTCTTTTCATAAATAACTCCCTAGCCTTCTGCTACCATTGTTGCATGTTTTCTCATTTACCTTCCAACATGCCAGGGAGTATCTACCAATGTATACAATGGTATTTGTTTTCATTTTATTTAGTTTTTGTCCATGCTGTAAAAATGGAAAATCTATAAAGTATATTAAATAAAAAAAAAAAGAAATAAACTGAATTTCCAATACATTACAATATATTATAAAACAAGTAGATTGGAATATACTTACATATATGTAAATATATTGTTAATAATGTATTTTAAAATATATTTCACTTTTATAAATGCTTGGAAATTCACCTTTTGCAACTTTGAATGGCAACTTCACCTGCAACTTCATCATTGTGGTGCATTTGATGAATCAAAGCTTTTGGTAAACAAGTGCCTGCCGTTCACATGGAAACAGCTTCTACAGGGTCACATGCTGCTTCTGTATGTACAGTCTGAGCCTTAGTTTTGTTTTGCAATCTGAGTGAGCTGGTGGAAGAGGTCAGATCTGCTGCTTTCAAAGGCTCTATGAAATTAGCTAAAAGCAAATTTTACCTTTTTTTTTTTTTTTGCTTTTTTTTGTCATCATCTCTTTACCTAGCAGTTTGTGAGGATTTATTTAGTTGTTCTTTATTTTTTTACTTTAGTTTTTGTTGACCGGTAATTGCACTAGACAAATCCTGCCTATTTTCAGGCATGACCCGGGGGAGTGGGATACTGATGAATGCCAACTGACATTGAACCAGATTAAGCTGTTGGTGGTATTTTAAGTGAATGAGGGAACTCTGACCAGGACACCAGGGAAATTCCCCTACTCTTTTCGATAAGTGCCATGCAGTCTTTAACATCCACCTGAACTACCACCAATCCAGGCAGATGGGACCTTGGTTTAACACCTCATCTGAAAGACGGCACCTCAGAAGTGCAGCACCCCTCTCATGCTGCACTACAGTGTCAGTACTGGGATATTAACCCAAGTGCTAGATGTGGGAACTGAACCCACAGCTCTCTGATCTCCTGACCTCAGAGGCGAGTGTGTTACCTACTGAGCCACTGACATTGCCTTGTTGCCTAGGTGTATCTTTCTTTATATTCCCCACTTTCATTTGTTCTATTTTTATTCCTTTTGTTCTGTTTTTTTTACTCTCTCTTTTTTTTCTACTTAAAATGAGAAGGGACTGGTGAGGAAGACACTGAGAGGAGTGGGTCCCCCAGTAAGCATAGGGAGACAGAGTCCATGGATGGGACACACCATTGCATCCATCTGAAGGAGCAAGGTTTTGGACCAGGAAAACTGAGAGGTGGAACCAACCCACCCCCAAGATCACAGCAGCAGCATGCAAAGGTGCAACCACCACTACTAGTTAACCCTGCTCTGGTACATTCTGTACCTGCTGCAGCACCTGCCACTATGCCCCCCGTGGTTGTGCTGTTAATGGAGCCCATGAGATGGAAGAGTCCTGCCCTGGAACTTCTGGTTCCTCCACTCAGCAGCAGCAAAAGTTCCTTCCTTGGGACGTTTTGTAATAGATCCCACTGATAACAGTGTGGTGACATGCACATTGTGTGATATCACTGTTCAACATGGGAAATGGGACATCCATTTGGACACATGTGGCGAGCACACTCACCTTAAGGTGAGGCACTACCAGGAGTGGGAGGAGCATTGGGGAAGAAAGGATGAACCAACTGAGCAGGATGGAGGGGGTGGCACCTCTAGTGCTCCTGCCATGCCACATGGTGGTCAGAAGAAAAAGAGGTGTTGTGGTGAGTCATCACGTGGTGGATGGGTCCTGGAGAGGGACACAGAGGAGCTGTTGGAAGAGTAGGAGAGGGAGCTTCAGGCAGTCTCGTGTGCTGTGAGGGTTATGTAAGAGATAGGGCTCAAATCCTCCTACTTCATCCTTATATATAGAAGTGGTGCAGCAGCATTTGGAGATAGGGGAGCTATCCCAGAAGTTGTTGCCATCAAATATAGTATTGAGGTGTTGCTCCAAAACCAAGGAAGCATTCTAAAGATCTTCCAGAACTTTGTGGTGGCATTGCACCCTCTTTTCCCAGGCTATAACCTGAATTGATGTATTTATTTATTTATTAAAGTCTAGAAATTACAACCCTTTGAGTTAGGGACTCATTTACAAAGGCTCCACATCATACAAGGAAACAAAGTTAAATACAGGAGATAATGGGAACAAATACAGGGAAAAAAATATGAGGCATATTTCATAACAAACGCTTAGAGCAACACCACAGGTAATCTATCAATGTTTATATTCATATATTCCAGCTAGGTTATCTGTCTTAGTCTTATTCTTTATTCTGACCTTTACCTGTTGTAAAAAAAATTAAAATTAAAAAGTAAAAAAATAAAAAAAATACAAAAACAATAGTACATCTTAATTTCTCTTTGTCCTAATTTCTGATCCTGCTTTATTGTTGCTATCTAAAATCTGCTGTCAGCTTACCTTCTCCTGCTTAACAAAAGAAAAAACTTCTGATTTCCTTTCTATAGTGTTCTTTTTCTTGAGCAAGTGCACACTCCTTATCCTATCACAGTCTTCATCTCTCAGATTTTTTCTGAACTACCAGAATAAATGTATCAGGCTGCTGCATGCTCCTACAAGGTGGGGGGCTATGATTTAGCCCCCTTGCCACAAATCTTGTAACACACTTTAGGGGTAATCATGAGAAAGGCACAATATACATAAGTTCTGTGCTCACAGATTTTTTTCTCAACTACCAGAATGAATATATTGGGTGGCTGCTACAAGACGAGATGCTATGATTCAGCCTCACTGCCACAGTTCTTGTAATGCATTTTAGTGGAATTCTGAGAAAAGCACAAAATACGTACATTCTGTGCCCTCAGAATTTTTCACAACTACCAGAATAAATATATTGGGCTGCTGCATGCTGCTACGAGGTGGTGTGCTATGGTTCAGTCACCCCACCACAGTTCTTGTATTGCACTTTAGAAGAAATTGTGGGAAAAGTACAACATACATAAATTCTGTGCTACTACATTTTTTCTTAACTATTTTTGCACCTTAAATAACTATATTGGGATGCTGCAAGCTGCTACAAGGTGGTGCATTATGATTCAGTCTCCCCCACCACAATTTTGTAATACACTTTAGTTTATGAATGTTAGTACCCCAAAATTCTCAGTCTCAAAAATTCTTCTTTCTGGGAATTTTCACATGAGGTAACAAAATAAGATGGGCTCCCAGAATTAATGTGCTACTTATGCACTGTGCAAGTCTAATACCACAGCACCTGTCCTGGGGAATATAATGACCAGCAATTATGCATGTGTTTGCATGAAATGTTAATGCCTCTTTTTGGGGCCAATCTGGATCATGATCTTAGGTTAGTATTTATTTTTAACTTTTTACTTTTTAGCCAGTGAGGTGGAACACTGTATTTTTAACTTTTGTTCCTCTTTCTCTGTTTACAAGTATTCATCACTAAGATGAGTAAATGCGATTGCTGCATGGGTCTGGCCAAGATCTTGTCATTTAATTCAGAAGTTGTTTCTTACCATGGAAGGAAAGTGTTCTTTTTTCCCCGTTTTGTTTTTAAATTCTTTAATGTGATCTGTATATCACTCTCTGTTTTCTCTTGTTTCAGGTGTTTGTCAGCTATGTGACAGTGCAGAGTGAGGCAGCAGCATCAGGTGGGTGGCTGCGATTTATGCTGGATACAGAGCACGTGGTGGAGAAGCTTGAGGAGTTCCGAGCATGAATCAGCAGGACTGACCACATCAATGATCTGGGGGAGAAGATGGCAGTGGCTTGCTTGCTGTAGGAGGAGCCGTCCATCATGATGAGAGTATATAAAGAGACCTGCTGTGAATACAAGATAGAAATTATTTACTCTTGTGCATTTCCTACTATGTCAAAGTACACCTGTGAAAGTTAACCAAAAATAAAAAAAAATTAAAAGGAAAAAATAATTTTTTGAAAGGATACCTACTACCACATTGGTGATGGCCATGTCTTGAAATGCTATGAAGGTGTCGCTGGCAGAGGATGTGGAGGAGGAGAAATCATGCTTCATGGATGGGAAGACAGCAAGACAGAAGGAGACGTGTGAAGACAAGAGAAAGTTATGCAGACCTTACTAAACTGGCCACTGTGGGTGACTGACCACACAGATGGTATATACATTGTCCACTCCAAGGTCTTACTATAGCTGTCAGTGGTCAGCTGTGAAGAAATAAAAAGTCATTTAGGCTGACTCGGCCACTGTTGTGGTGATACAGTATATCCTCTGTCCAAACCAACACTTCCTATACCTATCACCTCTGAAGAAAAAAATAATTTAGACTAACTTGGCTACCATTGTGACCACACAATGTATCCATTGTCCAGTCTCTGTCTTACTATACCTGTAACTTGTGAAGAAAAAAGTCATTTGGCCTGACTTGGCTTCTGTTGTGACTGCACAGTATATATGTTGCCCAATCCCACTCTTTCTATATCTGTCACCTGTGAAGAAGAAAAGTCAGATCATTTGCCTTGACTTGGCATGGCCACTGTGTAAATGTTTACCTGTGAAAGGCAAAATGAACTTTAAAACTTAAAAAAAATTAAAAAATAATGTCATGATACCATCAGATTAGTAATGGCCATGCCGTGTACTAGCACAATGCTACCACTGAGAGGGGTGATGGAGGAAGAAGCAGCTTTAGTCTGTAGCTTGTGGAGGGCTGCCTGAAGTGAGAGGGAGACAAAAAGAAAGAAAGAAAGAAAGAAAGAAAGAAAGAAAGAAAGAAAGAAAGAAAGAAAGAAAGAAAGAAAGAAAGAAAGAAAGAAAAACACAGTTTGATGTCTTGTAAGCAAGGTAGAAGCCGCTCCTGTGTGATGACAGACTCACCACCAATAGTGAGGATAAGTAATGTGAAAAATAATTAAAGTAACTTACAATCACACAGACAGAGTTGTCCATTGCTGGGCTTCAAGTCTTGCAGCCTTAATGGTCTGCCTGGTTGGAGGGTCAGCTTGAGGTCTGGCTGGTGGGCTGGCTGGGGGGATCTCTGCCTAGCAACAGCATTTATGCTGGCTTAACAGTCTGTGTTTCTCAGTCTGGATGAATGAGGTGGTTACGCCATTGACCCGTGTTGTTAGTTGATGTGAAAGATACAAGCAGGCTAAATGAGGAGAAGGAGGTGGTGTCTTGATTGCTAATGGATGTATGGTCTGCATAACTATCAACAACAGTATTTACACTAGCTTAAGATCCTTGTTTTTCAGTCTTGAATGAGTGCATGTGGTGGAGGCAGTGGTGGGCCATGTTGTATGTGGATGTGGAGTACACAAGCAGGCCACATTTATTTATTTAAATGTTTTATCAGGAAGCTATACTGAACAGGACTGCTCATTTCTAGATATGTCCTGGGGGAAGGGGAAAGGAACTGTACAGTTCATATGCAATAACATAGATACAGCTGTAGCACTGTAATTCTGCACAGAACACATAAAACTTGTATTTAGAGAAAGCACACAAAACATTTAAATAGCAATAGCCATTGGATACAGATACAACATTGTAATTTGTGATTATAGATATCATCCAACAAAGCATTTATGGTAGTAGCTGGGGAAATTAATGCTGAGCAATTGCAATAGGAGGTTCCAGGAAACAACAGAGCATAGAAATAGAGCTGGAAATGGAGTAAAGAGAGCAGACTTAGGTTTATCCGAAGGTATGGAGAGAAATGAAGGGTGCCAGCCTGAGAGTAGGAGGACTGGACCTTGAACCTGAAGGGAATGAGATTAAAGGCAGGCAACAGAAGGTTGAAGAACATGGCTGAATCACTGTGAGGTGAGAATTGGACTAAGAGTGTAGCTGAAGGTATGAAGAGATCCAATAGGTTTGCATGAGAGGTGGCTAGGACCTGGATGTAGAAGTAAATAAGGAGGAGGTGATGCCTTGACTGCTGGTGTATGCATGGTCTGCATGACTGTCAAAAACATTATTTATACTGGCTTAAGAGTCCTTGTTTTTCTGTCTTGAGTGAGTGCTTGCAGTGGTGGGCCATGACATTGGTGGCGTGGAAGACACGAGCAGGATAGAGGAAGAGGTGTTGTCTTGACTGCTGGTGGATGCATGGTCTACATGGCTATCAGTGGCATTTATGCTGCCTAAAGAATTAACAGTCCATGTTTTTCACTCTGGATACATGCGACTGAGGTAGCGGTGGCCAATGTTATTGGAGGCAAACTTGGCATCTCATGATGTGGTGTTCAAAGACTTTCAACTTTGTTTGTGAACATGACATACAGTAGGAGAGGGCACATGGAGATAATCAGATGGAGATATACAACAGCAGCACAACTTGGGGAAAATGTAATCAAAGGAAAACAAAGCTGAATCATAAAGAAAATGATTCAACTCATAAGGAGGAAAGGATGAATCTAACACGTATGTGTTTATGCTTCAGTCATCCTCATCAAGGAAGCAGCCCTCACAGTCTTCCAGACTGGAGTTATCCCAACATGGGCATTCTTTCTCCATTACTGTTTTATCTACCTCACTGGAAGGCAGTTTGCCAATATCGATAACACCAGACTGTTAAGATTCTTCTTTTTTTTAAATTAAGTCAACTTTATTGATTTCCAAGTTGTGTACAAAACCGCAAATACAGTCAATGACAAAACACCAACAATCACAAAAAACACTCCTCCCCCACCCCAACCTCCCAGCATCCCCCCCCCCCGGCATCAGAGAGTAAACTCCTTTGTGATGTGTGCCATACCATTTACACTGGATTGCCTGGGGCAGTTTGCAATGAGTAGAGGCTTTGTAGCTTGTCCTAGTTGCTGTTGAATCTTGTGAGGCAATTATGCAGGCTTGCAATTATTTGTTAAGTATGAAGGCTGAATAGCAGCTCTTGTAACCATTCAACATAGGAAATATTCCTTGCATCTTGCCAGTGGCACAGCACTAATTTCTTAACTGATAAGGCAATTAAAGCCATGTGGTATCCACACTCATGGACCACTACCCCTGTATAATCTCCCACCAGGCAGACTTCCAGTGTAAAGAGCCCATCTATACCCAGCAGTGGGTCCACCCTTTGTCTAATGAGTGCCCATAGGGTAGCTCTCTGAGGGCATTCCCAGAAAATATGAAAGAAGGAACCCTTTACTTGTTGGCACCTCACACATAGGAAAGATGGAACTCTACCAGTTTTGAAAAGTTTAACCAGGGTAGGGTAGGGTACATATTATTAAGAAACTGAAACTGCATAATCCTCAGTCGATCTTGTGTGACATATGTGTGCAATTTTTCCAGATCTTGCCTAATCAAACTCCTCATGTGAAAAGTACCCTGAGACACCATCGATAGAAGGGAATGCTCTATCATATAGGCTAACATATATCTTAGACACCGCATGGGGCAAAATGGCTAGTTTAATAAGCGGTTGCAAAAATTCACCAACCCCTTTAGCCTCAAATGGAGTCTCTAAATTATGCAACAGCATATGACAGAATTGAAAGACCTTAAAAATTAAGGCATTACCCAGTCTATACTTCTGCATAATCTCCTCTGACGTGAGACAGACCCCATCGTGTAACAGGTCTCCCACTACTGCCAAGGTAAGATGTGGAATCCAAGAGACAGGAATGTGCTTACCACATATTTTAAAATTAGGATTACCTAAAAGTGGCTGAGTGAGGTCCTGTGTATGGTTATACAGCATATGCCACTTGTAACGGACTGATTTGACAACCGTCAATCTGTCCATTAAATGCGGCGTCCGTTACATCAAAATCGGTACTGCAGGAATTAAAGGTCCACTTTAACAGTCATGTTTAACATAGCTGGAATAGCGAATGGCTTTTGGCATGAGCTAAATGTCCGTTAGAAGCAGAAGTCCGCTACATCAGGAGCCGATATAAATGGCATATACTGTACCTTAGAAAAGAACATAACTGGAAGTCGATCCTAACCAATACCCCAATCAAGGAATTACATAGATCTGGAGGTAGATCCCTTGGCTTAATATGCAGGAGAGTGCTTGGGAATACTCCAGTGGAAGAGATTAGCTCCCTTTCTAACGTGAGCCAACTAGGCATGTATGAGAGTGCACACTCAAATTTTCT
The DNA here is from genome assembly GCA_016271365.2 of Neoceratodus forsteri. Taxonomy (NCBI): domain Eukaryota; kingdom Metazoa; phylum Chordata; order Ceratodontiformes; family Ceratodontidae; genus Neoceratodus; species Neoceratodus forsteri. The sequence goes on along the minus strand of CM057459.1, from coordinate 695,006,880 downwards.
GCCATGGTAAGCCAACATAGATACTTACTGGCTTGGTTGGCCCAGTAGTAGAACCCAAAATGCAGGAGCCTTAGACCACCCTGGACTTTGGGTGTTGCCATTTTATGGTACACCCTTCTCTGCAGTTTGCCCAGTTAAATAAAGTCAGTGATGACAGTGTGGACCTTCCTGAACCAGTTAAGGGGCAACCACAAATTCAACATGTTAAGTGGGTAAAAGAGTCTCGGGAGAATATTAATTTTCACTACACTAAGGCGAACCCAACGAGACAGAGGCAGGGCTTTCCATCATGCTAAATCTTGTTGTACTACCTGTAGCAGTGAGACTAGATTAAGTTGTCTTAATCGCAAATCACCCCTGGCCAGGTTTACACCTAAATACTTTTAGGAGACCAATTTAAGCCAGATTCAAGTATCTCACTTCTAAGCATTTTGGAATTTAAAGGAAAACTGAGGTTATGTCTAAATTTACCTTATAATTGGAGAGCAGACTGTATTCTCTGATTGTCTCTAATGCAGTCGGGATAGAGGACCATGGGTGTGAGAGGTGCAAGAGTATATCATCAGCATACTCTGATAATTTCAGCTCATGGGCCCCCAACCTGATGTCCTGGATCGCTGGATTCCCTTTAAGTTTAACCAGTAAAGATTCAAGATAAAGGTTAAACAACAGCGGTGATAAGGGGCAACCTTGCCTAGTGCCTGAATATAGGGGAAACATGGGGGAGAAGACAACTTTACAATATATTCATGCACTAAGATGCAGATATAGGGCATGAATACATTTGACAAATTGTGGGGGAAACCCAAACCAATGTAAAGATCAAAACAAAAATTGCAAGACCACCCAGTCAAAGGCTTTCTCTGCATCCAAGGACACAAGCACTGCAGAGTAGTCAGAGTCCCTGGATGCATAGAAAATGTGAGCCAGCTTCTGTAGATGGCCCGAGGAAGATCAACCCGCCATTAAACCAACCTGATCTGGGCTTATTAGAGATAGTAGCAGTCAGCTGAGTCTATCCGCTAAGAGTTTGGCTAATAATTTGATATCATAGCTCAAAAGCGATATCGGACGGTAGCTTGTAAATTTTTCAGCCTGCTTCCCAGGTTTGTGAAGTACTACCATCAGAGTTTCAAATAAGCTCTTATCCAGAGGTTTCAAGGATAGGACACACTGAAAAGGTTTATGCAACCAGGGATCCAACTTGCCAGTGAACCCTTTGTAAAAATTAGGTGAAAACCCATACGGTCTAGGAGATTTTTCCAAGGGCAGGGCCCTAATTGCTCTCAGAACATTGGCCTCAGTGAACAGTGCTACTAGCATATGTTTTTGGGCATCAGTTAAGGTGGGAAGCAGTATGGCCGAGAAGTAGTTGTCTACTGTCTGAACATTGAGAAGGGCCAACATGGGGCTATAAAGGTCTCAGTAGTATCATTCAAATTCCAACACTATGTTCTTGGGGTAATTTTGAGTGATCTATCTCTTGAGGAATGGATAGCATTTATGATCCGTGAGGTCTCTTGTTTTTTAACCCGGATGGCCAGTAGCCCACCTGCCTTTTCGCCCTGATCAATGTAAGTTGCATGGGTTCTCAGGATAGCGGATTCTGCCTTCTCATGCAGAAGTTCACTATATTGGTCCCTGAGTCCAATAAGTATCTGCTGGGCTTCCTTTCTAGCTTTAGGTTGTAACTGGGTAATAAAATTACCATTTTCCGGTTCTGGTTGGAACTGCACAAAAGTGAAGAAACGAGAGGCAAGTGGTGTCCAGCACATAAAGTGATTTATTTCTGGTATATAAAGCAGGCTTACAACCAAATCACAGTGATAAACACCGGGGAGAACACCTCCAATCTTTCTTACCTATAGGCATCAACAAGTCTCTTCTTCTTCTCAGAGAAAAAGGTACAATGCAAAAGGTCTTATACCCCTGATAATAACCATTGCAACTACTAAAAAGATATATAAAAGTCTCATCATTAGATAGTGGCAAATAATCTGACTTCTTACTAGCCTGGGAAAGCATGCTGAGCAAGCAGAAAGATAAGCTAACTAAACAAAGGACCTGTTTTCAAGAAGGTCACTTGTGGTTACATACATAATTGTATAGGTAATTGCTGTTCTGCACTAGAATTGAAGATGGCAATATTGTCTAACTAATGATTATACAATGGTATAAACAGAGGTGGCTCACAAGTGGTACACTTAAAATGATGGCAAACGTATTATAATTCTCAGTAGAACTCAGATCCTGACATCTATGCTTATACGATAAGTGCCTGTGCCCTAGGTATTATTGTCTGAGAGGTAGGAAGCCAATCAGGGGTGCTGGTCCATGGATAACATCCCCCCCTTGTTGCCTCAGAAGGGGTAACAATCCCAAGCAAGTTTGTAGGGATGGAGCTCAAAAGCCATTTACAGGCCTGACGCATGAGCCTTGTAAGGGAATTTGAGTTGTTCTCAATGCTGTTTTAGGGTACATTGCAGGCAGCATAGAGTGAATATGAGAAAAACAATCAAGAATGCTTGAATAATAAAAATTTTGAAGCTAAGTTCTACCCAATAATTGCCAACGGCAAGACTTAAATCACAATCATGAATCAAATCATTAAGTATATTATTAGCTTTAGATATATTATTGCTAATGTATATCAAATGAGCATCTTTTCTAGCTAAAAGAGATTGTAAGGAGAGAGTCAAGGGATCAATGTGGATGTTAAAAATAAGCAAATATTGAGACAGGGCAAGCAAGTATTGGGGGTCAGTATCGATAACACCTGGTTCAGGGAGAGGAACAGGCATGTTCACAGTGTGACCAATGACAGTTTTCTGCTGTGGAGTAAAACAAAAGTTAGGTTTATCGATATTGCAAGTACGAGTTCCATATGCAAAGGATAGATAATTAGTGACTATACAGAATTGTCTCTCAGAGGTATAGGTGACTCTGAGTGTTGGTAAGCACCAGTGATGCAAGCATACAGGGCAGGAGAAGGTCTGATTTGTCAGCCGTGTGGTGAAGCAATGTATCTCTTCAAGGTAGCTCCTGGATGGTGCTGTTTTGGCATCAAATGCTGAAGATACAGAAGGAAGGACATCATCTGGATAAACATCAGTAAGATTGGTTGGCAAGTTTTCACCCAGTGGCAAGCCCAGTCAAGATGTTCTGGAGAGTAGCCGCAAACTGGATTCACAATGTCAAAAACGTCACAGTGGCACAAGAATTAGAATCCTTTCTTGGCACACCAGTTAGTGTGAGGAGCCACCCAAGCTTGGAGAATGGGGTGGTAAACCAGCATAGAAAGAAGTTCAGTTCATTCATGGAAAATGGCATTTTCAAGATTTCCAATGGAGTGGATATTTACAAGCTTGTTGAAGACAGATGAAGCCAGATCAAAGTGTGGTAAGGAGACCGTGAAAGTGATGAACATGTTGTCACTAATGGAGCAAGATTTGGTCAAGTAACATGGTGCTTTGTTTGGAAACCTGGAAACATAACCAATATTATGCACTGTAGACATGGAAATGTTAAGAGTATTCAAAACCCATATAAATGCAACCAGTGGCTGTGCAATGTGGGCAATACCATTTACCCAATCTGAGATCATGCTTAATGACCCAGCACGCCAGTCAGGAATGCTTGGCTAACAAGAAAATAATCAGTGCGGGAATAAGTTCTATGTACCGGTGAGCAGAACATATATTCCTTAGAATTGGGATTCAACATTCACCAGGAATCACAGAGACCCAGATGGCCTGTTAAGTCCCTTAATAACCCCTTTTGTCTCCTGTCCAATTTCTCCAGGTCAGGGGCGAATGGAAGGTTCCAATCACCCCCTTAAAAGATCAGAATGGAAATAAAGGGGGACAATACGGAGACCACCTCCATAAAGAAGAAGGGGATATCAACATTGGGTCCATAAATGCATCCCAGCAGAACTGCCACCTGATCTAGAGAGCCCCTGAGAAATAAGTAGTGTCCTTATTGGTTTCTGAATTACCTTGCTCAGCGCTCTCAATCTGTAAAAGTAGCTGGAGTTCTCTCAGACTCAAAACCGGTTCGCTCAGGAGTTCCCCAGGGATCCATCCTGGGCCCCCTCCTTTTCAGCCTTTTCCTAAACTCCCTCCCCAAATCCTGCCCTGAACAATTAATCCTCTATGCCGATGATGCCATGATTCTTGCCACTATAAAGATCCGAACCTCTTATGCCTCAACCTTCAGCATGCTTTTTCCAAGTTGAGATGTGGTTCCTTGAACATAAGCTGGTTCTAAACCACAAAAACTAAATCCATGCTCTTCTAACCCAAAACAAGAAAGGCAAGTCCCACTCACCAATAATACATACCTGGGAAATACCCTTGAACAAGTGCCAATTTTCAAATATCTTGAATCAACTTTGATCAAGGCCTCAACCTTTGCAACTCACATTGATAGTACAGCAAAACTATTAATCAGCTTAATTGGGATTCTGTATCGAACTGACAGCTTCTTACCCATTCTGCACTGAGGATTGCCATCCAATCTTCTATCATCTCAGTCATTGACTATGGCTTAGTTATATATGGATCTGCCACTACTACAGCACTTAGTCGCATTACAACATCCCTAAATAAGGCCTGTCGGCTACTCACTGGTGCACATCAACGTACCCACACATGTGAACTCTATGCTGACTCAGGTTGGTTGCAACTCTCAAACCGGATGAAGTACCTTACCTGCCTGATGGCGAAAAACTACTCTGGGCCTCACTCACCCTGCATCCAAGACCTGTTATGCCCGAGCCGCCAGCACCCATTTTACCAGAAGATCAGAACACCAGCCTCTCCAAGTCCACCGATGCCGGACTTCCCAGGGACAATGATCATTTGCCTATCGTGCCCGCAGCTGGCTAAATGCCCTCAGCACTCATATTACTGCCTCCACCTCTCTAGGTATTTTCAAATCAAGGCTTTTCTCTCACCTTGCCACCTCCAGCTCCTGTGACTGCCCTGATTAAACCTCCTATTTTCTCACTACCCACCCTGTTCTGTTATTTGACAAAGACATGTTTGGGAAACCTTTTCTCCTGCTATTGTCTGCTTCCCACACCTTTCACTTAACCTCTCTGTTCTGGACTTTTTCCCTATTTGTTTCTCCTAATCTGGCATGTCCTCTTTCTTGTAATAATAATGTGATTATTGATATCTCATGTCCTTTTGCACAAGTGATTTGATATGTATTTGTATATGTTTTCTTGCTCTTGACACAACACAAATTGTTGTGTTATCTATGTAACCTTTTGTACTGTACCTAATTGACGTGGAACCTTTGTAAAAGAGTCTCTGGTTCAAAGGTAGCAATTCCTAGAACAATAAACTAAACTAAACTAAAACTAAACTGAATACACTGTGTACATACAAAGGAGACTTTCTGCGAAAGCAATATAGCCACACCCCTACTCAGTGTTCTGTCGCCAGCTATGTAAACCTGACCAATATATCATCTCCAGAACAAATATGCTTCACTATCTAATAGGTGCATCTCCTGCAAAAATAAGATATCTCCCTTGAGATACTGGGGATGTCTAATAATTTGATACCTCTTTGTTTTATTACGAGCCCCTCAAACATTCAATGTTTAGATGACTAGCCATCCTTAATACTTAGTTGTTTATAGCTGAAGAGATATGGCCCACCTGTAGACATAACCCCTAGTACCTATAACCCCCTGATGCCAGTTCCCCCCACCATTCCATACCACAATATCCCACCCCACCATCCAACACTTCCCATCCCTCACAAACCCCTCCACCCACTTAGTGAATGAAGTAAAAAACTATAACAGAGAAAAACACCACATTTCCCAAACCCTCCTTCAATAAATGTTCATCATGACAACATGAAATAATGAAACCCTCCCCCGCCCTCCAACTTATAATCTTTATGGTCCATGATGAACAGGCTCACCACGCAGGGTTCAATTCACTCCAGACACCCCCTAAAATAACAACAAAAAAATGATTCAGAAGGAGGGCACCCTTCTCAGACTACATTCACTTGTAATTGGTTACAAACCCAAGTAAAAGGGAGCCCACTCCCACCCACCATATTATTCTAGATTTCAAGAATCTTCCTAAATTCCCCTCAGCCTGCTAAACAAGCATAAAACTAGAAACAGCTTCAGGCAAGGGGGCAAACTAATTGCCACCATGTATTGGTAACACAACTTCATACTGTTCATACCAGATAAAACATTCTATTATATTGCCTCAATAGAAATGGGCCAAATAGTGGCTCAGCAGGTTGCACACTCACCTCTGAGGGTTCTATCACCACACCAGACACCTGGGTTAAATACCAATACTGACACTGTAGTGCAGCATGAGGGGGTGCTGCACTCCTGAGGTGCCATCTTTTAGATGAGACATTAAACCAAGGTTTGGCTGCTTGTTCTGGTGGTTGTTCAGGTGTACGTTAAAGATCCCATGGCACTTCTGGAAATAAGTAAGGGAAAATTTTATTAGACAGCAAATAAATACTAATCAAAGCAGTTACATCACACTTAAAACATAAAGGGGAAAACAAAAGAAGAAAACAAAACAAAGAATAAACAAAAATAGTGACTTCAAGATCAAACACTTAGGCCCAGATATTCAAAAGGGTTGCGCATGGCACAACAGTGCTGCACCATGCGCAACCCAGTGATGCGCCCCGGTGCGATATTCAAAAGGGGAAAGTGCGTGGCACAAATCCCGATGCACCGGAGTGCATCAGTAATGTACGCAGGTGCAGGTAGGGGGGCGTGCCCATGTATACTCTGAGCAGCCTGATATTCAGCCTGGGATGTGCAGAGCCATGCATGCGCAACCCCTACCTGCGCCAGCACAAAGTTGATCCAAAAAAAAAGGAGCAAGGAATGGCCAGCCACAGGTTTGCTACCGCATTGCAGGGTGCAACACGGCAGCTGCCACCTGAGCTACGGCTGCACCTTCTGGTGGTGCACCCCCCATGCCCGATCACAGGCATTAGTAAAATAAAGAAAACCCTCCACATCCCTGGTGGTCCAGTGGACCGCTGCCCGCCTGATCGTGGGCTTCAGTAAATTAATAGTGTATCCTATATCCCTGGTGGTTCAGTGGACTGCTGCCCACACAATCGTGGGCTTAAGTGTGTTAAAAAGATAACTTCTAAATCTCTGGTGGTCCAGTGGTCCACTGGACCCCCAGGGATATAGGTGTAATATTCTGTCACACTTAAGCCCACTGGACCACCAGGGATTTAGAAGATATATTTTTTCCACACTTAAGCCGTGATAGGGAGGTATTATGACTGACTGTTTTAGAACTCTTTGACTTTGAGTCTCCCACTGCCTCATCCATAAGCTACATTTATCCTGCATCATCCATTCCCATTCAGTCTCCTGTACTGAGAACATGGGTTTTAAACTACAATAAAAGAAAAATGTGTTAACAAATATCATTGGGTTTGGCATATTCAGGCCACCCAGCTTAATGGGCATATACTGTACAGTATATTTCTTTTTATTGCATTAAATCTGCTACTGCATCAGGCTTGGAAAAAAGTATTAAGTAAGGATGTCTCTTTATTTTTTTTTAGTGGTGGGGGAATATACTGTAACTAATATATAAGAAAATGGGGATCAAGTATGTTTTAATCAGATATACTGTTTCTTTTACTGAACCTCCATCTGTTACATTGAGCAACTCTTTGTTTTCCTATTTCCAATTTCTTCTCCCAATTCATTTCATCCAGATTTCCTGCCCCAAACATTATTCCTAAAATATTTATAGGGTCTGGCACTATCTTAATTTGATCCAACTATCACTTTCTTTTAAAAGATAATTTATTCTCTCCCCCACACATTTATTTAAATTCAGCTCAGATCCAGAGCACCTTCCAAAATACCTGCATGTTTCCAGTACTCTTTCCACAGCCTGCTTATTCCCTACCATAACATTCATGTCATCTGCATACACATTCACTTTGTATAGAAGTTGCTTCCCTTTGACTCTAATGGCTGCTATTCCTACATCATTATTTATTTTTCGCAGCAGTGGATCAATAAAGAAATCATATAACACAGGGCTTAATGGACACCCCTCTCACTTCCCTCTGTAGTTTTATCATGGGCCCTCTCAATCCATTTATTGTTGGTACCACAGTGGCAGTATTATACATACTGTAACTTTAAACCAACCAGTCATAGTTTCTGGGATCTGGTAGTGTTTTAAAACTTCCCACAAAACAGAGTGAGACACCTGATCAAAGGCCTTTTTTTAGGTCAATTGAAATCAGGTCCCCTAACTTCCCAAGTTCTACCAGTTCTCTTATTAGCAAAATATGATTTTTTTATAAGCCTGCCAGGAATTGCATAAGACTGTGCAGGAGAAATTACCCTATCAGCCACAGACATCAACTTCTTAGCTTATATTTTAGTTAATAGTTTGAAATGAGTTCAACAGGTTGATCGGCCTCCAGTTATTCAAATCCCTTCTATCCCCTTTTTCATATACATACATTAGGACCCCCATATTCATATATAGTGGTGCTTCTTTTGTTAAAAGCAACTGATTAAACATTTCTTTTATTTCAAAAATAAGGTCACCCCCTATCATTTTTAGCCGCTCATTTGGCAAGACATCAGGACCTGGAGTTTTATTTTTTGCCAGCATGGAGAGTGCTTCCTGTATCTCCCACTCTTCAATGGGTGCTATTAATTTTGCACTCAGTGATATTTCAGTCATGGAATCTCTACTCCTTCCAGCATTTTAGACAAATCTACCCTGCAAGTTTCTAATGGGGCATACATGTCAGATGTGTACTTTGTTACCAACTGTGCTAAATCCATGTGGGTTCTACACTCCTTACCTGAATCATCTTTCAATACTGACATTTCTTTCACTTTCACCTTCTTAATACAGTTTTCAAATGGGCATACCACCTCTGCCTTGCCCACTTTTCCAAACTTTTGTTGATGATATGTTGTCTTTACTTTCCCCTCATGATGCATTCAGGCAATACAAAAAGACACAGGCAGAAGGGGATAGGAAGAAGTACCAGGAGAAGCAAAGGGAGGCAGGGAGGTCAGTAAGGGAAGCTAAAGCTCAGACAGAAGAACACATTGCAAAATCAGTGGGTAGAGGGGACAAAACCTTTTACAGGTACATAAGTGAAAAAAGAAAGGCAAAGGGAGGGATAGTGAGACTGAAGGGGGAGGATGGGGGCTGTGTGGAGGATGACAACAATAAAGCTGACATATTGAACAGGTATTTCTGCTCAGTCTTTGCTGAGGAAGAGGAGGGTAATGGGTCTGAACAGAGTACAAGGGTGAGAATGGTGCAGAATGGACACAAGTCCCTTTACACGAGAAAGGGTCCTGAAGGAACTGGAAGTAATAAGAGTTGATAAAGTTGGGGCCAGATGGGGTGCACCCCAGGGTCCTTAAAGAACTAAGAGAGGTGGTGGCTGAACCTCTGACTATCCTGTTTAGCCGATCACTGGAAACAAGGGAGGCACCCAAAGACTGGAGGAGAGCAGATGCAGTCCCCTTATACAAAAGTGGGAACAAAGAGGAAGCAGGGAACTACAGACCAGTCAGCCTCACCTCGGTAGTGGGGAAGATCATGGAAGCACTACTGAAGGAGAGATTGGTGGAACATCTGGTTGTCGATGGACTACAGTACCCAAGGCAGCATGGTTTCACCAGGAGGAGGTCATGTCAGACCAGCTTCATTGAATTTTTTGACTGGGTGACTAGGAAGGTGGATCAGGGGAGGGCAGTGGACATGGCCTATCTGGACTTTAGCAAGGCCTTTGACACTGTGCCACATAGAAGACTATTGCACAAACTGGGGAATATGGGCATGGACAGGACAGTAGTGTGGTGGGTATGTAACTGGCTGGGTGACAGGACACAGAGGGTGGTGGTAAATGGCTGTCACTCCACAGAGGGAAGAGTGACCAGTGGGTACCACAGGGATCGGTGCTGGGACCGGTCCCATTCAATATCTTCATCAGTGACATTGCGCAGGACCTAGAAGGCAGAATGTCACTGTTTGCTGATGACACAAAGCTCTGTAACAGAGTAGACACACCAGAGGATGTAGACAGAATGAGAAGGGACCTTCAGAAACTTGAAGAATGTTCAGGGGTTTGGCAGTTGAAATTCAATGCAAGGAAGTGCAAGATAATGCATATGGGGCACAAAAACCCTGGCACAATATATCAGTTGGGGCGGTGAGGATATAGCAAGCACCAAACAGGAAAGAGATCTTGGGGTTATCATCTCTGATGACCTCAAGGTAGGGAAACAGTGTGACAAGGCAGCAGGTAAAGCAAATAGGATGCTGGGATGTATAGGCAGGGGCATCACCAGCAGGAAAAGGGAGGTCATAATTCCAATATACAAGACACTAGTGAGGCCCCACCTGGAGTACACTGTACAGTTCTGGAGACCTTACCTACGTAAGGACATAGACTGGGTAGAGAAGGTTCAGAGAAGGGCAACAAAGATGGTGCATGGATTGCATCACAAGTCCTATGAGGACAGGTTGAAGGAACTGAACATGTACTCCCTGGAGGAGAGGAGGGAGAGAGGGGATATGATAGAGACATACAAGTATCTCACAGGGAGGAACAGGGTGCAGGAATACACTATTTTTAAGCAAAAAAGATATTCCAGGACTAGAGGGCATGGGATGAAGTTGGAGGGAGGACAATTCAGAGGAAACATGAGGAAGAATTTCTTCACAAATGGGTGGTAGACAAGTGGAACACCCTGCCAGCGGAAGTGGTGGGGGCTGAAACAATCACGGGATTTAAGAATGCATGGGATAGACATAACAGAATTCTGGAGGTCAGGGGTAAGGGGCAACAGACTTCTTGGAAAACATAAACTGAACTTACAAGCTCAAATGGGCAGACTGGGTGGGCCATAGGCCTTTATCTGCCGACACTGTCTATGTATCTATGTATCTATGTATCTATGATATGCTCTCATTTTTTGTTTTACTACATTAATTTGTACCATGAGATTCTGTCCAGTCTCATAAGACATGGATAGTAAATTTTACAAGCACTTTCTGTCTTGCAAGTATGCCAAGTATTGTTTCTTACATCTATTCTTACTTAGTTGTTTGCACAGATTCTGTATATCGTGTTTAGTATCCTCCCACCATCCCACAGCCGAGTCAAAGAAAATAAAAACAGACTTCCTTGCTTGAATAAAAGTTCTTATGTCATTTAAAATGTACAAATCTTATACCAGGGAGATATTTAATTTCCAAAATCTGGGCCCTCTTCTAATCACCATGGAGGATCCAATTTTAATTTTAACTATGTTATGGTCAGAAAATTCAGTGGGAATTACTTCTCCACCTTCATTATTGGAATATTTTCCGATAAAAAAATGTAATCAATCCTGGAAGCAAGGTATCCTTTATCAAAAGTAGATGTGTCCTTATTTACCCATGAAAAAAATGCATCCTGTAATTTTGCTTTTCTAATGATTTCTGATAAGAGGTTCGAGTCGCAGTATTGCTTCAAGGATTTAGCTACTAAAGAGCAATTAAAATCGCCCGCCAAGATAATGTGTTGAGCCGTGTATAAGTATGGCTATATTAGTTTAAAGAAATCGTATCTTGCAGCTTTAGTTTGTGGGGCGTAGTGATTTATGAGCCTATACTGTATATTTCTTATAATCACATCCAATATTAAAATTCTCCGTAATGCTACATCATATAATTCCAGCACCCTTACCTCTGCCATTTTAAAAATAATTCCTAACCCAGCACACTGCTCTTGACCTGGGGACCAGAAAGATGGCCCATGATACCACTCTCTAGTTGCCCCTTCAATTTCTTTAGGCATGTGGAGATGGGTGTCTTGCAAAACCAAACTGCAAACATGCCAAACAAGAAAATACCATTTTCCTTTTACCTACTCTTTATGCTATTCACATTTATAGAGTGAACAGAAAAAGGTTCATATATGATTTTTTTAAATACTTCACTTATACTTCCCCTTTCTCCTCCCCATTTCTTTATGTTTCATTTTCATTTTAGCCTTCCTTTTCAATGTACCTTTTGGTCTCCCCTGTTTCTCCATGTCTGTTGTACCCTCTGGGATGGAGGAAGCCACCAAGGAGTCATCCAAGTCTTCCTCAGAGTCTCCAGATTGCAGTATGTCAGATTTCTTTCCTAGACTTACTGCTTTCTGTTTTGTGACAGACCTTGTGGAAAATATTTTTAGGTTGGTCTCAAACCTAAGACTCTCTTCCTGCTCTTCTATGTCAGGGTTAGCAATAGAAGAAGGCGGGGGGGATGGCATTCTTACACCTTTCCACTTCAGGCATGGTTTTCTTCACTGTTTCCCTTTTCCCCTCCTCAGTCAGAGCATTCTTCACTGTCTTCAAGGAGCCTTCTCCTTCATTAAAAATGTCATTTTGTGCTCTCTGTGTCACCCTGTTAGAGCCTGGGGTGGGGGCTGTGGGTTTGAATGCAGATTCAGAAGATCAGGTTCTAATTCCTTATCCACTGAGGGTTTTTGCTTCCCTATTCTATCCATTTGCATTAAGGTAATTAATAACCTCTGCTTGTCCCCATCAGCTTGCTCCCCCAATGTTGTGTGCCACCAACTTGCAGTTCTGGAAGGTGAGACCCATCTCATTACACAGATTACACTTACACTTGTTCAAATACTGTGAGCTTACATGCCCTAATTCTTCACATATTGCACACCTTTGCTTGTCACAAATACTGCTCAGGTGCTCCACTGACCCACTCCTATAACACATTTTGGGCTGTCCTGGATAGAATAAGATCCCTCTATAACTTCCCAAAAAGAAAGAGTTCGGTAAGTGAGCATCTCCCATGTCAGTTGATCTCAGCTGCACCTTCACCTTCCATCCTCCCGTCCAGATGTTTTCTGTATCCAGTATTGCCTCCAGATCCTCCATAACAGTGCATATTTGCTTAAGCCAAACAGTCAGGTCACTTACACCCTCATTTCTAAAAAACACCGTTTTCATTTTTTGGGCTGGTCAAGTGAGAGGGATAGCCATAAATGGTGACCATATTGCAGATTTCTTCATGGCACTGTATTTAGTCTAGAATCTTACTAACCTCAGAGTTGTTTTAAAGCTCACATCAAATGTTTCACCTGAAATATGTATCAGGGCATAGATTTAGTTTCAAAGAACTTCATTGAACCCTTAATCAATGTCCTAGTTACAAAAACTCTATCTGGGGGTTTGTACATTCCTACCACATATGAGAGTCTCACTACGTTATGTCTTTTGGTAGGATATATTGGTGTTTTAAATAGTGAAGAGTATGGCTTTGGTGCTGTTTTGTTCAGTATATTTAATGGTCCTGGATTTGAGAGCTCCTAGGCATTCCATTGCTCTTCCCCCCCTCTCCTTAACCATTAATTCTACAGGTGCCAGAAGCGTGGTTTTAAATGCTAATGTTGGGTTCTGAGTTAATTTTAATTCTTCAGGTAATTCAAGGTTTATGTCTCTGTTAACTGGTTTGTCTAATGTGCCCAATTCAGAAGAAACACTCACCGGACTTTTGGTTTGAATGGGTGTAGCTCCCGATACCTACTGACCCATACATATATTACATTCCCAACTGGACTCCTGTACTGCTTTGTCCACCAACCATTCCTTCTCCATTCTTTGAAAAGTAGCTTCCTTGCCACTTAGGTCCAGTTGCTGTAAACCCTTTCGTGCCAATCCTGACTCTATTTCGGCTTTCTTTCCCACTTTTGGTGCAGTATCACTCATTAGTATGCTCTCTTCTCTCTCTCTCTCTGCCTGCTCCACTTCAGAAGCCCAACTGCTCGGCCTGTTCTTTGAAGTTGATGTGTCACCGCCCTGCATCTGGGCCTGTTTGACAGGTTTCCCCTGCTTGTCAGATAGTAGATCTTCTCCAGTTGCGCTCTCTGAAATAGAAGGCTGCATTTCTCCTTCTCAATTAGCTCGAATTTTCCCGAATCCAAATCCTGTAAGGTGTCTTCAGAGATATCATTCTCTACCTCCACATCGCTCACATCTGAAGTTTGAATCTCACTGACATCAGGTACTTCCCTTTGATTTAAAGTAATATTCTTTACCAGTTCAGCAGCATTTTTCTGACTCAATCCTTCAATGCTAATTTCCACCATCTCCAGCTCCACAATACTTTCTTCTAGTAACAAAATAGAGGCTTCAGACTCGCCCACTTCCATTTCCACCTTCTTCCTTCGATCCTCCTGGTCAGCCATCTTGGTTCCCTACTAAAATGGACAAAGTCTCCCCCTACTGGATAGTGGGGGAATTTTCCCGGTGTCCTGGCCAAATTTCCCCCAATCACTAAAAATACAACCAACAGCTTAATCTGGTTCAATTTCAGTTGGTTATCATCTGTATCCCCCTCCCACCGGTCACCCCTGAAAAAGGGACTTCTAGTTTCAGTGGGCTTACCGGGTCAACAAAATTCAATAAATAAATAAATAAAAGTCTTCCTTTAGTCAATATAAAGTTCTTGGGAATTGCTTGGTCATTGTTTGGCTATTCCTTTTAATTGGTTAAGTGTATTCCCTCAGTCCAGTAGATAGGGGCAATGGAGCAGGGAAGAAGTTGTGGAGCAGTGAACTAACAAGTCAATATTCAGACTCCCTCTGCTTGTGTCCGAGTGAGCATGAGGACCAGGGCTAAACCCTGCACCAGCTCCCTTATTACAGTCAACAGGAATTTGCAGCCCCCAAGTTCCAACTACAGGCAGGCCAACGTTCTACAAATTGTGCAACCTTAGATATGTTTCTCTTACAGGTATCTTCATGCTATATTCCTGCAGGATCCAGGAGATGACCAACCAAAGTAGTCGATTCAGTTCTATTAACTTTTCTCTGTGACTGCAGCTAAGGTCCCCCCGGCCCAGGAAATCAACACTTGAAATAAGCCTTTGCAGCCATACAGCACACATTGTTTGCCCCTTTTCCTGATCGCTGTTCATAAAAACTGTTGAAGATTTTTCTGTCATGTAGCTTACAGTCTGCATGGTGATTTACCACTACTGGGCAGGGAGGTAGGATGGAAATACCCCAAAACAAGTCCTTGCATCAATAAGGAACCAGTCCCCACGAAACAAAATGGCCCTCAGCCTGGAAATCAAAACTGCTATAACATCCCAGAAAACTGTGCCGCTTACCCAATAAATCAGCACCAAACCTTGTATTCAGCTGATCAGCAAACCTTGAACAGCTCTGGCATGTTTTTTTTTTCAGTTCAGCTGCCACTGCTACAGGATCTTTAAAGCTGTTCCATGCACCCGACATCTGCACTTTGAACCGGGCTGGATACCCAATCCTGAACTTGATGCCTGCAGCTATCAGCTTAGTAACAATGGGGTAAAATGATGCATGCCTTTGGCAGATTGAGGCTGGAAGATCTTGAGCTACTCACAGTTTTGCTTCACTCCACCTTACCTCTTGCAGCTTCTTGACTTTGTTGAGGAAATGCTGCTGTTCAAGGAAGTTTAGGAACTGAAAAATTCATGTACAAGGCACAGCACCTGCTGCTGACATGGGGACTAAGGCCCAATGTGCTCACTTGATGGCATAGTTGGGGCCGTATGAAGAAGGGCCTGCTAGTTTGAGTACCAACTTTTGTGTGAACAGTATAGGATCAGCGCCTTTTTCTTTTTCTAGGAGACCTATGATGACAGCATTGTTCCTATGGCTCCTACCCTCAAGATCTTCAATCTTTCCCTCTAGGCGGACCATCTTTTGCCTTGTTGCCACCAGTTCTGGATCTACTCTATCTACTCTCTTTTTGTGTGAGGTAATTCGGGGCCTCATCATCCCCAGTTCTCTTCATTATGTCTTCCAAAGCCACTACCATCGATTTGAATTCTGAGGTAAGCGATCTTAATTCCTCTCAGAATGGCTGAAATTCAACTAGAAACTGCTCAACAGTTAATGGTGTTTGGCCAAGTGATATAGTAGCAGCACGCCCACTGAAAGAGACCTGGGCCTTGGTTTTCTTACTATCTTTTTAGGGCGTGAGCGGCGGTGTATGCTTTAGCATCATCGTCTTCATTTCCACCTCCATATTCCAGATCTCGGATACAACAGTCTGCACTGAAGCTCAGATAAATTTCTGTAACAAGTAAGTGCTAATAAGATAGTAGATGTGCCCCAAAATATGAAGTTTAAATTTGGGATAGCTGGAGCATTGTGCTGGAGCTGCTAAGTGGTAGACTACATCAAGTGACTCCAAGCTTCTTCTTAATAGCCACCACCATTGTCATATGGTATGAATGCAGACATGACTGTATTACATGGAATGTGCCCTTCATTCATTTTAATACATGTTAGCATGCCAACATTTCTAGGGAACAGATTTGTATACCTGTCCTGCACAATGGCCCCTGCTGAACTAAATACTCTCTCCATGCTGACACTGGAGGGTGGACAGCACAGATATTTGACTGCTTTGGAGGTCAGTGCTGGTTAATTAGTGACTTGCTACTCCAGTACAGCAGTGACTAATCCAATATGTTGAGGTGCCTGGTGTCAGCCAAATATGCATCCATCATTCATTGCGATGCACGCAGTTCTGCCGATTCATCAGTCGCCTCCTCCTTTTCCTCCATGTCTTCAATTCCTGCCTTGCACAAGCATCCCAAAGTTACCATGCCTGTTTTTCATCAGCTCCAACAAGCCCTTAGGAACTGGCCCAGTGGGATATTATCTTTTACTTGTTATGGATGGGAACTACCAAAATGCAGAGCCATGTACCATTCAGTTTCCTTTCTTAACAGCTTGGTATGTAAAATACAATTATTCTCACAGAGCTCCCGGTATAAATAAACAGGTTTCTTTTTCCTGTATTCCAGACTGCATTTAAGATTTCCCTTACAGTTATTCAAATATTGATGGAAGTTTTTTCTGTCCCCCCCCACCAACAGAAAAAGTAAATCATCTAAGTACTGTCTATATAAGATAATATTCTGAAAAAAGACATTAACAGCTGGACCTGATATGAAATGCCTCATGATGTGCCCACTGTGGATCCCATCACAGTTCCTTGCACTTGTTGAAAGAAACTGCTCTTGAATTTACAAAAAGTTCCCAAACAGAACTGCACTTACCAGTTCCAACAAAAATGGTGTGGGGGCATTTTAGACAAGTTTGTTAAATGAAGTACTGCTTCCAGGGCTGACAGACTCTCCTGGTGAAGGAATTGAGGTGTAGAGGTCAGCAACATCCATGGTGACTAGCCAGATGTCTGTGACATTCCACCTCCACTGTTTACCTACTCTATCACTTGTATCACATCCCTGGTATCTTTAAGGAATATGGGATGGCAGGTAAAAATTCTTGCAAATTAAAGTTGACAAAAATTGAGAGCAGTTCCAGGACTGAGTCTAGGCCCATAATACAGGGGCAGTCTGATGGTGGATTTAGGCCCTTATGCACTTTGGGCAGACAATAAAATATTGGTATATCTCAATGTTTTTTTCTGCAGTGCCTCTGATACCCAGTCCTCCAGACATTCTCTATTCCTTTGGACACTAATAGTCTGATTTCATTCTGAATTTCACTGGTTGGAGTACCCTCAGTCTTTTTATAGTTTTCTATATTATTCAATTGCTTTTCACATTCTGTCTTACAGATCTCATAATATAGTATCACAGTGAGATGATGTCTATCAAACAATATACAACATGCACAACAATTGGGAATGGAGGCTCCTAGAGAGGGTAGCCTACAAAGGTTTTGTACCTTAAAAGAAGATTTTGGAATAAATAAGGCTATTGACTGGAGACAGATTTTATAATGTGGTTTTGACTTCTCTCTGTATTATGTGCTGTTGCACGCTTTTAATTACTGAGCATGTATTTTCAATTATCTAGACCACAGAATATGCATTGCATTTTTGACTCTGAAATTTATGTTTTTTTATAGTTCTTATGTTTGGAGACTCACTCTATTGGCACAAAAATATATATTTGCTTTTGTAAGATTATTGGAAGCATTGTATAACTAATAACATGCTCATGATGGCATATGTGATCTCTGTGCCATTTTTTTACCCTCAATTATTTATGAGACTTAATTTCTGCAAGTGTTTTAATTCAGTATCAAATATACATTGCCATATGTTTAAACTGAACTTATGCTTTGAAAACAATTGGCTGGTGGCATGTGCCAGAGCATGGGCTATGTCAGTATTCCTCCTGCAGTGGGGAGCTAGGCATTTCATTACACCTGATCCCTGCAAGCTTTGTATCGCTGTTTCATGGCATTGGCATATGGGTTATTATCAAATGGTAAAACAGATGGTCTAGAAGAAATTGTGATCTGGTTATACAGTATGAGGATCTTTCAATAACTTTACTGTTAGCAATTGTAAAGGCTGGGATCAGCCCAGACTGCTAGGATCCCTGGCAGAGTGGGGATAACTTTTTTAGCATCTTGGATGATTAGCAACTGGCATTTGATGTCATGAACCAAGCTGCATAATGATATCACCACACAGTGTGTCATCGACGAGATGATGTCAGGGGCTGCGAACGGCATAAAAAAGTGACCTGAAATGACAGCAAGCAAGGCTGCAGGCATGGCATCCACGCTATCTGTGTGCCATGGACCTCATTTAAGGCTACACATAAGCATTAAAGCCACTATCACCAATGTGTGAGTAAACATTGTAAAACATGTGGAATATATTAAGATGTAAAGTGGATCTGCTGAGCCATAAGTAGAATTATGCAATTATACTAAAGTAAAGTTCTGTATTATTTGTAATACAGGACCACTCTCCTTGACAAGGCAGAAATGAAGATGTGAAATGTTGGAGTATTTAAGTAGCCAGTGATTTGGAGATATGAAAAATTAACTAAATCAAGAGAACTAAAGTTCTAACGGATTTTGGAGTCTGTTATTTCATATTTTTAGCCTATCAGGTGAAAATAACTCAGGTTGTAAGGAAGCAGAAATGCTGTAAAAGGATGCTCATCCAGTAATCTTTATTAGGCGAATTAATTAACATCTGTCCAGAACCTTTCTTCATCTGTACATAATGTTGTTATATGATGCCAGTCTTTGTAAATATGTTTAGCCAGTGTTGCAAATTCTTGTTTTCTGTGACTATGAGACAGTTAAGTATTGACTCTGCTGTTGTGTCAATCCCCCAGGACCCACTGGAAAAATAAGGCCAGGATATTCAAAGTAATTTGAGAGCATTAACAGGGTTAGTGCCTCACTAACCATGGTTAGCCCCACTAAAGCTGGAGACTCGCTAAAAGTACCACATTGAAAGACACACAGTTAGTGAGGCACTAACCTGTTTTGGGAGCGGTGCTAATGCACATCAGGGTGTCTATGCAAATTGCCTGACAGTGCCCTGCATTGAGGTACTCTGGCATTCTCAAAGGTTTGTGGCGGTGTTAACCATTCATTAGGGCCAAGCTATTTAATTTATCTGCAGACCTGGTATTAACTGACATGGCAGTGTGCCCACCCCACATGATCACTACTCCAATCAGTGCGTAAGCTATCCTTGGTAGTCCAGTGGCTCTCATACTCCTGAGAGACATATCAATCTGTATAACTGATAGCCCTGGAAGTCTAGTGGAACCACCACTCCCAGTTGCTACACTGATCTATGTAAATCATCTGGTAGTGAAGTGACCCCCAACCTCAATCACCATGTTGATCTGTACAAATAATAGCCCTGGTAGTCTAGTGGACCCCAACCCCCTATAGCTACACTGATCATTATAAATGATAGGCCTGGTAGTCTAATGACCCCCACCCCACCCCAATCACCATGCAGATCTGTATGAATGATAGCCTTAGCAGTCTAGTGGACCCCAAGATTGCTTTACTGATGTGTATAAATGATAGCTATGGTAGTATGGTGAACCCCCTGTTTGCCATACCAGTCTGTATAAGTGATAGCTTTGACAGTTTAGTGGACCCCCACCCCAATCACCATACTGATCTGTGTAAATGATATCCTTGTAGTCTAGTAGATCCCCCCACCCCTGATCCCCATGCCATTGTCCTCCTGTGCATGGCACAGAGGCAGTGGCTGGCACTCACCCACCACTCAGTGCCACCACCAGCCACCATCTGCTGCACACAGCTACTGCAAATATGACTACATCCCACTGAAGAGCGTTAACACATGCATGGAGCCTTAGAAATAATTTCCAGTAGACCAATGAATGAGCCATCTCTGTAGACTATGAAAGGAGTGGTATCTAGGATACCCACAGGTCTGGTACTAGCCGCTTCACTGTGCCATAGAAGGAGGGTGAGCAAAACTAGGCATATGAACATATGAAGAAGCTAGCAGAAGAAGGCCATTTGGTCTGTCTAGTCTGCTTATATAGCAGGGTCCACAGGTTGAGCTACTGTCCCTGCCCCCCTCCTCCCATCCTTTCTATCCATGACCCTTACCTTCCCCTTATGCATATCCCAGCATCTCTTGAAGCTGCCCACTGTCTTTAATGTGACCACTTCTTCTAGCAGTGCATTCCAAGTGTCTACCACCCTCTCTGTGAAGAAGTGCTTCCTGACCTCCCTCCTAAACCTCCCCCCTCAAGCTTAAGACTGTGCCCCTTCATGTTATGGTTGCTACTCAGCTTAAAGAAACCCTCCTTATCCACCTTATTTATCCCTTTCAAGTATTTGAAGGTCCCAATCATGTCCACTATCTCTCTCCTCTCCTCCAGTGAGTACATGTTCAGTGTCCTCAACCTCTCCCCATATGCCTTACCTTGCTGACCCACTATCATCTTTGTAGCCCTCCTCTGGATCTTCTCCAGTAGGTTAATGTCATTTTTGAGGTGTGTGCACTAGTACTGAACTCTATACTCTAGATGTGGCCTCACCAGTGACCTGTACAAGGGCAGTATAACCTCCTCTCTATCCTACAACTGATCCTCCTAGCTATGCATCCCAGCATCTTGTTTGCCCTTGCTGCTGCTTTCCTGCACTGCGTGGAGTGCTTCAGGTCACTAGTGATCATCATTCCCAGGTCCTTCTCCTCCTCCTCTGATGCAGATACCTGGACTCCACCCAGGTAGTACTCCATCCTGGGATTCTTGGCTCCAATGTGTATAACTTTGCATTCATTTGCATTGAAGCCAAGCTGCCAGATCCTGGACCACCTCCCCAGCTTTTCTAGATCCTCCTGTAGGTCCTGTACCTCTTCAGCTGTGTCCACTCTCTCACAGAGCTTGGTGTCATCATGAATAGGCACATTTTGCCCTTCATACCATCCCCAATATCACTGATGGAGACATTGAACAACACTGGTCCCAGCACCAAGCCCTGTGGCATTTTAAAGGAGATCATACTTGACTGACAGGTCACCATTACACATGGTTATGTGTAATAAAAAATGGCAGTACAGTTATCTGTATGTGAAAAAAAGGGTCACCGGTAATTATAACTCTGCACAATGCTGCAATGAATACCAGTGTCAAACTATTGTCTCCTCAAGCATTTGTTGTATTTGGGTGCCAGAGCAAGCATAGCTTGCAATGCACCTGTTGCAGTCATGTGTCTTCTTTTCTGCATTTAGACAAGTTTAAGGATACATTCAATCTGATTGATTCTGTACCATACTAAGAATGCCCAGTCAGATTATATATCAACTGGGAAGGATAATCCATCCGGGTAGGAGGCTTCTGGGGTCTTTAATTTTCATTATATTTCACCCAAAGAAGTGGAAACTGAATCGTTGAGGTTGAATATTTTTGAAGGCAATTGGGTTTGATGGGATTCCAGCTAGATTGCTTAAGTATGCTGCCCCTTGTATAGCTGAACCACTGGCCCTCATTTTTCATTTATCTTGTAATTGTAGTGAGTTCCCAGAGGGATGGAAGGTAGCAAGAGTAAAGCCTATCTTTAAGTGTGGGTACAGGAACAAGATGGGCAATTATAGGCCCATCTCGCTCCTGTCACCGATTTCAAAGATCTTTGAGAAAATTATTTATGTTCAATTGAGAGATTATTTGGATTTAAATGGTAGAATATCTATTTATCAGTCTGGTTTTAGGTACCAACACAGTACCAATACTGCATTGGTTAAGGTGGTTAGTGATGTGCATCAGAGCCTGGACAGGAGACAAATGGTTGGAGCTTTATTTATAGATCTTTCTAAAGCTTTTGATACTTTAAACCACTGGGTGTTCCTGCCCAGGCTCAGCCAGATTGGTTTATCAGTCCAAGTTGTTAATTGGTTTTCATCTTATTTATATAAGAGAAAACAATTTGTGGAGATTGGCCCCTTTAGGTCTAACTTAGTTGATATGTCAAATGGTGTCCACAGGGGTCAATTTTGGGACCATTGTTATTCAATATTTATATTAACAATCTTAGTTTTGACCTTCCAGATATAGGGTACCATCTTTATGCAGATAATATGATTATATATGTTGAGGGTCCAACCTTGGATTTGATTAGACCTAAGCTCCAGGTGGCCTTTGGTCAGGTACAGGATTTTTTCAAGAAGCATCTTTTAGTATTAAATTCTAAAAAGACCCAAGTTGTTATATTTAGGAATAAGCAGTCCAAAGAACAGAATTTAGGTAGGAATGTTACAACTTTGGATGGCACTATTATAACGGAAGGGGATAATTATAAATATTTGGGCCTTTGGTTAGACTGTAATCTGTCCTGATTCCTTCATGTAAATAATATGATAGTGGGATGAAATAGGAAATTGGGGGTTCTCTATAGGTATAAAAGATATATGTCAAGGGAAGTCTGTTTAAATGTTGCAAACTCCCTATTAATGCCTATATTAGGCTATGGGGATCTCCTTTATGGTGGAGCCTAAAGCTTCTTATTGGATAGGGTGGATTTGATGTTTCATAGGATGGCTCGTTTTGTACTGGAGGTCCCTTATAGAACTCATAGGTGTCTTTTGTTTAACAAACTGGGTTGGCTTAGGCCTTCTGAGTGTAGGAATCTTCATCACCTTAAATTCATGTTCCAAATTTGGAAAAAAGGGGTCCCAATTTATATTTCTCAGTTATTTCCTCCTAGAAGTATGAAATATAATCTTAGGGCTACCCAGGGGTTACATTATTTAACCCCTAGGTGTAATTTGAATGTCAGCAAGTCATTGATACCTTTTAGAGGGATGACCTTGTGGAATAAAATTCTGGTGTGTCTAAGGGAAGTGAATCAGATAATTTATTTTTCTGATTTGAATAAATGGTACCTGGGATGGGCTAGTAGTCAATTTAATTGCAATCAATGTGATATTTATTAATCCTGATTGCTTACATATATTGCTCCTTGTTGTATATTGTATATTTTTATACTGCAATTTAATATTATTCTGACTGTTATGTTCCTTTAATCTGATGTTTGATGTTTGTTTGTTTTTTGATACTGGGACTTCATTGTAAATGAGCTAATGCTCAATTGAATGCCTCCCTTATTCATAGGAATAAAAAAAAATTACTACTACTAATCTGAGTGATTCAGGTTTGGCTGCATGATGCCATTGCTAATGTCAGTGTTGAGGTTTTTAGGATTTGGTTTAGTGTCTCAAACCTAGAATAATCTGAGTTCAGTCCCACACAGTAGCACATTTATTCATCCTCACTATAATTTATGTAGTAGCAATAGTAGTAAAATTGTATTTATAGTATATGAACAGGGATGCAAAACTTAGTTGAGCCATAGCTTATTTTCTATGAGGTTCCATGGTACTTTGTAAGGTTACAACATCAATCTAAAAAGTGCAACAGATAACATATTTTCAATAGGACATACAAATCCTAATTATACATTACACTAAAACAATTTACATAATAAATATAACCTACAGTACATACAATATACACACATATTATTTAGTTAATTCATACAGGTAATACCTTTGCATTTGCATGTAATATAAAATACATTGTTAGTTGTCATTGCTGATGTTAGTGATAGGCTTTCAGCAACAAGACTACTTCAGCTTATCCATAGCTTAAAATTTATAATTCTGTGCTAAAATAAGAACCCCAGTCATCTACTTTGCAGGTTATAACTTAACCTTTACACACAGGAACTCCAATTCCCTTCCCTGCAGATCAGTGTATGTTCACTGAACAGGCAAAGAATCAGTGGCTCAAATTCAGGTAAGCACACAGTATATTGTATTTTCTGCAAGACATACAGTTCAAATCCTGACAGAGACTTAAAAATGGTTTCCAACTTTTTTTAAACAGGAAACTTATGGATGTGTGGCACCAAGTGATAGGGAATTGCTCTGGCATGCTGGTGAATTAGGTTTATGCTAAGAACCTGGGACATCAGGAGCAGAGTTTGACAGGTAGGGTTCAGACTGCCCTTTAGATGCCCTCCTCCTTGGCGTGCACTCACTACACCCCAGGTAATGGCACCTGGTGGTGGCTGGTGGTGTGCCCATAAGTTGAAGTGGTGAGGGATCAGAAAAGGCAGAAGTGTCACACTGGTATGATGGATGATAGCCTCCCTGCCCCACCCCATGCCATGGACCTTCCCATTTGCAGGCCCCCTTAAGTCTCCAAAGCACACTCTTCCTGTAGGTTTCAGCATGGCACCTGGCAGAGACAAGCCACCAGATGGGATAGAAGCACACAATGGATCCCAGGAGACAATCTGCAGTGATAGCCAGAAGAGGACCCCAGCAGGGATATGCTGGTCCCACAGACAGCTGAAGGTCTGGAGAAGAGCACACACACAGATGGGTGAGAGGTGAGTCTGGCAGGATAATGGGGGTGCTAAAGGGCAGAAGGAGTGTGGTACCAGTGTACATGGGAGGTGAAAAAAGGAAACTCACTTGAGTGGTGAGTCATGGTAGTGTGGAGTTGGAAAAGTAAATTTAGCTAAGCACAACAATTTGTGCAGGTAGAAAGTAGTCCTTACAGGAAAATATTATGTCACCTTTACTAAACTTGTGGTTTGAGGTGTGTTAATAACAGTGACATGAGCTTTTCTTGTCAGGACTACTTCAGTATATCCATAGCTTGTAATTTACAATCCCCTGCTGTGAATAGAACTCTGGCATAGGTGCAAGAACCTGTGGGCATGGGGGTAGTATTGCCCCCCACTTTTTCCCATGAGCACTCAAAGTGTCCCTTTACTTGCAAAAACTACCTTTTTTATCCTGTGCCCTTTTAAACTTCATCATCCCCACTTTTCCTCATGTTTCGGCACCCATGAACTCTGGTCACTTGCTTTGCAGGTTGTGACCTAACCTTCACATAAAAGGTACTGCAGTTCCCTTTCCTGCAACTCAGTGGCACAGTGAATGTCTGTTGACTTTGTAGGCAAAGGATCATCAGTTTAAATCCAGGTAAATACACTGTATATTGTATCTTCTGCAAGAGACACTGTTCAGATTCTAGCAGAGACTTTGAGATTTTTCTCAGGTTTTTTTAATATGAAGACTCACCTCAGTGGCGATTCATGGGGTGTGGACTATTGTACTTTGTGGAGCACGTTAATAAAAGTTACTTTGTACAACATTTTTGGTCAGCTCAAGATTGCGTTCCTTTCTGGTACGGCCACCTTCTTTGGAGTGCTGGGTTTTTGGTTTTCAGTTGTGATTTTTACTGCTGTGCACTGGCTGCCTCTAGAGCAGTTCCTGTTTATGTTTTTGAACTAGAAAAGACAGGAATGCCACACTGGTATGCCAGATGATTGTCTCCCTGCCTCTCCCCATGCCTGGGACCCTCTCATGTGTGGGCCTCTTCAGACACCAAAGCACACACTGTAGGTCACAGCATGGCCCTTGGCAGACAGGCCAGGAAATGGGATGGAAGCACACAGTGGATCCCAGAAGACAATCCATGATGATGACCAAAAGAGGCCACCAGCTGAGATATGCCAGCCACACAGACAGCTGAAGGTCTGGACATAAGCACTCATAGGGATTGACAAGGGGCTGAGTCTGGTGGGACAATGAGGGGTGCTGGAGGACAGAAAGAGTGGGGTGCCAGTGAGCATAAGAGGTGCAAAAAAAAAGGAAACTTACTTGAATGTTGATTAATGACAATGTGGACCTGGGATGCTAAATTATATGAGAAGTACATGTAGTTAACAACAATTTCTGCAGGTAGAAAGTTGTTCTATCAGGAAAGTTTCAAGTCAGCTTCACTAAACTTGTGATTTGTGATGAGCTAATAAAGGTGACATGAAATATTCCTGTCAAGTATACTTTAGCTTTTCCATAGCTTCTAATTTATAATCCCCTGCTGGGATTTGAACTCTGATCACCTGCTTTGCTGGTTGTGAATTAACCTCTACACCACAGGATCTGCAAGTTTTTCCATACAGCACAGAGGTACACTCAATGTATGTTCACTGAACAGGCAAGGAATCAGCAGTTCAAATTCATGTAAGTATACAGTACTGTATATTGTATTTTCTTCAAGAGACATGGTTTGAATCCTCACAGGGACTTAAACATTTTTTTAAGAAGGAAACTCATGCATTTGTGACACCAAACAATAGGGGATCATTCTGGCATGCTGGAGACTCAGGCTTGTGCTATGAGCCCAGGACTTCAGAAGCAGAGTCCTGCAGAATGGATTCAGAGTGTCCTTTGAATGTCCTTCTCCTGGAGGGGAGCACTTGCTGCACCACCATGTAGTGACATCTAGTTGGTCTGGTGGAGGCAACAGTGACCATGTTGGTAATCATGCACCATCGGGCATCCCCCAGACCAGCTTCTATGTGCACATGAGTTGGAGTAGTATGGGATCGGAAAAGCCAGAAATGCTATATTGGTACACCAGATGATGGCCTCTCTTCCCCTCCCCATGACTTGGACTCTCTGAGCACATCCCATATGTGGGCCTGCTTCATCCTCCAAAGCACACTCCTCCTCTAGGTGATGGCATAGCCCACAGCAAAGTCAGGCCATCAAACAGGGAGTGGAAGCAAACAGTGGATCTTTGGAGAAGATCCACAACAATGGCAAGAGGAGGACCTCTGCAGGAATATGATGGCCCCAGAGACAGCTGAAGGTCTGGACAGGAGCACAAACAGGGACAGGCAACAGGTGAGTCTGACAGGATAATGAGGGGCACTAGAGCACAGGAGAAGTTGAGTACAGTGGGCATGGGAGGTACAAAAGAAGAAACTTGCTTGAATGGTGGTGTAGAGTTTGAATAATAAATTATATGAGAAGTAAATTATCTATTTATTTAATGAGATCTCAGATTACAACACCTTTGAGCTGAAAGCTCTTTTACAGAGGTTCCACATCTGAGCAAAACAGATAACACACAACAATAATGACAAGATGGGACAAAAAATGGCAGGATACATAGAGAGCTACAAGTAGTACAGTCAGTTTGAGAGTGACACTTCAATTATTGAATTTAGCACATGCAACTAAGCTATGAGCAGTCAAGGGGCTTTGTCAAGGATTGTGAGGGTGTGGAGGTGAGATAAGCATGGGGGAATGGAGGGGAAAGAGCGATGTGAGTAGGGGATAGGGTGTGGGTGAGGGTGGTGGGGAGGGGGGAAGGCCAAGGGCAAGCAGAGTGTAAGTGCTGATAGTTAAAAGTAATTTAGATATGAACGACAATTTGTGAAGGTAGAAAGTTGAGTTGTCCTGTCAGGAAAATTTCATGTCACCTTTACTAAGCTTATGGTTTGTGGTGTGCTGATAAAGGTGACATTAAATGTTCCTGTCAAGACTACTGCAGCTTTTCCATAGCTTGTAATTTATAATCTCCTACTGGGATTCAAACGCCAGCCATCTGCTTTGCAGATTGTAAATTAACCTCCACACCACAAGAACTGCAGTTTTCCTGGATCTTAGTAAAGCATTTGACACTGTAGACCATCTTCTCCTAATCAAGTGCCTTACTAACCTAGGTGCTACTCCATCTACAGTGCAATGGTTCACCAGTTACCTCTCTGGTAGGATGCAGAAAGCCAAAGCAGATGGTCTCCTCTCGGCCCCTCTTCCAATTGCTAAGGGAGTCACCCAAGGCTCTATTTTAGGACCAATTCTTTTCTCTATATATATCAATGACCTCAACTCTCACATAATGAACTCAAGTCTTCACTTCTTGGCTGATGACACTACGTTATACACCTCTGGCACAACTCTAGCGGAAGTTAAGGAAGTTCTGCAAGCCGACTTTGCCCAACTTGAAACTAATCTTATTGAAGCAAAGCTCCTTCTAAACACCAAGAAAACCAAGGCAATGATCTTCTCTAGTAGTCCTCCTATCAGCACCCACCCTTTGCTTCCAAAGAATTTTATAGTTACCTCACTGGGAGAACCACTAGAAGTCATCACTAAATTTAAATATCGTGGCTTCTGGATAGACAAAAAACTCTCCTTCAATGACCACATTGAGGACTTATCTAGGAGGCTAAAAATACAGTTAGGGTTTTTCTTTAGGAATAAATCTCTCTTCCCTCTTGCTACCCAAACCAAGCTTGTACTGGACACATTTCTTCCCCTACTCGATTATGGTGATTTCATTTATGCCTCCATGGTGATCTCTAGCCTAAATAAACTGGACATCCTCTACCACCGTGTCTTACGGTTCATCACCAGTTCCCCTTACAGAACCCACCACTGTGACCTGTACTCAGCTGTTGGCTGGATGTCACTTGCCACCAGACGCTTGCTCCATGCTGGGATCTGGACCCTCAAGATATTTCTTCACAAACTGCCAAGCTATATAACGTCTCTTCTCCACATCTCCTGCAGTGCATATTCACTTAGGAAATCAAACTTCATCCTGCTTGACATCCCACAAACTCGTACTACATTTGGCAACTGAGCCATTTCATTCTCCCTTCCTACCCTATGGAACCAACTCTAGTCCATGCTGAAACTAGCCAGCACTCAATTAATCTCTGCAAAACATTATCCTCATCCAAAATAAAAGATTCCTATTGCTGCCACTAAAGCACCACCCCCACCCCTAGGTTAGTTCCCCGTGTTCCTATGGATAGTGTCTGACCTTACCCGGGACCACAGCATGTAGGTCAAAAAAAGTAAAGTGCCTTTGCTTTTGACACCCAGATTTGCTTATTCTGCCTTTTGTCTCCTCCAATACTCCATGTTTCTCCCCCTTACTCTCCTTACACCAGCCTTTTCCCTTGTCTTTTATCCTCTACTCTACCTGCCTACTATGCCTTCACTTTCATCCCTACACACTATACTATTTCTTTGAATGTACTTAGCTTAGCTGATAATGAAGCCGATGTTTTGTCCTGAATTCTGCCATAAATGGTTGTACCCAGTTGTGACTAACTACTACTGAATTCTGTAAGCACTTGAATTTCTATTGAAAAGTTTCCTGTATGTGGTGTCCTTATGTCTGTATTTGTGTTCCAGGACCTCCTTGTGAACCTTGTGAATGAGCTTGCTCAATGGAGTTTTTTTCCTCCAATAAATTTGAACTTGAACTGCAATTCTTTACTATGAAGCTCAGTGGTACACTGAATGTGTGATCACTTAGCAGGCAAAGAATCAGCCTTTCAAATCCAGGTAAGCACACTGTGGGCTAGATTCATGAAAGAAATATCAAATGGTAAATGTATACTACTTCAGGTAGCATGTGCTATTTCATACTTCCTGATTCAGGAAACAGAAATGGGAGGGAGCAGCAGCAATTAGCAAGGACACAACAGCCCTCCAACCCAACAATGTGTAAGTAGCACATCCTGACTGCAGGGGTTCATCAGCTGAAGGAGAGCAGGCAGGACGCCACTGAGAACAAAAACACAGCCAGCAATATAGGCACAGTAAAAAAAACATGCACACCTGGTGCAGTTCATGAGGGATGCAAGCACTGCAGCACACAAAACTTCTGCAAGTGGAGCTGCCTTCACTAGTGTGGCCATGAGCAGCATGCCAGCCACATCCCCAGAACACTGTAGCAGAGCATTCAGGAAGCAAATACCACACTGTTCCCGCTGTGCTAAATAAGGGAATTCTCAAGCACCTTTTAAATAACACAGGACGGCACCATGTTGCAACAGTGCTACAGAATGGCAATTGTACAGCTGCCTACATACTTGCAGCAGCCAATGAGGAAGGAGGAAAGGGATTCAGAGGTTTACAGTATTTTAATTGTTTTATTTAGAAATCATTCACCCAGAATAGTCCAGCTAAGATGCAAAATATTGTTTACAGTGGTTCCTGCCTCTACCTATTTCTACAACTGGGTGGTCTGGAGCACTGGGAAGAGATTGGCCCAAGGTCACACAGTGACAACTTGTCTCTAGCTAGGTTTGAACATGTGTCCTTCTGGTTCCCAAGTCAATAAGTCAAGAGACCACACACGATACTAGTCTTGGGTGTCCAGAAAATAGACTGGCTACTGCATACTGGATGACTATACTTTTAATTGCAGTTAACATGATTGCCCATTCTGAAACAAATGTTGCTTGCACTACTGCAGGCTCCTATGTAGTAATGCCTGTGAAGTCATCTTGTGCAGTCCAGATAAGAAGCTAATGATTTCATGAATATTAATATTCTATTTGCAAAACAGTACCACGTGCTTCATGAACACAACTACTGTGCCTGTCAGCAGTGCTCCTGTTGCTTCTTGAATCTTGCAGTACTGCAGAAATAGTAATGATCTCTATTTACCATATGCAGCTTTCACCTTTATGAATCCTGTCCAATATGTTGTATTTTCTGCAAGAGACATGGTTCAACTCCTGGCAGAGACGTAGAAAAATGTTTCACATTTTTAAGATGGACATTCTATTTATTGAGTGGCAATCAATGGCAGTGTGGAGTTAGAATAGTAAATTATCTAAGTACATTTTCTAAGAACAACAATTTGTGCAGGTAGCAAGTTATACTGATAGGAAAATCGCATGCCACCTTTACTAGACTTGCAAGGTTTGAAGCAGACAATCAGAACATTGAACTGATGTGAACATTTTTTATTTCTCACTTCAATTTCTGTTGTTAGCATGCTTCTCTCTAGAAACATTTTTTTTTTACCATACTTGAACAATAGCACAGTGGCAGCGCACCAGGAATATAGTTGGGAGGGGCCTGGGTTTGATTCCCATTTGTGAACATTTTTACTTTCTCCCTACAATTTATGTTGTTCGCATGCATCTATCTGTAGAAATGTTCTGTCTTGCCATCAGGAATGGTACATAGTAGAAGAGCACCAGGACAATAGTTGGGAGGGAGTCTGGGTTCAGTTCCAAGTTGTGAACAGTTTTTCTTTGTCACTTAAATTTATGTTGTTAGCATGCAGCTACATAGAAACCTTTAGTTTTACCAGGTGGAATGATACCACAATGGCAGAACATAGGGACAGTAGTTGGGAGTGGGCCTGGGTTTGATTCCTAGTTGTGAACATTTTTTCTTTCTCACTACAGTTTATGTTGTTGGCGTGAATCTCTTTCTAGAAACATTCAGGCTCACCACGTGGAAAGATAGCACCACTCTTTAGAGTGGCAGATGGAATTCTTCACCTTGAGTCTCTCTCCCAGGATCCAGGTGAGATTTCTCAGGAAAGATGGACAGGTTTGCAAATTTCTTCTCAGTTAAGATAGTGGACAGCTGGGCCGAGATTTCCTTCATGGAGAGTCTTCACAATTTTGGTGGTAAGTTGTGGGAGACAGCAGAAACTTGAATTGTTGAGTTTCACCCTACTGATTTGATGGAGATATGCAAGCTACTGTTTGCTGGATCTGATTTCCACTTCTCTAAAGAAGACAGGAGTTATGGTAATTGGCCCACCACTCATCAAACTCATCAGTGCCTCTCTGAGAGAGAGTGCATTTCCCACTGCCTTGAAGGAGGCTGTGGTGCGACCGCTCCTTAAGAAGTCTTCTTTAAATTCTGTCAATTTCATGAATTTAGACCTATCTCTACCTTGTCCTTTTAGGACAAATTTATTGAGAGTGAGTGTTGGCAGATCCCTTTAGGGATCATCTGAAGGAGTTTTCCATCTAAGAGCCATTCCAATCTGGTTTCTGTTCTTGGCATAGCATTGAAACATCATCGGTAAAGGTTTTAAATGGTCTGCTTCTTGTAAGGGACTGTTGAGAGGGTTCTTTCATGGTCCTTTTGGATTGGTCATCTGCATTTGACACTGCTGAACATGAGGCATTAGTAGAACATATGATGAGGATCATTGGAGCAGTAGGAACCATTATGGAGTGGTTCCTAGCCTTCCTAAATGATCACCATCAGTCTATGTCACTAGGGAAATTTTGATCTAATCCCTGTCATTGACTGCGGCATCCTTCAGGGTTCCATACTGGCTTCCCTTTTGTTTGCAGTGATTATGCTTCCAGTTACAGATGTGATCCAAAAGTATAGTCTGGGTTTACATTGCTATGCTGATGATACCCAGCTGTATTTTTTGTTTAAACCCTGACAGAGCTCTTCAGTAACTGTGCTTGAGAATGTTCCATCAGAGATAATAATAATAATAATAACATTTATTTATATAGCACAATTCAACAAATATCAAAGTTCTGTACAAAAATTAAAACACAAATAAACCTTAAATAACTAAAAAATCAATAAAATGCAATATTACAGCTGCAACAATCCCCCAAAGTGCGGCTAAATAAGTATGTTTTTAAAGCCATCTTGAAGCTCTCCATGGTCAGGCACTCTCTAATCCGACAAGGTAGAGAATTCCACAGGGTCGAGGCTGCATACATAAATGCTCTCATACCAGAAGTTTTCAGTCGAACCCTGGTAACCTCTAGCAATCCTTCATCAGCTGAATGGAGGGGTCGGAGTGGGCAGTAAGGAACCAGGCGCTCTTGCAGGTAGCTGGGACCCAGTCCGTGCAGGGCCTTATAGGTCAGTAAACTGACCTTGAATGTGATTCACCACTGAACAGGCAGCCAGTGCAGTTTGCACAGTACAGGGGTGATGTGACTAATCTGGGAAACCCCAGTTAGTAACCTCCTCACAGCGTTCTGCACCAGCTGAAAGCAGCGAATATCAACCCCTGGAAGCCCTAGGTAGGGAGTTGCAGTAGTCGAGGCGGGAGGTCACAAAGGCGTGGATCAACATTGGAAGGTCACGAGATGGAACAAGGTGCTATTCCTCAGATGGAAAAAAGAGGATTTGACTACAGCCAACACCTGCGAATGAAGTGTTAGCCCTTTGTCAAATATAACACCCAGATTCCGCACCTGAACAGAGGACACGAGCTGGCGACCCCCAAGCCAAAGTCTGGAGTCAAGCTGTGCTCCTGTCCTCTCTAGCCCACATCCTGGCTCCACCACCAACACCTCAGTCTTATCAGGGTTCAACCTTAGCCAGCTGGCCCGCATCCAGTCCTGAGCTCTGCAAGGCAGCTATTAAAGACAGAGACCGCACTGTCCTGGTTGGGAGCAAAAGACAAGTAGAGCTGGGTATCATCTGCATAACAGTGAAACCACAGCCCATACCATCTTACAGTGTCTCCCAATGGCAGCAAATACACCGTGAACAACATAGGGGACAGCACAGAGCCCTGAGGTACCCCACATGGCAGTGAGAATGGAGCCGAGGAATAAATCCCCGACACCACTCTCTGAGTTCTGCCAGTGAGGAAAGATCTAAACCAACTGAGGACTGTACCTGACAGGCCACAGATGTCTCTCAGGCACTCAAGCAGCCCCCCATGGTCCACGGTGTCAAAGGCTGAAAAGAGATCAAGAAGGACCAAGATTGAACGACACTTACGATCTCTAGCAATCAGGAGATCATTGAGCACCGAACCAGAAAAACATTGTAAAAGGTAATACTGAGACACCATGTAACTTATATTTCATTAATATGCTGTATTTATCTCCCACATTCTTTATTACAGTGGACATTCTCATGAAAACAGCATCTTTGACCCCCAGATTTCATCTTGTCTTGTTGCTTTTCTCTTCTAATTCTCAGTTTCTAACATCACAGTCTATCACAGTGTAAATGAGATTGCTGCACCTGTATCTGCTTTATCTTGCCTAGAATAAATATATTTTGATAACAATTTTTATTATGAATTTATGCAATGTAGGATCCAGGACATTGTCCAGTGAGACACTGGGCCCAATTTTCAAAAGTGTTAGATCAACACAAGGGACTTGCGTCACAAAGGTTTGATGCAAGGGGTGACTGGTGTTACAACTTGCATCAGATGTGGTTTTCTAAAGCAGCCTGCATCAAATCCTGATGCAGCTGCACCAAAGCCCCCTTGTGCCAAGGTTGCAGCAAATAACCAGGTGTGCCAGCTTGCAAGGGGGGTTGCACTATGGCGGGCAGCAACATTCCCTTTTTTAGGATTTTGCAAGTCCTACCTTGGATGCAGCAAGGGGTACCACTTAGACTAGCCAGGATGTGGTCTGAGTGGCATGCACCTGCAGGATAGAGACTTACACTGAATGGCCGGGGGCAGTTGGGGTGCAGTAGGGGCATGGAGGGTAGCAGTGGGGATATCAGGGAGACAGCTGGCATTAATGGGACTGTTGTGGCACTTGGTGGGGTGTATTTGCATTATGGTGGTACTGTCACACATTTCATAGTATTGTATGATGATATACTGTAGCTACAACCGATACTGTAAATACATGTAGAACTGCTCTAATCCAAAACATCAACAAAGGGGCAATGGATAAGTCTGACTACCACAGGAACATAACGAACCATAACTCGGTAGACCACAAAACTGTTATGTTATACAGACAGCAATGTCAAGTGAGCCCCCCCATCCCTGATGTCCACCATTAAATAGTCATACATCTGTCCCAGGTGGTATAGTGAACCCCATCCCTATGCCTGGTCTCCCACATTAACTATTATATAGCCTTCCCTAGTGGTCTAGCAGATCCCCCCCCATCCCCGATCACCCCATATATATTTATATAGCTGTCCCTGGTGGTCTAGTGGACCTCCATCCCACCCCAGCAGTCATCACGCCCATCACCCCCGCTCCCTGTCATCCCATACCCGAACCAGCAACTGACACAGCTCTCCACTCTCCACCATGGCTGGCCACTGACTGAGCTGTCAGATAGCGCATACTGTATATTGTACATGCTCATTGACAGCTCAGTTGCCAGCCAGCCATGGTGGAGAGTGGAGGCATATGCTGGTTGCCAGCTCAGGGATGGGACAGGAGGAGTGGGTCGTGGGGCACTGCCTGCAGGGGGGGTCCACTACACCACCAGGGACAGTTATATAAATATATATGGGGGTGATCAGGGATAGGAAGGGGGTCTGCTAGACCACCAGGGAAGGCTATATAATAATTAATGGGGGAGATCAGGGACAGGGAGGGGAATCCACTAAACCAGCAGGGACAGTTATATAAATATATATGGGGGTGATCGGGGATAGGGAGAGGGTCCACTAGACCACCAGGGGAGGCTATATTAATGGGGGAAATTGGGGATAGGGAGGAGGTTGACTATACCACCAGGGACATATGCATTACTATTTAATGAGAGACATCAGGGATTGGGGGAAGGGGACTGCTAGATATTGCAGTCTGCATAACATAACAGTTTTGTGATCTGCTGAGTTGCAGTTCATTATGATCCCATGGTAGTAGGACTTATCATTTGCCCTTCTGTTGATGTGTTGGATTAAAACAGTTCTATATGTACTTACAGTATTGGTCATAGGTACAGTATATCGTCATACAGTACTACGAAATGTGTGACAGTACCATGCAAATGCAACCCACCAGGTGCCACAACAGTCCTATTAATACCCAGCTGTCTTTCTGACATCCCCACTGCCACCTCCCATGCCTCTTATGCCCCAGGCCCCCTCCTGGCAGGCTGTTTCTTCATCCCTCAACAACCCCTGGCCCCTCTTGTGTTGCGCCAGTTGGGGGCATGGATCCCTGTGTCAAATCCTGCAGGTGTGCCAACTGTTTAATGCAGCTGTCAGCTTGTGGCAAGCCTGGGGTGTTTGGCACCAGGACTCTGATTTTTGTAAAATTGGGCACAGGGTCCCTGGCACACCCAGAGTTTTCCAAAGCCCTTGAGTGACACAACTACATCAAAACTAGCTAATTGTAAGAATGACCATTTTAAGGACACAAACACCTGTATTTTATAAAGAAATTAACATTTACAAACAGTTATAAATAAAAAAGCAATGGATGCCAGGAAATGAACATGATAGACCCTGGAACCTTTTTGCCATATGTTCTTATGTTTGTTAGGGGTAAAGTAGGACACAATGGGCAGGACTTTCAAAGAGCAGAGGGCTGAAGCATGGGTTGATTTTCCATTCTGCCAGCATCCTCCGATCCTCCAAAAACTCGTGAACCCTATTTTCAAACATGTTTGAATTTTTGCAACAGTTTCTCTGTTTACCACAGCATATGGCACAAAAAAAATAGTGCTGCAAGTCCCACTGTGTTTGGTGCAATTGTACAATATTAAGGCAGAAGTGTAGGTGTGGCTAGACCATCTTGTCTGTGTTCTAGGCTTCTGCCCTAATTCAACACAACTGCATGAAAATTGTGACGTATTCCTTTAAACATACTACCCAGTGGGCTTAATTATTTCTGACTGCTCTGTAGTGGTCAACGCTCTGGTGAACCAGACATCTGCCAGTCTCTCCAATTTAAATAGCTGGGCACCACCTGCAAAGAACGTAGCATAGTACATTGCTGGAAATGCATCCTTAGTGATGTGAAAAACACCTGTGGGACACTGGATACCACTGGCAGATGAGATGAATTTGTAGATGTAACAGTGAGTACTGTTGCACGCCTTGATACTTGGTAGAGTAGAGTGGTTTGGAAATGGAGGCAGCTACAGACCAGGAGGTTCCAAAAGTTGGTTGGTCTAGGATATAAGGATGTAAATTGCTCTGTGAAGGAATATTTGATGTTAGGGTCCGTTTGAAAAGAGAGAATGTTCCTTGTGATCATTCTATAAAGAGAAAGGCACTGGAAGGGAAGGGAAGCACCAGTGTAATACATCTTTGTTGCTGCACAGGGGCATCTCTTCTGGGGGGTCTAGGCTGGAGCATGCCACTAACCTGGGAAAGTACTGTGTCCACTGTGCTTTCTGCATGCTTTGGTTCCCCTCTGGTGTCCCTTCTTCTACCAGCAAGTAGGCAGGTGGGGGCAGGTGTGTAGCTAGGACAATAAAGTGTTAACATAATTTTGTATTCCGTGACCTTGATTGTTGCACCTACTCTGTTTCCACTAGTTGAACCCGTTTGTTGACCCTACCCTACCTGGTTTGCTGCCCCTAATTGTGCCATTTGTTGGTCTACAATTGTGTAACACAATGGTGTGTTAAGCATGGGAGAAAACAAAAGCAGTTCTCAGTTGCATGCATTTACTGTACATAGTGGCTTACTTACATAAAGCAAAAAACAAAAGGTGACACTGTAAGTTTCCTTAACTACAATATAACTGTATTGCAATCGCAATGTGGTTAATGCAACAAACATGAAACTACAGTGTAGGCTGCATGTAATTAATAATTACCTACCACACAGTTGCATTGACACTGACACTTTAAAGTGTGAGCAGAAAAAAAATCTTAACATCACAATGTGGGGCACATTTTGTCCTTGTAGTAGGAACAAATGTTGCCCCTCAAGTATAAATGTATACAAAATGACTTACATTGTCTGCACATTCCTACACCATTGGGTGGGGGCATGCAGGAACTAAAGAAAGTTACCTTAGCTCTCTTAGAATCATTCCAGCTCTCCTAGTAACATGTAATGCATCAGACTGTAAAATATGTATATGTATTTGTGCTTATGTTCTCATTATATGAAAAAGTATTTATTTATTGAAAAGAATCAGAATTACAATCCTTTGAGTCATAGACTCTTTAGCAAAGGCTCCACATCAGATAAAAGTAAAAAGACAGAGTAAGACTTAACAAAGATACACTTACAGTAGTAGTATAATAATGCAGGTTAGACAATCTTGGCTTAAGTTAATTTAGTAGATTACATCAACTGGGAGCATGTGGGAGGTCCTGGGTCAGAGTTAAGACAGGAAACAGTTTTGTAGGATCTTGAGGGACCCAGAGTCATAATATCTGTATAATGGGATAGGGAACGTTTGGGTGCCCTAGGAGGGAGGCTAGCAACAATCTGACCAAAATGCTAAAGGATGTTTACTGAGACAGAGTAGGCTCCCGAGTAGACTGTCTCAGGAGTGGGGTGTGGAGGGCAGGGGGGGTAGGTGGGAGGGATAGAGTGGGTGTGGGTTTAATTACAGTCACGGGTTGTGGAGTCAAGAAGTAGGGTTTTGAGACCTGACTTAAATTGGTTGAGACTGTGGGTCAAGGAGAGGGAGGATGGGAGGCTGTTCAGCCTGAGAGGGGCCCGATAGCGGAAGGATCTTTGTCCAAGAGATATTCTACAGTGGGGGATTAGCAGGTTGGTGTTAGCTGTGTGCCTTTGTGTCTGCTTATGGGGGGCTGTGCGTATAATTGGGTGGAGGCTGATAGGGCTAACTTTAGTTGTATCTTTTTGGCCAGGAGGCAGGTAAAGTACTTAAGCCTGCCTTGGAAGTTTAGCCATCCAGTATGTTTCTAGAGCTCACAAGTGTGAGTTTAGTTGTCGCATCCTGAGACTAAATGGCAAGCTTTGTTAAGGGTGAGATTGATGCTGCGCAGGGCAGTTTGATCCGCTGACCCATATATGACTATCCCGTAGTCCACCAAGGATAGGATAGAGGTGGATACAGTGGGGTGCATGGCCTGGGAGGGTAGGCAGTGCTTATGTCTGTAAAGGATCCCCAATCTCATGTTGATAGAGGAGGAGACCTGTAGTATGTGGGTGTGGTAGGAGAGGGAGGTTTCTAAGGTGACTCTGAGATATTTAAAACAAGAGATCTGCTCCAGCGCAGAGCCATGGGTGTTTGTTATTACTATAGGCGCGTGACAGTTATGGCTTTGGCGGTGTGCAAAGATTATGGACTTTGTTTTCTTGTAGTTGATAATAAGGCAGTGTTCAGAGAACCAGGTTTCTAGCTCCCTAAAGTAGCCCTGCAGGACTAGTTGAAGAGAACTGGGATGTGGGTGTTTCCAATAAACTACCGCATCATCAGCATAGAGCAGTAAGTGTCCACTGCAGGATTTAGGGAGGGAGTTTAAGAAGAGGGTGAAGAGTAGGGGGCCAAGTATTGACCCCTGCAGGACTCCAGCACAAACTGGCTTG
This sequence comes from Neoceratodus forsteri, assembly GCA_016271365.2. NCBI lineage: Eukaryota > Metazoa > Chordata > Ceratodontiformes > Ceratodontidae > Neoceratodus > Neoceratodus forsteri. The sequence goes on along the minus strand of CM057459.1, from coordinate 694,967,739 downwards.
CATGTGGAGATAGTTGTGTTAATTTTGACTTGTTGCGACTGACCTGCGAGGTAATCTTTGAACCAGGGGGTGACCTCTGGTGCAAAGTTAAGGGATGGAAGGGTATGGAGTAATAGCTCATGACTGATGGTATCAAATGCTTTGGTCAGATCAACATAGACAGCCCCAGCCACAGATCCTGGTTCTAGGGCCTCATGAATAAAAGTAGTGAGTTCAATGAGGGCGGTGCAGGTGCTGTGGCCCCTCCGGAAACCGTGCTGTTCATGGCAGAGTAGGTCATGTTTGGATAGGTAGTCAGTAAGCAGATCCGAAACTATTTTTTCAAGAGCCTTAGAGAGGGGTGATAGGATAGAAATTGGTCTATAGTTGCTAGCGGCAGAGGAGTCACCACTCTTCAGAATAGGGGTTATTGCTGCTCCCCTTCCAAGCTGAGCGGAGTTGGCTGAGGCATAAGGACAGGTTGAGAATTTTGGCGAGATGAGGTAGTGTCACATTCAGGGACAACCGAATGAGTTTGAGGTCCAGAGAGTCACTGCTGTAACGAGAATTCGCCAGAGCTTTGGTGAAGCAGCGTTTTGCCTCATTACAAGAGATGACTCTTAGCTTAAAGGGTGTAGAGGTGTTGATGGCCGAGGTGACAGAGGGTGGGTGGGTGGTAGGGTCAAAGAAGTTAGATGGGAGGATATGAGAGAGGTCAGAGAAGGAGGTGTTGAGGGCTTCAGAGATAGCCATAGGGTCCTGGGTAGTAACCCCATTTACTGTAATTTGAGCAGGGGTAGGGGAGACAGGTTTCCCAGAGAGCTCGTTGATGTTACTCCATAATTTTTTCTCTGAGCCCCAGTTGGAGGTGAGGGTGTGTTTATAATATGCAGCTCTGGCTTGCCGGATGGCCCATGTGCATTTGTTTTGGGCCTCTCTGTACTGTTGCCTGTCATGTGGGAGCTGTGAATCAAGGGCCTTATGCCATAAGTTATGCCTCTGATGCATTTGATCAAGCAGCAATTGGGAGATCCATGGGGTGTTTCTTCTTTTGACTACTTGTTTGGAGAAGGGTGCGGATATGTCACAGGCTGCATTGAAGATAGCAATAAAGTAGGTGAGAGCAGCATCCACGGATTGCGCAGTGTGAATAGGGGACCAGTCATAGGAGGCTAGGTGAGACTTGAAACGTGCTAGGGTTCCTTTTTTTAGTTGTCTATGTTCAGTGACACTAGGAGGGGCAGGGGAATTCTGGCGGTCTATAGGCAGTAACAGGTGAATGGTCACTAATTGAGTCAGAAAGCATAGTGACTTGGGAGATGTTCTTAGGTCTGTTAGTGAAGATGAGGTCTATTAGGGTTGAGGTCTCTGTTCTAGTGTCCCGTCTGGTCAGGGAGTTGATGACCTGGGTGAGGTCGCAAGCAAGGGCTGAGTCTTTGCTGGGGGACATTGAAGATGTTAGCCAATTGACATTAGAAACATAGAAGTTGACGGCAGATAAGGACCGCAAGGCCCATCCAGTCTGCCCATTTCTTTTTCTACCTTATAAATGTGCCATCGGCCTTTGCTCTGTCAGTGACCTATCTATTCATAGTCATTTGTATTGCTCCCTTATGCCTATCCCATGCCTGTTTGAAGCCCTGCACTGTATTCATAGCCACCACTTCTTGTGGTAAGCCATTCCATGCATCTACCACCCTTCTGTGAAAAAGAATTTCCTCACATTCCCCTTAATCGGCCTCCTCTAATCTCATGCTGTGTCCTCTTGTCCTGCTATTTTTCTTATATTTAAACATGTTAGACTCTTTCACCTTGTTTATGCCCTTAAGGTGTTTAAATGTCTCGATCATATCACCTCTCTCCTCCTTTGCTCAAGGGTATACATATTAAGCTCCATTAATCTGTCCTCATATGTCTTCTGATGCAGTCCCTGCACCATTTTGGTTGCCCTTCTCTGGACTGCCTCAATTTGGTTAATGTCCTTGTGAAGGTGTGGCTCCAATACTGCACGTAGTACTCCAGATGGGGCCTAACTAATGTCTTGTACAGAGGGATTATTACCTCCTCTTACGACTTGTGATACCCTACTAATACACCCTAACACCCCTAGCCTTACCTACTGCTTTAGAGGTCTGCTTGATGATTTTAGGTCATCAGTGATGATGATGCCCAAGTCTCTTTCTTCCTTTGTGACTGCTAGCAACCCTCCCAGCCTATAAGTGGCTTCAGGGTTTCTCTCCCTATGTGCATGATTTTGCACTTCTTTGCATTAAATCCCAGTTGCCACTCTTCTGACCATTCTGCTAGTTTATCCAGATCTCTTCTCATTCTGCCCACCCCATCTGGATCATCTACTCTGTTGCAGATCTTGGTGTCATCTGCAAACAGACAAGCCTTACCCTCTAGTCCATCTGTGAGGTCACTAATGAAGATGTTGAATAGGACTGGCCCCAGGACTGATCCCTGAGGTACCCCACTTGTGACTTGCATCTCTTCTGACTGTATACCATTTACCACCACTCTCTGTTTCTGCCAGTCAACCAGTTTGCCACCCAGTTGACCAACTTCTGACCCACCCTCGAGCCTACCTAGCTTATTTATCAATCTTCTATGTGGAACAGTGTCAAAAGCTTTGCTGAAGTCAAGGTAGGCGACATCAACTGCTCCCCCTTGTCCACCACTCTGGTTACCCAGTCAAAGAAATCTATGAGATTAGTTTGACAGGACCTTCCTTTTGTAAACCCATGCTGTCTTGGATCCTGTGCCCTATGGATTCCAGGTGTTGCACTATCCTTTCCTTAAGGAGTGCCTCCATAATCTTGCCCACTACTGAGGTAAGACTGACGGGTCTGTAGTTCCCGCCTCCTCCCTGCTACCACTCTTGTGGAGTGGGATCACATGAGCCCTTCTCCAGTCTTCTGGGACCTCCTGTGCTCAGAGACTCACTAAACAATTCTGCTAATGGCTCTGCTAGTTCCTCCTTTAGCTCCTTAGTACCCTGGGATGTATGCCATCAGGTCCCATTGCCTTATCCACCTGAGCTTAGCAAGCTCTTGTAGGACCCTTTCTTTGTGAAGGGAGTAGTGCTCACCTCCTCCCCTTGTGTCCATGATGCTGAGCTGTGGGCCCTGCCCTACCTTCTTCAGTAAATACTGAGCAAAGTATCTATTTAGGATAGATGCTTTACAGGGTCCTCCTCCTCACATGCTCCCTTTTCTCCATCATTGCTTAGCACACCTCTGGACTTTCTCCTTTCACTAATGTATCTATAGAAAGTCTTGTCACCTTCTTTTACTGTTCGTGTTAGTGTTTCCTCAGTTTGGGACTTTGCCTGCCTTACTGCCTTACCTGCTTCCCTTAGGGCAGTTTGGTATGCCTCCCTATCTTCATCCCGCTGTGTTCCCTTATATTTTCTGAAGGCCAGCCTTTTGGCTCTGACCTTTTCTGCTACTGTATTTGAGAACCAAAGTGGTTTCCTTCTTCTTTTGCACTTCCTTTTCTGTCTAACACAATGGGATGTTGCTTCAAGTATTGTATCCTTAATGCTTGCCCACTTTGCCTGTACCTCCTCACCTGTGTTTCTTTTGCCAGGGCTAGCTTAACTCTGTTGGCCATCTTATCAAAGTCAGCTCCTCTGAAGTCCCATATTTTTGCTTTGGAATGGGATGATTTAGATGTAGTAGCCAAATTGAACCATACCATGTGATGGTCACTGGCCCCCAGGTGACCTTCTACCTGGAGATCTGTGATCCCTTCTTTGTTAGTCAGTACTAGATCTAGGATAGCCCTGTCTCTTGTGGGTTGCTGTACCAGTTGTTTGAGGCCTCCCCTGCAGGAATCCACTATGAGTCTAGTTCTGGCAGATGTTCCTGCTGGTATTGACCAATCTGTATCTGGCATGTTGAAGTCTCCCATTATCAGAACCTCCCTTTAGCTGTCATGTTTTGTATATCTTCTAACAGTAATGTGTCTATGTCCTCCTCTGGTCTGGGGGCCTGTAGACAACCCCAGTTCTTATGGCTGTCCCATTTCCTGTTTCCAGGGTGACCCACAGTTCTTCTGGCTCCTTATGTGTATTCTGAATTTCTGTAGCTTTGATATTTTCATTAACATACAGGGCCACCCTCCCCTTTGCACCTCGGTCTCTTCTGAACAATACATAGCCAGGTACTGAAGTCTCCTAGGTGGTTACTGGTAAACCACGTCTCACTAATTGCTACTATGTCCAGTTTAGCCTCTGACATAATTGCCTGCAGGTCTGGGATCTTATTTCCCAGGCTGTGAGCATTTGTGTACATGATTTTCCATTGGCCAGATTTTGGTGTGTTAGTTGTTGGGTGAAGTTTGGCATTACCCCTGTGCATCGTATGGGGAGACAAACCTTTTTTCTTACCTGGTGATGCAAATGAATGGCAAACACGCTGAATTCCTGTTTGACCACTAGCTGAGGGGGGAGGTGGGAGATACTGACCAGTACTGAATCAAAAGCGAGCTTTTGGTTGCTGGGGGGAATATAAACCGCCATAATGTAGAGGGTTTTACCCGGGTTGCCTAGACTGAGCTTGACTGTTAGGGTCTTGGCTCCATGCATAGGTGGTGGCATGTGGACCTCAAGTGATCGAAGGGAGGATTTTACGTAGATGGCACAGCCTCCTCCCTTCTTGCTAAAACCTGTCTGCTCGGCAAAAGGTGTAGTCACAGAGGGTGACTGCCCCATTGGGTATCTTATCCAAGAGCCAGGTCTCAGACAGAGTTAAGACATTGGGTGAGTGTTGGGCAATCCAGCCCTGTAGAGGGATGAGTTTTTTTGGGAGGTTGCAGATATTAAGTGTAGCCAGCATGAGGCTTCCATGTTTGCTGTTTGGAGAGACGGTAGAGGGAAGCAGTCCAGGGTTGGGGTGTGTATTACCTGATAGCAGTAGGAGGAGGAAAGCGTGCCGTAGAAGGGCTAGCTTGAGCAGTTTTGGAGAGGTGCGATTAGTCAGGGAATTAGTGTTTTTTTTAACGTGTGTGGTAGGGACTGAGAGGGTGCATATGAGGTGGGTTATCAAGGTGACAGTGAGATGGGTACCTGGTTGGATGCTAACTGGGAGGGTAGGGGGCTGTAGCCTGATGGGTAACAGAGTAGTTGTGCAGCGAGAGTTGTGTGCGTGAGGACTGGTTATTAGGGCTGGGAGGGAGTAGACGCCTGAAGGGGCACATAACATGGGGTGGGGGGGCATGTGGATAGGCAATTTTAACAATTTGAGGCCATACCAGGTAATTATGGTGTCATTGGTAGTGTAACCACTGTGTAGCGGACATTCCACAGGAGGAGGTAGGAGAGCTAGTTGGGGGATCATAGAGGAAAGAGGACAGGCATCACAAGTAGTGGGAACATATTACTATAGGGATAGTTAGAAGAGAGGAGTGGCCATTAGTGGTGAGCTGGTATAAGCTGCTGCTGGAGAAGTGGGCTGTTAGGTAAATTTCATCATGTGATGCAATGGTGCCTATTTATGTGAGAGCCTACCAAGGGTGGTGGTGGGGGCGGTGGGGAGCCGAACGCATGCTTAAGCGGGGCAATCCTCAGTGCATCTGTATGGGAGCTCAGCAGAAACGGTCACTCTTAGGTGCAATGCAGACCATTGGATCACTGTACCTGGGCAGAATTGAGAGGATTTTCGGTGGCTCCTGGTGGGCTGTGGGGGAGACCTGTTCAGAGCCCTCATGACCTCCGTTGTCCTCGGGGGTTGGCTGTGGAGGAAAGAGAGGGAGAAAACCAGATTATATAGGTAAGGGGAAGGGAGGAACTGAGGGGCAGGGCTGTCTCGGGCTTTGGGGGTTACAGCAGCAAGGAGCTGGATTAAATTGAGAGACTTTTGTCAGGCTATGCAGTTTAAATTGAGAGACTTTTGTCAGGCTATGCAGTAAATAAGGTAACTTGCTAAATTAATTAAGTATCCTTTGCATTTATGCAGTTTATTTGAGTTGGAATGTTTTCTTTGCTGCCACCAGTTTGCTGCTTATTTTTGTGTTTTCTCTTATATTTTTTGAGCTGGCACCCGTTGTTAGCCGTGCGCTCCTCTTTTGTGTTCTTTTAATTAAGTATCAGTTCAGCAAACGTGAAAAAACAGTGAATTAATTAAAGCAGTAAAAAGGTAACTTGCTTATTACTTAAAGTAACTTTCCTATCCAAACAGCAGAAGCTTTAAATGGGTTGCAGCAGATTAGAGTAACTCAGTTAAAATAGGAGCAAATTTAAAGCAGCATGCAGCAAAGAACTTAATTAAGTTCCCAAAGTCACAAGCTGGGTAGAAGAAAATATTTCCACATGTACACCAAACAAAAAATGTCCTTAAGAAAAAAGGTGCCAAGGAGCAGTTTTTGAATCCTCAGTGCATCTGTGTGGGAGCTCAGCAGCAACAGTCACTCTCAGGTGCAATGCAGACCATAGGATCACCATACACGGGCAGAATTGAGAAGATTTTTGGTGGCTCCTGGAGGAGTGTGGGGGAGAGCTGTTCAGAGCCCTCATGACCTCCGTCATCCTCAGGGGTCAGCTGGGCAGAATTGAGAGGATTTTTGGTGGCTCCTGGTGGGCTGTGGGGGAGAGCTGTTCAGAGCCCTCATGACCTCCGTCATCCTCGGGAGTCGGATGGGCAGAATTGAGAGGATTTTCAGTGGCTCCTGGTGGGCTGTGGAGGAGAGCTGTTCAGAGCCCTCACGACCTCCGTCATCCACAGGGGTCAGCTGAATAAAGTTTGCACCTGATTGGCTAGTGCCCCTTGCTAGATGGCACTATTACCTATAGACAGTAACTAGTGCCAGTCTTGGTGCCCAATCACTGAGTCTAAATTAATGTGCCACATTTTGAAACATTTTAAACTTCCACCATTGTTGCCTTAGTAAACTATTAGTAAACTCGAATGTAATTGAAGCAGCTGCAATGCCTGACACATCAGAAACTTACTTCAGCATTCACTTTTGTTAAGTCATTGACAGTTTCTGTCATGAATATGAGGAAGAAGCTAGAATACTGAAAAAAAGATGAAGAATCGTGCCACAACTGCTGACAGCTGTAGGCTCCATGAGTAGAATTCACAGTAGTGAAAGTAAAGTAGCTGGCTCTCAAAAAAATTAACGCTCATCTACTGAATTGTGCCAGTGTGAGCGATCCCAAAGTAAAGTGTCATCTTCTGTCACAAAATATGGCAAAATCTTCACGTTTGAAACAGCTGTTAAAAAAATGACAAGATGCTCTGTAGGAGTACAGCATCTAAAAGTGAAGGTGACAGCACCGACACTGCTGACTGCCATTATCGAGCTGGGTACAATCACAGCCCACAGTGAAAAAGTGTTAATTACAAATAAAGACAATCTAGAATTATTTTAAAAAGGTCCCCGTTTTGCTGATGCCACTGCCAGTTTGTCAGTGATGCTGACTGAAACTGACAAACTGGCCACTACAGAAAAGAACAGTTTCACAAGCGACATCACGTTGAGCTGGGTACCCATTCAAGTTAATAACAGAAAGGCAGCTGATTGCAAGATGTCTGGAACTGCAATTAATGAATCAGAAAGTGATGGCATAAATAATAATAATATAATAATAATTTTATTTATATAGCGCCTTTCATAATATCAAGGCGCTGAACAAGTCCATAAAAACATCAACAAACAATACAAACGATAAACCATAAAAATGATAAAATATATTCTAAAAGCATAATAAATTACAGTAAAATTACACACACTAAACAGTGCGTTTAACTTTCAAGAAAGGCCATTCTCCAAAGATAGGTTTTTAATTCCTTTTTGAAAGTCTCCACGGAGGAGCATTCCCGTAACCGGCAAGGTAGAGAATTCCAAAGAGGGTGCGTATAGAAAAGCTCTACTCGCCGGAAGATTTCAAACTCACTTGGAATCTTTAACAACCCCATGTCGGCTGGAGCGGAGTGATCGGCTAGGGCAATGAGACACCAGAAGGTCTTTCAGATAGGCTGAACCCCTGATCATGAAGGGCTTTGAAAGTCAATAAAATGACTTTAAAGGTGATCCGCCACCATATTGAGAGCCAGTGCAGCTCGAGGAGCACCGGGGTAATATGACAGGACCTGCTTGTCCCAGTCAAAACCCGGGCTTCCACGTTCTGCACTAGCTGTAGGCGGTGGATTTCAACTCCAGAAAGCCCAAAGTAAAGGGCATTGCAGCAATCAAGGTGCGAGGACACAAAAGCGTGGACCAAGGTTGGCAGAGAGTCAGACGGAACAAGGTGCTTAACCCGGGCAATATTCCTAAGATGGTAAAGGAAGTCTTGATGACGGCTGACACCTGAGATTGAAGAGTCAGCCTATCATCAAGAATCACCCTAAGTTACGCATCTGCTCAGGAGGCCAGAAGCACAACACGTAGAAAAATTCCAGATACGCGCCAGGACATTACCTCTCAATCTGACCACCCGGGTCCACAATCAAAACCTCAGTTTTCTCCGAGTTCAACTTTAGCCAACTAGAATCCATCCAGTCTTGGATCTCCCCCAGACAGTTATTAAATACCGAGAGAGCTCCATCCTGATCGGGTGCAAAAGACAGGTATAGCTGAGTATCATCTGCATAGCAGTGAAACCTCAGCCCATACCATCTTATAATGTTTCCGAGGGGCAGCATGTACACTGCAAATAACATGGGCAACAGCACAGAACCCTGAGGCACTCCACACAACAAAGAGACTGGGCCAGAGGAAAAAATCCCAGACACAACTCTTTGTGATCTCCCAGTGAGGAATGACTCGAGCCATTTAAGAACAGTTCCAGACATTCCACAAATTTACCCCAGGCGTGCTAGCAACACCATGTGATCCACAGTGTCAAAAGCTGAAGAGAGATCAAGGAGAACCAAGATAGAACGTCTCCTTAGATCTCTCACCCTCAGAAGATCATTTAGCACCCGAACCAGCGCTGTCTCGGTACTGTGTCTTTTACGAAACCAGACTGGAAGGATTCGAGATATTATGGATGGCTAAATGGTCATCCAGTTGAGGCAGCGATCTTTTCAATAACCTTCCCAATAAAGGGAAGGTTAGAGATAGGTCGGTAGCTGGAAAACAATCTGGGTCCAAGAAAGCTTTCAAGAGAGGTGTCACCACCGCCACTTTCAGGGAGCTAGGAAACTCACCTGACTCCAAGGAGCACCAGACAATTTGCGTTAATACTGGACCTATGATGTCTACACAACCCAAAATTAGGGCAGTAGGTCCAGGATCCAAGCTGCAGCTTGTGGGGTGCACACTATGGATGATCCTCATAATATCCACGAACTCCGTCGACAAAAAGGAACTCCAGGAGAAGTGAGATCTTGTGCTCTCGCACACTCCCACCACAACATTCTTTAGAGGTTGCCGGACGCAAGTCCGCCCTGATGTCAGGCCATTTTAGTTGCAAGCATCGAGCAAGCTTCATCGCACTCACTTTGCGAAAGGTTTTCCGAACTTGCAGACAGGCTGGGCTGCAAGTCTGTCTACAGTTCGGAACAGCTGAGCCGGTCGATTCTGAGCAACTGCAATCTCCTGGACAGAATTCTGCCTTCTTATGGGTGATTGCAGATTGATAACTAGTATAATGTTCAATCAATCTAAGGCGGTAGTCATCAAGGTCGGACTTGCGCCAGCAACGCTCTAACCTTCGCCCTTGTCTCCGCATCTCCCTCAGAGTTCCATCAAACCAAGGGGCCCTGGGACGATGAGAAAGAGGGCGCTCACGCACAGGAGCAATAGAATCCAATAAATAATAGCAGGAATATAAATAATCTGGCAGAAAAGGAAATGATACATTTGTACTGCTGCTGACTGAATGTACTGTATTATCTCAATGTATAAAGACCAGTAACTCAGTCTTCTTAGATAATTAGCTTTCAGAATTGCAGCAATTGTATTTTAAATATCTTTTAAACATCTTGTAAGTGGGTACCTACCACTCATTTAGGGAGTAAGCATTATGTAATAAGGATTTTTTGAACTTTAGTTTTTATAGATATTATGCATTGTCACTTTAAGTATTGCCTGGTATAAAATGGACTCACTTGTGTGTGGTGTCAGTGACTCTTGATAAAGCATCAAGCAAAACCAGTTGGGTTACTGGGGGCTCTGGTTATTTTCTCTCTGTATTTTCTGCTGCATGTTGTAGCACATGTAAGTGATTTCTGTATTTTTCAATAAAAGCATTGCTGAGTGTTTTACCTGTTACTCTGTGCCAGTCTTCATGTTTGGAATTTGAGCTTATTTTGACTCTGGCATGAGTTATTTGAGTTTGAGCCATGACTGCTGTTCTGATAACACAAGATGGAAAGAATAAGAAAAATGCTAAGAAATTGACAGCCCGGGCAATTAATCTGTTCAATGACCGGGCAGAACACTAACAACAGAACTGCAGAGTTTAGAACCATGCCCTTCAGCAAGATCAGTGAAATCTTTTGTAAATGTTACACAGAAGTGTATAATTCCACTGGACAATAGTATGCCATCACAACATTCACAAATCCATGCCCAGGGATCAACAGCCACCTCAAGTTCTCGGGAGATTGGAAAATATGTGAGCAGTGCTGGAAATCTGAATACATCACTCTGCTAAGTTTCTGTATTATCTCTGGGTCATTTGTAATCAGAACAGCTCCAGTGCAAATGGTAATTTATCCTGCAGTAAAGCAAGGGGAAATATGTAATAAAGAGTTATAAAGTGTAGTGTAGTGCTCTTGGAATTTTGCAATCACTATGTCAGGTATTCCTAAAGTTGAGGGATGCAATTACAGATTGATTAGTTAACAGAATCAATTTCATATACTGTACCTTTGTGCACTTGTACAGGACCATTCACGAAACTAGAGTTCATCATCCTTTTGTGGAAATCTACAAAATCTGTGAGGCCTTCTTATCTGAAACACAATTAAGGTTTTCACAATTCAAAATTCTTTTTATTTTATTATTAACAGTACAGAAAATGGTGTAGAATCTTGTAGACTGAAAAATAAAACCTCCAGGACTAGAGACTCACCAGGTAGTCATTAAGTTTGAATTTCTGACCTGGTCCACTGGTAACCTTATATTATTTTCATTATTATTTTAATTTGATTAATAAAACATAAGAAAGCCTGATTACAGACATTCCTATTGGTACCATATATATATAGAACAAGAGCAGTACATGTAGGACTAATGACCAGTGTAGCATTACATCCATGGGGACAGGGCAAACTATTCCAGAAACCAAACTTAAAAGTGAATTCATAATAACATGAATACATTCTGGTGCTAATGATTGATACTAAGCTTGGTAACCTAACCTGAACATGGCAAAAGCTGCTGTAAATTAAACTGAAAGTGAATTAAAATTATGGTATACATAATCATTTCATAAATTAGAAGTATTAAGTAGGTGTCTGACACCAGTGACTGATGAGACATAGATTAGTATGGTGGAAAGGACTGAACCTTTCAAGTATTTTTTTAGCTGTGGTTCAGGGAGGAATGCAGACCTTTTCAGGTTGGGGGTTAATAAATTAATGTTAAAGCACAGTAGTGAGGTGTTTAACAATGTATCATAATGTACTAGATCAGGGGATCTTTTTTTCACAAGAATAGGATGAATCCACCACAAGGCCATAAATACAGTTTGTTTTCCAAAGAAAAAATGTTCATGACCATGTTGGACCTTGGGAAATTAAACTTGGATAGCGTGACAGCTTTTATTGTACCAGTATAGATACTGAATATAGACATGGTCAGGCCCCACCTGGAGTGTCGTATGCAGTTCTTCGCTCCCCAGTACAACAAGATCTGGTTAGAGCCACAGCAGATGCTAACATAATAGTACTGATATTATGTGCATGCAGATCTGTGTAAGCATGATGTGCTCTTATGTACAAGTACAGCTCTGCATATTTGCAGGAAGGGACTGGGACAGTAAATAGGAAAAGAGATCTCCCTTTCCACAATAAGTGAAGCCACAACACCCAGTAGGCAGCTCCACAAATTAAGGATGGACATGGAACAAACAGGGTACACTGAGTGTTCGTGTCTGGGCACATTAGTTGATTTAAATCCAGATTACATTGCCTGTTAATACACCACTACTGGTGCACAGCAGATTTTTACTGGGGCATGTGCCCTGTCTGGATCCAGCCTGGAGATGCTATGGACAAAGTGTCAGAGTGACACACCACAATACTTAGGGAGAGTTAGGCAGTGTTTTAATGTTTTGCACTGTCTGCTACTTTTTTTTTTTTTTATAGAACGAAATCCTGCCAGTCAACCGAGTCTAACTGAAACAGGGACTACTTACTATAAAATCTGAAACTCCCAAAAATCTGTTTGGGTTTTGGAGTTTTGTGTGTGTGAAGGGTGTGGGTTGGGCAGGGCTTAAGGATTGCCTTTGGATTTGTGATGTTTAGAACTTAGTTCCCACAATAATTTAGATGTATGTGCTTTAGTTTTGATATTGTGAATGCGGCGTGTGAGTGTGAGATTTGTTTCCTATTTTTTTTCAGTGTCTGTGTTATACAGTGCTTGTAAACAAAAGCATATTAATTAATATGAACTTTGGTAGCTTACTGGTTTTATGCACATTACTATAACCTAGAGGCGGCAGGTTCAAACCTTATGATAGGGTATGTCAGTTTTCTGCCTGTACAGATGTTCAGACTACTGTGGTGTTCTGTGACATTCTTGACCTATTTATCTAATATGCACATGCAGCTTGACAACTCTGTACTTGCAAGTGTGTGTGTGTGGGGAGGGGGGTGCTGGTACTTGCTGTGGTTGCTATCATGGTATTGTAGAGAGACTTGTAATTTTTGTCAAGAATAACACCTTGTGTGTTTCATATGCTGTCATCAAATTAATTTAATTAAATTGTTGGGTTTTACAGGATTCTAAACCTGATGGCAAAACATGACACAGAAGACAGGTGTCACAGATTAAAGGTTTATTCCCAAATACATGTAAAAAGGACAGAGTACCTTCTGGGAGTCCGGAAACTCCAAACACCCAGTGTCATCATAGGAAAACTCAGTGAAAAACAGGATTACATGGATTATTATAGTCAGAGTTAAGGGGGTCCATTACCTGGTAATGGGCTCATCTGCGTAGTAGAGAAGCTAAACAAAGCAAGTGTACTGGTGGGTACTGTGGGCAGCTTGCACCCAGGGCCATTAGGTTTTGCACATACACAGTGATAAGTGTTATGCTGACTAAGGCTGCTTTTGGGTTACATTGCAATGATTCATAAATTATGCTGATCACAGCATTATGGCTAATAGCTGTAGGTGGCACACTAATACCACAAAATAACTATACTGAATAGTAGTTTGTCAGTACATCATAGCAAGTATGAGTAAATACTAATGTAGCTTATAGTGTATCATAGAACATGGTAGTCCACATTAGGGACTGTAAGTCAGGCAGATCTACATATTCCCCCCTTGTTGCTTGAAAAAGAGGTAACACCAGTAGTGTGGTTGGTTACAGTCTAGCTGAGTGAATAGCATAAAGGAATTTTAACTGAGCACGATGTTGTTTGAGTATGTGGCAGAAACAGCATATGGTAATAATCAGAAAAATAACTAAGAAAATTGAATAATAACAAAAGCCTTAAAAGTGAGTTCCAATCAAGTATTGGACAATACAGTACTTAAATCATCATCAAGAAATAAATCATTTACAGAATTGCCTGCCTTAGTAGAATAAGATGTGGTATCCTTTCTAGCTAACAAGGAGCATAGATTCAGGGTGAGTGGGACAATATACACATTGAACACTGGTAAATACTGCGCTATAGCATTCAGATAGTCAGGGTTACTATCAATGTAATCACATTCTGAGGTGGGAACAGGTGTGATGACTGTATGGCCAATGACAGTGCGCTCATGAGGTACAAAACAGAAGTTGGGCATAATGACGCCACATGTAAGAGGTTCATAGGAGAAGGTCTGATAGTTGGTCACCACACAGTATTGTCCATCAGTATTGTAAGTCACTTGAACTTGAGGAAGGCGCCACTTCATGAGCGGGACAGGGCAAGTAATAGAGGCATTCATCATCTGGTTGGCAAGGCATTGTACATCTTCTCTCGAGGCATAGATAACATTTGGCTTGTTGAAAAGAGCTGTGACATTAAGAGTGTCATTTGCAAAAAGGTCATTATCAAAGGTGTGTGGCCAGTCAGTAGAGTTCGGCGAGTAACTACAAACAGGCATAGTTATATCAAATATCTCATATCTGCACAAATAGTGGTAACCCTGTTTGGCACAACAGTCAGTATGTGGGGCTACCCAGGCATCCAGTTGAGGATGAAAGACCAGGAATTGAGGAAAGTTGATCCATTCTCGATAGATGCTGACCTCTAGATGACCCACAGAGTGGACTTTCACCAGCTTGTCAAAAACTGAAGTGTCTTTGTCGAAGATCAGGAGGGACACAGTAAAAGTAATGTACATAGTGTCTCATAGAGTTAATTGACCCATGCTGTAACAGGATCCTTGATTTTAGTGTGAAGTCACATAGCCCAAGTTCCGTGCTGTGGCCAATGAAAAGGACACAGTCCTGGCCATGCACCTGGAAGTGCATGTCAGGGTTTCACAATAGGGGCAATGCCATTTAGCCATACATCTATCGTGGCTCAAATCCAGGATCCACCCTGATTCCAGATCTCAGAAGAGATTGGAGACAGTGTTGATAGCAAAAATGCCATAAGTGGAAAAAATAATTTCCCTGCCTATGAGTTGCTCTTTGGCTTCTTTATTGTTGTAAAAGATTAATTCATTGAGTTTGTTTTGGGTTTCATTGAATATATGTGCCAACAATACCTTGTAGTATGGGCAGCATCACATCCTGATCTAATTTACTGTTGAAAATTTTGGCATTAGTTTGAATTTTGGTATTAGGTTGAATTTTTGCCAAATCGGCTCTGTTCCACATTGGCATTCCTGACCTGAACATACCTGTAACAGTGCCTGTTATGCCTGTTACATCAGAAAATCCCAGATTCTGCTTCGAGTGTTTGGGTCTGAACACCCCTCAGTGTTCAGTGATGTGTTGCACAGCTACAGGGTCTTGTGCATGTGCTTGATATGCTGTCATTATATCTAATAACATAAGTGTGGAATTTAGAGACATTTGTAGAGGAACAGTGGCCAAATTCAGCCATGTTCCAATGAGTAAGATTCAAAACAACAGAAACATGCATAAATTGAACATTATTAATGAGAGTCTCAGGGACAAGACTGGGCAGACCTGGCTCCGTGAGTGGACATTGTAAAGGATCGCCTGTTGATGCTGGGCTGACTGTAAGGAAAAGAGTAGCTGTTGCAATAGAGTGGTTGGAATAGTATTGGCGCATGGTGGTATTAAGGAATTTGGAACAAAAGTCCAGGCGTATCATTGCCGTAAGGTTGTAGTGGTCTGAATGTTGTTGATGAACTTGGCGTATGCACAAGGTTCCATTGGGACAAATGTGAGTGTTGGGCCAACCTTACAAAGTTTGTTTGGCAAGGCAGGCTACTGGCATCTGTTGTCCAGTAGGGTTATCAGTTTTTTACTCAATCTGTAGTGTAGAGTTGTCTGGAGAAACCACCATGGAACTGAGATAAGCATCTTTTCCTTCATGTACAGTGACATATGGGGATGGGGGCTTGAAGGCCACCCCTTTAGTGGGAGATGTTGAGGGATGGGAAGAAAAGTGGTCTGGATTCACAGGATTCAGATTATGAAGATGTATGCGGAGATCCATCTGATGGAATTTTGGCATGCTTGCCAGCATGCATGGCAGAAGGTAGAGAAGAATTAACATCATGCTGAAAAAGAAGAAGAAAACACAGACCTGTAAACATACAGGTCTCCCTCCCCCAGCTGGGGGAAGGAGCATTAATTACCCTTGTATAGTTTCAGTTGATTGGCATGGTACCATTAGTCTACGGGTTTCTTGCAGTCTGTTAGCTGCACTTGGTAGACAGCAGGGCTGAATTTGTTGATGATGTCATAGGGACCCACCAATTTGTTGGAAAACAGGTGGACAAGGGTGCAGAATTTCAGTACCATAACTTAGTCTCCTACTTGCCAAACTACTTCTTTGACATTCTTGTCAAAGTACATTTTGGATTGCTGTAGGGCCTGGCCCAAGTTCTTGGCAGTAAAAAGGTGAGTTTGGACAAGATTGTCCTTCAGCTGCACTACAAAAGCATCCGCTGACACTCTGTCTGTGGCTGTGGTATTCAGATCTAGCCACAGATGTTCTGGTAGTCTCATTTGTCTGCCAGTCATCACCTTGAAGGATGTGCACCAGGTTGCTGCAGCCAGGGTAGCTCCAATTTTCATTAGAAGGGCAGCAAGGCATCCCAACTTTTAGCATTCTCATTTGCAAATTTACACATTAGTTTGATCTGCCTGTTGGCTCTCTCTTCCTAGCCAGAAGACTGAGGATGGTATGCAATTTGGAACTTCCGCTAACTCCCAATAACTTCAAACATTCTTGCATTAGTTCTTCTGTGAAGCTAGTCCCCTTGTTAGAGTCTACATTGAGAGGTAGGCCCCACCTGGTACATACTTGGTCTACCAGGATTTTGTCAGTGGTGTTCGCTGTGTTTGCTGCACATGGAAGGCTTCTACCCATTTCAAAAAGAGGTCAGTTATCACAAATGCATACTTATGCCTGCTAGTGGTAGGCAAAGATCCAATGAAATCAATTTAAATTGCATACCAAGGACCTGATTGTCTTTGTGGAAGTAGTTTGGCAGTTTTCTTTCCTGGGATAGGGTTGTTTTGAGCACAGGTAATACATAGATACATAGTTGTTGATGGCAAATAAGGGCCTATGGCCCACCTAGTCTGCCCATTTGTGCAACTGTGTGAATAGCAACTGTCCTCATAATGTTGGACATCCACTGTCATTCCAGGCCACCAGTCCACAGTTTTCAGTGTCTGCAGGGTCTTGTCCACCCCTTGGTGTTCACCTGTGGGGGTATCATGGACCTGGTGGATGAATTCAGAGCAGAGTGTTTTGGGGATTACCCACAGGTTTTTGATCACCAGAGAGGTACTGGACCAACTTCTGGTCTGTAGAGAGATGAAGGCTGTCAGAATGTCTTTTAAATGGGTTATTCAAAAACATTTCCTTTTCAGTTTCCTTTGAGAGGCATTCATATACCTCTTATTTCTAGAGCCACCATGTGTACTGCAGTTAGATCCAGAGGGACCACTTTGGTCCTTTTATGTGCAGCCACTCTGTGTGTCTCAGTGTGGGGGGGGCTGCATGACCCATATCTCCCCCAGGGTACCCTCTTTTGCTAAAGTGTCTGCTCGATCGTTGTACTCATGGTAAGGTTCAGACTTGGAGTGGGCCTTAACCTTGTGTATGTACAACCTGAAAACAAATTGCTCTGTTAGGCTGACAATATGTATGAACACATCCCTGTATTTTATAGGTGTGCCTTCTGAAGAGGTAAAATCATGGGTCTTCCAGAAAGGAAGAAACTCTGTCAACAAATTGCATACCCAGGAAGAATCAGAGAAGATGATGGTGCCCTCTTCCCCTTGGCTGTGAATAATTTCCAGGGCATAGACAATTGCAGCAAGTTCTGCATACTGGGAAGATTTAATGGTGCACTTCCTGGATACCTCAGAGGTGTCACCTGCTGGATAAAGGACCAGAACCCCAAAGCCTTCAATTTGTTCTTCTTCTTCATGATAGGAGGATGAGCCATATGTAAAGATGTGACAAAGTGCAGGATCTTTCAGGGTGCCCTCGGTGGTGGGAAGAAAGGGGCCTGGTTCTGGCAGGGCAGGCAGCTCTAGGCCACACTTGTGGGGATCTCCTTGGTATAGGAGTCCATGTGCTAAGATGGAGGGCATTTTTAGTAGGAAGCACAGTAATGTCTCAGTCCTGTAGGGGGAGAGACCAGTGAGTGAGTCTGGTGTTAGGTACATTGCCATTCTTGATTCTGTCTGTCAATAGGAACTTGTTAGGGGTGTGGTTGGTGTGCAACACAATAAGGGAGAACCCTATGATGTAGGTGAAGTGCTTGACAGCCCAGAAGGTTGCAAGGAGATTCCTCTCACACAGAGAGTACTTCTGTTCCACATAGGAGAGCATGTGTGAGGCATAGGCAATAGGCCTGAGGGTACCATTTGTCTTTTGTGCAAGGACTGCTGACATGCCCACATCAGAGGTGTCAGTTTCCAGATAGAATGGTAGTTCTGGATTAGGGATAACCAAAGTTGGAGTGGAGGCCAAAGCCTTTTTTTAAAAAAGTGACAGCTGCTGTGTGCTCTAGTTCCCACTGCCAGAGGACATCTTTCTTCAGTAACTCATACAGAGGTGCAGTTTATTGCACAAAACTGCAAATGAAGTCCTTGGAATAGTTTACCATACCCAGGAAAAATCTCAGAGTAGCCACTGGTAGTGGAAGGTCCTGAATGCCTTGGATCTTGTCCAAGGCAGGGCTCCTGCCCTCAGCAGTGATGTGCAGGCCCAAAAAGGAGACTTCAGGAAAGCACAATTGTACCTATACAGGGTTGCACTTGAGACATGTCCTCTGTAGGAGTGTCAAGAGCTTGTCTAGGAGCTGTAAATGTTTCTCTAGGTCTGTTGTAGCCAAAAGAAGGTCATTCACATACTGCAGGAGGCAGTCTGGTAAGGAGAAGCCTCATACAGCATCCCTCATGTGGATGTCTAAAAGAGAGGGGCTGTTGTGAAATCCTTGTGGGAGGCAGTTCCATGTGTACTGAGGTCCTTCAAAGGTGAAGGCAAACTTGTATTGGCTCTCAGGGGCCAGTGGGAGTGACCAGAAACCATTGGTGATGACTAGCATACTGAACCACTTGTCTTCTGGTTTCAGAAGTTTGAGCACATCCAGGGAAGATGCCACAGTGGGTGCACAACTGGGAGTGATTTTGTTGAGTCTTTGGTAATCAATGGTAAGTCTCCAACTGTTGTTAGGCTTCTTCAATGGCCAGATGGGGGAGTTGACTGTGGACACACAGGACCTAAAAAACCCTTATTTTGAAAGTGAGTCAATTGTGGCCCTCATAGAGGGTA
Organism: Neoceratodus forsteri; assembly: GCA_016271365.2. NCBI lineage: Eukaryota > Metazoa > Chordata > Ceratodontiformes > Ceratodontidae > Neoceratodus > Neoceratodus forsteri. Next base: position 694,948,700 of record CM057459.1, on the reverse strand, counting down.
TGGCTTCAGCTGGAAAGGGGTACTGTCTTTGACAGGGTGGATAAGCTCCAGCAACTTGTATAAAGGTGTCTATCCTTTCATAGTCATGTTTGTGCTTTGCAAAGGCATTTTGGTGCCTTTCCAAAATTGGTTTCAATTGAGGGAATAGATCATATTGCTGGAGCATGACGATGATATCATACTTCCGCATCATTGACCTTTACCATGGCCACCACATGTGAGTCAGAAATGAGGAGTAGATGGCCCCCTGCCTGGCACCTGGAGTAGTAGCTTGTTGGCTAGATCCACCATGCATCTGTGTTGGGAGAGGAACTCTATTCCCGAGATGCCCTGATGATGATGTAACACCATTAGATTAAAGTGGTGAATCACCTTTAACGTACCAATGGTAATTGGTATTGGTTTGGACAGATACATATTGATCACGGTCCCCTTGAAGGTCTGGGTGGAAGTGGCCTTCCTCGTTGACCAACAGGATAGCTACAGATCATCTTGGTGCAGCACAGAAACAGCTGTGTCTATATCTAGAAGTAATTCAAGCTGGCAGCCCCCAACCAGCACTTCTACACAGGGGCGTCTGGGAGTCATCGATCACTAGGATAGTGAGGATGTGGACCAGGGCCTGACACAGTCACTCCGATTCACTGTGTTTCTGCTTGGCATTATCAGATGTGGGGTCTATCTCTCAAAGCATTTGTATCACTTTAGAGTATGGAGATTTCGATTGCCTGCCCTCATCGGATTCATCCAATGGAGGAGCGGATGGAATGGCAGTCATAGTTCTGTCTGTGTGGCTGATGTCAGTGACTGAACTTTGGCCTTACACTCCCAAAGCTGGGTGTTTCTTCAGCAAAATCCTTTTATGAAGGGCCAGACCACTGTTTTTGTCCATTATTTCCCTTCGTATTCTGCTGATTCTGATTCTGCCAATACCTTTGTCTGTTCTTGTTAGATCCTGCTCAGTTCAAATAGAAAGGCTTGTACTGTTGGGAATCCTTTCATTTACCTTCCACCACATACTAGGTGGATGACTCGGTGCTGTTTTGCACTACGGCCACTTTGGCCTTGGAACCTGACCCCAGGTTCCGCATGTATATCTGGTACGTGCGTTCCACTTTTTCCATGATCACACGGAAGTGGTCCCATCTTGGGAATACTGCTGTCTTTACCTTCTTGTGAAGGGCAGGTTGTAGATTTTTCAGGAACAGGCATTTGTACTCAATCAGTTCCCTGTTGGAATGTTCACCAGCCAGGTCTTTGCCGCTATGTATGTGAGCGACAGGCAGCCTTCATACTGGGCTGGGGTCTCTTTGGCATTCTGCTTTACCAGATGGGCTAGAATTATGCTGACCATGTTAGGGTTGTGAGCCACCAGGAGGTGTGTGGTGATGGCTTTGAGTGGGGCTCTGATATCATTACGTATGCCTTCCGGCAACTTGGCCCACAATGTAGGGTCCATGGTCTGTTTCAAAACCTGTACCCTGTGCTCAGCTACAAGGCTGAGCATTTCACAGTGATTTCACACTTTCTCCAAATGGCAACTAAGATTGTCGCCTGGGGCCATACCGCCTATCTTGTCCGCAATGTTCTGGATGACCTGCACAGACTGAAGAACATACAGGGAAGGCCACTGGTGCCCAGCAATGGACTTGACAACCACCTCAGCTGTGGTGGTGGCCACGCCCTGAAGGAGGGTCTGTTGTTCCACCTCCTTCTGCAACATATTGGAGATTGCTTGTCTCATTATCCTGGCCTGGAGTCAGAGACCTCAGCTTTTGAGATCAACTTCTGAATCAGGCCCTGTATCTCATCCCTATCTTTCTTATTCAAGGCACCTACCAGTGGGTGAGGCCCCAACCCTCCAGCATCCTAGGGACCACCATCTTGAATCTCTCCATCATCGTTGTTGTCACTCTCCGATGACAACAGGTTGATAGGAGGGGCATACAGCATAGCTTTCACATGACCCTGCAGGATTTCCAACTGTTGATGCAATTTCCTCATCTTTGTTCTACACATTGAATGATCTATTCTGCCTTTGTACTATCCCTTGCTGACATGATCTTGCAAAACTCTGTATGCAACACTTACTTCATGATTTTCCCTGATCTCCCTGTCCAAAGCATCCTGACATTTTGCAAACTCTTGCTCCAACTCATCATATTCATTCCACATCATGTCATTCATACCTGTAAGCAAGGCATTCAGCTGCAACACATGCTTCTTATCCTGATGTAACCTTTCAGTCCTCTCTCAGTCTAACAATCTCTCTGTCTTTCTCCTGTACAGTACTCTGCAGTTCATTCTAACTCTCATTTCTGAGCTTTTCAATTTTTTGTTCTAACTCCCTCCATTGCTTACCTATTTCTCTGGATTTGGAGCCCAGTTCCTTTTTCAGAGCTAGGACCTCCATTTCCACTGCTTGTAGTGTAGCATACAGGGTAGCAGCCATTACCCATTTTTGGTCAGGTTTCTTAATCATAGGTTTGGTCTCCAAATACAGCATGCAACTTCACTTCCAGTGCAAAATTGCCCCAACCCCTGAAGGAGATTAGAAAGTTTGAGCACTGCACTAATGGCCATTTTGGAAGGTTCCCCTTTACCTGTACTAACCGGGAGTCCAAGGCATATCACTCCATCTTGTGCACAGCAGCTAGACAGTTACACATTTAGGTATGGGCAATCCAGCAAGTCCCAAACCACTGGTGAACGAGAAGGTGTAGGTCCAAGCACCTTCATGATCCCAGGCTCATTCATTTAGGATGGGAGTAACCTGCAAGAAGACCCATAGGGATGAACAGGAGGGCAAAGGTTCAAGTTTCTTCATGATTCCATGCCTGTTTATCTGTACACCTTTTTGCGTACTGGTTCAATTCTGTCCAATCAGGTTCATGCCATGGTCACCATTTGTTGGATTTTGGCAGGATTCTAAACCTGATGGCAAAGCATGACACAGAAGACAGATGTCACAGAATAAAGGTTTATTCCCCAAATACATGTAAAAAGGACAGCGTACCTGCTGGGAGTCCAGAACCTCCAAACACCTGGTGTCATCATAGAAAAGCTGAGTGAAAAACAGGATTACATGGATTATTATAGTCAGAGATAAGAGCGTCTGTTACCTGGTAATGGGCTCATCTGCATAGTAGAGAAGCTAAACAAAGCAAGTATATTGGTTAGTATGGTGGGCAGCTTGCACCCAAGGCCGTTAGGTTTTGCACGTATACAGTGATAAGTCTTATGCAGATTAAGGCTGCTTTTGAGTTACAATACAGTGATTCATAAATTATGCTGATCAAAGCATTATGGCTAATATCTGTAGGTGGTGCCCTAATACCACAAATTATACAATGGCTTAAAAAATTCTAAAATCTGATTGGCTAGCTGGCACCTTCAAGCCATGGTAAATCCTGACATTACCCACGGTAAGAGGTGCCAGCTAGCCAAACATTTAGAACCCCAAAAGCAGTATCAGTCCAATCCCAAAAAAAAGTTGACAGAGCTGCTATCTTGGCCGATAACAAAAAATCTCCAGTAAAGTAGTGATAAATAAAATGGATACCAGCTTTCACTTAATTGACCCCACATAATTAGACAGCCAAACAAGCAGCCTGAGCCAAACAGTGCCTTACAAATCATTGCCCACAACTGCTTCCACGTGGCTCACCTGTAAACTTTATTTTTTCAGTTTGGTTCTTCTCGTTCCTACATTCCCAAATCATAAGTCACTTGCTCCACTGAAAACTCCCTTTGGGAGGGCACATGTATGATAACCCCTTTCATGAATTTATTCATACTTTCTCTCATGATTGTTACTCCCTCCTGTCTTAGTTGCAGTGATGACTCAGTCCTGTGACACCCGGTCCATGCTGCCTCCATTCTGGTCACTACTCCATTCCCTCTGTAGCAATTCCACTACCTCTCCACTCTGAGTATAGCAGTCCCAAGCTGTTTAATTTCCAGATGGTCCCTGCAACTCACTGCCATTCAAAATGAAATGGCTGGGAACTTCTGTGGTCCTGACTCCCTTCCAGCCAGCTCTTCCTGTCAGCAGGGTACTGTGCATGCGCATATTGTGGGAAAAACAGAGCCAATGCTCATTAGTTCAAAATGAGCTGTGTACCAACTTAAAAACCCTGTCCTGACTCCTATGAAAAACAAACTCTGCTCAGAGCCGATATGGCTACTCAGTGCTTTTACTTGCAAATGCACAGTTATGGTGAATGGCATAGTAAGCCATGCGTAAGATAGCAGTGCTGACAGAACTGTGCATGTGTGGCACACGTGCATGTGTAGTGCTGTCAGATGGGGATTTGCAAGATGGTGGTGATGACAGAACTGTGCATGCACAACATGTGCACATGCGCAGTTCTGATATACAGTTCAGAAGTATCACATTAAAGTAGTGCACCCGCGGGGGAGGGGTGATTTTGTCATGGAGGGGAGCTCCAACCCCAGAGGCCAAAAGAAGAAGAGTCAGGCTCAGCACACAGAATCAAAGGAGTCAGCATTGTAGAACAGGTACCGCATCACTGTAGGATAACACAGGGACGCGTTCCGCTCACTGTTCCTTTTGTCTCCTACAGTGATGGTAAAACACAATATGCAAGTGCAGACTGTGGGAATCAAACCCAGATCTGGTTCATGTACCAATCTTATTCACAATGCCTTACTGTATCCTTCAGGCTATACTGCAAGCCCCAGACCCAATATATTCTGACCCAATTATGCATGGAGCACACATCCTCTCTTTCAGCGTATCGACTGGTCCCAAATACTGGTGATTGCAGCCCATATCCTTTTTCAAAGGATTGTCAAGCACTGTGGGTACAAATACTGACTTTTGGATCCAGTGCCCTTACACAAAGGGGATGGGGAATCAAAATTGAAATTGGATCAAGCTATGTGGAGGGAAATGGAGCTGTACTGTAGGATATTTTGCAACCTCCACCACATCAGCGAGTTTTCTGTTGGTTCTGAGAATCTACTGCACAATTACTGCTCCACAGTCTGGGCAACAGATGCTTTCTTCTGCATCCTGCCAGCATTGTGTGCCCACACTCTATCAACACAGGACCTTTAAAAAAATCTTGGCAAAGGGAGCATGTTGACTCAGTTTTGAGGAGTTCAAGGAATTCCTTTCTTGTCATGTTCAAAGTTGATGGGTTTCAGACAGATTTAATTTCACAAAATCCAGAGATGCAACTAGCCCCTTGCTGATGGACTACATTTCCCAGAGAGTTTTGCAACAGAATCCTAGAGGGCCTGCCATCAAGAGCATTGCTGGGCAGGCTACTGGCAGTTTCTGGATAATTGATGACTCAGTCAGCCAATCACGACTCTCAATCCTGCTGAGCTCAAATGGCACCACCCTGCAAACCAAGCAGGAAGTTTAATGTTGATGCATCATATCTTCAGTAAGTACTCAGGTACTGCAGATCAGTTTGTTAGTTTACTGTTTGATATTTCTCATCTTTGCACTGGGTTTGCTGCTGTTTGATGTTTTAGGGGCAGGTGGCATGGAAACTGTATTTACAAATGTGCTGGGAATGCAGTGTTGATCCCAGCATGTACAATATTTTTTCTTGGTTTAAGGAAATATATGTAGAATGCAGAGACAATCCCAGCATGTACTCATTTATTTTTGCTTATTAGACTCCGGGGTCCAACCTGTAGCTCAAGCGCCTGCCAGACAGGGAGGCATGACTTTGCAGATGCAAAGTCATGAAGTGCTTCAGAATAATGTGCTCAGGATAATGGCAGGAGGCTATACAAAGCTGTTACTGCAGAGTTTGAGCTGGGGGAAAAGTGCGTTTTGCAAGCCTGATGTCTGTTTGTGTCTAGGTCATTATTATGTGCAGAGTGGTGCAGTGTTGTGGAATAATGTGCCTTGCAGAACAAAGAGGCTCTCTTGTCCATGCAGTGCTTGCATTGCAGATGTCCTGAGGGGAACTGAGCTCCATAAATCTGCAGTGCAGAGCAGTCCTTGCATGTGCACCCTCAGAGTGCCATGAGAAAATGAGACTTGTGGAATGGAAGGGCTCTGTGCAATGCTATAGTACCTCAGAACCAGTGGAAAAAGCTGCTTGGCATGCCATGAGAGGCTGGGCCATGCTGTTGGCTGCAGAAGAACCTAGTGCTGCTGCTGTGCAACAATGGGCTTTCCAGAACCATTAAGGCTCGGTGAGGTGTTACAGTATATTACTGCAGAAGAAATGAGGGGGAAACTTGCTTGGCATGAGAGGGGACTGAGTTATTCATTCAGAAAGAGTGTAGTAGTGCTGAGGAAGAATGTGTGTGCCATGCATGGGCATTTGCAGGATGGCAGCGCTGACAGAACTGTGCATGCATGACATGCTCACATGCGCTGTTCTGATATACAATGTGGAAGTGCCACATTAAAGTAGTGCACCCGAGGGAGGGTGTGATCATGCCACAGAGGGGAGCTCCATCTGTAGAGGCCAAAAGATGAAGAAGAGCCAGCATACAGAATCAATGGAGTCAGTGCTGCACACCAGGTACCGCATCCCTGTGAGAGAACACAGGGATGCATTCCACTCACAGTCCCATTTGTCTCCTACAGTGATGGCAAAATGTCTGTGGAGCTTCCTCCACATAGCCATAAAAATGGAGCTGAGACATGGTGCACTGACAACATGGACACAGTAAGACATATTTCCTGGCCTGACGGAAAGCATCAGGGCAGGGAATAAAAAAAACTGTTCTGCACATGCGCAGACAGAAGGGAGCCCTAGCAACCCTGGACTATTTTTTGTATGGTGGAGTAATACAATGACAAAAAATAATATAAAATGCAAAAAAGAACATCTTCTTTATTTTTTGTTCCCAAAAAAAAAGGAGGTGGACTATTGTATAATCGCAATAACCCACTCCAGGGTGTGGCTTATGCTGGGGTTTACCCAAACCTGGCAAGGTTTGATCACTTGGCCAGCAGCCTCATGACCGAACCATGCCAGGCGTGAGTAAACCCAGCATAACCCACACCCTGTGGTGGTTTATTGCTTGAATAACTATACTGAACAGTAGTTTGTCTATACTGTATCATAGAACATGGTAATCCACATTAGGGGCTGTAAGGCAGGTCTACAAAATTTAAAAGTTTTTCACATGTGAGCTGCTAATAAATAACGTGTTAATTAGCATTTTGGAGTTGTTTGTGGTGGTTGCTGGGGAATATATATTTTACATTTTGATTTGTGGTGTGTAATACATAGTTCTTGAAAGTATTTAGTTTGCATGTGCTTTAGTTTTGATATTGTGAAGGTCATGTGTTCCCTGTTTTGCAGTGATTATAAACAAACATCATCTCATGTAGAATAAGCTTCTATAGTGGGCTGACTCAATGCATGTAATCATGATCCAGAGGTGCCAGGTTCAAACTTTACAAAGGGTTGCTTTTTTCCTACTTCCATAAATATGAAGACCAGGTTCAAACTTCACAAAAAGGGATACTTTTTTCCTACTACTATAAATATGTAGACTTCTATAAATATTCAGACTAGTTATTTTTATGTACATGCAGTTTGCTGGGAATGTTTTCCCTAATCATCTAATATACATATGCAACTTGACAACTGAGTGTTCATCGGATGGTAGCAGCAACCCCCCCCCCACACACACACAAACACACTTGCAACCACCAGAGGTAGACTGAGTTGTCAAGCTGCATGTGTATAAAATGAACAGGGCAAATTTTCCCAGTAAACTGCATGTACATAAAAAGAGTAGGGCATATTTATGGAGTTTCTCACTTTGTGATAATGTGATAAAGATGTCGAGTGGCCTCTGTCTCTGTTATACTTTGGACACTGCACCAGTCTGAATATTTATATACATACAATGGGAAAAAATATCCTAGATGGAGATTTGAATCAGTAACCTCCAGATCATAACACAGTGCATAAAGCCAGTGAGCTACAGGAGTTCATCATTCCTTTTCTTCTTTTTCTTTCCAAGTACAGTAAAACAGAGAAATTAAAAGAAGAAGAAAACATGGGGGCTAAATGATATTATACACCACAAAACTAAAATGCAAAATCCATATTCACCCCACCACCACCATACACACAACTCTAAAACCCAAATATAAAACTTGGTAAGAACAAGTGATGATGTGCAGATTTATGTAATAAGGGCAAAAGCCCAATTGCCAGTGGCAGCAGGGCAAGGGTACATCGACAAAAATCAATTTTGGCAATGTACAGCCCCGGCGCACAAGAAAACAGCATTGGGGACTTAGCTTTTAATTGTTCTTGTGGGGAGCTGCACCCCCCCACACTCCTCTACTAAAGGATTCTCAACTCCAGGGGGTGAATGTTGAGGGGGGGTGCAAAATCTGGCAAAAAAGAAATTTGGGCTGGGCACACAAAAATGTAAGTATGCCTGGACCTGAACCCGGAACCCTCGCAGCTTTAGGCTGCCACCAACCCACCACACTATGAGGCCAGCTCGGCAGCCCCAATCCAACCATGCCAGGCCAACCCTCCCTCCCTTCCATCATGCTCACTCCCCCCCCGTGCGTGTATACATACAGTGATGTCCTGTCACTATATATGCCTACCTCCCCCATCCGGTCGTCCTTCCTCAGTGGTAGCCCCACGGCCATGCACCAGGATTGAGTTGCTGTTATTGCAAGTGCTCAATCACCGATTCCCATGTCACGGGCTACCTGATGTGCAAAATTAACATGATATTGAGTAGCAGCTCAGCGGTCAAAAACTTCTAAATGTAGTTACATTAATTTAATGACAGTATAGAGAACATACAAGTTTGGTACATGAGTGTGTTAATCTTGACAAAAATTATAACAGTCTTTCTACAATGTCATCATAGCAACCACAGTAAGTACCAGCACCCCCACACATACACACACACTTACAACTACACTGAGTTGTCAGGCTGCATGTGTGTATTAGACAAATAGGTTAAGAAAAATGTCACAGAACACCACACCAGTCTGAACATTTGTAGAAGTAAAAAAAATGATCTGCCTCATCATAAGATTTGAACCTGCAGCCTCTGGGTCATGATGTGTATAAAACCAGTGAGTAGCCACAGCTCATGTTAATCAACGTGATTTTTGTTTACAAGTACTCTGTAACACAGATTTTGAAAGGAAAAAGAAAACAGGAAACAAACCTTACATTCACACTCGGCATTCATAGTATCAAGACTAAAACACTTACAATCCAAATACTTTTCGGAACTAAGTACTAAACACCACAAATCCAAATGCAATCTTCCCTGCCCCCCCCCCACACACACACACACAACTCCAAAACCCAAACAGATATTTGGGAGTTTCAAACTTTGGGGTAAGTGGCCCTTGTCTCAGTTAAATTCTTCTCACTGGCATGATTGCACTCTGTACTAGCCTCAACATTTAGAAACATGAAAAGACACTGTAATTCATGAATCATTGCATTGTAACCCAAAAGCAGCCTTAATCAACATAAAGCTTATCACTGTGCACGTGCAAAACCTAATGGCCTTGGGTGCTAGCTGCCCACCGTGCCCACCAATAGACTTGCTATGTTTAGCTTCTCTACTATGCAGATGAGCCCATTACCAGATAATGGACCCCCTTATCTCTGACTATAATAATACATGTAATCCTGTTTTTCACTAAGTTTTTCTATAATGACACTAGGTGTTCAGAGGTTCCGGACTCCCAGCAGGTACGCTGTCCTTTTTACATGTATTTGGGGAACAAACCTTTATTCTGTGACACCTGTCTTCTGTGTTGTGTTTTGCCATCAGGTTCAGAATCCTGCTAAAACCCAACAATTTAATTAAATTAATTTGATGAGAGCATATGAAACACACAAGGTATTATTCTTGATAAAAATTACAAGTCTTTCTACAATACCATGATAGCAACCACAGCAAGTACCAGCACCCCCACACACACACACACACACACTTGCAACTACACTGAGTTGTCAAGCTGCACGTGCATATTAGGCAAATAGGTTAAGAATGTCACAGAACACCACACCAGTCTGAACATCTGTACAGGTAGAAAACCGACATACCCCATCATAAGGTTTGAACCTGCAACCTCTAGGTTATAGTAATGTACATAGAACCAGTAAGTTACCAAAGTTCATATTAGGTAATATGATTCTGTTTACAAGCACTCTATAAGACAGACATTGAAAGAAAAAAAATAGGAAACAAATCTCACATTCACACTCAGCATTCACAATATCAAGACTAAAGCACATACATCTAAATTATTGTGGGAATTAAGTTCTAAACACCACAAATCCAAAAGCAATCCTTAGACCCTGCCCACCCCCACACCCCTTCACACACACAAATCTCTAAAACCCAAACACATTTTGGGAGTTTCAGACTTTGTAGTAAGTGGCCCCTGTCTCAGTTAGACTCTGCTCATTGGCAGGATTTCCTTCTAAACTAGTCTGAACATTTAGAAAAGTGAAAAGAAAGACACTACAGATACTTTTTTAGTATAAGTAAAACTAGCTAAAAGCTGACAGTACTGCAGAATGTTGTTAAGAAATATCTGACAATGATGTCCTATGAATGTCTGAAACACAGTGTGTTCAACGATTTTTGGAAAGCTTCACCTGGCACTGAGTACCTTGTGTGAGCAGACTGATGAAGCTCAGATCAGGTTTGCGCACAGAGAACAAGCATGTTGATCTGAGAATGTAGCCGCTAGTAAATGAGAAACAAAGATTGCTTGTTCTCAGGCATCAAAATCAAACAATCAAAAAAAAGATAATAAATGCATGAGAATACCATCAATAAAAACATACACTGATGAATCTATTTGCTCACTGATTTATGTGCTTGACAGCTATGCCCGGGTATGTGAGTTTTTTTTTTAGTATGGTTCAGCCACTGAATTATGTAACAAAAAAGTGCTTGAAATAAGTGTTTTTTTTTTCATTTTATTTCAACTAGAAACAGTACCTGCACCTAGTCTAGAGTAACACTATCAATTATGCTCAGATTTGCAGAGAAATGGAGAAAAAATAAGCCCTAATGCTCATGACAGCTACTCTGAATCTGATCAGCCGATGTGAGACTTAAGCAATGATGCATGACGGGGTGTTAGTGGTACCAGATTTCCCTATTTCCCTCATGCTCAGGGGTGTAGTGATGCATGAGGCAAAGCCAAGTGCTTTCGAACTCCTGACCGTGAGGGAAACCTAGTACCACCAACATCCCTGGAGTGCCTTATTGCTTATATAAAATGGGCTCATAGGCAATGTTTCAAAAATGAACACTCTAAAAGTTTTCAAAGCCACAAAAAATATATTAAAATGTGGCTAAATTATGTAAAATAGTCCCTCCACAGATGATTTTCACCTGTGAATCCTCTATATTGTTTACAGTCAATACATTGTGTGATTGTTTACCATGGAATAGAAGAATTCAAAGCTCTGCATTATTCCAGTAGTGGAATGCCCCCCAAAAACACACACACGGAATGATAACATGAAAGACATGAAAAAAAAATTCTTCACAGTTTCACTGGTGTACACACACACACACACACACAGACACACACACACATGCCTCAGGTGGAGCCAGAACCTCAATTTTATCTGTTGCCAGGTAAAGAACAGGGAGTTCTCTGGCAAGCTGGTAGAGATAGGAGGCAGATTAAAAAAAAATGAAACTTTATTGAAACTTTTCAGACCATAACAACTACATGCAACAAGAAAGAACATATACAGCGTGTCAAGTATTACCAAAGTGCACAACATACAATAAACGATGAAAGCTCAAAAGTAAAGAAGGTCTACAAAGACGTACATCTATAATACAAAAAGGTATATAGGAACAAACAGTCCAAAAAAGGGGAAAATCCAGAACTAGAACAAGAATCAACAGTTAATGCCTAGAACAAACAAACCCACAAGAGGGTATAAACCACAAAGTGTTAACCCCTCCAAAAAATGTATCTGTTACAGGTCCAGAGAAAAACATCAAATGATTAGTCATCTAACAGAACAAGGATAAATACATCAATAGGTCTTACAGTACCAATCAGAGAAAACAGGAGAATCACAATAATCATGGTAATTGAGGTAATTGAACCGGAATATACAGAACATTCTGGCCTTCTTTCTCCACCAAAAAATGAAAAAAGGGGAGCCAGCAACTTTTGAACTGTTCAGTCTGCAACCACAATTGGCCCAGCACCTGCTCCATTGCCCAAATTCTACTGCAATTGTGAAGCCATACCTCCTTAGCAGGAGAAGCAGGGGTCTGCCACAGCCACGTAATTACTTCAGTCACTGCTGCTACCAATATGTTAAATAAATATTTTATCCCTCTAGTCGAAATGCCTGAGGGGGGTGCCCAAGATCCAGGTTTTAAAATTAAGAGACAGGGGCATCAACAAAATTTGACTGGCCATATTAGCCACCCTGTCCCAATAATACATGAGAAAAGGGCATTCTCAGAATATATGGACATAAGTCCCCCTTCCACCACAGCCCTGCCAACACTGATCTGTTGAATATAACCCCAAATGTTTGGAAATGATAGGAAAATAAAAATATCACAAAACTGTCAGCCAACAAAACTTTTTCAGGAGGGAGAAGCAGTGGTAGTGTGAAGCTCCTTCCATACTGCCTCCCATTCACAACCTTGAGTGAAAAGAGAAATGTCAGATTCCCAGTTATTTTTAACAGAAATTAAAGGGTACGGCTCCAGGCTATGAAGCACACTGTAAGTAGAAGAGATTCTTTCAGGGCCCTGAACCTGGGAGGCCAAGGATACCAAAAGGGGCCACATAGGATTATCGGCCATATGGAGAGCTTCTATATGACGCCGCTCCATAGAAAGTGTCCGAATTGCATATACCTAAAAAAATCCTGCAGCTGAAGGTTTAAATCCTGACAGAGTTAGGAAAAATATTTAAAAGTGTCATCCTGAAGGAACCGCCCAATCCATGTAAGGCCCTCTCTTTCCCATCTCCAAATGCCTAGGTCCAACCTCAAAGGTTGAAAATCTAAACAAACCCTAATGGGCATAAGTAGACTAAAACCCCATGTCGTAGGCTGTGGGTAAAGTATGGACTCATGAGGCAAATTGGCAGCAAAATAAAGTATTTACAAAAACATAAAGTGAACTGATAGCAGCAAAATGAAAGAGAAGCAAACTGCATCAAAAATGAAACTAAACACAGCTAGAAATCACTAGCTATCCAGGGACGGTAACAGTTTCACATCCTCCTACTATCTCACCCTCACACTCACTGACTACCTGTTCTAGGTGAACAGCTTATATACCACTCAGGGTCATGTGAGTAGCTAACTCCACCCCTGATTCTTTATTTAAACATTATTTCTTTAAATACAGTGCAAATATTTTATTTACATCACACAAATGCATTGAAATCCAAATAGCAACTTGCATGCAGTCTGTAAAGTGAATTTCACTTTCTGAAGGTTTAAAGTTTCTAAGCATCAGGAAGCACCACCCCTTCTAGCTGTTGCATAAAATAGCAAGGAAGTGGCCGGCTGGCTTTAGAGGGACGCTGGAGCTGAAGGTGGTGTGCATCAGGAGCTAGAGACACCATCAGCAGTTGGAAACTTTGCTTTTCAAGGTCCTCAGAAAACCCCAACAACACTCTGTTTCAAGCAGGAGGGTATGTACAACTTAAAATACTGCATTTCCTGCAGAAAAGTAAACACTGAAAGGCATTAGATGCTTAATGCTTTCACGACAGTGCACACGTTAGAGCGGCAAAAGTACTGGCGCCGTGACTTGCATTGTCATGAGGGAGCTTAGCAGCTTATTTTCACAGAAAAGCAGCATTTTGTAGAGCTCTTCTAAACTGAGCATTTTGGGGGACAGGTTCTTGAACCAGAAGGTTCACAACATTATTTTAGACCCAGGAAAGCGCAAGGAGACATAAAGAGGCATAACAGTGCATTTTAAAGCAGCACCCTGCAAATATTTGAAATGGAGGTTTTTTTTTTCTTTCTAATTCCCTCACAGAAATGGGATGATAAGCAAGCATTTTGCAGGGTTAAGCCTGCAGAGCAAAACAGCTACAAATACTTATTTTTTTTAAAGGGAAAACAAGAAGTTTTTACTACAAGGAGCATAACAGCTCCAGGCATACAATTTAAAGAGGGTCAGGATGCATTAAAGAGGGGAGCAATCCTGATGTCCTCCATGTCTGTTAAAACCAGGGCTTTTGTAGGCAGGTAGTGATTCTGGGATGTACTGGAAACAACAGATAGAAAGACAAAGACAGACAATAACACAATAAACATACAAAGTGGGTGGCCAGCCCAACGAACAAACATATGACAATACAATTACACAAAAACAAAGAAACAGAAGCACATCCAGTATCACTATCTTCCTAAAAAAAGGGGGAACAACTTCACTCTCTCACATTCCTCCCCACCTAAAACAAAACCAGCAGGGCTTTGGTTCAAAACAAGAATTACAGTGTACCTGTCATCAGATCTCTCACGAGGAGAGATGGAGCCATAGCCCACCCTCGCATAAGACTCCACCTCCGGGTCCCTCTTAATACATTAACAAACAACTATGACAAACTATTTCCTTCATAGTCTCTGAACAACTTTACCCTGAGTCTGATGACAAGTAGTTATGTCATCCATGCCATACCTGGACATAAAATCTGTATTACTATGAGCTGTACCTTTTCTATGCTTTATAGTAATGTGGTAGTAACGAAAGGTACCATTGCATGATGTGGGGGTTTCTGTCCTTCATTACATATAACCAACACAGGGGATTATGGTCAGTCCACAACTCAAATTCCATTCCACAAGTAGAAGCAAGAGCCTCTATGGCCCATCTACTGGCCAAACACTCCTTTTCAATTACTGAATAATGGGTCTCCTCGTGTAATTTCCTGCTTATATAGATCACTGGATGCTCTTTCTCCATCTAAGATTTTGGTTAGCACAGCCCTATGCCATAACTGGACACATCAGTCTGCAAAATAAAGGGCTGTGTAAAATCAGGTGTTCTCAGTATGGGAGAGAAACATAACATTGCTTTTAAAGAATAGAAGGTATCCTCACATTTATCCGTCCACTTAACTTTTCCAGATTTCTTTTCTTTAAGTCTGTCAATGGACCAGCTAGTGTTGAAAATTAGGGATAAATCATCGGTAGTAGCTAGCAGTCCTAGGAAGGACCTCACATCCTTCTTAGTAACAGGCCTAGGACTTAGCTACGGCAGCCACTTTGTTAATCTCTGGCTTGATACATCCCTTTCCTATTTGAAAACCAAGATATTTAGTTTCCTGCATGGCTATGGCACATTTTGGGGGGTTTATGGTTAATCATGCCTCAGATATAGTAGCTAATACCAAGGACAGATGATGAATATGCTCTTCCCATGAGGGGCTAAAGATAATCACATCATCCAGGTAAGCTGCACTATATGCTGTATGAGGGGTCAGTAGTGTGTCCATCATCCTCTGGAAGGTCGCAGGGGCACAGTGTAAGTCATATGGCATTACAGTGAAATGAAACAGTCCCACAGGAGTGATGAATGCTGTTTTCTCCTTATCTAAGGGATGTAGAGGAATTTGCCAGTACCCTTTGGTTAAATCTAGGGTACTGATGTACCTGGCACTTCCTAGATGGTCTAAAATATCGTTGATGCGTGGCATTGGGTAACTGCCAAATTGTGATACTGCATTTTGCCTTCTAAAGTCCAAGCAAATACGTATGTCCCCTTCTTTTTTTCCTACCACCACCATGGGGAAACACCATTCGCTATGAGATGGCTCAGTGATCCCCATCTCTTGTATTTTTCTCACTTCTTGAATGACTTCCTCTCTAACTCTTTCAGGGAGTCTATATGGCTTTTGTCTAATGGGTTGTTTTTCCACCAATCTAATATGGTGACTAGCACATTTGATTCTTCCAGGAGTACCTATGAAGGTGTCTTTAAATGTCGACAGGACCTTCTCTAAATTAACTTTCTGTATCTCTGTTAATTCAGGGTTTATATGTATATCAGTCACCTTCCCTATGCCTGCCAGATGCTGATATGCAATGTCCAGTTCATTTTGGATTCAGGAAGCACATAGCTACACAAAGGGGTTGGTCTTTCCACCCAGGCTTTTAATAAGTTAGCATGATAAATGTGTCTCTTATTCTTTTTATCAGGAAACTCTATTTCATAGGTTACTGGGCCAGTTCTTTGTATGACTGTGTATGGGCCTTCCACTTCATAAGCAGCTTCTGCTTTGAAGATGGTAACAACAGTAACACTTTATCTCCTTTATTAAATTCTTTATGCCCAATCCTCTATCATAATATTCTTTCTGTTTTATCTGTTGTTGTGCATTAGTGTTATGTGCTCTCTGGACATAGGAGATTAACCGCTTGAGCAGTTTCTGTCAGTACTCTAGGGGGAGAGTTTCAGTTTTCTGTTTAGTGTCTTCCCACTCCTCTTTAATGACACCTAGGGGCCCCCTTGGATTATGTCCAAATAACAGCTCAAATGGTGAAAAACCTGTGGAGGCTTGTGGGACTTCCCTATAGGCAAACATTATGTAGGGGAGGTAGGTGTCCCATTTGTTTCCTTCATCTGCTACAAACTTTCATAGCATTTGTTTCATGGTCTGATTGAAACTCTCCACTAGCCCATCTGTCTGGGAATGGTAAGGCATGGTGAACAGCACTTCAATGTCTAGGGCCTGGTATAACCGTTTTAACAAGGCTGAACAGAAATTTGGACCCCTATCCATTAGAATTTCTCTTGGTATCCCCATCCTACTAAAGATCTTTATAAGTTCATCAGCTATTGTAGGAGCTGTGACAGTTCACAATGGGATGGCTTCAGGATACTTTGTAGCATAATCAACCACTACCAAAATGAACCTATTGCCTTTGGAACTCTTAGTCAAGGGACCAACAATATCCATAGGTATACGTTCAAAGGGAGTTGTCACTAATGGTAATGGTTGCAGGGGAACCTTATCCTTACGGCCAATCTTTGTTACCCTCTGGCATTCTTCACATCTTTTACAATAGGCTGTGACTTGCTCTTGGATGCCAGGCCAGTAAAATCTATATAGAAGGTGATTCAGTGTATGGTCCTTTCCCAGATGTCCAGCCATTGGAATATCATGTGCTATATTCAATAGCTGACTTCTGTAGGACTGGGGCACCAGTAACTGTTCTACAACTTCTCCTGTTTGGGAATTTGTATATACCTTATGTAACAAGCCATTAAGAATTTTAAAGACATGCTTTTGAGACCCATCCATTATTCCCACCTGTGAAAAGAAAGGTGTCAGTGTACTATCATTCACTTGAGCCTCTTTAAATTCTGTGCTATTAAAATCCTGTATCTTATCATGAGCAATATTCACATAAAGGTTCATGAACAACAACAGTTTTATGTTTAAAAGTCCAAAGTTCTTTTTCTTTTCTTTTCTGGTTTGGGGGCCTTCTGTCTTTTCCAATGCTATCATATAGTTCTTCATCAAAAGGGAAGGTTTGTCCCAATGTCTCTTCCTTCTTAGCCTGTGCTATGGTTGTTACAGCACTGATGTTAGTGGCCAACAATGTCTCAAAATGTAGGTAGTCATGTCCAATCACAACTGGAACAGGAAGATGGGGTACCACACCCACCTTCATTCTCTGAGTGTGCCCATTCACTTGTACTACTGTCTCTTTCAAGGGGTACCGGTGTACATCCCAGTGAATAGAGGTGACTCCAGTAGTGGGTCCTCTAGAGTCAGGTCAGGTCTCTACAAATGAGGCATGCACTAGTGTTTGTTTGCTTCCAGAGTCAATGAGACCTGGCACTACTTTCTTCCCAACCTGTACCAGCATCAGATAATGTCCCCAATTGGCAAGGGCCATGTGTTCATCTTCTGTTTTCTTTCTAGGGCAAAATCTTGCAATGTGCCCTCTACCATTACATTGATGGCACACAATGTCCGGATTATACCCCTTCCTGACTTTAGGGTTCTGTCTAGTCCCGGGTGCTATTATTTGTGTATTAGGTGAAATAATATCAGAAGACTGTCTTAACAGGGTTTGACGACTCACAGAACTTCCCAAGGGTCTGTGATTACTAAGTCTTGCCGTGATGTAGTCCTCTGCCAGTCTTATGGCCACATCTGAGGATTCTGGGCGATGCTCCTTTACCATAGTTGGACATCTTGTGGTAGTATCCATATAAATTGCTCAAGGATAACAGCTTCCAAGATTTGTGTAACAGTCTGGGTGTTAGGTTGTAACCATTTGATACACAAGTCCTTCAACTGGGTGTATGCATCCTGGGGTGTATCTGTATTATGGAATTTGTAAGACCAAAAACATTGTCTGTAGGTTTCGGTACTGATATCATACCTCTTCAGTATGTCTTGTTTGACATGATCATAGTCATTTGCATGATTCATGTCCACGTGACTATACGCCAGCTGCACCTTTCTGGTTAAGTAGGGGGCTAACTGAATCACACACTGGTCCCTAGGCCAGGCACAAGCAGTTGCCACCCTCTCAAATGTCATTAGGTGTGCCTCAATATCATCAGAGCTCGACAATTTCACCAACTTAATGTCTTTCTGTCCAACCCCAAGTGAAGGAGGAGATCTACTGGTACCTATTGTTTGTATAGCTCATAGGATATCAGCCCATCATTCTTGATTTTCTTTTTGGCCTTTCTCTCTCTCTCTCTTTCTCTCTCCATCTCCATCTGCCAAACACTTCTCTCTCTGTCTCCTTCTCTCTCCACCTCCACCTGTCGGACACATAGCCAGCGTAATAAATCATGGGGACTTCAGGTGGACCATCCACCTCTGGTTCGGCTGCTTGGGCCCCTTCCACTGGCTTCTTATCCTCCATTGGCAGGTTTTCCAGTTCTGCTCCTCTTTTGCCACCTTTTATGAACCACAGGATCCACACCTGTCAGCAAAGGTAGTGCAATTTTGAACAATGGACCTAGTAGCAATGTCAGTTCAAACTACTGCCTCCTTTTTGTTGCATGAGCAGTCCACCAGGATCTGTGCTCAGATCCACCAGTAGGATTACCAACGCCAACTGGAAGAAATCCCACTTTTGACACCATCTGTTGTAGGCTGTAGGTAAAGTATGGACTCACAAGGCAAATTGCAGCAAAATAAAGTATTTATTACAAAAACATAAAGCGAACTGATAGAGGCAAAATAAAAGAGAAGCAAACTGCATCAAAATGAAAATAAACTCAGCTAGAAATCACTAGCTATACAGGATGGTAACAGATTCACATCCTCCTACTGTCTCACCCTCACACTCACTGACTACCTGTTCTAGGTGAATAGCTTATGTACCACTCAGGGTCATGTGACTAGTTAACTCCACCCCTGATTCCTTATTCAAACATTATTTCTTTAAATACAGTGCAAATATTTTATTTACATGACACAGCTACATTGAAATCCAAATAGCAACTTGCATGCAGTCTTTAAAGTGAATTACACTCTTTCTGAAGGTTTAAAATAGTCTCTGGGCATCAGGAAGCACCACCCCCTTCTAGCTGTAGCATAAAAATAGCAAGGAAGTGGCCGGCTGGCTTTAGAGAGACCCTGGAGCTGAAGGAGGGGTGCATCAGGAGCTAGAGACACCATCAGCAGTTGGAAATCCTTCGTTTTTCAAGGTCCTCTGAAAGCCCCAACAAAACTCTGTTTCAAGCAGGGAGAGTATGTACAACTTAAAATACTGCATTTCCTGCAGAAAAGTAATGCAGAAAGGTATTAGATGCTTAATTGCCTTCTCGACAATGCGCACGTTTGAGCCGGCAAAAATTACCGACATTCGCACTTGCACTGTCATGAGGGAGCTTAGCGGCTTATTTTCACAGAAAAGCCACATTTTGGAGAGCTCTCTCTAAACCGAGCATTTCAGGGGACAGGCTCTTGAACCAGAAGGTTCACAATATTATTTTAGACCCAGGAAAGCGCAAGGAGACATGAAGAGGCATAACAGTGCATTTTAAAGCAGCACCCTGCAAATATTTGAAACAGAGTTTTTTTTTCCTTTTAATTCCCTCACAGAAATGGGATGATAAGCAGGCATTTTACAGGAGAAAGTTTGTGGAGCAAAACAGCTACAAATACTTTTTTTTTTTTTAAGGGGAAAACAAGATGTTTTTACTACAAGGAGCATAACAGCTCCAGGCATACAATTTAAAGAGGGTCAGGACACATTAAACAGGGGAGCAGTCCTAACGTCCTCCATCTCTGTTAAAACCAGGGCTTTTGTAGGCAGGCAGTGATTCTGGGTTGTACTGGAAACAACAAATAGAAAGACAAAGACAGATAATAACACAATAAACATACAAACAAAGTGTGTGGTCAGCCCAACAAACAAACATATAACAATACAATTACACAAAGACAAAGAAACAAAAGTACATCCAAGACCACTATCTTCCTAAACAAAGGGGGAACAACTTCACTCTCTCACACCCCATGCAACTTGTATGCAGAGCATACTTCTTGCCATGATCTCACTGTCAGTGCCGTCCAGGGGTTGGTTATTTCCAAAGTCTATGTTTCTATGTTTCCAAGGTGTGTAGAGCATCCCCATCCATGAAAATAATATTAGCTAACTGAGAAAAAGTCAAATTGACCTGTTCTATAGATACCCAGCTAGGAGTTTCCACAGGGACATATAAGAAATAAAAGACTGCAGTTTGGCAGCCCAGTAATACACTTTAAAATTGGGGACACCCAAACCTCCTCAAGCTTTTACTGCAGTCAAAATAAACCATTTAAGCTGAGGTCTTTTCCCACATAAATCTAGACAAAGTATGGCATAACCCAACCTAAAATTACTGGGGGACTGGCAAAGGCAGGGAGAATGTTCATGCACACCACCTTGGCCTGGCCCCACACCAATAAAGACAACAACTTCTACCGTGCACAATCATCCTGAACTTCAGAGAGAAGCTTTCCATAACTGAACTTAAATAACTTGGTAATATCTCTAGGGACCCAAAATACCCAAGTTTAAAAAACCAGTCATAACCGGTTTCAGGTTACTAAGGTCATGGAGCAGGGGAGCTGTCTGGAGCCCTAAAAGCAAAACCCCTGTTTTAGACTGATTCATTTTAAACCCAGACAGGAGGGAAATGTTTCATGAGTATCAAAGAATAACCAGCAATGGAAACTCTGAATAGTACTTGATTTTTTAAATGTGTGTATCTGTGCAAGGAGGGGCTCTTGAGTGAAAATAACATTACATTATTTACTTACTTTATTTCATTTAATGGACATTTATTTTTAGGGCCTAGTTAAAGTTTTATGGTATGCCGACCATGACGTTGACACGCCATCAGTGAAGACCAGCACAGTGACAGGATTCGACCAAAATCATCAGGTCACTGTGCTGGTCCCTGCAGACATCGGCAGTTCATCTTCCGGTGTTGCGCGCCCTCTCTGAGACAACTCTGACTCAGAGTTCAGTATATAGAAATCGGGGGGGGTTGGGGTGTAGCCCCTCACATTGGGTGTTGGGGGGGCGCAGCCCCCAAAGGAAACACTCGCACATCCCTGACAGTAGAATGCCAACACTCTGCATTGTGTCTGTCGCTGTCGGGGATGTCAATGTTGGGGATGTCACCCTGCTATAGGTAAACTAGTTTTTATATATGAGTAAAGGTTGCAGCCATGTTTGAGATGGTATCACGAAGTAAGTGGTTTATGAATTCTGTTTGTGACTTGTGAGTTGCCCCGGTTGACAGGCACTTGTTATGGCTGTGGGCGGAGCCTACAGCCATCCTACTTTAGCTTGAAAAAAGGGCTTTCAGTGGAACACATTTTTCAGTACTTTTCAGCGTATTCTTTCATAACTGCAAATCCCTATGGCAGTTAAAAAATATTTTCTTCTTTCTTAGTTGCTTTTCTCTGAGAGCAAATGTGCACACCTTCCAAACAAATCTAAATATCTCTAAAACTATTCAAGGTGCACAAAAACAACCCGTGAGAAAGTTGTTCAGGACAAAAAGACCTTTCACATGAGGGCAGTCACTAATCTGAATTCATTATATTTTGTAAAATATGGTCTTCTAAACAACCTCATGTTTTTTTTTCTCTCTGAGTGAACACAGTAGAATATACAAACAAATGTAATATCTTGGAAAGTATAAAAGTTACCAATATACAACCAACAAGAAAGTTTCAGGACAAAATGACCTTTCAAATGAGTATGGTCACTAATCTGAATTCATTAGATTTCTTTTAATATAGCCATCTGAAAGGTGAAAATTGTGAAGAAAAATGAAAATTTAGGTAATCAGATACCCATAATTTAAAAAATATAATTAATGCAGCATAATGAATAGGCTTGTTGGAAAGGTATTTTGTCCTGAACAGCTTTCATACTGGTGTTATGTGTAACACATATACTTTTAGAGATACTTACATTTGTTTGGCATAACTCCATGAAAAATGAAAATTGAGGTAATCAGATGTCCATAGTTTAAAAAATATAATTAGTGCAGCTTAATGAATAGGCTCATTTGAAAGATATGTTTGTACTGAACAACTTTCATACAGGTTTATTATTTGTAACTTATATACTTTTAGAGATATTTACATTTGTTTGGCATAACCTCTATTGCACTCTTTAACAGCCTTAGCTTTGCAAATTACTATGCCAGTTACGTGAAATTCTAAACAAGACAGCATAAGTTCCATCAAAATAAAGCTATCCCAAGGTCAAATTTCACTGACTTGAAAGTTCACTCCCTGAGAAAAGCTATAAACAAACTGAAGCTTCATTTTAAAACTGTCTGTGTATGTTTGTGCTAGCATTAGTAAATGACAATGATTAAAAACACAAGAAAAAATAAGCTTAAAGAACAGCTGACACCTTCAGAAGAACTTTAACAAAACATAATATTTAGATACAGTTCAGCTTGTATTTCACATTGGTTCTTTATTCCTCCTCCCCATTATTTATTGCAGAGGTCATTTGCATAAAAACAGAATTTTTGCTCCTAAAGAGTTCATCTATTTCTGTTGCATTCTCCCTACCTGAGATCATAATGCACTGCTTGTGATAGCACAGTTACTCTCATGGCAACAGATTGTGATGTCACAACAGAGCATTATGACTTGAAGTAGGGAGTAAGTACTGTTTTCCACAAAAACATCTCTATCTCTCTTCCAAAGTGTATATCTGTGGTATGTACCACACTTTAAATATTTTCCACACATTTCCATTTCCAAAGTCTATATCTGTGGGATGTGTCACACACTTTAAAATCCTCCTGGTGCATGGTCTTTTCCCAGGGAACACTGGTGCCCATCTATGAACCACTTAACCCTGCCTGAAACTCCAGATGGCATTCCTCCCACCCTTTGCCCCAAACAGCCTTTGTTATTCCTTTAGGGTTACACCAAATGAGTCTCCAATCCCCAATGAACTGCTAAAGACTCCCAACTTTAACTTTAAATTCAGCACAGTTGTGGTGAAAGGGGTCCTGACTGGTGTGATCTAGCCTTATCTAGGGCACACACACCTCATACAACTCCCTCAGAGAACAGTCTCAAATTCTGTACTCACAG
Source organism: Neoceratodus forsteri (assembly GCA_016271365.2). Classification (NCBI taxonomy): domain Eukaryota; kingdom Metazoa; phylum Chordata; order Ceratodontiformes; family Ceratodontidae; genus Neoceratodus; species Neoceratodus forsteri. The sequence goes on along the minus strand of CM057459.1, from coordinate 694,925,128 downwards.
ATTAGTTGTTTCTTCCTCCCAGTCATGGAAATATCAAAAGGCACCTTTCTTTCTCTGGTAGCTGTCAGATTCTGCTCATTGTTCTTCCCTAAGGCAGCTCTGAATTGCATTCCTCTCACTTCCCTGAAGTAAAACTAGAGTCCTGCAGGCAAACTGAAGATTTTACCAAACTAGGATGAGAAATAACAGGGCTCCTTTGACAGAGCCCCAATGGCAGACCTCCTGCCACATTTGAACTTACTGATGAACATTCTAAGCTCCCTGAGATCGGCTGACTCTAAAATGGTTATGCTGCTGCAAAAGTTCTAATTGACATTATCATCCTTCTCTCAGGCTAGCTGAGTAAACAATGAAGTAATTATGTAGAAAGCCCCTAATGAGCTCCCCACCAGCTGCCTTTTCCTACCTGCCTAAGACTAGTACTAATGGGATTTTAGTAACCCAAGGGGACTGAATTGTTATACATAGTTATGTTAGCACCACCATGTTGTGCAAAGCTGACTCCGGGGCAAACTGCACATGTGCGAGTATCACACATGCGCAGTACTGTAATTGATCCAGTATTATGGCTGACTCCTGTGCAGCGAGAGCACAGCATATTCTGTTCACCACTCTTGCTGCTCCTAAAAACTCTCATCAGCCATATTGGCTCTGACCAGATTTTGTTTTAGCCATTGGTAATGCTGGCTGAAAGGAATGGCTAGAATCAAGTCTCAGCCAATCATGATACAGGGATTTCCTTGCCCATTTTATACATGAGCTGCAGCGATTGGCATCACTCCAGGATAGACATCAAAGACTGTCCCAGGACAGACAAGATTGGAGAAAGACAACGCTGTCCTTGGTCACAGAGAACAAGATAACACTTGACTGTGTGGCCAATATGGGTTAAATATAAACATGACTCACACAAATTCTTTCAAAACACAAGTATTCTATTATGAAAATCACAAAATGATTGAAAACAGCACAAAACATTTAAATCATTGCCTTTGATCTTTAAAGAAATTGCTTGGTCTGTTTTTCAGCAAAAATTAAACAGCTTTATAGTGCAAGTGTGCTGTTGCAAATTGCACTAATAGATTAAATTGCAAGGGCCACCACAATGAAGAAACCTTCCCGTAGGTCCAGCTGTAGACTGCCACGGTGTTGAATTACTCTTATTCTTTTTTATGTGACAACCAGACAGTTGTCAAGAAAAAAACAAATCCATATTGTTTGTGTAGTGACTTTATACATTTTCTTTTTGTGGATCTCACAAACAGTCCCTGATGGTCTCATTACCCTATCACTCCAAATTTGGCTCTATTGAGCTCAAAGTCATGTTTAAAAAATGTTTTATGGCGCTAACATGCTAAAATTTAGATAGCTCCCGTAATCTGCAAAATAACATGCCGCGCTCATTGTATAGTCTATTTCATAAAAAAATATCCCAGCACATGGACATTGCCACATATCTCACTATTAGTGTAAATCAAAGTTACATAAGCTGTCATTGAGGATGCACATCTTTAAATATGCCAATTGTATTTTGCTGTTCAGCCATCATGCTGCCTATTAAAAACGTGTCAGTTAAAATAGAGAATATTGATAGGCAGGTGTGTTATGAATATATTTTTCCACCTGAGGTATGTGATCACCCATACACCCCGAGAGTGAAGCTTGAAAGGTTTATGTATCACACACTGTGGGTGTGAAAATATTCATAGGCACCCACTTGTCTATTCTTTTATTTTTATAATTACTGTGCAGAGTCTTAGCTAGCGATTTAGATATACAGAAACAAATACTGTGTTTAAAGCAGAATTGCATTTATTGAAATTCATTCAACACAGCAGGATTTAGTGAGCTGAAGTTGGGATAAACAACAGAGAACACTTGAAGAGATTAAGCTTTTTTTCTTAAAACACAAACTGTGAAATGTTTAAAAACCGAAAGTCCGAGTCCTGTTACAGAAGTCGTATTCAGATGGTTGTTGTAGTCTGCTCGAGATCCGGAGAACAGTAAATGGCAAACAAGGCAAAAATAGTGTAGTTTTGAATTATTTTTTTTAAATAGTAGAAAGTTCAAACATTTATGATGATGAAATCTTTCTGTCCATTTGCAGCGCGATGAACAGGAAGTGATCCTATTGAGACAAAGGTCATCCAGTTGCTGTGGAGACCTGAGTGCGAGGTAAAGAAAAACTGTAAGGGAGTTTCTGCAAATTATGGAGTTCTTGACCATTTTATTAGTGGTGCTAATTTTTTAAAAGAAGTGTGAGGATTTGAAAAGTATTTGATACTGTGCAAACAGAGGGACCTGTACCAAAGCTCGGCAGTGCTGAGGAGCGTGCTTTGGGAGAGAAAGGCTGTGTTAGCTCGGCTGTCTCAAGCACGTAACACCCTCTTGAGCAGTGACAGTGACTTTTGTGCTGAAACACCATAATAACATGATTTCAGGTTATTACGGCATTTGATAAGGACTGAATTCAAGTTGATAAAGGGGTCACCAGTAATTATAATTCTATATTGATCTGATCTCTTCTGTTTCATGCATGAACAACTCAATTAATTTCAAGAGCATCTATGTGAACTTATAAAAATACACATGAGCCTTCAATCTGCTTCATAATACATGCAGACTAATTGTTGCACACTAATAAAGCTGTCCTTTGACTCTAGTCATAAATGTGGAGGTACTTATTAGGCTCACCTAGGTTATCATTTTAACTCTGCGCTAGAAGTTTTATGCACCCTCCTAGGCTTTTAATTGTGCTGAGATATACTCTGTACATTATGTGCATGGGTATAACCCACCTGTATTTAACTACCTTCAGCCTAATCACTTTCTTTGCACTAAATATATGTAGTTAAGTTTTTATAATGTTTTGGTGTTTATATATGGTCAAGGCAAAGTGCCTGCTTTATTATTGTTAGGTATATGCACTTGCCTGTATATACTGTGTCAATGGATCACAGGGATGTACCCACTGCCCTGATCCCATATCAATAAGAACTAAATATTATACTGTATTTATGTTAGTATATAGTTCTTGCTGTGATCCTCAATTTCTTGGCTGTTTATTCCCTTACATAGTGACATATTACACTTGTGCACATAATGTATAGGGCACTACCTGACATCTTAAAAGCCTGAGAGGGCGCATTAAACGTCGAGCACAGAGTTGGAATGATAACCAGGGAGAGCCTAATAGCTACCCTGTACTTTCATGACTAGAGTCAAAGGAGGGATTTATTAGTGTGCAACAATTAGTCAGTATGGATAATGAATCACATTCAAGGTTCATATGTATTTTTCATAAGTTCACGTAGATGCTCTTAGAATAAATTGTGAAGATCTTGCATGAAACAGAAGGGATTAAATCAATATAGAATCATAAAGTGACACATTTTGCTAGGAAAAGAAACAGATGAGCAGCAACATATGGGAGGCATATTTAAAGATATGCACACTTAATGGAGGCTTGTGTAACTCTGATTTATACCAATAGTGAAATCTGTGCCAATACACATGTGTCAGGATAGTTTTTATGTAACACACTATATTACAGCTAGCTTAGCTTTTTTTTTTTACAGTCAGATTATGGGATCCATCTGAATTTCTGACTCTTAATTCCATAAAAACATTTTTAACATGAGTTTGCACACAATTGAGCCACATTTGGAGTGCTAGCTTAACAGTCTATCAGTAACTGTTGTGGAGATCCACAGACAGCAAAATGTAAAAAGTAAATGACTATACATACTATATGGATTTGGAGTCTGTTTTTTGACAAATGTATGATTGTCACACATAAAAGAAAAAGATTAATTCAACACCATAGCAAGATATGGCTGGACCTATGAGTCGGTTTTATCCTTGTGAACCTTCAAATTTAATCTTTCAGTGTAATTTGGGACAGCATGTTTGCGCTAGAAAGTTATTCAATGAAATTTGACCTACTTCTTAAGTAAATAGGTATTATGTAGCCAGAATATTCTATCAAGAGTAGGACTTGGCTTATGAAATATGGATATGTAATTAGTGTTATAGCATTTGAAATGGAAAGCATACTATAAGCTCTATGAGGTTATGAATATACAGAACAATGCATTAATAAATATAAAACAAACATATATACAGTATATATTCAGAGTGGGTGTATCAGGCCCACATAGTCTGCCCAGCAACTGAGCAGATTGTCCTCTTTTACATGGGGGTGGTGGTGGTGTGTGAATAGAATAAAAAAAAATATATATTTTGAAGTCCTCTACAGTCAACAAGCATAAATCATGGCCTAATAGTATAGCGAGAAAAGAACTTTGAGTATCTCATTTCGGTATTTGGGTGCTCACAATCCCCACTAAAAGAGACAAATCACTGTTCTAAAAGGAAAGGCTGGTCCCCATCACAGAGGAAGGAATGTCTTCTGCTACAGTATGATAAATCATAAAGATGTATCCTTGCTGTTATGGGTACCAAATGACTTCTTTGAAAGAGCAGACATCACCCATGAGTATTTACAAAGGATATAACAACTAAGATGCAATCATCATCAATAATATTATTGTGCAGCCATACTGGCTCTGTTCAGAGTTTGTTTCTGTAGTGAAAGCACCAGTCTGTAGATGTCAACATTGCTCCTTTATTGTGCAACACAGCTACCACTCAGCACTGGTTGTGTGAGAATTTCTACTACTGCTATCTTATTAGCTAAACACTCACAGGCTCCTTCTCCCCTCAATACAGAAGATTAACAACAAAGGGTTGGGACTACAGTGCAGGGACTCAGTGCACCCCCAGGCTTGCTAAACCATGAATATCACAATGTCAACATAAAAGGGGGCTGGGGTGCAATCAGAGGCATGTGTGGAGATCAAGACAATGTAGCATGGTACTCAATACAAACTGCACCAAACAACACAGCATACTGTATATGCCAAGTACTTTATTATATATATATTAAAGTCACATCATTATTGAGTAGTTCCATAGGCATAGAACAAGGTGCCAGTCAAAAATAAAGTGCAAAAAATAGAGTACAAGAGCAGCCTACCTTACCATGTGAACTGCTGCCCAAAATCACAACTTGGCATACATGCTGTATTCTATGGTGAGGTCTTTATACAGTACTAAGTTAAATTCACTTGGCCTCCTCACATACAGCAGTAAGAAAGTTAAAACATCCATGCATACTCTGAACTAACTCTCATTTTACCTGTCTAGAATTGCTCTGTCCCACACAAAAAAGTGCTATCTATATCCAAAAGGTGCTGAAAACTCAGACTCCACAGCAGAAATTTGTAACACTCTAGATTAAAAAAGCAAAATTAAACTTGCACAAATGAAGACAAACAGAAGAGATAAAGAAATACGTGTCTTAACTTGAGAATTCCAAACCACACCATTGTAAATCAAAAAGCACAATTGAACTTACTACTTTAGTGGTTTCCACAGTGTTCAGAGCTTGCATTTCAATGTTTGGTTTTATGTCACTGCCTGCTCCCACATTTGGAGAGTTAGTGCCTCATGTTTTAGTGACAATTGGTTGACACCTGAGTGGTATGCCTCCATGTTTTTGACAGTGATGCAGTTAGTTTTCGTAACTGTGCATCTCTCGATTTCTGTCTCTTTCTTCCCAGTTGAATAGAGTGAGTGTGCACCCAGTATCCTGGTAGGCACGTGATCCCTCTAGGCAGACCCTAGCAGAACAGCTTGTCTGTACGCCCAGTAGGGCTCTAATGTGACTCTCTCCTCAGCTCTGATCGAAGCTGCAAGAAGTGCCTCTTTAATTCCATGAGCGTAGTGACTAAGTGTTGCTGAGGAAGTGACAGTCCACTTTTCTGCTTGGAATCAGAGACCATTTCCTGAGTTTTCAGTGGCTGGCCAGACCATATTATACTGATCTCATCTGGTCCAGATCCAGAGGTATATTTTTTCACCATATTCCCAGACAACCTGTTGAGCCCAGACTATGAATCAAAATACTATCTGCAAAATGACACAGCAAGAGAACAGGTTCCAAGAAGCAGACATTGTGCTCAATTTGCCACAATTAGCAACACTTTGTTTTGTCTTGGGTTTGTTTCCAGTGTTCACATTCTACTGCCGCCTGAGGCACATACAATAGAAAGAGCAGATGCCAGCATTAGCCAGCTACTTTCAGCAAAGGAATAGCTCAGTGCTTAGGGTTTTCGTCTTTTCCTGAGTTGCAGTTGCAAACTATTTGTAGCAGATAAACTTCCCAACACACCTTGTCACTGGAAACAAATTAGGAAGCAGTTCTCTCTCTGGGCAAATATACTTACAGAAAAGGACCTGTAATTTGCCGTGGTGTGGAGTTAAATTCAGTTGAATATGAACAGAGCCTCTGCAAATTAGTGGGGTGAGTTTTTCATGGACCCCACAATTCTGACCCTTCACAACAAATCCATCCTCCCACACAATTTAGCAGAATATGTTGTATCTTTTCAAGTAGGTACCTTAGATGCTGCTGCTTACATTTCCATAGTCCCACTACTGCTTCTTCAGTCCCAGAGATGCCCAGAGATGATCAGGAATGTGACAACCCCTCCAGTGTCAGTGTATGACATGCTGATAATGCAAAGGAGGAAACAGTATAATGCAGAAAGCCAATAGTGTTGCAGGTGCATTTTCTTTATTTTCACACAAGCAGTCTGTACCTCTGCCTCCTCAGGTGTTTCTATTGCACATTGTTCATAAAAATAAAAAAGAAGCTGTATACACCAAGTTCAGGTCTTAAAAGTAGGTTTATTGGCCCAAGATCAATTGATTGAAAACCAGGCAAACTCTATATATCATCTCTAAGCAGGAGTCTTTATCAGGGCCACGTGATGAAGCCTTCTGTATAAAGATGATATGTAGGGTGTTTGCCTGGTTCTCAGCTACCTGAACTTGAGCCAAGAGATCTCGCTCAAGACCTGCACTTGGTGTGTGCACAGCTTTTTTCATTTTTCTGTATCTAATTCCATGTTGGAGCACCTTTGCAGGCAGTGATGTATGCCTTCATTGCTTTGCAGTTTTTCTTCATAGAGTTATTTTTCTCCTGTCCCTGGCTGGTAGTGAGTCTTGGGGATATACCCTTTCACAGGATATATCCTGATCAGATGGAGCCCAACTATCATTTAGATAGTTACCAGTGATTTTGTCCATTTTGCTCCCTCCTACCCTGGCAGGTGGTGCTATATTAGCCTCACACAGACACAGCTGCCCTTGCAGCAGGTGCAAGCTCTCTGGCCCAGCCACAGAGGTTGCTGTGGTAGCAGAACCCATCACTAACACTCCACAGGACAAGATGCACTGCTGGGCAGCAGCTGTCCCTGCCTTGACCTGCCTCCCAATGATTTTCCGCGCTCACTTATGAAACCAGGCAGTTAGCTGGATCAGATGGGCAGCCCTTCCTGTGCAATGTATATATAATCTATGTATAGTGAGAGAGAGAGAGAGAGAGAGAGAGAGGGGCATATACATGAGACACACACAGACACACACACACAAACATATATATATATATAATATATAATATATATATATATATATATATATATATTCTTATATTCTTTGCAAAAAAAACTTTGTTAATGCAATAGTTAGGGTTAAAGCAACAAAAATGGGAAATGTGGTGTTAGAGTTTCCAACCTTAACACCCACTCCACCCAGGCAATAACAGGAAAAAACATTATGGTTTCACCTCTCTTGCCTCTTTAATCAGGACAGGTGCCTTGGGCTGTCAACCCTAATGCTCACCCCATTCTCATATACTGTATTCTACCCATGTCAATTTATTTACTGATGGAATGGGGTAACCATTAAGGTTGACAACCCCAAGGCACCCCATGCCTGATTTGGAAAGAGGCAAGAGAGGTGAAACCATAATGGTTTTTCCTGGTGTTGCCTGCAGGTGGGGTGTTAAGGTTGGAAACCCTAATGCCACATTTCCCTACTTTTGTTGCTTTAACCTAACTAATGCATTAATAAAGTTTCTGCAAATATATATATATATATATATATATATATATATATATATATATATATTATATGCTTCAGTTAGGTTAAAAGCAGCAAAAAGTAGTGAAATGTGGCACTAGGGTTTCCAACCCTAACACCCCACCCCACCGTGCACAGACCAAGAGGCATCAGAGGGCAGCATTGGGGTTGGCAGCCCTAGTGCTCACCTCATTCTCCTATGCTGGACCCACACAGCTTATTTTCTAATGGAATGGTATGAGCGTTAGGGCTGCCAACCCCAATGTTGCCCTCTGATGCCTCTTGGTCTGTGTAGGGTGGGGGTGGGGTGTTAGGGATGGAAACCCTAATGCCACAGTTCCCTACTTTTGACACTTTATCTTTAACTGATGCATTAACTGAGTTTTTTGCAATTTATTTCCATACTTTTTGAGATAGTATAATCGTATTGTTACTTTACTGGGGTGTGCAGGGTGCTTCCGACCCTGTCCTCCCATCCCTCCATAAATGTGTATATGTGTCTAGCTGTGAAAGCACAGGGCCTCTGGACCCTGCATTTCCGTCATAGCACAACAGTCTCCAAATTGTCACCATAGCTATGTTAATACCCCATCTCACGTTCCCAGTACCAAAAATTTGAGTCTCCACTAAAACGTACTTCACACAAGCACAATGCTAATCCACAGTGCAGGTGTAAAAATTACATTTTGGACAGGATCTGAAAATGACAGCTGTGACATACATGAGGTGGTGTAATAAGAAGGCTATACTGAAAATGTGGGTTTCAAAATATGTAAAATTACCGTGGTTATGAGCAGGCATGGAGAAATTTGCCAAATAGTCATAACTGTGCCATCTTACATAATTTTGGCCCCAAATTTTCAACATAGCCTTCTTATGACCTCACCACGGAATTACCTAGTACAAAAATTTCAAATCCCGCCAAAATGTAATTCTGTACAAACACAACACCATTCTACTCCACAAGTATAAAACACATTTTGGCCAGGATTTGAAAACTGACAGCTGTGACATACATGAGGTGGGGTATATTGGAGACCATATTGAAAATATGGGGTGCATAGCAAGATTGAAATGAATGCCCATATCACAGCCGTTTTTTGAATTTTTGACACCAAATTTTTAACATAGCCTTCTTATGACCCACTTCATGAACAGTATGACTGTCATTACACAAATCCCACTGGAAAGGTGATTTCACTAACTGACCATGAAATCACCTTTCTGGTGGGAGTTGCCTAATGATTCATACTGTTCATGAGGTGGGATCCCCAAAAGGCCATATTGAAAATTTGGGGTCAAAATCTCAAAAAACAACTGAGTTTTGCATCAAAGTAGCCTGTAAAATCCTTTATCATGAGCTCACAAAAATAGAATCGGATAATGAAAAAGGATTTAAGCTAGTCACGAAAAAGGATTTTAAATATTTAAAAAAGGCATTGCAAGGTTGATCTCCACCAAATAACTTCCACAGTCCACCTAATGGAATATCGATGAACAAGATAAATGCATTGTGACTCTAGATACCTTCATTTTGGATGCTTTTCAAAGTGTTTTTTTTTTAAAACAGAAAGTAAGATGGCGACTCGTGAAAAGGAATTTTTCTCAGGAAAAGGATTTGCAGGGTTTTAAATAATTGATTAGCAGTTTTTTCTTGGGACAATGCTAACTGTACATAAAGTATTTATATAGGTTTTCTTAGTGCTATGTTTGTTAAACACAGTGAGGCAAGTGCTATGCATTTTCACAATGTTTTAGCAGTTTTATGAGCAAAACGCTAATCAATTTTTGGAGTTAAATAAATCCCTGATTTGTGTTCTGGCAAAAAAAGGAATGCTCTCATGAGACTCAATCCTTTTTCGTGAGATGAAATCCTTTCTCAAAAAAAAGACATCTACTGTATCCTAAAGATTGGAATGTTGCGAAAACTCCCATAGGAAATAATGGGAACTAAACAATGCAATAACTTTTCAACAGATTAAAATTATTGCACCACATTTTCACTGTCTGTTCTGCTGCCAAAGTTCTTTATACTTAACAAAAATCATGCAAAAATTCCACACTTTCTGGCCACTAGACAATAAGGGAAAAAACTGCAAAAAAGGGGGTGTTTTACTTTTTTCCACTATCTGGATCTCAGAATCCACATCTGACTGGAACAACACTTGGCACATCATGAGATATACCCCACAGGACAGCACATACCAAATTTTGTGCAAATCCATTGATTGTTTACAAAGTTATTAAAGCACAAAATTTCAAGTTTAACATAGAAACTGCTACTCAACCTAAGCAATATATATATATATATATATATATATATATATATATATATATATATATATTAGAAAAACTTTGTTTAATGCATCAGTTAGTTGTTCCACAGTGGACAAAATGAGAATTCGTGTTAGGTTGAAAGCCCTGGACACCCCAGCCCACCCCCAACCAGCATAGCGGTAAGTCATCGCCCAACTCTCACCCCATCACATGTGTAAAGAAGCAGAGTATAGGAGAATGGGGTGAGAGTTAGGACCGATGACCCCAATGTGCACCCCGATGCCAGTTGGGGGATGGGCTGGGTGTCCAAGGGGCTTTCAACCCTAACACTGAATTTCCTCACTTTTGTCACTGTGGAACAACCCTAACTGATGCATTAAACTGATTTTTTGCCTCTAATTTCTTCTTTGAGAATGAGGACTATAAATAGTGACTGGAATGCGGTGGCGAAGGGCCCCGCTGCTCACCATGTGATGTCTTGTTACATAGTAACAGGAACTGCAAAGCAAATGCAACCAGCAATGGTTATGCACATGGTAAAGTAAACGAATGGTAAAGCAAACGCTAATAGAAACGCAAGTGTAAAGTGACACCAAGTGAATAGTGATGCAAACGGACATGCAAGCATGTAAAAAATGCAACTAGTAATGTGCACAGTGACGGCACTAGTATTGTAAATGCAAATGTAAAGTGTTACAGCAACAATAACGCCAAAGGTAAGAGAAATGAAAACACGAACAGAAGCGCGCATGTAAACACAAACTGTAACATGCATGGGCACGGTACCGCAATTGGAAATGCAAATGGTAATGGTAACAGCAGGAATAACACCAAAGGAAACAGAAATGCAATGCAAGTGCATACGGAACGCAAACCGTAACGCGCACGGTTATGGAACCGCAATTGTAAATGCAAATGGTAATGGTAACAGCAACAATAACGCCAAAGGAAAGAGAAATGCAAACACAAATGCAAGTGCATACAGAAATGCAAACCGTTACATGCACGGTCATGGTACCGCAATTGTAAACAGCAACAATAACGCCAAAGGAAACAGAAACACAAGCACGTACGGAAACGCAAACCGAAACACACAGGCACAGTACCGCAATTGCAAACACAACTGGTAATGGTAACAGCAACAATAATGCCAAACGACACAGAAATGCAAACGCAAGCGCAAACGAAAACGCAAACCATAATGCATATGGTGGCGTAGACAGGAACGGTGCAGCGAATGGTAATGGAAATGCAAATGGAAACGCTAAGTGGCACAGTAACTAAAGGGCACACCATTCTTTTCCCCAAAAACTGCATTAAAAAACACAGTGAAAACAAATAATGTATGCATAACAATGGGCCTCGGAGCAGAAAATGAGGCCTTGAATACTAAATTGCTTATATCTCAGAACCATCGACTATAAAAAAAAAAAAAATTTCATATGAATTATGACTTTCCTGACTAGTTTTTTTGTACTTAGCCCCCAGCAGGGGGGCTAAGCAATTTTGTGACGAAAAGTCCATATCTCGCACTGTTTCTGAGATACGGGCCCCAAAAGGCGCGACGGATGCTGTAATGTTATCCTATGGGAAAAAGCATCAACTTCAGAGTGCCGTCACTTTGCCGCCCTGTAATATTTTTTCACCAAACCACAAAAAGGCACATCTGTTAGATGTTGACTGTCTTCCCTCCAAATTTCAGCCCAAAAGACCAAACCGTTCTTTTGCAGCAGGATGGCAAAGAATTCCTGTCAATTTGCCATAGCCTGAAAAAGTAGTGTCATGATTTGAGAAAGCTTTTGCAAAAATTTGTGAAAGTGTCACAAGTGCAACACTACTTTGTGACACTACTTTTTCCAGAAATTTGAAAAGCATATTTCTGGGGTGTAACCCCAAAATAAAGACATGGCTAGCATCCTCAGGGTCCGACTAGGTGAATACAAAAAGAATTGTGTCCCTATAGGGCCCCAAATTTAAATGCCAAGCATTTCTGTGACCAGTAACTGAAAAAAAAAATGGCTGACTCACGACACTACAGGGGTCATTTGTGACACTAAAAAGTGCATTTGTGACACTTTCGCAGTTTTTAACTTTTCCCATTGACTTATAATGGGAACTTGTTTTTTGAATAACTTTTGAACCGTTCAATATTTTTTCACAAAATCTTTGAAAGGCACATCGGGCACCCCAGCCACATGTTCCCTGATGTTTTTGGACCGGTCGCACAAACTGTGTGACCTGTAGGCGCGAGCAAAGAATGCGCAAAAAAACGTAAATGCGCACACAGATGTCACTTAATAATTCTGCAACCGTATATCCAACCGGTAGAAAAGTTGGCAGATCCCAAGATCTATGGTTATGCCCCATGCCTGTCAAATTTCAGGCAAATCTGTTGAACGGTGGCAAAGTTATTAAGGTGCAAAGTTTCACCATTTAACATTAAAAGGGCTGCTCAACCCTAACTATGGTAGCACTACTGTGCATTATAATATATATATATATATATATATATATATATATATATACACACACATATATATACATATATATATATTCTATGCAAAAACTGCATTAATGCATTATTTAGTGTTAAAACAGAAAACATCAGGAAATGAAAAAATCTTTAGGTTGCCCCTCCCTCTGCACCGCCCATCATCCCACGATTGACAGCTGACGGGTGTGTCATTGATGAGACCTAAATGTCACCCCATTCCATCTGAAATTACATTCACTATTTCTACTGCACATTCTCAAACAGAAGGGAAATTAGAGGCAAAAACTCCATTTAATGCATCAGTTAGGGTTGTTCCACAGCGACAAAAGTGAGGAAATCGTGTAGTCGAGCCCTGAGGATGCTAGCCATGTCTTTTTTTGGTAAAACACCCCAGAAATATGTTTTTTAATTTTTGATAGTAGTGTCACAGTACTTTCACATATCGACACTTTCATTATTTTATTTGCGAAAGTGTTGTGATTTGCAGAAGTACTTTATGACACTATGGCCAAAACAATAGGGAATCTTTGGCACCGTGCTGCAAATGAATGGTTTGGTCTTTTAGGCTGAAATTTGGAGGGAAGAAAGCTAAGATCCCATAGATGTGCCTTTTTGTGATTTGGTGACAAAATGTTAGAGGGCTGCAAAGTTATGGCACTCCAAAGTTGACTATTTTTCCCATAGGCTAACATTACGGCGTCCGCCGCGCCTTTCGGGGACTGTGTTTCGAAAACTGTTTGAGATACGGACTTTTTGTCAGAAGAATGCTTAGTCCCCCACTAGGGGGCTAAGTGCAAAACTAGCCTGGGAAGTCATAAATAATATGAGATTTAAAAGTTTTTTCTACTTTGTACAGTTCCTGACATACAAGTAATTTAGTATTCCAAGTGATTTTCTGCTCCAAGGGCCATTATTATGCATATATTCTTTGCATTCAGTGTGCTTTTGAATGCAACTTTTTGGAAAAAAGGGTGTGCGTTTGTGTTACTGTTACCATTAGCATTTCCGTTTGTGTTTCTGTTATCGTCTGCATTAGCATTTATGTTTACATCGCCGTGTGCATTACCCTTTGCGTTTGCGCTTACGTTACTGTTACCGTTTGCGTTTCTGTTACTGTTTTTGTTTGCATTTCCTTTTGCATCACCTTGTGAATTACCATTTGCATTTGCGTACGTGCTTCTGTTTGCGTTTCTGTTTGCGTTTGTGTTTCCTTTGGCATCATCATTGGTGTTATCGTGTTTGTGTTTCCAATTGCATTACCATGACTATGTGTGTTACCATTTGTGTATGCACTTGCATTTGCATTTCCATTTGTGTTACTGTTCCCATTGACGTCATCGTTGGTGTTACCATAACTGTTTGCATTTCCAATTGTGTTATCGTTACTGTTTGCATGTTCATCATGGTTTGCATTCGCATTTCTGTTGGCCTTAGCATTTGCATTTTCAGTAGCTTTTCCATTGTTGATTGCATTACTGTTTCCTTCTGCATCGCCATTGCCATTACTGTTTGCATTTCTGTTTGCGATTATGTTACCGTTTGCATTTTCATTACTGTTTGCATTTGCGTTTCCGTTGGCGTTAGTGTTTGTGTTACTGTTGCCATTAGCATTTGCGTTACCATTTTATGTTACCATTTCTGTTTTCATTAGCGTTTGCTGCGTTTCTCTTACCATTTGCGTTATCGTTTACATTTGCGTCACCATGTGAGTTACTGTTTACTTGCATTTGCATTACTGTTAGCACTACTTTTTCATTTTACCTCACTGTTTCCATCACCGTTTGCTTTAACGTTACCATTTCTGTTTTTGAGTTTGTGTAGTGCAGTGCAAAACATTATGTTTTTGCTATTTTTCTACACTGTCTTTCATGATGCATAGCACAGCCAGTGTGTGGTTGATTGGTATGAAACTTGGCAGATAGAAAGACCTTTGTTCAAGGAACATGCAGGTTTTTGTTTGGTGAAAACATTTTGTTCTGTACCAGAGTTTGAAGTTGGCCCGCTTTGCAGTTACTGGTTTTTCAGCTGCCAGGTCAGCCATTTTAGTGCATTTTCGGACGCGACTGCCGCCATGTTGTGGTGGAAGACTTCTTAAAGGTACAGAAATATAAAAATTGAATATCTCTGGAACAGTTGGGTCTTTTTACATGAAATTTGGCAGGTGTTGAGTGGATGTCCTGGAGATGTGAATTATGCTGTTTACATGTTTGAAAAACAATTCACTGCAGAGATACTGCAGGATGCAGTTAACATTTTGCGTAAAGCATTCTGCATGATGCTACTGCCTTTAAATTTATAGCGTAGGCAGCCCAAGTGGCACAGAGGTGCCTTACAGTGGTTTCATGCATGAAACATTAATGGACAGAATTATGCTATTCCAATGAATGAAAATTTGGTTCATTACGCTTTAATAACTTCTGAGCCGTATGTCCGATTTGCCTGGCATTTGGAATGTTCAAAGACTAATTATTCATCTTTCATTGTGCTAATGTTCAGGTTGCTGGGACTTATGATTGCTGAATTGTGCATGTTACATTGTTTGCTTGTGGCGCTGTGCAACTGTTGAACGGATGTACACAGAATTCTGGACACACGGTGTGCCATTGTACATGTCTTCATTTAACAATTTTAATTTCAGTCAGTCATACAGTTTTTGTGCAGCGAAGTGACAAAAACTCACATGGTGGACGGGCCCCGCGCTCCCATCACCACATTCCATTCACTATTTATAGTGCACATTCTCAAAAAGAAGAGAAATTCATGGCAAAAAACTATGTTTAATGGATCAGTTAGGGTTGTTCCACAGTGGCAAAAGTGAGGAAATTCGGTGTTAGGATTGCCACCCCTTACCCCATGCCCCGCCCCAACAACAGGCATCAGGGTCTGCATTGGGGTCATCAGTCCTAAAATTCACCCCTTTCTCCTACACTGCACCACCTCAGCTTATTTACTCATGGAATGGGGTGAGAGTTAGGGCCAAAAACCCCAACGCACACCCCAATGCCTGTTGGTGGAGACAGGGTGGGCATGGGGTGCAAGGAGTGGCAACCCTAACACTGAATTTCCTCACTTTTGTCACTGTGGAACAACCCAAACTGATGCATTAAAAAGATTTTTTCCATGAATATATATATATATATATATATATATACACACACACATACATATTCATGGCAAAAACACAGTTTAATGCATCAGTTAGGGTTGTTCCACAGTGAAAAGTGAAGAAATTCAGTGTTAGGGTTTGCCACCCTTGCCTCATCTCACCCCAACAACAGGCATTGGGGTGTGCATTGGGTGTCAGCCCTAACTCACCCCATTCCTTGTGTTATTAATGCTGAGGTGGTGCAGTATAGGAGAGTGGGGTGAGAGTTAGGACCGACAACCCCAACATACAATCCGATGCCTGTTGTTGGGGTGGATGGGCATGGGTGCAAGGTGGCAACCCTAACACCGAATGTCCTTGCTTTTGTCACTTGGAACAACACTAACTGATGCATTAAACATAGTTTTTTGCCATGAATTTCCCTTTTCTTTGAGAATGTGAACTATAAATAGTGAATAGATTGTGGTGGTGGGAGCGCTTTTCTGCACAAAAACTGTATGACTGACTGAAATGAAAATTGGTAAATGAAGACATGTACCATACCACAACATGTATAACAAATGTTATCTGAATCTGTTCAACAGTTGTGCAGCGTCTCGCCGGGAAAACTGTGCAGGTGTGCCGAAAATAAAATTTTTGCCTCTTCGCTACACAAGAACCAGATATCCGATGGAACCAAAAATTGTTAAAAGAAGACATGTACCATAGCACACCGTGTGTCTAGAATTGTGCGTACATCCATTCAACGGTCGCACAGCCTCATGACCAAACAATTCAACATGCACAACTCAGCAACCACAAGTGCCAGTGACCTGAAAATTGTCACAGTCAAAGATGTATTATAAATCTTTATACATTCCAAATGCCAGGCAAATCGGACACCTGGTTCAGAAGTTAATGAACCACATTTTCATTCATTGGAGTGGTATAATTCTGCACCTGTTAATGTATTACACACCAAACCACTGCAAGGCACCTCCGTACCACTAGGGCTACCTACACTATAAATTTCAAGCCAGTAGCACCATGCAGAATGCTATGCGCAAAATGTTAACTGCATCACGCAGTATCTCCATAGTGAATTATTTCTCCAACATGTAAACAGCATCATTCACATCCCTAGGACATCCACTCAACACCCTCCAAATTTCATGTGAAAAGACCAAACTGTTCCAGAGATATTCAATTTTTACATTTCTGCACCTTTAAGAAGTCTTCCACCACAAAATGGCGGAAATCATGGCTGAAAATGCGCTAAAATGGCTGACCTGGCAGCTGAAAAAATCAGTAACTGTGAGGCGGGACAACCTTAAATGGCAATAACTCTGGAGCGGAACAACATTTCTTCACCAAACAAAAACTGGCATGTTCACTGAACAAAGGTCTTTCTATCTGCCAAGTTTCAGACCAATTGACCACACACTGGCTGCACTATGCATCATGGAAGACAGTGCAGAAAACTAGCAAAAACATAATGTTTTGCACTGCACTACGCAAACACAAAAACACAAACAGTAACATTAACACAAACAGTGATGGAAACAGTGAGGTAAAAGAAAATAGTAATGCTAACGGGAATGCAAGCGCAAATGGTAATGCACATGGTGACGCAAACGGAAACGATAATGCAAATGGTAAGAGAAACGCAAGCGCAAATGTAAATGAAAACAGAAATGGTAATGCAAATGGTAACGCAGATGCTGACGGCAACAGAAACGCAAATGGTAATGAAAACGGTAACGCAAACGCTAATGGCAATGGAAACTCAAATGGTAATGAAAATGGTAATGAAAATGAAAATGCTAACACAAACACAAACAGAAACTAAATGGTAATGGCAATGTGACGCAGAAGGAAATAGTAACTCACTCGACAATGGAAACGCTACCTAAAATGCAAACACTAAGGCCAACAGAAACGCAAATGCAAATGGTAACAAACACGCAAATGGTAAAGGTAATGCAATTGAAAGTGCAAACGGTTAAGGTAACACCAACAATGATGCCAAAGGAAACAGTAAAGCAAACGGAAACCGAAAACACAAGCGTGTACCCAAATGCAAATGGTAACGCACATGGTCACTGTAACGCAATTGGAAATGCAAATGCTTATGGTAACACCAATGATGTCATCAAAGAAAACACAAACGCAAATGGAAACGCAATCGCAAGCGCATACGCAAACGCAAATGGTAATGCACACAGAGACGCAAAAGTAAATGCAAACAAAAACAGTAACAGAAACACAAAGGGTAACAGTAATGAAAACACGAGCACAAATGCAAATGTAAAGGGTAAAACACACGCTGACGTAAATGGAAATGCTAACGCAAATAGTTTCAAAAACGCAAGCAGAAATGCTAACGGTAACAGTAACACAAGTGCATACCCTTTTGTTTCCCAAAAAGGTGCATTCAGAAACACAGCGAATACGAAGAATGCATGCATAATAATGGCCCTCGGAGCAGAAATCAGCACTTGGAATACTAAATTGCTTATATCTCAGTAACCATACGACGTAGAAAAAATTTAAAATCTCATATTATTTATGACTTTCTAGGCTAGTTTTGCACTTAGCCCCTAGTGGGGGACTAAGCATTCTTCCAACAAAAAGTCTGTATCTCAAACTGTTTTTGAGATACGGGCCCTGAAAGGCGCAGCGGATGCCATAATGTTAGCCTATGGGAAAAATCATCAACTTTGGAGTGCCGTAACTTTGAAAACTTCTAATATTTTGTTACCAAACTACCAAAAGGCACATCTGTGGGATCTTGGCTTTCTTCCCTCCAAATTTCAGCCCAAAAGACCAAACCACTTTTTTGCAGCAGGGTGGCAAAGATTCCTAATGTTTTGTCCATAGTGTCGCAAAGTACTTTCGCAAATCACAACACTTTTGCAAATGAAATTATGAAAATGTTGCATATGCAAAAGTTTTATGACATCTACTTTTACAAAAATTTAAAAACATATTTTGGGGTGTTTCACTTCCAAAAAGACATTGCTAGCCCTCAGGGCTCGACTAGGTGAACACAACAAGAATTGTGTGTCCCTAGAGGTCCCAAATTTAAATGGCAAGTATTCTTTGACCACCAACTGAAAACAAGATGGCCGATTTGCTACACTACAAGGGTCATTTATGAAAGTAAAAGTGCATTTGCAACACTTTCACATATTTTGTTAACTTTTCCCATTGACTATAATGGGAAACTTGTTTTGAATAACTTTTGAACTGTTTAATATTTTTTCACAAAATCTTCAAAAGGCACAACAGGACCACAGCTGCATGTTTCCTGAAGAGTTTCAGACTGGTCACACAAACCGTGTGACCTGTAGATGCAAGCAAAGAATGTACAAAAATGTGTCATTTGTGCATGTTTTGGTGCTCTGTAGCTCTGCAACCATACATCTGACCATAACAAAGCTTGGCAGATCCAGAAATCTATGGTACCAGACCATGCATGCCAAATATTAGGCAAATTTGTCATACAGTGGCAAAGTTATTAAGCTGCCAAATGTAAGATTTAACCTTTAATGGGGTACTCAACCCTATAGTGGCACTACCGTGCCACAATAATGTCTAGATAGATAGATATAGATATAGACATAGATATAGATATAGATATAGATATAGATATAGATATAGATGTATATACCACCAACAGCTTAATTTGGTTCATTGTCAGTTGGCATGCATCTGTGTCCCCTTCCCCCGGGATGATGCTGAAAATAAGCTGAATTGTCTAGTCCTCCTTTCCCATTCAAGAAAAACTAAAATAAAAATAATTAAATAAATAATTACAAAAAAACTTTGTTAATGCATCAGTTAGGGTTGTTACTAAAGTGAAAAAAATAGGGAAATGTGGTGTTAGGGTTTCCAGCCCTAACCCCCCACCCTCACCCTGCAGACACTGACTGGCATCAGGGGTGTGCCTTGGGGTCATCAACCCTAACATTCATTCTATTCCATAAGTAAATAAGCTGAGATGGGTACAGTATAGGAGAATGGGGAGAGCATTAGGGCTGACAACCCAAGGCACACCCTGATGCCTGTCGTGTCTGCAGGGTGGAGGTGGGGTAGAAGTGAGAGACCCTAACACCACATTTCTCGCTTTTGTTACTTTTAGTACCAAGCCTAACTGATGCATTAATGAAGTTTTTGCAATGAATTGCCTTACTTTTAAAATAGTATAATCATATCCTTATTTGTATATGGTCCCTCCATAGATGTGTGTATGTATGTAGCCATGGAAGCACAGGGCCCTCCAGGCCTTGCACTTCCATTTATAGGACAACAGTGACCAAATTGTCAGCATACTCCTCTTATCACCCCACCTGATATACAGGTACATAAAATTTTGGAATCCACGCCAAAATGTAATTCTACACAACTTTAATGCCATTCCATGCCAGAGGTGTAAAAACATATTTTGGGCAGAATTTGAAAAATAACAGCTGTGACATACATAATGTCAGGTAATAAGAAGGATATGTTGAAAATCTGGGTTCAAATTATTTTAAATTTCTGACGTTACGAACGGGCATACTGAAATTGCAACAAATGGTCATAATTTGGGCATTTTTTCATATTTTGACCCCAAACCTTGAACATAGTCTTATGACCCTGCCTCACAAATCCCATAGGTGAAAATTTCAAATCAGTGCCAAAACACCATTCTGTGCCACAGGTGTGAAAGCACGTTTTGGGCAGGATGAAAATGAAAGCCATACTGTTCATGAGGTGATGTGAAAACTGGCTATGGTGAAAATTTGACTCAAAATATTGAAAATTATCAAAGTTATGTGTGAGTAGAAACATTTCAACTAATGCTCATAATTTGGCCATTTTAGAAATTCTTCCATCAGATTTTCAACATGGCCTTTTTGGGACCCCACCACATGAACACTGTGGTGAAATGTTGTTATTCGGTCCTGAAAGGTGATTTCATGCAACCATGAAATCACCTTCTGGGCCTGATTAGCAAAATGACAGTTGCAGTGTTCACAAGGTGTGGCCCCAAAATGCCTATGTTGAAAATTTGGTGAAAAAAGTCCTAAAAATGGCAAAATTATGAACATAAGTTCAAAATGCCATTGAAATCATTATACTGCTCTTACCCTGAATCCTCAGTTTGTGGTTTGGCTTTGAAGAGTACAGGCATGTCCTGGTCCACAGAAGATGGCAGCCTATGACCTCAGGTGGTAAGCATAGGGTAAGGGGGTGTGGGTGGGTGTGTGGGTGGTGGGTACTTAGTAGGAGGGTCAGGATGGGGAGGGAGATGGCAAGGATGATGAGGGACTGTTGTCTTTTTTCAGGTAAAAAAGATGTCAGGGATGTGTTTTCTTTTCAGGAAATTAATTAAAAAAATAAAATATTTGGGACACTGGGGTGTGCTCCAGTTCTGGAGACCCCATCTCCACAAGGACATAAACAGGATGGAGGCAGTCCAGAGGAGGGAACCGACATGGTGAGGGTCTGCACCACAAGCCATACAAAGAGAGACTAAAAGAGCTTAATATGTATACCCTTGAGGAAAGGAGGGGGGCATGATAGAAACCTTCAAGTACCACAAGGGAATCAACAAAGTCCAAGAGGGTAGCATATTTCAGAAAAAGAGATGCACAAGAACAAGGGAGCACAATTTGAAGATAGAGGAGGGGATGGCTCAGGGGCAATGTCAGGAAGTATTTTTTCATGGAGAGGGTGGTGGATGCATGGAACAGCCTTCCTGAGGCGGTCAGGGGGTCAAAAACAGTGGGGCAATTCAAGAATGCATGGGACAGACATAAGGCAATTAAAGTGGGGGTAGGAGGGGTAAGGAAGAAGTAGGCTGCTGGTTGACTAGGATCTGTAGCTTATCCAATATGAGGGAAATGGGCAGACTAGGTGGGCCAAACAGTCCTTATCTGCCATCAAAGTCTATGTTTCTATGTATATTGCAAAAAAACTTTGTTAATGCACTAGTTAGGGTTAAACCAACAAAAGTAGGGAAATGTGGCATTAAGGTTTCCAACCCCAACACTCCACCCCCACCTTCAGGCAGCAACAGGAAAGAAACATTTTGTTTTTACCAATTGTTTAACCAGGAGAGACACAGTAAGCTGAAAGCTTGTTTACAGGTGCAACCTGGGAGCACAGGGAAGTTAAGTGACTTGCTCAGAGTCGCACAGTAGGCAAGTGGGGGCTGTGGGATTCAAACCCAGGTCACCAGATTTGCAGCTCAGAGCCTTAAACCACTGTGCTATACTGCCTCCCTTTTTTACCTCTTTTGGCTTTTTGTTTGATCTCTTACATCTCTCAAGAAATCAGGTGTGGGGTGCACCTTAGGTTGTCAACCCTAATGCTCACCCCATTCCATCATTAAAGAAGGTGAGATGCGAGGGTAAATAAGAATGTGGCGAGCATTACATTTGACTGCAGCCCTGAGGCGCACCTCACCTGATGTGGGAAGATGCAGGAGAGGTCAAACCATATTTTCTTTTATCGTATAATGTTTTTATTAAGTATTTCCTTAATCATACATAATACAATTCACAGTATTGTAGTAAGTACAGAGATACAATCAGGTCGAAGACACAAAGTGTCAATACAAGTGATATATATGCTCCATAAGACTATGATGATGATGATGATCTATTCTCTAAAACATATAAGTATAAAGCGATGCAGATCATAGGCGACATTGTAAAAGGCCCACCATATTAAACAATGAAGGGCAATGTTTTTACCTGAGTCTTAAAAGGTCCCCATTGCATCATAACCAGACCAGGGAAGGAAAGGAGATCTCAACAGGCCCTGGTTATTCAGGGGGTTAACCGCCGGGTTGGAATTTTCAAAAGTCAGACTGGAGAAAGGGTCCCCATTTAGCATAAAAATAGATACATGTTTGATCCCTGCAAGGAAGAGCTGCTCAAACAAAGAAAGGTGTGCAACAGCCGCATGCCACATAGCCCTGCTAGGTATTATGGGCTGTCTCCAGTGCATGAGCAAAAGGCGCTTGGCTTCTAGCATGGAAGAGAGGACCCAATACTGCAGGGGTTAAGAAAGGGCTGCCAGTTGGCTTGTATCTGCCAAAAGTACCAAGGGGGCAGTTAGGGTGACCATAACCTTCAACACCTGAGAGAGGTCTTTAGCCACCATAGCCCAAAAAAGAGTAAGGGAGGGACAGGACCAGAGTATGTGTTGGATGTGAGCATTTGGTTGTGCACAGCACCAGCATAGGCTATGATCAAGGCCCCTAGAATTCTGCAGCCGCAGAATTTGCGCAGAACTTGCAGTCTACCGCAGAACTTCTGCAGTGCCGCAGAATTCACTCTTCTTGGTGATTTTTTATTAATATTTCTGTTTATCCATAGAATCTGGTTCCCGTCCCCTCTTTTTATATCCAAACCCCCCTATATGCTCAGAATGTGATGTTATCACTGCTATAACATCATACATTAGCTAATGAAATGACTGCAACAGAAATGAACAGTCACTTATCTACCACAGCTCCCACTGCCAGAGACGGTGGCACAGCACATCATGCATGATGATATTTACTCAACCTGCACTACAGCCTAATACAATTTTCAGTCTTAAATTATTGCACTAGGGCTAACTTAAACAAAACCTTGTCAATAGCACAGACCTGTTAAGTCCATACCTCACTTTGCACAAACCTATTTGTGCCTTCAAGGAATAACTGGTAAAATGAATTTAACTGTCTTTTTTAAGAAAAATAAAGTAATTATGCCTCAAAAAGTGGAATATAATAATGTGTAGACCTGTTGAAAGAATAGACCTGTTAAATAAATAATTGCCCTGTATGCATTTTTGCCAGGGTTATTGATTACATATTGTCATTGGTTGATAGAATCACCTAAAAGTTATGGAGAAATGTTGTGTGCAGTGACAGCTGTTGGGCCAGAGGGTAGCATGCTATGTTTCTGTGCCAGCAGCTCAGGTTCAGAGATTAGCTCTGGGAGCTAGCTGAGCAGCACAAGGATTGGTGGAACACATCACTGCTCGGAGCCTGGGAAGGTATGGTGCAGTGTTCTGTCACATGGTGGACACATTGTGATGGGCTGGAGAGCTCTATCTCACAATCGGTTTGCATGGATGTCATGGTCTGCTGGTGTTATGCAGTGTGTCAGGGAAAGCAGGTTGACATGAAAAATGAGTTTTGCAATAACTCCTCTATTCCATTTTCAATGGGACCAATATGAATGAGGATGCAAGTTCATGAAAAAATTAAAAAAAAAAAATATATATATATACACACACACACACACACACACATATATATATACAGTATATGTCACTTTCACCACACACACACACACACACACACACACACGCACACATACACGCACATACATTTGCATGTATGTTACAGATAGCAAATAAATATATAAGTGATACACAGTGGGAACCTCATGAGTGGTGTAGAAAGCACATACAAATATATGTGATAGACAGTGGAGACCTCATTAGTGGGATAGATAGCATGGATATAGAAATACCTTATTTATCAAATAAGATCCCTTCTGCATATGTCATATATGCAACAGGTTAGGACCTTAAGGAGAGACATTTTTTGTTTTTAGGCATAAAATTATTTTTATAGGTCTGTTATTTTTGAACTAGTGTTACTGTGTTTTCCACCATCCTGATTTGCTATAACCACTGCCATGAAAGTGAAGTCAGGATGATAAGCTGACACTGTGATGTGGTAGTTTGTTAGTGCCACAGAACTTCCACAGAAATTACAAACCATCGTTAAGAGAAGTTCTGCGCAATGGTAGTCTTGCCGCAGAACTTGGTCCGACTGTGCCATGCAGAAAAGTAGGGGCCCTGGCTATGATTATGTAAGCTCCTCTTATACAATAACTCTGGCATGCAATACCACAGCAACAATATTTTAAGTTGAATAAAGCCACTATTGGAATCTTTGTATGAGTA
The DNA here is from genome assembly GCA_016271365.2 of Neoceratodus forsteri. Classification (NCBI taxonomy): domain Eukaryota; kingdom Metazoa; phylum Chordata; order Ceratodontiformes; family Ceratodontidae; genus Neoceratodus; species Neoceratodus forsteri. The sequence continues at coordinate 694,900,322 of CM057459.1, read as the reverse complement.
ATGAATGCTTTACAGTAGGTCAACCATTGCGCTCTAGACTGATACCCCAGGAGTTTTTCCCATTGTACTCTACAGTTCTGTGTGGGATTGTTGAGTACCACCAGGTATTATAAAATGACCCATCAGGCCCTTTCGAGTGTCCATGGAATGGGGGTCAGTGTCATTGCCACTGCTTGCTGTCTGTACTTTTTTAAGGAGGGAGTTAGGCACTGCAGATCTGCAAATAGCACCAAAATCTTTGTTTGACAGGGCATATTTGCTCCACAACTGCTCGAATGATAGCAAATGTTTAGTTCCAGGAACAACCAGGTCTTGGATTGTCCGAATACCCTGTTGCTGCCAGTTTGACCAGCAGACTCCCTCTCCATCAATCTGAATTAGAGCATTGTGCCATATGGAGCAAATTGTATCGGGGGTGCCATTCTGTCTTGGGTGTATGAGATTTAGAGAATAATAGTTTCCAAGCTTGGGTGGTATAGGAGATTATAGGGGGGAGCTGTGGATCAATTTTTGAGTGAGATGTTAGGAGATTATATAGTGTATAGGGACATGCCAGATCAGATTCCAAATGAACCCAAGGGGGGGTTGCCAGGTTGTACGATGCAAACCATCTAGTGACCTGGGCCACCAGGCATTCTAGATGATAGCCATGGAACCAGGGTACATTAAGGTCACATCTAGCCCAATGTGCTCTAGTTTTTTGCCTGCTCCACCTTGGTGGTTTATAGTCCCAGATAAAGTTGGATGCAGTCTTATCCAAGAACTGGAAAAGTTTTGCAGAGAGGGGAATGGGTAAGTTATTCAAAAGAAACAAAACCCATGGCAAGAGCAACATATGAGTTGCAGCTCCTTCCTGGAAGGGACAGGTTAAGTCTGTGCCATCTTTCCACTTCTACGGTCAGCTGGGTGCACAGTGGAGAGAAGTTAACCATTTCCAGGGCTGTCCATTTAAAGAGGATTTGGATCCCTAAGTAGCTAAAGCTGTGTTCCGCCCGGGTAAGGTTGGTACCTTGTATACAATCCTTTGTACTTAGGGAGTTTAGAGGAGCCAAAATAGTCTTTTTTTGGTTTATCTGAAGACCTGAGAGTGTAGCGAACTCTTCCAATAGAAGAAGTATCTCAGGAATTGCTTGGTGAGGATTGGTAAAGTCAAAAGAGGTCATCTGCATATGCCATAGCTTATATGTATGCCTCTTACTTTCAATGCCTTGTATCCGAGGGTCTGCGGCGATAGCCTGTATCAGCTGGGTCCAAGGCAATGAGAAACGGGAGAGGGGAGAGAGGTCAACCCTGCCTGGTACCTCTATGGAGAGAGAAGGGGGGAGTATCACTATTTGCAAGGATACATGCCATAGGGGAAGCATACAGAGTGTGTACCCACTGTTCAAAATATGTCCCAAACCTGAACACATTTAGGGTTTCATGTAGAAAAACCATTCTAAGGGATCAAATGCTTTAGCAAAGTCTATTGCCAAGGCAGCCATGGGGTGAGGGGCTTTGGAAGCCAGCCATTTAAGGCCAGGTAGAAGGTGTGTTACCTACCCTGTTTTCCCCTTCAGGAAACCAGCTTGTTCAGGATGGATGATAGAAGGGAGCACTAAACTCAATCAAGTGCGGCAGCACTTTTGCTAGAATTTTAGTATCAACCGACAATAAAGATATTGGCCAGAAATTCGCACAGTCCAATGGGTGGGACTTTTTTTCAGAAGAAGAGTAATAACAGCATCCCTCATGGTTGGTGGGAGGATATGCTTTTTATGTGAGTCTTGGAGGTCCAGTTGAAGTGGGGGGAAGATATCTGAGCCTAATGCCTGGTAGAGCTCCACTGACATACCGTCCAGACCAGGGGCTTTCCCACGTGACATACTAGCTAATGCAAGCATTAACTCATCGCAGGTTATAGGTGCCTCCAATAGAGTCACTTGCTCAGGAGATAGGGAGGGGAGTTATGCTCGGTGACAGAACCCCATTAACTTCTGCTCCAGCTCAGCAGGGTTCATAGTAGAATGAGATTGGTACAGGGAGTCATAAAAGAGCCACATTGTTTGGTTCATCCCTTGGGGTAGTGGCTACTGAACCCAATAGGGTCTGGAGGAGTGTATCCACGTAGCCGCCTGCTGCTTACGAGGCTGTAGGCCAAGAGCTTCCTGGATCTTTCGCCATTGGCCCAGAACTCTTGCTTGGAAACATAGTAGGTGCCACTCAGCTTTTTGATGTAGTATTACATTGATCTGGTATTTGAGATTAAGTATTCTGTGATGTGGCTTTATCTACATTGGTCTGTGAGGTGGCTTTGAACCTCCATTCCAAACTGGCTAGTTCAGCCTGCATAGAAGTGAGATTAGCCTTTCGCACCTTGTCCCTTGCTGTGGAAAAAGACGATGATGCAACCCTGCAAAACCACCTTAAATGCATCCCAGATCATGCTCGGAGGAACTCCACAGTCTGAGTTTAGAGAGAAACACTCTTCATGGCAGAAGACAGCATACGTCCAAAGTCTGGATCTTTAAAAAGCAGTGGGTTACAGCGCCCATTGGACTTTATGGGTAGGTTGCTTAGAGGGAGGTATGAGAGCCAAATCGGGACTGATTCAATATCACTATCAAGCCAATCCCTGTGTTGGTGACCCTCTCCTGCAATGTCATTCATCAACCAGTAGTCAATATAGCTATAGGGAGGTGGTGGGTAGAAAAGAATGTATAATATCTATCGGTGGGATGCTTCTTCCGCTACATCTACTAGGGCTCACGCTTTCTGCAACTCAGCAAGGGATTGTCTCACTTTAGGGGTGGTAGGCAGAGTAGGTGTTGACTTGTCCAGGAAAATGTCCTGCACCAGACTGAAATCCTCCCAATATGATGGGTGGGGCCCATCTATTTGAGTTCCAAGATTGCCTGACCACTGCCAGGAAAAATACATGTCCTCACTATTAGGGCATAAAGATTACCCAAATCAAAGCTCCTCCGGTGAGGATAGCCGTAACACCAACCATCTGCCTTGGTTATCTTTCTTTACACTGTCAATTTTCCAAGCCGAGGAGCGTCACAACAATATGGCTACCCCCTTGGATTTTGTAGGGGCGGAACTAGCCGCCACTTCTCCTACCCAAGAATTCTTCAACCATGTGGTGGATTTAGCTAGGAGATGTGTTTCTTGGAGTAGAGCTACTTCTTCCCTCAGAGACCTTAAGTGCTGCAGAACCTTTGTTCTTTTAATTGGGTGGTTGAGCCCTTTTACGTTCCAGGACACCCATCTATGGGTCTGGGATGGGGAAGGGTTCAACACCATTATTTCCCTCAGGGAGTAGAGAAAATGTGTATTTACTGCAATGTCTAGAGGGGGGAGGAAACTTTTAGTAGTATTTAGTGGTGTAGCACTGTACCCTGCACAAAACAAGTCCAACCTGAGAGTAGGATAAACAGGAGTGGAAGTATTGCCAGGAAATAACCAAAGACCTTGATCTTCAGGACTGTAGCTTACTGCTATGATAAGAAAGAGAAAGATGAAAAACAATTTCAATTAGTTAAAAAAGTATTGAACCAACAGGCAACTGACTTGTTAATAAGCAAACAAGTGTCCCCAAAATGGACACCAGGTGTATCTAAGCAATGAGAGTGGAGATCACTGCACAAGAGGGTTATAATATCACCCTTCGGCTATGCTAGCTCCTGCTCTCAGTACAGGGTTGTGAATAAAGTATGTAGTCACTCAAACTGAGTTAGCCCAAGCCAGGTGACCATTCATGGTCGGTTGCTCGGACTCCATGGGGGGGTATAGATACCGCCTGTATCCTGCTCAACATTTAAGGCAACTAGAACAGTGTGCCCATATGTAGATTGGCGGGGGAGGAGGGCATGGGGAAGGGGAGTGGGGACATCTGCCCTCTGGTTACTACTCTACCCTCTATAAAGCTATGCACTCAAGCGCTTCTAAAATAAAAACAACTGAATGATCTTGTAACCTAAGTGTAAATGGGAGGAGGAGATAAACATCCTTCATGGGTTAGCCAGCAGGATACTGAAAGAGCCACATATCCTGAGAGGATGGCAGGATACCCTTAAGTCCCATGTGGAGGCAATAAAGGCAGTATCCACTGTGCTTAAGACAGGGAATGTGGGATGAATAATAACAGCACAGGGTGCTACTTGTTCCAGCACACCCTGTATCATCTGTGTCACATACAGCTGTGGAGTTAAAAGACAGGGAGGGGAAGGGAGACGATGAGAGGGGTAAGCTATTGATAAAAGGCACAGCATTAAGCAACGCTCATCTTGAGTTATGAGCCAATTCAAGTATTCAGTCCTTTGGCCAGCTCAGGTGAACCTCAAGGGAGTGTTCCAGGGTCAGCAGAGACCTTCACTGCAGCCGCTGCATATGAGAGGAGGCCAGGTTTCACCAGAAGGGGTTCTTCTACCACTTCAATTAACGTGGAATCAGAAAAGTCTTCCCAGTCCCCTGTATGCTCAATCTCCATTTCAGAGCTAAGAGAGATTTCCGGTCTCTTGATTCAGGAGTAAGGGGTGTCATCCCTTGGAATTTTTGCAGGAGGATACTTGCTAGGCGAATGTTGAGGGCTACTTCTAGCTCGCTGTTGGGAATTAGAAAAGTAGCATCTGATCTTGTAGGGACATCATGTTAAGCTGTTTTGGTTGTTTACTGCCTCTTCTAAAAGGGGAATTGCCAGATGGGTGCACAGGTCCAGTTGCTATTGTGCCCCTAGGTATGTCTCGACCAACAGAAAGGTTCCTAGGAGGAGGCGGAGTCACATGAGTCTCCCAAAGCTTTCTGGGTGTGGTGGTTTGAAAGTGCAGACCAGGCCAGATCCAAGTTAACCATCGTTCCAACTCTGCTGGATGATCCACAATGATCTCATGCGCCCCTTTCCTGACAAAGAGTCTGGTAAGGTTCTTGAAACAGAAACGAAAGTCATTTTGGTAAAGAAACCGCTTAATAGGTCCAAAGCCTTGTCTTTTTGTTGCTATTTCTTGTGCGAAATCCCTATAAATTTATATTGGTGTTCTTTGCCATTGCAGCTCTCCAATGTCCCTAGCAGTCCTCAGAATCCTCTCTTTAGTCGAGTAGCGAAGCAAATAAGCCACTATAGGGCAGGAATGATCAGGTTGTTTGTTATAGTGGGTGGACACTCTGTGGGCCCTTTCATCTTCAATGGGACCCTGCCATCTCTCCTCCAGGATAAGTGGGATATTGTGGTTCAGAAATGTCTCTGTGGCTTGCCCCTCCACCCCCTTGGGCATACCAATAATCTGCAGATTATTGTGGCGATTTCTATTTTCATGGTCCTCTGCCCTGCTCCAAAGTGCTGCAAGGCGCTCTTCATGTTGCTGCAAATTGTGCCGTATTTGTGACTGCTGGTCTTCACAAGTTTCTGCTTTTTGTTCTAGCACATTAACCTTGTCTTGAAGTTGCTTGACCTCCGTGACTGTGCTTGAAAGGGATAAGCTTAGACAATCCACCCTAGAGATTAGGGCCTCAACAAGTGTGTGTGATGTGTTGTAAGGATTCTTCTACAGCCAGAAGCATGTCCCCTTTAGAGGTGCTATGTTTGGAGTAATGGTGGAAGTCAGAGAGCTCATAGTTGCCCAATGGGGGAAAGCAAGGCTATACCCTGAAGAAGTACATTCTCCTGTTAAATACTCAGCCATGCCTGGCTGCACTACCGGGACGTCCACAGCGGTGTATCCGGGTTAAATAGGCCTGCACGGCCTACCAGAGATCGAGGAGGACTCGTAATCATGGCGCCAAATGTCAGGGCAAATCAGTCTAAAGTCTGTTTAAACACACACCACCCAGAGAGTAGGATGTCACCCGTTCATAAAGTCATTTTTTGTGTCAGGACTCCACGGGATCGCAGTGATCAAGCACGGATGATCACTGTCTAGGCTACCATCTTCCTGGTAGCCAGACCATGCCCCCAACCATATTTTCTTTTCCTTTTCCTTTGTCTGCAGGGTGGGGTTGGGATGTTAGGATTGGAAATCCTAACACCACATTTCCCTACTTTTGTCAGTTTAACCATACCTAATACAGTAATGCATTTTTTTGCAATGAATGTCCTTACTTTTTAAGATAGTATAATCATATTCTCATTTGTCTGTTGAAGCACAGAACCCAGAGCACCCTGCATTGCCATCCTCTATTGATACGTACATGTATGTGAAAATGTGCATTTATGCCAAAACAGTAACTTCTTTACTTTGTTGTATGGCTTGTTAAACTTCTAGTGTTATCCTATGGGAAATTGCATGTTTTATTTTTATGCATTTTTTTTATATTGTCCATAAATCATTGGGGGAATATATCTTGTCCTTGCAGTACTCATTGAGACCTTTGTTTTGATTTACAGATTGTTCCAGATGTCCAAATATTGAAGGATCTATGGCTTCTTAAAATTCCAATGTTATCCTATGGGAATTTGCATTTTTTTTTTGTCCTTTTTAATATGGCCCTACATGTTTGGGGGATTTGTGTTATTCTTGCTGTACTATGATGACCTTTGTTTTGATATATATAGATTGTCCCCCAAGTCCAAATATTGAGGAGTTTTGATTTCTTAAACGTCCAATGTTATCCTTTTGGAATGTTTTCATTTTTTGTTTTTTATATGGCCTCAAATATGTTTGGGGGATTATGTGTTATTCTTGCAATGCTCATTAAGACCTTTGGTTTAATATATAGATTTCCTAAGTCATATATTGATGGAGTTTTGGCTTGTTGAAGTTCAAATGTAAAAAAAACTAAGCCCCAAATCCTTTTTCATGTGAAGGAATCCTTTTTCTTATGAAATAAAAAAAACATACAAAAAAGGATGCCTTCATATGAAAAAAGAATGGGGAAAAGAAACAAGCCCAACTCGGTTTTTCGTATGGAGGAATCATTTATGTACGAATGAAAAAAGCATACAAAAAAGGGTCACTTTATAAGAAAAAAGAATCCAGACTAAAACTAAGCCCAAAGTCTTTTTTTCATATAAAGGGATTCTTTTTTGTATGAACAAGAAAAGCACACAAAAATGATCCCTTCATACAAAAAAAATCAGAAAAAAATTTAGTCTAAATTCTTTTTTTGTAGGAATGGATCATTTTTCATATGAATGACAAAAGTATACACAAAAGGATCCCTTCATATGGAAAAAGAATTGTGACTTATTTTTTTCCGATTCTTTTTATGTATGAAGGGAGGTTGCCCTCTATGTTTCGAACAACATAAAAGCCAATGAACTAGAGGTACTGTATGTACACAGGAGAGTGCAAATGTCGAGCAGATGTGGGTACAGCCCCACCTTAAAAACATGAAGTTAACTATTGGAGTGGGTTGTCGTTCACCAAGCCTTAGTATTCTAGAAAATTCAAAATGTATGGATACCACAGACAATATGGAAATAAATGGCAACTACTTGCTCATGGAAGATTTTAACTTTCATTAGATCAACTGGGAAACTCAAACTGGGAAAAATCCTTTGGAAAATAGAATGACTGAAATTATGTTAAATAAAAACTTTGAACAATTAGGGCATGATAACACACAAAATAACAAGATATTGGATTCAATTTTTAGTAATTTTAAGGAGGAAATAAGAGATATAAAAGTCATACAACCGCTGGGAAATAGTGATCACTGTATGAGTACTATGACTCTCAAGACACATAGGAGTACTATCAGGAGCAAAATTAAGCTAAAGTGTTATGGTAAAGTAAGCTATGATGCAGTTAGGTCTTATCTCAAATCTTGGAAATGGAAAACTGAATTTCAAGGACAGAACTTAGACAACATACAGAAACATATTAATGATAACTTAAAGTGGGACCATGGTCAAAATTTCTGGCCTCAATAAATTCAGAACCTGGATCAGAATAGGCCCAATTAGCCTCATGCCAAAAATGAGGCCTCTAAGTTACATTGTTTATAAGTTACAAGTCATTTTACAACCCTAAATTCACTACCTATTCAAAAAAGCTAGCTTCAGTGATGAACTGCTGATGATGTCATCTCCTGAACTTACAGTCTAGTCCTCCCTGTCAGCAAGCTTTTACGACCTGTTTCTCCAAAGTTTAAAGTGATTTATGGATGTTCACGAAATGCCTTTCTCACATAGTATGTCATTGCCAGCCATGTTTCAGATGTTGAAGCTGCAATTTGTTTTATAAAAAAAATCTGTCATAGTCAGTTTTGTTGCTGTTTTATCCGCATTTTAATTCTGCCTGCCCTCTAGTTTTCTCTGTGTGCCACACTCCAGAATGATGTCATGCAGGGAGCAGTCTATATTACAAACAGCACCAATGCATTCTGGGTAAATTATAAAGGTGATTTAAATGTTAGTTACTCAGAGGTGCAGTCCTTATTTTGATGGTGGTGATTATACCTAATATGTAGATGTACACAACAAGGCATTGTGGGTACAATAAGAAGTTGTTTTACAATTCCCTTACTGTGAGGTGCAGTCTCATATCTCTGTAGTGGCTTCAACAATAAAAGCTCTCATATGTTTATTTTTCAAACAAGGCATTGTGCATGTAGTATCTAGCTAACAAGAGTTCTTTACTGAGAGATGTAGTCTCCTATGTCGGAAGTGTAGATGTCTGCAATATCAAGACTGACCAACAGAGGTCACTGTTTCAAAACAGTGCTTATAAACTTTGCTCCTTGCATAATGTCACGCTTGGGTGTTGCAGCACAGAGAAAAAAGGGGCAGATTATGCAAATGAAGCAGAGCATAGAAATAAAAGCATTTATTTCATGGAAAAAAGCACTTTTTGGCAGTTTGAATGGTAGGAGATTGAATCACAACTCCTACAGGTTAGTACAGTTTACTACTCCCATTTGCTATAGCAAAGCTTGCTAAATCACTTTAAAAACGTTGTTTCCCTTGCAAGATGTAAAGGTTGGGGGTTGTAGCACTGAGAAAAACAGGGGCAGGGCTATGCAGATGAAATGGAGCACTGAAATAAAAGGTTTTGTTTTCATGGAAAACAGTACTTTTTGGCAGTTGAATGGTAGGAGACTGATTCACAACACCTACAAGTTACTATGCCCATTTGCTATGGCAACCTTCCATAAATCACTTTAAACTTTGGAGAAACAGGTCCTACTGTATAAACTTACTGACAGGGAGGACTAGACAGTGAGTTCAGGAGATGATATCATCAGCAGCTCTTCACTGAAACTGGATTTTTTGAACAGGTTGTGAAATCAGGGTTACAAAATAGCTCATAACTTTAAAACGAAGTAACGTAAAAACCTAATTTTTGGTATGGGATTTATTGGGGGCATGCTTATTCTAATCCTGCAATGTAGCACTTTTGGCCAAAGTCCCTCTGTAAGTTTTGTGTTCAAACCTATGTACTAGAGTTAAAAATATCTAATTGATCAGGAAGAATACTGGATGGTTTAACAAAAACATAAAAAATACATGAGGAAGAAAAAGAAGGCTTATTGAACATTTTGGAAGTGTCAGACATCAAACAGATGGAATAAATACAGAAACATAACAAGTAAATGTAAGACTTCAATTAAGAAGGTCAAAATTGAGACAGAAGTTAAATTAGCAACTATAACAAAGGACAAATAAAAGAAGTTGTTTAATTACATTGGAAGTCTTAAAGGAGACGAGAAATCAACTGGATCTTTGAGAGATGGGGATTTTACTCTTGAAGACAAATGCACAATGGCAAATAAATTCAATAAGTACTTTGTAAGTGTTTTTCAGCATAAAGGAGAGAGGGAAAAAATAATAGTGAAACAATCAGGAATAACATACAAATAAACAGTATAACTGAGGTCGAACTCTTAGAAAAACTACAATTAAAAGTACAAAAAGCTGAAGGGCCTGACAGTTTACAACTGAGGTTTCTCAGAGAATTGGCAGATGTATTGACTGGACCATTGACTGTACTATTCAATGCCTCATTGAAGGAAGGTAGAGTTATCTCTTAATGGAAAGATGACACATCATTCCAATCCACAAAACTGGAGATAAATAGAGAAAGGCAACCATTGTCCTGTCAGTCTAATGTCCATATTAGGGAAATTATGGAGGGCTTTCTAAAAAGCTTAAGGAAAAACATATTGGGAGAGATTCTCCAAGGTGCAGGAAAAACGAGAATGCTGGAAGCACGTATACTGCGTGCATAGTTCTGCTGCCCCAGACAGGCACAGGGTGCACTGTATTCACTATCACATGCACCCACAGGTCACCTGTCCACTGCCCCATCTCCAGCATGCAGGACTGCACAGGGAATCCAGGGGCAGTGTAGTGGACCCAGGCAGGATCCAATGGGATGCCCATCCAGGCTCCCACAGTAGATCATATGCACTGCAGGGTGCAGGTCCAGGTGTGTGAATGCCAACTGCAGGCACCTGGACCTGCATGGACCAACCCCATCATCCAGTGTGCCCCCTGGCCATTCCCATGTACGTGAGCACCCACACAGCACACGGATGTCCCCTGGTGATAGAACCCTCATTCTGTGAGTTGCCCCCCACACAACGGCTCCCCATCCCTGAGGAAGTGGTACCCCCCCACACAGCTGAGCCCTGTCCCTGAGGTGGGGGGACCCTCATAACAGCCCCAACAAGCATGACCAGGAACTGTCTAGGATGTCCTGACCCCCCACCTCCCCCACTCCCGGCACTCCTGGCCCCCATCAGTGTTCAGTGCTCCACCTCTGCAGCACTGACAATACCCCCAACCCCATACCTGCCCATCAGTGCTGTGGCATGGGAAGGCCAGTGGCACAGCTCTCCTCACACCCTTTCAGCTACTGGCCTTCCATGTGATGCTGGGAGTGTGCTGGCTATATATAACAGTGCACTCCCAGCATCACTAGGATGGCTGGCAGCTGAAGAGATGTGAGGAGGACTGTGCCACTGGCTGTCCCATGCTGTGGCATTGATGAGCGGGTAGGGGGGGTTGGGATGTTGCTGGTGCCACGGCGGGGGCACTGCACACCAATGTACAACTGATGGGGTTGTGACCAGGGATGGGGGCATTGGCTGGTGGTGCTGTACCAGGCAGGGGGCATGTGTGCACAGATACGGCATGGGATATAGCTGAGTTGGGGTGGGGTGGCAACTGCATACATGGGGACATGGCATAGCTGTGTTCTGGGATGAGAGTCACTGGGCAGCCATTAGGGATGGGTGCAGGGGTTCTGTTGGTGGGGAAGGGTGCTATCCACCTTCGCAGTGGTCCTGTTGCACTGGAGCGGCAAGATGGTGGGTCCCGCTGGTGTGTGCCACCACTGGCAGCATCCTGTCAGGGGGTGTGCAGTGGCTACAACTGCCTTGGGAACAAGTAGCCTGTGCCCCCCCTCACCCCTGGCACTCCATGCTGCCAAGAATAGTGAGGAGCATGGGCATGCTTCTGCACCACCCCCCAGACTGCCCCCACATGGAGATCACTGGTGAGCCAGGGATCTGGCATCGTAACAGCCCTGCACCTCTTTGATGAATCAGGCGCAGGGGCATAGTGAGTTGTGGAGTGTCTATGTGCAGCTGATACATGGCACATAGCCACTTTGCACCTTGAGAATAGCCCTCATTGTGCATTCTGGGTTGCAGACTTTACAGCATGGATTTGTATCCAGGAGATCTTGCATAACAAATCTTTTAAACTTTTGAATCAGTCAGTATTGCATTGGATAAAGATCTGCCAGTGGCGTGGATTGGTATAGCTTGATTATACAAAGGCCTTCAAGTCAGTACCACATCAAGAAGTGGTTAACATACTAATTGAACTGCATTTTCATCCCTCCTAGTTGCATGGGTGGACTCATGGTTAAGTGATAGACACCAAAGGGTGTGTATTCGATGACATTTATCTGACATGGGCTTGTCTCATGTGGGGTAGCACAGGGGTCAGTCTTGGGCCCAATATTATGTAATATTTACGTGTCATCTATGAAGATGTCAGGAGCCTCTTGGCTGTATAAATATGCAGATGATACCAAGGTTGGAGCCATCATAAAAATAAACCAGCAGTTGAATAATTTCAATTGGAAATATATCATTTGGAATGATGGACACAGAAACATAAATTTCGTTTAATGAAGCAAAGTGTAAGGCTATACATTTCGGTCACAACAACATTATGGCTGAATACAGATTAAAAAACAAAGTGCTGGATTGCACAGTATATGAAAAAGATCTAGGGGTTATTATTAATAATACATAAAATGTTGATAATCACACCAGAGAGGCAGTAAAAAAATGTAATAGAATTAGAGGTTGCATTTTTAGACATGTCAAAAGCAGGGACCAAGAAGTTATTCCATTGTGCACATTGCTGGTGAGACTGATAATAGAATATGGTTCACCTTTTTGTACTCCACAAAATATGAGGAGTATGAGACTTATTGAAGGTGTACAAAGGAGACTTACAAGGAAAATAAAACATCAACAAAACAAATCATATGAGTTAGGCTCTCAGAATTGGGTTTATTTTCTATCACTTACAGAAGAATTAGAGGGGATTTATGTCATGTTTATAAAGCAATTCAAAACAAGTACATATGGGAAAGCTCAGGACTGTGTAGAAACTCAAGTACTAGATCTACCAGATCACATTGTTTACAACTAAAGGGAGACCTCTATAAAACCAGTAGGAGAGGAAATTGGTTTAACCAATGATTTAAAGCAACATGGAATGCCTTGCTTGAATCTGTTGTTTTGAGTGAGAGCATGGACTCATTTAAGAAGTCATTAGATATTTTTATGGGTAGTGCCCAGACCAGGGGCAGGATTCACAAAGAAAGCCAAAAATCCCACAGCTGCGGGAAAAAGGCCTGCAGCACTGTGGAAACACAGTTGTGTGATATTCATAAAGAAATTTTGAGCAGGTGCGGAATTCCGAAAAATCCCCACAGCTGCAGAAATTGAGCAAGTGTTGAAAATTCGCAACTGCGAATCCGCAGCTGCAGAAATAGCTTAGGAGGCACAGCAGCAGTGAACCCTAATTAGCTGGAGCAGCAGACTTTAACATTGCTGCCATAGCATGAAGCTGAAAGCACCCACAAAGAGACCAGCAACCAGTCCCTCAACTGGGACCACTGCAGCACCACAGGCACTGGTGGCTGACTGCCACTGCTGGTCCTCCTCCCTGGGTGATCCTATTGCCTGCAGGGTAGCATTCACTGCAGGATGGTCAGGTTCTACTGCCTGTGGGGCTCCATCATGGGCTGCACTGGGTCTGGTGGTTGTTGCTTGTTGCCATATCATGGCAATGTGTGCTGTTGTTGCTGTATCATCAGCCACTGCTATACTCACTGGGATGCTATTACCTGTGCCTCACCTCCACCTTAATTGATTCCAATTGTTGGGGCACTACTGCAGTTTGTTGAGGGAGAGTTACACCTCATTCCACTGTGTGTAAAATTTTTTCCGCAACTGTGGAAAAAAGCTGTTTGTGAATAGCCTTTCAGGGGATGTGCCCATCTTATCTCACACCATGTTTTCCTCAGAACTTCTGCAGCTGCACTTTTTTCCACATTCCGTAGTGTTTTCTTTTCTGCAGCTGCAGAGGGTTTTGTGAATAGCATTCAGTGCAACTTCCCCTTTGTTTCCATAGCTATGGCAGTTTTGGGGACTTAGGGAAGGTTTTCACCTTCAGAAAGTTTGTGAATCCAACCCTAGATATTTTTACTGATATGTGACAAGTGTTAATAAGGGTTTTTGCCAATTGACTGGTTTCCCAAACCTATAACCCTATTATAACCTATCCTTTTTGTATGCTTTTTCATTCACACAAAAAGGATTTTGTTCAGTTGAAAAAGAATCAGAAAAAAACAAGTTCTAATTTTTTTGTATGAAGGATTCTTTTGTATGTCTGAATTCTTTATTCTTATGGCCATATGAAAAAGCAGAAGCGAGTCACGTAAAAGAATGTAAAATGTAAAAAAAACATTTAGGTGTCCTTTTTCAACAGTTAAATACAAATCCACCTAAAAGGGTCCAGCTGGCCAAGATACATGTGTTGGTCTCTGCAGGATGCCATTTTGTGGGGTTTAAGATTTTTAAGAAAACAAAACAAGATGATGGCCATATAAAAATAATTTTCCTCACAAAAATAATTGGCACCATATGAAAAAGGATGCTTTTGTATGGACCAAATTCTTTGCATTCAAGCAGCTATCAAAAGACTATACTGAGCATGCTCAGAACTGAAATTTTAAAATGTAATAACATTGGAACAGAATAATATTTTCTTCACCAAACCAGTGAAAGACACATCTGTGGACCAATCCCTTTCTACCTGAAAATTTCAGACCAAAATGCCAAGCCATCTGGGTGAGGCAATGACAAAAAACAGCAAACACAATGATTTTTTTAATTTATTTTTTTTTATATCCGAATCTCAGAATCCACACATCTGACCAGAATGTAACTTGGCATATCAAGAGATCTCCCCTGAGACCTTGCATGCAAAATTTTGTGAAAATCCATTGAACTGTTGCAAAGATATTAAAGTGCAAAATTTGAAGTTTAACATAAGAAACCCCTGCTCAGCCCTAACTATATTGGCGCTACTGCATCACTATAATATATATCTATGTTAACTGAAAAAAATGTGCTTATGCAAATGAGGTTTTCAACCTAACTCCCGTGCCCACAGCAGCATAAGGACAACCCCAAACAACAATCACAGACAGCCATCATCAGGTAAGACAAACAACATACAGCTGTTTCCAGATGACACAAATGCAGTTGCAATGATGTGTTAGCTTCATGGATTTCCATCTGTGGTTGCATAAGAACAGGCACCACAGGGGCATGTGCTTTTGCAGCCACACCTCTGTGTGTATGTTGTACAACATGTTCTGCAGACCGAAAGCCCTATGGGGTCTGCACCACTGCAGAAAGAAATAGTCATGAATACTGTAAAAGGTACCTAGCTAGATAGCATGACGCACTACTGCATGGTTTTCTGTATGCAGCTGCATAGCTGGTCCAACTGCTAGGTCTCTTTTCTTGGGTGGAAACCACTCTCTGGCTATATCTTTTATACCATGTGCTGGTCCATAAGAGGCTCACAGTGGCAATTGGGAGTTAACTAATTAGAGAAAGCCTTTTGCAGATAATGGAATAAAGGCAAAAGTAAGAAAATGGAATTATTTTAAATGATTGCAGCCGTTATTTATTTATTTATTTAGGAAATTGGAATTATAACCCTTTGAGTCATAAACTCATTTCCAAAGGCTCCAAGTCAGAATAAAACATAGACATTTATACAGTACATACATAGAATAAATGTGGGTGAGCAAAAAAAGCTTTGGACAGCTTGTCTGGGGGAGGGGGAAACTGTTTCTATTACTGTTTGATTCTGATTTGGGCCACACACCAGTAGCATCCCTGGTGGGAACCAAAATCGTAGCAGGATTCAAGCATGCATGGAATAGATACAAGGGAACCTTAGTAACAGGGATTGGGGGGGCCGGAGATTGAGTAGGGTGTGTGGTAACACAGTAGGTAGGATATTTTAGGGCAGAATAGGTAGGCCAATGGGTCCATTTCTGCTGACAACTCTTACGTTTCTATGTAAAATTAAAGAAAGATTTGTAAGAAAAGTGATTAAATCTCAGTGAATTAGTCAGGGTTGTTAAACAGAGTTCCAAGATCTACAGGGATTCCTGTACTTTACAGAGAAATGGAGACATCTACAGGGAAACTGTTCCCATAGACTTGCACTGGTTATTTGGGAAAGTGGAGCAATTCAGCTTCCATAGGAAACAATGTCATCTACAGGAAAACCTAGGAAAATTGCCTTGGAGTTACAGGGGGTAAAGGCTAAATCAATCTGGGAGCACTGGCTAAACCTCTAACATTGCATCAAAGAACAGGAGAGGTGTGGTCTTCTCCAAATTAGTCAGCTTCCCAGTGGCCACCTGTGAGCCTCTTACAGGCCAGAATACAGTATACAAAATTCAGCCAGAGAGTGGTTTTCATGTAAAAAAGAGAAATAGCAGTGGAATCTCAGCTCATATTGGCATGTAAAATTTAAAGTGCAGGTACCTGGTCGACGATATGGATGGGTCACCTTGACATCATTGGTCAGTATAATCATGATTCAGCCAAATAATGAGAACAAGAACCCCTTTAAAATGTTAAAATGATGGAAAGAAGACAGAAAGTAAGAAATATTTGCAGGCTTTGGAGCACTTGTCTTGGGGCACTCGTACTATTACTGTTTTATTCTAATTTTGCCACACACCAGTAGCACTCCTACAACATTTTGGAAAATGTGTAAGTGATTAAATCTCAGTGAATTAGAAAAGTCAATCAAAACATTTTTTTTTTCTCTAAAAGGCCCTTAAGTAGCTGAATTCTAGTCCCATTCCATTATGGTTGTGCCACAGAGGTGACAGTGTGAACAGTATGTATTATTTTATTTATGTGGCTGTTTGAATTCCTATTTTGTTTCATTAAGTGCATTTGTTCAGATGTCAGAGGGAACACTAAGGATGCAAATTAGACTTGAACATATGTGTCTTAGGTTTGGTCTGTAAGTTGAAAAAAAATCCACTTATTTCATTCAGTTTGTCTTATATCCCTACTGTGTCACTGGGCACTACTTCCTGATTGCTAAGGGAGCCTGGTCCACTCACTGGCTCCTACTACCGCCGCGATGGTGGCTAGCACTGGGGATCTGCAACCTTTGTCCCAACAAAATTCTATGCACTAAACCACCTGGGCTCCCAGCATCCTGCACACAGTCTACGTTTAGGAAGAAAAATAGCTGTCTCTGTAAAAAGCTGTGTGACTACCGGCTAATTGCCCACCAACTCCTATTGCTTTGGGCCGGGGATGTGCACCCAAACCCTGGCCCAGCAAGTCCATCTCACCCCCTAAAACACCCAACACATGGAACAATCAAAACAGCATCAATAAACATCCGGAGCCTCCCAAGCAAGCTGGATCAACTTCAAGCCTGGACCACACAGCACAACCCTGACATTCTGACAGTAGTTGAAACCTGGCTGTCACCCAAGATCACTGATAATGAAGTTGCTCTCCCTGGCTTTAACATTTTCAGGCTTGACAGGGCTACCAAAAGAGGAGCCGGTTGTGCTATCTACTCAAGGACACTATCAAAGGGCACGCCCTTCCCCAGGCAGATCTCGACCCTATGCCCAGGTGATAGCAGTTAAAGCCCTACTCAGGGCACACAACAAAACCCTAACTATTGTCTCTGTCTCACGTTCCCCTAATGAACACAAAAGAGGTTTCAAGGGTATCATGGACTTCATCCAGCCTGCCCTCTAACTCTCAGACCATCTTACTAGGTGACTTTAACGTCAACTGGCTTTCACACGATGCAGGCACATACAAGGATGATATCTCTGCAGTCCACCTCACCCAGCTTGTCTCCTCCCCTACCAGGGTTAATTACAAAATGGGTACCAGCACCCTCCTAGACTGGATACTTTCAAGCAATCCAGAATGACTCACCAATGTGATAGTGCACCCGGACGCTATTAGTGACCACTCCCCAGTCTCTTCTAGCTGGTCGAACAAATTCCTCAAGCCACCTCCCCACTTCACCTTTAGTAGGGTACTAAAGCATGGGCATCTTGAGTCTCTGAAGTATGATCTTGCCAACACCAGCTGGTCACAAATTGACCGTGCTACTGATGTCAATACTGCCTTGGATTACTTTATAAAACAGTTCACGAAAGTCTGTGATGTGCACGCACCCCACAAAGGTCAAAGCACAGGGGACAGTTAACCCGTGGTTATCATCTGACCTCATAAGCAAACTGAAGAAGTGCGATCACCTGTGGCACCTTGCCAGAGAGTCGGGTTAACCCTCAGCCGTACTAGCCTACAAGCAAGCCAGAAATGCCTGCAACTGGGAAGTACGCCAGGCTAAATCAAAACAGCACAAGGAGTCACTTACTGCCTCCTGGGGCGATGGAAAAAACTTTTGGACCAACCTGAAGGAGGTCTTAGGGAAGGATGTGAAAACGGCACCGAACCTAATTGATATACAGGGTACCCCTACCCAGGACCCCCTAACTTTAGCCAATGCCTTCAATGAAGTGTTCTCGGACCTCTCTGGGACGCTGCCCCCAGACTTATTTGAGGACACTCCACACTCCAACACCTCTACTACCGATGCTCACCTTCAGTCTGCCCCTCCTTTTTACTTCAAGAAACTTACCCCCTCACTAGTCAGAAAATACCTTCTCAAAGGGCTCAGGAAATCGCGACAAAGTGCAGACACACTGGACCTCAAACTTGTTGCCCTCACTCTTGAAGAAGTTCTCCTTCCCATAACAAAGATCCTGAACATATCACTGTGTCATTCACAATTCTCACAGCTGTGTAAATTGGCCATCGTGATTCCTGTGTACAAAAATGGTGACAGGGCATGGCTGTCAAACTACCGGCCCATCTCAGTTCTGCCACTGCTCTCCAAAGCGCTAGAACACATAGTGGCTGACCAGCTGATTGAATACCTTGTAAAATACTCAATCCAATGCCCTGAGCAGCATGGCTTTAGTAAGGCCATAGTACCTCCATGGCACTACTGGAACTCACTGGGTTTATTCACCAGTCTCTGGACCAAGGAACCCTAGCAGGGGCAGTATTCATTGACCTCTCAAAGGCCTTTGATACTGTCCACCACTCCCTCCTCTTAAACCAATTAACCTCCATTGGCCTCTCTGCAAAATCAATCCTCTGGTTCAAAAGCTACCTAGGACAATGTACACAAGAGTGAAAATTAACAATGTCCTCTCCGAACATCTGCCTATAAAATCTGGGGTTCCCCAAGGCCCCATATTGGGACTGCTCCTTCAGCATCTTTCTCAACAATCTACCATGCTGCTGCCCACAGCAGATGCTACTCTATGCAGATGATGCAGTAATCTTCTCAAACTGCCCAGACCCAGAGAAACTTGAGAACAAGCTGCAACATAGCTTCGGGATTGTTGAGGAATGATTCCAAAACCACAAACTTATCCTAAACAGCTAAAAAAACAAAACCATGATGTTCTGCAGAACTTGAAGCAAGTACAGGTCACACACTTTTAACATCAGTACCCAATCTGGAGCTCTGCTCGAACATACCCAGCACTTTAAATATCTTGGGATCATACTTGATAGCAGTCTGGCCTATGACCAGTACATCAGCAATGTCTAGGATTGTCAACTACAAAATTGGTTTACTCCACAGGCACAAGCACTGTCTCACTTCAGACTCTTTTAGACTAGCCATCAACAGATCCATCTTTTCTGTCATAGACTACGGTTTGGTCATCTATGGTGCTGCTAGCCCCACGCCTCTGCAGAATATCGGTTGCACTGAACAAGGCCTGCAGGCTGCTCACAGGAGCTGAACTTCTCACTCATACCTGTGACCTCTATGCTCAAATGGGCTGGCTCCAACTCAGTGGGAGGTTACACTACCAAACCTGCTTGCTGGCCAAAAAGGCAGTACTTGGTATTCTTCTCCATGGCACAGCAAACCAACTTCAGCCACACAGCAGCAACTCACAACAGACAAGAAGTGCCAGCACTTACCTCTTCCATGTTCCTCGTCTTCGAATGACACAGGGTCAACGCTCCTTTTCCTACAGAGCACCCCTCTGGTTTAATGCCCTCAGCCAGGCCATCTCCACTCAACCTACTCTGGGCCCCTTCAAGAGACTACTACACCAGCAGCTTTCCACATCTAGCACCTGTGACTGCTTCCGCTAGTCCCCCTGCCGGTTGACTCTGGCCTGCCTCTTTATGGCTCCCAGTATTGGCATGGTCCCGTGCCACCTCTACCCTCCTCCTACTACACTACCTCCCTCCCCCTACTACCTTGCCACATGGTGGCTCGCAATTATGGCTTGGCCACTCGCCGCCTCCAACCACCCCCCACCCCATCTCCCTTGACAAGGTCCATGACTGCTGCAACTCTCTCTCTCACCTCACCACCTCCCCCCACCCACTGTCATTGTAGTTCCTCTCTTCCCTACCTCCTACTCTTCTCACCGCTAACTATTCTCTCCGCTAACTTTCTCCCTACCTTCAACTATCCTCTCCACTAACTTATTCTATACGCAAACTGAGGGTATCTTCCGTCTATTGTTTTGTCTTGTATGTATAAACCTGCTTGTATAAACCACTGCAATTATTGAACATGTCTGATACTCTATGTTGTTTAATCCTTTGTAATACTCCCCCCCCCACTGATGTGGAACCTTTATAAATGAGCTCTCAGCTCAAAGGTGTTTAATCCTAGATCTTAATAAATAAATAAAAAAATATTCTGTGTTCTGGATGTGTAGGGGTTAAGTTTTTATGTTTTGAAACTTGGAGCCCTATGTTTAGTAGTTAATGGTGTTGTTAAGTGGGCACCATGACCCCTTAGCACTACACACAACTTTGTGGCCAAAAGAGGTAGTGACTTCTTTTATCACAGATGCAAAAATATTTACATCCAGGCAGGAAAGTGGGAGAGGACCACCATGATAATAGCCCACAGAAGGTAGTCAGGAGAAGGTATCACGGTACTGGAACCAGAATTGCAGCTCAAGTAGGGGAAGGTTTTGGTGGGGGATGTAGCAGGACTAGGGATAGGGAGGGATCACCACTAGATGCCAGGAAATGACAGGGATGGGGAGCATGTTAGGGGTCCACTATGCTGCCAGGAAGTATACCATTCACAAGAGAACTGGAGAATTACTGGCCCACTGGAGGCAAATAAGGGGTGCTGGTTCGTGGGGAGGTACTTCCAGGTGGCACTTCCAATAGTGCATAAAACATTACAGACTGCAGCACACTGATGTACAAAAAGGCAATTCCAGAAACACTGCTCTGCAGAAAAGCTATTTTAGTGGTTAGTGAGAGTCACAGCATGGCAAAGCACCATGCAACTGGTACTATGACGTACTGTGACTCTCTCAAAGTTGCTTACCAAAAAGAGCTGGAGCACTTAGGGATAGAGAAGTCTTTAGTCAGGTGAGTGGGGAACTGACTGGATGGAGGCAACTTAGGGTGGTAGTAAAAGGTGTCAAATATTGGGACAAGGGGGTCAGGGACAGGGTGCAGAAGGATTCAGTCCTGAGATCTGTACTATTCAATATGGTTATTACTGACATAAGGGAAGGCATGCAGAGCAAGATATGTCTTTTTGCTGATGATACAAAGCTTTGCACCATGATGGACAGGAAGGTAGGGGTGAGGGAACTGTAGAAAGACCTGGAAAAAGTGAAACAGTGGCAAAAGATCAGGCAGTTGAGATTCAACACCAAGAAGTGCAAGTTAATGCACTTAGAGACAAGCATTTGTCAATGCCGAATGTTTCCTTGCATGGTGTATGTGGCAGGGGTATACTGTGTTAGTTGAATCTCAACTTAAGGTTACTAAAGGAATTTGGCACCTACTTGCATGCTCTACAAGCAGTAGGGACTACTGTAATTTACCTACAGCCCTTTGAGTTAGTTTGGTCTAGTGGTAAAGTACCATCTTGGTAACTGCACATGACTCTCAGTAAGAACTGCAACATAGGTGCTAGATTACATGTTTCATTTATTTCTAATAAAGTTGTATGTGGATTTAAAACTGTCCCTGTGTGTTTTGTGATTCCTTGTGGTAGATTTTGAAGATAAAGACACAGGAGGTGTACTGAGGGAAATCTCTTCCTGCCACTCTCAGGCTTCCTAAGGATGAGTGCTGGGGCATTAATCATTCATTGTGCATCTCCACCCGTTCAAAAGCAGATCTGACCGATGAACAACCAAGCAAAGGGATAGAAAGGGTGTCTTAATAGCTTAAAATAACTATTAGCTATTAGTCCTAGGTATCAAAAATATGTTACTCAAGGTATTTTGGAATATCAAAAAGAAAAAGATTTATGTTACATAAAGAATTTGAATATTGCAAACTGGCTAGTACATAATGATGTATTTCATTATTACACATATTACCTGGATGTTTTAACAGATAAGAAAAGAATATTGTATACCAAATACAGGATGGAATTATTCAATAGCAATGTCCTTTCGGCGAGATATGAGAGGGATAAGGATCCATTGG
Source organism: Neoceratodus forsteri (assembly GCA_016271365.2). Lineage (NCBI taxonomy): Eukaryota > Metazoa > Chordata > Ceratodontiformes > Ceratodontidae > Neoceratodus > Neoceratodus forsteri. The sequence continues at coordinate 694,878,281 of CM057459.1, read as the reverse complement.
CCATTTGTTGTAATTGTGATAAATTGCTATTGGAAAATTTGCTTCATGTTACCTTTTTCTATAAATGGTATAAATCCCCAAGGAAAAATGATTAATTCCATAATTAGATCACTCAATCTACTAACTATGAGGTATTATTGACTATTTTATTTACTGCAGAGGATGACTTCATTGTTAAGAATGTAGCTGCATACCTGATTGCTATTCAAAAATTAGATTTAAACATAGTGCAAATGAATGATAAGTATTAGAAGTGACCACTTGACAGTTGGAGTCTAGCAGAATAATGTATTTATTCATAAGTGCTTTATCAGTGTATGTATAGGTAAATGTGAACAATGTGAGTGTATTTTTAAATTTATTATGTAAAATGTAGAATATTTTGATGTTTTAAATTTTGTAAAGGTCTATGACCGAACAATAAACAGAATTGAGATTGGGGTGTCTTAAAACATCATTTCTGGTGAGGGGGCATCCTTTTAGACCTCTGGCATTCATCTCCAGCAGCAGTAGATCATTCGGGTTATAAATACCCTTGTGCCAGCTCCTTATCCTAGAGCCCGAGTCTGAAGTTATGCCTACTACTACTGCTGCGAGAAGAGATCCACCACCAGCAACATACCCTGTTGCACAGACTGGTGGGACAGGAGATCAGAACTAGCGCCGCCATTCAGATGCTCCCCTAGCCCTTGGCTGCCCCTCCTCTCCCTCCTGCTGGAAGAATGCACTTCCAGTCCTCACTCTCCTCCTCTTCCTCATTCCCTGGATTCGGCTGACAGCTGGCACCAACAAAGCAACTCATCTTAAAACTCAAGGTAGGAAAACAGTGTGACAAGGCAGCAGGTAAAGCAAATATGATGCTAGGATGCATAGGCACGGGCATCACCAGCAGGAAAAGGGAGGTCATAATTCCACTATACAAGACACTTGTGAGGTCCCTCCTGGAGTACAGTGTCCAGTTCTGAAGACGTTACCTGCATAAGGACATAGACAGGGTGGAGAACGTTCAGAGGAGGGCAACAAAGATGGTACAGGGATTGCATCACAAGTCCTATGAGGACAGGCTGAAGAACCTGAATATGTACTCCCTGGAGGAGAGAAGGGAGAGATGGGATATGATAGACATACAAGGATGCAGGAAAACACTATTTTCCAGTGAAAAACGTTCCAAGACTAGAGGGGTTCCATGTCATAGCGGTGATTGAGGAACAGCGATCACCATTCAGGAGTGTACATCACCAAAAACAAAAGATGACGTACACTCTAGCGAGAAAACACAGTGAACATGGAAAAGGTTGTTCTGTGGGGCTTTGCTCTCCGCACCCCTTACAAAAATTACTAACTCCAGGGGTGCATTTCTAGGAGGGAGAGAAACTCGGAAAACAGAATATCTCCTGGACCAAAAACCCAAATACTATGTCCTCCCAGCCCTGAACCCTGCACCCTCCCACTGTAGCCAGCCACCCCCACCACTCCACCACGGTGCCAGCTCAGCAGCCTACTGCCTCACTACCCCTTACATACCTGCCCTCCTCTTCTGGTCTCCCTCCTGTTCTTCTCTTCACCCTGTTCTTCACCCATCACTACCTTTACAGGGTAGCCCATATAACAGGCGCTGAAAGTGAGTCGCTCATATTCAAGTCACTCACTTTCAGTTGCCGTTATGATGGTATACCACTAAGGGGCATGTGATGAAGTTTAACGGAGGACAAGTCAGAGGAAATGTGAGGAAGAATTTCTTCACAGAAAGGGTGATAGACAAGTGGAACACCCTGCCTGAGGAAGTGGTGGGGGCTGAAACAATCACAGGATTTAAGAATGCATGGGATAGACATAAGGGAATCCTGGAGGTCGGGGTGAGAGGCAACAGACTTCTAGACAAACTTAAAGTGATCCTACAAGCTCAAATGGGCAGACTGGGTGGGCTATAGGCCCTTATCTGCTGACACAATCTATGTATTATCTCAGGGCTTAGTCCCAGTAGCACCTGCAGATCCTTCACCCCAGTTGCAGTCGCTGAGCCCCAAAAGGAGGAGGAAAGCATGAGGTGGAGGAGGAGGAGCAGTTGCTGAAGCTGCAGTTGGTAAGGGCATGTTGCAATGGAGCCATTCCTGGTGCAGGATTGGCAGCCTGTACTATGGGGGGGGGTGGGCATTGGTTTTCATCTGCAGATCCGCCCTGATGGCAAGGTCAATGGCTCTCACAAAGCCACTCTGTTTAGTAAGTGACTTCATGTACTGCTGTATATTCAGTTGGACAGAGCAACAGCATTTCCAGCTTGTGGTGTGTGTTAGTAAGCAAACAACATGAAATTCTCCACCTTTGGGGGCAGCGGAGGTTTGGAAACTGAATTGCAAAACACAGTTGTGTCAAATCAATAAAGCTGCTTCAACTGTTTATTAGACAATCTTGAGCAGGTTAATACAGCATGCAAGCCATCATCTTTTTTGCAGTTTACAGCTACCCTCACATCCAGTCTGCACAGTAATGTGCACCTGCTGAAATGAAGGCAGTTGCAGCATGAGAGCTGTACAATACTGTACACCATACCATTTCCCTACAAAAGACCTCTATTACTGTATTTGCATGTTGACTGCATATAGACACACAACACAGCCATAATGCAGACACTTCTGCTACCGACATTGGGAGATCTGTCGGGGGAGGGATAAATAACATTTTTTCTTTACTTACTGTTTGGGCTGCTTATGGCAGAAATGAGTGCTGTTGTTGTGAGCCATTAGGGAACACCGAGTGCTGCTGCAGTTTGGGGCAGTCGGGGGACACTGACCACACTGCAAGACAAAAGGACAAAAGCCTCAACTGGATTTTTTTTGGTTTTCATACTTTTATTTGCACTGCAGGAACATGCAAGGATCACATGTCCTCTCTCACTTTCTCTCTCTCTCTCATGAAGCTGTGCGATGGTGAGTGGGGGGACCCGATGCCCTGCTCATGGACTAGCTAGAAGACAGCATTTCCCTAACATCTCCTCACATGGACTCTGCCAGCCAACATATAGAAACGCAGTGCTGCCCACAGCTGCAGAGACAGACACACACAGCAAGAGAGAGAGGACAGAGCACACATGATCACTGACAGCTTGTGACGATTTTTCACCACCGTGCACTACTGCCACACCTTGCTCTCACTCTGTCCATCTCTTTCTCTAATAGAATAAAAGAGCATGTGCATTATGAGTGTCAGATAACTGTGGTTTACTGCAGCTCGCCAGCACTGAAAACTACAGCAGTCCTGTCGATGTTACACCTTTGCAAATGCAATTTGTAATTCAAACAGCATGTTTTACATTGGCAAGCAATTCCTTGACAAGTTCAATGCATCGCAGCAAGTTATTTAAATAGTACGAGGAGATGTAGTGCAAACCACAAATGTGTCTGCAGCTGCAAACAAAGTTGCTAAAAGTTAGTTCTCACTCTGGGTTCCTATAGTCAATTTTTACCTAGCAAGTTAGACTTAGGGTGGTGGGTTGCCATTAGTTTCCCCTCTAAGTAAGAGATTATGCACACAGCATGCAGTTCATTTTTCCTAAACAAGACACAGGGGTGGTGAGTCCTCAGCAAATTATTTTAGCTTGACTTTATCTTCCTCAAAATGAATACCCAATCAGTTCTGTTTTCTGGGGAATCAGTTTCCATGACTGTCTTCACTGAACTCCACAAGCAGCAAGCATATGACCTGGTACAGGAAAGGACCTGCTCTCAGGAGAGACCCCTATCTAACCCTTAATTAAGGAGCTGTTTGGGGGAGCCTTTCTTTTAACCCCATATTCTGTATTTCCTTACTTCCTTGTCTTCCTTGGGACCTATAACACATCTCAATAACTTATGTTCTTTTTTGCCTCATAGGCTGGACCCAAACAGTAACCAGAATATTTAGCTCACCATCACCTCAAATTTAAAATTTATTGTTTTACCAGGAAGACCTAATGGCAGCACATGTCTGTTTTAAAGGGAGACCTAGGTTGAGATAAAGTTACAAAAGGTAACAATACATAATAAGTGGCATAAATATTACAAGGTATAAAACAGTGGCAATAATTAACATTTGCACACAGATTATGTTTGAAGAGTAGTTCTCAAAGAGTCCTTCAGAGTTGTTTTCATAGGACACTGTCTTACAACCGTTTGCAATGAAATCTATAATTTTGGCAGTCTATACATGAAATATATTTGTCCTTGCAAGGTACTCAAATTAGGTAATACCACACTCTTTATATCTGAACAGCTACTTCTGTACAGGTTGCAATGCTGTTATCAAAGTCTGAAGCTCTTTAGGAGGGTCACTGGAAAATTGCAGAAAAAGTTACCCAAAATTGCAGAGATGTTTTTCAAAAAATTGCTCTGAAATTGTGGGAGTTCTACTATAGACCCTGAATGCTTCACTATAAATCTTTTACTGTTTTCTGCAGCATATATTAATAAGCATAAACTGCTAAATGAACACAGTGCCACATGAATATGTTTTAAACATGAAGGAAAGCTTGTGTTCCTAAAATGAATACTGAGCTGACTAATGTGTTGCCTGTCTTCCAAAATTTGAAAACATCTGCATCATACAGTGCTTCCTAAATGTTGCCTAAGGATTTTTTACTGTTGCTCTCCCATAGTTCTATGTTGTATAGTTCTGCTGAATCAATTGCATTTCTACTGCCTGCACTGTATTACAATTTCCTAAGCACCTACTGTTTATTTTTGATTGTACTATCTTTGTTTCAAAATGTTTTGTTTCTGTAAACTCCCGGGTCGTGCCTGAAAATAGTCATTGCTATGGCTAGTGCACCTTACCTGGTTAACAAAACTAAATAAATAAAATACTATAGGTTCTATTTAGTGAGCCACAACAAATAAATATTAAATAAATCCAGAATCAACAAATGTCTGTTTTGGGATGTAAAATAATGAAGCCTGATCAACAATTATTTACAGTGCTCTGTCAACCATTCTCATCCACTTTGGTGCAAGAAAAAAATAAGCAGATAGTGGCAGATAATTGGAAAGCTATAGCCTGTAGTTCAAGGGGCAGTGCAACTGGCCACACCCATTTTTACCTATTTAAGAGCTGCTGTCCTCACTCCATATACAAGCATTTTTTCCTTGCAGCTGAAGGCTCTCTCAGTCGGTCTCTCTCCTGGGGCCTACAGGGCTGCCCCCCCCCGTACATCCTTGGACTCTGCTTGGTTTTGTGGGACTTCTGTTTTCTGTTCTCCTGCTTTTGGGTTGTATTACTGGTCTCCGGCTGCTCCGTGCTTCTGTGTGCGCTGGTTCCCTTCCTGCTCCTGTCCTTGTGTTTGTCTTGTCTGTTTCTTTTAGGCGTCTGGTTTTCTAGTGCCCTGTCTATACATTGATACTTGTGCTTCAGGTTATACTGGTTTCCGTGCCTCAAGCTACCTTGTGCCTGTACCCACAGGCTCCATTTCTTACCTACTATTGCAGCCCTCTGTTCACTGCATTGTTCTCTGTATGTTTTAGATCAATCTGCTTTCTGCCTAACAAGCCTCAGTCCCTGCTATTGTCATTGCCTGTTTCAGCTCACACTGCAATCTGCTGCCTTGCTCCCCTTAATTGATTACACCTGTTCGTAGCTTTGCTGCCTAGCTAGCAACTTCTCCCTGTTTTGCTTCTTCACAATAACCTAAGCAACCTAGTCCATGGAACTCAATCCTGCTTTCTGAACTTATACCAAGCACATATTGCTGATGTTTTCAGTGCATTGCCTCTCTAGTTTCTGTGTTCATTCAGATTGCTAGCCCTATAAGCTATAGTTAATTGTTGCTGGAGCTGCTCAATTACTTTTATGCCCTACTGTATTACTCCTCACTTCTATGTTTATGTTATTTAGGCTCATTTATTGCTGCTCCCACCTTTACCAAACCTTACTTATACCAAACCATCAGCAGTTTGTTTCTGATGATAATCTAATCCTGCTTTCATGGTTGGCACATATTTAACTTATTTCATTAGCTGCTTGGTATTGTGGTGTTGTTTGTGGCTTCTTTGTTTTCCTACGTGGGAGACTGAGAAGTCACATTGTGCATCATGGCTCCAGGCAGCAGGAGCAGCTTTAACTTTTTATATGTTTTATTGGTCACTGGCTCACCCCAGTCTTCTATTACTGCTCCAAACAGCCTTTATGGCATTCTGCAACCAGCTATTCCAGGCAACTCTCTACCTCAGGGCAACTGGCTCCACCCAGCTTTCCACCATCCTTTCCCTGCTATTCTGTACCTGATTTACACAGTCATCCCGGTCTTCCTGTTCCTTGGAGTTCTTCCTGCCTTCCTGTCACTTGCACTACCAGTATTTCATATATCAGCCATCACGGCACCATAGCAATCAGCTTGCAAGTCCGTTCATTCCAGGACCACTCCCCTCTCACTACCTGCATCCCCTTTCAAGTCTGAGAGCATATCATGTTTAGTTGCTTTGAACTGCACCTCCTACTGTACTGGCTTTGCAGTCTCCTCCTACCTAACTGGCTTCACAGCCTCCTCCTCTCCAACTGTTGGCCCCCACAGTTCTCTTACTCATAATATGCTATCCAATTCACTCACAATTTGACTTTCTAATGGACTTGGTCAGCATGCATTCCTGTGGTTTACAACTGCTATTTGCCCTACCTAGACCCACGAGGAGGTCCACAGTGCTCAGTCTGACCTATGTTCAGGTCTCCCCATATCTCTATCATCCATTACAACCCACGACGGGTCCCATGCTCCTTACTATGTGCAGGTCTCATGCTCATTTCAACTCACTCTTCCACATTTTGGAGACATGTCATCCATATCTATTACTCCAGGACTCAGGGCTAGCTCTGTGGCCAATGGTCTCTTTCTGCACCCCAAAGTCAGCATCTTGAGCATGTGAAGCTTGGCATGGGGTCCTTCTCACCTGGCCCATAGTTGGGAAGGTCCTTACCTGGGTGGACCTTCACTTGTCAACCATACTGACAGTACCTCTTGATGTAGAATTTAAGACTTCAGTGGTGAAGGGTGGGGCTCTCATGGAAGTGCCTTTAGCTGCCGAGTGGGTTTGGAGGCACACTTTCATGCTAATCTCCTATGATCGCCTCTGGTTCACCTGGTTTGTTCATAGATCAGTAGGCTGGCTGAGTGCCTCAGCAGTCATTCACTCTCCTCCTTATGCCTTGGTTGACTCTTGTTGCAGAGTGTGCTCATAACCCTCCATGGTGTATCCATTAGAGGATAGGTGAGTGTTCCCCAAAGTGCAATTCCCTTGGTTGGTCTACTAAATTGCAGTAACAGAGCTATTACTAATCAAAACTGTCCCAAAGCCTGGAGGGAAGGTGAGGCCTTGGATCCCCAGAGGTTTCCTTCTCAAAGGGTTTTTTCTCCCTCCTCCATGCCAATGGTCATAATACTAGATAGGCATTCTTGCAATCCCTAGGTCACTTAGGTTTCTTCTGTTGGATGGAGTTGGATGGATGTCCCATAATCACCCTGTCTCTCCTTTGGCTGTCTCTCTCTCCTTAGGAAATGACCCTCCACGCCTTATAGTCAGACCTCCGAGGTGGGTCACAAGTCACCTGTCATTTCCTGCCTACTTTACTCAAACAATAGACCAACTGACCTATGCGCTAGCTGAACCCCATTACCAACTGACCTCACGACAGGTCTTCCATTGACCCACTTACTAACTAAACCTATGCTACCACCTGACCCACGACAGGTCTTCATTGATCCATTCTACCAACTGAACCCATGCTACCAACTGACCTATGTACAGGTCCTCAACCCCGATATGTGTTCTCTACCTTGTATGCTTTGCTTGACAATCTTTTGGGGCTTCTTCCTAAGATGCCTTTAGCCAAGGGAATCACTCCTGCTGCACCTCAAGGGGTGGAACCTCCCTAGGGTTCCATGCCCTTCCGTACCCTAATATGGTGGTATATCCCATGGACAGAGGGCAACAGCCAAAGTTTATCTATGTTACACAAGCACAAAACCAGTTGAACAGGCACATTGAATTGGAAGGCTATAACCTATAGTTCAAGGAGGCAGTGCAACTAGCCCGCCCAACACGCCCTGTTGGGGCTGCTCTCCTCACTCCACATACAAGCATTTTTCCTTGCCCGTCCATGCCTCTCTCTCCTGTGAGCTTCTTCCTAAGGTACCTTTAGCCAAGGGAATCACTCCCGTGGCACCTCAAGGGGTGGAATCCTTCCCTAGGGTTCCTTGCCTTCTTACCCCTGAAGGGTGCTATATCCCATGGATAGAGAAGCAAACAGCCAAAGTTTATCTACATTACACAAGCACAAAATCAGTTGCATAGGCACATTGAATTGAGTTTTAGTTTAAAAAAATGATATTAAAATGCTTACTGTTCATAATTTGCACTGTAGTTTATGAACAACATTTTTAAAATCACATACTAAAACATTAAATCTGGTGTTCTTGGGGCTGTCAGTATAGTTAGAAGTTAGAGTAAAAAGCTGCAAATGAGCTTGGTACATGAAACTAGGTCAAAACTGCACAGACCAAAAGAGCTACAACTGAACTTCAAAGGGTGGTTATAGCAGAATTTCTGTAAAAACTTGTACAGTTCAGTACACAATTCATTTTGGGAGGATTTTCCCTAAGGAATTATGTATGAAACCACACAAAATTCTCCACTGTGGAGTTTTATTTGTTAATTTATGTGGCGTACACCACAGGACATAGAGCACACTGTCTTCTCACAACCTCAGATTCCACATAAATTAATTATTCTAACTCCACAGAGTCGAACCTTTGAAGGGTTTACTGAACTTTTGTTAGGGAAGTCCTATGAATTGAATTCTGTAGTGAATCTTACATGTTTTTAGAGAAAGTGTTACAACTGGTGTTTGAAGTCCCATTTAACATTTTTCATCCATGCGATTTTGACCATCTACCTTGGTGCATCCAGCAGACCTGGGTTTGAGTCCCAAAACCTCCACTTGCATACTGTGTGATGTGGAGGGGTTTACTAAGTTTACTAAGTTTTTGTTTAGGAAAAAAAGAAGGCCAAATCCCACCAAGATTTTCCCCTCATACAATGTGGGCTAGTATGTTTTGTTTGGGTTAGTTGTAAACCAGATGTCGATATGCTTCTTGAATGTTTCAAAGTTACTAATGTTGATTAAATCTTGTGGGAGAGGATTCCAAAGTCTAGAGCCCCGGATTGTTATAAATTTGTTCCTTATATTGCGATTTGTTTGTTGTGAAACCTGAGTGTTCTTGAAGTATTAGAGAAGCTAAGTCTACAGTTTGTCATAAGCCGAGGAGATTTTAAAACCTTGTAAAGAAACAAGATACCCCCCCCCCCCACAGCATCTCCTTTGAAGGGTATGTAGTCCAGCGATCTGCAGTCTTTCATAATAAGTCCTATGGGACATACCTGACACCATTTTTGTTGCTTCCTTTGGACACTCCAACTGGATAATGTCACCTTTTCAAATAAGGATTCCAGAGGGGTGAACTGTAATCTAAGTGAGGTCTTATGTGGGATCTATAAAGGGTATTAAGCATTGCTCAGTTCTAGTGACAAAGGACTGTTTGATTTGATTAAGGAGGAGTTTGCCGATTAGTTATTTTTGACAATGGTTGTGGGTAGTGAAATTGTTATTGATGAGTACTCCCAGGTCTCTTTCAGTGGCAGATGCCTTTGATGGTGTGTTGTTAATTTTGTATGTATTTTTTGGATTTTTCATTCCAAAGTGGAGCACGACACATTTATCTACATTAGATTCCATCCCGTTGTGCAGTGCCCATTGTTCTATGGTGGTTAGATCAGAAACTAAATTAAGTAAGTCTGCATCAGTGTTTACATTCCCCCCGAGTTTGGAGTCATCTGCAAATTTGGCTAACCAGTTATTAGAATTTATTTTCATATTGCTAATATATAGGTTGAACAAGGTGGGCCCCAGGACAGAGCCTTGAGGTACTCCACTAGTGACTGGCATTGGCTGGACAGGGAACTGTTAATGTTTACCCTTTGTGTTCTATTGGTAAGCCACTGTTTACTCCATTTTTTTTAAAACTCACACTTTATTGATTTTATAAGTATACAGCATGACATCATAACATACAATAACTCAGCATCAGTATATACATCAAAAAAGGTAAACTGTCATGTCACCTCCTTCCCCCAACCCTCCCTCCCCACTGGCTTCTCACTAATACTTTGGGGTGCCTAACAGAAAGGTATTTCATGCCTTCTACCATAAATCATCAATATCCGAGCCTTTGAAATTAGATTCTAGGTTCACCTCACTGAGGGCCCTGTTGTAACCTATATAGTGAATGAAAGCCTCCCACAATTTTTTTTGTATCTAGCCAGAGAACCCCATAAACTGGCACACATCTGTTCTGCCCTGAGATTGAACAATAAGTCTTGGAGCCATTCAGTATAAGAAATGCTCTTCCCATCAACCCAGTGTCGTAACACCAGCTTCTTTAATGTCAGTGATACCAAAGCCATATGGGATCTGCTAGATTTCACTGGAATCAAGGAGAAGAGACCTAAGACACAAATTTCAGGAGTAAATAGATTCTCCAACCCCAGTAAAGGATCTGACTTTGCTTTAATGGTATCCCATAAGCTTTTGATGGGAGGGCATTCCCAAAACACATGTAGAAGGGTGCCCTCATGCCATCCACATCTGGTACAGAGCAGAGAAGGGGCATAGTTCATCCTATGTAATTTCACTGGGGACCAATACAAGTCATTGATAATTTGGTATTGGGTGAGTTGGAGCCTATCTTGTGGAATATAAAAGTATAAATCCTTCCAGATAACCTCCCACTGATCTTTATATTGAGGGAAAACCATAGACCAATATTTTGGGTCTTTATACTGTGCATCTAAGGATTTGCATATCAACAAGGCGTACAAAAGGGAAACAGCATGGGGTTTTCCACTAACCTGTCCCCAAGAGGCTACCCAGTCTTCCTCTGTTTCTGACACTCTCATGTCTTTACGTACATTCACCCCAAATGATGCAATTAATACACTTTGAAAACCTGGGATCCAGGGATTTGATATTTTGCCATGATCTCTGCCAAGGTCATACAGTGATCATCTTTGAGAAAGTCCCCTAAATTGAAACCTGTAATCTGAGGAATCCAGTTATCCAGAATCTGTTTCCCCCTTATTTTCAAGTTAGGGTTCCCAATTACTGGCTGCAAGGAGCTCTTTGTGTTTTTGAGCCCCAAAAAGGAGCACAGTTGAGTGTGGATTCTTAGTGAAGTAATTATGGGGGGGGGGGGCGGTTCCTTCCCAAGATCTTGGGAGAGACATACATCATTGCCATTTGATTAATCCCCACTTGGGAAATGAATTCCCTTTCTAAGACAATCCAATCCGGAATACTGTATATAAGTCCAGGTCCATCCTTTCCTAGGTCCAACCCACCTCAGATATTTATTCAAGTGGCTTGCCCAATAATAAATTCCAAAATGCGGTAATCTCAACCCACCAAAGAGTTTAGAAGCAGCCAGTTTATTATAGGCCCTCTGGGACGATTTCCCTCCAGATGAAGGCTGATATAATGGAATGCACTTTTTTCAACCAGATCAGGGTAACCAGGTGTTCAACATACTCAGGGGGTTAAACAACCTTGGGAGTACATTAATTTTTATCAAATTAATGTGCCCCCATAACGAAATAGGTAGGGATTGCCATCTCCCCAGGTCTTGTTGAATTGTTATCAACAATGAATCCAAATTCAGGGATCTCATCTGTGCCTCCCCCTAGTTAAGAAGAGATCTAAATATTAGATTTTTTTAGGACACCATTTTAACCCCAGCTTGTCAATGCACCCTTTTGACAGTCTGCTATTCAAGGGGAAAACCATGGTTTTACTTGGGTTTATTTTATAATTAGACATCGCACTAAACCCCTTTATTATAGATAATACAATCGGTATCGACTGACTGGGTTGTCGTAGGTGCAGAAGAACATCATCTGCATAAGCAGACAGTTTATACTCATGAGAACCCATCATCATTCCTTGTACCCCTACTTGTTCCCTCAACAAAGATAACAAGGGCTCAAGATAAATATTAAATAAAAGGGAAGACAAGGGACACCCCTGCCTAGTACCAGAATGAAGATTGAAATGACCTGAAGGTACCCCATTGCAGTAAATGCAGGCTTGTAGGTTCCAATATAGAGCGGAAACCCATTCTATAAATTTAATAGGGAAGTTGAACCTCGCCATGGTGCTGAAAAGAAACTGCCAGTCAACCCGGTTGAACGCCTTCTCCGCATCCAGTGACATCAGACCAGCTGGTATCCCCGAGTCTCTGGATGCAGAGAAGATGTGCGCCAGTTTTCTGAAATGATCTGAAGAGTTCCTTCCCGGCATGAACCGCACTTGGTCCTGGTGAATTATCTGGGGTAACACCATGCTGAGCCTGCCCGCTAGTAACTTTGATAATATCTTAACATTGCAATTAAGCAATGATATGGGTCTATAGCTTGTAACCTGTTCTGGGTCCTTCTCAGACTTAAGGAGTACTACTATGATTGCTTCAAAAAAGGTAGGATCTACTGAGTTAGCATCAAGGATCCAATCAAATAACCTCTTGAGCCAAGGGGAGAGCCACTTGCTAAATTTATAAAAATTTGGGGAAAACCCATCTGGGCCTGGAGCTTTGTCTGAGGCAAGTGATGAGATAGCTGTTGTGATCTCCTCCTCGGTTATGGGGGCAATCAACCGTTCACCATACTGAGGCGGTAAAGATGGGAGGGGAATGGAGTCTAGATAGTCCCAGACTGACTGCCGGTCTGACGAATTATCCATGAGGCTATAAAGGTCTTTATAATATTGGGCAAAAGCACCAGTGATGTCAAACGGAGAAAGAGAGAGGGACCCATCCACCTGAGATCAAATCCCTTTAACCAGTCTGGAGGTTTCAGCTTTTTTAAGATGCAAGGCAAGTAAACGCCCCGCCTTCTCCCCTCAATCAATATATTTTGAACCAGTTTTTAAAATGGCATATTCCGCCTTCTCCCCAAGAAGGCATGCACATTGATCCCTAAGATCTAGCAATCATGTTTGCTCCGACACCAGGGTAGACAGGGAAAGCGAGCCCTCCAGATTGTGGATCTCTGATAACAACTCTAGCGCTTTGCGCTCCCTCTGCTTTTTCCACCCTGAAGCATGTTTAATGAATTCCCCCCTCAAGACACATTTTAACGCACCCCATTCCAAGTTGGGGCGATCTGTGGAAAGCAAATTTATAGCCGAATAAAATTCAATTTCTTGCTAAATCTTTTCTGTTATAGATGGTTCCTTTAACAGCTGATTATTCAGTTTCCACACCAAGTCTTTGGGGATGTCAGCGTGAAAGGTCATTACACAGTTGGACACAAAGTGGTCAGAAATAACCCCCAGTACTATATTAGCATCCATTAACCCTCCTAATAAGGTTTGACTTATTAAGAAGTAGTCAATTCTGGAGTGGGTTTTATGTACATTGGACCTGAATGTGAACTCCCTGGCCTTAGGGTAAAGGATTCTCCAAGGATTGCATAGACCCAAATGGTCCACCAGGTCCCTGATGGCCCTCTGTGCTAGAGACAGCCCTTTCTTTATGGAGCCTGACCTGTCCAAATCCGGGGAGAAGGGGAGATTCCAATCACCTCTGAGTATAATTGGGCATCCTACGAAAGGAGCTGAGATCTGTAGAAATTCCGTAAAAAGCCCAGAGAGTCCACATTTGGGCTGTATATACTACGCATTACCATGGTGGTTCTATCAAGACACCCTTTTTACGAGAATGTAATGCCCATTTGGGTCTCTCACCACTTGCTCACAGATGAATGGGCTTCTTCTAGCAATTAAAATAGTGACTCCCCTGCTTTGGGCACTATCCCCCACATTATAAATCTGCCCCACAAACTGGTGCCAGAAGAGTACACCTTCCTACTCCAGTAGGTGGGTTTCTTGGAGCATCAAGATGTCATTTTTTATATGTTGTAGGTGTTTCAGCACCTGGTATCTTTTATTTTTATTTCTGGCCCCATGTACATTCCAAGTGCAAAACCTTTTAGGGGTGGCCATTATCCCTATGATGTTGAAGGCAATCACTGTAGCTTGGATTACCTCTTCTGTAAACAGTAACAAAAACACAGTCTCCCACTGTGAAGCCAGAGCCCCTCCACAGAACAACTCTGCAACCCTCCCTCCCTCTCCCACCCCTCCCACCCCTCCCAGAAGTCCCTTTTTCTATCCCTGAAACAGATATCATACAGAACACATATATTTGTCTACACCCTCCTGCCACTATGTTTACATACATGATGTGCCTTCTGTCACAGCACTAAGTCCCGCTCCCTTTCCCTTCCCACCCAACCACCACAACACCTGAATATATTTATGCAGACCTACTGCTAAGGATGCTCGTCTCTCTGCCAGGAAGGCCTATCCCCTAGGAGCACCACCCCTTAACCCTGCAGGGATGTGTTTGACATTTAGAGAACAATGGATCCCTAAAAGGGGCCCCCGAACAAAGCCCCACCCTCCTAGCAAGGTTCACACAGTGCCCTTTATGTAAGTCCCACACCCGTTGGCAAAATAACAAAGGCAATAGAACCAGGGTTCCTTGTAAACAACTCTGAGCTCCATGCCTACAAACCAGTACAGTACAAATCAATACAGTCAATGCATTACAAATCAGTACAGTACCAAATCAATACAGTCAATGCAGTACAAATCAGTACAGTCAATGCATTACAAACCAGTACACATAGCAATCAATACAGTCAATTCATTAAAAACCAGTACAAGTACAAAATCAATACAGTCAATACATTACAAACCAGTAGATAAAACTCAATACAGTTAATACCAATTGTCAATACAATCAATGCAGTACAAATCAATACAGTCAATCAAGTAAAAACCAGTACAGTAACAAATCAATACAGTCAATACAGAACAAATCAATACAGTCGTTTAGTACAAATCCAGTACAGTACAAATAAATACAGTCAATATAGTACAAATCAGTACAGTACAAATCAATACAGTCAATGCAGTACTAATCAATACAATCAGTGCAGTACAAATCAATACAATCAATTGCAGTACAAATCAATACAGTCAATGCATTACAAACCAGTACAGTACAAATCAATACAGTCAATGCAGTACAAATAATACAGTCAGTGGCACACAAACCAGTACAGTACAAATCAATACAGTCAATGCAGTACAATTCAATACAGTCAATGCATTACAAACCAGTACAGTACAAATCAATACAGTCAATGCAGTACAAATCAATACAGTCAATGCATTACAAACCAGTACAGTACAAATCAATACAGTCAATGCATTACAAACCAGTACAGTAAAAATCAATACAATCAATGCATTACAAATCAATACAGTCAATGCATTACAAACCAGTACAGTACAAATCAATACAGTCAATGCAGTACAAATCAATACAGTCAATGCATTACAAACCAGTACAGTACAAATCAATACAGTCAGTGCATTACAAAGCAGTACAGTGCAAATCAATACAGTCAATACAGTACAAATCAATACAGTCGATGCAGTACAAATCAGTGCAGTCAATGCATTACAAACCAGTACAGTACAAATCAATACAGTCAATGCAGTACAAATCAATACAGTCAATGCATTACAAACCAGTACAGTACAAATCAATACAGTCAATGCATTACAAACCAGTACAATACAAATCAATACAGTCAATGCATTACAAATCAATACAGTCAATGCATTGCAAACCAGTACAGTACAAATCAATACAGTCAATGCAGTACAAATCAATACAGTCAATGAATTACAAACAAGTACAGTACAAATCAATACAGTCAATGCATTACAAACCAGTACAGTACAAATCAATACAGTCAATGCATTACAAATCAGTACTGTACAAATCAACACAGTCAATGCAGTACAAATCAGTACAGTCAATGCATTACAAACCAGTACAGTACAAATCAATACAGTCAATGCATTACAAACCAGTACAGTACAAATCAATACAGTCAATGCATTACAAACCGGTACAGTAAAACTCAATACAGTTAATGCAGTACAACTCAATACAATCAATGCAGTACAAATCAATACAGTCAATGCAGTAAAAACCAATACAGTACAAATCAATACAGTCAATACAGTACAAATCAATACAGTTGATGCAGTACAAATCAGTACAGTACAAATAAATACAGTCAATATCAGTACAAATCAGTACAGTGCAAATCAATACAGTCAATGCAGTACTAATCAATACAATCAGTGCAGTACAAATCAATACAATCAATGCAGTTCAAATCAATACAGTCAAAGCATTACAAACCAGTACAGTTCAAATCAATACAGTCAATGCAGTACAAATCAATACAGTCAATGCTTTACAAACCAGTACAGTACAAATCAATACAGTCAATGCAGTATAAATCAGTACAGTACTAATCAATACAGTCAATACGGTACAAATCAGTACAGTACAAATCAATACTGTCAATGCAGTACACATCAATACAATCAACACAGTCAATGCATTACAAACCGGTACAGTACAAATCAATACAGTCAATGCATTACAAACCAGTACAGTACAAATCAATACAGTCAATACAGTACAAATCAGTACAGTACAAATCAATACAGTCAATGCATTACAAACCAGTACAGTACAAATCAATACAGTCAATGCATTACAAACCAGTACAGTACAACTCAATACAGTCAATACAGTACAAATCAATACAGTCAATGCATTACAAATCAGTACAGTACAAATCAATACAGTCAATGCAGTACAGATCAGTACAGTACAAATCAATACAGTCAATACAGTACACATCAGTACAGTACAAATCAATACAGTTAATGCAGTACAAATCAATACAATCAATGCAGTACAAATCAATACAGTCAAGCATTTACAAACCAAGTACAATTACAAATCAATTCCGTCAATGCATTACAATCAAATTGCAGTCAATGCATTACAAAGCAGTACAGTACAAATCAATACAGTCAATGCAGTACAAATTAATACAGTCAATGCATTACAATCAGTACAGTACAAATCAATACAGTCAATGCATTACAAATCAATACAGTCAATGCATTACAAACCAGTACAGTACAAATCAATACAGTCAATGCAGTACAAATCAATACAGTCAATGAATTACAAACCAGTACAGTACAAATCAATACAGTCAATGCATTACAAACCAGTACAGTACAAATCAATACAGTCAATGCATTACAAATCAGTACAGTACAAATCAATACAGTCAATACAGTACAAATCAATACAGTCAATGCATTACAAACCAGTACAGTACGAATCAATACAGTCAATTCATTACAAACCAGTACAGTACAAATCAATACAGTCAATACAGTACAAACCGGTACAGTAAAACTCAATACAGTTAATGCAGTACAACTCAATACAATCAATGCAGTACAAATCAATACAGTCAATGAAGTAAAAACCAGTACAGTACAAATCAATACAGTCAATTCAGTACAAATCAATACAGTCGATGCAGTACAAATCAGTACAGTACAAATAAATACAGTCAATATAGTACAAAACAGTACAGTGCAAATCAATACAGTCAATGCAATACTAATCAATACAATCAATTGCAGTACAAATCAATACAATCAATGTAGTTCAAATCAATACAGTCAGTGCATTACAAACCAGTACAGTTCAAAATCAATACAGTCAATGCAGTACAGATCAATACAGTCGAACAGCACCTGAAACCAGTACAATCACAAATCAGATACAATCCAATGCCATTACAAACAAGTACAGTACAACTCAATACAGTCAATACAGTACAAATCAATACAGTCAATGCATTACAAATCAGTACAGTACAAATCAATACAGTCAATACAGTACACATCAGTACAGTACAAATCAATACAGTTAATGCAGTACAAATCAATACTATCAATGCACTGCAAATCAATACAGTCAAAGCATTACAAACCAGTACAGTACAAATCAATTCCGTCAATGCATTACAAATCAGTGCAGTCAATGCATTACAAAGCAGTACAGAACAAATCAATACAGTCAATGCAGTACAAATCAATACAGTCTATGCATTACAAACCAGTACAGTACAAATCAATACAGTCAATGCATTACAAACCAGTACAATACAAATCAATACAGTCAATGCATTACAAATCAATACAGTCAATGCATTACAAACCAGTACAGTACAAATCAATACAGTCAATGCAGTACAAATCAATACAGTCAATCGATTACAAACCAGTACAGTACAAATCAATACAGTCAATGCTTTACAAACCAGTACAGTACAAATCAATACAGTCAATGCATTACAAGCCAGTACAGTACAAATCAATACAGTCAATGCAGTACAAATCAATACAGTCAATGCATTACAAACCAGTACAGTACAAATCAATACAGTCAATGCATTACAAACCAGTACAGTACAAATCAATACAGTCAATGCATTACAAACCAGTACAGTAAAACTCAATACAATTAATGCAGTACAACTCAATATAATCAATGCAGTACAAATCAATACAGTCAATGAAGTAAAAACCAGTACAGTACAAATCAATACAGTCAATACAGAACAAATCAATACAGTCGTTGCAGTACAAATCCGTACAGTACAAATAAATACAGTCAATATAGTACAAATCAGTACTGTGCAAATCAATACAGTCAATGCAGTACTAATCAATACAATCAGTGCAGTAGAAATCAATACAATCAGTGCAGTTCAAATCAATACAGTCAGGGCATTACAAACCAGTGCAGTTCAAATCAATACAGTCAATGAAGTACAAATCAATACAGTCAGTGCTTTACAAACCAGTACAGTACAAATCAATACAGTCAATGCAGTACAATTCAATACTGTCAATGCATTTCAAACCAGTACAGTACAAATCAATACAGTCAATGCAGTACAAATCAATACAGTCAATACATTACAAACCAGTACAGTACAAATCAATACAGTCAATGCATTACAAACCAGTACAGTAAAAATCAATACAGTCAATGCATTACAAATCAATACAGTCAATGCAGTACAAACCAGTACAGTCCAAATCAATACAATCAATGCAGTACAAATCATTACTGTCAATGCATTACAAACCAGTACAGTACAAATCAATACAGTCAAGTGCATTACAAAGCAGTGCAGTGCAAATCAATACAGTCAATACAGTACAAATCAATACAGTCGATGCAGTACAAATCAGTGCAGTCAATGCATTACAAACCAGTACAGTACAAATCAATACAGTCAATGCAGTACAAATCAATACAGTCAATACATTACAAACCAGTACAGTACAAATCAATACAGTCAATGCATTACAAACCAGTACAGTACAAATCAATACAGTCAATGCATTACAAATCAATACAGTCAATGCATTGCAAACCAGTACAGTACAAATCAATACAGTCAATGCAGTACAAATCAATACAGTCAATGAATTACAAACCAGTACAGTACAAATCAATACAGTCAATGCATTACAAACCAGTACAGTACAAATCAATACAGTCAATGCATTACAAATCAGTACTGTACAAATCAATACAGTCAATGCAGTACAAATCAGTACAGTCAATGCATTACAAACCAGTACAGTACAAATCAATACAGTCAATTCATTACAAACCAGTACAGTACAAATCAATACAGTCAATGCATTACAAACCGGTACAGTAAAACTCAATACAGTTAATGCAGTACAACTCAATACAATCAATGCAGTACAAATCAATACAGTCAATGAAGTAAAAACCAGTACAGTACAAATCAATACAGTCAATACAGTACAAATCAATACAGTCGTTGCAGTACAAATCAGTACAGTACAAATAAATACAGTCAATATAGTACAAATCAGTACAGTGCAAATCAATACAGTCAATGCAGTACTAATCAATACAATCAGTGCAGTACAAATCAATACAATCAATGCAGTTCAAATCAATACAGTCAATGCATTACAAACCAGTGCAGTTCAAATCAATACAGTCAATGCAGTACAAATCAATACAGTCAATGCTTTACAAACCAGTACAGTACAAATCAATACAGTCAATGCAGTATAAATCAGTACAGTACTAATCAATACAGTCAATACGGTACAAATCAGTACAGTACAAATCAATACTGTCAATGCAGTACACATCAATACAATCAACACAGTCAATGCATTACAAACTGGTACAGTACAAATCAATACAGTCAATGCATTACAAACCAGTACAGTACAAATCAATACTGTCAATACAGTACAAATCAGTGCAGTACATATCAATACAGTCAATGCATTACAAACCAGTACAGTACAAATCAATAAAGTCATTGCAGTACAAACCAGTACAGTACAACTCAATACAGTCAATACAGTACAAATCAATACAGTCAATGCATTACAAATCAGTACAGTACAAATTAATACAGTCAATGTAGTACTGATCAGTACAGTACAAATCAATACAGTCAATACAGTACACATCAGTACAGTACAAATCAATACAGTTAATGCAGTACAAATCAATACAATCAATGCACTGCAAATCAATACAGTCAAAGCATTACAAACCAGTACAGTACAAATCAATTCCGTCAATGCATTACAAATCAGTGCAGTCAATGCATTACAAAGCAGTACAGTACAAATCAATACAGTCAATGCAGTACAAATTAATACAGTCTATGCATTACAATCCAGTACAGTACAAATCAATACAGTCAATGCATTACAAATCAATACAGTCAATGCATTACAAACCAGTACAGTACAAATCAATACAGTCAATGCAGTACAAATCAATACAGTCAATGAATTACAAACCAGTACAGTACAAATCAATACAGTCAATGCTTTACAAACCAGTACAGTACAAATCAATACAGTCAATGCATTACAAATCAGTACAGTACAAATCAATACATTCAATGCAGTACAAATCAGATACAGTCAATGCATTACAAACCAGTACAGTACGAATCAATACAGTCAATTCATTACAAACCAGTACAGTACAAATCAATACAGTCAATGCATTACAAACCGGTACAGTAAAACTCAATACAGTTAATGCAGTACAACTCAATACAATCAATGCAGTACAAATCAATACAGTCAATGAAGTAAAAACCAGTACAGTACAAATCAATACAGTCAATACAGTACAAATCAATACAGTCGTTGCAGTACAAATCAGTACAGTACAAATAAATACAGTCAATATAGTACAAATCAGTACAGTGCAAATCAATACAGTCAATGCAGTACTAATCAATACAATCAGTGCAGTACAAATCAATACAATCAATGCAGTTCAAATCAATACAGTCAGTGCATTACAAACCAGTGCAGTTCAAATCAATACAGTCAATGCAGTACAAATCAATACAGTCAGTGCTTTACAAACCAGTACAGTACAAATCAATACAGTCAATGCAGTACTAATCAATACAATCAGTGCAGTACAAATCAATACAATCAATGTAGTTCAAATCAATACAGTCAGTGCATTACAAACCAGTGCAGTTCAAATCAATACAGTCAATGCAGTACAAATCAATACAGTCAATGCTTTACAAACCAGTACAGTACAAATCAATACAGTCAATGCAATACAAATCAATACTGTCAATGCATTTCAAACCAGTACAGTACAAATCAATACAGTCAATGCAGTTCAAATCAATACAGTCAATACATTACAAACCAGTACAGTACAAATCAATACAGTCAATGCATTACAAACCAGTACAGTAAAAATCAATACAGTCAATGCATTACAAATCAATACAGTCAATGCATTACAAACCAGTACAGTCCAAATCAATACAATCAATGCAGTACAAATCAATACTGTCAATGCATTACAAACCAGTACAGTACAAATCAATACAGTCAGTGCATTACAAAGCAGTGCAGTACAAATCAATACAGTCAATACAGTACAAATCAATACAGTCGATGCAGTACAAATCAGTAGAGTACAAATAAATACAGTCAATACAGTACAAATCAGTAAAGTACAAATCAATACAGTCATTGCAGTACAAATCAATACAATCAATGCAGTACAAATCATTGCAATCAATGCAGTACAAATCAATACAGTCAATGCATTTCAAACCAGTACAGTACAAATCAATACAGTCATTGCAGTACAGATCAATACAGTCAATGCATTACAAACCAGTACAGTACAAATCAATAGAGTCAATACATTACATATCAATACAGTCAATGCATTACAAACCAGTACAGTACAAATCAATACAGTCAATGCAGTACAAATCAATACAGTCAATGCATTACAAACCAGTACAGTACAAATCAATACAGTCAATGCCTTAAACACCGGTACAGTACAAATCAATACAGTCAATACAGAACAAATCAATACAGTCAATGCATTACAAACCAGTACTGTACAAATCAATACAGTCAATGCAGTACAAATCAATAAGTCAATGCATTACAAACCAGTACAGTACAAATCAATACAGTCAATGCAGTACAATTCAATACAGCTAATGCATTACAAACCAGTACAGTACAAATCAATACAGTCAATGCATTACAAATCAGTACAGTACATATCAATACAGTCAATGCAGTACAAATCAATACAGTCAATGCATTACAAACCAGTTCAGTACAAATCAATACAGTCAATGCATTACAAACCAGTACCGTACAAATCAATACAGTCAATGCAGTACAGATCAGTACAGTAGAAATCAATACAGTCAATACAGTACAGATCAGTACAGTACAAATCAATACAGTTAATGCAGTACAACTCAATACAATCAATGCAGTACAAATCAATACAGTCAATGCAGTAAAAACCTGTACAGTACAATTCAATACAGTCAATTCAGTACAAATCAATACAGTCGATGCAGTACAAATCAGTACAGTTCAAATAAATACAGTCAATATAGTACAAATCAGTACAGTGCAAATCAATACAGTCAATGCAGTACAAATCAATACAATCAGTGCAGTACAAATCAATACAATCAATGCAGTACAAATCAATACAGTCAATGCATTACAAACCAGTACAGTACAAATCAATACAGTGAATGCAGTACAAATTAATAGAGTCAATGCATTACAAACCAGTACAGTACAAACCAATACAGTCAATGCATTACAAATCAATACAGTCAATGCATTACAAACCAGTACAGTACAAATCAATACAGTCAATGCAATACAAATCAATACAGTCAATGCATTACAAACCAGTACAGTACAAATCAATACAGTCAATGCAGTACAAATCAATACAGTCAATGCATTACAAACCAGTACAGTGCAAATCAATACAGTCAATGCAGTGCAATTCAATACAGTCAATGCATTACAAACCAGTACAGTACAAATCAATACAGTCACTACTTTACAAATCAGTACAGTACAAATCAACACTGTCAATGCAGTACAAATCAATACAGTCAATGCATTACAAACCAGTACAGTATAAATCAATACAGTCAATGCATTACAAACCAGTACAGTACAAATCAATACAGTCAATGCAGTACAAATCAGTACAGTCAATGCATTACAAAACAGTACAGTACAAATCAATACAGTCAATGCAGTACAAATCAGTACAGTACTAATCAATACAGTCAATACGGTACAAATCAGTACAGTACAAATCAATACTGTCAATGCTGTACACATCAATACAATCAGCAGAGTCAATGAATTACAAACCGGTACAGTACAAATCAATACAGTCAATGCATTACAAACCAGTACAGTACAAATCAATACAGTCAATACAGTACAAATCAATACAGTACAAATCAATACAGTCAATGCATTACAAACCAGTACAGTACAACTCAATGCAGTCAATACTGTACAAATCAATACAGTCAATGCATTACAGATCAGTACAGTACAAATCAATACAGTCAATGCAGTACAGATCAGTACAGTACATATCAATACAGTCAATACAGTACACATCAGTACAGTACAAATCAGTACAGTTAATGCAGTACAAATCAATACCATCAATGCACTACAAATCAATACAGTCAATGCATTACAAACCAGTACAGTACAAATCAATTCTGTCAATGCATTACAAATCAATGCAGTCAATGCATTACAGACCAGTACAGTACAAATCAATACAGTCAATGCAGTACAAATCAATGCAGTCAATGCATTGCAAACCAGTACAGTAAAACTCACTACAGTTAATGCAGTACAACTCAATACAATCAATGCAGTACAAATCAATGCAGTCAATGAAGTAAAAACCAGTACAGTACAAATCAATACAGTCAATACAGTCCAAATCAATACAGTCGATGCATTACAAATCAGTACAGTACAAATAAATACTCTCAATATAGTAGAAATCAGTACAGTGCAAATCAATACAGTCAATGCAGTACTAATCAATACAATCAGTGCAGTACAAATCAATACAATCAATGCAGTTCAAATCAATACAGTCAGTGCCTTACAAACCAGTACAGTACAAATCAATACAGTCAATACAGTGCAAATCAATAGAGTCAATGCATTACAAACCAGTACAGTACAAACCAATACAGTCAATGCATTACAAATCAATACAGTCTATGCATTACAAACCAGTACAGTACAAATCAATACAGTCAATGCAGTACAAATCAATACAGTCAATGCATTACAAAACAGTACAGTAGAAATCAATACAGTCAATTCAGTACAAATCAGTACAGTACAAATCAATACAGTCAATACGGTACAAATTAGTACAGTACAAATCAATACTGTCAATGCAGTACAAATCAATACCTCAACACTGTCAATGCATTACAGACCGGTACAGTACAAATCAATACAGTCAATGCATTACAAACCAGTACAGTACAAATCAATACAGTCAATGCTTTACAAATCAGTACAGTACAAATCAATACAGTCAATGCATTACAAACCAGTACAGTACAAATCAATATAGTCCATGCATTACAAACCAGTACAGTACAACTCAATACAGTCAATATAGTACAAATCAATACAGTCAATGCATTACAAACCAGTACAGTACAAATCAGTATAATCAGTTCAGTACAAATCAGTACAGTACAAATCAATACAGTTAATGCAGTACAAATCAATACAGTCAATGCAGTACAAGTCAATACAATCAATGCAGTACAAATCAATACAGTCAATGCATTACAAACCAGTAGTGTACAAATCATTACAGTCAATGCAGTACAAGTTAATACAGTCAAAGGATATGAGAAGTAGACACCTCAGCCCTTTTCCTCAATAACTATATGAAGATTTACACAGCTCTTCAAGCTGATCTGACCAGGTGGCACTTTTTGCCTCTCACTTTATATGGCAGAACTCAGATATTCAAAAGGAATGTCCTGCTTTGCCTCCTCTTTCTCTTTCAAACCCTGCCAGTCCCCATATCCAAATTCTATTGGAATATTCTCCACAACAATATCTCAACATTTATTTGGTCTGGGTCTCATTCTTCTGTGCTGATGAATGTTCTTAGGGCCCCCCGATCATTGGGAGGCTTAGCTCCCCCCAATTTTCAGTTTTACTACTTGGTTGCACAGGGAGTCCGACTTTGTACATGGGCAAAACAGCACATTGACTCTGGCTGGTACCAGATTGAGGAGGCATCTCTAGAGGGTTAGTCATTGTGGACCCTGTCTACCAGTGTTCTCCCTTCTCAGATATGGTCTCAGGTAAACAATCAGTGGATTAAACATTCCCTGCATATCCTATTGCATCTACTTAAACTCACCTGCTTCCCAAATACACTCAGCCCCCTATCTCTCATGCACCACGAGAGCTCTTTCTTCCCTCCACAATTGGACCCCAGGTACATGTTCTGGGAAAAACACAAACTGACCACTTTTCTGCAATGCATTGATGACAAGGGCTGTCTTTCCTTAGCCCAGTTGCAAAACAGATACACTCTCAGAAAAGAAGACCATTAACTGTACCTCCAGATTCGATATTACCTTATGTCTCCAAGTATCTTATCCCAAATCTGACAGGAATGTTCTGATCTGGAATCCTTTTTTTATCATATCATTACTATTAAAGGGCAATTTCATTGCATTTCTCAACTTCATTGCTTAGTGACGCGTTAGGATGATCCCCCACTGGAGGCCCAATGCCTTAAATGGGAACAAGAGAGCAGCATCTCTATTGTCCCAGAACATTGGGCATGCAGGTTGAGTTTGGGTTGGCAGTTTACCGCCTCCCCATCCTGGCATGAATTCAATTGGAAAACGTTAGTGCACTTTTTCCAAACTCTAGTAATAATGAAACACTTTAACCCAAAACACATGGATCTATGATGGTGCAATTGTGGAATCCAGGGCACACACTATCATATATTTTGGGAATGTCCCAAACTTTGTGAATTTTGGGAAGACATGCTTTCCGTGATGCATCGACTCACGGGCCTCACCTTTCTCTTGACACTTGCTGAAATGGTATTAGGATTTCCAGCCTTGTTATATTGCTCTAGTGACACCCGCAGGTTGCGTCAGATCCTGAGAGTGGCAGCACTGAAATGTATCACTTGTAGATGGTTATCCCCGATACCCTGTACCTTGGATCAGTGGACCTCTAGGGTCACTGAGATAGAGAGAATGGCATGGATAACTAGTTTGGTTAGATTACAGCATGAGAGGTTCCTGAAGATATGGCATCCTTGGCACCAATGGCAAATAGTTTCTTAGGAACTAGTCTAACATTGTAACTAGCTACTGGGGACTCTTTAAGTGGAGGAGGGTTTATACACACTATGGTTTCATTGTTATATATTTATTTTCTTTTTCTTTGATTGTTCTTTGTTATACCTTGTTAAGAACTAGTTTTCATATGTTACGCACTTTTGGTAGATAACTGGATTATTTCTCTTTGCAATAATCCTTTTGGACCAGGTGAAAAGGCCCCACCTCAAATGAACAACTGCTGAAAGGCTTATGAGGTCATTGATTTAACTATTAAATGACCTTCTTTACTTTTGGTAACAAACTTTTGGGACTGATCACTTCTCAAGATTTTGCCCTGGAAACATTTGTTGTAACTTTCTTCCTAACTTGCTGATAACTGTTGTATACGTCACAAGTCCACTGGAATTTTATTTATGTATGTGACGCATGTTCAATCAGTGTAATGATTTTCAGTAAATGGATCTGAAGTAAAAATAATATATGAGAAGTAGAAATCAATACACTCAATACAGTACAAGTCAGTACAACCAAAATAGATGCAAAGTAGAAAGCAACTAAGTCTGCAAAGCATCTCATGCATGCTGGCTTTTGTGCTGTACATTGTTATTGTGATGTCATCAGCATTGTTAAAGCTGCTCTTTGATTGGTTTAATATTCCAGTGTGACATACCCTGCTTTGCAAGATAATAGTACTATCATGCAAGTAGGTCATAAGATAGTAGTTTTATCTTGGCCAATCCAGTCCCATGCCTGTTGCATAATGTTATGTATTTTCAATGTTTTTTAGTTCTAGGGGAAAAACATTGGCAGCTGTCAAGGCATGAAAAAACTTTTTAGTGCTGTGAGAAGCAAGTAGTGAGAAACCAAAAACAGTCTTGCGACATAGAATGTATAACACCTGCCTGTACCCTGCTTTCACCTACCTGGTTGATGGAGTCCGGCTAGCTGCAAGGAAGGTTAGTTACAAGGCTGGCAGATATTAATTGGGGTTATAAAATTCTAACCATAAATAACAGTGCTATAGGAATTACCACAGAGGCAGAAATCTCTTTCAAATTAGAGCCAAGTTTATTTATCAGTCTGAGAATTACTGTTACTTTTTTTTTTTACTTCAGCAATGGCTCTATCAGTGACTGAAAAACTGGCTGCACAACCTAAACAGTAACATAACATTTGCACAAAACAAGTATCAGTATTTTTTCCCCTTGACAAAAAATCTAACTTGGTTGCAACTCACATTTTAAACCTGAACCCCAGATAAACAGTACAATGTCCTGGAAACATTTCAGTCTCTTTTAGCAGTCACAGTTTGTGATACCTCAACCCAAAAGGTAAAGTCCATAAGGAAGATGAAGCTCTTTGATGTACTGCCCTGGCCAGGGATTGGTGAAGCATCATCTTCTGAAGTCCTACGATGAATCTTCTGCACCCTTGGTCCTCCCAGGTCCTGGTTCCACTCGGCTGCACCTCTCGTCCTCTTTGGTCCTCAGTTGACAAATGAACCCTCCCTACAACTTTAACTATAACATAACACACTCTCTGCAGGTGTACTGGCAATTAACTGGAAAAAAATAACTGGACACTCTTTCACTTCTCCTTTGGTTGGACTATCAAGGTCCAACAACTCTGTAAATCAATTAATCTGACTAACCTTTCCTGCCTAAATACTTTTTTTCTAGTTTGGCAGTGATAACCCCCTATCTGAATATCCTGCCACTTTAAACTTTTCTACTTTTTTTCTTCTTTCTTCAAGTAGGAGTTGTCTGTAGCAGAGCCCTCCCACAGTGCTCCTGTCAGTTTTGTGAGGAGGAGAGAACAAAACCCTGAGCTACCTCTCCTCAGACCTTTAGCCCCCCCCACTCAGCACCTGATTGGAGCTTTGAGCTGCCAAGGCCTCTGCCTGCCAAACAGGAGAGAGTTCGAGCTCCCCTAGAGGCAAGAGCATCTTGAGCTGCTCCTCCCAACTGCTATTTTGCCCCCTTTGAAGCCCTCTCATTTACCCCCTTCTTGAAGTAACACTAATAAACTATGGTGTGGGTAGATAGGGCTGGCGATTCCCTACATACCCCACCTCACACTTTTCATAATTAATTAACTGTTTTCCCATCAGAAGATGCCGAAGCTAGCCCTCCCCTTCACTTTTGCACTTTACTGGCTGAACCTGCCTCCTTAGGCTGACATCAGGACCTTCTAATGATGTCCATGCCAGCTAGCATGCTCACAACATGTCCTGCCTGATGCTACCAGGAAGAGTGCTTACTTTGCCCCACCAGGTGGCTACATTATATTTAAATATATATTAATATTTATTTTAAACATTTTAATGCCCTCATTGGGCTTTACTGATGTGCACTGTGGCTATTTGTGGGCTCTCTAGCCCAAAAGTTCATTGATTCTGTCCCCTCCCCCCAGTTCACATTTAAAGCCCCTTGGGGCTGTCACATATAACCACAGTGTGGCTCTTTATTTATTTCTCCCCTCGGGGAGCAATTTCTCCTGCCTGCATCCCTTGCAGGCATTTATATAATATTTTAACATTTAGCCCACTGGTCATTTTTCCAAGCTGTGGTGCGGCTTTCCATTTGCGGCACCTGACGCTCTTGCTACTGCTCTCCTTACTCCTCTCTCTAACCCCCCAGACTTTGCATTGCCACAGTGTGGTTTTACTTCTGGCAGCTTCTTTGGTACACTCCTGCCCCTTTCAGCCCGTGGCTGTCCTCTCAAGCCCCATAGGACATAAATAAATGAAAATACTGTTGCCAGAGTTGTGATTGGGAAGGTGGAGGGGAGGCAATTCCATACCATGCCTCCTCCACCTCCTGTTGACTCCATCAGTCCCTCATCTTCCACCCATGTGGAGTAGGCCACAGCCTCATCTCCATGTAGGCTGGCAGTTTAGAGCACCCACAGGCACTGTCTCTAAAGTGTGGTCATGCTAACAGCTAGCTGTCTTGCAGCCCCAACTTGTCCTCTTACTGCCACCACCCAAAATAAGCCCTCAAGCAATAAAAGGGCTCAGAGTGCTCCCACTAGACCCCAGGGAGGGTATTAAATTGTTTTTAAAATAAATGTTGGCCTCCTACACCTGAGTGGTAGCCCACTAGTCCAACAGGGCTTACTTTTACACTGTGGCTCCCCCAGGGCCTTTCCTAGCCCACTAGACCACCAATACCACTTCTATTAATACAAAAGGGCTACTAGCCTTCATTAGCCAACTTGGGCTACTAAATAAGTTACTGGCCACTCAACCACCATTGGACACAAGGTTTTAGGCTGAGTCCCCTTCCCCAAACCTCACTCCCTTTGTCCTGTTTCTTCTCTTTATTGTTTTCTTCTAACAAATCTATTTTTCTCTTTTATTTCTACAGGTCTGACAGGACGTGGGCTTCTACCTACATCAAATAAGTATATTTTTATGTCTGTTCTGTCCTGTCTACCCTGTTTGTACCCCGAGAGCTGTGGATCCTTTGTGATCCTTTTTCTATCTTTATTTTACAGGTACCTTTCATCACCCCTTCAGACTCCTACCCTGGCACCCTGCAGCGGGTAAGTCCCTCTGTTTTACATATTATTTTGGTGGGTTGACTGTGATGGAGTGGCCACATCCATTACAAATGTTTGGTGTTGTATCAGAACATTATCACAAAAAAAAACACAGAGTGCTCAGAACAGAAAAAAAAATAATTTTAAATCCTTACCTTCTCACAGTGCCTTCCAAAGGCATTACCTTGGCACATCACACTTCTAGCCTCAAAGTTCTGGAAAAAAGTTCCATTCCATGTAGGCTGTACATGAGAGCAAACCCAAATCCCATGTTAAGTATAGTAAATAAAATTAGCAGTCTACCGGGAAATGACATAGTGGATCTCAGAAACTGCACAAGCTGCCATCATGAAACTTTCCAGAGATTTAGACCTTGCCTCCTAAACAACACATGCAAAATTTTAGCTAATTTTGTCAAACACTGCAAAAGCTATTAAAGTGCAAAGTTAAAGGTTTAACATAGAACCTCTCACCCAACTCTAAATATGTGGGTGCTGTCAATCCCTATAATATCATGAGCAAACTTGATGTCATTCACTAAAATTCCATAATAATAAGTGACTTTTTTCTGAAACATTAATGCTTATTGTTACTCATTAATACATGATTCCTGTGTCTTTCTAAATTTGCAGCGAATCAGCTGAAAATGGAATGGACTTTAACACAACCATAAACCTTCTTCACACATACCTAACAATCCTATTGAGCATGGTGGCCATTTTGAATAAGGTTAAACACAGAGGCCTGCATATTCAGACTGCGCCTGGCAATGGTGCAAGCATGGGCGCAGTGCATCTGGGATGCACTGGGGCCAGGACCAGGTGATATTCAATGGTGATGCTCCATGGCACAGCACCATTGAATATGGCATGGAATGCACATGGTGCAGTGACAATGCACTGATGCAAGCCACAGATAGGGAGCACCGGGGATGCACCAGCACAAATGCAGTTCCGCTGGGTGCAGCACCCGCGATATTCAGAAGAGGGCATGCAAATGGGGCCATAATATAGGCAAGGTACAAATTGGGCCATTTGCATGTCATTATGGCCCCATTTGAATGCATTCTGCAGGGCAGCCTGACGAAATATGCCTGGTGCCCTGTGTTACTGCTGTAAGCCCCTGGTGGTCTAGTGTCCCCCCCCTTCCTGTATGCCTGATCACGGGCTCTAGAATAAGACAATCCCACACCTCGTGGTCCATTTGAATCCCCCTTCCTCCTGTTTTGCCTGATCGTGGGCATCCAAAATAAATAAATCCCCCAGTGGTCCATATGAATCCCTCTCCCTCCCGTTTCACCCAATTGCAGGCATCTGAGATAAATATATTTCCTGGTGGGCCAGTGGTACCCCCGTCCCCTCCACCCACAAAGGACCCCTGCCACCCAGCTCCCCCCTGTCATCGGCGGTGGCTGCACTCTGCCCGCATATCACCCATCCACCCGCTGAATGACAGCTTACAGTATGATCTGTAAGCCAATTGGTCCACAGTTTGGATGAATGGGCATGCACACCATACTGTACTACAGGCATGAATCTGTCAATTAACCTATTCACAGATTTGTGCCGCTGTTGTACTGATAAATGGCAACCCATTCATCCTATGGACACCAACTACAGATCATACTATGCTGTCATTCGACAGGTGACGGGCGGTGTGCGGGTGGTGCAGCCATCCACCGATGACGGAAGCGCTGAGTAACCCATCCTGTGGTGGAAGAAGTACCATAACCACTGCAGAATATATTTATTTTGGATGCCTGCGATCGGGTGAAATGGGAGGGAGGGGGATACCAATGGACCACTGGGAGATGTAATCATTTCATATGCCCTGATCAGGTGAAATGAGATGGGGGAACACCACTAGAACACCAGGTGAGGGATTTGCCTACACCACCGCCTGCAATCGAAACTACTGGAGGGAGGGGGGAATCACTGGACCATCGGGGAGGGTGTGGGAACTTGTGGACAGTGTACCTGCAGGGTGGGTGGCCTTCCATGGCTGAAGGGTGCTATGTTGCACCCTGCTCTACAGCAGTCCACCTGTGGGTGGCCTGGGTTTGTTCCTTGATTTTCTGGCTCAACTTTGAGCCCCCACATATGCAACACAAATCAGAGTTGTGCCAGCATATGTGCAGCACATCCCAGGCTGAATATCAGGATGTGCTACATATGCATGGGCACGCCCCCTGCATTTGAGCTGCATACATTGCCATCACACCCTGGCACATTGGGACTTGCGCTGCACCTGGCAGCCTTTTGAATATCCCACCAGGGCGCATTGTGGGGTTGCTCCAGGTGCAACCCTCTGAATATATGGGCAGAATGTTCGACTCATATATGCACTATAGGATCGAGTGCTTAACCAAGCTGTAAATCTAGCTTTTTAATTATCTCCATATTACTGTGCCCCCTTCAGTTCCAACTGACACCACTGCAAACATAAAAAATGCTACTTCACTATCCACTTTTAGTTTCATTGAGAAGAATCCCAAATGTTCTATTTATTTCATTAGTTTATCTGGACAGAAAAGAAACATACAGTCCCTCATGAGACTTACAGCCAAGATACATTTGTAACTTACACAAGGGGCTCGATTTTCAAAGCCAAAAACTGATGCATGGTGCCTGTGTCAAACAGAATGGACACAAGGGGCACCGTGCATTAAAACTTGTGGCAATCCTGATTTTTGAATGCAGGCTGCATCATAATTGGGTGCCCTTGTGTAGGACTGGCCATGTGCCAACTCTTTGCCAAACACAGGGATGCATCATGGTGGAAGAGGGATTGTGGCAGAACCCAGCTACAACATCCACTGATTTGGGATTTTGGATGGCACACAAATACCACAGAGCTGGTCTAATGACCACTGCATCAAATCCTGAGGTGATGGTGGGCAAGCCCTCTGGACACAGGACCCCACCAGGCATGATGCCACACATGGGCATAGGCAATAGTGGTTCCCCTATTGCGTACACTGTCTGTTGGCATGTGACCCATGTGGAATTACAGCAGTCTGGTGCAGCACTAACAGTGCCCCACAGCCTGCCAAGTAGAATCCTGTACCCACCTCCACAGGGTGACAGTCCCCACCCTGCCGGTGAGTCACCATACCTCACACTTGGCTACGCCTCTGTCCCCATCCCATGGGCAACCTGTACTGCATTGTCCATCCCCAGCCTGGCACATGCTACCCCATGTGCCACCTTGGTTGTGTCATGGAACTGGGCTGTACACCATCACATTCACCCCTCCCCTCCATCCTTGCCTCATACCACGGAACCTCAGGGTAGTGCACTCTCTGCTGGCTGATGGACCCGTGTGGTCACAACCACATCCTCTCCCCATTCCTTTCCATTCCTATGGTGCTAGAGCATATCAGTGATGTGTACCAGATTTGTAAAGGTAACTTGGGCTCTGCATAGATGCTCATGCATGCCTTATCAATGCCCATCTGTACTTCACCATGCACACACTTATACAGCTGGCATGGCCCAGAGCAGACCAGTGCTGGTTGCAATGGGAGGTCTGCAAATGACTATAGAAACATAGAATTTGACAGCAGATAAGGACTACAAGGCCTATCCAATCTGCCCAATTTTTCTACCTTATAAATGTGCCATAGGCCTTTACTCTGTCAATGGCCTATCTCTTCATACTTGTCTGTATTGCTCCCTTATGCCTATCCCATGCCTGTTTGAAGCCCTGCACTGTATTCATATCCACCACTTCCTGAGGTAAGCCGTTCCATGCATCCACCACCTTTTCTGTGAAAAAGAATTTCCTCACATTACCCCTTATTCGGCCTCCCTCTAATCTCATGCTGTGTCCTCTTTTCCTATTTTTCTTTTTTTTTAATAATTCAATATACTTTGTTGCATTTTAAAACAACAAACAGCATATACAGATGGTGTAGGTACGTAAGGATTAGGCTGCAAAAATGGACTACACAGTAAATAACAGTAAGACATACAACAATACAAACATTCACAGTATACCTCCCCCCACTAAAACCCACCCCCTCCCACCTCCCCATCTGCACATAGATGATACCAGGGCAAGATATATGACTGAAAATTCAACATTAGCTAAGGTTTCCATAGAACAAAGGCCAAAAGGGGTTCGCAGACCCGCTGATATACTTGGGGCCTAGGTCGGATATGAGCAATGTGCTTCTCCAACTGTATAGCAAAAAGGGCTTCCCAATACCATTCTATGACTGGAGGCAGAGAATCTTCTTTTCAGTGTCTAAGCATGACCAGCTTTGCCACTGATGCCACCAGAGCTAGGTGGGCTTTTCTTATCTTGGGGGTTCCTGGGGGATATATGGCTAGTAAACAACACTCGGGTGAACAATGGCCCAAGCTCAAGAAGTAGGTCCAAGACTTGTTTAATAGAATTCCAGAAAACTTGAGTGCGGAGACAATCCCAGAGTAAGTGATATAATAACCCAAGGGCTTGTTTACATTGGGAACATTCGGGGAAGGTGATTCTACCTATTTTATACAGCTTTATCAGGGTACAGTATAGGTTGTGCATTATATTAAATTGAGTCAGGTGTAATCGGTCTTGTTTGATGTTGACACAGATCATGCCCCACACCTTCTGCCAGAACTCTGGTTCCTCCGGAAGAGAGAGCTCTTGGACCCAGTGATAACCCTGACCCCTGATGACAGGCTGGAGTCAAGTACCAACAACTACTTTTATATTTTGGAAATCACATGCGGCTGGTCTGCCACCTGGAATATCTGTGCTCGCCCCTCTGAGGGTTCTGAGATCTGAAATTTTGGCCCCAGGAAAGAGAGAATTGCATGCCTAATTTGCATGTACTTAAAAATGTCACTTGCACCTAGCTGAAACCCGGCTTTGAAGAGTAAGAAAGGGGATAAGCTAATTTCAAGTAAAGAACTAAGTGAGAGTGACATCTTTTAGCTTGGAAAAAAATGTGGGGATAATGGGGCGATGCCCAATCTGAAAATGTAAGTTATTAAAGATAGGTTGGGAAGAAGAGGAGGAGTACCAGTTCTCTGACAGGTATCTTTGCATTTGCTGCAAGACCGCTAGGGACAACCCCACAGGGGAAGTTTTAAGCAGGTGGCAAAGACAGGAGGGAGCCAGGTAGACCAAGGCAGGGAGTGAACTGCCAAACTTGTGAACCAGATCCCTTTCTATGTCCAACCAAATGGGGAGATAGGTGTCTCCAGTTCCATGCTTAACATCCTTGAACCAAAGTGTTATTTTGCTGATATGTTGCATGTCATAGTAGGTGAAGAGAGATGGTAATGTTAAGCCACCCTTCAATTTTGGAACCGTTAGTTTAGAGTATGCCCTTCTCACTGCCTTACCTTTCCAGAGAAAGAAGTTGAACATTTTCTGCAACCACATGAACCAAATTTTGGGAAAGAAAAATCCCAACATGTCCAATGGGTAATGCAGCCTGGGTAAAATGTTCATTTTCAGATAGAGAGAGGCAATGCTGTCCATCGGTCTAGGTCTGCTTGTATTATCTGCACCAAATTAGAAAAGTTATTTTTAATCATTGTGGAAGTGTCTCTGGTAACGTTGATCCCTAGATATGTGAGAGCATTGGTTTCCCAAGACAGGTCGAAGCTGTCACAACTTGATTTTGTGGCATGGACATTAAGAAGAAAAATCCTCATTTTGGATAAGTTCAACTTGTAAGATGAGACTGCAAAAAATTTGCTCAACTCCAACATAAGGGCCGGTATGGATGTATCAGGATCCTCAATATGCAAGAGGAGGTCATCAGTATAGGCCGATAAGGTGTATCTCTTCCCCTCTACCTGTATGCCCTTGATGGAGGGAGAAGCGAGAAGTGTCCTGATCAAGGGCTCCAAATAGAAGTTGAAGAGCAAAGGAGAAAGAGGGCAACCCTGCCTCGTACCTCTTTGCAAAGGAAGGGGTCTGACAAGCACCCATTGCACCACACTTGAGCTGAAGGAAGAGTATAAAGGACTTGGATCCATTTGATAAAGTCCTCAGGGCTTCTGAATTGTCACAGGGAAGCAAGAAAAAATTGCCAAGACACGTGATCAAAGGCCTTTTATGTGTCCAGGGAAATCAGGACAGCAGGGACCCCAGATTCCCTAGATGCAACCAAAAGATGTAGAAGCTTCCTCATATGGTCTTCTGATATCCTCCCTGCCATAAATCCCACCTGCTTCCTACCAATAACCCCTTCCATAATTGGGGAGAGATGATTGGCCAGGATTTTGGCAAGGATCTTGACGTCTGAGTTCAGAAGGGAAATTGGATGATAACTCCCCGGGGACAGCAGGTCTTTACCCAGTTTGGGGATCAGAGTAATCAAAGCAGTAAGGAAGCCAGGGTCTTGAATTCTCTGGGAGAATCATAGATTGAAGACTTTGACAAGTACTGGGGAGAGTTGCAGGAGATAGGCTTTGTAAAGATTGTTTGGCAGACCATCTGGTCCAGGGGCTTTATCTTGGGGTAATTGCTTAATAGTGTGGTGAACCTCTGTAAGGGAAATCAGGGTGCCAATTTGCTCTGTAAGATACGAGGGCAATTCAGTAAGATTTACAGACCACAAGTAATCCCTTATGTCCTGGTCAGACACAGGGGACAAGTCTTCTAGTAAATAGAGCCTACTATAATAGTCTCCAAAGACTGCAACAATATCCTTGGGGTGGGAAATTATGGGTTCATTGGGAGCTGCTCTTAGACTTGGAATAAATCTTGCTGAGTCAGCCTGTCTTAATCTAAGGGCTAGAAGCTTCATGACTCTCTCTCTCTTGCCAGACTCCAGGTACTTTAGCTTAGTACAGTGAATGGATAGCTGCACTTTCTGTGTCATTAGATCTAAGAACTGTGATTGCCGAAGATGGAGCTCTACCCAGTCAGCCTCGGGAGAGGTGTACTGTAAAGCAGACTCCCTGTGCCAAATTTCATCTAGGAGGGTATTCAAAAGGAGCTTAACTTTCCGAGCCCTGGCAGATGAAAATCAGACAAAATCCCCATGGAGCGCACATTTAAGGGCCACCCATACTGTGTCAATTCTCTCTACCGAGTCCAGGTTAGTTTCCAGAAAAGTGGAGATAAGGTCCTGGGTATGGGTCAGAGTGTCAGAGATCTGAAGCAACTGAGTGTTCAGGCACCAGAGGGTGTCTCTGCATATACCTGAACCCATTAGATTGAGAATGCTGACTGGGCCATGTTTGGATATTACCCTGGGGTGAATAGATATGTCTAAGATGCCTGGGAGGCTAAAAGCACTTATCAACCAGTAGTCTATTCCGGATAATGTGCTATGTGGTGGGGAATAATAGAACTAGAGCCTGTCTGACTGATTGAGAGTCCACCAGACATCAATGAGACTGGCACCAGACAAGAGATCACGCAGGGCTCATTGAGCCGAGGATAGCCCTAGTCTCTTTCTGTCTGAGCGATCTAGATCCGTTTGAGGAACTAGGTTCCAATCCCCACCTAAGAAGGTTAGCACAGGAAGGTCAAGGGAGACTAAGGAGAGTAGATGGGCAAAGAAATGGGGGGAATCTGTATTGGGGCCATAAACAGAGCCTATTAATATTGGGAAATATTCCAAGGTGCCTCTAATTATAATATACCGTCCTGATGGGTCCCACCATTCTTGAGTCAAGGTGAAGGGAATTGACTTAGCAATCAGGATAGCAGTACCCCCCTTTTTAGATGAAGCCCCTGCCCCAAAAACCTGTTCCACCCCACTTCTCTTGAAAAAGGAGATATCCTCTCTCTGCAGGTGGGTTTCTTGTAAGCAGGCAATTCATGCTTTTAGATGAGCAAAGTGTCTTAATATCATCATCCACTTCTTTCTATCTTGGCCCCCTTTGATGTTCCAACTTACAAACATGTACGATCCTCCCATAAAAACTCAGGTAGCAGTATACCACAATGGATCATATAAGGATTGGTAAATTTATAGCTAATTCTTGCCCCTTTAACAGGTAGGTCCAGAGCAGAAGGAAAAGGCTACGCAGATTTACTCACCCCATGTTCCCTTGACGTATAGCATGTGCATGTGAAGGATTGATATGCACTGACCCAGATCCCACCCCTCCCCAGAACACACAGCAAGTAATTTAATATTAAAACATTAAACCCCAGCAGTAACTACCCCCAATTCTAACTAAACTGTACCACCTGTGACACACTGTCAGGTGATGTTCACTAAACTGCACTAAGAAGAATCCTCACCACACCCCCCCCACTCCCCCCTTCTCCCAAGAATCCATATGCATAACATAATCTACTGCATAGGAGGCAGGCACCCCCAATAGAACAAAGAAATCAAACAAACAAGTCCCAGCGGGAGGCAGTTGTCCACAAAAGTAAAAATAAAACATAAGAAACAATTGCAGCCCTCTGATTGCTTTAAGTAAAAGTCAACTCGAATGTTTAGAAAAACCAGATGAGACAACTGAAAAGATGGTTATCATTTCACCATAGATAATAGAGGGGAGCCCAAAGTAGGAAGCAATCAAAGTAAAATCTCATTGCGGCTGGGCTATTCATTCAAAGTCTGCAATCGCCACCCTCAGACAGTAAATAAAAAGTCAGTCCTCAATTAGTAATGCGAGGGAGTTACTCACAACTCCCCTTTCCTCGGTTCTGGTGAGAAAAGCCAACAAAGGTGGACTTGTGCAGAAACATTCAGGCAACTTCGAAGTTCACGGATAGGAGGGAAAACAAAACACGGCTCCTGTGTCTGGGCCTCTGGGACAGGATCAAATGAAACACATGCTGATCATAAGGCGAGGCCTATTGAGGTGGAATTACAATGAGGCATCACACAGTCAGTTACTCGAGCAGACCAGGAGGTCTCTGGCACTGGATGCAATGCAGTCACTCTGAATCCTTTTGCAATGGATAAAAAGGCAGCAGATCCACCTGAGAAGTACAGTCAGCTCCCCACAAATCAAAACAGCAAAAAGTAAGTCAAATTTCCTTGCTAGCTCTCCTAGAGGAAAAGGAATGACAGCAGGAGAACTAGGGGAGGGGGGGATCACTTAAACAAGTCGGGCAGAAGGACTTTTAATTCAGTGATCTCCTGTTTAGGTGTGTCATAAGGGGCCCACTTCTCTTCGTGTTTGACCTGCAGGATGGCTGGCTACCTCATTCTGAAGGACTTACCAGCCGCTATCAGTTTGAACACTATTGGGTGGAATTCTTGCCTCTTCACCCAAACTGACAGGGGCAGATCTTAAATTACTCTGATTTTGTGCCCTTCCCACTGCACTTCATGCAGTTCTTTAATTTTGGCAATGATATGCTGTTTATCCCGATAATTGAGCAATTTGAAGATTAGCAGCCACGGAGGAGTACCCGATTATGGTGGGGGGGACACAAAGAGTGGTGTGCTCATTCAGTGATATAGAAAGCGGGAATTGGGCCGATGGTCCCGATATTTTGGCACAACATTTCTGAATGAACAAGATCGGGTTGTTGCCCTCTTCTGCCTCGGGCAACCCGATGATTAACAAATTGTTACGCCGACTGTACCTTTCTAAGTCTTCAAGTTTTTCCTCTAGTTTCTTAAGCCTGTGCCTGGTGGTAGTGCTGCCTTTCTCCACCTTCCCCTGCCACTTTTCAACTGATGCAATCCGCACTTCAGAATCACCCACTCTAATGATAAGGGATTCCATGGAGGAACTAATTTGATGGAGAGCTGCCGAGATAGTGGATATCGTCTCCTGCATAGGTGTCATGATATCCAGAAAGTATTCTTCTGTTAGTGCTGTGCTGCCTATCAAGTTTTACTAGAACTGGCAGCTTACTGTCTGGCCCATTTTGCGGCCTTGTCTTTTTCTGGCGTGGGTGGCAGGGAGTGCCGTGGGGGAGTTTTTTCATATATATCTCCATAATAAAGCTGCCGGTCCTGATGCTGCACTATTCTGACTCCTTTTCAGACTGTTTAGACCTCAATTGAAGCTCTCAGGTAGGCAATAGAAGGTTTTGTTTGTGGGAGAGTTGAGAAGCAAAGGAGAAAGTGCTGTTCTCACTTAGGCAGCCATCATGTGACCTTGTCCTGCTATTTTTCAAATATTGAAACATGTTAGACTCTTTCACCTCGTTAATGCCCTTAAGATTGTTTGAATGTTTCGATCATATCATCTCTC
Organism: Neoceratodus forsteri; assembly: GCA_016271365.2. Lineage (NCBI taxonomy): Eukaryota > Metazoa > Chordata > Ceratodontiformes > Ceratodontidae > Neoceratodus > Neoceratodus forsteri. The sequence continues at coordinate 694,837,786 of CM057459.1, read as the reverse complement.
TCCCTCCTTTGTTCTAGAGTATACATACTGAGCTCCGTAAATCTGTCATCATATGTTTTCTGATGCAGTGCTTGCACCATTTAGGCTGCCCTTCTCTGGACTGCCTCCATTTTTTTAATGTCCTTGTGCGGGTGTGGCCTCCAGTACTGCACGCAGTACTCCAGATGAGGCCTAACTAGTGTCTTGTAAAGAGAGATTATTACCGCCCTCTTATGACTTGTGATACACCTACTAATACACTCCAACATCCCTCTAGCCTTACCTACTGCTTTAGTGGTCTGCTTGGATGATTTCAGGTCATCTGTGATGATGATGCCCAAGCCTCTTTCTTCCCTTGTGATTGCCAGCAACTCCACTCCCAACCTAAAAGTAGCGTCAGGGTTTCTCTTTCCTATGTGCATGATCTTGCACTTCTTTGTGTTAAACTACAGTTGCCTTGCCACCCTTCTGACCATTTTTCCAGTTTTTCCAGATCTCTTCTCATTTTGCCCACCCGATCTGGATCATCTGCTCTGTTGCAGAGCTTGGTGTCATCTGCAAACAGGCAAACCTTACCCTCCAGTCCATCTGCAATGTTACTGATGAAGATATTGAAGAGGACTGGCCCCAGGACTGATCCCTGAGGTACCCCACTTGTGACTTGCATCTTTTCTGACTGTATATCATTTACCACCACTCTCTGTTTTCTGCCCACCAACCAGTTTGCCATCCAGTTGACCAACCTCTGACCCACCCCGAACCTAGCCAGCTTATTAATCAATCTTCTATGTGGAATAGTATCGAAAGCTTTGCTGAAGTCAAGGTAGGAAACATCAACTCCACCCCCTTGATCCACCCTCTGATTACCCAGTCAAAGAAATCTGAGACTAGTTTGACAAGACCTTCCTGTTGTAAACCCATGCTGTATTGGATCCTGTGCTCCTATGGATTCCAGGTGTTGTACTATCCTTTCCTTAAGGAGTGCCTCCATAATTTTGCCCATTACTGAGGTAAGACTGAATGGTCAGTAGTTCCTTGCCTTCTCCCTGCTGCCACTCTTGTGGAACGGGATCACATGAGCCCTTCTCCAGTCTTCTGGGACCTCTCCTGTGCTCTGAGACTCACTAAACAGTTCTGCTAACGACTCTGTTAGTTCCACCCTTAGCTACTTAAGTACCCTGGGATGTATGCCATCAGGTTCCATTGCCTTGTCCACCCTGAGTTTAATGAGCTCTTGTAGGACCCTTCCTTTTGTTAAGGCACTTGTGTACACCTCCTCCCCCCCGTGTCCATGGTGCTGAGCTGTGGGCCCTGCCCTACCTTCCCTAACTTCATCTTGTTTTCTGTTTGTTTGAAATATTCAAATTTGGAACCCCCCCCAAAATGATGACCTGGGGAGTAACCAACACATGTAGCTTGCTTATTGGGACCCCTTAGGTGTATTTTGCACTTTACTGCTTGGAAAATGCCCTTAATACATAAGTCGGAGTAGGATCATAATTTGTATGATGAGATATTAAGTAAGATCCTACTTTGTGAGCTGAAAATAGAAATATTGCTGAAGAAATAAGTGTCACTGCTGACATTGGGTGCCCAATCCCTGTGTCAACACCAGACACCACTGTGAGACACTGGGGAGCCCACTCCCAGATTCCCCAACATAAGAAAACTGTCCATTTCAGAGAATGGGGTGCCCAATCCCCATGTCTGCAGTAGCCCCCCAAGGTGGGACACTAGGTAGCCACTCCCAGTGTAACCAGTTATATCATATCCCCCCACCACCAGTACTGTGGGTCACTGGGGAACCCACCCCCAGTGTCCTGAAATGTTTTATTTATTAAAATTATACCTGAACATTTTTTTCAAAAATCCTATGCAAGAGAAAATAGTTCCTCATCATCTCTCCATACCCCTCCCCCATCCTGACCCTTCTACTGAGCCACCCACCACCCCACACACCCCATGCCCAATACTTACCATCAGAGGTTGGCATCTGTCATCTTCTGTGGACTGGGACACATCTGTACTCTTCAAAACCAAACTGCAAACTGCAGAATTGAGGGAAGTGCTGTATAATGGCTGTCAATGTGTTTTGAACTTATGTTGATATTGCAGCCATTTCTAGGTTTATCTGCACCAAATTTTCAACATGGGCTTTTGGGGACTCCTCCTCATGAACACTGGTGTTATCATTTCATTACTCATTCCCACAAGGTGATTTTGTGATCACTGAGCAGAATCATCTTTCAGGATCAATTAACAAAATGACAGTGCCATTGTTCATGAGGTGGGGTCCCAGAAAGCCCATGTTGAAAATTTGGTTCAAAAATTCCAAAAAATGCCCGAGTTACATGTGGTTGTTGAAATTCTTCTACACACACTTGTAACTTCAGCAATTTATAATATTTTCAGCTGTCATTTTTTTTACATCCTGCCCCGAAACGTGTTTTTCCTCCTGTGACACAGAATGGCACGTAAGCTGCACAAAATCACCTTTTGAGACTGATTAATGAAATGACAGTGCAAGTGTTCATGAGGTGGGATCCCCAAAATGACACAGAAACATACAAACATAGACTTTGATGGCAGACAAGGACCACCTGTCCCACCTAGTCTGCCCATTTCCCTACCTAGAGGATAAGCTGCAGATCCTATTTAACCAACAGCCTATTTCTTCCTACCCGACACAAAAATTAAATTGCCTTATGTCTGTCTCATGCATTCTTGAATTCTCCCTCAATTTTAGACTCCACAACCTCCTCAGGAAGGCTGTTCCCTGTGTCCACCACCCTCTCTGTGAAAAAAATACTTCCTCACATTGCCCATGAGCTGTCCTCCCTCTATCTTCAAATTGTGTCCCCCTTGTTCTTGCACATCTCTTTTTCTGAAAGATGCTACCCTCTTGGACTTTGTTGATTCCACTGAGGTACTTAAACATTTCTATCATGTCCCCCCTCTCCCTCCTTTCCTCAAGGGTATACATATTAAGCTCCTTTAGTCTCTCCTCTTATGGCTTCTCTTGCAGACCCTGCACCATTTTAGTTTCCCTCCTCTGAACTGCCTCCATCCTGTCTATGTCCTTGTGGAGATGGGGTCTCCAGAACTGGACGCAGTACTCAAGATGGGATCTCACCAACTGTCTGTACAGGGGGATAACAACTTCCTGTTTTCTGCTGGTGATACCTCTCTCAATACATCCCAGTATCCCCCCAGCCCTCCCTACCGTCTTCTCACTTTGCTTGCCAACCTTAAGATCATCTGATATGATTACCCCCAGGTCCCTTTCCATTTTGGTTGTTGTTACTACCTCCCCCCCAATGTGTAATTTTCCCCTGGGTTTTTGTTTCCCAGGTGCATTACTTTGCACTTCTTTGCATTGAATCCAAGCTGCCATACTTCTGACCATTCCTCCAACCTTGCCAAGTCTTTTCTCATCCTTTCCACACCTCCTTGTGTATCAACCCTGTTGCAGATCTTTGTGTCATCTGCAAAGAGGCATACTTTTCCTTCCAGTCCCTCTGCAATGTCACTTATAAAGACATTAAAGGACTGGACCCAGTACTGATCCTGTGGTCCCACTAGTAACCCCTCTTTCTTCAGAGTGGACTCCATTTACAATTACCTTCTGTGTCCTGCTGTTCAGCCAATTTTTCCAGGCTACCACCCTGGGACCCTCCCAGGCTGGTTAATTTGACTACTAATCTTTTGTGTGGGACTGTGTCAAATGCCTTGCTAAAGTCTAGGTAGACCATGTCCACAGCCCCTCCCTGGTCTACTACTTTGGTCACCCAGTCAAAGAAATCAATTAGATTCATCTGACATGACATTCCTGCTGTGAAACCATGCTGCCTTTGATCCTGTGCCCAACTGGCCTCTAGGTACTCAACAATTCTTTCCTTCAGAAATGATTCCTTCACTTTCCCTACCGCAGAGGTCAAACTGACTGGTCTGTAGTTTTCTGCCTCTGTCTTGGTCCCACTTTTGTGAAGAGGAATCACATCAGCCTTCTTCCAGTCCTCAGGTACCACACCATCCTCCCATGATTTTTTAAAAAGGGTAGTCAATGGTGTCACTAGTTCTCTGCTTAATTCTTTTAGAATTCTGGGGTGAATTCCATCTGGCCCCATTGCTTTGTCAACCTTCAGTTTTAAGAGTTCTTTCAGAACCCTTACTTCTGTGAAAGGACTGGGATCGACCACCCTCTCTAGATTGCTTCTGTTAATTGGATTAGGTGCCTCCCCCACTTCCTCTTTTGTGAATACTGAACAGAAGTATTCATTCAGTATCCCTGCTTTTTCACTGTCACTCTCTGCCCATCCACCATCCATTCTATTCAGCCTCACTATCCCTCCCTTTGTCTTTCTACACTCCCTGATATACCTATAAAAAGTTATATCCCCCTTCTTAACCGAGTTAGCTATCTTTTCCTCAGTTTGTGCCTTTGCTATTCTGAAAACCCTCCCTGCTTCTTTCTGCCTTAACTGGTACTGGACATGTTGAAAATTTGGTGACAAAATACCTAAAAATGCCAGAGTTATGTGTATCCGTTGACTTTATTCTATACATATGCATAACTTTGCTATTTTTCAATCTTTTGACCCCAAATTTTCAGCATAGCCATTTTTTCACACCACCTCATGAACTGTACAGCTGTCATTTTTTACATCCTGCCCAAAATAAGTTTTTGCACCTGTGTTGCAGAATGGCATTGCACTTGCACATAATTACTGTACATTTTGCCTTGCATTTCATGATTTCTCTGTACAAGGGTACATGAGGTGGAGTAATAAGATGGCTATGCTGACAATTTGGTCACTGTTGTTTGACACATGGAACTGCAGGGCATCTATGGAGGAACAGTAAAATAAGCATACTATTATACTACCTCAAAAAGAAGGGAAATTTATTGCAAAAAAACTCATAGGCATCAGTTAGGATTCCTATTATGGAGACAAAGGTATTTGGAGTTAGGGTTCTCAACCCTACCACCCCACCCTGCACACATCAACAGGCATCAGGGTGTGCCTTGGGGTCATCGGGCCTAACTCTTACCCATTTTCCTACACTGTACAATCTCAGCTTCCTTACACATGGAATGGGGTGAGAGTTAGGGCTGAAGACATTAAGGCATACCCCAGTGCCTGGTAGCGTGTGGAGGATGGGGGGTAGGGTGGTAGGGTTGAGAACCCTAATGCTGAATTTCCATGGTTTTGTTGTTGTAATAGGAACCCTAACTAATGCATTAATGGAGCTTAATGGAGCTTTTTGCAATAAATATATATATATATATATATATATATTCATTGCAAAAAACCTTGTTAATGCATCAATTAGGGTTGGAGTGACAAAAGTAGGGAAATGAGGCATTAGGGATGAGACTCTAACACCCCCACACCCTACTGAGCCACCCCACCCCCACTGACTAACAGGAGACAGGGTGTGCCTTGGGGTCATCAGCCCCTACCTCTCACCCCATTCCATGTATAAGAAAGCTGACATGGTACAGTATAGGAGAATGGGTGAGAGTTATGCCCAACAACCCCAAGGTACACCTCATCACCTGTTGGTCTGTGGAGTGTGGGGTGGGGTGGTAGGGTGGGGGGATGTTAGGGTCTCAACCCTGATGTCTGTTTTCTCTACTTTTGTCACTTTAACCCTAATTGATGCAGTAACAAAGTTTTTTTGCAATGAATTTCCTTATTTTTTGAGAAAGTGTAATCTTACTCTTATATGGTTTTGGGAGTGCAGGGCCCTCCAGGCCCTGTGCCCCCACCTACCTATAATTGTAGAGATGTAGCACAGCCCTAGACATATTCCAAGAAAGCCTTGTGCTGCAAATGGTGCAATAGCTCAGTAACTGTAGCAACTTTGGAAAAAATTCCACTGCAGTTGTAATCATGGACTGGTAACCTGCATGTGTGCTTAAGCTGCGCTTAGTGAAAAATCTGTACCTCAAACTGTTTTTGAGATATAGGCACTGAAAGGTGTCACATTTGACACAATGTTATCCTATGGGAAATGTCTCAACCTTGGAATGCTATAACTATGGAACTGATGTAAATTTTTACACCAAACTAGCATAAGTCACATCTCTGAGATACCCCCTTTCTACCCTGCAAATTTCAAGCCAAAAGTCCTAACCATTTCTTTGTAGAGAAGTGGCAAAGAAACAGCAACCTTTAAAAATCCCTGCTCGTGAGCTGTCAAAATTCTTGTTCATGAGCTGAATCCCTGTTCGTGAGGTGTCAAAATCCTTGTTCATGAGCCAATCCCTGTTCATGAGGTAGGGCCATCTGTTCATCCCCTCATGAACAAGGATTTTGACAGCTCATTAACTGGGATTTTTAGGGCCATTTGGTCGTCCCTTCACGAAAAGGGATTTTGATAGCTTATGAACAAGGATTTCTCACAAAGAAGGATTTTGACACCTCAAGAACAGGGATTTTGGCAGGGATTTTGACAGCTCATGAACAGGGATTCGTTTTTAGAACCCCTGTTCATGAGCTGTCAAAATCCTTGCTTGTGACAAATCTTTCTTCACGAGATAGGGCCATCTGGTTGTCCCCTCACGAAGAGGGATTTTGACAGCTCATAAACAAGGATCGGAAGCAAGTGGTGAGCAAGGATTTTAAAATTTAAAAGCATATGTTTTTTGAGTAAACTAAAGGCAACCAACGCCATGGGTTTGTAGAGGGCATCATCTTGAACAAAATCCATACTAAGTTACAAGGTTTTGTTTGTCCAAAAAATTGAAAACAAGATGGAGGCTCACGAACAGGGATTTTTTCATATGAGCAGAGATTTTATAAATCCCTGTTTGTGAATTGTCAAAATCCCTGTTCCTGAGGCAAATCCATGTTCACAGTTTATACACCTATCCAAAAGACTGAACTAAGCATGCTCAGAACCCAAAATGTCAACATTTAATAACCTTGGAATGGATTAATATGTTTTCAGCAAACTAATTCTGGCTTGTTCTTTCAGACCAAAATTACAAATGATGTGACCACAGCACGATGGGCAAAAATCAGTAAAAACTGGTGGAAAAAAGCAAGAAACACACTTTTTCATTATGTGTTGCATGAATACCACACATCTGATCAAAATGAAACTTGGCACATCCAGAGATCTACCCCATGGGACAATGCATACCAAATTTTTTGAACAGCTGCAAAATTATTAAAGTGAAAATTTGGGGTTTAACATTAAACTGCTTACTCAACCCTAATTATATATATATTAGGGTTCAACAGCCAGTTCTATGTTAAACCCCAAATTCTGCACTTTAATAACTTTGCAACCATTTCACTGACTTGCAAGACAATTTGCACGCTCCATCAGGGACCAAATATCCCAGAATCTGGCAAGTTTTGTTCCTGTCAGTTGTGAGGGTGTGGAGATACAGAATTTCAAAAATTGTGTAAATTACCATTTTTGTGTAAATTCTTTGTCACACCATTTCTCAAAAACAACTTTGAAATTTGGTCTGAAATTTTCAGGGTTTATGGGATTTGAGTCACAGTTGTGCCTTTTAAAGGCTTGGTGAAAAAATATTAATCCGTAGAAAAGTTATTAAAGTTTAAAGTTTCCCATTATTTCCTATGGGAAAAATTAGATGTGCATGTGAAAGTACTGTTTTGCAGCCATGAAAGTGGTTTTTGCTTTCACAAATATGTAATGTACTTTCGTGATTCTGCCACCTTGTTTTTAGTTAACCACATGGGAAAACATAAAAAACTTCAAAAATACTGCCACCAGGTAAACACCAACACTTGTGTTCTTCTAATCAGGGCCAGAAGAATCAAATTCTGTGGTTACTTTGCCCCAATCCTGCACAGAAATATGTTTATTTTAATCATGCCATTTTTGCTTTCACAAATTGCAGCACTATTCATGAAACAGGGGGGTTTGCCGCAAATTGCAGCACTGTATCACAAAACAATGGGGATTGTTCCACAATTTGTGACACTACTTTTTTTTAAATATCTATTTCTTTGTCACTTCACTGCAAAGAAATGGTTTGAACTTATGGGCTGAAATTTTCAGGATGCAATAGGCTTGCCCTACAGACGTGCCTTTTACTGGTTTGATGAGACAATTTTTAATGTGCTGAGTACTTATAACAATTTGAAGTTTCATAATTTCCCATAGGATAACCTTGTAATGGTTGGGGTCCTTTTGGCAACTATATCTTGAAAATGCTTCAAAATACAGACTCACTGCGCATTGCAGCTTAGTACACCATTAGGTGCACTAAGCTTGTTTTGCATGTTTCTGGGATTTGTTTACATCTGCAGGGGAAATGTTCATGAATGGGGCTAAGGTGACTGTGATACTGTGCCAGAGGGCCCTGTGCTCCCACATGGACATACAGCATTATGAACTAATGGCAGCACAGGGCCCAGAGGGTGAACCCTAATGCTCACCCCATTCTGTTATTCTGTACCCACCTTAGCTTACTTACTCTTGGAATGGGGTGAGTGTTAGGGTTCGCAACCCCAAGGCACACCCTTCACAACTGTTCCTACATGTATGGTTGGGGTGGGGTGTTAGGGTTGCTAACCCTAAGATCTCATTTCCCTACTTTTGATGTTGGAACCCTAATGGTCAATTAGCAAAGTTTTTTTTGCATATAATTTCCCTACTTTTTGAGAAAGTATAATCATAAGGAACTCCAATGGTGCATTAAAAAAGTATTTTGCATAGAATATTATATATATAATATATAATATATATATATATATATATATATATATATATATATATATAAATCAGTTGTAATCCAGTACATTGATTGGCCAAAACATGTCACTTGACCGTGCATTATTCCACAATAACCACACACCTCCCAGTGCAGCCATGCACCTGTACTACTTTCCAGCTCCCTTCCAGTCCTTAGAACCTTCTCACCAGAAGTGAGATCACTCCACACCTGCCACAGAAAGGCTGCCACAAACATATACCTAGCACAGGCAAGCTGCACAAACAGCCTGACATCAACAGCAATAGCAAATCAATACAGCTGACCCACATTGTTGTCATGTGGTTGATCCTCATCCTGCATAAATTTCTGAAGTTTTAACAAGTAACATCCTTTTGAAAAAAAACTTATCTGATTGATCCTGCCATTTTTATGGTCAGTTTAATTTTAACTACTTTCACTTTCCTACCCAACCCATAGCATGACTGAGCGGTATTAATTTTAACAATGGACGTGGTGGGAGGCATTGAAAATAAGGAATGATATCCCCAAAAACATGTATATTTTGTTTTTTTTTTTACTTAAAATTATTTCATTTTTTGTCAGTGAAGCTGCCAACCATACAGGGAAGAGAATGAATGAAGTTTCAGCTTCAGAAGGGCAGACACAAGCATGAGTGAGTGTTGCTATAGCAGCACTCACTCACACTTGCATTTGCTGTTGTGAAGCCACCTCACTTGCTCTCTTCCCTGTATAGTCGGCGGCTTCAAAAAATAAAATGTACATGTTTTTGGGGGTATCATACCTTATTTTCAACACCTCCCACCACATCCATTGTCAGAATTAATACCGCTTATTCATGCTACAGGACGGGTAGGAAAGTGAAAGTGATTCTGAAGCTGCCTCACTTGCTCTCCTCCCTGTACTGTTGACAGCTTCACTAACAAAAAATATAATAACCTTAATTCAAAAAAACCAAAATATACATGTTTTGGGGGATATGATACCTTATTTTCAACATCTGCCACCACATCCATTGTCAAAATTAGCACCGCTCGGTCATGCTACAGGATGGGTAGAAAAGTGAAAGTGATTAAAACAGAACCGACCATAAAAATGGCAGGATCAACCAGATAAATATCACCTATTACAGTTATGGCATGATCTACCAGATCACCTACTGGAAATTAAATATTTATTCCTGCAATGAGATCACTTACTGTATATTAGATATTTATTGGTGCAGATAGGGACTACTTTTACTCCCCCTCCCACAATATTTCTCACCATTTTATAAGATAGTTATGAATTGGGCATCATAAAATAGGAGTTGTGATTGGCTAGTAGGGATGTGATATTCATTCTGATGCACAGGAAAAAGGACCAGCAGTACCCTGTGGGCATTGATCTAGGTGATGCTGCCCACTCAGAACCTTAAGAAAACAAAACTCAGCCATCTTGTTTATGCCAGAAGTGGTACCAGCCTAACTGTTAAAAAAATAAAGTAAGTACCTCTGACCTCCTGTTCACGTCACCTCAATCTTTCAAAAATGTCTGTGTTTTAATGTCTCCTCATGAATGTATAATCTTTGAAACGAAAAAAAAAACCTAAACAGCCGCGATCTTTCTCTCCCAGCCCACCCGCTCGCTCTTAAATGTTTCTGTTTTAATTCCAACTGCCTATCTCTTCGTGGGTTCAGCATGTAATAAACTGGGAAAAAGACAAATGAACAGCCGCGATCTCTTAGAATGCACTTCTTGCAAAAAAAAAAATTAACGAACAGCTGCGATGTCTCCCAGCCTGCCCGCTCATTCCGAATCCACTTGTTTGCAAGGTCCCAGCCCACCCACTGGTTCAAAATAAACTTCTTTGAAACAGCAACAGAATTAAAAAAAAAAAATAAAAAAAATGTTCATCTTACTTGTCTCCACAAAGCATTGTGTGTGTGTGTGTGGGGGGGTGAATACTGCCATGACAACCAGAGCTAAACTACTGAATCCTTTGTAGGACAAAATTCCTTCAGTCAAATAAAAAATACACAACACATTTAGGCGGAGGAACTATTTTATTAAAACTGACACAAACACACATGTTTTTTCCTACTTAAAATTTGGAATTTTACCTACCAAATGCAGTTGCACTACAGATGGCCATTTCATAAGCACAATCAACCACTCCAGGGTGTGCGTTAGACACTCTAACACACGGCTAGGAGGCTGGACGCACTCGGCCAATGGCCTCGTGCCTCACTACGCCTCCTAGCCATGTGTTAAAGTGCCTAACGCACACCCTGTCATGGCTTATTGCTTACATAACCCACTAGAGGGTGTGCAGTCATGCTCTGCTATACGCATGCCTTGGATTGTCAAAAGCACTCAGCCTTCAGCCTTGTGCATCACAACGACACCAAGGCGTGCATATATAAGAGCACAACCACACACCCTGTAGTGGGTTATCTATTACATACATACATACACACACACACACACAATATATATATGTGTGTATATATATATATATATATATATATATATATATATATTATGGTAACATGGTAGCGCTACCATAGTTAGGGTTGAGTAGCTGAGTAGCACTTTTAAGGTTAAAGGGTCAAATTGCACCTTAATAACTTTGTCACCTGAAATTTGGTATACATGATTGGGCATTGTAGATCTTGGGATCTACCAAGTTTTGTACTTGTCAGATATACGGCTGCGGAGTTATTAAGCGACAACCAATTGCGCAATTACGCTTTTTTGCAATTTCTTTGCTCTTACTTACAGGTTGCACGGTTTGTGCAACCAGTCCAAAAACTTCAGGGAATGTGCGGCCAGGGTCCCCAATGTGCTTTTTGAAGGTTTGTGAAAAAATATTGAACAGTTCAAAAGTTATTCAAAAAACAATTTCCCATTATAAGTCAATGGGAAAAGTTAAAATATTCAACACTTTCGCAAATGCACTTTTTAGTGTCACAAATGACCCTAGTAGTGTTGCAAATCCACCATTTTGTTTTCAGTTGGTGATCAGAAAAATGCTTGGCATTTAAATTTAGGACCCTCTAGGGACACAATTCTTTTTGTGTTCACCTAGTCGGATCCTGATGATGCCAGTCATGTCTTTATTTTGGGGTAAAACACCCCAGAAATATGTTTTTCAAATTTCTGGAACCAGTAGTGTTGCCAAGTAATGTCGCACTCATGACACTTTTACAAAATTTTGTGAAAATTGCTGCCAATTGTGACACTACTTTTTCAGATTTGGCCAAAATGACAGGAATACTTTGCCACCCTGCTGCGAAAGAACGGTTTGGTAGTTTGAGCTGCAATTTGGAGGGAAGGCAGCCAACATCTCACAGATGTGCCTTTTGGTAGTTTGTGAAAAAATATTGCATGGATACCAAGTTACAGTACTCTGAAGTTGACATTTTTTCCCATAGACTAACATGGTGGCATTCGCTGCTCTTTTTGGGGCGCGTATCTCGAAAACAGTGCGAGATACAGAATTTTTGTTGTGAGTTACATAGCCTTTTGGGCTTTGTTATTGCAAAAACCTAGCCAGGAAAATCATGATTTTTGTGAAATTTAAATTTTTTTTCTACATCATGCGGTTGCTGAGATATTAGCAATTAAGTACTTCCAATGCTCGTTTTAAGCTTCGATCCCCATTACAATGCATAAATTCTTTGTACACACTGTATTTCTGTATGTACCTGTTTGGCAAAACCAGGGTATGCGCTTCCGTTACTATTACAGTTACTGTTTCCACTTGTGTTTATATCCCCATTTGCGTTACCGTTCCCATGTGCACCACCAAGTGCGTTACCCTTTGCATTGTCATTCGCACTTGCGTTTTCGTTACTGTTACCATTTGCATTTCCACTACAGTTTCTGTTTACGTTTTTGTTTGCATCACCGTGCTCATTGCCATTTGTGTTTCTGGCAGCCCTTTCTTTTGCGTTTCTGTTTCTCTTTCATTTTGCGTCATCCTTACTGTTACTGTTACCATTTGCATTTGCAATTGCGTTACTGTGCCCATGAGCAATTCTGTTTGCATTTCCATATACGCTTGCATTTCCTTTTGAGTTTCTGTTTCCTTCACTGTTATTTTTGCTGTTACCGTTACCATTTCCATTTACAATTGTGATACTGTGCCGTGCGCGTTTTGGTTTGCATTTCCATACACTCTTCTGTTCCCATTTCTGTTTCTGATTCCTTTGGCATTATTCTTCATGTTAACTTTACCATTTCCATTTACAATTGTGGTACCATGCCTGTGCACATTACAGTTTGCGTTTACGTGTGCACTTGCATTTGCATTTACGTTTCTGTTCCCTTTCATGTTCTTTTTGCTGTGACACTTAACATTTCCATGTAAAATACCACTGTCATCACTGTTAGTGTTACCAGTTGTGTTTTTGTATGTGCTTCAATGTCCGTTTGCATCACTATTCACTTTGACGTCACTTTGCACTTGCGTTTCTATTAACGTTTCCTTTACCATTTACATTTGAGTTACCATGTGCAACACTGTTCGCACTTCTGTTTCCGTTGCTGTTTCTTTTACTATGTCACAAGACATCACATGGTGGGAGCACACTGCCACATTACAGTCACTATTTCTCGTCATCATTCTCAAAAGAAGGGAAATTAGAGGCAAAAAACTCAGTTTAATGCATTAGTTAGGGTTGTTCCACAGCGACAAAAGTGAGGAAATTTAGTGTTACGGTTGAAAGCCCCCCTTGGACCCCCTAGCTCACCCCCCCAACTGGCATCGGGGTGCGCATTGGGGTCATCAGCCCTAACTCTCACCCCATCACATGTGAAGAAGCAGAGGTACAGGAGAATGGGCTGAGAATTAGGACCGATGACCCAAATGCACACCCCAATGCCGGTTGGGGGGTGAGCTGGGGTCCAAGGGGTTTCAACCTAACACCAAATATCCTCACTTTTGTTGTTGTGGAACAACCCTAACTAATGCATTAAATGGAGTTTTACCTCTTAAATATATATATATATATATATATATATATATATATATATATATATATATATATACATATACATGTATATATTATGGTAACATGAGTGCTACCATAGTTAGGGTTGAGAAGCCATTTACATGTTAAACCTCAAATTGTGCACCTTAATAACTTTGCAACTGTTCAACAGATTTGCCTGAAATTTGGAATACACAATCAAGAACCATACACCTTGGGATCTACCAAGTTTTGTACTGGTCAGATATATAGCTGTTATTAAGCATGATCTGCGTGACACTACTTTTCAGGCTATGGCCAAAATGGCAGGAATTCTTTGCTACCCTGCTGCAAAATAATGGTTTGGTCTTTTAGACTGAAATTTGGAAGGAAGAACCCCAACGTCCCACAGATGTGCCTTTTGGTGGTTTGGTGAAAAAATATTACAGGGCAGCAAAGTTATGGCACTCCAAAACTCTCTTTTTTTCCAATAGGATAACATTATGGTGCTCGCTGCGCCTTTCAGGGCCCGTATCTCAGAAACAGTGCGAGATACGGACTTTTCAACAGAAAAATACTTAGCCACTTAATAGGGGCTAAGTTCAAAACTAGCCAGAAAGTCATAAATCATATGACATTTAAATTTTTTTTCTACGTCATACGGTTTCTGAGATATAAGTAATTTAGTATTCCAACTCCTCATTTTTTGCTCTGAGACCCATTATTATGCATACATTCTTTGTACTCACTGTCTTTCTCTATGCAGCTTTTGGGGAAAACCAGGCTGTGCACTTACATTACTGTTACCCTTACCGCTTCCGTTTGTGGTTCCGTACCCATTTCAGTTACCGTTCCCGTCTATGCCACCATGTGCGTTACCCTTTGCTTTTTCATTTGCACTTGTGTTTGTGTTATTTGAACCATCTGTGTCTACAGTACTGTTTATCTTTGTGTTTCACTTTGCGTCACCATGCACAGTACCATTTGCGTTTGAGGGCACCGTGTTACTATATGACAAGACATCACATGGCAGGGAGTGCGGGGCCCAAAGGGCCCTGTGCTCCAGTTGCTGTATTACATTCACTATTTCTCAGACTAATTCTCAAAAAGAAGGGAACTTAGAGGCAAAAACTCTGTTTACTGCATCAGTTAGGGTTTTTCCACAGCGACAGAAGTGAGGAAATTCTGTTTTAGGGTTCAAAAGCATAACTGTGCATTCATCCCCCACCCCCCCAGCACCACAGACATACAGAGACACATGCACATGGAAGTAGGGGGGAGAACCAAGGCAACACGACCAATCACAGACAACCAGCAGGAGGTGTCAGAAATAAAATACAACTGTCTAAATGTACTACAAGAGATCCCCAGTCCTTGAGAGTATGTACTGCATGTTCAGTGGACATCCTCAGCACAACTGAGGCCATGTACAGCAATGGTACACATTCCTGATTCAAGGTGTGCACAAGTTACCACACTTAGGAGTTGTATGGCCTTAGGTAGCTATTTCCCATACCTCACTACACCAGCTACTACACCCTGACTGGAGAGCCACAGGAAAACTAACGGTGGTACACACTAGTCAACACAGTTAAGAATTACAGGACCTCTGTCAGGTAATGCCCCACCCCCTAGCCAACATACTGCATACTGAGTGGAGAGCCACAGCAAAAATACGCCTATGGACATGAATAGTGTAGCTCCATGTTTGCAGCTGTAGAGAAGTTAGCACACTTAGGAGTTGCACAGTCTCATGGGTGGGGGACTGCACCTCCAGAGACCCACAGCATAGCTGAGGATGTGGACATTGATGGTACAGCTCAGTGATTGTAGGCACAGTCAAGTTAGCACAGTTAGGATTTGCATAGTATTATACAGGCAATGGCCCCCCCATCCGAATACATACTGCATCCTGAGTGCTGAGCTACAGCAAAAGTGAGGTGATGGATATCAATGGCACACCTGCATAATTGTAGGTACACTCCAGTTAGCACAGTTAGGAGTTGCATGGACTCAGCCAGGCAGTTCCACCACATATAGCAGTTACTGCATCCTGATTGTACAACCACAGCAGTATTGCCTTAGGTAGCGATGTTGTACAGTTCAGCACGGCAGCTACTGCACCCTGACTGTAGAGCCACATGAAAAGTAAGGGTGGTACATAGTAGTTAACACAGTTAGGAATTAGATGACCTATGTCAGTTAATGAACCAGCCCCTAGCCCACATGCTGCATACTGAGTGGAGAGCCACAGCAAAAATAAGCCCATGGATATGAACAGTGTAGCTCTGTCATTGCAGGTGTACAGAAGTTAGCACACTTAGGAGTTGCACAGTCTCATGGGGTGGGGGACTACACCTCCAGACCACTTGCTGCATGCTAAGTGAAGAGCCAGAGGCAAAGAAGGGTGATGCAGATCAGTTGTACACCTCCCTGATTACAGGTACAGTGTAGTTAGCACAGTTAGCACTTGAATGGCCTCTGCCAGGCAATGCCTTTCCAAACTGTGACACCAGGTACTGGATCCTCAGTAGAGACCCACAGCACAGCTGAGGGTATGGACATCAATGGTAGATGTCAGTGATTGCAGAGACACTCAAGTTAGCACAGTTAGCATTTGCATGGGCTCAGACAGGTAATGCCCCCCCAAATTCATACTGCATCGTGAGTACTGATGCACAACAAGACTGAGACAATGGACATCAATGGTACACCTCTGTAATTGTAGGTAGACACAAGTTAGCACAGTTAGGATTTGCATGGGTTCACCCAGGCAATTTCTCCATGCATACCAGTTACTGATCCTGACTATACAGCCACAGCTGCATGGTCTTAGGTAGCAATGTCACACATCTCTCTACACCAGCTACTGCACCCTGACTGGAGACTCACAGGAAAAGTAAGGGCGGTACATACTAGTTAACTTAGGAATTACAGGACCTCTGTCAGGTAATGTCTGAACCCCTAGCCCACATACTGCATACTGAGTGGAGAGCTACAGAGCAAAAAAGCCCATGGAGATGAACAGTGTAGGTCTCTCATTGTAGCCGTGCAGAAGTTTGCACACTTAGGAGTTGTACAGTGTCATGGGGGGACTGCACTTCCAGACCACTTGCTGCATCCTGAGTGAACAGCCACAGGAAAAGATAGGCAATGCACATCAGTTGTACAGCTCCCTGATTGCAGGTACAGTCCAGTTAGCACAGTTATCACTTGAATGGATTCGGGCAAGCAGTGTGTCTTCAAACGTGACAGCAGGTAGTGCATCCTCAGTGGAGATACACAACACAGGTGAGGATATGGACATCAATGGTAGACATCACTGATTGCAGGGATACTGAAGTTAGCACAGTTAGGATTTGCACGGCCTCAGACAGGTAATGCTGCCCCCCCCAAAATTAATACTGCATCATGAGTGCTGATCCACAGCAACAATGAGGCAATGGAGATCAATGGCACACCTCTGTAATTGTTGGTACAGTGAAGTTAGCACAGTTAGGAGTCGCATGGGCTCAGCCAGGCAACTGCAGCACACATAGCAGTTACTGCATCCTGAGTGTATAGTCACAGCTGCATAGTGTTAGATAGCGATGTCTGACATCTCGCTACAGCAGCTACTGCCCACTGACTGGAGAGGCACAGGAAAACTAAGGGTGGTACAGGCTACTTAACACACTTAGGAATTATGGGAACTGTGTCAGGCAATGCACCACACCCTAGCCCACGTGGTGCATACTGAGTGGAGAGTCATAGCAAAAATAAGCCCATGGATATGTATGTGTGGTACTACTTCTTCCAGTTGATTTGCATGCTTAAAAAGAACAACAGTTACATTCTAATGTTATAATGTTATGGTTCAGTAAAGACTCAACACAGGTGGTTAAGTTTAAAAAAGATTTATTGCCAATTGGTGTAACTGAGAAAGGCCAATTAAGATTTAATTTTTTTTTACAAAATCAGTCTCACAACACAATCCTTGCATGTGTATAATCATTGCTTGGAATATATCTAAATTTGTGTCATGCACAGTAAGTAGATGATATGAATTGGAATAAGTACATACATATGAAAACATGAGCATACAAAGAAGCCAGCAGAAGAAGGCCATCTGGTCTATCAAGTCTGCTCCTACTGCAGGGTCCACATCTTGAGCTAATGTCTCTGCTATCCCTCCACAGTCCTCCCATTCTCCCTAGGCATGATTCTTATCTTCCCCCATGCCTATACCAGGCTCTTTTATAGCTGCTCACTGTCTTTAATGAGGTGATCTCTTTTAGCAGCGCATTCCAAGTGTTCACCACCCTTTGTGGGAAGAAGTGCTTTCTGACATCCCTACTAAACCTCCCACCCTCAGCTTAAGAGTGTGCCCCCTCATGATATGGTTGCCACTCAGCTTGAAGAGACTTTGGTTATCAACATTATTTATCCCTTTTAAGTACTTGAATGTTCCAATCATGTCCCGTCCCTCTCTCCTATCCTTCATTAATGAAGGTATATCAGGAGCTTCTAAGCAGTGATTACACACATGAAACAGTGACGATTTGTTGTTATTGTGTGGCTGATAATGTGTATGTTCCTGGGGTGGGCAAAAAAACAGATGCTGAGTGTTAAAGTAATAGAATATAAAAATTTAATGATTTCGGTGACGTTAGATAACTGGTATGTTCAGTTAAATATTTTAAGATATATCACTGACTAGGTGTATATGGAAAATTCCCACCTGACCCCCCAATGGAGGCGATCATAAACATTGTCAGGAACAGGTATGAAGTGCGTTGTTATCAGTAAAAGTGTCTGATTTACAATTTCAAGTATTATTAACTTAGATTACTTTTACTTGTATGACAGTTACAACACATTTCATATTATTACAGGTACAATATACATTTCTTTCAATGGTTACATTAATTACTATATCAGTTCTGAGCTAGCAAATAACAAATGTGTGTAGCATGTTGTTTTTATCAAAGATATAGGTCATGGAACTTAATCACTATAGTATTCTATTATATGTTAAGGAGAAATTCTTACTTGACTTTTACAGTAACACTTTTACTAGAACAATTAAACTAGTTAACAACAATGGTCAGATGAAATGAGAATCTAAATATTATTTATATGTCATTACATAGGTATGCAAGAGTCATAGATGTGTTCTTGGAATAGTGGAACAGCAATAGGCAGTACTTGTACATTGTTAATAGCTTTGTTGTTCTACAAATATACACATTCTCCAATCAGTTGAAAATTTCATTATTTACACTTAGTTAATTAAGTATAAAGATTTATATTTACATACATAAAGTTTGCCAGTTTGGAAAATATCAGGAATAGTACTACACTGTTATATGGCAAAAAAATAGTGATGTAGTCAAGACGTTAACAAATAACAGAGTCAGAAAAACCTGGTGATATAAAACATGTGAGAGAGTGTTCTGTGTGGTCAATGAAACATGTGTTTGACACTTTTACAAATGATCAAGGACAAGCTTTTTGCCTCTGTACAGGCATACAGTTAGCAAGTGGCAGCTATTTCCTGTTATGTATGCATATAACATACCTACAAGAAAAGATATGTACAGAACAGGTGAGCCAGAAAGGACTGTATTTTGAAATGTACAGTCTTTATTAGACATGTAAGACAGATTTCTCTCATGACTGTGAAGACAGTTGGTGTTGACTGAAGACCACTACAACAATTATCACGTTGTCACTGATCCACACAACATCTTATATGTCATTGTGCTTACAATATGCTTTGCCACCGTATTATAGTCTAGGAATGTAATCATTTATAAAAAGTTGTAGGCTAGAAACAATTCTAGTATCCTATGAGTTACAGCGTCACAGGTTAGACAGCAAAGAATGTCACTTCTTGTGTGACTATTCTTCTGAGATATGATGGTCATCATAATTCTTTAATATCAGAAAATAGGCATTTTTTAAGTGCCGTGGTAGTCTCTGTTTCACACAGCTTGTAGAGTTGTCACACTCTACCCATCCAGTTCTGTACCTTAGCAAACAGGTGTAATGTCCTGAATGCATAGCTTGACCATGGTGGTAGACCACACTATGAGTATCAAACAGTGATTGGTTAAAAGCTATTCTACCAGCTGTGTAATCTGTGATGGGAGTGTCAGCTCTGAGCCCGTTGGAGTCAAATCTGTGCAATATAAGCAACTGATATTGAGATGAAGTCCTGAGACATATGGACTGAGTACATCTGCCTCCACACTTTTCACAAGACTGACCACATTGAGCATTGGTAAATAGCTGTCAAAATTTGACACTTTTGGCTTGAGGGACAAACAGAGTAACCCACAGCATGTCTTCTGTGGTTTCATGCTCTGAATGACCACATGATACACATACATATTGGTTACATATGACACAGTGAAGTACTGGCACATTGGAATGCCGTCTTTATCCAAGCTGTTTATGATTGCCATCATAAACTCACTAGCGTCTTGCTGTATGTCTGCAGCAAATGTACTGCATCCATCATATGTACCTAACACCTGCCGTGGTGGTGTTAGTGACTGCACATTGTTAGACTGATTAGAAGCCATGTTGACAATCTGCTTCAATGCCTTTGATAGGGGAGTGTCTTGTGAAGCAGATATTGCCTGCACAAAGTGTGGCATGTGGAAAAAAGCTTGCATAGCTGAGTTAGCATAGCAGTTCACTCTAGTGCTTTTGTCAAAGACTGGCACAGCAGCTACACCATCTGATTTCTGATGAACAGCTGGCTCTGAATGTGTAGTTGATATCGTGATCTTTGTTGAACTCTTTAGAGTTGAATCACTTGTGGAAGCTCGTGCCTGTTTGCTGACAGGTGTAGATATGACTGTACGATGTGAGACAGCCAGATATGTAGGCAGTGGTATTAAATACATCTGTGGCTGATAGTACGTAACCTGTTGTACTCAACAATACATCACTTGTCAGCGCGTATCTTCTGAGGGGCAAGAGTTATGATGTGCAACCCAGAAAGACTACAGACACGTGAAAGTGCCACATGGCTCATGCCATCCTTGAAAATGTCTGTACCTACGTCCACCATTGCTGAACCCAAACTCAAATCCTGAGATTTGTGAATAGAAACAGAATATGCAACACATAGTGGGAACTGTTTCCTGTTTACATAGATATCCTTAAATACCTGAAATTTCACACAGGTACATTCTATCTGTACAGGCTGTTCCATGTTGTCAAAGTGAACTACAAGTGTCTCGATATATGTCCTCTGGACATTGTAGACAAAGTCAGTGATGTTACCCATGGCAGCATTTACCATGCCTCGTTCAACGTCGAGATTACGTCGCAGCATGACACATGTGTTCCTACAAAGTGTAAGAACAGCTTCTAGGCCAGCTGTGCTTCAAACATCTGACTTCAGTTCAGTGAGTCATTCAGTCATCTTTGTTACCAGGTTGTGACTGTGGATGACACCATCAACTGTGTCAACAGCATGCAGAGTTAGAACTTCTTGGGTTTCTCTTTGCAGCATAACATTGTTGAACTCAGTGCATTTCTTCAGTTGTGGCATAAGACACACTATGTAGGTGCCTATAGAGTACACATCGCTGAAAACATTACATGCTGTTTCTATGGATGTAGTATCTATTCTGAGTCTCTGATCATTTAACATAGCAACATGTTCTGGTGATAGAGAACCTGTATGAACTTCATCTAAAAGTGATTTGTAAGCCAGATCACCACTTTGGTGCATGTTCTCATACAACTCGACATAGGTGAATAACTCCCAAATGTTAAAACCTGCAATGCAGCCTAGTGTGTTCTTAGCTTGCTTGGCAGTCAGAGTTGCAAACATATGTTCTGCATTAACTAGTGCAAGCTGTAAAAGGTCTCCCAATGCAACAATACTTTTGCCACCAAATGGTACTCCATAGTCAGTACCTAAGATCTCCTGTAGATGTAGGTGTATACAGGCGAGCATTACATTGGAGACCATGCTGATTTCATCAATGATGAGTAACTTCATCTTTGTGAACATGGAACGGAGCTGAGATGCAACCTCAAATGACAGTTTACGATACTCTCCTGTTTTGCCATGTTCCACTGGCAACGTAAAGAGACGGTGTAATGTAACTCCACCAATGTTGTATGCGGCTAGTCCTATGGGAGCAGTAACAGCAACAGACATTGATGACCCTGTCAGGCTCTGTATTTCAGCAGTGATGGCTTCAATAAAGAAACTTTTTCCTGTACCAGCTGAACCTCTAACAAAGATCAGTAGTGGTTTATAGTCAAGACAGTCACATTTTTTTGCTTCATAGAGTAGGCCATGTCGAACAGCGTCAATGACTTGAGAGTGAACTACATGCTGCTGCTGATTCAGTCTTTCTCTCAAGTCAGCTGGGTTGACAGTGGAGTGTGTTCCATGTTCCATGGCAGTCTCAATTTCTGAGATTAACACTTGTGGGGAATCTAAAGGCAGAGGTTCGCCTAGAACAGCTTGTCCTTCTGGATCAAGATTGTCTTGTGAGCTAACAGGAGTGTCTTCCTGAAGCTGCTTCTCTGCCTTCTCAAGCTGTTCTTTCTCAGCCTCCAGTCTCTGTATGTATGTATGTCTCTGAGTATTCAGTTTTGAAAGTCTCATAACTGAGATTGAATTCTTCCTCGAATGTATCACAGTCACCTTTTAATTCAGACTCATTTCTCCTGGGTCTAAATAGGAATAGGAGAGAAAAGTAGTAATACTCTCTGCTCTCCAATGTGCCTAGATGTAGTTTACAGTGGTCTATGAGCCATGGCTTGTGTCTCTTTATGAGACAGCCATCCACTCCATTCACCTTGTAAATGAGCTGTGTTGAGTCAGGTGATATATCTGCCTTGTAGTCATACCACTTAGCCACCTGAAAGAGACACATACCATCCATGTCATCATGTTTACGGGGGTAGATTGTGTCTGTCAGGTTATTCTTCAAGATATGTTTTGAAGAAGGTCTATTGGCAACGAGTTCCTCAATCTCAGCATGGGAATCAGTACACGTTTGCATTTCTCTTTGTAGTTCACAGTGAGAAACTGGACAGCATCAGACTTCCTGTACAGATGTGTACACATTAAACAGTCACTGGCTTCATAGGCACCACATTCTCTGTGTGAAAGGTTCTTCAAGCCCAATGACCACAGCTGAGATTTCAGGCTCTTGCTTGAACTGGCAATATCTTCCCAAAGATCTTGCAAACTAGTCTGCTCATGCTTGGTTATGTATGAAGTCATGTACTGCACCAGGGCCAATGAGTTGTCAGCCACAAACTGAACACCTGTGTTTGCTTGCCACATTAGGAGAAGAGTTGGGTTGTAGTCATTGATGTACACCTCTTTCTCATCTCTTGGTAACTTGTATACCCTCTTGGTTGATTTTGCCTTCAAGTGGTGTCACATTGCTGAAAAAAGTTAATTCATGGAACCATCCTGACAAACTTGTCTAGGGAATCCAAAGCGACATTATGTGTACCAATCAGATTTATTCTTTACTACTCGCTGGCAGTATTTTGCACAAATATGTTGCTGGAACTTTTGTACCAACTTCCATAGTGTAGGACTGTCATACTTGTCCAGAATGTGACAAGTGATATATTGGTTGATGAATGCTAGCACTTGTGCTGCTTCATGTTCACCTATGCGTGGTGCATCCTTGATCCACAATAACATATGAATATGAGGGGCACCCCATGCTTGATATTCCATCCTCCAAAAGTAATGCTCCACAGTACCAAGAGGTGGATTGTCCTTTGACAATATGAAGTCAGAATGTCATGGAACCACTTGTGAAAATGTCTTGCGACAGACACAGGATCAAGTGAACACATTTCTCTGCAACAGTCATTGTTGAAATGCTGTCAACATCAGAATTTGCCCACTTCAACAGTTCAATGAGCTCATCCCAGGCATATTCAGCACAACTAAATGTGACAAACCATGTGGCTGCACCATACTCTTGCAGCATTGTCATCAACTTGGAGTGTCTGCGATACCAATATTCTTTGGTGCCACGTAGACTTGACGGAATGGAAGACAGATTCACTTGCACATTTTCATCTTTCTGCTTTAATCTCTCTAGAAATTGAGCAGCTGTTATTCCATCTAGTGGACTTGTGAGATGAATAGTATGTGCAATAGACGCAGACAGAATGCTAAATTCACTCTCCCAGAGGAGATGAAGCAGGTACTGTATGTTACATCTGAATTTGCCATCATTACTGAGCACACGGCTAGTGCGGTACTCAGCACCCTGTACACGCACTTCCCTTTCATCTAGCCATCCACCTGACCCTTTTGGGAATAAGTCTGGGAAACAGTGTGCTTCTAGTGTTGCCTCCCAAATGCTGACAAGCTCACCTTCCACCTGTTTCATTTGATAGAGATCAATCTTGTCCCCTACTGGATCTCTGCCATGTAGTGGGTGAATTGTGTACTGTTCATACATGTTATCACTTGTCTGTCCACTGACCTTCTAAATCATTCTCTTAGTTGTTTCTAAGACATCATGTTGAACAGAGAGACTACTCATGTAATCAATATCAAGGTCTGCATAAAAGGGATTGTTGCTTTTTAAATAAGTAAGAGCAAGCTTTACCTTCTGTACATTCACAACATCTTGCCAGATGACCTTGGACTTAGTTGGAACACCTTTTACAAGAATCACCAAACTATTTTCCATGGAGATTGTCTCCACATTGTCCTTTAGAGGAAGTGGGAGATACATCATGGAACCCTTTAGAGATCTAGTGATTTTTTTCTGTGGAATGTTCCGTGTCTTTGTGTTCAGACGTAGAATGGTTTGAAATGGTTTCATTGTCTGAATTAGAATGAGCTCAAACATATTCAATGTTGCAGTCTCACTTGGTGTAACATGACCTTGGTGGCAGAATGTTGGACTTTAGTTTGGAGAAACAGTGTTTGTACAGCACAAAGGTGGTCTGTAACTGAAAGTCAGATTTCATCAGCAAAAATGCTGAGAGACGGAACCACATGTCATTGTGTGGTGACAAGGTTTCAAGATTCACTGTGACCATTTGTTTACTGTAGCACAGACGGTCACATGACACACATACAGAGTCAAACTTCTGAGCCTTTGCCAGCCCAAAGTTTGCAATTTCTTTGCTGTACTGTTTCAGTATGTCACTTTCTAACACAGAAACAGATGTTTCACCAGAACTTGCTGACTGATAAATACTTGTGTCTGGTACAGAAATCACATGTTGCAGCTGTTTGAGAAATGTGATGGCACCCTGCATTTCACCAGACTGCAATAAGTCATTTAAACAAGTGTACCGATTGACAACTTGTCAGACTTCATATACCCTGTATACAGAGTTCCGCATGCCTGTTTGATGATGCACTCCCAGCATCCGCATGTTGTGAAAGACACTGTCACAAATGCCACTATTGAGGCATGCTAGTGAGTGACCCATAAGTCCAGTATGTGGATGGATTTCACAAAGGTCAATCTTGCTAAACAGTTCATATCTTTCTTTGCGATCTGTTATCACAAATAGGTTGGCAAACTGTTTAACTTTTTCAAATGACGATTGCCTATGGTTGCAGATTGCATCACATGGCCATGAGAGACAATGCTGTTCACAGGACACAGTGGTTGCATCTCAATCATCATTTGCCTCCATTGCTGTGTCATCACAGACACTGAGCACATTGACTAGCTTACCGGACTCATCAATGGTGAACTTGCTTCTTTTTTCTGTGAATAATAAGATTCTTCCCAGAAATATGTCTCTGAGTGCTGTATGTGCATCCAGCGACCTTGTGAATATCGTCACAGAAATTGTGCACAGTCAGAGCAGGATAGCTGCTGGTAGCCTTTCTTCGATGTCGTATACAACTTTTCTGAATAGTTCTACGAGACATCTTACGTCATAAACATTGAAGAACAAATACTGCTCTATTCACAAATGTGCATACTTTGAGATGCAATTTTATCGAAGTCAGATGACTCTTTGTCTTTTTGCGCTCATGTCTCATCACAGCGGCAATAAGCCTGTCGATCTTAGCTGTACTTGCTAGTGATCGGAAATACTTCTTCTTTCTCAGATAAAAATCACCAGCTGTGAGCTTACGACGCTGTTTAGAATGTCTGGTTATGCTTGTTGCAGCAATAGTTGTGTTTTGTCTGAGAGATCTACACAACTGTCACTCAGGTAAACATTTTTTCCTTGCTATTGAGCAAGTATGTAGATTTGTTGTGGAGTGAGTTACTGTAGAGCTCACTATTCTAGTAGAACTCTGTATTGTTTTATGTCTTGAACTGACATCACTGTTTTTTTATCATTTTTAAGCAACAGTGAAGTACTATGATACCTGTTTTGTCTTCTATACATGCGCGTCTGTGTTTACTAGGCATCTTTCAATGTGTTACTTCACAGTAGCAGTCAGCAATGTTACAGAAGTATCAGACACCTGCATAAAAGACACAGAAAAGGAAATTTTAGTATACGTTTGTGTTGATCACTTCTAACATTGTATATTGACACAGATGATTTATGTACACAGTATTACAAAAAAAGGTCTCAGAAATGCTGTAATCAGATTGGTTCCTCAAATTTTGAGAGTCTTATTTTAATTCATGTTACACTGTCCTGTATAGCGTTATCACCATGGCACATGGATTCTTTTTCTTACTATTTCATCATCAAGCAATGCAGAATTACTGCAATTATGTATAGTGATTTTGACCTAGTATTGTTAAACTGTTGGTGAAATACTACTTTATTTAAAATCTTTCTCTAAATGAGGAACACATTAATAAAGTATACTTTAAACACTTAACTTTTGAATATTAATTTTCATGATAGCAATAAGGCATTCACAGGAGTCACATTGACAGTTACTTAATGACGTGTTTGGGGCAATATGACACTTGGCTCTACCTTGTGCCACATTACACCCCTAGGGAGTGCTTAACATATTGTTAAGCCAAGTTCTGTTCTAGTGTTATTGGTAAGACAAATAATCACAATTATTGATTAGGAATGATTATCCAGGTCACTCGTGCAGTGACAGAAAACAACAAAATAAGAAAATGCAGCTTCAGAAATGAAATAGTTGTCAAGTTGAGTTACAATTTCAGAATAAGTATGTGAAATTGTGTGAACTTATGTATTTATACATTAGGTAAGAAGCAGTAATCATCATTTTTGGGAAAAAATAATCAAATAATGTCGTACATTCGAAAGTGTCGCAAAAACAGTGTTGTTTGCATGAAAGTGTCACAAAATATGGTGACGTGCGTTCGAAAGCACCGAAAGTAGTGTCAAAAAAACAGTATCGCGCATGCAAAAGTGTGGAAAAAATAATGTTGAACTGCAAAAGTTTCACATAAGTAATGTCGAGCGTGCGAAAGTTTCACAAAAATAGTGTCGTGCATTCGAAAGTGTCGCATAAGCAGTGTTGTGCATTCGAAAGTGTCGCAAATTTGAGTTTGGGAGTAACAACTGTATTCATTATCCAATCATATCTTGATTGCTATTAGAGTGAAAGGTACTTCTACCAATTGTGTGTTAGATTTATCAGGCCATGTAAACCAACCAATCAGAGATGCTGAAAAGTGAAGAAGAAGGACTCAGCAGCCATCTTAGATTCACCTGAGAGACATCACTTAGCTCTGTGTAAGTACATCACATTTTATTATCAATTTCTGTACTATGATAAAAAGTGCTAGAAACAAGTATATAGTACTAATCAAAATGTTTTTTACTGCTCTATCTGACTATATTGATAAAAATTATCAATGATTTTCCATTATTTAGTTAGAACTGTTTAAAGTCAGACTCTTAATTGATACTTACTAGCACAGATGCAGCTGCAAATGGAGGGAGGAAGCAAGGTGCACGGGTACCATAACAGAAGAGGGAACCAATCAGACATGTCGCTGCACTAGTAATTGTTAGAAACTGCCTATCAAAAGGATGCATTTTTGCCACCTTGAAATGTTTCTACATTTTAGCTGGAGCAGAACTGCAGTAATAGTCAGTGCATACACTACATTGGTTAAGAAAGGCAGAGTTGTAGCCAATGATTTGTTTTATTTGTCTGTCATGGATCAGCCCACTGAAGCAGTGTTGAACTTGGGAGGGAAACTGCAGTTTTACTTTCACTACTGCTTAGGTACTGCAGGGTGAACACTGACTGTTTTGGTTGCTCTCAGACCACTTCTAAGTTGAAAAGCTGAGAATGGCAGAAAACAGCAAAAGGACTTTGTGGATTGTTGGCAGCTGTATAGTGAGGTGAGTGTCTGAGTATGCTCAGAACAGGGATTTTGGGAAAAACTACAGCTCCCAAACTGCTGTGTGAAGTGATATGGTGGGGTGGAATGAAGTGGGAGCACCTCATGCCAACAATGCACAGACTTCTGAGTACTCAAACTCACCCAGATATATTGCTGATACATCTTGGAGGCAATGATTTGGGCACCAAACGTTGGGTTGATTTAGTGTCAGAAGCAAAATTGGACCTTGCTTCTATCATGAGTATGTTGCCTGCCTGTAAAATCATTTTTTAGGGTATTACAGAGTGTAGGGTCTGGCAAGCAGAACACCATATGTACCTGATTGACAGAGCTAGAAGAAAGGTCAACATACAAATATCTGCTTATTTAAGCATGTCTGGAATGCATATCATATGTCACCCTGAAATAAAGTATTGTTATAATTGGCTATACCTACCAGATTGTGTGCACTTCTCACATGCTGGCAATTGCCTTTTTCTGGGAGACCTTCAAGAAAGAATTCTGAAAGTCCTCTAAGAATGTCAGACTGTTTGAACAGATAGGAAAGTGCAAAAAAAGGTTCTTTTCAGAGCCAAACAATGTTGGTCAAAAAATAGAATGTACATATACATCAATCACACAGGTGTAACAGATGGGTGGGAATATTCACACTGTGCCACAGTGGCATGGAAGCCTGGTGGCCATTGAACTGGTAAGTATCAGGGTGTTGTCAGGGTGATATTTAATGCTGCACTGCCATGCCTCAGCAGTATTGAATACGTCAGTGTGGCACCTGCATTCTGCATGGTGCAGTGGCATTGCAACATTGCAAGTGTCTAGAGAGAAACAGCAGGATGCACCACCAAACTTCAGTTCTGCTAGCTGCATCTACTGTGCTGTTCAGTGGTGGATATGCAAATGGCTCCACAATACGTGCAATGGGCTAATGTTGCCTTTTGTATGTCATTATGGCTCCATTTGCATGTAGGTGCATTGCTCCCCAATGACTTGCATCTGGCCCCCTGCCAGCCACCACCTGTCAGGAAAACAATGCCCCTCTGCCCGTTAGCAGCAACGCAAGCCAACAGCTGTTTCTAGATTATCTATATGAAAAATATTACTGGTGGTACAGTAGACCCAATGCCCTTGTCTGATTGTGGGCTTGGAGTATTGAATATATCCCTGGTGGTCCAGTGGACTGTACACCCTTGCCTGATTGCACGGGGGGGCAGCTCCACTGGACTACCATGGTTATTTTTGTACAGAGAAGTGTCAATCTGTTGAGGGTGTTAATAGATACACTGCTATAGGTCATGGGGGGTGATGCCGACAGACAGTGGCACTGGAGCTTGGGTGGCCATCCACAGCTGGTGGATGCTGTGTTGCACTGTGCAATATGGCAGCTCAACTGTGGTTGCCAGCACTTTTTATTGTTTGTTTTGTGCTCAACACTGAATGGCACAAGTAGGGATTGTGCCTGCATACGTACAGCATAGCCCGGGTGAATATCATGATGTGGCAAGTATGCATGGCCAGACACCCCTCAGTTGCGCCGGATACATTATTGATGCACCATGGTGCATCGCAATTTGTACAGTGCACAATACCTTTCTGAACATTGCACCAGGGTGCATCGGTGGGTTTCGCCTGGTGCCACAGTCTTGCTCCATGTGCAACCCCTTTGAATGTCTTGACCATAATATAGTGTTTCTTCATGAGTACAGTATATTAGAAACATTTACATGTTCAGAGTTGTTCCAAAGATAAATATGTTCTCAACAGCATGTATTAGTTATTCTTCATTATGTGTTAACTGTTCACAGATTATAAATATAATGAAATGGATAGAAAGACACATTGGTTCTCATTGCTCAAAAGTTTAGTGAAGATGGTCCTTGTTGTAGCACAATTACCCACATAAAAGGTGGATGTTAATTAAATGAAAAGGTGTGACAAACAAACTGTTTCATTATTGCAGAAAGGTAGTAAAGGCAATGTATTATGGTGGAGTTATGGACCTTTCTGGGTGGTGGAAAAACTTGCTGTTGTCTTGTACTTTTAACCACCATGACATGGAGTGTTAATGCAATACAATACAACCGTTGAGATAAACTATTGGTAAAATGTCACATGCTACAACATTAGGTTGTCTTCATTGATTATGTCATACAATAGAAGGATTGCTGTGCCTGTATGTTTATATTTCTTATAATAAGAGCAGAGTTAATCACATACTGTTGTTTGAAATGTAATGTGTTACACTTACCAGAACAGAAACTCAGACAGATCTTACTAAACATAACAGTAATGTACTGTTTTCTGTTTATTTATCACAGATTGTGACTACAAAAAAAAAAAATTAATACAGCATGAGGATCTGGAGCCTGCATATTAATGCAGAGCACCAACCGAAAGCTGGAGACTATGTGGAGGCACATCAACAGTTACCTGCATGTCATCCTGAAGGTAAAAAACAGGACACCGCTGCAGTGCAAGAAAAAGTGCAAGCTGCTGCGCCAGCACTTCTACTGACTAAAACAGAGGGAGGAGATACCAGACAATGACAGGTGCTGGTACTACTTTGCCTATGAGCTGTGAGAGGCCACTGGCAAGCCATGTGCAGGGGAGCATCTCACACACCGTAAGTTAAATAAGTATTGTTTTATAGTAATACAAGTGTGATATTTAGCAGTGTATATGCAAGTAGAGACATCATGTATCCATCTTAAAAATGGGTGATTAGGAAAAATTTAGGACAACATTTAAATGTACATGTGGCAATTGCCAGCGAGCTGCACCTGGTGGTCTGCCACAGTGTACATGTTAGATATTGATGATCACTGTTCCATGGTGGCAAGTAGCTCGAATATCACATTCTGAACACTCAGAAATAGTATGTTGTCATACTGTGACACTTGATGTCTTCCACCTGCATCTCAAATTGAAGTTTGTTTAATGGTATTAATCTCTTGCAGTGCAGTGAAGGATAGCCTGCAGACTACACTATGACAGCAAACATATGACTAACTTGAGAAAGCTCACAATCACTGTGGAGTGAAGGTGCACTATATGAGCATGTTAACGTTGTTAATTTCACTGATTAAAGTCAGGTATTAGGGAAACTTTATGGCGAGCACAATAGGATATCAGTTTCTGATGGCTACAGGGTGGCAGAGTGCCAGTCAGAACTTGATATTTATTGGAGGACGTGTATAAAATATGGGTATGATTACATGCAACTTGTTTCAGTTATGTGCTGCATAAATGATAACTGCATTTTATACTGAGCACTGAATAGCAAACTCACTGTACATTGTATTATTCTACTTCTACTAGAACATCCCTGTGCTCATCACTCGACAGTTGTGGTGCTGCAGTGTTGCTTTATTATGTGAAATTCAGCTATCTGTGGTTAATCATTAAGTAATGGTGATCCATCCGTACTGGTGGCACTGAGAGCTGAGGTGCTGGTTGTCTTGCCTCGCACCAGACAAGCAATCCATGTTCAGTAACGGGCACGTGCTGGCGGGGATCACTGGTGAAGAAGAAGGATTTAGCATCCATGGACAGCTCTCATTCCTATGTGGAGCTGGGGCACTAGTCGATTAGTGTTTGTCTGACCCCCACTGGAGGCTAGGGATGGGCACATCACAAGCTACATGTTAGGGAGAGGCAATGCAAACGTCCCAAAGGAGTGTGTTTGCTCATTCAGCATCATTGCATGCCTTGCCTTTGGAGGGGAGTTGTAACCAACTGAAACACAAGCAGGAAAATTTGTGTTGATGAATCACAGTGACAATCACTCCTCGCAGTATTACACTGTACTGCTTGTGAACATGCATTTCGTTTCTCTCTAAATTACCACTTAATATATGCCATCTAAGTTTGCCTAAGATGTGAAGCTACATCTGCAGATCATGTTTTCAGTATTACAAACAGGTTTTAAATATGATTGTCTATTTGTGGTATTTAAATATTTCCATATTGTCTTGTGGAACTGTACAGTGAGTGGACAATAGCTATTAAATTCTATAACAATGACTGCAATATAAGTAGTACTTTACAAGTGCTAAAAATTAAAAAAGAGTGTAATTACGTATTTACTAATAATGCTGATAATCTTATACTTTGTAGTTTACATGGGTGTTCACAGTTACTAAATCTGCGTGTTATCTTTATCTGGCAGAGCAACAGAGATGCTCTCCACCAGTGGGCCTGGTAGTGCCAGCGGAGACAGAAGCTGTGGAGACTGCAGAGTCTGACTCTGAGTCTATAACTATTGTAGAGTCAGATGGTAAGAAGATAATTGTAGTTATTATGTTGAGTACCTACTGTCAGTAGTTGTGCATCAGATTAGTGAAGTTCTGTCAACAGTCAGCAACAGATATTCAAAACATTGTTCCAGGGCTAAAAATGTTACTGTGGAGCTAGCAAGGTTAGCACACTCCACAAAGCTATGCATATAAAAAACAATAATCCAAGGGAAACGGCTTCTGAATATATCATGGGAATGAGATGAGGCACACTGGGCTGCGAATGCAGGAGGAAACTTAGCACTGGAATAACACAGCTATGAATATGTTAATGAAGAAATTCAAGCCATAAGAGCAGAACAGTGCACAGTGATGTAAAAGCACATAGAAGTGACATATGTGAGCAATGTCTATGCCAGCAAATGTGTGAGCACAGTAGAACTGCAGGCAGCACCATATTTGAAAGTACAATGTCCAAAGTTGTTATATATTCCACAAACTGTTTGTACATCACAAATATGTTTGCATGACTTTAGTGCAGGGCTGAAGCATTAGACTTGTGAAACATGCTTGGCAGTAGTGAACTTTACTATATTCAAAAGAGATATGAAAATGAACAGACTTCAATTATCTCTGGGGAAACACTCAAATCAGCATCTCACCATGCTGTGATTTGCATGCAGTTTACAACACTGTTACGGTTTTTCACTACGCTAAAGATGTGTAAGCATGTCAGCACTCCACAAGCACTTGCAGTTAATATTAAAGAGTTTTGAACTGTCCTATTTCAGATGTGCTGTTGTGTGCAGCCATATTACGACAATACAGAATAGATACAGATTGTGGTGCTGCTCTATGCAGGTGTCATACTGTAGGTCATGCTGTAGTACACAACACTCACACCCAAAAGACGCATGTCAGACCGCCAACTGACAGCATACAGTATGGCTGAATGACATTGACCCACAGTGTGGACCAATGGGTTTGGAGACTGCACTGTTCTACACAGTACACAGATGTGAATACTGCCATATGGTTTGCATGCCCATTGGCCATGCTGTGGACCAATGGGTGTACAGCTGTACTGTACGGTATAACTCAGCAGGCAGGTGGCCATCTTGTATGTGGGGTGCTGCCACCCACTGCTGACTGGGGCCAGGGTGGTGACAGTGAGTGGACAAGTTGGGAGGGGATACCGCTGGAACACCAGGGTGGGTCTGCTGTTACACAACCCGCAATCGGGCTGAGGGAGCAGGTCCAGTAGACCAACAGGGTTAATTATATTATTTTAAGTTCACAATTCGGATGGCGAAAGAGTTCACTGGACCACCACGGTTAATGATATTATTGAAAGCCTGTGATCAGGTTGGGAATAGGGTACAGTAGACCACCAGTGTTAATGATATTATTAAGACTGTCATTGGGCTGGGAATAGGTTGTACTGGAACAGCAGGGTTATTCATAGCATCATAAGCTTGCAATCAGCCATTGGGGGGGCTTGATGCTGACAGACAGTGATGCCAGAGCTCAAGTGTCCAGCACAGCTGGTGGCTGCCATGTTGCACCCTGCAATACAGCAGGTCAGCTGTGGGTGGCCAGTGTTGTTTCTTCTTTTTTTGGTCAGCTGTCTTCAGTGGAAGTAGGGGTTGCACATGCATATGGTCAGGACATCCCAGGCTGAATATTGAGATGACTAGAGTATGCATAGTGATACTACCCCCCCACACTTATTTGTGCTGCATACATTACTGATGCATTATGGTACATCAAGATTTGTGCTGTGATAAATCTTCTTTTGAATATCACGCCGGGGCATATCACTGGTAGCACATGGTTCAACGATGTTGCGCAATACACAAACTTTTGAATATCCTGCCCATAGTGTTCATGTCTGCATTGTTAGAACACTTTAATGTGGCATGCAATTTGTGTAGCATTACTTTAAGCATGTTGTAGGTAGCTACATACAGAGCTGTACTATATAGTTGGATGCCAGTATAACAGAACATGATCTATATCTAAGACAGTTGAAGGGTTGTAATATATTCACATTTGTAAATTATGATTATAACATGATGTGTTCATATCTGTTACAGTGATCAGGGAGACTGTGTCTGTCCCAGTAGTGCAGGTGAAGCAGGAGGAAGTTAGTAGTTCTGGACGTAAGTATAACATCAAAATCATGTAGATGATATGTTCTACAAACTTGATAATTACAGCAAGTGATATACCACTGAATGTTAACTGAATCTACAAACATTTATAATTATTCTGTATGGTTCATGTTCAATATTAACTGTTATATCAAACTATTTGGTTTCTGCTGCACAGTACAAATTGTTAAGTGAGCATGGTATGTTCAAAGGGATTGTGCATGGTGCAACAGTATTGCACCATGTACAGTGCACTGATGTGCTCTGGCACGATATTCTAAAGGTGATGTTGTGATGCACAGATCTCAATGCGCCAGGACGCAGTACTAATGTATGCGGTGCAAGTGTGGGGGAGCATGCACATCCATATTCTACACATCCCAATATTCAGCCTGTGATGTGCGGTGCATATGTTGGTGCAATCACTACTTGTACTGCACAGTGGTGCTCAAAGTTTTGTGTAAAACAAATATGAGCAAGGGCTGGCTACCCACAGCTGAGCTGTCATATTTTACAGTGCAACACGGTAACCAGCACATGTAGGTGCCAACTCTAGCTCCAGGTACAGGAACTGTCAACGCTGCACCCCCCACCATGTCCAATCATGGGAATTGTTATTGTTATGATATCCCTGGTGGTGCAGTGGACTGCTTCAAGCCCGATTGTGGGCATAAGTATTATAAAAATATATTAAAATTATCCGTGGTGGTGCAGCGGTACCCCCTTCACCACCCACCCACCCACTGAGCTCTGACACCCTGCTCCCCCCCAGGTTAGCATCAGTCAGCAGTTCCCCACCTGTAAGCTGTCCATTCACATATCAGGACTGTGTAGTACGGTATGGGCTGCACACCCATTGACACATACTGTGGAACAACGGGTGTACAGTTGTACTGTACGCAGTCAGTTCATGGGGAGATGACCAGCTCCCAGGTGGGAGAACTGCTGCCCGATGCTGACTGGGGGAGTGGAGTGGTGGGGCTCAGTGGGTGTATGATGAGGGGGTACCAGTGGACCAACAGGGATAATTTGAAATTATTTGTTTAATACTTATGCCCGTGATTGCACTGGAAATGGTGCACTGGACTACCAGGGATAATTTAAGTAGATTTTCATAATACTTATGACCATGATCAGGCATTGTGGCACTTGTCCGCGATGTGCAGGGGGCATTGGTCACTGATGGTTTCAGCATGGCAGGGCACCAGGCGCAAGTTGCAGGGTATAATCACAGCTGCATGTAAATGGGGCCATTATGAGATGCTAATAGCCTCACTTGCATCTTACATACATCATGGCCTCATTTGTATATCCACTGTTGAATTTCATTATTTTTCTGCACCTAGCACAACTGCACTTGCACTACTGCATCCCTGTCCTCCCTATCATAACACTTGTGCTGAGCCATGCGTAATGTGGGAGGCCACATTGCCATGTTCAACGATGCTAAGCATGGTACAGCACTGTTGTATGTTGCCCAGTCCACACCCTGCTGCATCCAAGTTGCACTACGTACAGCTTGTGCCACTGCCAGGCATTTTTGTGCAAAATCCCACCCTGAATATTAAAAAACCCAGTGCTTAAAATGTTCCTCATGCATTACACATAGTCAAACAAGAGTCGGACATTGAGAACTACAGACTGTGTGCATATATTGTTCCAAAACTTACAGGATTAACTGTTGTATTGATAATGTGGAATTCAACATTGTTAAGAAAAGACACAACAATTAATTGATTGTATTTATTATTTGGATATTGTGTTCCTTAACAGTAAATGGACAGATGATGTCCTATGAAAAGAATAACAGTTGTCATACTGAGGATTTATATTCAAATGCTAAAGGTTAGCTGTTACATGCATCATAACGTTGGAACAATATACTTCTTTAATATTATTTCTATACAGACACAGCATGAAAGGCAGTCTGAGTTGTAGCAATATTCCAGAGATTATTGTACAGAATGGAAACTAACATTAACTAACTGACATGACAGTTTCATGCTGCACAAGAGACACAAACTGTTAAGAACATGTGCAAAAAACAGTATGTCTATAAGTTGAAATAACAGTGTGTTTAGAAAAAGATGGAATTTCAGTCTTTGAATACTTTGCTATGTTATACTTACTGAACAAGCAGTGCGTTAATTAACTGTGTTATATGCTAAGTTGTATAGTATATGAATGCAGGAGTTGTACAATCTATTAAAATTGATGACAAAGTATCTGTTTAAAGTGCATCATAGGTGACAGAGATCATGGACAGAATAATAAGAGAGTATTTTTTGTAATTATCACTTTAATATATGTGGCTATGAATAGACATGTACATCTAGTTAAAATATATGCAGGGAAACATAATATTTTCAGGCTTAAGACACGCAATGCAGTTCAATTGTGACAATAATATATCTAAAGTAGTTTTTCTCTCTTTGCAGAGCCTTGTAAAAAGGAAATGTGCACTGTCCATGCCACTGTGTTTGCAGGCTCAAGCACAAGATAGATAGTTTAACTGAGGAAATTGTTGCACTTCGAGAGCGGTTTGACAAATTGACATCCCTCCTCGAAGCGCAAAAGGCTACTATTAATCTTGTGATCGAGCCTGTGGACACAGCGGCAGGTGGCAGTGCACCGACCAGCACTGCTTCACCTGCACCAACAACACCAAGCCTCCCTGAGCCACAATGAGCTGCCTCCACAGCTCACCTGGTATCTCCTCCCAGTGGCGCAGCAGCTTCCACTGTTGATCAGCCTGCACATAGTCTCCAACTTTTGTCCAGGGCTGCCTCGAGCAGCAGCACACCTCTTGCTTAAATGGACTTTTTTTTTCTTTTCCTTTTTTTTTTTTAAAGTTCAGAATATCTCTGGTTTTTCAATCAGTTATTTACTTAAAGAATCAAAGTTTTGGGTACAAATTTTATTAACATTCTGTTGATTTTTTTGTGTATTTCTTTATTTCGTAATGTTAGAAAAACATATTTTTATACAAAGCAAAATATTTAATATTTTCATAACTCTTTATCTTTCATTTCTTTTTTTTGTATAAATAATGCAAAACATAAAAATATTTTCTTACAAAAACATTTGTTGTGTTTTATTCTACCTTGTGGGGTAACATCTACTAAATATGTAGAATGACAGAATACTGCTTGTATTGATGTGATTACTAGATTGTCAGACATGAAGTTTTATTATTGACTGTTAACGTTGTGCCAGCCTCATGTTAGTTTCTTCTTTACATAACTTTAGAAAATGGGTAAAATGATTTGAGGCTTCCAATTGGCTGAGACACTTTTCTAGCTGGGCATCTATCAGACAACAGATGCACAGCTATTAAAAGTGCCAGCCTAGCCTGCCCCATCACCAGCATCCTGGTGCCCACCCCACTTCCTAATTGGCCAAACCCCTCCAATCTAATTTCAAATCTCTGCCATTTTTTTCGTACCACTAAGCAAAACAACAGAGCCCTGCTTTTAAAAGTCACACAGCCTGTAACATTCCCCCATGCAACATTCGTAAGCCAGAATCAAATAAAAGTCTTATATTTATTAAACCATTTTAGGAAGTGGTAACGCTGCAAAAAAATGTGTAGATGCACATGTTTGTGTCACGATCCATAAAGCCAGCCACTAAATTTGAAACTCCAAGCTGGCAGTAGGTATCACTCAACGGGTGATAGCACGCAGAACCCCAAAGGTTCCTGTACCACACACTCCAGCTCCTGACAGATTTGAAAAAGTAGCGATCTCCTCATTAGTTATTTTAACCAATCGATCAGGAAATGAAGTTTAAAAAAATGGTGTCCAACATCACAATGTGCGTACCCTGCCTTCTCTGAAGTTGTACAGCTTCGTTGTTGTGTAAAAATACAGCATCACTACATTCAGGCCCTCAGTACTTTACGAGCTGTCTAACAACATAAAGCAAACATTTTTTTTGTTTGGTTTCCTTTCCATCCACATGATAACAGTTATTTTCCCCTTCCTTACTAGCCAGTCTATGCTCCCCAAAACAGAAATTACCTGCAAACCACAGTCACGTAACAAAACATCCTTCTTCCACACTACTGCCTAGAAGCCCACTTTCCCGTAGCCACTGCCAGACACCATGCCTGCTTGCTTCCCACAGCCAGCACCCAACAACATGCTCTTTAAGTAACGGGAGTCTGTCATGGTGACTATCCATGCTGCACCCTTCTGATCATTAAAAAAAAAAACATTCTCTCCACATACCGCAGCACCTGCAGCTAGACAAATGACAACTCAACAGACGGAAGGAGGAGGGGTGTGTCTCACTGCATTAAACCGGTGCTGTTGTTCCCAGTGAAAACTACAACTCCCATAAAACCATGCGTGCTGCCAAGTATTGAAGCACTGGGACTATTTAACAATAAAAGTGTTTTTTTTATTTTTCTTTACATTTATTAAACTTTTTTTTTAATAAAATTGAATTTAATTTTCATAATGTTAAATTATACCCATTTTCTAAGCATAATAATACCCTCCAGGGTGGGCGGTATGGGCAATACCAGACCTTCCAAGGGCTATAAGGCCCTCGGCCTGCAGCGTCAGGCCTCATTATGCCCCTGGGTGGTCTGATATTGCCCAATACCGCCCATCCTGTTGGGTATTATTACTTGCGAAGAGGTTAGCAAAAGGCTGAACAATGTTTAGTAGTGTTTGAAAGAATGTTAATATTATTATACAAATAAGATACTACTAAAAATAATGTTGATGATCACTTTATCTGCTTTTAAGGGCATCTGCAACTTGGTAACACCTTGTAGCATAGTATGACTGTATTAGGTTATCACAAGACTGTTAACATAAACATTATTCGTGTGTTATTGTCCACTTAGCAAATAATGCCATTGCTTATGCAGTACAAGAAAGAAACGAGATCAGAGTACAGAACAGTTAAACTGTGAAATACATACTATTTATTATTACTGGTTTCAAAAAGGTATATAAATATTAATACACTTAATTAATATATATGTATGAAATGATGGTAGAGAAGTAGAAGATGGAACAGCATGAACATCTGTAAGTCTGCTTCACACAAAGTTCATGCTACTTGGTGTGTTCTAGCACAATACTATCAGTGAGTGCAAAGTCACGGTATGTGAAAGACCAGTACAATATGATTTGGTGTGTGCCATACTAATGATAATTAGAATAAAATGAAAACCAATAAGAAGTATGTTGATGTGGGTCGAATAACAAATTTACATGAATCAGGTGGTGTCAGTGCAAGTGTAATACACTTGTGCCAGCAACATATGATTCGGTGTGTGACACACCCAGAGTAGGTGTGACAGTAAAAAAAACAGTTAAATGTATGCACATCTTCATACACTGTGAAATGCAGATGACAGACATGCTGTGAGTGTGAGTTTTGTACGGCCATGGTACCACTAGATCATGTTCTGCTGCAACACAGTATAGTAACTGTGATGTGATAGAAAGTAGAAAACCATATGTACAAATCGATATAGTGTCAGCACAGATACATTGGCTGGTGTCAGTAACACAGCTACAAAGTCATACACCCAGCATATTATGGCTTCTGTGCGATGACAATTTTTACTGTTGCAGAACTGAAACAGTAACACACATGTAGAAGTTGATAGACAATGAACACTAATTTATTAGGTGTTTAGAGTATAACCCAATTATCGATCTGTGTGTTACATGTTGTCACTATATGTGTTAGTGTTACTTTGGTAATTTCTGTTGCACTTATCATTGGTGTCTCATGCAACAAACCACGTGGCTGGAACACTGGATCCTGAAGGTACGCGATCTTATCAGCGTATCATTAGAGTAAATCATGTGGTGGTAGCATAAGGCTCGAACAACCTGCTCTTTGACCACCACATTGATATACAAACTCACATGGTGGAAGCACAGGACCAGAAAAGGCTGCAGTAGCATCACTGCATATCTATAGGTAATCATCTAGTGAAACTGCAACAGCTGAAGAGCCTGTGCTCCAATCACCACATCCATACACCAAATCATGTGGTGGGAACACGGGGCATTTCGGGCCCTGCGCTCCCACCACTACTTCCATAGACTAAATAACGTGGTGGGAGTGCAGGGCCCCACTACATTTCCATGTATTATTTATATTCCTTATTCTCAAAAAGAAGGGAAATTCATGGCAAAAAAACGCAGTTTAATGCATCAGTTAGGGTTGTTCCACAGCGACAAAAGCAAGGAAATTCGGTGTTAGGGTTGAAAACCCTAACTTCACATTCACCCCCCCAGCACCACACACACACACACACACACACACATATGCACGTGGGGGGGAGGACCAAGGTAACACGACCAATGACAGACAACCAGCAGCAGGTGAGAGAAATAAAATACAACTGTCTAAATGTACTACAGGACATCCCCACCCACCCAACGAGGTACTGCATGCTCAGTGGAGATCCACAGCAAAACTGAGGCCATGTACACCAAACATACACATCCCTGATTGCAGGTACACACAACGTACCACATTTAGGAGTTGCATGGCCTTACCTACAGATGATCCAGTCACCACCACACCTGGTACTACACTGTGACTGAACATCAACAATGCTGCTCCCTGATTGTAGCTGTACAGAGGTTTCTACAGTTACAAGTAGACAAAAATAAAATATTACTATCTAAATGTGCTACAAGAAACATTCATCATCATGACATAACAACTATAGCATTTCAGCATGTGGTCTGTGTACTTGTATGATTTCTCTGTCTGTCCAGTGAGTATGCGAACCTGATCAGGAAGTTTGGTGAGACATTGTATGCACAATGCCTTGCAACTCCTAATGGTGCTAACAAGTGTGCAGCTTCAGTAATGTAGGTGTACCATTGATGTATGACCTTAGTTTAGCTGTGGCTCTACACTCAAAATGCAGAAACTGGTCTATCTGTTGCAGCTGGAGATTACCTGCTGACTTCATGCAAGTCATAACTGTGGTAACATGAGTGTCCTGCAATTATGAAGGACTACCATGGATGTCCTTAGAGTCAATTTTGCTGTACTTGTCTACTGAGGATGCACTGCCTGGTCAGGATGATGGTATTTCCTTTCTGACATCATACAAATGGTAACTGTGCTAAGTTGATTATTCTTGCAAAGAGAGAGGTGTACAATTGATCTCCATATCCTCAGTTTTGCAGTGTGTCTCCACTCTGCATGTAATACCTGGTGTTCAGTTTGGGCCAGCATTTCCTGCTTGAGATCATGCAATGGATGAGTATGCTAACTGCACTGTGGCTGCAGTCAAGAAGGTGTACCATTGATGTTCATGTACTTTGTTTTCCTGTGGCTTTGCACTCAGGATGTACCAAGTACTGGGGGGCGATTTGTATATGAGACTGTGCAAGTGCTAACTACACAAACCTATGTACAGCTACAATCAGGCAGTTGCACTGTTGATCTCCGTGAACTTATTTGTATTGCACCTCCACAGTCAGTATGCAGTACATGGTCATTGGAGGTGGGGTATTGCCTGGCAAAGGACTTCCAGAGTCTAACTGTGTTATCTTGTGTATACCTCAAATTAGGCAATTATAACATGCACATCCAACGTGTTAGTTCATCTGTCGTTGTACAAACTGGATACACTACTAGATATGGTAGTGTGTGGGTCATTGCTATGTAAGGACATGCAACTCCTAAGCATGGTATGTTGTGTGCACCTGCAATCAGGGATGTGTACGTTTGGTGTACATGGCCTCAGTTTTGCTGTGGATCTCCACTGAGCATGCAGTACCTCATTGCGTGGGTGGGGATGTCTTGTAGTACATTTAGACAGTTGTATTTTATTTCTCTCACCTGCTGCTAGTTGTCTGTCATTGGTCATGTTGCCTTGGTCCCCCCCCACTTGCATGTGTGTGTGTGTGTGTCTGTGTATGTGTATGTGTGGTGCTGGGGGGTGAATGTGGAGTTAGGGTTTTCAAACCTAACACCGAATTTCCTTGCTTTTGTCGCTGTGGAACAACCCTAACTGATACATTAAATGGAGTTTTTGGCATGAAAATATATATATATATATATATATATATATATATATATATATATATATATATATATATATATAGGAGATATGACATAGCCTGACTGAAGATATCATATTTATCTTCATGAGAGGCCAATGATATCATGATATCTCACAGTGCGAAGCCACGAGTGAGATATCATGATTCATTAGCCTCATAGTGAAGATAAATATGATATCTTCAGTCAGGCCATGTCATGTTCGGTTTATACAATGTATGTTTTGGGCCCCACTCAATATAACCCTCAAATGGCATGTTGATACAATCTGTCACGTAGAAGTAGTGGGTATTTCATATCAAGTGTGCATATGTGTTGTAACACAACAGATGGCAAATGTTATTTAAAAAGAAATGTGTGGTTGATTGTGCCACTTTAGAAATAAAAATCTGGATTGTGGTTGAGCCTACTGTGGCTACCCCAAAACAACTGTTCATACACATTCCCCCCCTCCAAATAGAAAAGCTTACATATATTAAATGTTTTAAAAAAATGTGTGATGTTGGCAGTGTAAAGTTATTCAGTGAACCATATTTCATTGATGTTGCTCATATTTTTAGACAAATAAATGTTTAAGAACATATCTGGTTGATCCTGCGACTTCTGTTTATCTTCTTCCCAGAATATAATGTCATTAAGCAGCTATTCCCAGAAGTGTAGCGTGGCCGAGCACTATAAATATCAAAATACGAGAGACGGTGTGCTTTTTAGAATGAGGGACCCATCGTTGCCAGGTTTAGAAAAGCACACACGATAGTGCGAGCATGTGTTGCTATGGCAACATACACTCGCACTTTCGTCTGCTGTTCTGAAGCTGCCGACTCGCTCTTTCTCCTCTCAGTATTGTTGGCAGCTTCTTTTCACAAAATACCACTAAAATAAAAAAAATGCTTTTCTAAACCTGGCAATGATGGGTCCCTCATTCTTAAAAGCATACTGTCTCT
Source organism: Neoceratodus forsteri (assembly GCA_016271365.2). Lineage (NCBI taxonomy): Eukaryota > Metazoa > Chordata > Ceratodontiformes > Ceratodontidae > Neoceratodus > Neoceratodus forsteri. The sequence continues at coordinate 694,794,467 of CM057459.1, read as the reverse complement.
CATATTTTGATATTTATAGTGCTCGGCCACGCTACACTTCTGGGGATAGGTGTTCAGTGACATTGTATTCAAGGAAGAAGTTAAAGAGAAGTCGCAGGATCAACCAGATATGTTTTTAAATGTTTTTTTGTGTAAAAAAAATGAGGAGATGTGAGAGATTGCATTGGAGGGGGTCTTATGGTAAAGAAAAAGCTGTAGGGGGAGTCATGCTTGTATGGAAGGAGCCAGATGATAGAAAGTGAAAAAGTTTCACTTTCAATGTGATGACGTATAGGAACATGGAGATAACAATGCTATCTTCACATGTGAAGATATCATTGATATCTCCACGACTTGGCTGAGATACAACATTTTATCCAGAGATTTATATCAAAACATACATTGTATAAATATACATATATATACACACACACACACACACACACACAAAGTAGTAGTCACACAAATGTATACAGCAATATATATGTTATTTAATGGATACTGTGTTTGCGCACCACTTGGTATACCATGCTACAAGTAAACTTTTGCATGATTACCACTATATATATGTATATATATATATATATATATATTATGGTAGCACGGTAGTGCTAACATAGTTAGGGTTGAGTAGCACTCTTAAGGTTAAAGGGTCAAATTTTGCACCTTAATAACGCTGCCACTGTTCAATGCATTTACCTAAAATTTGGTATGCATAATTGGGCATGGTAGATCTTGGGATCTACCAAGTTTCGTACCATTCGTATATATAGTTATGGAGTTATTAAGTGACAACCAATTGCACAATTACGCTTTTTTGTGATTTCTTCGCTCTCACCTACAGGTCGCATAGTTTGCATGACTGGTCTAAAAACTTCAGAGAACATGTGACCAGGGTTCCCGATGTACCCTTTGAAGATTTTGTGAAAAAATATTGAACGGTTCAAAAGTTATTCAGAAAAAACAAGTTCCCATTATGAGTCAATGGGAAAAGTTAACAAAAAGTTTGAAAGTGTCGCAAATGCAGTTTTTACTTTCTCAAATGGCCCTTTTACTTTCGCAAATCTGTCATTTTGTTTTCAGTTGGTGATCAGAAAAATGCTTGCCATTTAAATTTGGGACCCTCTAGCAACCTAATTCTTTTTGTATTCATCTACTCGGGGCCTGAGGATGCTAGCCATGTCTTTATTTTGGAGTAAAACACCCCAGAAATATGTTCTTCAATTTTCTGGAAAAAGTACTTTCACAAAGTACTTTTGAACCTGCAACACTTTTGAATGAATTTGCGACAGCTTTCACAAAGTTCGACAATACTTTTCCAGACTATGGCCAAAATGACAGGAGTTCTTTGTCACCCTGCTGCAAAAGAACCGTTTGATGTTTTGGGCTGAAATTTGGAGGGAGGGTAGCCAACATATCACAGATGTGCCTTTTGCTGGTTTTATGAAAAAATATTGCATGGCTACAAAGTTACAGTACTATGAAGTTGGCATTTTTTCCCCTTAGACTAACATGGTGGCGTACGCCGTGCTTTTCGGGGCTTGTATCTCAAAAACAGTGCGAGATACAGATTTTTCATTGTGAGCTACATATGGGCTATGTAATGCAAAATGGTAGCCAGGAAAATAATGATTTCTGTGAAATTTAAATTTTTTTTTTCTACGTCGTGCGGTTGCTGAGATATTACCAATTAAGTACTTCCAATGCTCGTTTTATGCTTCAATCCCCATTACAGTGCATACATTCTTTGTACACACTTAGTTTCTGTATGCACCTGTTTGGAAAACACAGGGTATGCTCTTCTGTTACTCTTACAGTTACTGTTTCCACTTGCATTTATATACCCCTTTGCGTTACTGTTCTCGTCTACGCCACCGTGTGTGTTACCCTTTGCGTTCTCATTCATGCTTGCATTACCATGTGCACCACTGTTTGCACTTTGGTTTGCATTGCTGTTCCTGTTACTATGTCACAAGACATCCATGTGGTGGGGCCTTGTAGCCAGAAGGGCCTTTGCTCCCGCCTTCTGCATTAAATTCACTATTTCTTGTCATCATTCTCAAAAAGAAGGGAAATTAGAGGCAAAAAACTCTGTTTAATGCATTAGTTAGGGTTGTTCCACAGTAACAAAAGTGAGGAAACTCGGTGTTAGGGTTGAAAGACCCCCTTGGAGCCCCCTGCCCACACCCCCAACTGGCATCGGGGTGCACATTGGGGTTGTCGGTCCTAATTCTCACCCCATTCTACTATACCTATGCTTCTTCACACATGTGATGGGGTGAGAGTTAGGGCCGGTGACCCCAATGCACACCCCGATGCTGGTTGAGAGTGTGGGCGGGGGGTCCAAGGGGGCTTTCAACCATAACACTGAATTTCCTTGCTTTTGTCACTGTGGAACAACCCTAACTAATGCATTAAACAGAGTTTTTTGCCTCTAAAATATATATATATATATATACACACACATATGAGATTTACAATGGTGAGCTGTGAGATAAATGATTTATCAACACAAGTGCTGTTTGACCTCGGGTAACCTCACAAGTGGCATAAACCAAGAGTGTGGTATCCAAGGTCAAACTGCACAAGTGTAGATAAATCATTTATCTGACAGCTCACCATTGTATATTTCCTTTATGCAATAGGGATGCTTTCTATCAGTGCAGGCACATTTGGTTTTGACTGTTTATCTTTTTTTTAAAATGATAATTTCTGGGAGGTTTGGTTAATTTTCCTACAGTATGTCCGCCTAGCATAGTGGTTGCTATTAAATGAAACACCACTCATTTTGTAGAAAACTTCTTGCTGAACAAATGTCATGCTCACATAACCATGCTACCTTTTTCATTTTAAAGTTATTCACATTTGTTTGTCAAAAAAGAGAAAAGAAAACTGAATTTTATGCTATTTTTTGCTAATTATAAAAAAAGCTAAAATGTATCTATAAATGAAACACTGCTCATTTTGTAGATATTTTTGTGCTAAACATTTTTCGTGCTCACAGTACCATGCTGTCATTTTTTGTTTTAAAGTTATTCGTATTTGTTTGTCAAAAAAGTGAACAAAAATTAAGTTTTCTTCTGTTTTGTTGCTAATTATAAAAAATCTATAAAGTATCTATAAATGAAACACCACTCATTTTGTAGATAATTTTGTGCTGAACAATTTTCGTACTCACGGTACCATGCTATCCTTTTTTGTTTTAAAGTTATTCCCTTTTGAATATGGTTAGTACTGCTTCTGAGGCTGAACATTCTAAATGAATTCCGAAGAGATTTGTGACATAGTAACTGTGTTTATAAATGAGTAACTATGTGTATAAATAAATTTATACACACAGTGACTCAGATAAATGGATTTATCACTCTCTGTTGATCTCCACACCTATTGCATATACATGTATATATGTGTGTGTATATATATATATATATATATATATATATATTATGCAAAAAACTGTGTTAATGCATCATTTAGTGTTAAAACACAAAAAGTCAGGAAATGAGACCTTTAGGGTTGCCCCCTCACCCCCTCATGTACCCCCATCCTCCTGAGATTGACAGATGCTGGGGTGTGTCATTGGGGTTGTGAGGCCTAAATGTCACCCCATTCCGTGTGTAATCACATTCACAAGCCACAGTAAACAAGAATGGGGTGATATTTAGGCCTCACAACCCCAATGACACACCCCGGCATCTGTCAATCTCAGGAGGATGGGGGGGTCATGGGGAAGGGGCAACCCTAAAGGTCTCATTTCCTGACTTTTTGTGTTTTAACCCTAAATGATGCATTAAAACAGTTTTTTGCATAGAATTTCCTAACTTTTTGAGAAAGCATAGAAAAGTACAAAGTCACGCTCCCACCAACTTGCAAATTTCTGCTTAACATGACAGTATAAGTACTAAATATCATATCTATTGATGGGAGTGCATATTGGTGAAGGGCCCCACGCTCCCACCAGCCTGAAAGAAAACAAAGTTTCATTCATCAGAGTGCCATAATTCTGCACCTGTTTACATTTTAGACACCTAACCACTGAAAATTACTTCCATGGCAGTAAGGCTAGCTACCCTATAAATGTGAAGCCAGTACCACAATGCAAAACACTATAAACAAAATGTAAAGTGCATAATGCAATATCTCCACAGCAAATTAATTTTCTAACACTTAAATACCATAATTCACATGTACAGGGCATCCCCTCAACACCCTCCAAATTTCAAGTTAAAAGACCAAACCGTTTCCGAGATATTACATTTTAAAGTTTGAGATTTTCATTTGTCAGAGTTGCATAATTCCACACCTGTACTCATTTTGCAGACCTAACCACTGAAAAGTACATTCATGGCAGTAATGCTAGCTACCCTATAAATTTCAAGCCACTACCACAATGCAAAATGCTCTCCGCAAAATGTAAACTGCGCCATGCAATATCTCCACAAAAAATTTATTTTCTGACACCTAAACATGACAATTCATATCTTCAGGGCATCCCCTCAACACCTTTCAAATTTCAAGTTAAAAGACCAAACCATGTCCAAGATATATGATTTTATAAGTTGTGAAAATTGGGCTATCTGGTCCCTCCAAATCTGGCCATCTAGTCCCTCCCTCGTGAACAAAGATTGCGGTAAAGAATCTCATGATCAAAGAATTTGCAGGCTCATGACCAAAGAATTTGCAAGCTCAGGATCAAAGAATAATAAATGTTAAAATTCAATTTTTTCAGAGAAATACATGAAACCACAGACATGACTCGATAGAAAGAAGCCCCCTGATCAAAACCCATCCTAGTTTGACTTTATAAGTCACCCCTTGTCTGAGATATTTGATTTTTCAATCTGGCCATCTAGTCCCTCCCTCACTATCAAAGATCACGATCAAGGAATTTACAGGCTCATGATCAAGGATCAATAGCGAGCCCCAATCAAAGAATTTAAAAGTTTTAAACTCTATTTTTTGACAGAATTACAAGACACCATAGGTATGACTCGATAGAGGGAAGATCCCTGAGCAAAACCCATCATAGTTTTACTTCAGAAGTCACCCCTGAACTGAGATATTTGTTTTTTTCCAACTGCAAAATGAAAACAAGATGGCAGCCATCATGATCAAAGAATTCCTCACGATCAAAGATTCTTTGATCATGAGGAGGAACCAGATGGCCAAAACCCCATTCTTCTTTTGCAAAATAACCATATAAATGTTCCCATAGACTTATAATGGGAACTTCAAAATTTAATAACTTTTGAATGGATTAATATTCTTTCACCAAATGAAAATCAGCATGTTCCTTGACGCAAGCTCTTTCAGATGAGTCAAGTCACAGAGCAGCACACTACATAATGGCCGCACAGCACCATGGACAAAATCCAAACAACTGCCCACATAACTGGTAAAAAGTGCAGTTTTCAGCGTTTTGGTGTGCAAAAAACATAAGTCTGACTGAAATGAAATTTGGCAGATCAAGAGATCTACCATGTCCCACCGTGTGTACCAAATTCCATGCAAATCCATTGAACAGGTCAAAAGTTATTAATGTGCAAAATTTTGAGTTTAACATAGAAGTGCCTTCATAATCCTAAATATAGGTGCATGACCGCGTCCCTATAATAGCTATAGAGATATAGAGATACAGATATATATATATATATATATATATATATATATATATATATTTTTTTATAGCAGAAAACTCCATTTAATGCATAAGTTAGGGTTGTTCCACAGCAACAAAAGCAAGGAAATTTGGTGTTAGGGTTGCCACCCCTTGCACCCCACACCCACCCTGCCTCCAGCAACAGGTATCAAGGTGTGCATTGAGGTCGTCGGTCCTATCTCTTACCCATTCTCCTATACTGCACCACCTCAGCTTGTTTACACATGGAATGGGGTAAGAGTTAGGACTGATGACCCCAACACACACCCTGATGCCTGTTGGTGGGGGTGGGGTGATCGTGGGGTGCAAGGGTTGGCAACTCTAACACTGAATTTCCTCACTTTTGTCACTGTGGAACAACCCTAACTGATGCATTAAACAGAGTTTTTTGCCATGAATTTTCCTTCTTTTTGAGAATGTGCACTATAAATAGTGAATGGAATGTGTGTCCAGAATTGTGTATGTATCCATGCAACAGTCACACAGCACCATGAGCAAATAACATAACATGCACAACTCAGCAACTGTAAGTCCCAATGACCCAACAATTGTCACAGTCAAAGATGTATTATTAATCTTTGCACTTTCCAAATGCCAGGCAAATCGGACACACGGTTCAGAAGTTATTGAAGCATAATGAAACAAATTTTCATTTGTAAGAGTGGCATAATTCTGTACCTGTTAATGTTTTATACACCAAACCACTGCAAGGTACTTCCGTACCACTAGGGCTACCTATGCTATAGATTTCAAGCCAGTAGCACCATGCAGAATGCTATGCACAAAACATTAACTGTGTCACACAGTAGGTCCACAGCAAATTCTTTTTCAAACATGTAAACAACATAAGTCACATCTCCAGGACATCCACTCAACACCCTCCAAATTTCATGTGAAAAGAACAAACTGTTCCAGAGATATTCAATTTTTACATTTCTGCACCTTTAAGAAGTCTTCCATCACAAAATGGCAGAAATCGCAGCTGAAAATGCATTAAAATGGCAGACCTGGTGGCCGAAAAATCAGTAACTACAAAGTGGGCCAACTTCAAATGGCAATAACTCTGGAACGGAACAATATTTATTCACCAAACAAAAACTGGCATGTTCCTTGAATAAAGGTCTTTCTATGTGCCTAGGATCAGACCAATCAACCATACATTGGCTGTGCTATGCATTATGGAATACAGTGCAGAAAAATAGCAAAAACAATGTTTTGCACAGCACTACACAAACGCTAAAACACAAAAGGTAACGTTGATGCAAATGGTGATGGAAACAGTGAGGTAAAAGAAAATAGTAACACTAATGGTAACGCAAATGGAAGCACAAATGGTAACACACATGGTGATGCAAATGTAAATGATAAGGCAAATGGTAAGAGAAACACAAGCACAAACATAAATAAAAACATAAATGGTACTGCAAATGGTAACACAAACACTAATGGCAACAGAAATGCAAACGATAATGAAAACAATAACACAAACGCTAACGGCAATGGAAACACAAACGGTAACGAAAACGGTAATGAAAATGCAAATTGTAACGCAAAGGCAAACAGAAATGCAAATAGGAACAGCAACGGCGACACAGAAGGAAACAGTAATGCACTTGACAATGGAAACACTACCTAAAATGCAAACACTAAGGTCAACAGAAATGCAAATGCAAATGGTGATGAACACACAAACAGTAACTGTAATGCAATTGGAAATGCAAACGGTTATGGTAACACCAACAATGACACCAAAGGAAACACTAATGCAAACGTAAATGCAAATGCAAGTGCGTATGTAAACACAAATGGTAACACACATGGTCACTGTAACGCAATTGGAAATGCAAACACTTATGGTAACACCAACGATGACACCAAAGGAAACACAAAACACAAATGTAAAGACAAACACAAGCACGTACGCAGACACAAATGGTAACGCACATGGTGAAGCAAAGTAAATGCAAACAAAAACAGTAACGGAAATGCAAATGGTAACAGTAACGTAAACGCAAGCGCAAATACAAAGGGTAACGCACACGGTGTTGTAAAAGGAAACGCTAACACAAATGGTAATGGAAACACAAGCGGAAACACTAATGGTAACAGCAACACAAACGCACACCCTTTTTTTCCCCAAAAAGGTGCACTCAAAAGCACAGTGAATACAAAGAATGTATGCATAATGATGGCCCTCGGAGCAGAAAGTCAGCACTTGGAATACTAAATTCCTTGTATCTTAGGAACCGTACGACATGGAAAAAAAATTAAAATCTTATATTATTTATGACTGTCTGGGCTAGTTTTGCACTTGGACTCCTAGTGGGGGACTAAGCATTCTTTCAATGAAAAGTCCGTATCTTGAACTATTTTCGAGATATAGGCCCTGAAAGGTGCAGCGGACGCAGTATTGTTAGCCTATGGGAAAAATAGTCAACTTTGGAGTGCCATAACTTTGCAGTCCTAATATTTTGTCACCAAACCACCAATAGACACATCTGTGGGATCCTGGCTTTCTTCCCTTCAAATTTCAGCCCAAAAGACCAAACCGTTCTTTTTTTTTTTTATTGCAGTCTTTGGTAACCAGGTAAGGCCCACTAGGCACAAGTGCCTGTTTTCAGGGGCAACCTGGGAGCACTGGGAGGGTAAGTGACTTGCTCAGAGTCACACAGTATGCAAGTGGAGGTTGTGAGAATCAAACTCAGGTCTGGTCTGCAGGATGTATCAAGCTCGTTCACACCTCTTTCCTCTAACCTCTAGGCTATACTGCCAGCAGGGTGGCAAAGATTTCCTATTGTTTTGGCCATAGTGTCGCACAGTACTTTTGCAAATCACGACACTTTCGCAAATGAAATCACAAAAGTGTCACATATGCACTACTACTTTTTACAAAAATTAAAAAAACATATTTCTGGGGTGTTTTACCCCCAAAAAAGACTTGGCTAACATCCTCTGGGCTCAAGAAGGTGAACACAACAAGAACTGTGTTCCTAGAGGGTCCCAAATTTAAATGCCAAGCATTTCTGTGACCACCAACTGAAAACAAGATGGCTCATTTGCGACACTACAAGGGTCATTTGTGACACTAAAAACTGCATTTGTGACACTTTTGCATATTTTGTTAACTTTTCCCATTGACTATAATGGGAAACTTGTTTTTTGAATAACTTCTGAACCGTTTAATATTTTTTCACAAAATCTTCAAAAGGCACATTGGAGACCCTGGCTGCATGTTCCCTGAAGGTTTTGGACTGGTCACACAAACTGAGCGATCTGTAGGCACGAGCAAAAAATGTGCAAAAATGCGTAATTTGTGTGTTTTTTGGTGCTCTGTAGCTCTGCAACTGTACATCTGACCATAATAAAACTTGGCAGGTCCTGAGAACTATGGTACCAGACCATGCATGCCAAATTGCAGGCAAATCCATGGTATGGTGGCAAAGTTATTAAGCTGCCAAATTTCAGATTTAACCTTAAATAAGGTACTCAACCTTAACTATAGTGGCACTACCGTGCCACTATTATATATAGTATTCATGTCAAAAAACTCCATTTAATGCATCAGTTAGGGTTGTTCCACAGTGACAAAAGTGAGGAAATATGGTGTTAGGGTTGATAACCCTAACTGTGCATCCCCCCCACCCCAACCACCACTACACACACATACATGCAAGTAGGGGAAGGACCAAGGCAACACAACCAATCACACGCAACCAGCAGCAGGTAACAGGAATAATATACAACTATGTAAACCATGTAACCACACACCCATCCTCCCATCAGGCTGTGGCATGGGGTCATCACTGCTAACTCTGATCCTGGACATTCCACACACACACCGCAAAACACATATCAGTACAGACAACTGGACATCATGGACCACACGCTGCCACCAACACATAACACAGACTACACATATGGTAGTTTGGGGTTTGCAAGATCCAAAACAGGATTTTACACAATCTCTGAAATACTTTTGAGAATCAGTTTTGCAAATGTGACAGTGTTGTGCTATGCATTTGCGACACTTTCATGTTAGGACAGTATTTTGTGACATTATTTTGCATGCTTTTGTAAATGTGACACTGTCATGTCTTCCGTTTGTGACACTTTTGTATTTGCGACAGTATGTTGCAACACTACTTTATATGCTTTTGCAAAGTCGACACTTTCGTGTCTTCTGTTTGCTGCACTTTGGTGTTTGTGAAAGTATTTTGCAAAAGTATGCTCCTAATGGCTGCACATCTTTGCCATCATCCTGCAAGCCAATGGTTGGGTCCTTTGGGCTGAAATTTGCAGGGTGGCAAGACCTGACCCCATAGATGTGCCTTTTCCTGCCTTTGTGCTAAAATACTTAAGGATTACAAAGTTACGCTGTTCCAAAATTCAGCAGTTTACCACAGACTAACATTGCAGTGGCCATGATGCCTTTCACCACCCATATGTTGAAAACGAAGTGAGGTACACCGTTTTTGCCACTGCCAGCTTGGTTCGCCTTTATGTGAAGTAACCTCATAAAATAACTTTGTAAATAATGTATGATATCTGAAGTTGGATTTCTCCACTTCCTACAGTAACATAGGTATACATAGAAACATAGAATTTGACAGCAGATAAGGACCGCTTAGCCCACCCAGTCTGCCCATTTCCCTACCTAATGGATAAGCTGTAGATCCTAGTTAACTAGCAGCCTACTTCTTTCTACCCCCACTCCCTAGAATTGCCTTATGGCTGTCCCATGCATGCTGAATTCAACCACTGTTTTTGACTCCATAACCTCCTCTGGAAGGCCATTCCATACATCCACAACCTCTCTCTGAAAAATACTCTTACATTACCTCTTGAGCTGCCCCCTCTATCTTCAAATTGTGCCTCTTGTTCTTGCACACTCTTTTTTGAAAGATGCTACCCTCTTGGACTTTGTTTATACCCTTGAGGTACTTGAAAGTTTCTATCATGTCCCCTCCCTCCTTTCCTCGAGGCTATACATATTAAGCTCCTTTAGTCTCTCTCTTCATATGTCTTCTGGTGCAGACCCTGCACCATTTTAGTTGCCCTCCTCTGGACAGCTTCCATCTTGTCTATGTCCTTGCGGAGTTAGATCTCAGAACTGCACACAGTACTCAGATGGGGTCTCACCAGCTGTCTGTACAGAGGGATAACAACTTCCTGTTTTCTACTGGTGATGCCTATCCCTATGCATCCCAGTATCCCCCCAGCCCTCCTTACTGCCCTCTCACATTGCTTGCCCACCTTTAAGTCATCTGATATGACTACCCCAGGTCCCTTTCCAATTTTGTTGTTGTTAGTATCTCACCCCCCATTGTGTACTCTTCCCCTGGGTTTTTGTTTCCCAGGTGCATTACCTTGCTCTTCTTAGCATTAAATCTAAGCTGCCATACATTTGACCATTCCTCTAACCTTGCCAAGTCCCTTCTCATCCTTTCCACCCCACCTTGTGCATCAACTCTATTGCAGATCTTTGTGTTATCTACAAAGAGACATACTTTCCTTCAGTCCCTCTGCAATGTTGCTTATAAAAGAACATTGAAGAGGACCGGTCCTAATACTGAATCCTCGGCACCCCACTTGTAACCCCCCTTTCTTCATAGTGGACTCCATTTACTATTACCCTCTGTGTCCTATTCTCCAGCCAATTCTTTACCCAGGCTATCATCTTGGGACCCACTTCCAGGCTGGCTAACTTGTATATTAATCTTTTGTGTGGGACTGAGTCAAATGCCTTGCTAAAGTCTAGGTAGGCCATTTCCACAGCACCTCCCTGATCTATTACTTTGGTCACCCAGTCAAAGAAATCTATTAGATTCATCTGGCATGACCTTTCCGCTGTGAATCCATGCTGCCTTGGGTCCTGTGCCCCTCTGGCCTCTAGGTACTCAACAATTCTTTCCTTCAGAAGTGATTCCATCATTTTCCCTATCACTGAGGTTAAACTAACAGGTCTGCAGTTTCTGCTTCTGCCCTGCTCCCACTTTTGTGAAGGAATCACATCTGCCTCCTCCAGTCCTCAGGTACCACCCCATCCTCCCATGATTTGTTAAAGAGGGTAGTCAGTGGTGTCACTAGTTCTACCCTTAGTTCTTTTAGAATTCTGGGATGAACTCATCAGGCCCCATTGCTTTGTCCACCTTCAGTTTTAAGAGTTCTTTCAGAACCCTTTCTTCTGTAAATGGGCTGGTACCAACTTCTGTATCCAGAGTGTTTCTATTGTTTGTTTTAGGTACCTCCCCCTCTTCATTTGTAAATACTGAGCAAAAATATTTGTTTAGTATCTCTGCCTTTTCACCATCCCCCTCTGCCCACCCCCTCCCATTTATTAAGCCTCACTATCCCTCCCTTAGTCTTCCTTCTCCTGCCACCTCCTGCTGGTTATGTGTGATTGGTTGTATTGCCTTGGTCCTTCCCTTACTTGCATGTATGTGTGTGTGTGTGTGTGGGGTGGTGGGAGTGGGGGGAATGTGCAGTTAGGGTTATCAACGCTAACACTGAATTTCCTCGCTTTTGTCACTGTGGAACAACCCTTACTGATGCATTAAACAGAGTTGTTTGCCATGAATTTCCCTTCTTTTTGAGAATGTGCACAATAAATAGTGAATGGAATGTGGTGGTGGAAGCGTGGGCCCATTGTCACTTTGCTGCGCAAGAACTGTATGACCAACTGAAATGAAAATTGGTAAGTGAAGACATGTACCATGGTACACTGTGTCCAGAATTGTGTGTACATCCATTGAATGGGCACACAGCGTCACGAGCAAACAATGTAACATACATAGTTCAGCAACTGTAAGTGGCAGTGACCTGAAACTTTGCACAGTGAAAGATGAATTATAAATCTTTGCACATTCCAAATTCCAGGCAAATTGGACAGATGGTTCAGAAGTTTTTGAAGCATAAAGAACCAAATTTTAATTCATCAGAGTGGCATAATTCTGCACCTGTTAATGTTTAACACACAAAACCACTGCAAGGCACTTCCGAGCCACAAGGGCTACCTACGCTATAAATTTAAAGGCAGTAGCATCATGCTGAATGTTATGAGCAAAATGTTAACTGTGTCACACAGTATCTCCACAGCAAATTAATTTTCAAACAAGCATAATTCACATCTCCAGGACATCCACTCAACACCCTCCAAATTTCATGTGAAAAGACCAAACCATTCTAAAGATATTCAATTTTAATGTTTCTGTACCTTTAAGAAGTCTTCCACCACAAAATGGTGGAAATCTTGGTGAAAAATACACTAAATGGCGGACTGTGAAGCAGACCAACTTCAAATGGCCATAACTCTGGAACAGAACAACACGTTTTCACCAAACAAAAACTGGCGTGTTCCTTTAACAAAGGTCTTTCAACCTGCCAAGCTTCAGACCAATCAACCACACAATTGTGCTATGTGTCATGGAAGACAGTGCATAAAAATAGCAAAAACATTATGTTTTGCACTGCACTATGCAAACAGAAAAACAGAGACGGCAATGTTAATGCAAACGGTGATGGAAACAGTGAGGTACCATAAAATAGTAACACTAACTGTAACACAAACGCAAGCGCAAATGGTAACGCACATGGTGACGCAAACATAAATAACAGAAACCGAAGGAGAAATGCAAATGCAAGCATTAATGTAAACAGAAATGGTAACACAAACGGTAACGCAAATGCGCATGGCAACAGAAACGCAAACGTTTACACAAATGCTAACGACAACGGAAATGCAAATGGTAATGAAAATGGAAACGGTAACACAAACACAAACAGAAATACAAATGGTAACATCAACGCAGAAGGAAACAGTAATGCAGTCAACAAAGGAAACACTACTGAAAATGTTAACTCTAAGGCCAATAGAAATGCAAATGGTGATGAACACACAAGCAGTAATGGTAACGCTATTGGAAATGCAAACGGTTACGGTAACACAAACGATGACATCAAAGGAAACACAAACGCAAATGGAAACGCAAAAGCCAGCACGTAGGCAAATGCAAATGGTAACACGCACAGCCATGGTAATGCAATTGGAAACACGAATGCTTAAGGTAACAGCAACAATGATGCCAAAGGAAACACAAATGCAAATGGAAATGAAAACAGAAGCGCATAGGCAAACGCAAATGGTAATGCACATGGTGATGCAAAAAGAAATGCAAACAAAAGCAGTAATGTAAACACAAATGATAACAGTAACACAAACGCAAGCTCAAATGCAAAGGGTAAATGCACATAGTGACGTACATGGAAACACTAACGCAAACGGTAACGAAAATGCAAGCGGAAATGCTGACTGCAACAGTAACACAAATGCACCCACTTTGTTTCCCAAAAAGGTGCATTCAGAAGTACAGTGAATACAAAGAATGTACGCGTTGTAATATCCCTCAGAGCAAAAAATGAACACTTGGAATACTAAATTACTTATATCTCAGGAACCGTACGATGTAGAAAAAAAATAAAACATCCATACGATTTATGATTTTCCTGGCTAGTTTTGCACTTAGGCAATTTAGCCATTTTGGGGGATAAGCATTTTTCCGAGATACGGGCCCTGAAAGGCGCGGTGGACCCCGTAATATTAGCCTATGGGAAAAATTGTCAACTTTGAAGTGCCGTAACTTGGCAGGCCTCTAATAGTTTGTCACCAAACCACTAAAAGGATCATCTGTTGGATTTTGGCCTTCTTACCTCCAAATTTCAGCCCAAAAGACCAAACCATTCTTTTGCAGAAGGGTGACAAAGATTTCTTACTATTTTGGGCATAGTGTCGAAAAGTAGTGTCACAAATCATGACACTTTTGCAAAAAAAAATCATGTGCGACACTACTTTGCGACACCACTTTTTACAAAAATGTTAAAAACATATTTCTGGGGTGTTTAACCCCCCAAAAAAGACATGGCTAGCATCCTCAGGACTCGACTAGGTGAACACAGCAAGAATTGTGTCCCTAGATGGTCCCAAATTTAAATGTCAAGCATTTCTGTGACCACCAACTAAATACAAGATGGTAGATTTGTGACACTACAGGGGTCATTTGTGACACTAAAAACTGCATTTGCGACACTGTTGAACTTTTTGTTAACTTTTCCCATTCACTATAATGGGAAACTTGTTTTTTGAATAACTTTTGAATTGTTTAATAATTTTTCACAAAATCTTCAAAAGACATATCAGAGACCCTGGCTGCATGTTCCCTGAAGGTGTTGGACTGGTCGCACACATCGTGCGACCTATAGACATGAGCAAAGAATGTGCAAAAATGCATAATTACCACATTCTACAGCGCTATGTAGCTCTGCAACTGTATATCCGACTGTTACAAAACTTGGCAGATCCAGAGATCTATGGCACTGCTCTGTGCTTGCAAAATGTCAGGTAGATCTGTCATATGGTGGCAACATTATTAAACTGATAAATTTCAGACTTTAATCTTAAATGGGGTACTCAACCCTAACTATAGTGGCACTACTGTGCCACTATCTCTCTCTCTCTCTCTCTCTATATATATATATATATATATATATATAGGGGATACATGATGGGCATGAGTGTGATATTGAAAATATCTTCACTCCTATAGAGCAACTTCTGAATACTCACGACTGGTGAAGCCACGAGTGAGGTTTCAGAGGTCACTGTACAGGACTGAACATATTTCCCATATCACATGAGTGCCCATCATGTATCCGATATATACAATGGGGGCCTCATTGTTGCAAAATGTACCATTTCCACGGCTTTGGGCAGTATGCATGGCTTTGCATGGCTTTGTGCGGCTTTGTGCAGCTTTGCGTGGCTTTGTGCAGGTGTGATAAATGTCAGGTCTTATATTTATCACACCCTGTTGAAAATAATGTAATTTATCACACTCATTTACCACTCACCCCTATTTGTGTATATATATATATATATATATATATATTATATATATATATATATATATATATATATATATATATATACAGTGAAGCTCACCAGGATGAAACCAAATTCTGCAGCATTTGCAGCACTCTGTAGCATGCTGCAGCAGAGTTCTATGGAAAACAATGTAATATCAATGGCAATTAGTCCCTTTTGTCATGCAAGAAACTGTGACATTCACTTCATCCTGGCAGAGTCATATTTTCCTGCATGACAAAAGGGATTAATTCCTATTGAAATTACATTGTTTACTGCAGTAACTCTGCTGCAGCATACTGCAGAATACTGTAGTAGTGGGTTTCATCCTGGCAAGCTTCACAGTATATATATATATATATATATATAGGCAAAAAAACTCTGTTTAATGCATCAGTTAGGGTTGTTTCACAGCGACAAAAGCGAGGTAATTTGATGTTAGGGTTGACAACCCCCCCTTGCCCACCACCTACCCCCAGC
The DNA here is from genome assembly GCA_016271365.2 of Neoceratodus forsteri. Lineage (NCBI taxonomy): Eukaryota > Metazoa > Chordata > Ceratodontiformes > Ceratodontidae > Neoceratodus > Neoceratodus forsteri. The sequence continues at coordinate 694,778,433 of CM057459.1, read as the reverse complement.
CGGCGCCGAGGTGGCGTTGGGGTTGTCATCCCTAACTCTCATCCCATCACATGTGTAAAGAAGCTGAGGTGGTGAACTATAGGACAATGGGGTGAGAGTTAGGACTGATGACCCCAATGCACACCCTGATGCTGGCTGGGGGGCAGGGTGGAGGTGGGTGCAAGGGGGGGTTTCAACCCTAACATTGAAGTTCCTCCCTTTTGTCACTGTGGAACAACCCTAACTGATGTATTAAATGGAGCTTTTTGCCTCTAATGTCCCTTCTTTTTGAGAATGTGCAGTAGAAGTAGTGAATGGAATGTGGTGGTGGGAGTGCAAAAGAGCCCGCGCTCCCACCACGTGATGTTTTCTGACATAATAATGGTAAGTGCAAGGGAAATGCAAGCAGTAGCAGTTTGCGCATAATAACAGAAATGTAAATGATAAAGCAAACGTTAATAGAAACGCAAGCGCAAAGTGACACCAAACCAAACAGAGATGCAAAAGGGAGATGCAACCACATAAGGAAACGCAAACCGTGATGCGCACAGTCATGGTACGGGAACTGGAAATGCAAATGGTAACGTTAACAGCATAAATAATGCCAAAGGGAACCGAAATCGAAATGTGAATGCAAGCGCACATGGAAACACAAACCGTAATGTGCACGGTCATGGTATCGTAATGGTAAATACAAATGGTAAAGTTAACATGAACAATAACGCCAATGGAAACAGAAATGGAAATGGAAGCGCGTACGGAAATGCAAACCGTAATGCACACGGTCACGTTACCACAGTTGTAAACACAAATGGTAACGGTAACAGCAACAATAGCACCAAAGGAAACAGAATTGCAAAAGCAAATGGAAGCGAGTATGGAAACGCAAACTGTAATGCGCACGTGCACAGTACCGCAATTGGAAGTGCAAATGGTAACAGTAACAGCAATGAAGATGCAAACTGAAAGAGAAACGCAAACGCAAACGAAAGGGGTGCTGGAAACACAAACCGAAATGCAAACAGAAACAGTAGTGGAAATGCAAATGGTAACAGTAACACAACTGCAAGTGCAAATGAGAATGCAGAGGGTAACGCACATGGAGGCGTACACGGGAACTGTAACACAAACGGGTGTGAAAGCATGATGAAATGCTAACTGTTACAGTAACGGAAGTGCACACCCTGTTTTTGCCCAACAGCTGCATAGAGAAACACAGTGTGTACAAAGAATGTATGCATAATAATGGGCCTCGGAGCAGAAAATGAGTTGTTGGAATACTATATTGCTTATATCTCAGGAACCGTGCGATGTAGAAAAAAAAATTAAATTTCATGATTCATGAGTTTCCTGGCTAGGTTTTCACTAAATGCATAGCCCTTTCGGCTACACATTGTCGAGATGAAAATTCCGTATCTCGCACCATTTTCAAGATACGAGCCCCAAAAGGCGTGGCGTATGCCACCATGTTAGTCTATGGGAAAAAACGTCAGCTTTGGAGTACCGTAACTTGGGCATCCATGCAATATTTTTTCACCAAGCCATGAAAAGGGGGAGGCAGTATAGCGCAGTGGTTTAAGGCTCTGAGCTGCAAATCTGGTGACATTCAGCAGACCAGACCTGGGTTTGAATCCCCCAGTTTCTACTTGCATACTGTGTGACCCTGAGTAAGTCACTTAACTTCCCTGTGCTCCCAGGTCGCTCCTGTAAAAAGCTTTCAGCTTAGTGTGCTACTCCTGGTTAAACAACTAATAAAAAAGGCACATCTGTGAGATGTTGGCTGCCTTCCTCCAAATTGCAGCCCAAAAGACCAAACCATTCTTTTGCAGCGGGTGGCAAAGAACTCCTGTTATTTTGTGCATAGTCTGGAAAAGTAGTGTGTATTGTGACACCTTCCATGGTACCGAAAATTAACCATGAGTCATTTCTTTCTGTACTACTGTTTCCAGAAATTTGAAAAACATATTTCTCTGGTGTTTAACCCCAAAATAAAAGACATGGTTAGTATCCTCAGGGTCTGACTAAGTGAACACAGAAAGAATTGTGTCCCTAGAGTGTCCCAATTTTAAACAGCAATCATTTTTCTGATCAGTAACTGAAAACAAAATGGCGGATTTGTGACACTACTAGGGCCATTTGGGACACTAAAAAGTGCATTTGTGACACTTTTGAACTTTTTATTAACTTTTCCCATTGACTTATAATGGGAACTTGTTTTTTGAATAACTTTTGAACCGTTCAAAATTTTTTCATGAAATCTTCAAAAGGCACTTCAGGGATGCTGGATACATGTTCCCTGAAGTTTCCAGACTGGTCGTGCAAAGCATGTGACCTGTAGGTGTGAGCAAAGAATTTGCAAAAAAATGTAATTTTGCATTTGGATGTTGCCTAATAACTCCACAGCTGTATATCTGACCAGTATGAAAGTTGGCAGATCCCAAGAACTACCATGCCTAATCATGCATACCAAATTTCAGGCAAATCTGTTGAACGGTGACAAAGTTATTAAGGTGCAAAGTTTCACCCTTTAACCTTAAAAGTGCTACTCAACCTAACTAAATACATATATATATATATATATATACTGTATATATATATATATATATATATATATATATATATATATATATATATAGGTACCAATATGATACTTGAGAGACAAAGTGTGACAATCAGGTTCCAAAATTTATTTGGGCCAATTGTCATAACCATATCATATTTACATTGGGTGCATGTGGTAGTATTTCAGTCCCCAACATAAAGATAGTTTGTAGTTCAGAGGTGCTAAAATATGGGATTAAAAGTTCCCACTAGGGCAACGTAATGTGAGTAATATTGTGTCCTTGACAGCAAATTTGTCATATTATCACACATATATTTTTTGATATTACTATGTCTATGGTATCTATTTAGGTAGCATAATATCTAACTTTTCAGTTTTTTATCATAAACTTAACTTGTTGGTAATTATGCCACAATATGTTTACTGATCATAGTATGCCCAAATCTGGACATGTTTAAGTTTGGCTACCACATTCATGTCCTTGATTTTCTAGCCCATTGTTTTTTTGCACAACTATATTACCCTTATAGGAAAAGACAGAAATCACTTAATTTTCAGAAAGTGAATTATACTTTATTTACAAGGGTTTATTCCACAGGATGTCACGTGAGTAACTCAGACTACACAGGACGTCACGCGAGTAACACAGACACAACACAAGAAGTCACATGAGTAACATGGACACCAGAACAGTAGTATCAGTATCATACCAAGTGTCTCACTAAGTCATACCAAAAGTTATTGCTAATGTTCAACCCAAAAAATGATTGTCATACTATGGATATTTGGTATAACATTTTTTGAACATATTGAAGATTGTACTGTAGTCACAACATTATATTAACTTAAGATATTCACAAATGTTTTATGTTACAGTGTAGTATGGATTGAATCTCACCTGGTCTGTCTATTACATATACCAGCTGGTCCCAAGCCTACAATAAGAGAGAGGGAAACCAACTATATCTTTATAAGATGAATGGGGATGTTTGGGATTAATGCATGCCCTTGCTGCTTGTGATATTCAAGGCTGAAGGCAAACACTGAAAGTGTATTAGTGACTTATAACATGGGGTAGATAAAGGCAGGTGAGTGGTAAACAACCATCAGGTGACCATTGCTTACTCCACAATATTTGACAGCTAGTGGTGAACCATCCCTCTGAGAGATCAGCCTGTGTTACTGTTCTGATCTTGTTATAGTGCAAAATTGCAGTCTGTGGAGCAGCCATTACTATCTCTGCTTAATAAGTGAGAGCCGAGGCCTGCCATGTAGTCCCAGGCAGTGCAGCAACGGTAGCTGTAGTGTTCAAAGTTTGTAGTCTTGCTTCTTACCCAAGCTTGTTCCCAGTGTGAAGTGTATGGTCCCCATGGTCATTTTTCTGTTGCACAGCCAGATTGACAGGTAAATCCCATAGTTGTGGCATAAAGTCAGATGGAACAGTGTGAAGAGAGGGAGACCCCCTCCCAATGATGTCATGATCTGAAAGTGAGCTTTATGCTGGTGAACAGAGAAACAGAGTTCCAGAAAGACCTGCAAGCTCTGAGTCCCATTAGTTGCCATTTCTTAATTGGTAGAATACAGTCTGGTAGACTGTGTGACTGCACTGCTGGGGAAAATGTTTACTTGCTTGCCATGCATTAATGTAACCACATAAAGAGAGACAGAGCAGCTAAGCCAGTGGAGGTATAGACACCGTGTCTGTACCACAAGAGGCAACTCCATATTTTGCACTTCAGAGCTACTGTGCTGTCTCAGAAGGCATATCATGCACAACAAATGTCAGAGAAAGCATAGCAAACACTTTCCTTCTGACATCTGTATGCATGACAGCCATTGTTGGGGACTATTTTTTAGCAGCAGAATACAGTAATTTGCTTGTCTTTTATAAAAGGAGAAAAAACATGTATATTGCTTTCTCTTTGTTTTGTAGTGCACCCTATGTTATAAGTGTAATAGCCCACTCCAGGGTGTGCGCTTATTGGGGATTAAGCAACACACTGGGTGTTGTGAAGACACTCAGCCAGCAGCCTTGTGCTTCACAATGCACTCGGGGTATTGATTAATCCCTAATAACTGCACACCCTGGAATGGGTTACTTCCTACTAATAGAACTATGCCCTTCTGTGGGTTGCTTCAATCTTAAAATGTGTTTTAAGAAATGAAAATTAAATAAAAAACTGACTTCAGGGGCCAGATCTTCAAAAGCTTGCCCATGTGCAAAGTCTAGTTTTTCTGCACAAACCCAGATTTGTGCAGATGTCCATATTCCAAAGCCCTGTTCTAGGCAAACAAGGTTTGTGTCCAGGAGATTTTCTGAGGTTGGCACAATACAAATGGAAAGTCATGGACCTGAAATCTGGTGAAGTCCTATAATTACAGAGTGCAAGGTAATTTTGCATGGTCCCCTTATATGGTGCAGATATACACAATTATCCCTGTTACTAATGATGCCATCCCACAGATCACAGCCACAACTGAAGACACAGACCCTTCCTGTTCTCAAATGGACCCCTCCATGGTACCGTCACTCACCGTGTCCACAGCATGGTCCTGCAGGTGCATATGGCAACCAGTGCATTTTGGGAGAGAGTGCACTTTTAGGTTTCTTCAGCTATTGTACTTAATGTCAGTAATTGTTTGATATGCCATGCTAGGCCCTCAGCCTATCATGCAGCACATGGCACACCAAACAATTACTGTAATTCACTGTAACAGCAAAGTAAGCCTAAAAGTGCACAAAAAAAATGGAATAAAAAAAAATACAGAACAAAGGATAACACTTTAACAGTCACTGACAGCAATCATCCCAGTAAGGAAAAAACAGTATTTTTCTTCACTTGTACTGCCATGGAAGCCATTTAAGGCATACCATGTAGCACATAGCCCAGTTACTGAGATACACTGCAACAGCAGCCAAATGAGCCTAAAACTGCACAAAAACAATAAACAGGGTTGATGTTTTTGGTGACTGCAACCCGGTTACCATCAATTACAGTCATTTTACATACATTTTTGGTGTTTGTGCCCTTTTAGGCTCATTTTACTGTTGCAGTGAATCTCAGTAATTGTTTAATGTGCCATGCTAGACTCTTGGCCTAACATGCAGCACGTGGCACACCTAATGATCACAAAACATATTGCTGAAATGTAAATGGTTCTGTGCTGGCATTTGGGTGCCCAGTGTTGAGTCAGTGCATGCAATATGTTTTTTAAAAAAGTTGCCACCTTATAGACTCCTGTGGATCTGAGAAATTTGTGGATTACCCAACACTTCGTTTACTGCTGCTGTTATTTGCTGTTATTTGCTTTTCTGCTGCTAAATGGCTTCGATGCACTTGCACATAAAATAAATAAGTACTGTGAGTATGTTTGGAGTGCTGACCATTTTTCTGTTCTACAGAAGTGTTTTTACAAAAATAAATATGATATTAACCAGGATTTCTTTTTAAGTTAGCAGATAAGCAGGTAGTTTAAAAGTAGTTCTGGTGTTCTGATGCCTCCCACACAATACAAGCCCCTAAAGAGATCAGATCTACACAAACTGAGCACCTGCAGTGGCCAGGTCCTATTCATTTACTCCCCAATACAGCATGTATTTTATTTCTCATTACAGAACTCTCCAAACTGTAGATATGGTGTTCTGATGCCTAATACAAAATGAGCCCCAGCACTAACCAGGTCCAATTGATATACTCCCCAAAACTGCAGTTTTTTTGCCCAGTAGAGAACAAACTATTTAGCAGCAGTAACATTAAAGGTGCCCCCTTATAAAGAATAGGATCACACAAAATGCCCCCCCCCCACAGGGACCAGGCCACACAGAATGATCCCCATGTAGAGACCTGGTCTATAGAATAGGTAAATATGTATAACCATCTAATCTAGGAAACCTGCAGTTGTTCAACTTTAAAATGCTTTATAATCAACTCTCTCTGCCCCTACCCCACCCTTCATACCCCGAGCTCAGCATCTTGGGACCATGAGGCAAGGTCCGACTACATGTCTCTGTGTTTCCCAAAAAGCAAATGTGTACCTTTACAATCTGCAGACATCTGACACACCGGGGAGCAAAAGCACAGCTGAGATGCAGAGAGAATAGCCCACAGTAGTGCCCGTAACGTGCATAACTCCAAACTTCAGGAGGACAACATGTCTTGTCCAGAATGTAGATGGCAATACAAAGAATACAGACCCACCAGGTAAACAGCTTTAAAGAGCCATGGGGTGATGACTGAAGGTGTCAGCATGCATTTCTGGTTCTGAACATTCTGGGCCGGTGGAGGAACCAATAGTAACATGGATAACAAAAGGACACGAAAATAACACGCCATGGAAAAAGGGAATTTTCTAAATAAATGAGTTATGACAAACTGCAAGGTTTTGGCAGCATGTCAGTAACAAAAATAAGGTCACCAGACACAATAATGCTTTTGGACCACAGTTCATGCAAATTAAAGGCACAGTCTGCTTAGGATGAGGTACTAGATGGACACTACATGTAATGAACGTTACAGCTGTATAAAATGATTAAATAAAATGCAAAAAGTTTTATTCTGTACAGTGAGTTCTTGGGGGAGGCTTAAATGAAGTAATTAGATAACACATTAACAACAGTTGGGTTTCTAAGGCACAATAAAGGGCTGCATTTAAATACTTAAATTGGGAATGGAAGCAATGTCACAAAATGGAACCCTATTTGAAGGGGTAAATTCGATGTTTGTGATAAAACTGAAAGAGCACAGTGGAACCAAACTGGGTCATGTTATGTTTAATATCTCTCCTAATGTAGGACTACAAATTAGGTGTGTCATATGAACCTTTTAACAATTCAGCAAAAAGTTACAGGGTGTCAATGTGCAGTAGGTATGAGTTTCTTGAATACTGTATTCATGCCTATATACATATATATATATATATATATATATATATAATAGATATACCACTCTGAGGTGTGCGGTGGCAGCTCTGATATACTCATGCCTTGGTGTGCGGCCTGCGTGCGTCAACCACAAGGTGTGCATATATCAGGCGTGACCACCTGGGAATATTATCTATCTTATAAAATATCAAAATTGTTTTGGAGGGGTAAAGTGTAGGTGTGCATTCGTTGCTCTGATATACGCACGGTCATGTGATGCTCATCATCCAATAAAAGAACAACAATTTTCCTACCCATTTTATAAATATATATATATATATATATATGTACTATATATATATATATATATATATATTCTATGCAAAACTGCGTTAATGCATCATTTAAGGTTAAAACACAAAAAGTCAGGAAATGAAAATCTTTAGGGTTGCCCTCCCTCGTGGGGAAGGGCAACCTCTAAATTGACAGATGACGGGGGTGTGTGTCATTGGGGTTGTGAGGGCCTAAATGTTGCCCCAATTCCTTGTGTAATCACACTGAGAAGCAACAATGAACAAGAATGGGACAACATTTAGGCCTCACAACCCCAATGATACACCCTGTCATCTATCAATCTAGGGATGATTGGCTGGTCTATGAAGGGGAAGGGGCAACCCTAATGATTTTTCATTTCCTGTCTTTTTGTGTTTTAACCCTAAATGATGCATTAACACAGTTTTTTGCATAGAATTTCCTTACTTTTTGAGAACGAATAGAAAACTAAGAACTTGCGGAAGTCGATGAGAGTATGGGCCCTTTGGGTTCTGGCTACCACCAACTTGTAAATGTGTCTCTACCATCATCACCCTCCAAATTTCAATGTAAAATACCAAACTGTATCTGAGATATAACATGTTAAAAATTGAGATTTTCATTCATCAGAGTTGCAGAATTCTGCACCTGTTCACATTTTACAGACACAATGATTGAAAAGCATATTCATGACACTAAGGCTAAGTACCCTATCACTTTCAAGGCACCACCACAATGCAAAACACTGTCCACAAAACATAAATTGCATGACATAATATCTCCGAAAAGAATATATTCTCTGACACATAAACACCATAATTCACATGTATAGGACATGCTGTCAACACCCTCCAAATTTCAAGTAAAAAGACCAAGCTGTTTCCGAGATATTTAAACTTAAAGATTGTGAAAATTGGCCTATCCATTCCATTATAAAATCTGGCCATCTTGTCCCTCCCTCATGATCAAAGATGGCAATCAAAGAATCTCATGATCAAAGAATTTGCAGGCTCACGATCAAAGAATAAAAAATGGTGAAACTCGAGTTTTAGGCAGAATTACATGAAACCACCGCCATGCCTCGATAGAACAAAGCCCCTGAACAAAGCCCACCCTCATTTGTGTTCCTAGACCACCCCTGGGTTGAGAAATTTGAATTTTTCAAACCGTCATCTGGTCATCCCCTTGTGATACAAGATCGCGATCAAAGAATCTTGCGATCAAAGAATTTGCAGGCTCATGATCAAAGAATAAAAAATGGTGAAACTCGAGTTTTAGGCAGAATTACATGAAACCACTGGCATGCCTTGATAGAACGAAGCCCACTGAGCAAAACTCACCATCATTTGTGTTCCTAGGCCACCCCTGAGCTGAGAAAATTGTATTTTTACCTCACTATGCAAGATTACAATCAAAGAACCTCGTGATCAAAAAATTTGCCGGCTCGCGATCCAAGATCATTAGCGAGTCGTGATCAAATAATTTAAAAAGTTATGGCTCTATTATTTGACCATTTTAGGTGAAACCAAAGGCATGGGTCGATAGATTGAAGCCCCCTGAGTAAAACCCGTGCACGTTTTACTTCAGGAGTGACCCCTGAGCCAAGATATTTGATTTTTTCTGACGGAACTTAAAAAACAAGATGGCGGACCTCACGATCAAAGAATTCTTGGGGACAAAGATTCTTTGACCGCTAGGCTACAAATTCTTTGACCGCCAGGTGGGACGAGATGGCTCAAACCCCATTCTTTGTTTGCAAAACAACCATATAAATGTTCCTATTGACTTATAATAGGAGATTAAAAGGGCCATAACTTTTGAATGCCTTAATATTTTTTCACCAAACAAAAAGTGACATGTTCGGCTCTTTCAGATGAGCCATCTCACAGACTGGCACACCACATGACAGCTGCACAAGGCCACAGACAAAATCCCCCAACTCTGCCTCCAAAACTGGCAAAAAGTGCATTTTTCAGCATTTTGGTGTGCAAAGACCGTCAGTCCGACCGAAATGAAATTTGTCAAATCAAGAGTTCTACCATACCCCACCATGCATACTAAATTTCAGGTAAATCTGTTGAACAGGTCCAAAGTTATTAACGTGCAAAATTTTGACTTTAACATAGAAGTGCATTCTTAATCTTAAATATAGTGGCGCGACCGCACCACTATAATATATATATATATATATATATATATATATGTATGTATACACACACATATATAGATGTTACAGTCGGGATGCAATGCAATGCAGGAATGCTGAAGAATATCACAAAATTCTGCAGTTTACTGCAGAGGCCATTGTAAGTCAATGGCAATTAAGCCTTTTTGTCATGCAGGCTTTTGTGACACATCATTACTGTAAGTTACTGCAATTCATTGTGGCTGACTCCACTATATATCTATATTATAGGGGCACAGTCACACCCCTATAGTTAGGGTTAAGTAGGCACTTCAATGTTAAAGTCAAAATTTTGCACTTTAATACGTTGCAACCATTCAACCGATTTGCACAAAACTTGGTATGCCCTGTCCTGTCATGTAGATTTCTTGAAGAGGTAAGTTACATTTCTGTTCGATGTACATTTCTGAGTTATGGAGAAGTGAATAAAACATGTTGTTGCTCATTGACTTTGCTGGGATTTTTCTTTGAACTTGCCTACAGCCCAGACAGTTTGGTTTTTGGTCTGCAATTTTCATGGCAGAAAGGGACGACCCCACAGATTTGCCTTTTGCTAGTCTGGTGAAAAAATAAGCCGTTTTTAAGTTATTGCAATTTAAAAATTTGAAAAAATTATTTCTGAGCATGCTCAGTAAGCACTAAAGGACAGCTGTATGGAATGAAAAAGGAATCCTTTTTCATATGAAAAAATTCCTTTTTCATATGGCCGACATTTTGTTTTTAGTTTTGCCTGAAAAATTCAAATTTGGAAACCCCCCAAAATTATATTCTGGGGAGAAACCAACACACGTAGCTTGTTTATAGGGACCCCTTAGCTGCAGTCTGCCCTGTACCACTTGAAAAGTGCCCTTAAAATGTTTTATTTAACCCTTAGGCTGCCAACATAATTGGAACGTATAGGAATTTTGGACTGATATATCAGGGTTAACATTGAACATTGAAATGATTTTTTTGTATTGGCATCATATGAAATAAGATCTTGTGTCATATCACAACTCACAAAACAAGATCTTCTTTCATATTCAGAACCCCCCTGAATTGATATTCTAGGGAGTAACCAACACATGTAGCTTGTTTATTGGGATCCCTTTGGTGGATTCTGTACTTTACTGTTCAAAAAATGCCCTATAAATGTGTTTTCTTTTATTTTTTTATTTTTGCTGCTTGCCCCCTAGCCCCGTGAATTGACTTACCAGGCTTCAGGAACCTTCCACCTCATTCTTGGGGATGCTCCCCTGAGTGGTGCTGCCGGGGGCTGAACTATCTTAGCCAGAGGGGAGACACTGGAGCCAACTCATCAGTGGGGGCTGGCATTTTTTCTAATGCTATGATTCCCTAGGGGGCAGGGATGTATAATGATGGCCCACATCTGCCCTGCCACTGTACATGTTGGCGCTGACCACTGTGGTACCCCTAGCCTCCACTAGGGGTCCATAATGCATTGAACACTCTTCACCACCTCCCCCGGAGTAGGAAAACAGTCCAGCAGATGCTCTGTCCTACTCCCCCAAGCTGGCCCTCTGCCTCCTGGGTCTGTTCCCAAACCTGGGTCATCAGTGTTGCAGATGGCAGCCATGCCTCTGTGCCAGCAGGCTGGCATATGTGTTTTATTTAACACTAAAATTCTTTTGTATCAGCATCATATGAAATAAGATCTTGTTTCGTATGCTGACTCATGAAACAAGATCTTCTTTCATATGGGAAATCAATGTATTTCAATGGGATTTTCAACTTTGGTGCATAACCTTGCCATTTTTGCATATTTTGACACCAAATTTTCAACACAGCCTTTTGGGGACCCCACCTAGTAACAATGGGCCTGAGTCATGAAGGGGTGTAGGGTACGTGCAAAATGCACGTACCTCACCCGTGGAGCTGTGCACCCGCAGACAGGTGCACCAGTACTGGCATTCACAAATGCTGGCCACCTGTCTGCTGCCCTTCCCCTGGCATGTAGGTCCATGCAGGGCAGGCACAGATGGAGTCACGGAACCAGCCGGGCATCCAATCAAATACCCAGCATGGGTCTGCCAGTGGATCCCTTGCATGGCACGGTGTGCATTGGCAGCATGCCCCACAGATGTCTGTGGTACCCTGTCCCAGAGGGGAGGAGGGGCATGCCTGCTGACATGAGGTGGAGGGACATATTGGAGGAAATGGCACCTGGCACATGGTGCTGCTGGGATGGGCAGGTGGCAGCCATGACCTGGTGTCCCTGTGAGGGCATTGAGGGTATCTGGGTGGTGAATCACACTCTCTGCTGCATATGGGGGTGGGTGGTGTCAGGTGGCCGTGACCTGTGGTCCCAGTGCTCTGGTGGGCTGCTTGCCCAGTCCTGCGGGGTGTGCCCAGGGCACATAGGGGATTTATGTATGGGTCTCCCTGGCATACCCTGTGGTCCCCTATGCACCCCCGTGGCCAGCACTATGTGCCTTAGTGTATGGTGCATAATGCTGGCCCACCCCCAGTGCATTGCACATTGCAGGGATGGGGGATCAGGCACATATTTCATGTGCACCCCTCCTTTGTGCTTCCTGCTTGGGGGTGAAGTTGGTGAAGGGTGGCTACTCACCCCTGTTATGCACGCATAGCCACTCCACACCATTCATGCATAGAGCCCAACATGACTGTTGTTATGCAATTCCCTCCCAAAGGTAATTTTGAAGTTGCTTGGCAAATTTATCTTTCAAGCAGGTTTTGCATAATGACAACTATATTGTGCATGAAGTGGGGTCATAAGAAGGCTATGTTGAAAATTTGGGGTCAAAATATGTAAAAATGGCAAAGTTATGACCATTTGTTGCAATTTCACTACACATACTTGTAACTTTGGAAATGTTAGTGACTTTGACACCAAATGTTCAACATACACTTGTTATTTCCCCACCTCATGTATGTCATAATCATCATTTTTCAAATCCTAGTCAGATATATTATATATATTATATATTATAAAACACAGAATCTCAGTTCCCCAAGTTTCACATCACCAAAGCCGGCTGCCCGAAACACGGGTGCCCAACATTGGGATTTTGCCTGCATCAAAGTTTCTTTCATGTTTCTGGGGGCTTCGGCCCTGAACCCCCCTTAAGTTATAGATCAAACTCCACTGTAGGCAAAATCATGATGTCGGGCAACCATTTTTCGGGCAGCCGTAATCGGGATTGTGAAACTCAGGAAACCAAGTTTCTGTGTTTTGCTGTAATACCTCCTATTCAAAATGTGCTTTTGCACCTGTGGCATGTAATGGCATTCTAGTTGCCCAGAATTACATTATCAAGCAACTAAGTTGGTACATTAAGATACAGTACATATATACAGTACTAATACAAAAATTTTAACATGAAACATAAAAATGTGCAAAATAATCTATGTAGGGTTGATACCAAACCATAAAAAGGAAGGGAATACAATGTTAGGGCTTCAACCTTAACACCCCATACCCTCCCTGCTCACACCACCCAGTGTCAGGGGTGTGCCTTGTGTTTGTTAGTCCTAACCCTATCCCCATTCTTCTATACTCTACCCATCTTAGTTTATGGACTTATGGAATGGGATAAGCATTAGGGCAGATGACCTTCGAGACATCGGCCCTAACTCTCACCCCATTCTGCATGTAATAAAGCTGAAATGGTACAAAATAGAAGAATGGGGTGAGAGGTCTGGCAACTCCAAGGGACACCCCGATGCCTTTTGGTCTGTGGAAGGTGGTGGTGGAGTGGTAGGGTTGGGTGGGGAAAGGTGTTAGGGTCTCAACCCTAATGCCTCATTTACCTACTTTTGTTGCTTCAACCCTAATTGATGCATTAATAAAGTTTTTTGCAATGAATTTCCTTACTTTTTGAGAAAGTGTAATCATACCCTTATATGTTTGTGGAAGCACAGGGCCCTCTGGGCCATGCACTCCCATCAGTTTGTAGTGTATAGTGGTTGTAAAGGGCCCTCTGATCACACTCCCATCACTCCATAATGGTATTCATTTGTGGTAGCATAAGGCCATCCCATCTTTCCATAAGTGTTTAGACATTGTCATGAAGTGTTATCTCTCAGTATTTCATAATGGAGGGCTCTGCATGCTCAGTAATGCATAATGGTATCCATAAATGGCAGCACAGGGCCCTCTGGGCCATGTATTCCCATTTATCTATAATTGTAGAGATGCAGCACAGGCCTAGAGGCATTCCAAGTAACCCCTGTGATGCAAATGGTGCAATATCTCAGTAACCCTAGGAACTTGGGGAAAAATTCCACTGCAGTTGTAATCATGGCCTGGCAACCTGCATGCATGCTTAGTACACCTAAGGTGTACTAAGCTGCATTTAGCAAAAAATCTGTTTCTGAAATAATTTTTGAGTTATAGGCACCGAAAAGTACTGTCCACCACAATGTTATCCTATGAGAAATTTCCAGACTTTGAAATGTTATAACTATGGAGTAATGTAACTTTTATCATCAAACCAGCAAAAGTCACATCTGTGGGGCAAGCCCTTTCTACCCTGAAAATTTGAGCCCTTAATTCCAAACCTTTTCATTGCTGTGAAGTGGAAAAGAAACAATAAAGTTTAAGAATCCCTTTTCGTGAGCTGTCAGAATTCCTTTTCGCATGCCAATCCCTTTTTGCAAGGTAGGCCCATCTGGTCATCATATCATGAAAAGGGATTCTCAAGTCTGATGCTCATCCCATCTTCCATCATTTCCATCTCTAAATAAGGTCAAATGTGTAGATTTTATGAGATTGGGGTGAGTGTTAGACATGAGAAGCCCAAGGCACACTCCACATCTACTCTCCTGCCTGATTTGGGAGGGTGGGGTGGTAGGGGGAAACCCTAACACCTCGTTTCCCAACTTTTGTTGCTTTGACCCTAACTGGAACATCAACAACAATTTTAGCAACTCATTTCCTTACTTTTTGAGATAGTATAATTGTATCTTATTTTACTGTCCCTCTGTAGATACGTATATACAGTATATATGTAGCTGTGGAAGGACAGGGCCCTCCAGGTCCTGTGCTTCCATTTATATGACAACAGTGACCAAATTGTTAGCATAGCCATCTTATTACTCCACCTTATGTACCCAGTACAGAAAATTATCAAATCTTGGCCAAAACATAATTCTGCACAACTATAACGCCATTCCATGTCACTGATACAAAAACACGTTATGGGCAGCATTTGAAAAAATGACAGGTGTGACATATGTGAGGGGGTAATAAGAAGGCTATGTTGAAAATCTGAGGTCAAAATATTTAAAGTTTCTGAAGTTATGAGTGGGCATAGCGAAATTGCAACAAATGTTCATAACTTTGGCATTTTTTCATATTTCGACCACAAATTTTCAACATAGTTTCACCAGAAATAGGGAACTCTTCACCTGGCCTCTATTAACATTTGCAGCCTCCTGTGCAAAATTGACCTCCTTATAGCCTGGGTCTTGCTAAACAACCCTGACATACTCTCTGTTGTTAAAACTTGGCTGTCTCCCAAAATACCAGATGCAGCAGTTGCCATACTTGGCTACATTACCTTCAGATTGGGCAGATCGACTAAGCGTGGTGGTGGTTGTGCTATCTATCTAAAAGACACTCTAAAAGGACTGATCTTGCCTGTTGATGACCTTGGGTGCCCCACCCAGGTACTAGCGATTAAAGTGCTACTGAGGGCCCCCCACAAGACTCTCACAATACCTCCTACTGACCCTACCACTGGTCTTCATATAGTACTGGACTACCTGAGAGCCCAAAATCACATCACTGAGACAGTATTACTTGGTGACTTTAACATAAACTGACTGTCTGCCTCCAGTGGCCCCGTAAAGGATGCACTGGCAGCCCTGCACCTTACTCAGCTGGTCAGCTCTCCCACTAGAATTAACTATAAGAGTGGGACAAGCACCATTCTTGACTGGATAATCTCTAATCACCCTGACCATGTCGCCAATGTAGGCGTGCACCCTGACTCACTCAGTGACCACTCCCCTGTTACTTGCAATTGGACCAACAAATTCCATGCCCCACCGCCTCTAACTATCTACAACAGAGTGCTAAGATGTGGCCACCTGGAACTCCTAAAGCAAGACTTGCACTGTCAGGACTGGTCGCTACTTGACTCCTCTACAGACATTAATGTATCACTCCAACATTTTATCACTATGTTCAATGCTGCCTGTGATGTTCACGCACCCCTCAAGAAAATGAAGATGCGTGGCACTGTTCATCCCTGGATTACTCCTGGGTTGATAGACAGCATGAAACGGAGGGACCACCTCTAGTACTATGCTAAATCTTCTGGCAAGCTACAGGACTGGCAAGCCTATAGAGCTGCAAGAAACTCCTGCACTCAGGAAATCCATAAAGCAAGAAGCAATCACCACAAGGAGCAACTTACCAATACCTGGGGTGACAGCAGGAAATTCTGGGCAAATATCAATGATGTTCTGGGGAAAGACCCAAAAAAGGCTCCCGTGATGTTAAACCTTGATGGTACCCCCATACTTGACCCACTCACAATAGCAAATACCTTTAATGATGCCTTCACTGACCTAAGTCGTGTGCTACCACAAGACTTCTTTGACGATACCACCTTAATGGCAGCACATCATCCTGAGACCAAGACAAATCATCACCCCCCTTCTACTTTAAATGTGTCTCAGTGGTCCAGGTCAGGAAACTACTAATCAATGTGCTGGGCAAGTCCAGGCACAGTGGTGACTCTTTAGACCTCAAGCTAATTGCACTCACATTGGAGGAAGTACTTACACCTATTAATAAATTACTTGACCTCTCTCTAACACTCTCGCAATTACCACAGGTATGGAAAACAGCCATTGTTACCCCAGTTCACAAATCTGGAGACTGTGCACTACACAGCAACTATAGGCCTATATCAATCCTCCCACCCCTCTCTAAAATACTCAAACATATTGTTGCCAACCAACTTGTAGACTACCTCGATAGATACTCCCTACCATGTGAACAACAGCATGGCTTTTGGAAAGGGCACAGCACTACCACCACACTCTTAGAATTCACCAGCTACATTCAGCAATCTATTGACCAAGGCAGTCTTGTGGGTGCAGTCTTTATAGACTTAACCAAGGCCTTCAACACAGTTAATCACCGACTCCTCCTTAAACGACTCTCACAAACTGGTCTCTCCCCTAATGCACTGCCCTGGTTTAGAAGCCATCTTGGGGATAGGGCTCAACACTTGAAGATTTCCAGTGCTATCTCTGACCAGAAGCCTGTTCGGTCCGGGGTACCCCAGGGCTCAGTCCTGGGTCCACTCCTTTTCAGCATCTTCCTTAACAATCTACTGACTGCCTGCCACCAGCGAACACTGCTGTACGCAGATGATGCTGTCATTTTTGCAAGCCACCCTGACCCTTACCTCCTTGAAAGTAACTTTCAAAAGGGCTTCATGGAAGTTGAGCACTGGTTCCGCAACCATAAACTAGTACTACACTACAAGAAGACAAAAGTCCTGTTGTTTTCCTCAGCCCACAGTCAACATAAAGAGCATGCTCTTACCATCCAAAATTCCCAAGGTGACCCCCTTGAACAAATACAGCACTTCAAGTACCTAGGGGTTACCCTTGATAGATACCTCACCTATTCAATGTGCATCAAAAATGTTGCCAGAGCCGTCAATACCAGGATTGGGCTCCTCTATTGACTGAGAAAGTCTCTAACACCTGAAGCCCTAAATCTTGCTGTCCACAGCTCAGTGCTTTCCTTAATCGACTATGGCCTTGTCATTTATGGAACTGCTTCCACCACTGCACTCAAAAGGCTCACTATGGCACTGAACAAGGCCTGTAGACTCCTAATTAGTGCACCACACCTCACCCACACCTGCGATGTCTATCAGCAGACTGGGTGGCTCAACTTGCACAGGAGAATTAAATACCACACCTGCTTACTTGCCAAAAAGATTCTCCTTGGACTCATGCCTTTGGGATTAGGATGCTTACTTCACAAATCCCCCAAGACCCAACATACATGCACCTCATCTTCTGCACTCCTACTAGTCCCGATGTGCCGGACCGCCCAATACCAATGCTCCTTTTGTATCAAAGCACCATACTGGTTAAATGGCCTCCACAATGGTTTGGCTAACCTTATTAGTCTTGGTGAATTCAAACTCAAACTTTGTCAGCACATCCTAACTGAAAACTCCTGTGATTGCACCATTTAACATCCTTGTTCTCTCTTCCTGGGACCTCACCCCCCCATCGTTCTTCCACTTTTCTCTGTACTTGTCTTGCCCTCTCACTCTCCTCTCCCTTCCTGCCCTCCCATCACCCCTTCTTTTTCTCCCCCCACTGTCTTCCTTGCTTTTTGTCCCTTACTATCCTAGCTGCTACTTGACAATACCGCCTGGTTGCTATCCCCTTCCTTGATCTGGCTCCCCTCCTAATTCCCTCCACTTCTCACTCCCTGCCTTGAATCCCATGCTAAACTAATGTGTATTTATTTGCTGTTCTCTTATTCTGTATTTTGTAATACAAATCGCTTAATTGTTTGTGAAACCAGTCTGTTTTCCATTATGGATCTGTACCCCCCTATTGATGTGGAACCTTTGTAAATGAGCTGCTTGGTGCTCAAAGGTACTTGTAATCCTAGATTGAATAAATAAATAAAATATAAAACATTTTCTTATGGCCCTACCTCACAAACTCCATAGGTGAACATTTTCAAATCTGTGCCAAAATGCTATTCCACAGCACAGGTGTGAAAACACATTTTGGACAGGATGTGAAAAATAACAGCTATACTGTTCAAGAGGTGATGTGAAAAAACACTTAATGCTATGTTGAAAATTTGGACTCAAAATATTGAAAATTAACTAAGTTATGCACATACATAGAAAAATTTCAATGAATTCTACTGTGAATCACTTTAGGAATTTGTTGCCAAATTTTCAGCATGTCCTTTGGGACCTCACCTCATGAACACTGGTAGTGAAATTTCACTATTCAGTCCCAAAAGGTGATTTCATGCTGCAGCTGCTAAATCATCTTCCAAGCCTGGGTAACAAAATAACAGTGCCAGTGTTCATTAGGTGGAGTCCCAAAAAGGCCATGTTAAAAATTTGATGAAATTATTCCTAAAAATGGCAAAGTTATGAACATAAATTCAAAATGCCATTGAAATACATAATTACCTTGATTTCTCAGTTCACGGTTTGGCTTTGTAAAGCGCAGACATGTCTTGGTGCACAGAAGATGACAGCCCATGATCTCTCTCTGGTGGTAAGGGGGTGTAGGGTAGTGAGTGCTCAGTGGAAGGGTCAGAATGGGGGAGTGGGATGAAGGGAATGATGAGGGACTGTTTTCTTCTTCTTTTCAAGTTTTTAAAAAAAGACGTTGGGGGACTGTTTTCATTTTACAGGTTTACATTAAATAAATATTTTGGAACACTGGGGTGGGCTCCCCAATGTCCTACACTGTTGGGGGGGCTTGAAATGCTGACACAGGAATTGGGCCCCCCAATATCAGCACTTTCAATAAAACAACCGGGGGTGGTCATCCAACACTAGGGATGGACACCCTGATGTCAGATAATATAAAAAAATAAACAAGGGGACTAGGGGACAATGATCAGAGGGTGGGGGGTTCAACTTGGCACCACAGAATATATGGGACAGTGTTTGGGGAGTGAGGGGTGGCACTAGATGCCAAGGAAAACATTTGGTCCAGCACCATGGGTCTAGCACCACAGGTCTAGAGGTCCAAAACCAGGCCACAGGGTCAAAATTTGACCATATGGCATGGTCAGAAGTGGGCTGATACCACTGCAGCTTGTCCCACTGCAGACAAATCAGGCCATGAGGTTAAGAATGGACCATCTGGGGTGGTCAGAAGAGGGCCGATGCCATAGCAATTTGCCCCACCAGAGACAAACAAGGCTACAGGGTCAAGACCAGATCTTGTGGGGTTGTCAGAAGAGGGCTGATAGCATAGCAGCTTGCCCCAGCACAAACAAGGCCACATGGTCAAGATTGGATCATGTGGAGTTGTCAGAAGAGGCCAAAACTGCAGTGGCTTGCCCCACTGCAGACAAACCAGGCCACGGGATCAAGATTGCACCATCTGGGGTGGTTAGAAAAGGGCCAGCACCATAACCACTTGCCCCATTGCAGATGCCCGTAGCTATGGGAGTAAGAATTAGTTACATCCAGGTGACCAAGAAGGGCCAACATTTCAGCTACTGTCCCTCAGGACTTTCTAGTACCTTTTGGACTTTGTCTATTTTTCACTTACTAGTGTCGTATATTTAATTCTGTTTCTTGGAGCTATGGTTTCCTCTTTCCCATCTAATTGTTGCCCTTTTATTCTAAACGAGTGTTTTTTTTTATTTATATTTTATGGCCCATTTGTTTCCCCTGTTTTCACCCTCCCCATGTCCAGAGGTATGTGCACACTGTGGCGCCAATGCATCCTCCCTGCTAGTTTGATGCCCTCAGCCACTTATGCTGCTTATTGGACCTCCACCTGATGGCAGCAGAACTATGGAGGGCAACACAGATCCTCCCCAGGACAGGAGAGCTACCATTATAGCTGCTCAATCCTACTCCTTCCCTCCCTCCCCCGGCTGGCTCCCTAATGATGCTGGCTTGTTCCTGAACCCGGGTTGCTGGCATGGCATGAGATAAGTTGTCCAGTGCCTCAGCCCTCTGCACCACCAGGCCGGCAAACAAAAGTGATTTAATTGACTCTTCCATGTCTTTCTGTTCTTGCTGATCAGCCAGTGGTACCCATGTAAGGGGACAAAAGCCTCCCCTTTGTTTTGCACTGTCAATTTTACCTGTTTCCAGTACTGGTTGGCATCTGTTATGGTCAATCATATGCTTGTTGGGTCCAACAACTCAACAAAGCCCTTCCCTTAACTAACTGGTCCAGGAGCCAGTTATTATAAAAGATAGATAGAGAGATAGATAGATAGATAGATAGATAGATAGATAGATAGATAGATAGATAGATAGACAGATAGATTCATTCTGTATTTCAAATACATATTTAAAATGAAGATTATAGATACGGAAGCTGAACAAAAAGTCAACAGACTCATGTCACTTGGTATGATTCATATGTAAGTTTTTGTTGGCATAAATACGGATAGATAGATACATAGGTAGATAGATAGATAGATAGATAGATAGATAGATAGATAGATAGATAGATTCTGTATTTCAGATAGATATTTAAAATGAAGGTTATAGATTTGGAAGTTGAACAATAAGTTGACAAACTTACGTGATTTGGTGTGATTTACATATAAGTTTACGCTGGCATAAAGTCCATTTGTTAGCATAAAAGAGGTCTGACCCATGTCTAGAGGTGGGTGAAGTGGCCATAATTCACTCTGCAGAGTGATTCGTGGAGTAATGGGGAATCCGTGAAGTGCTCCACAATGCAAAGCAGAGTACTTTGCGTCATGATGGGGAACGCAAAGTCCATTGAAACCAATGACTTAGCATTATTCTGCCTTCCCCAAACCACTTCTCCACCAATTTTAAGGTGAAGTACATTGAAATCAATGTACTTCACATCACTTTGTCTTGTTATTGAGCTCCAAGGTGAATTTGCAGTGCTTCATGGGATTGCAGGTCACATGGGCTCTAGATTGTTCTGCACAGCTTCAGTTCTGTGTAGTGTGTGTGTAGTGGAAGGTGGAGACAGTTTCCTCTCAGAACTCTGTGATTCAAATCCTCTAAAAGCTGTTAAAAAAGCCTTTTTGAGCCATTATTTTTGTTCAAAATTTAGTGCCTCGATTTGTAGGACACCCTTCTGTGCTCATATCATCAAGTGTTTATTGTTTGTGGGTGGATTTTGAATGTTAATTTAGAACAGTCAGTCTGTGTACTGTGAAGTGTGCTTTGGGGGAGGGGCATGGTGTAGGTAGATTAACTGGGAGAAAAAGGCAGTCTTTCTGTTTTGGTTATATTTTTCTTGTATAACAGTGTTAATGCACACACAGTAATATTTTCAGTAATTCTTGACTTTTTTTGCTGATTGTAGTGGTGCAGCAGTGTATAATTTCAGTTTGTTTAAAACATTTAGTTATATCGCTAAAGGTTTTCAATTTGCTACACAATACTTGTAGTGTGTGTGTGAGTGTGTGTGCAATGCACACCATTAAATCGGACAACTTTTATTGCACCAGAGTAATTTCAGCATTGTGAACCTGCTATCCACCACAGCTGCATTAATTTTTTTATACTGCTTTGTGGTATCTTTACTGGTAGTGGACAGTTACTGCCATGCACTACCCCCCCAATCAGCAAAAGGTATTATTTTCCAGATTTGGATTTGTGACTTGAGAGCACTGGTTAGGTGTTGTTGTGCCTTTGTGTCTGACTTTGCATCTCTTGAGTGTGCAGCACAATCTTAATCTGTCTGTGCATTGGCAGCACACCATTAATTCTCGGAGACTTTGCTTTTCTGGATACACTCTCATTTCACTTTATCAGCACTGGGGAATTTTCTGGACACAAGACAGTAGCATTTTACGGATGTACATTAATTCTGGTGACTGTGTGTGGCCACTGCTCGCATGACGGAGTGCACCATTAATTCTGGTAGACTTTGCATTTCTTGTCACACTCTCATTTCACTTCATCAGCACTGGGAAATTATCTGGACACAAGGCAGTAGAATTTTGGGGATGCAAATTAATTCTGATGACTGTGTGTGGCCACTGCTCACATGATGGAGTGCACCATTAATTCTGGGAGACTTTGCATTTCTTGCCACACTCTCATTTCACTTCGTCAGCACTGGAGAATTTTCTGGACACAAGAAAGTAGCATTTTGGGGATGCAAATGAATTCTGGTGACTGTGTGTGACCACTGCACGCATGTCTGAGTGAGCCATTAATTCTGGGAGACTTTGCATTTCTTGTTATGCTCTCATTTCACTTTGTCAGCACTGGGTACTTTTCTGGACATGAGAGTAGCATTTTGGGGATGCAAATTAATTCTGGTGACTGTGTGTGGCCACTGCTCGCATGACGGAGAGCACCAATAATTCTGGGAGACTTTGCAGTTTTTGTTACCCTCTTATTTCACTTTGCCAGCACTGGGGAATTTTCTGGACACAAAACAGTAGCTTATGGGGATGCAAATTAATTCTTGTGACTGTGTGTGACCACTGCTCACATGACTGAGTGCACCATTAATTCTGGGAGACTTCACATTTCTTGTTATGCTCTCATTCACTTTGTCAGCACTGTGGAATTTTCTGGACACCAGACATTAGCATTTTGGGTATGCACATTAATTCTGGTGTCTGTGTGTGTTGTCACCAAGTCCACTGCATGCATGACGGAGCACACCATTAATTCTGGGAAACTTTGCATATTTTGTTACCCTCTCATTTCACTTCCCCAGTACTGGGGAATTTTCTGGACATAAGAAAGTAGCATTTTGGGGATGCAGATTAATTCTGGTGACTGTGTGTGACCATTGTGGGCATGACTGAGCATGCCATTAATTCTGGGAGACTTTGCATTTCTTGTTACGCTCTCATTTCACTTCGTCAACACTGGGGAATTTTCTGGACACAAGACAGTAGCATTTTAGGTATGCACAATAATTCTGGTGTCTGTGTGTGATGTGACCAAGTCCACTGCATGCATGACTGAGTGTGCCATTAATTCTGGGAGACTTTGTTTTTCTTGTTGTGCTCTCATTTCACTTTGTCAGCACTGGGGAGTTTTCTGGACACAAGACAGTAGCATTTTGGGGCTGCACATTAATTCTGGTGACTGTGTGTGGGGGTGCACTGGGAGGCTGCCAATATTGTTGCCACTCTGCCTTACTTCGCATTAAGGTGGAATGACGATGTGAAGTAATAATTACAAGGTGAAGTGAACCTTTCCTATTGGCCACTCTGCATAGCAGAGTGACAATGTGAAGTGGCCACTTCACGTTCACTTCGCCAGCGGAATTTAATTTTGCTGCATCTCTACCCATGTCATAGTAATTTAAATTATACTAAATGAATATAAATGTATAAAAACTGATTTACTGTTTTGCTTGTTTGAATATTGTAAAACATTGTCCTATATGTAATGTCAAGAATTAATAGTAAGTTTCAGAAGTAGTTTGCTATCACTTCTTATATCTAAAGCATTTGATTATTTTATGGTTTGCTAATTAGACACTTTTTTACCTGACAATACTAGGTGTGATGTTTGGAACAGCACTCTGTCTCGAGACTGACATAGTCAGTTCTGTTCCTCCCCATACATCATCAGTATTGTGACCTTATTGACTGTGACATCACCAGAAACCAAGAAGAACCACTCTTGACATGTTACCAAGAAGGCAGCAGGACTTGTGATGTAACAAAGAGTGAGATCACATGCTGATGATGTATTGGGAGGAACAGAAATAGATATCTCTGCTTCCAGGTAAAACATCACTTTTCACACTACCCAACACTATTAGGTAGAAAAACTATATTATGAGCACACAAAAAAAGAAAAAGAAAAACACTTCTGAAATAAAAGGTAATAGGGACTGCTTTTAAAAATTACTGCCATTGTCTGTTTACAATGTGTTGGTGCTACTAGTTCTTGAAGAAGCAACAAATGTATTGTTATGAAATGTTGAGCATTAGCAGTGGTCACACTGGCTAGGAATCTATTTAACTAATAGGAATATAAAAAATAAAAAAAAACTTTGTTTTGTAAGCCTTGGTGAGTGCAGTCCTTTAATGTCCATGCATATTGTCTCTGTTGTATATGACATCTGCCTCACATATGGTCAGGACTACTCCCATTACTTTTTTCCTTTACAGGGTCCACGGATCAGACTGCGTTTTTCAACTTTTGCTTCTACATCATGATATCACAGTCTCTCATACTTAGCTTGTGGTTGGTGCTTATCCCTCCCCTGGTCTAAGTTCAAGCACATCAACTTCTTAATATTGATTCAAATCAACAGCCTGAGGAGGGAAATCAGATGGACAGAAGTAACCCATATCTGCCAAACAGAAGCACAGTGTGCTCCTCCTGCAGATTTTAATTAGCTTCCTACACATACTGGATTTATATAAAAAAATCCTGCTTTATAACCATGCTAGTTCCTCTAATTATAAAACACTTTGAAGATTGCAAAGTGCTTTGGGATACTGGTTGCCTGAACAGTGCTATATAAAACCACATGAATTTCTTTTCATTTCCTTATATATTAGCATGCTAGAGTTTTTAATGACATGCTAATATTTCCAGGGTAATGTCACTGTTCATAGTTATCTGATGGCATATTGGTGTTATTACTACAATGCAGATAGTATTATGCTTAACAAATGTGACCCTTCTGTTTAGGAAGGGTAGTAGAAGTGAACCAGCTAACTGTAGGCTGGAAAGTCCAACCTAAACTGTGAGTAAAGTACTGCAGACAATTATGAATTAATGTTTAAAAGAAAAGAGAGTGGGGGGCACTTCATTCAATAATGGACAGACAGTTCCTTGTTTTGCTGCTGTTCCTTTTTTATTTCCATATTTTTTGAGGCATATACAAATATATGCTTCCTCAGGAGAATGCCTTATGACTCTCTCAGATTACTAGTTAGCACATTGCTGGAACATTCAGCTTGATGAACTTTTAGGTATTCTTAGTCCTATTAGTTGGCACTGCTGGGAGACATGTCCAGGCTTTTTCTTAAACCAATAAATTGCCCCTAAATTAGGTTGCAGTCTTGCCTGCCTGTGTCTCAGAGAAATGCCAACCAACAAATGATTTTATATCATCTGGAGAGATTCCAGCTGTTAAAGGAGAGTGAGCAATCTATGTTTCCCCTGAAAATCAGAAGAAATCTAATGGGAGATATAATTTCACTTTTTCATATTTTAAAATGACTAGATAAAGTGGATGAGCAGAAGCATTTTCAGCTTGGTCATAACAATAGAACTAGAGGGTATCCTTACACTGGTGTGGGAGGGCAGAGTTAGGGGCAACCTCCAGATTAATGTTAATGACATGGGTTATCTAAGAGACATTGGTGTGTTTTGCTGTAGTCCAGTGGAGTGATTTTCATGTGGAACTCTGAAAGGCGTTACCACAGTCATGTCCTGTCAAATAAAACCCCCATTAAGGTCACATGGCCTTCAGGCATCACATGCACTCTGGTTTATTAGGAACCACAGGACATGAATGTTGAGAAATGTAGAAACATAGTAAACTGGTTGCATAAGAAGATCTTGTAGTCTATCAAGTGTGCTCAAAGAGGTGGTTCAGAATCATGCCTCCTAGGCAGAGCTGTGCAGAATGAGAACATTTTTATTCACAGAAGTTTGATGACATTTTGCAAAATGCTATGAAATTTTGTGGAATTTCATCAGAATTCTGTAGATTTTTTTCTACATTTATTAATTTGGTCATAACTCAGCTGTCTGTTGAACTAGAGCTCTGAATTTGGCATGCTTACTTTCTGGGAGGTGCTGTAATGATGTGCTGAATATAATGAGATTAGGATAGATTGCCTCACAATTATAGGTGCTCAAAGTCTGTTATTTTATTTTGTGGGAAATTTCATGAACAGTTTTATCTGGATATACCTTAGCTGTCTATTGGACCAGAGATCTTACATTTGGCACGATTACTTAATGATAGGTGTGCTAAACATGTGCCATATTTCACAACATTAGGATGCATCATCTCAAAATTATATGTGCTCAAAGTCTGTCATTTTATTTTTTGCAAGAAATATCATGAAAAATTATATCTGCATATAACTCAGGCATCTTTGGAGCTAGAGGTGTGTAAATTAACACAAATAACCTTTTTTGTATTGGTTATATAATCTTATAAATATGGAGAGAATTGGTTTAGAGATTTTTAAGTTACTGTGGATCAAAATGTTACTAGGTAAAAATTTGCAAACTTTTGTGAAAACTCTCAAAAATATGGATGTTTGTAACTTCTCTGTTCTTGCAGGCATAGACATAACATGTGACATGCATATCCAAGGTCAGTGTATGCTGGTGTCTAACACAACTGGATAAATTGGTTTGATGGTTTTAAATTTACAGTGGGGAGAAAAAAACCTGTAACATTTTCTCAAATATTTATGGTAGCATATGCAGTACAAGTCACATTAAACTGTTCCCTCAACTCACTGGTGTAGCATTGTTCAATGCATTTCCTAATCTGTGCAGTGTTTAATTCAATGAATTATTAAAAGTTTAATATTGGTTTTGCAACTAGCTGTTAGGACTATAAGCTTTATTTTCAGCTGAGTGCTTATGAGTTTCATTTCAGAAGGCAGACTAAATAACTCTTAAGGAATGCTGTGATATTTATAAACAATGCTCTTAAGGAATGCTGTGATATTTATAAACAATGCCATGACAATGCATTGCATAAACACTGCAAAACAGCTACTGCCATATCACTAAACAGGTACAAGTGAGTTGAATAGGCAGTGAAGAATAGCTGGAAAAGAATTAAAAGCTTCAACAAATCTAGCTGCCACTACAGTAGAATCACAAAAAAAAATGCTACACCAGTGAGTTGATGGAACAGTTTAATGTGACTTGTACTATAGATGAAGCATCCAGAATTCTTTTTGCGGAATTTAATATTCACAATTCATGTATCACTACTTCATTTGATAAGCTGGGCTGAGCTTTTTGCAGTCCTGTTGTTCCTCTCTTGTTGACTATTTTGCCCCTTCTCTCTTAGTGTAGCTAGATTGACTCAGTGGAACTACTGATCCCACTGATATCCTCTTTGTTCTTTCCAGTGACACAATCCCTTAAAACGAGAGTCACCTACTCCTTTTCCTATCCACCTATCCTGTTGGGATAGTCAGAATTCTTCTTTCCTGGTACCCCAGACATTATCTTCCACCACTCCATCTTTTTGAGTACCTCTAAGTTCCAGACATGCACTTACATCAGGCTCTCTGGATCATCAATTTACTGGGTGTAGTCCTTATATATCCTGCATTCATGCTGGAGTTATTGACATGCTGTGTTTTCTTGTTCCAACTGGGGGGGGATCTACCACTGGTGAGCTACCCAGATCAGCTGTCTACTTCTTGGTGAATCTATGCATCTACCTCCCGAACCTGATGCCTCCTGCACTACCTGCCTCTTATATCCCTATCCTTTAATTTGAATCCCAAAGATAAGGCTGAGTGAAATTAGCAAATTCCAAAATTTATGGAATTTTCATGAAGCTTCCACAATATCCCCAAAAATTCATGGGCCCAGATATTCAAAAAGGTTGCGCATGGCAGAACAGTGTTGCGCCATGCACAACCCACTGATGTGCCCCGGTGCAATATTTAAAAGGGAAAAGTGCACCTGCACAAATCCCGATGTGCCGGGGCACATCAGTAATGTATGCAGGCATAGGTTGGGGGGGCGTGCCCATGCATAAACTGCACAGCCCAATATTCAGCTGGGACATGCAGAGTTATGCAGGTGCAACCCCCTACCTGCACCTGCACAACTTTATGCAAAAAAAAAAGGATCAAGTTGAAGGCCACCCACAGGTGAGCTGCTGCATTGCAGGGCACAACACAGCAGCTGCCACCTGTGGGTGGCCCTCCACTTGTTCCCGGTGTCCCCCCTGCAGCCCAATCATGGGCATAATAGTATCCCCCCAAGCCCAATCGCAGGCAGCAGTGTAGTTTCCCCCCGACTAGCCCGATCGTGGGCATACATCACATCCCCACCCCTGACTAGCCCAATCGTGGGCATACATCACATCCCCACCCCCGACTAGCCCGATCCTTGGGCATACATCACATCCCCACCCCGACTAGCCCGATCATGGGCAGCATCCTTAACCCCCACATCCAGAATCCCTGGTGATCTAGTGGCCCCACCCTCCACCCACAGACCCACACCCCCTCCCCGTCAGGCGGTGGGTGGCAGCACCCACCTGCCACCCCACTGCCCGCTGACTGACAGCTCAATAGGGCTGCCGCCCATTGGTTCAGAGCATGAGCCAATGGGGTGCAGCCTCATAACAATAGAGGAAGTCCAGATATGTGAATGAATGAATTATTTACATATCTGGACTCTATGTATCAGTATGGGATGCATGCCCATTGGCTCTTGCTCTGAACAATGGGCGGCAGCCTACTGAAGCTGTCAGTCAGCGGCAGTGGGCGGCAGGTGGGGTGCTGCCACCCGCCATTGATGGGGAGCAGGTGGTGGGCTCCATGGGTGGGTGGGTGAGGGCCACTGGACCACCAGGGAAATCAGACTTTGGGGTGGGTTTGACTCTTATGCCCACGATCGGGCTTCGAGGTCCACTGGACCACCAGGGAAATTGGACTTTGGAAGGGGTTGAACTCCATTCTGCCCACGATCGGGCCAGTCGGGGGGTTCATTTATGTTATGCCCATGATTGGGCCAGTCGGGGGGGGTTCATTTATGTTATGCCCACGATTGGGCCAGTCAGGGGTGTGTGTTCTGCTGACGATCAGGCTACGGGGGGTTACTATTATGCCCATGATAGAGCTGCTGAGGGGGCACAGGGAACAAGTGGAGAACCACCCACAGGTGGCAGCTGCTGTGCTGAGTCCTGCAATATGGCAGCTCACCTGTGGGTGGCCCTCAACTTAATCCTTTTTTTTGGCTCAAAGTTGTGCAGGCACAGGTAGGGGGTTGCGCCTGCACAACTCTGCACAGCCCGGCTGAATATCGGGCTGTGCAGTTTATGAATGGTTCCTCCCCCTCTGGTTGAGCATGACTTCATTAGCATTGCACTGTTGCTCAGCATGACTTGGGGGCGCAACTGCCTCCTGCTGAATATCGCAGAATGGTGCAATTTTGGACTTGCGCAGGTGCAACCCTATTGAGCATGGCACAACCCTTTTGAATATCCAGCCCTTGGTCTTTTTTACAGGATTAAGCCCTTTCTCACCAAGGATGCAAAGAAGAGATTGGTGCAAGCCATGTTCCTTTACCTGATTGACTATGCAGACTTTCTATATAGTCAAGGTCCTACCACCACACTAACTAAACTGGACACGCTCTATAACTGAGCCCTGAGGTTCATCACAGATCTCCCTTACTCAACTCACCACTGCGCTCTATATACAGCTGTGGGTTGGTCTTCCCTAAGCTTTAGATGACAGAGAAACACTGCCATGTGGACCTATAGTGCCATCATTCAGAGGTTACCCTCTTGTATCTCAGACTTTTTACCATTATAAATCATGTCTAAGTATAGGCTGAGAAGTGCTCAGTATATTTCTCTGACTGTGCCTAAGGTCAGATCATGGTTTGGCTGGTCTACCATAAGCTGTATGCTACCATTGCTGTGGAATAAGTTGCAAGAAACTCTGAAACTGTTCCATCCTTTCAGTCTAGCAGCATTCAAATCAAGCTACAATCACTCCTTCAAGGAAGCCTGTAACTGTTTCAATTGACATCTGCCTTTTCTCCAGTTATTGGTGTCCTCCCTGAGCCTAGACTCATACCATGTATCAAAATCCTGCCATTATTGTCTCCTTATCTATCATTCTGCCTTCTCCATCCTTTTTGTTTCAACTTGTACCATCCAAGGGTAATTGCTGACCCCGTAACTATCCTTTCCTCCCCCTAACCCTTCCTACCCTTCTCAGTATACTGCCCTAGCTTGTCAAATTAGTGTTTGCATGGTGAGTGGTGCCATCTTTTAGGATAACTCACCCCTAACTAGCATGTATCTTTCCATGTTTACCCCTGCTCAGTGTCAGAGTCTATATGTAAATATTTATGCAGCTGTTATGTGGTGGTTCTATTGCTATGTTCTCAGATTCTTTCTTCCTTGATTGTCGTTATATTGTTAATTGTCCTGACCCCAGCTCAACTCTCTTTGACTAGTACTGCTGTAACTTCGATGTCCTTTATTGTCTTATTGTTTTATGTCCAGGTCAATGTTGAAAATGAGCTTATTCAATGATGCTCACCTGGCTAAATAAAGATTTTGATTGATTGATAGAAACAGCACATAAATATAAATTTGAATGTTCAACTTGAACTCAAGAAAAAGTACAGACCCAGTACCATCAAGCTTTGTATATATTTATTTAGAATATCCATAAAGCATAAAGCTAAAATATAAGGTATTATACCTAAAGCAAGCCAGTGGTGATAGTTGAACAGTTATCATGTTCAGGCACATACACGTAATTGTAAAACAGATAAAATAAGTGATTCATACCTATCCACCAAGCCAGGATATAAAAAAGAATAAGGAAACAATGATCTAAATGGCATATATAATTACAAATACATCTGAGACATATCATTTTTTCTCAAATATATACAATCAGCATTTGAATTTCCTTAGAAATTATGCCAAATCAATGTTTTCATTAGGTCCAGTAGACCCATGTGCTCCCAATTCAAAAATTCAGAAGCTTTCACATTGCCCTATCAACTTTTTGATATCACCCCCCTTGGGCCTAACTCCACATGTTCAGTGGCAATGAATTTGACCTCATGGGATGCCTGTGGATTTCTTCTCACATGTTTAATGATGGCATATGTTTTATCACCATGTTGTAGGGCTCTAATATGTTCCCCTACTCTCACCTTCAGCTGGCAAGTAGTGCAACCTACATAGAAGGCTCCACAACTACAATTAAGAAGATAAACTATAGCTTGTGTACTGCACGTGATGAACTGTTTGATCTCAAATGTTTACCAGTGCTTGGATGTGCAAAGCATTTTCCAGTGCTTATGTAACTACAATACCAACACTTTCCACACTTATAAGTGCCTTGGTGGGGAATAGAAGGTCTAGTGGGGGTAGGTCCAAGTGTGATGTTTGTTACCACCATGTCCCTTATATTCCTACATCTTCTGAAAATGACTTTCAGACCCTCATTAACTATCTCCTGCAATTTTAGTTCCAACTGGAGTATAGCCCAGTTGCTGGTAATATTTCCCCTCACTTGGTTAGCTCATTTGGAATAATTTGTTACAAAAGGGTAGGTGAAAGATTTGCCAATACTGTTATAATTTTTCTCTGTTTTCCCCCATCCATACTTTCCACTTTTTTCAGAGCAGTTGCTATGCTGAGGTTACTATAACCCCTTTCAACAAACCTCCTTACCTGGGCATTTCTTTTAAGTTCAAATTCTTCACTTTCAGAACAGTTTATATGGTGTGAACAAGCTGTCCCTTGGGCATATTAAATTGGGTATGGGGGATGGTGGCAACTTTCATATCTTAACAGGCTATTCCTATCAGTAGATTTTGGAATAAAGTAGTGCTCAAACCCCCATCCTCATTTCTGTAGGTTTTAAGGTCCAAGAATGTAATGTCATCTGGGTGGATAGTATATTTATATATCAAACAAGTACTGGTCTTCTCCATCCATGTGACAAATTCAGTAAACTCCTTTTCAGTTCCCTTCCATACCACAAGTATATCATCAATAAAACACCACCACAAATCCATCTTAGACTGGAATGGATTTGTGGTGGCGTTGTAGAAATAGTCAGCCTCCCACTTGCCAACATAGAGAGTCTCAAAATTGGGGGCCATGGTGGCCCCCATAGCAGTGCCCCGAATCTGGAGGTAGGTTTTATTGCAAAACAAAAAAGCATTCTTAGTGAGTACCTTCTCAGCTAACTGTAGCAGATACTTAGTAGGAGCTATAACCTTCTCTATTTCATCCCTCTGTTCCAAGTGCACTAGATAAATCCTGCCTATTTTCAGGCACGACCCAGGGGAAGGGGATACAGATGAATGCCAACTGATTTTGAACCACATTAAGCTGTTGATGGTATTTTTAGTGAATGAGGGAAATTTGGCCAGGACACCGGGGAAATTCTCCTACTCTTTTCGATAAGTGCCATGGGATCTTTAACATCCACCTGAACTACCACCAATCCAGGCAGATAGGACCTCGATTTAATGTCTCATCCAAAAGATGGCACCTCAGAAGTGCAGCACCCCCTCATGCTGCACTACAGTGTCAGTATTGGGATATTAATCCAAGTGCCAGATGTGGGAACTGAACCCACAGCCCTCTGATCTCCCAGCCTCAGAGGCAAGTGTGCTACCTACTGAGCCACTGACACTGTTTATATATATGTGTGTATATATATATATATATATATATATATATATATATATATATATATATATATATATATATATATATATATATATATTTATACATATATAGATATGAGGGTAGCTATAACACAGACCTGTAGAAATATCTATCAAAGGAGACTGGACCCATCCGAGGAAAAAATAAGAGAATATTTAAACAATATATATCTGCCACAGCTGATATGAAATAATGACTGTTTTACAGTATGAGAAATACAGGAGGTAATTAAAACTTTACCAAGGAATAAAAGTCCAAGTTTAGACAGAGTTACAAGTGAATTTTAGTTAATGTTTACGGAAGACTTTTTTCCATGGTTACATAGAACGTTCCAGGAATTGGTCACACAAGAAATATCATTAACCCACACTACGAAAGAAGCAACATTTATATTTCTCCTAAAGCAGGATAAAAACCCAGCCAAAATACAAAGTTATAGAGAAATAGCATTATTAAATATCAATTATAAAATTCTTGCAAAATTAATTGTAAATAGAATTAAAACAGAGCTTCCAGAAGGGATAAATGGGGACCATTTCAGCTTTGTAAAAGGACAGACTATCTGTCAGGCAACTAGAAGGGTTCAATCCATTTTTTATTATTCACAAAAAGAGGAAATACAATCACATGCAATTGTAATTGACACTTCCAAAACTTTTGATTTATTAGATAGAGCTTTCATGTTAGCAGCCCTAAAACACTAGGGTAGTCCAGCAAAACTATTAAGCTCATTACACTCTTATACAGAAATACTATGGTCCAATGTATGATTAATTTCTGTCTAGGATAACCTTTTGTGATGCTAAATGAGGTAAGGCAGGGGTGTCCCCTTTCTCCAGTACTCATTATTCCATCATTGGAACTCCTTTTAATGATGCTAAGGAAAAATCAAAACATTAAAGGAATCAATATAAATAACCAACAAATAAAATTAAACATTTTTGCAGATGACATTTTACTTATCTTACAGAATATAAACACAGCTATTCCTATGGTTCTGTATATAATTAAAAGGTTTGGTTTACTAGTGGGTTATACTCTTAATAAGAAAACATCTATTATCATAGAAATATTTGGGAATAATTATAATATAAATCCAGAAATTACAAATAAATTTACACTGAATAATCAATGTAGATATTTGGGTATTGTTTTAATGAATAAACAAGTGGACATTATCAAAGTAAATTATGATAATGCAAAGAATAGAATGAGGATGTTGCTGGAGAACTGGGAAAAATTGTCTTCATCACTATGGGGCCATATTGAGATGATCAAGATGATGGCATTGCCACATTTAATATTTGTCATCCACAATGTATTGGGGTTCCTTCTGTATTATGGTTCAATGATATAAGAAGAATTTTTTTAAAATTTATTTTGGGGGAGCCTAGAATTGTGTGGTAACAATTAATATATCCAAGAAAAGAGGGTGCTTACAATTGTCCCAATCCAATAAAATACACATTGGCTTATCAGGTTAAATTGTTATGGAAATGGGCATTTTCCATAGAAAGAAATTATGTGGAAAACTATCTTACAGAAAAATATGAATTTGGCAGATTCAAATAATTGGCGAAATGAAATAAACATGGGACTTAAGTTTCCATCAACACTGGTTACTTTAAAAAATTATCTAATTCAAACAGGTACATAAGTGAAGAATAGTAAACTGTTTCCATGTCTATAGTTAAATATCTGGAGGAATGCTAACATTAAAAAGAGGAAATTCAGTAAAAAATCTATGTCGGTGTAACGAATATCTATACAAAACTGGACACAATTAGTAGATGAAGGGGGTTTTATTCCCCTAGAACAGTTTCATAACTTGTTCCCATATGTAAATAAACACAACTTGTTTTTCTATTATACTGTAAAGGATATATTTAATAAATATATTGTTAAAGGTTAAAAACATGATCTACTATATATAAGAGATGAACAAGCTAAGGTTATGGATAAAAAGGTGTATTCAAATTCTTCAAAGAATATATACGATTCTGGCCATGAATAAAAATGATCCATGGGTAACATATAATATTAAATGGAATCAGGAAGGTGCATTAAATGTTACAGACTAAACAATGGAGAAATTTAAAAATTATTAGAAACAAAGATTATATTTTTGCAAAAAATAAAATGATTCAGAAAAAATTATAAATTGTGCATATTTCACACCTAAAATATTGGGGAATATATCTAAGGGAAGGAACAAAGAATGCTGACATAACTATGGAATTATAGGAGATCTGTACCATTGTATCTGGAATTACCAGTACATACAAGAATGGTGGAGCGATACTAATAGAATGCACTTGGAGTTTTTGAATCAAGCCTTCCATTGCAAATTGATTTTATGGTCCTAAATTATACTTCTAAATTAAAAATGATTGATAGCCACAGGAAGATATTTTGTATTGGGACAATGGTAACAAAAAGAATCATCTTAGAAAACTGGAATGTGCCCTCTTTTGGGAAATTTGAAGCTACAAAATGGTGGTTTATGGTAAGGGAAGCAGCTCAATTTGAATCATTATGGGAAGACACAGATCAGCTACAGTACAAGATAATAAAGGTATGGTATGTTAACCTTTTATTCATATTACAATATGAACAGGAAAATACTCCATTGAGTAACAAGACTCATTTACAAGGAGGTCCACAGTGCAAAGACAATAGTTACACGTACAATAGACATTCAAACAATTTACACAGACATATATTATAAATCAATATTAACTTATCAAAAACACATACTATTTCATTTCACGACTTAAATTATTAAAAAAAGTGCAAGCACTTCAATATGTATACAGACTAAAGATTCCTTTCTCATTTTACCCCAGAATACAATTCAATAAAGTGCATATTATGTTATACCTAAGATGCAACATATTCTTATTTTTAAGTCATATAATGACACTAAATTTCTTTACTATAAGATATTAATGTAAACAGCATGTTCTTGGTTCATACATCAATTTCACAAACCATTTTTTTATTGAAGGCAAATTTGCAGGGGCATCCACCTACCTCAAATCCAGGGTCAAGGCATTCCAAGCTTTGGGACCCCTATAAAGGGGTGATGCCCTTCCCAACTCCAAGTTACATCTTGGTACAACATATTCTATGCCCCTGGAAGATCTTAACTCCTTCCTATGTTCCCTAACCTCAAAATCTCAAAGTATAACTAGGTAATTGTCCCCTTCTAAGTTTACTCATAAATGTTACAAGGTGCCAACTCCTCCTATCATCCAAGCACCACCAATTTATGGTTCTATATAAATCACAATGGTGTATGCTTCTGGGGGCACGAGGACGAAGCAGGCAAACCTATTGTAAACAACATCTAATTTTGCCAGCTAAATCCCGGGCCCCCCATACACTAAATCTCCATAATCTAAGATGGGTAAGATCATAGTTTCCACAATCCTCCACTGCACTGCCAGAGTTGTAAAGGGCTTTAATCTATAAAGCATACCCAACTTTCCACTAAGATTACCCATCAAATATTCCAGATGTTTGTTCCATCTCAATCTTTGGTCTAACAACACTCATAGATATTTATAATGAGTTACCTGTTTAGTTTTCTCTCCCCCTTTGTCCCCCTTTGTCCTAATATCCAATAACTGATGTTCCTTTATAGGACCATGAAAGTATACCACTTTTTTCTTTTGTACATTTAGAATTAAATTATGAGAAGAAAGAAGGAATGAAGCTCAAGAAAAGCTGACTGTAATTTAGTATTAATTCTTTCCGGGACACTACCATCCACGTAAGTCAGAGTGTCATCTGCATATATGTGATATCTTATATCAGGATCTGTACATTTTATACTATTTATATATATGTTAAAAAGTAGGGGGCCCAGGATAGATACCTGGGGCACCCCCACTTTTATGGGAAGGGCAGATGATCAATGGGCACCAAGTTCCACCATTTGTTTCTACCCCATAAGATAGGAGCTAAACCATTTCTGTTGCAAACCCTTTACCCCTAAATCCCAGAGTCTGGACAGGAGGAACCCATGGTTTAATGTGTCAAAAGCCTTTGAAAGATCTATAGATGTGGCTCCCACAGATTTCCTCCTGTCCAGGCCCATTTGGATATTCCCCACAACTTTTAACAATGCTGTCTGGGTACTGCATTTTGAAGAAAACCAGACTGGTACTCATTCAAAAAATACCCCTCTCCAAATAGTTTCCTTCTGGCAACCAATCTCTCCATAATTTTGGAGGTTTGAAGCAACAATGAAATTGGTCTAAAATTTCACAACATGGAATTAAATTCAAGCCTTATTGCCACCATTGATCACTCTTTGAATTATTGATCCAATAAAAATTAATTTTCTAGAAGAAGGGAGGGGTGGAGTTGTGCTTAGTAATATACTGAGATACTATATAAACTTTATTTTCTGGAATTTATGCTGTACAAAAACTGCAAGATATAATTTAAATGATTAATTTATAACAAGGTTATGAAAGCTATTAACCAATGTTGTATAAGTTGCAGAATTCCATACAGAATGTCAAATGTATGTTTTAACTTGTATTACATGTTTATGGAAAAAAAAAACTGGACACCAATTGGAACAAGATGTTGCATCCCAGCTGGCTTTTCCTGCTACAAAAATTGTAAAAAAATAAATAAATAAATACCTGCCAGCAGTCTATGGAAACAGGGTGGTGTACTGGTTAAAGCACTGTTGGGAACTGGGGGATCACAAGTTCAAGCCTCACTAGATCCAAATACTTACTGTATAGCCCTCAGCAAGTCAAAGGTACTGTACAAACTATTGAAGGATCCCCTTCAGATACAAGTTGGGACCATACAGGAAAATGAAAGGAATTATGACTTCTTACCAAAGTAGCAGAAAATTGCATACTTTAATTCACTATTTGCAGGATAGTGTAGCAGAATCCATCAAAATCCTAAAAATAACCAGTGTACATCATCAAGTCAGCTTCAGCTTTGGCTGAACAAGTCACTTAACCTCCCAGCGATCCAGTCCACCAAGCTGCAGAAATGGGGAAAACTAGGACCCCACTGAAAATGCAATCTAGCATTGCTGCTGGCCATCTCATCAACATAAATTATAACAAAGAAACAGAAAAAAACATTATTGGCAGCGGCTTCCTATCCTGGTCCCCTTAAAGTGGCACTGTGATCTGATTGTCAAAGTATCACTGTGTGACTGTGAGCAAATCACATACTTTTCAGTTCATTAGTCCAACTAGCTACAAAAGTGGACGTAACACAGACCCCACTGGAATGCAGAAACACAGAAAATGTTGACAGGTAAAGGCCTATCTGCCCATTTAATCTGCCCAATTTGCCATGTTACATCACAGCTGGACTATCCTGGGTAAATATTTTGTAAACATAGATGAAAGCAGGAATCCTTCTGTAAATTAATTAAATTAATGTGCCCTCCTTCATGAACTAAGCATAACAATTCCCTCCTCTTTTATTATTTATACCTACACAGATGGTATGAGGTTTGCTATTACCAGGACTGCAGTCTGCAGCCTGAGTGCTTCCTGCTAGGCTGCATTCAAGCCCCAGTTGGAATTAATTTAGATTGACTGTCTGAAACCCCATGCACCAATCCTAGTACTGAGTTTGACATCAGCAAAACTAAATCACTCAGAGTGAAAGTAGCCCTAATCTTTAGTAAATGCAGAAAACAGTGCTCATGACTACAAGAAGTGCTACAGGCAACATTTGTTGGCACCTAATCAGTATGTGTAAATCTCCATCATCCCCATACATATGTACATGTCTAAAGCAGATTGCCTCACACTCCACCTCAGCTGTTTTGAAGCACATGATAAGCTGTTCACATTTCACTGCAGGAGGAAACACAAAACCAGTAATTATATAAAAATAGAAATTAATGTGTTGCAATGTTTGATGAACAATGTGTAGTGCTTGTGTATACAGTACTTAATTTTGGCCTTTCTCTATTCCCACCCTCAGCAGAGTAACCTGGCAACATTAGGAGAATAGAAGGCCCAGCACTAAGGGTGAGAAGAATGCTGGAGGAGGAAGAGGTAGAGAGGATGGAGCATGCTTGAAACACTCTGAGCATGTGTTGTTAGGAAAGGCTGGCATTATTTGGCTTGCAGGAGTTTTATTCCCCCTCGTTGAATCTCGGGGAAAGCTCTCCCAGTCAATGTTCAGTCAATAAAGTATAGTGATTGTGTATACCTGACTTTGGCATGTCTTTATTCTCACCCTCAGTAGAGGAGCCAGGCAGCATTAGGGAAATATAAGGTCAAAAAAGAGATAACCTCCTCCAACTCACAGAGCACATGAACAGTAGCACACAGAAGAGGAAAACCCCCCGATGAAGGAAACCTCTGAGGACCCATGGCTACTGAACTGCTCACCCTTATGGCATACAGGCATGCCAGTGGCTCAGTAGGTAGCATACTCACCTCAGAGACTGGGAGATCAGAGGGCTGTGGGTTCAATTCCCACATCTGGCACTTGGGTTAATATCCCAGTACTGACACTGTGGTGCAGCATGAAAGGGGTGCTGCACTTCTGAGGTGCCAACTTTTGGATGAGACATTAAACTGAGGTCCCATCTGCCTGGATTGGTGGTAGTTCAGGTGGATGTTAAAGATCCCATGGCACTTATCGAAAAGAGTAGGGGAGATTTTTTATTAAAAACACGGAATACAAACATATATCAAAATTCAGGGCAAACAAACAATTATAATTAATAATGAGAAACCATCAGAGTATTCACTGGGACTCATCTAGACAGAAATAAACTACCACCCTAAACACATTTTATTACCCAAACCCTATTTAAAGTCTAGTATCCTTCATTTGTATTTAATAAAATAAGTGAGACCCCTCCACCAATTTGAAACCTGTTGTGCATCTCTTAAGGTACAGTCTATTTTATAAAGATTTAACATTTAATTTTTAACTAAAATGCTAAGACAGTCAAAAGACAATTTCTGTTGTTGCAGCACCCATTGGCATCTTGCTTGCCAGATATAAAATCTCACACAACATAGAAAAATTGGTAGAGTATCTGGATGATAATTTGCCAAACTCACTCCATATTTTCCTAACACTAGAATATCATAATTTAGATGTCTTAACCAATCCATATGACATTTCGAGGCCAGAAAGTCCCATAAAGCTGTAACATATGAACATTCTAACAGAAAATATTCTGTAGTTTCAGTTATTGAAATGTAATCCATATACAGGCAATTTCTTTCCTCAACAACTTTATATTTAGCATTACCTCTAACATTTAGTCTCCCATATACCGTAAGCCAGAGGTTTTCCTACATCTTATGAGGGATCCTATGAAGGGTAAGTTGTCTAAGAATCAGCTTATTATCAATTGAGGGAAGGTTTTTAAAACCTGGTTCCAATGGGAATATTCTAGAAAAAACAGGCTGATATAATGATTTTACTGATAGAGTTAAGATATCAACCTTAATAACCCTCCATTTATACAATTTTTGTGCAGCTGATTTAAAATGTGGGGGGATATTAATATGAGGGTGTCATTTAGGAGCTACAGTATTCAAGACCATAAAATATTTACTTAAGGATTTTTTCAGACAAATGCTATGCACCTGCTCAGACTTAATAAGAGCATTACCAACCGTATGTTTAAAAAATAGGACATGCAGAAAAATTACTGGTTCTATCGCCCCAAACCCCCTTCCTTAACTCCTAGGTATGTATAACACCTCTTTATAGGATTAAGTTTGTTTTCCCACAACATCTGAAAAAAAATACCATACAGACTAGTTTCAAATTGTACTGGCAATGGATATATGATAGCCATGTAAAGTAATAGTGGTAAAATAATTTTTTTAAGAATCAGTATTCTCTTAAACTTAGTAAATTTCCATTGTTTCCATCTGAGTACCTTTAGTTCAGCTTTCCTTAATGCCAACTCCCAGTTTATCTTAGGAAGATTTTGTGGCCCAGAAATAATTCTTAAAATTGTTATTGGTTCACTGACTACAGTTATTCCCCCAATTTCACCCAGTACATCTAAAACATTTCCAATACAAAGTCCTTTACTTTTACCAATATTAAGTTTGGCATTCAAAACTAACTGATAATTATGTATTTCTTGCAGAAAAAAACAAATCTGCTCTTTATTTAAAAAGAAACCACAGATATCATCTGCATATGCTTGAACACGAATGCTCTGCAGGATCCCCATCCCTGACACCCCTTCCCAGGAGGGGTGCAACTCAATATGTCTCAACAAAGGATTTAGTGTAAAGATATATAAAAGTGGGCTTAGAGGACATCCCTGACGTACCTCTATCTTAATGTCAAAACTCTACCCAACCACTCCATTTAAAAATGTCTGTACAGAAAAGTAAGAATACAATAACTGAAGTCGTTTTACAAATTTTAAAGGAACTTTATATGCTTCTAAAATGGTGAACAAATACGGGTGATAAACTCTATCAAAGGACTTTTCCTGATCTGCTGCAACCACCCATCTGGGTAATCCTGCCATGTTGCAATGATCTATCATGTCCCTGATGATCATCAAGGCATGCTGTATTCTCCTATTAGAGAGTCCACAATATTGGTGTAGTGAAATTACCAATGAATTATATGATTTCAAACGATCATTCAATATGTGAGCCAACATTTTGTAGTCAGTGTTGTGCAACACAATAGGTCTCCAATTTTTAATACAAGTTCTGTCCCTTTTTTAAAAAAGATAAACCAGCAACCCTCCTGCAAATAAGGGCTGTATTGTGTCAGAACTGAACCAAAATTCATAAACCAAGACTGGACTGTTCACTATCTGATGACTAAAAGTTTTATAAAAGAGATGTGGAATACCATCTAACCTGGTGAAGTATTACTCTTAAGCTTTGAGATGGCCCTTAAAATTCTGTTTTACTGATGGAGGCCTGCAGCTGGGGGATATCGTCCGGAAAGTCTGCCACTAAAATAGGTTTTAAGAAAGCAAATATGTCATGTTTAGTAATTGGGGAAGTGGGCAAAAGAGTTTTAAGATGCTGTTGTATCAATTTATCTATACCGTCTGTTGAACTCACCCTTCGACCATCAGATGTAGTCAAATATTCCATAGTCATGCTTTCCTTAATCTGTTTACAAGCTTCAAATGGGTCCCCTACTGGGGTTTTACAAGTGCCATTATATACAGTAACATACCTTGGATAGTTCATGCCCTGTCATATTGAAATTCCTTCATTTCAGTTTTTACCTGCTCAATCTGTGTGGAATAGTTATGCTTTGAAATATTAGTCAAAGAATAAAATCTTTGCAATTGTTTCATCAAAGATAAATATTTCAAAAATGTATCATTACCCTGTGTTTTACCAAATTTCATGAACCAAGTTTTTATATCTTTTTTCATGTCTATCCACCATTGCCCCTTATCTTGGTATAAACATTCCACCAATGATCTAGCAGTGAACAGATTACCCATGGCTTGGATTACAGTAGGATTAGTCACAACTAAAGTGTTCAATTTCCACCTTACTCTGTTACCAGACCTTCTAACCTCCTGGTTCAAAGTCAGAATTAACAGTAAATGATCTAAAAATTCCACTGGGCTGATATCTAAAGTCCCTTTAGGTAGATTAGAAGAACAGAATACATAATCAATAGTGGATATATAGGAGTCCCTCCTATAAGTAAATTTAGGGCCTTTATTATGGTAGATATGACTATTAATCAACCCAGCAGTGGATATCAGCTGAGTTAATGCATTGGTATCACAATATATTTTCTTTCCCTCTTCCTACTTTCTTTTATTGTATTGTGGAGAGCTACAATTAAAATCCTCACATAAAAAACATTTCGTAATTGGTAACCAGAAAGGGCTGAATGGCCTCCATGTGTAGTACTTTATCTGCTTTGACTTGTGAGTTATAAATTGCAATAAACCTGCAGTCCATACCTTTCCAAAGGCCATCTAGTAAAAAAAACCAGCCTGAGACTAAATCTATTAATTTATGGAGTGTAAAAGAGTAGGAGTGAGAAAGTATCCCTACTCCATCTGCTCTATCAAGGCCAAATGACCAATATGAGGGGCCCAAAACCCATTCGTTTTTAAACTTCCATACTTGGTCTTCCATATACATCCATGTTTCTTGTAATACTACAACATCCAAAGCTGTGCCATGTAAATATTGAAAAACAGTCCTTCTTTTATCAGTGTTCGAAAGGCTATGTATGTTAAGTGATCCTAAAATAAACCAAACCACGTTAAGCAAAAGTAAGTGACCTAAATTACAAATGTTTAGTTATTTTTTTCTTTTCTTTTTCTTTTTCCCTTTATAAGTACCCTGTTCCAATGCCTGTGAACCCTGTTCAAGTACAGATTCCTGAGAGTCAGAATCTCCAACCTCCATCTCCAAGTCTCATCAAAACAGGGCAGCATAAGAATTTTTTGACTCCACGGCGGGGGGACATG
The DNA here is from genome assembly GCA_016271365.2 of Neoceratodus forsteri. Taxonomy (NCBI): domain Eukaryota; kingdom Metazoa; phylum Chordata; order Ceratodontiformes; family Ceratodontidae; genus Neoceratodus; species Neoceratodus forsteri. The sequence goes on along the minus strand of CM057459.1, from coordinate 694,734,995 downwards.
TCAGATGTAGTAGATTTATTAAATCGAGAGGATCTCCTCTGAGGTAATGGATCCTGAAAAGGAGGAGCAGGATCTCTACTAGGAATAACCACTAGGTCTTCATAACAGACTGGGACCATAATTTCATCCACAATTGGCTTATCCATAGGATCTTTTAAGGGAAAAGGGCCTACCTCAGAGTGATCCTGAATCTCTGTAGAATTTACCACCAAAGTACTGGCCAAGAGGGGTTGATGGAAAGTAGGGGAGGGTCTAGAGGGGCCTCTCTCTTAGTCATAGAAACTGAGCTAGCAGAGTCTTGTGTTTGCTGGATAAGAAGCTCTGGACTAATACATGATGCCTTATTATGAGCAGCCCAAGGGCATTCCCCCAAAACATGTCCATAATCTTCATAAAGATCACAACGAATGTGATTTGTACATTTCATTGTAATATGGCTCACTTCCCCACAGTTATTGCACCACAGTTTATCACATGTACTAGACAAATGTGTCTGGGAGCCACATTTGTAGCATGCTCTCGGTTGCCCCACATAAAAACATACACCCCGGTCCCTGCCCAGGAGAAAAGGAATTAGGGATGTGTTCTATGCCAGAGTCATTTTGGTGAAGCTTAACCTTATATTTCCACCCCCCATCCAAAAAAGCTCAGTATCTAAGATAGCTTCAGGTTCACCCATTACCTCACACTTTTAAGAAAGCCAGTAAGTGATATCCGCTGTATGGATCCCTTCATTGCGAAACATCACAGTAACATACCTAATAAGGGGTTTGGTCAAAGGTATTACCACAAAGGGAGTCCATGTAGGGGAAAATTTTACCGGCTCATATCTTTCCCAGAACAAATCAAGTGCATAAGCAGTGCAAAAACTTACATCGAAATTATCCTCCCCAGAAATATTTATAAAGGCGTATACCTTCCTAGCGGAGAAATGCAGGGAATCTTTAAGAAGGATTTTTCCTACATGTTATCTGTCAGGTCTATCTACCAAACCCCCTTTACATCTAATTCTGACAGCATTCCATCGAGGAGCTGCTTCTTTTTTTGTTTTAGCAAACAAATCTGATAATAAAGGCTTATGCTCAGAGTCAAACTTTGTTGCTGGCAGAGGTGCTGCAGAAAGTTTAGTTTCTTTTATCAGTATGGGTGTTAAAGGAGAGACCGACTGTAAATCCAGCCCTTTGACAATCTCTGTGGATGAGTTCTTATCTGCTGCAGAAGGGGAAGGTGAAACAGAATCAATAGATATTTCTGAAGCAACCTCATGCTGTTTTTTTTTTCAGATCCATGTGGCTTCCACTCTGGGGTAGCTTGAGATAAAGAAAAAGGCGAGTCCCACTCTGGACCTGCACTCCAAATTCCCCCAGGGCCCTGTTTCCAGCCTGCAGCTGACAAAGCTTTGTTAGGCATCCACTAGTCTTCAGGAAGAGATAATTCTGTTCTATCAGTAGATGGCGCTGTTGTTTGTGCTGTTGCAGCACCGTTCATAATGTTCTTATGAGCAGAAAGCACTGTATCTCGCTTAGCGAGTATTTTACTTGGTTTCCCTTGTTTATTCTCCTATCCAGAAAAGACAAATTCTGTAAGTCCTTTTTGTTCTACTCTATTTGTTTGATATATTACTTCTGATGCATCACTCCCAGTATGTGGCCATTTGAAAACAAATCCAGCTGATTTCAACAATATATTTGCTGAGGTAATCTCATCGCTATTAATGTCTTGTGCTAGATTATCGCTTGGCTTTCGCTCTGCAGTACTATTTGGTTTTGTTTCTTTGTTTATTATATCATCCAAAGCAGGCTGTAGGCACACACGACCGTTCGTGTTCTGATTGCCAGCCTGCATTATATCTTCAGAAAGAATCTCTGTTTTTGTCTCACCCAGCCCCAGTGGAGTGGTAGAAACTGTGACGCCATCCTCCAGTTTGACAGGCCGGGCATCTGAATTGACAGGTGGAATCTCTCTGTTCAGTGAAATGAGTCGAGCAGCCAAGTTGACTCCATCTTCCATGCAGTGTCTATCGTCAGTTTTAGCTTGCCCCACAAATTCCTGTTTCTTTTCCTCCAAATCTGGATTTAAATCTGTCCCCTGAATGATAGGGAGCTGAGAAGTCAAATCTTCAGTTGAAACATAGACATCCACAGTGTCTTCTTCTGAACCCATCTCATCTACGAAAATTTCTTCATTTTTTGCCTCAGAATGAATTAAGAAAGGAGGTGAGGCCAGCCTTCCCTTCTCCACGATGTCTGCACCCTCTGGTGCTCCAGCCCAAGTGGCCATCCTGCAAATGGACAGCAGAACCCCCTACAGCTCAGTAGGGGAATTTCCCCAGTGTCCTGGTCAAATTTCCTTTATTCACTAAAAATACCACCAACAGCGTAATCTGGTTCAAGGTCAGTTGGCATTCATCTGTATCCATGTCTAGTGCACTTACCCGGTCAACAAAAACTAAATAAATAAATAAATACTAAGAGGCGATGATCCTAAATCTTTTCTGATTACTTCTTGTGGATTGGAGATGTATGACTCCAGGTATGAAGAGGTCCATCTTCCAAGAGTCTTGATGAAATAAGCAGGAATGTTGTTTATGGTTGCTGATGATGCTGCTTCAGAGCAAAGAAATGTCCTGAAAAGGCATAAGGACTAAGTCCAGGCCACTGTGGGAGTGTTCTCACATGCTCCATGAACCATGTGGTGGTCATTGCAGCATGAGTTTTGGAAGTCAGAAAGGTTGAGAAGACTTAGAGTAACTGTGGAATGCATGAGTTGATCAAAAGAGCTGCTGGGCACCAGTTTCTTATGAATCAACAATATGCAATCTGAACTGCCTTAAGAAGTCTGCCAGCCTTTGAAGTTAGAAGTAACAGGATGTAATGAGCTGCTTGTTTTCTTAAAGTGGTGAATGAGAAGATTTTAACAGAAAAGGCTGATGTGATAGTCAACTCCCTAAAACACAGAAAGCTAGACAAATGGCTGATGAGACCAATGTTCAAATAAGGACAACTGGAACAGTACATAGCCAGTCTCATGAGCTTCGGAATATAAGTGCATCAATAGGGAATTGTTTAAGAGCTTTTGAAGATGATTTTCCATGGATTCCAAGCAGGAGGAATTTAATGGAAGTGAGGGATGCACTTGATTAAGATAAGACTTGGAGCCTGGATAAATATTGCTTATGGTCCCAAGTGATAATTTTGAGGTCTGATGGCAGTAGGTTATGAATGCAAGGACAGGCTTGATAGAAGAAAAACTAAGGATTGATTGGATGGCACAAAATGAGGAAGGGTTCTTTCAACTGGTGATATGAGTTGCTTAGGAGCAGGTGCTAAGACAAACTACATGAAAGCTTTAGCTTGCTTTATGGTTTGATAGCAGTAGTTATGTACACAAGTACATGCTCAATAGAGGAAGAACTCCTATGGATTGACTGAATGGCACAAAACAAAGAAGACTTCTTCAAAGCAGTGTTATGAGTTGCTTAGGAGCAGGTGATAAGGTGGATCATGTGAAGTTTCAGCTTGCTGACAGTCATATGCAATGTCATGATGAGATCATTGACTCAAGGAGGGGAAGTCATGACTGAGTCTATGGAGGGACAGAGCTGATGAAAGTCCTGGAACTGACATTGAGATAAAGAATCAGCTGCTTCATCCACATAGATAGGAATATAAAGCTTTTCAGAGTAGATTATGTTATGAAAATTATCAAGTCAGCTTCCGCATGAACAACATGATGGAATAGGATGAAGATCCCCCGTTAATTAAAAGGGACACTGTCAACCTGTTTTGCACCATATTATTTCTAGTTAAAACCCCACATTTTATGATTGCTTACCTTCTCTAAAATTCATTTATGTTACTGTTTGTTTTGTCCATCTCCTTGTTTAGTAGAACTGAAATGCATGGTTTTGTATATTTATAAACAACTTTGTTTTGTTTCAAATCCTGAATCTATTCTTCTTGAGCACACCAAAACAAAAAAAGCAAAAAGGAAATCCAAAAAACTTCTGATCATAGGAGACTCCATGATTCGGGGAGTTGATACCCATCTCCAGCCAGGGGTAATAGTCAGATGTCTCCCAGGTACATCAGCATGGAGAGACACTGACCGCATTGCTAAAATTGTTCACAAAGCAGGAGAAAATATTGATGTCCTAGTACACATAGGGACTAATGATCTCGCCAGCCGGTCAGTTGTAGAGACCAAGGAACACCTGACCAGGCTGGGTGACAAACTATCATCTATTTCATCTGGCATCTCCTTCTCTGAGATCCTGCCAGTCTGGGAGAGGGGAGCAGATGGATGGAAGGTCAGAGAAGGGGAGATAGGGGAGCTAAACATGTGGCTCAAGGGCTGGTGCCAGGAAAAAGGACACAGATTTGTAGGGAACTGGCAACAGTTCTGGGAGCAAATGTTCTTTAAATTTGATGGACTGCATCTGACTTAGGAGGGAGTCAGTGCATTGGGGCAGAAGTTTGACGTCTTTGCAGAATATTTAAACTAGCAAATGGGGAGAGGGGTGCAGCACCCCATACGTCGAATGCGAAGAACACCCCTCCCCCCTCAGCTAGTGGTCAAACAGGGATTCAGCATGTTTGCAGTTCATTTGCATCACCAGGTAAGAAAAAAGGTTTGTCTCCTCATACAACACATAGGGGTAATGCCAAACCTCACCCAACAACTAACACACCAAAATCTGGCCAATGGAAAATCATGTACACAAATGCTCACAGCCTGGGAAATAAGATTCCAGACCTGGAGGCAATAATGTCAGAGGCTAAACTGGACATAGTAGCAGTTAGTGAGACGTGGTTTACCAGTAACCACACTTGGGAGACTTCAGTACCTGGCTATGTATTGTTCAGAAGAGACCAAGGTGCAAAAAGTGGGGGAGGAGTGGCCCTGTATGTCAATGAAAATATCAAAGCTACAGAAATTCAGAATACAAGTAAGGAGCCAGAAGAACTGTGGGTCACCCTGGAAACAGGAAATGGGACAGCCATAAGAACTGGGGTTGTCTACAGGCCCCCAGACCAGGGGGAGGACATAGACACATTACTGTTAGAAGATACAGTATACAAAACATGACAGCTAAAGGGGAGGTTCTGATAATGGGAGACTTCAACATGCCGGATACAGATTGGTCAATACCAGCAGGAACATCTGCCAGAATTAGACACATAGTGGATTCCCTGCAGGGGGAGGGCCTCAAACAACTGGTACAGCAACCCACAAGAGACAGGGCTATCCTAGATCTAGTACTGACTAACAAGGAAGGGATCACAGATTTCAGGTAGAAGAGGTCACCTGGGGGCCAGTGACCATCACATGGTATAGTTCAATTGGCTACTACATCTAAGTCATCCCATTCAAGGCAAAAATATGGGACTTCAGAGGAGCTGACTTTGATAAGATGGCCAACAGAGTTAACTAGCCCTGGCAAAAGAAACACAGGTGAGGGTACAGGCAAAGTGGGTGCTATTAAGGATGCAACACTTGAAGCAACATCCCATTGTGTTAGACAGAAAGGAAGTGCAAAAGAAGAAGGAAACCACTTTGGTTCTCAAATACAGTAGCAGAAAAGGTCAGAGCCAAAGACTGGCCTTCAGGAAATATAAAGGGAACTCAGCGGGATGAAGATAGGGAGGCATGCAAACTGCCTAAGGGAAGCAGGGAAGGCAGTAAGGCAGGCAAAAGTCCCAAACTGAGGAAACACTAGCACGAACAGTAAAAGAAGGTGACAAGACTTCTATAGATACATTAGTGAAAGGAGAACGTCCAGAGGGGGTATTGCTAAGCTTAATGGAGAAATGGACATGTGGAGGAGGAGGAGGACCCTGTAAAGGCATCTATCTCAAATAGGTACTTTTGCTCAGTATTTACTGAAGAGAAGGTAGGGCAGGGCCCACAGCTCAGCATCATGGACACAGGGGAGGGAGGGAGGTGAGCACTACCCCTTCACAAAAGAAAGGGTCCTACAAGAGCTAGTTAAGCTCAGTGGATAAGGCAATGGGACCTTGATGGCACATCCCAGGGTACTTAAGGAGCTAAAGGTGGAAATAGCAGAGCCATTAGCAGAACTGTTTAGTGAGTCTCTGAGCACAGGAGAGGTCCCAGAAGACTGGAGAAGGGTCATGTGATCCTGCTCCACAAGAGTGGTAGCAGGGAGGAGGCGGGAACTACAGACCAGTCAGTCTTACCTCAGTAGTGGGCAAGATTATGGAGGCACTCCTAAGGAAAGGATAGTGCAACACCTGGAATCCATAGGGGCACAGGATCCAAGACAGCATGGGTTTACAAAAGGAAGGTCCTGTCAAACTAATCTCATAGATTTCTTTGACTGGGTAACCAGAGTGGTGGACCAAGGGGGAGCAGTTGATGTTGCCTACCTTGACTTCAGCAAAGCTTTTGACACTGTTACACATAGAAGATTGATAAGTAAGCTGGGTAGGCTTGGGGTGGATCAGAAGTTGGTCAACTGGGTGGCAAACTGGTTGACTGGCAGAAAACAGAGAGTGGTGGTAAATGGTATACAGTCAGAAGAGATGCAAGTCACAAGTGGGGTACCTCAGGGATCAGTTCTGGGGCCAGTCCTCTTCAACATCTTCATTAGTGACCTTGCAGATGGACTAGAGGGTAAGGGTTTGTCTGTTTGCAGATGACACCAAGATCTGCAACAGAATAGATGATCCAGATGGGGTGGGCAGAATGAGAAGAGATCTGGATAAACTATCAAAATGGTCAGAAGAGTGGCAACTGGATTGATGCAAAGAAGTGCAAAATCATGCACATAGGAAAGAGAAACCCTGAAGCCATCTATAGGCTGGGAGGGAGTTGCTAGCAGTCACAAAGAAAGAAAGAGACTTGGGCATCATCATCACTGATGACCTGAAATCATCCAAGCAGACCTCTAAAGCAGTAGGTAAGGCTAGGGGGGTGTTAGGGTGTATTAGTAGGGGTATCACAAGTTGTAAGAGGGAGGTAATAATCCCTCTTTACAAGACACTGGTTAGGACCCATCTGGAGTACTGTGTGCAGTATTGGAGGCCACACCTTCACAAGGACATTAACCAAATTGAGGCAGTCCAGAGAAGGGCAACCAAAATGGTGCGGGGACTGCACCAGAAGACATATGAAGACAGATTAACAGAGTTCAATATGTATACCCTTGAGCAAAGGAGGGAGAGAGGTGATATGATCGAGGCATTCAAACACCTTAATGGCATTAACAAGGTGAAAGAGTCTAACATGTTTAAATATAAGAAAAATAGCAGGACAAGAGGACACAGCATGTGATTAGAGGGGGGCCAATTAAGGGGGAATGTGAGGAAATTATTTTTCACAGAAAGGGTGGTGGATGCATGGAATGGCTTACCACAAGAAGTGGTGGCTATGAATACAGTGCAGGGCTTCAAACAGGCATGGGATAGGCATAAGGGAGCAATGCAAATGACTATGAATAGATAGGTCACTGACAGAGCAAAGGCTGATGGCACATTTATAAGGTAGAAAAAGAAATGGGCAGACTGGATGGGCCTTGAGGTCCTTATCTGCTGTCAGCTTCTATGTTTCTATGTTTCTAAGCACTTCCTAAACATTGGAAGCAGCCACAAACAGTGCAGTCACTCATGAGGCAGTAGCCACCTAAACTTCCACTGCATCATGAGTGGCTAGACTGTGTTGGAGGTGTTCCCAAGTCCAGGAAAGATGCAGTGGGAGATGATCAAGGAATATAATCAAACCAGTTTTTGTGCAGTAACACCAGTATGATGAGCAGTCTGCTTTTCACTTTTCAAAAGAAAAAAAGAATAAAAATCAAACTACCAGCTACATCAGCAATCTTTTCAGAATGTTACCAATCATAAAATGTGTTTTTTTAACAGAGACACATTGAGGCCTCGGGGGTTGGCGGTGTCCCTTTAAGGTCATCAAAAGGTGTTATTCTTCAAACTCCTTCTTAGAGTCCAAATCTGGGTATCATTCCTTTTCAGTTGCAGCACCACTCTTTTGGAATGAATTGCCTGACAAACTGTGTTCTGCTCTATCTTTACTTAATTTTAAATCAAAATTTTAACATCTATTTACATACTTTGGATGTCTGTAAATATTTTAATTAATTAATTTAGATTTTTTTTTTAATTTTTGTATTGTCTGTGACATTTTTCTGTTCGGGTAAGACCTAAAAATAAGGCTTTTGTCCAGTGTCCCTACCTGGTTAACAAATTAAAAAAAATGCCCTTATAGATGATGTCCACTGTTGGCTGATTGTTTGAAATGATTGAGACTTTCACAGACTGTAAATGTTCCCAAACAATGCAGCTGCTTCCAAATGGAGAATTTCATAGAGAGAAGACATTGTTACAAGTCTCAAAGGGTGGATATATTAGGCCAGGGAGTGGTGATGTAGGAGTGCTCAAGAGAGCAGTACATTCAGGAGATAAAGATGTGTTGGGTTATATTATGGGATGGAAGATCAGAGAAGGTTGTTGTAAAACATAAAACATCCATTTCAGTAGGCAGGATAATGAGATAAAGTGCTCATCATTGTTTAGGAGCGGACACTTTCAGACCAATGAACCGAGCATGAGCATCACCACAAACTGCAAATATGAAGAAACAGAAGCCAGAGCCCAGGCAGCCCTCATTGTTAAAGTTATTGCAAATCAGTTTGATTTCTGAAATTTAATGAGTCTGCCTCTTGTCATTGTTCGAAATGTATTGTTTGACTTACATTAAGTCATTACAATATAAAAAATCACACAAAATCAATATTCTAAAAGACAAAATACAGTACATACACATATTAGTACATCACAATACAATTATATATGTGCCCTTTAATTGTACTCTAAGGCATTATACAGTCTAATGCTGTCATAAATACAAAGCCCCTCCAAAATGAAAAAAATAATAATTTAAGTATATAAATATAACAGTGCAGCAAAGTATTTACTCAGAGAGGCCTATACCATAATTTTAACCAACTCCTAAATTTTGGTTAAATGTTAGTTTCTTGTTTTCAATTATTTTTAAGAAGGATGCCAGAGTGACTAATATCCTTTCATTATTTGCTTTAAGTAAATATGTGACTAAATGTTGCGGCTCATACTCTAAAGACCCCCAAAATGTGTCCCAGGTATTTTTTCTTATAATTATTATATAGTGGACAGAGAATGACTAAATGAACCAAGTCATCCTGATCTAAACCACACTTACATAAAACCCTCTTACCTTTTTTATTTTTACTATATTGAATTAGCTTCCATTGGCTTGTGAAACATTCAAATCTTAATTAAGTAACTATCTGTGGCCAGGATTACTAATTAGTTTTAAATAATCTTCCATTCTATGATCTCTTTTATTTTTTTAAGCCAGTTTCAGTCCTTATACTGTGTGCCTATTTCAAGATCTCTCTGAATGGAAATAAATTTTACCCTATTCTTTATTTCTGTTTTTATTTGATTTAGGGGATATCTGAGGCTGTAAGCTATATATGATAGTAATCTGTAGGGTTTAATGACTTTTTCTAATATTAATATATATATATATATATATATATGTGTATATATATATATATATATATGCACGGGAAGAGCACATGTTGTTTCATATAAGTAATGGCCTCATTTATACACAGCCTTGGAAATCTGTGTTTACCCATTCCATATGCCTTAAGCCAATAATTTATTATCATTTGTGTGATTTCACACTCTATAGGTACCTGATCCAGTTCGGCCCTAACTAAAGTTGATGGTGTACCATTTGGGAGACCTAATACTTTCTTACAAAGCTTATTCAGACAATACTCAATATTTGTCTTTTCCTGGACCCACCATATCTTAGCCCCATATAATAGCTGATTCCAGATTTTGGCATTTATTACAGCTACATTTCTTTTGACTGATTTACCCCCATATTTATAAGAAAATATGTTCATTATTGGAATTAACTTCTTAAGTTTACTTTCCAGTTCTTTAATATGTTTTCTCCAAGTTCCTTCCTGAGTAAAAATTTTACCTAAATAACAAAATTCCCTTACCACCTCTAATTTGTCTTTAATTCTTATATATTAATATTTTTTGTTGTTCCAGTCAAATACCAGCACTTTAGTTTTTTTTATAATTTACCTGTAAATCTGCATTATTGCACTCCTGTTGAAAATTTTCCAGCATTCTTTTCATTCCTGAAAAGCTTATTGATAACAGGGCAATATCATCAGCATACACTAAGTATGGATATGCCCTCTCTCCTATTCTTGGTATGTGAAAATGTGGGTTGTGTAGGGTTTGAAGTACAATGCCAAAATACAAATTAAATAACATTGGCGGAAGGGTACATCCTTGTTTAACACCAATATTAGACTCAAATCAGTTGCTAGTTTCCCCTCTGTTGTTAAATCTTACACATGCATAGTTACAGTGGTAGTTATCTAAAAGTTTCCTACCTTGAGGTACCTCAACGTAAAGTGTCACTGAGTTACCACTGAGGCACTCAAGTTACAATTTGCATTGACTGTAATGTGATTCTACCTCATTTTGCCTCAGTATACCCAGGTATACCTCAGTACTGAGAAACATTTATACGTCTACCACTGTATTTTGATATAATACTTTAATTATATCTAATAATGATTTCTCCATCCTTTTAATTTCTAACCTTTCCCAAAGCATTCATCTATTCACTCTATCAAAAGCTAAATTTAAATCAACAAAAGTGTGCCAGCCTGGTAACACTGATGGTTGAGGTGCTGGACACAACACTTCATGATATGCCAGTGACCTGAGTTCAGGAATGGGCTCAGACACTGGTGGGTTGGCAGGGGTGGGTTGAGGAAGGAGTGCCCTCGTGGTGCTCTCCACCCCAGGTGAATGGGTTGGGTCAGCTTGGAGTGCCAGCGACCCCAGGTGGAGATCAGGAGTCATTTCAGCAAGCCTAGCAGCATGAGATCAGCAAGGCCAATGCAGGCAGGGTTGCCATACACCAGAGCATCAGGGCATGGCCAAGCAGGGGTGGGGTACTAGCATAGAACAAGGAAAAAAATGGCTTAGTGGGACAGGCGATGGCACCAGTCTCCTATGCCCTCCACAGTGTTCTCCTCAGCTGGCCTTCCAGTTCCTCCCTCTGGGTTCACCTGCAGTCAGAGTCTGACTTACAAGAGAGCCCACAGAGGTGAGGGCAACCCTCCCTAGGTGGGTGAAACCGGGGGTGCTGACTGCAGGGGGGGAGAGAGGAGGCACAGATCAAGGGATCCACAGGTGGACAGGACAAGGACTGGATGCCCAAGAGAAGGTCCCATGAGCCATGACCACAGCAAAATAGAATCAAGAAAAAAAATCAACAAAAGTGCAATACTGTTTTTGTTTCTTTACTGTGTTATACTTGTAAACTAGATGTGGTAAGGTAAAACACTGGTCTATTGTTGCATAACCATCCTTAAATTCTGCCTGAGCTTCATTTAATATTCCCTTATCATTTACCCAATCCCTTAATCCATTATTCAATATTCTTGTAAATATATTCGCTGTACTATCCATTAAACTAATGGGCCTATAACAACCAGGGTCATTCCATCCCCCCCTTTTAACTAATGGTATTATAATGCTGAGTTTGCAACTATTTGGGGCCTTACCACTTTTCCAGACATAATTAAAATGTTTGTAAAAGAATGGTATCCACTGGGATCTAGCTTTCCACATTACATCTATTGGTACACCATCGGGACCTGGGGCTTTATAGATATGAAAGGTATGTAATCCTTGTTCTATCTCATGAGTTGTAATTAGTTTTTCTGGCTTTAGCCATGGTCTCAATCATTTGTGCCCTTCTACTGTTCTTAAATAACTGGGGCCATCTTTAAAGAATAGATTTTTATAATGTCTAACCCATACGTCTGCTTCAATATGTAACTCCAGCTCATGCTTATTGTTCCCCATGCCTTTATTTACTACACTCCAGAATTTCTTGGAATCTTTTAGCAGTACAGCTTTTTCTAGTTACAAACATATGAACATACAAACATAAGAATGTGCCAGCAGAAACAGACCACTCAGTCTATTTAAGTCTGCTTGAGTGTGCAGATAGCACCCCTACTTTGCAGCTGCACCACCCCCCCATTTGTCATCCCACTGCTCCCCCATCTCCCCCACCCTCACTCTCTCCATTCCCTGTCCTATGACCTTTTGAAGCTGTCTGTGTAATAGTGTCTCCTCATTTCCTTCCTAAATCTTCCCCCTATTAGCCACTAGTTCTGATCAGAGTAGTTGTATATATAACTGTGCTTATTCTTTTTCAGCACTTTCCTATATTCCTTATGTTATTTATTCATTATTCTATTATTATTTATATCTGGATTCTGTTTTAAAACTCTTAGTTATTAATTTAGTGCCTCTTTGCCCTCTGACATTTATCATTATTCCAGATATGCCTATCCCTTTTAGTACTGTTTATCTCTTTCATGATTATATTTGAAATGGTTCCCATAACTATGCTGTAGTCTATTAATATTGCATCATCTTCTGTTTTACTGGTAAATGTTTGTAAGCCTGCCAAAACTCCTTTATCATCTAGGGCCTTAAGGAAATTATACCCTTCTATAGTCTTCCAACCTACATAATTATTTTTCTTTATCTCAAGATGGGCAATGCGCAAGTTACTGTTAGTGTATTTCTCAGTTGTTTTAATCTTTAGTTCTAGAGCTGAGTGCTGACTTTCTGGACTTAAGACTATTTCCAGGCTTAGAAAATGGGGTGTCTTATTCATATTTACCCAAATATAATTAATAACTGAAGATCCATTACCCCCCCATAAATGTATACTCTCCCTGCATATCCCCTATTATCCAACCACTTAATAACATACACTTTTATCTATTAGTGTTCTGTGTATTTCTATACCTTTATATTTATCAACTGATCTCTTGAATTCCTATCTGTTTGAGTAACCTTGGACACCTCCTGGAACATAAAACTGATAACCTCCTCAGGCATTCCCTGCAAATTCCCAACCCTTGCATTCATGTCCCATATAAGAATAATGTTGCTTGTAGGGTATTCATGTTGTAATATGTCCAACAACAGTTCTAAATGACTTACCCAATTCTTAACACCACATTCACTTTTTTCTGGATGTGCATATACATTTATTTAAACAGTAGTATCCATATTCTTATCTGTTATTTTTATTATTAATAGATTTTCACTATCAGTATTGTATTCTTCTGTTGTCAGATTTGTGTTTAGTCTACACAAAGTGGCTAAGCCCCCTATGTTTCTACCAAATCTGCCTCTTGTATCAAAGTTGATGTGGAAGGAAGCATTAGGAACAGCAATCATGTAGGTCAGTCTTGATGAGGAAAAGGATGCAAGAGCTGCTTCAGCAGTTCTAGGGCTCTGAGATGAAATAATAGATGATAAATATATCTAATGGTGTCAATGAACAAAGGGAAGTGAAATAAGCAAATAAGCCACACTATATGAAGGAGTATGCTTGCTACCCATCACAGTGAAGACAAAACTGCTTGTTATCGAGGATGGTTCAGTTTAGATTGGATTAAAAGAAGCTCATGCAGCTGTGTGGAGAAGGACTGATGGTAACCATAGAAATGTGTCCCTCTAAAGCAATGCCGAGATCAACCAAGAGGTAATGGATGTAAGTCCAGTTCCTTAAGTCGAGACTGAGATGCAAAGTAAACACATTGTGATAAAAGCTGAAAGTGAGAAAGAGTCATGTATGGACAGTGTCTTCACTAGTCTGGGAATTTTCCACTTTTATGACAGGAACATCTCTGCAGGAGATTATTCTGTTTTTGATGGTATTGTGGAATGAGATAAGAAGGGCTATCCAGTTTTCTTCCTTTACCTCTATGCTATCCCAATGGAGGTATGCTGTGATAAATTAAATGTGACAAAAACTGTGGCGGAGTGGCTGATGAAGAAGTAGTACTTGACTTCTGTTGAATTGGCATCTCTGAAATGGATGGGATGCTTATTGTTTGCAAGCACTAGTAGAGCATAATGGTTGCTAGATGGAGGGACAGCAGATATTGCAAGTTGGAAGCTGACATAGGTTGTGAGGAAATACAACCTTTGGGAAAAGTGATACAAGACTGCAGCTCTGATATGAGTGTTACAAGCTGAGCCATGAATCCATGCATTTCAGATAAAGCAGCTGGGACTGACTGGGAAATGAGCAGGCTAGGTACAGGATCTCTGGCAGACAAGCAGGCTAGGTACAGGATCTCTGGCAGGCTGACATTTAGCAGTTATAAATAAATTGAACAGTTCCTGCATCTTGAGATGAAGCTGGAGGTGGAATACCAAGATTTTTCAATGCAAACAAAGGTGTTAGACAGTCCATTCCTTTGTGGAGCATTATTCTGAAGGCCTGAGCAAGATGAAGGCATGTCTGAAGATATCTAAAGGGAAACCCTGATGACCTTCTTTAGAATCTGAAGATGTACCACCAGTAGGAGTGGTAGAGGCTTCATGGAGTATGGATGTATAGGTCTTTTACCAGATGGATGGGTGTCTGATGGTGTCCAAGGGGAACCCTGAGGACCTTCTTCATGATCTGAAGATGTAGAACCAGTAGGAGTGGTAAAGACATCATGGAGAATAGCTGTTAAGGTCTTTTCTAGATGGATGTGTGCCTGAAGAGGTTCAAGGTTGACTCTGTGAACCTTCTTTGGGGTTTGGAAGATGTAGATCCAGTAGGAGTGGAGAGGCCATAGTACCAATATGCCACTTCATGTTGTTCTTCAGAGTAATGAACCCCGGGTGGAGGAGCTCAAGCCTTTTAAGAACCTTGGAAGAATAGGAAACAGTGTACTTACTCACAAGTTTGGGGAAGAGTTAATATTGGCAACACTGAAAAGGAGAACAAACCCCAGGCAGCTAGGGCCAGTTACTGGATGTTGTCATGGACAGAACAGCTCCAGTAGGGCTGAATTCACTTCAAGCTTGAAGACTGTAAAATCACATGACTGGCAGATGAAGTTGAGCCTCAATGTGAGTTTCATAGGTTACAGATTGATTGAAAGTTGCAGACTCCCACCTCTGGTGGATAAAGTCAAATCCTATGTACACTCATAGACCTCTGCAAGGCATGAGTTAGGGAGATGGAGTCCAGTAGGGCTTCTGGTAAAGGCTATAGAAGGGCAGGAGGCAGCAAACTGGCTACTTTAAGAGTTGAAATAGAGGCAGAGGAGTAGGAATATGGAGGCCTGAATTGATAAGCTTGGAAAATGCTAGCAGGAGTAATGGCCAGCAGGATGATGAGCAGAACTGCAGAAAATACAAAGGAGAGATGGAATTGATAGGGCAAAAGGCAACAGTAACAGAGATGGAAATAGGGAAAAACAGAATTAGCACAGGGAAAGAGTTACAGTATTGGAGATTAGAAGGGAAAAACACAGAACCATGTTTTAAGTGCAAAAGACTGAGAAGTGTGCCAGCACCCATAGTGGAAGATGTGATAACTTGGTTCACTAACTTGTAGGGAAGCACCAGAACAGCAAAAAACTGAAAAGGTAGCACTTCTATTGCCAGATACAGTATATGTTATTGTCTGAGGGACTTAAAAGGTACCATCTCATACCGAAAGTGCAGCAAGTTGCCATGACCCCAAATTTAAAAGCAGCCACCATAAAGTTTCACAACTTCAATCTGAGTTAGTTTTTGTTGAAGCTGTATGTGGGTTGGGCTGGAATCCCAAGAATTTTGTGAATAAGTAGAGTCCACAGTGTCTCTGATTTAATGGTAGATGTGAAAGTTGGAGTACTTTACTGTTAGGAAGACTACAGGCAGTGTTTTGAATAGTAGTGTATGCCAGGAGAACTGCAAACATGCCCTTCAGTGGTTTGAGGGTGTTATGCTGAAGTGGGTGTTACACCAGTAGCTTACAGGCTGGCAGCTCTTGTCTGAGTGGAAAACAACAAAAGTCAGTAAATGCACTGAGACAGCTACTGCAGCCTCTCCAGTTAATTCAAATGCTACAGCCTGATTCAGCTGAAGATTGAGACTGGGAGGTGATCTCAGCTGCGTCATGAAACCCAGAAAATGGAGCAGGCTCCAAGAATGGAGTGAAAGTAGGAAAAAATGGAACAATAGAGGAAGAACCTCCAAAAGAAAACAAAACATTAAGCACCCAGAGCAAGGAGAGTAGACTGGAGGAAGAACACACAGATAAGCATAGAGAAAGAAGAAGAGGTACAGGGGGGTCTCTGAAGGACCACCGACCAAAAGCTCCAGAAGTGGCAAGTAGCAGAAAGCACAGGGGGGAGAGAACAGAGAATGGCAAGCACAAAAGTGGAAGTCAGAGAAGGGAAGTAAAAGAAGCAGCATGGGTTGGGTGGGGGGAGGGGTTGGCAGGACTGCCAAAGAAGGGTAGCAGCAGCAGTGAAAGTCAGGCAAGAGGACAAAGAGCAGGGGTGCAGAACAAAAGCAAGGCAGAAATGGGAGGAAACAAAGAAAATGCAGAGATAGCACAGCCACGTGGACCACACAGCAGCTGAGGTGCTTGAAACACTCTCAGGATGGGTTACTGGGAGAGGGCTGGCTTTTATTTGGATTAGGCTCAGGAATTAGCAACCATGTTGGTCTTTTGTTGTATCTTTTGACACATAAGTCCCTAATCAGCTTGGTGGCCCAGTGGTGGATCCTTTGGCCTCACGAAGCCTGTGAAAGCAAAGAAGAATTGATACTGCTAGAGGGGAGACTAACATTTTCACAACATGATTAAGGTCATAAGATTAAGATAATGAAAATTAAGTGGAAAACTATATAGTTAATAATGAATTAATGTGTATTAAAACCAAAATTTAGAAAAAGTTGAAAAATGTTTTTTATTAAAAATGCTTTTTTAAAAATGTGATCTAATTTTATGTATCGATACAAAATACCCCATTATTGATGCAGTCTATTGATACAAAAAATAATATAAACATTATTGATACAATCTACTGATACAAAAAAATAGCATCGACACTGTATGGGCCATTTTTTGGCTGTGTCAAATCTAAAAAAAACAGGTATCAATAATATACT
Organism: Neoceratodus forsteri; assembly: GCA_016271365.2. Taxonomy (NCBI): domain Eukaryota; kingdom Metazoa; phylum Chordata; order Ceratodontiformes; family Ceratodontidae; genus Neoceratodus; species Neoceratodus forsteri. Next base: position 694,717,953 of record CM057459.1, on the reverse strand, counting down.
GAAAAAGCAGATTTAAATAGTATCAACACATAAGGCAGAGTAAAGAAACTTACCAGAGCAAGGGAGAAGGATTAAGACTTAGTTTGGCTAAGCAGATTTACTGTGTGGTAGTGTTTTTATTTTTTACTCACAGGGATTGCTACTGTTTGTTGCTAACATTTCATTGCTTTATTTTTTCTCTGATTCAAATTGTTGTTGCTGGTATACCTTCTTCTGCATTATTACAAGGTGTGCCTACAGGTTGTGCTAACAGATTACTGCTGTAATCTTCTGATTCAAATTGTCTTTGCAAGGTATATCTTCTGTTACTGCTTTATTTTTCTCTGGAGCAAAGTGTTTCTTACAGGGTATATCTTCTCTGAAATTACTGTATTACAGGTGGAGCTTACATTTTTGTGACTTTTTTATCATTGGGCTAAGCAAAATTACTGTTTGACACTGTGTTTTGTTTTATTCTTGTTTGTTGAAAAGGTTTGTTGTCTCAGAGGTGTTTCAGTCTCCTTCTCACATTGAAGGAGCTAATTGCTTTTCCTCCCACAGCTCTTCCAAAGGATTAGGTGTGTATGTGGGGGGTGGAGCTGGCAAACTGTCAGTAATTTCCAACAGAAAGAAGGGTTAAAAAGTCAGGTTAGTTGATATCTTGGAGGTAGAAGACTTGGTTTGCTGGCCAAGGCACCTAGCTTCACCTGAGCTCTTTCCTTCTAAGACTGCTTGAAAGGCAGAGTAAAGAAACTTACCAGAGCAAGGGAGAAGGATTAAGACTTAGTTTGGCTAAGCAGATTTACTGTGTGGTGGTGTTTTTATTTTTTACTCACAGGGATTGCTACTGTTTGTTGCTAAAATTTCATTGCTTTATTTTTTCTCTGATTCAAATTGTTGTTGCTGGTATACCTTCTTCTGCATTATTACAAGGTGTGCCTACAGGTGTGGGCTAACAGATTACTGCTGTAATCTTCTGATTCAAATTGTCTTTTGCAAGGTATATCTTCTGTTACTGCTTTATTTTTCTCTGGAGCAAAGTGTTTCTTACAGGGTATATCTTCTGAAATTATTACAGTGGTGCTTCCAGGTTTTACAGTTTTATCTAACATTAGGATAAGCTTTCAGGGTTACTGCATTTGTTGTTGACTGATTGTTTCTGCTCTTACCTCCTTGTTCTTTCATCCGTGGTTCTTCTTTTTAGGCAGGGGAAGGGCCCAGCCACCCACCCCCATCCCCAACCACCCCACGCTACACTCCTTTTATAGGGTACCACAGCTGACATTTCCTGTGGCAGAGCAGGAAGGGGCGGATCAGTGGGGCCTCCACAAGGTGATCTCATTTACAGGGGCACTAGTAATTTAACTTGTTTTAACAAGTTAAACAAAGCACAATTAAACCATTACTTGCATTTTTTTTCCTTTTTTTCCCTTCTAATTACTCTGACTAGGTTACAAACCCAGCAACTTATTTGGAATGGATTTCATTAACTGCAGGTACTGTGGAACAATTTTCAGAAGGACAGTCTTACAGGATTTAGGACACTGTCCTACATGCTGGGCCTTTGAGATCTTAGGGCTCAGCTCTGGGCAGCATGGGCAGAGATTGCACACCTCAAATTTCATATTGAAGAGGAAATACATTATAAGAAACCACGCCATTTCCCCAGCATCCAACAGAAAACCTCGAATCAAGAGGGTAGTAGGTCCAGGAGGTTGGCAGGTGGTTGAGAGGAGCAAATCAGGTGCCCCATCACTCTCTGCTCTCCAACACATTGCCTCCAAAACCACATAAACACTACAAACAGGTATCTGCCTCTATCTCTGAAATCAAATAAAGAGGCAGAAGACACTGCAGAGCAGGACACTGCGGCACAGGAGCTAGCACAACAAAACTCACCCAAATCAGGAACCAAAACTAAACAAGCACAAAGGAAATCAAAAACTTCTGATCATAGGAGACTCCATGATTCAGGGAGTTGATACCCATCTCCAGCCAGGGTGATGGTCAGATGTCTCCCAGGTACATCAGCATGGAAAGACACTGACCGCATTACTAAATTGTTCACAAAGCAGGAGAAAACATTGATGTCCTAGTACACATAGGGACTAATGATCTCGCCAGCCGTCAGTGGTGGAGACCAAGGAACACCTGACTAGGCTGGGTGACAAACTATCATCTATTTCGTCTGGCATCTCCTTTCTGAGATCCTGCCAGTCTGGGAGAGGGGAGCAGATGGACGGAAGGTCAGAGAAGGGGAGATAGGGGAGCTAAACACGTGGCTCAAGGACTGGTGCCAGGAAAAGGACACAGATTTGTAGGGAACTGGCAACAGTTCTGGGAGCAAAGTTCTTTAAATTTGATGGACTGCATCTGACTAAAGAGGAGTCAGTGCATTGGAGCAGAGTTTGATGTCTTTGCAGAATATTTAAACTAGCAAATGGGAGAGGGTGCAGCACCCATACATTGGATGGGAAGAACACCCTCCCCTCAGCTAGTGGTCAAACAGGAATTCAGCGTGTTTGCCGTTCATTTGCATCACCAGGTAAGAAAAAGGTTTATCTCCCATACGATGCACAGGGGTAATGCCAAACTTCACCCAACAACTAACACACCAAAATCTGGCCAATGGAAAATCATGTACACAATGCTCACAGCCTGGGAAATAAGATCCCAGACCAAGAGCAATAATGTCAGAGGCTAAACTGGACATAGTAGCAATTAGTGAGACGTGGTTTACCAGTAACCACACTTGGGAGACTTCAGTACCTGGCTATGTATTGTTCAGAAGAGACCGAGGTGCAAAAAGGGGGAGGATGGCCCTGTATGTTAATGAAAATATCAAAGCTACAGAAATTCAGAATACACATAAGGAGCCAGAAGAACTGTGGGTCACCCTGGAAACAGGAAATGGGACAGCCATAAGAACTGGGGTTGTCTACAGGCCCCAGACCAGAGGGAGGACATAGACACATTACTGTTAGAAGATATACAAAACATGACAGCTAAAGGGAGGTTCTGATAATGGGAGACTTCAACATGCCGGATACAGATTGGTCAATACCAGCAGGAACATCTGCCAGAACTAGACTCATAGTGGATTCCTGCAGGGGAGGGCCTCAAACAACTGGTACAACAACCCACAAGAGACAGGGCTATCCTAGATCTAGTACTGACTAACAAAGAAGGGATCACAGATCTCCAGGTAGAAGGTCACCTGGGGCCAGTGACCATCACATGGTATGGTTCAATTTGGCTACTACATCTAAATCATCCCATTCCAAGGCAAAATATGGGACTTCAGAGGAGCTGACTTTGATAAGATGGCCAACAGAGTTAAGCTAGCCCTGGCAAAAAGAAACACAGGTGAGGTACAAGGCAAAGTGGGCAAGCATTAAGGATGCAATACTTGAAGCAACATCCCATGGTGTTAGACAGAAAAGGAAGTGCAAAATAAGAAGGAAACCACTTTGGTTCTCAAATACAGTAGCAGAAAGGTCAGAGCCAAAAGGCTGGCCTTCAGGAAATATAAGGAACACAGCGGATGAAGATAGGGAGGCATACCAAACTGCCCTAAGGGAAGCAGGTAAGGCAGTAAGGCAGGCAAAGTCCCAAACTGAGGAAACACTAGCACAAACAGTAAAAGAAGGTGACAAGACTTTCTATAGATACATTAGTGAAAGGAGAAAGTCCAGATGGGGTATTGCTAAGCTTAATGGAGAAAAGGAGCATGAGGAGGAGGACCTGTAAAGGCATCTATCCTAAATAGATACTTTTGCTCAGTATTTACTGAAGAGAATGTAGGGCAGGGCCCACAGCTCAGCATCATGGACACAGGGGGAGGGAGGTGAGCACTACCTTCACAAAGAAAGGGTCCTACAAGAGCTTGCTAAGCTCAGGGTGGATAAGGCAATGGGACCTGATGGCATACATCCCAGGGTACTTAAGGAGCTAAAGAAGGAACTAGCAGAGCCATTAGCAGAACTGTTTAGTGAGTCTCTGAGCACAGGAGAGGTCCCAGAAGACTGAGAAGGGCTCATGTGATCCCGCTCCACAAGAGTGGTAGCAGGAGGAGGCGGGGAACTACAGATCGGTCAGTTCACCTCAGTAGTGGGCAAGATTATGGAGGCACCTTAAGAAAGGATAGTGCAACACCTGGAACCATAGGGGCACAGGATCCAAGACAGCATGGGTTTACAAAGGAAGGTCCTGTCAAACTAATCTCATAGAGTTCTTTGACTGGGTAACCAGAGTGGTGGACCAAGGGGAGCAGTTGATGTCACTCTACCTTGACTTCAGCAAAGCTTTGACACTGTTCCACATAGAAGATTGATAAATAAGCTGGGTAGGCTCGGGTGGGTCAGAAGTTGGTCAACTGGGTGGCAAACTGGTTGACTGGCAGAAAACAGAGAGTGGTGGTAAATGGTATACAGTCAGAAGAGATGCAAGTCACAAGTGGGGTACCTCAGGGATCAGTCCTGGGGCCAGTCCTATTCAACATCTTCATTAGTGACCTTGCAGATGGACTAGAGGGTAAGGCTTGTCTGTTTGCAGATGACACCAAGATCTGCAACAGAGTAGATGAGCGGATGGGGTGGGCAAAATGAGAAGAGATCTGGATAAACTAGCAGAATGGTCAGAAGAGCGGCAACTGGGATTTAATGCAAAGAAGTGCAAAATCATGCACATAGGGAAGAGAAACCCTGAAGCCACTTATAGGCTGGGAGGAGTTGCTAGCAGTCACAAAGGAAGAAAGAGACTTGGGCATCATCATCACTGATGACCTGAAATCATCAAACAGACCTCTAAAGCAGTAGATAAGGCTAGGGGGTGTTAGGAGTGTATTAGTAGGGGTATCACAAGTCGTAAGAGGGAGTAATCCCTCTGTACAAGACATTGGTTAGGCCCCATCTGGAGTACTCTGCAGTATTGGAGGCCACACCTTCAAGGACATTAACCAAATTGAGGCAGTCCAGAGAAGGGCAACCAAAATGGTGCAGGGACTGCATCAGAAGACATATGAGGACAGATTAACGGAGCTCAATATGTATACCCTTGAGCAAAGGAGGGAGAGAGGTGATATGATCGAGGCATTCAAACACCTTAAGGGCATAAACAAGGTGAAAGAGTCTAACATGTTTAAATATAAGAAAATAGCAGGACAAGAGGACACAGCATGAGATTAGAGGGGGCCGATTAAGGGGAATGAGGAAATTCTTTTTCACGGAAAGGGTGGTGGATGCATGGAATGGCTTACCACAAGAAGTGGTGGCTATGAATACAGTGCAGGGCTTCAAACAGGCATGGGATAGGCATAAGGGAGCAATACAAATGACTATGAATAGATAGGTCACTGACAGAGCAAAGGCCGATGGCACATTTATAAGGTAGAAAAAGAAATGGGCAGACTGGATGGGCCTTGCGGTCCTTATCTGCCGTCAACTTCTATGTTTCTATGTTTCATAAGCACAGTATCGACATAGCTGACTCAACAGCTGGACTCCAAATTTTCATTTAAATAAATTAAGTTTCTAGCCCTAATAGTGCCAATGTTAGACAATTCAAATAATAATTTTGTTAAAATTGGATAACTTTCTGTTAGGGCTAGAAACTTCTTTTTTTTAAATGAATAGTTGGAGTCAGCTTATGATATTGCTACAGCAACCATATAGCGACATGAAAACATAAAGTGGTTAAATAAAGTTTTTCAAGTCCAGTTATTTTTATAAACTTGATATTGACATGTATAGACATGTAGTGACAAAGGAAAACTGTATCATTAGGCTCTATACATGTTGATCAGACTCCAACCTGTCACTAAAAAACTTAAGTTTCTACAGTTAATAGTTCAAATGTTATGGCTCTGAAAACATTATTTCAAGCATTATAAAATATCATAAAATATTATTTCTGGAACTGGCCAGAAGATAGTAGTGGTAGTTCTGTCAAAGAATAAACACATTGGGCCCTGTGCACTAAATATATGAGGTACATAGGCAACCCCACATGGGAATGCCGTGCAGCAGAGGGCCAGTGGCATTCATGATCTTTGCACCAGTCAGTTGCGCACCATATCCTGTGGCCACATTACGCTGCTTTGCACTAGGGGTGGGCTGGGGGTGTGTGTCAGGGGCATGCCCACATTCTGTGCGATTTATAAAGGTGCGGAATCAAGTGGGGTGGTGCACACTGGGGTGTGTGAGATATGACAGGGGACCCTGCTGTAAATGTGTTACATGGCCAACCCACACACACACAAATGGCTGCCTGGATCATCCTCTACAGGGGCAGTCCCACAGGCTCCCCAAGGCATGGGAGATCATCAGTGTGAGAGATCAACTATCCCGAGGGTTGGTTGGTATAAGGCTGCATGTGGTGCCAAGAGGTGGGCACACCCATACCACATGGGTGTGAGGTCCTTCACCACCCAGCTGCCACTGTATGCACCTATGCCTGGTGTTGGTGTGTAGCCATTCAATTTTTTCATAGCTGACATCGCAGAAGGGCTAGAAGGGAATGTGTGTCTATTTGCTGATGACACTAAAATATGTAGCAGGGTGGACTCCACAGACAGAGTGAAAAAGATAGAATCGGACCTAAGGAAACTTCAAGAGTGGTCTGGAGCATGGCAGTTGAGATTCAATGCCAAAAAGTGCAAAGTCATGCACATAGGTAGAGGTAATCCAAAGAAGATATATTTCCTGGGATGGGAAAAGCTAGCTGCCTCAGATGAGGAGCATGATCTGGGAATCATGATCTCAGAGGACTTAAAAGTAGGAAAACAGTGTGAGAAAGCAGCACTCAGGAACAATGGAATGTTGGGATGCAGTGGGAGAGGAATCACAAGTAGGAAAAAGAAGATGGTCCTGCCACTCTACAAAGCACTGATCAGGCCACTCCTGGAGTACTGCATCCAGTTTTGGAGGCCCCACCTCAAAAAGGACATCAACACATTGGAGACCGTGCAGAGAAAAGCAACAAAAATGGTGCAGGGATTGCATGGCATGTCTTACGAGGAAAGACTGAGGGAATTAAACATGTTTTCATTAAAGTAAAGAAGGGAGAGGGGAGACATGATGGAAACCTTCAAATACATAAAAGGAGTAAATAGGGTGCAAGCACAGGAACTTTTTCACTTCAAAGAAGACAGTAGAACTATGGGGCATGATCTAAGGCTAGAATTGGGCAAGTTCACCTTCAACGTCAGGATGTTCTTCTTCACAGAGAGGGTGGTAAACACGTGGAATAGTCTGCCCCTAAGGATGGTGGGGGCCAAGACAGTATGTGAATTCAAAAATGCATGGGATGGGCACAGGGAAGCCCTCACACAAAATAGGCAGTAGGGTACTGGAGTAAATTATGAAAGACTACTATAGGGCAGACTAGAGAAACCAAAAGGTCTCCTTCTGCCATCACTTTCTATGTTTCTATGCATGCCATGCCACCACCTGTCAGTGAAGAAACCAGTCCATAACGATAGGACACACTAAAACTGCTTTTAATAATGTAAAAAAAATGCAGTAACAACAATGACTTTCTAAAACAGGTACAAATAAGTGGTAGCAACCCCCAAACATCAACATTTCATGTCATAATCAGACGCTTTATCAAGACGTCAGCAGCTCATCTATTCATTACTTAAATAGTGCACATAAATCCCCCCCAACACACAATCAACCTGTCAACTTGCACCTGTGTGTTCTTGATTAAAACTGCATTCACCAATGCTCACAGGAACAGGAGTAGTTATATTTACAATCATAATACTGTTACAACTTAATCATCTATACTAATAAATACAGAAATGCTCACAAGCAATTATGTACATAAACATATACCAAAAGTGCATGCAGGAATGAATAAACAAAGCACCATACTATAGCGCTATAGTTCCAAACAATTAATGCTAAGTAGACACATAGCTGCATAAAGGCATTTTCCTAAATCCAATATATTGCATACACATTAATGACTGTAAATTCAAACAAAAAATTGTTTGCAAAAATACCATAGTGCTATTGCTCCAAACAATTAATGCTAAGTATACACCTAGCTGCATGAAGGCATTTACCTAAATCCAATATTTTGCATACACATTATCAACTGTAACATAATTCATAGGTTTCATAGGTTTCAGAGCTTTTAAGGCAAAGTCCATATGCTCGCCTTATACTTAAGAATATCCCCTTATTCCATTTTTTATTAAGTAACTATCCAGTTTACTCTTAAAAATTTCCATATCCCCACTATCAATTATTTCTGCTGGTAGTCTGTTCCAGATCATTGATGCTCTAATTGTTAGCCAATTCTTTCTTTTATTTTATTTGAATCTTTCCATTTTTATCTGTAACGTATGTGCCCTGGTGTTATGATTATGAACCATAACATCCAGGGCAAGTTGATCCCTTAATACCGGGTCATTCAGTGCCCTATATATCATACACAAGTCCCCTCTCAATCTTCTAAACTCCAATGAGTACAATCCCAATGACACTAGCCTTTGAACATAATCCATCCCCTGTACCTCCTTCATTCTGCGGGTGGCTCGTTTCTCTGTACTCTCTCTATCAATGCAATGTCCCCTTTCTTAAATGGTGACCACAACTGTGAACAGTATTCCAAATGGGGCCATACCAAGGATGTATACAGTGGCAACAGAACACCCTTGTCTCTACTCTTTATATGTTTGTTGATACAATATTGAATACTACCAGCTTTTTTGTTTGTAAAAAAAAACAATACATCAGTTAGTAGCATTGGATAAACATTGGGATTTGAGGCAAGAGGAGCAAATCAACAGCACTGCAGACTTAATACATACAGTGTAGACAAGGAAGTGCAATAAAGTACATTGGTTTCTCCTCATATTAAGTGCTAGGCTGGGAAAGGGGATGGGGAAGCCAGAGAGAAAATTAGGAGGAGTGAGGAGCCAGAGGGGAAATTAAGAGCAGCTGCAGGATGGAGAAAGGAAGTTGAGGAGAGAGGTCAAAATGGACCATGGGGAGAAGGAGTGCCTGATTTGATGAGGCATTGAGTTTCAGAGCTTAGGTAACCTATAGGAGAATGACGATTGGCCTATAGAGGTCATGTGCTGTGGTATAGCTAGGGTACAGGAGTCACAGGATCTGAGGGAGAGAGGGGCAGTGGGGCGGGAGAACAGTGAGGAGACAAGGTAAGGGGGAAGTGCATCAAACCAGAATTTAGAGGCAAATTTTATGGAGTGGGCTAGACGGCAGTTTTCCAGGGAAGGAAAAGCTAGATAGCGATACAGATCACAGTGGTGAGTAAAGGAAGGGACATCCAGAGCAAAGCGACAGAAAGCATTGAAAAGGGTGTCCAATCTAGTTAAGGATAACTTTGATATGGCACTGTACACTACATCACACTAGTCAAAGATGGGAAGTATTTTCTGGACAATCTCCCATCTGGCCTGTAGAGGTAGGCAGCTGCAGTTCCTATAAAGGGCACCTAATTTGGGGCACAACTTTTTTAGTATGGGGTCTATGTGTCCAGTGAAGTTTAGATGCTAGTCTAGCCAGACCCTGAGATACCTAAAGGAAGAGGTGTCCTCCAGAGTAGAGCCATCATATTTCTACATTTCCCCACACTGGAGTTAACCATTGTTCTCATAATTTTAATAATTCTGGACACTCATATATTAAATGTTGTGCTGTTAATCTCTTATTCGGATTACATTTACAGCATCTGTCCAATTTCCAAATAATCCATCTCCTTTTCCCTCATTTGATCTTAGAACCATCTCTTTTCTAAATGGGAGCAATTCTCCAAGGGGTGGGAATTACACACCAAAGGCACATATCCCACCTGCGTAGCTCTGAACCCACAGAATGATGTGCAGTAACTGTATTCATGGTCACCAGCCGCTGTGCAGCCCCCCTCTGCAGCTCCAGCCCCCCCAGTGCGTGGTGACACTTCTGCAGACATGGAGGGGCATCCAGTGGGCTGCCTGGACCTGGTCCATCACTGGATCCCTTGTGCCCATGGGGCACCACAGTAGTCAGGCAGCCATGGTGTGGCTGCAGCACCAGGGCAGGTGGGTGCCCAGTCAGCTGCCCCTGGCCCTCCATGAGGTACCAGAGGGCTGGGGTGGCATGTTGGGTGGTCCTCCATGCCCCAACATCCCCATCACAGATGGCGGTGACATTCTTGGGGGGTCATGTACCAGTTACAGTTGGGTCCTATTGGTATAGCTGGTGGCACCCTGTGCACGGCACTATGAACATTCAGGAATGGTGCAGAGTGCAGACATGCCCTCCACACCACCCCTCCAGACTGGCCACATGCAGATGTTCATGATCGATCTGGAGATCGAGTGCATATGGGATCTGCACCACTGTTGTGCATCCCAAGCAAGAGGCACAATGAGTGCACGGTGGCTATATACCTCACATATATGGTGCATAGGATCTCTGCACCTTGGAGAATAGGGCCCAATATGAATAATGCAATCCTATGTTTGGCATTTTCACAGAAGTTTAAATAATATTCCTTTTTTCTTCAGGTCTTCTACTGGTAGTATACTTTACAGTATTCAATCTCTCTTAATTTCCCAAATTCTGTTTGGAAAACTATACCTTCCAGCCTCTTAGCTGCCTTACGTACAAACATATCTGCATTATTTGTTGCCTGCTGCTCCCAAATTTCAATCAATCCCATTCTTTTTACAGCTTCATTTAATTCTTTGAACCATGTTTGTGGTTTCTCCCTGTTTAGGTTTTCCTGCCAGCATTTTGCAAGAATTCTTTCATTTGGTACTGTTAGTATTTTCTACAAGAGGTTTTGTACTCTCAGCTGTGCCATGAGGATTATGGATTTTAAGTTAAATTCACTTCTAAATTTGTTAGGGTCACCCCAATAAAATCTTCCTGGACTACTAGGACAAACTGACAAAAAATGCCATGCTTTGAAGCTGTTAGAAGAAGCCTGAAAGGAAGTCAGGCTGCCTTCCTCACTCCAGTACCATGACCAGGCATTCTGTATCATAGTCCAAGGTACTGGGAAGAAGGAGAGCAGGCTGGCAAAGTCCAGGCATACAGGACTTTCAAGCGCATGACAGAGAAGGCCATCTCTGGTTTGCAAGATGCCAAGGGGCAGTTTCAAACCAAGGCAGAAGGCATCAATGTGGCTATGCAATGTTTCTATACCTTGCTTTATGCAGCACAACTAAAATGGTGTGCCTAAAGCATTTGAAACCCTTGCTGCAGAGTTCTTTAGGTCTTACTGGCTTGATGTTGTGGTACTCCACAACACTGCTCACATGAGTTTGGCCCATCAACACCCTGCACAATATGAGATTTACACCTCAGCCTAGCCAGACTTCACTTCAAGAGACCAACATTGCACCAAGATGTCCCAATGCTTGCCCTCTGCTGCAGAGGACCCATGGCTGCCTGCCCCACAGAGGAGGAAGAGGAACTGCAATGGGAACAGACAGTGCAGAGAAGGCTACCCACCTCATCAAAGATCCCATAGTTGGAGTCCTGGAAAGTCTTCTGAATCCTCTGATAGCTTACCTGCTTTGCTAGAGGTTAACTGGTTCACTCTACTGCAACAACCATCTCCAGGGTACAGTGGAGATCAAGGCCCCTCCACAAGTTCCAGACACCTCAGCAATACAGTCAACACTGGAGCTGACATGGGCCTCCACTTTGTGCCATGCTGCTTCCAAAGTGTACCTTTCCATCTGGTTCAAGCAACAGCTCATCCCAATCTTCACTGGGTTCCCTTCCAGCCCCTGCTGCAGCCCCAGACTTTGGATGACCTTCCGTTGAGGTGCTCTATTTGATTATTAAAAGACACAGAAGGCAGTTATCAGTGTGCCCTCATTTTATGACCACACTATTTTTAAAAGGGAAATCCTGATGTTCTCTCTCTCTCTCTCTCCTTATATACAGTAGGGAGACAGGATGCACTCTCCAGGCAGCTCCAGACCCAGGCAATGCAATGACATTTATAGGCCCAAGGAGGACTCTCCCAACTTCTTTCACAGCCTTAACCCCAACACCAACACCCTCCTTATAGGAGGGTACTTTAATATCACATTGGTCCCCTACTGAACTGTAGCAGTGGGTATGTAGAATTTGACAACAGGGTGGCAACAGTGGTAGACTCTCTCGTGAGTGAATACTGTCTCATGAGTGAATACTCCCTCACAAACATCTGGTGCCTAATGCATCCCACAGTGAAAGACTCCACCTTCTTCTCTGCAGTGCATGGCTAAATTCAGCTGGATAGATTTCTGGCTTACCTCCCCAGGGACACTGCAGCAGGCAGCAGCCATTGGCATAACCCCAATAAATATCTTTGACCACTCACCCATTCTCCCAGACTAGTGTGGGGGGGCACTAAGTCTGACTCCTCTATTTGGAAACTGTATCCCCTTTTGTTTGTAGGACAAAGTTCCATATGTGGTTCTAAATGTAGGCAGATTTATGTTTTCAAATAAATGATACATGGAAAGTTTCATCCTGTATACTGTGGGAGGTATACAAGGCAATAAGGAGGGGAAAGATCATTGGTTTTGTGGGCCACTGGTGGGGAGACCAGGAAAAAGAGCTCTAAGTCTCACTCAGAATCTGCAATGGAAAGAGAAGTTCCTCAAACACACTCCACCAGGAAAGCCCTCAGATGACCTCCTTGCAGAAGTCACGGTGCTTTGCATTAAGGTGTATGAGTACCTTATGAGGAAGGCTGAACTAGGCATTCTGTATCATAGTCATAGGTACTGGGAAGAAGGGGAGCAGGCTGGCAAAGTCCTGGCATACAGGACATTGAAGCACATAAGAGAGAAGGCCATCTCTGGTTTGCAAGATGCCAAGGGGCAGTTTCAAACCAAGGCAGAAGGCATCAGTGTGGCTATGCAATGTTTCTACACCTTGCTTTATGCCTTCCCTCCCTGATTCCACTCTATGGACCACTTCTTAGCCAAGCTGTCCTTTCCAAAGCTAGGGCTTCTAGTAGCAGAGCAGTTGTAGAGGCTTCTAAAAAAGGATGCACTCAAAATTGTTTTCCTGCAGCTCAACATACACAAAGTCCCTGAGGGAGATAATCTACCTCAGAACTTATACCATATCATCAGTAAATCCATCTGTCCAGTCCTTTGCTGAGTGTCTGAAGACACTCATGGATATACATCTCTTTCTGCTACCCTGTGGGAGAGATCACTATCATGGTGTTACCCAAGAAAGAAATGGACCCCTCTCTCCCAGCAAGCTAGCAATCCATCTCACTCATCAATGCTGATTTTAAAATCTTAATCTAGGGTTTGGCCAATACACTATAATTTGGCTTCCCATGTTGGTATATAAAGCACAGGTAGGGCTCTTAAAACAGTGTACAGCACTGATTCCCTTCGGTCCCTCGTCAACATCTGTGAGGTAGCTAGGAGTGTTCCCACTTTAGCTGCTACAACTGCATTAGAATTTGAGAAAGCATTTGACTGTGTGAAGTGGGACTACCTCTCCACAGTGCTCCACAGATGTGTACTGGGTCCCACCTTTCCAACATGGGCGCAGACACTATATATTTCCGCAACTGCCAAAGTACTCGCAACTAACACCATTTTTACCACTTTTGTTGTACAGATAGGCCACCAGCAGGGCTGTCCTCTCTCCCCAAGCCTTTTAACACTTGTAATAACCCCCCTGGCTCTGGCCATTTGGAAATGTCTCCCACTTCAGAGCATCACACTGGGAGGTTGAGAGTACTGCACTCTGTTGTGGGCCGATGACCTACTAGTTCTCTCTGATGCAGATTTTTTGATCAGCCATTTCCTTGCTCTTTTGGCAGAATTTGCCCAAGTTTCAGGCTTGAAAGTTTGTTTGTTTCTAAAAGTTTATTCCTAAAACAGAGAACTTCTAAAGGAATAGGATTGCCCAATTGAGGAAAGAATGCTCATTTACAATGGGGTCCCACGTTCACATAATATAAAATACAATACAGTTTCAACAAGTATAAATACATATAATATCATTTTTCTTTTTGATATAAAAAGGTGCATTTGAGATACATAAAAGAAAGCACATACATAAACTTTAACATTCAGTGTGTGCAGCATCTTTTTGTTTGTGCAAAAGTTTGAAGCAGTCAGCCCTTAATTCTATTCCATGGAACTACTTCCTTAGATCTTAAATAGTAGAGTTGCCCTTAGTTGTTCTCATCATGGGGATATTAAATTCTAAGTTTTGGGCTGTTCATAAATCTGTCTTTGTAATCTGATTTCAAATAGAGTATCTAAATAAAGTGGAATCTTTTTCTTCTAATTCTGGTAAGTAAATTGTATTACATGTAAATGCTTACGTTCCATTAGGTCTATCCAGTTCAGGGCCTGGTACATTAAACAGTGATGTGTCAACCTGAGGGCATCCAGGGCAAACCTGGCAAACCAATTTAAGACTGTGTCAAGCCAATCTAATTCCACCCAGGATGCCCCCGGAGACCACATCTCTGTAATCAAATAGTGGAACTATCATGGTGTTAACTATATGTTTTCTGGCCAGTGTTCCTAACGGAACTTCACCTATTGCTTCTCCTAACCAACCACCCTTCCACTTCAAAAATGTCAAGGCACATGAAGTCTACAAATTTATAAAAAAAGCTATTTCTAAGTCCAGAACAAGCAGCGATACTATTGACCTTAAACTGCTGTCCCTTACCCTGGAAGAGGTGCTGCTCCCACTCACCAAAATTTTAAATCTCTCCCTCTGCCTCAGTCAATTCCCAAGCAAATGAAAATCTGCAGTAGTCATCCCGGTGTTCAAAAGTGGTGACAAGTCCCTACCTGGTAACTATCGACCTATATCAATACTCCCACCCCTCTCCAAGGCCCTTGAACGTATTGTGGCGGACCAACCCTCAGACTACCTGCAAAAGTATAACATCCTCTACGCACAACAACATGGCTTCAGGAAAGGACACAGTATGTTGACCGTCTTCCTGGAATTTTCAGGAGCAATCCACAATGCTATGGACAAAGGATATCAAACCGGAGCTGTTTTCATTGACCTCACAAAGGTGTTTGACACTGTTCACCATGGCTTACTTGTCAAACAGCTACAGACTATTGGGCTCTCACAAGGTCCTGGTGCCTGGGTAAAAAGTTACCTCGTCCAACACTCTCAAACAGTAAAAATCTCAGGAGTTCTTTCAGACTCAAATCCGGTTCTCTCAGATGTTCCCCAGGGATCTATCTTAGGCCCTCTCCTTTTCAGCCTTTTCCTTAACTCTCTCCCCCAATCCTGCCCAGAACAAATAATCCTCTACACTGATGATGCTGTGATTCTCTCCTCTCATAAGGATCCGAAACCCTTACTCCATAACCTGCAACTTGCTTTCTCCAAGGTTGAGAATTGGTTCCTAGATCAGAAACTGGTTCTAAACCACAAAAAACAAACAAAATCCATGCTCTTCTCAAGTCCACAAAACAAGAAAAGACAAATTCCACTTGCTATCAGTACATACCCAGGAAATACCCTCAAACAAGTGACAACATTTAAATATCTTGGAATCACCTTTGATCAAGGCCTAACCTTTGCGACCCACATTGATAGTACAGCGAAAACGGTGAATCAGCGCATCGGTATCCTGTACTGAAACAGACAGTTCCTTACCCAATCTGCGCTGAGGATTGCTATCCAAAGCTCTGTCATCTCTATCATAGACTATGGCTTAATTATCTATGGCTCTGCCTCAACTACCGCACTTAGGCGCATTACAACCTCCATAAACAAGGCCTGTCGACTGCTCTCTGGAGCTCAAAGACGCACTCATACATGTGAGCTCTACACTGAAACAGGATGGTTACAGCTCTCAAATCACATAAGGTACCTTACCTGCTTGATGGCAAAAAAATCTACCATGGGCCTCACTCAACCATGAATCCAAGACCTGCTATGCCTGAATACCAGCATCCGCCTCACCAGAAGTTCGGAACATCAGTTTCTCCAGATCCCATGATGCTGCACCACTCAGGGTCAAAGATCCTTTGTCTATCATGCCCCCAGCTGGTACAATGCCCTCAGCACTCTCATCACCTCCTCCACCTCTCTAGGAGTTTTCAAATCTAGACTACATTCTCACCTCACAGCCTCCAGCTCCTGTGACTGCCTCGATTACATTTTTTCCCCCTTGGCTGTTCTCTTGTTTCATCTACCACCCCTGTTTCATTTCTTGACAAAGGCATCGGAGTAGCTCTAATCACTCTATGTCTGCATCCCCTTTTCTCCTCTTACCCCTTCCATTTGTTTTCATTTACTGTATCTAACGTATTCCTCTAATCAACTTGTACTGTTTATGCTAAAGTATTTATTTTTTTATTGTTCGAAGTTTGACATTACTGTACTGCATTATACTGGCTTATGCCACTTCATAACTTGTTTGCCATCCAATGTAACTTGACTTGTTTGTACTCAATCGACGTGGAACTTGGCTCAAAGGTAATAATTCCTAGAACAATAAATTAAACTAAACTAAACAATCTTTCAGTGTATGCAAGGCCCCTAGCCTGATATTTAATTTTCTGATTAGGCTGTCTATATGTTTACCCCATTTCATTTGTGTATCGAACCATACTCCTAAATATTTTTAGAAATGTACTTGTTCTAATACACAATCTGCAAAGGTTGTGGTTTGGAGTGTTTGGGGAATGTCAGCCTGTTTATTCCCAAAAATTGTAACCTGTGGCTTCCTGCTGTTCATTATTATTTTGTGTGATCTAAAGTAATCTTGTAAGACATCAAAATCTCTTTGTAGAATAATCTGAATTTCAGAAATTGATGTTCCTTCTACATACAGGACCATATCATCTGCATACAAATGTTGCCTGGCTCCCTTCACAAGGGGGCTGGCACCATTCGTGTACAGATTATATAGTATTGGTCTCAACACTGTCCCTTGAGGGACTCCAGTCTTGATATGTTTCAACCACAATGTATAAGATCCTAAAGAAACTTGTTGTGTTCTACCAAGTAACTACTCTTTAAACCAGTTCAGGGCTACCTGGTTGAGGCCAGTATTTCTCAGTGTGTCCAACAGCATCAGGTGGTTCAGAGTATCGAACACTTATGACAAATCTATGAATATGGCCCCGACCAGGAGGCTTCTATCCATTAAAATCTGTATATCTGTGGCAACCTTTATCAATGCTGTCATTGTACTGTGGCTGGAGCAAAATCCAGACTGGTATGGATTGTATTGCTTATTATGCTCCAAATAATCCTGTAACTGTTACCTATCAATTTTTCAAAAAGCTCTGAAGTCACCAGAAGAAGAGATATTGGTCTATAATTCTGTATATCTTGTTTTGATCCAGATTTGTATACATGGATTATGTTCACCACTTTCCAAGCTTTTGGGTATGTACCAATGGTTATGGACAGATTGAAAATATCAGTAATATTTGAGGCTATAACAAGGGCTGCATATTTTAGAAGAAGTGTAGGTGTGCCGTGCCAACCTATTGCTTTCTTTTCATCTAATTTTAATAAGTCATCCATAACCTCTCCAGTGCTGTACAGATAGGCCACCAGCAGGACTGAATCAAAACAAGATGGAGGTATTGGAACCCACTCGGGAAGGAGAACTCTTAGACCTGGTACTCTCAAATGGGGATGGAGAAAGAATCTCAGATTTAGAAGTGGGTAGCCACCTGGGAAAAAGCGACCACCAAACAGTGTGGTTCACAATAAACACAGCCATACAATCAAGCCATACAAAAGCAAGAGTACTGGACTTTAGGAGGGCTGACTTTGGGAAAATGAGAGAGTGCCTCAGAAAAGCACTAGCAAACAGGCAGAAAGGAGGGGTGGAAGAACAATGGGGAGTGATCAAAACAGCCATCACAGAGGCAACAAGCCTTTGTGTAAAGCAAATCAATAAAACATAATGAAGGAAAAAAACGCTATGGTTCTCAAAAGAGGTGGCAGGGAAGGTTAAGGAGAAAAGGACAGCATTCAGGAAATATAAGGAAACACAGAAGGAGCAGGACAGAGAACTTTATCAGTTAAAGCAGAAAGAGGCTGGGAAGGCAGTCAGAATAGCAAAGGCCCAAACCGAGGAAAGGATAGCCAATTCTGTTAAGAAGGGGGGGATAAGACCTTTTATAGGTACATTAGGGAGCGAAGAAAGACCAAAGGAGGGATACTGAAGCTTAATAAAGGGGAGGGAATGTGGGTAGAGGGTGACAGTGAAAAAGCAGGGATACTGAACAAATATTTCTGCTCAGTATTCACAAAGGAAGAGGAGGGAGAGTTACCTAAACCAAACAAGAGAAACACTCTGAAGATGGCGGTTGATACCAGTCCATTTACAGAAGAAAAGGTTCTGAAAGAACTAATAAAATTGAAGGTGAACAAAGCAATGGGGCCTGATGGGATTCACCCAAGAATTCTAAAAGAACTAAGGGTAAAACTAGTGACACCGCTGACTACTCTCTTTTAACAAATCATGGCAGGATGGGGTGGTACCCGAGGACTGGAGGAGGGCAGATGTGATTCCTCTTCACAAAAGTGGGAGCAGGACAGAGGCAGGAAACTACAGACCAGTTAGTTTGACCTCAGTGGTAGGGAAAATGATGGAATCACTTCTGAAGGAAAGAATTGTTGAGTACCTAGAGGCCAGTGGGGCACAGGACCCAAGGCAACATGGATTCACGATGGGAAGGTCATGTCAGACAAATCTAATAGATTTCTTTGACTGGGTGACCAAAGTAGTAGACCAGGGAGGGGCTGTGGACATGGCCTACTTAGATTTTAGCAAGGCATTTGATACAGTCCCACACAAAAGATTAATACACAAGATAGCCAGCCTTGGAGTGGGTCCCAAGGTGGTAGCCTGGATAAAAAATTGGCTAGACAACAGGACGCAAAGGGTAGTAGTAAATGGAGTACACAGTGAAGAAAGCAGGATTACTAGCAGGGTACCGCAGAGTTCAGTACTGGGATCGGTCCTTTTTAATGTCTTTATAAGTGACATTGCAGAGGAACTGGAAGGAAAAGTATGTCTCTTTGCAGATGACACAAAGATCTGCAACAGGGTTGATACACAAGATGGAATGGAAAGGATGAGAAGGGACTTGGAAAGGTTGGAGGAATGATCAAATGTATGGCAGCTCAGATTCAATGCAAAGAAGTGCAAGGTAACGCACATGGGAAACAAAAACCCAGGGGAAGCGTACACAATGGGGGATGAGATACTGACAACAGTAAAAATAGAAAGGGACATGGGGGTAATTATATCAGATGACCTAAAGGTGGGCAAGCAATGTGAGAAGGCAGTAAGGAAGGCTTGGGGGGTACTGGGATGCATAGGAAGAGGCATCAATAGTAGAAAACAGGAAGTTGTTATCCCTCTGTACAGTCAGTTGGTGAGACCCCATCTGGAGTACTGTGTGCAGTTTTGGAGCCCCCATCTCCGAAAAGACATAGACAGAGTGGAGGCTGTCCAGAGGAGGGCAACCAAAATGGTACAGGGTCTGCACCAGAAGACATAGGAAGAAAGACTAAAGGAGCTTAATATGTATACCCTTGAGGAAAGAAGGGAGAGAGGGGACATGATAGAAACTTTCAAGTACCTCAAGGGAATCAACAAAGTCCAAGAGGGTAGCATCTTTCAGAAAAAGAGATATGCAAGAACAAGGGGACACAATTTGAAGATAGAGGACAGGCTCAGAGGTAATGTGAGGAAGTATGCTTTCTCAGAGAGGGTTGTGGATGCATGGAACAGCCTCCCTGAGGAGGTCATGGAGTCAAGAACAGTGGGTAATTCAAGAATGCATGGGACAGGCATAAGGCAGTCCTAGTGGGGGGTAGGAAGAAGTAAGCTGTTCGTTAACTAGGATCTGCAGCTTATCTGTTAGGAAGGAAAATGGGCAGACTAGGTGGGCCAAGGGGTCCTTATCTGCCGTCAAATTCTATGTTTCTATGTGTAGGTCCTACACCTAATCCTCTGAGTACCCATTCCCCTTTCCAGTGGCTAGAACACTACTAACTAGACCAGCATATCGTTTATCTGGGAATTAAAATCTCCTCTGATGTACTGTGTCTAAGTGGGTACAGCTCCATGTTGACCCTGCTTATGTCACTGAAAACAGAATGTGACAGCTGGAAGCTGCTCAGTTTGTCTCTAGCAGGTGAACTGGAAGCCATTAGAGTGGAGACAGCCCTAGAAGTATGGCACTGTATTTCCCACCTACCTTCTTAACTCGACAACCATGGTTTGCTAAGATTGACTCCTTAATTGGCAACTTCATTTGGGAAGGGAAACTACCCCACTACAACCAGCTGTACTGAAAAAGAAGGGATGTAGCCTACCTTAGTTTTATGGTGCCATCTAGTCATTCTGAGGGCTCAAACCCTTATATGCCCACCCCCATAATAAAGATCACCACAATGGAC
Source organism: Neoceratodus forsteri (assembly GCA_016271365.2). NCBI lineage: Eukaryota > Metazoa > Chordata > Ceratodontiformes > Ceratodontidae > Neoceratodus > Neoceratodus forsteri. The sequence goes on along the minus strand of CM057459.1, from coordinate 694,697,563 downwards.
CTGAATTGAGGGGGTATGATGGAGCTCAGCTCCCTTGCTACTGTCTTGTACAAGAAAGCTCCCATCCACCTTTGTAGACATGTGTCTGTTCATGGCTCAATTGTAGCATGGAAAAAGTTGGGATAAACTAGTGGGAATCTCCCTTATCTTAATCCAATTTGCCCACCTTTGGCAGAATCCAGTGTTTTTATAAGGGGATGTCATGGTGTAACTGTAAAACATAAATTGCCAGTAGAGAGACTTAGCACATACTGCAGTAAACCCTGTATACCTAGAAGCCCTTTCCTGTTCATTCAGTGAGGCTGTGGTGAACAGAGCAGTATGTCTACTGAGAACTTGTGATGTTTGCAAAATCAGCTTGAGATATGGTCATCCAGACTTTTTCTGTTGTTTTTTTTTGGGGTGTACAAAACTATATTTAGAGATGAGGTAAAGTAGGGCTTCTCTGGAAATTTTGGAAACCTGAATAGTAGCCTGGAAAACCTCCAGCAATGAAAGCTGAAATTTTTGCTGCATCAGAAGCCTTCTTTTCTTCATTTTATGTGAATGTAGCTGTCACAGTTGGAACAGTTTCACCATTCAGTCCTCAAAACCAAAGTTGGGAGGCATACTGTGAAATCCTGTCTCATTTCTTCATTCAAATTATATTGTTTAGGAAGTTAGGAAAAAGGCTGTTTTATTCAGTTGTGTGGGTGCACAAACCTATAGTCTAATGGGAGTTTGCCGAGTCCAGAAAAGCCTGGAGAAAAAAAATATTTCTGGAGAACCACTAACTTTAAGCCAAAGCCAAGTGAAATTGTGCAGTGTTTTAAATTTAATTCATACTCTCTAAACAATGAACAAACAGTGAGTAAATATATGGCAGAATTGCAGAAGTTATCAAAAGATTATAACTACAGAGACATGCTTACTCAGATACTATATGATAGACTAGTCTATGGTATTAATGATGACTGAACACAAAGAAGCTTGTTGTCTGAATCAGATTTAACATTTAGACTGGTTTAAAACTTGCATGAACTATTGAATCTGCTAACAAAAAAGAGTACTAGATGTATAAGCCCAGGCTGCTGGAGCTCTTAGGGTTACTAGCAGTTCAAGGGATATCTGTAGGACTGTCCATAAGCATGTTAAGACACTAAGGAAATAGTGAAAAGTGGCAGGTCATGACAGCTATTACTGCGGTGGCAAGCACTTACCCAAAGGATGCAGGTTCAAGAAGGGAAAAATGGCATGTTTGTGGCCCAAAGGGGCATATTAAGAGGGCATTCATAAGTAAAAATAAAGGCAAGTGAGTAATGCAGATATGAGATAAACTGAAGGAAGGAAAGCCATATCAGAATCAAAGGGCACAGAGTATTTCTATTCATGAGGAGACTGGTAGTAATTATGAAAACTGAAGAAGTAGCTCATAGAACACATATTATGGCTGAATGGGAATTCTAAAAGTAGCTCCCATTTATGAGGACCTGACAATAAATGGTAAAAAGGTACAATTTTAATTAGACACAGGATGTAGTGAACATACTGAACTGTCAGACACATGATAATTTGTGGGATGGAAAGAGAGTACCACCTTTAGAAACGAGTGTCATACATTTTAAAATGTATATGGTGGAAGTGGTAGAAATACTGCGAGCAGTTCAGGTGTCAGTCAGCTATCAGAACATATACATAGATACATAGAATTTGATGGCAGAAGAGGACCTCCAGGCCCATCCAGTCTGCCCATATTCACTATTCCCTACCCCACAAGTGTCCATTGACTACCCTTATTGTGCTGTCCCTAAGGTTTCCTTATGTCTATCCCATGCATTCTTGAATGCCTTCAGTTTGTACCCGTATCATTTCTTTGGGGAGGCTGTTTCAGCCATCCATCACCCTTTCAGTGAAGAAGTACTTCCTCACATTCCCCCAGATTCTGCCTCCCTCCAGTTGCATATCATGCCCCCTTGTTTTGGAGCATTCTTTTTTCTGAAATAGACCCCCTTGGCCCTATTAAAACCCTCAAGGTATTTAAAAGTCTCTATCATATCCCCCTTCACCCTTTTCTTCTCCAGCGAATACATGTGGAGTTCTGCTAACCTTTCTTCATATATCTTCTGGTACAGCCCCTGCACCATCTTTGTAGCCCTCCTTTGGACTGCCTCCAGTTTGTCTATGTCTTTCTGAGGTGCAGCCTCCAGAACTGTATGCCATTTTCCAGATGAGGCCTCACCAGTGATCTTTACAATGGCATCATCACTTCCCATTTTCTGCTGGAGATATTCTGGGGTTTATTCCATCCAGTCCCATAGCCTTGTCTATTTTTAGTTTTTCAAGCTCTTTTATGACTCTCTCCCCCTTTGTGAATGGGCTGATATTTACCCCCTGTGCCCGCACTCCTTTCTCTCTCAATAGTGGCCCCTTGCCCTCTCTTTCCTTCATAAATACTGAGCAGAAATATTTATTCAGGATTTCTGCCTTTTCCTGATCTTCCTCAACAGTCCCTCCTCCTTCCCTTTTAATCACCACTGTCCCTCCCCTAGTCTTCCTTTTTTCTCTGATGTATCTAAAAAAGGTCTTCTCTCCTTTCTTAATAGTCTGGGTTACCCTTTCCTCTGTTCTTGCCTTGGGTCTTCTAACTGCTTTTCTGTCTTCCTTCAGTTTTACCATGTATGCTTCCCTGTCTTCCTCTCCCTGTTTCTTTGTATTTTCTAAATGCCTTCCTCTTTTCATTCACTGTCCTAGCTACCTCATTGGTGAACCACACCAGTCTCTTCCTTCTCTTATTCTTGCTTACCTGCCTGATGCATATCCTGGTAGTTTCTTCTATTGCACCCTTTAGATTTGTCCATTGCCTGTCTACCGTCTCCCCTCCCTCCTTACCCTGTAATGCTCCCACTAGACATTCCCCCAACTTTCTGAAATCAACCCTTTTGAAATCCATGATCTTTCCCTTGTGTGGCAGGACTCCTCCTCTGTTTCCATGGAAAGCCACACCATGCAGTGATTGCTGAACACTAGATGGTTGCCTACCCTTACCTCTGTAACCTTATCCCCATTGGTGAACACCAGGTCCAAAATAGCTCCTTCTCTGGTGGGCTCCAACAACAGCTACCTGAGTCCAGCCCCCTGCAGAGCTTCCAGTACAGCCCTGCTCCTTGCTATGGCAGCAGTATATGTTTTCCAGTCTATGTCGGGCATATTGAAGTCACCCATAACTAGTAGGTTCCCTCTATCCGTCATTTTGTTTATGGATTTCAATAGTTCCTTATCTATCTCCTCCCCCTGTCCTGGAGGTCTGTAGACCACTCCTGTCTGGATTTTTATTTATTTTTATTCAAAAGTTAATGATTTACAGGATAGGTTCTATGAGAATCCAGTCTCATTTACAGAACGTCCTAAGTCATAAAATATGGCTTACAGAGACTTATAAAAGTATACTACATAAGAAATAAATACACAAGCAGAATTCAATATACAATATAGACCATAGTGCAGTAACAGTAAATCCTGTGATGGTCATAAACAATTAATTAAAACAGGTACAAATGAGTGCTCATTTCTGTCCTCCTTCCTGACTCCAATGTTATCCACAGAGCCTCTACCCCTTCCTGCCCTCCCCTTATCTCTGTTGACTTAATTTCTCCTCTGATTCATATAGCCACTCCTCCCCTCTTTTTCCCACTTTGCCTCTCTGGCATAAGTTATTCCCTAGTATTTCTAACGTCCCAGGCATGACTCTCTGAGTACCATGTCTTGGTGACAGTCACAAAATTCAGCTCAACCTCAGCCATTGAGGCCATCAGGTCTGGGATTTTGTTCACCAGGCTATGGGCATTAGTATGGATGCCTCTCCAAGTTTTGCTACCAGTCTTCTTAGTGTTCCCATCTTTGTCCTTGTGGGATCTCTCAGCTCCTTTTTGCTATCCCCCCTTAGATTGGGTTCTATGTCCAGTCTTTGTATTTCTGTTTGCCCTTTTCTGCTTACAGTGTAACATACCTGCTTTTAGGGGACTGGTGGCTAGGCTCCCCTACTAGTTGGGGCCCTCTGCCTTGGACTCCACACCTCCTAGTTTAAATGCCTGATGATGACATCAAACTTTTGCCCCAGAGCTTGTATCCCCTCTCTTGTCAGGTGCAGGCCATCTTACCAGAAGAACTTTCTTTCTCAGAAGTCTCCACATGCTCCAATGAAAAGGTAGCCTTTAGTTTGACACCAGCTCTGTAGCCATCTGTTGAATTCTTTGATTTCCTTTTCCTAATTCTTTGTGAGCTATTGCCTTTGCCCAACATGGGGAGGACCTCAGAGAAGGCTAGAGAGAATGAATGAGTGGTCAAATGATTACCTAGTTTAATTAGGTTCTGCTTGACCTCCTCCACTGACTGGCTAGCCAGGTCATTCACCCCCAGGTGTACTATGGTTGTGATCTCCCCTCCTTCTCCTTCCACCAATTTCCCAATGTGATTGATGTCTCACTTTGCTGAAGCTCCTGGAAGGCATTTGACCATTACTTCCATTTGCATGCATTCCCCTAGGTGGGTGTTCACTCTCCTTAAAATGGAATTTCCAACCAGTATTCTTTTTGCATTTGTTTTATTTTTAATGCAATACTGCTTCTGTTTGTCCCTTTAGGATGTCTTCCTGCTTCTTCTGCTGGCTTGTTCTCCTTCTTGGTGTGGCTTGTGTCCCCTGCCTTAGGGGAAAAAAGCAATTTGTTAGTGTAATTGGTTCAGTGTGGAATGTGTTCCCCTGACCCCTCCTGCTGGTTCCTCTGCCTTTCCCTCACACCATCTGCCAACCTCCTGGACTGGAATGCCTTCATAGGAGTGGTCCTCCAGGTTGGATCTGAGTTCTGTGAGTTTGTGAGTGCGGTGTCCTGTCCCTGTACAGCCTGTGCTGCAGTAGGGAGATTTCTGCCAACGCTTGTCGTAGTTTCCCTTTAGTTTGTTCAGAGTTTGGCAAATGGGGCAAAGCCCTATTGCCTAGATGTGCCACATATCGAAGAGCACTCTGCACCCCTGGCAACTAAAGAGATCCATCCCTGCAGATATCATGCCTTCCCCAGGTCTGGAGTTTGCTGTAGCCTTTTTTTGTTTCTTTCCTCTTCTTTTTCCCTGTCACCCAGTGTGAAGCTGGAGCCTGCTGTCCTGGGGGTTTCTGTTCCTGTTCCCAACAGGAAGTTCTATCAATCACTGTGCTGCTAGTATCTTTAGATCAGGATCAGGTGAGGGGTGGAAGGGTGGGTGGTAAAAGCATCTATTACTGTTACCACTCCCTGCTTTCCTGCAGGGGATAAACTTGAACGGTCTAAAACACAAATAAACAGTGAGTAAAAATCAATCAGTGGTGTCTACGACACCCTCCGAGAGCAAGTCACAGTCTGTTAGTGGATCTGTGAGGAGGGTTATTTAAGGCTCCCCAGTGATTCCAATAGACTTGGTGCCTTTTTAAATCCCATCAATAGCACTCTGGTTGGCTAGTGTTCTGCTCCTTTGTCCCCGCTGATGTTGCCAATGCTGTCTCACTGTTACTGCTTCCTGCTTCCCCTTTACTGTGCCCTGTAGGGGAGAAACTCGAATGCAGCCCGAAATACAAACAAACACTGAGTAAAAAATAATCAGTGGTGTCCACTGACACCCGCTGAGAGCAAGCCAAAGTCTGTTAGTGGGTCTGGTGAGGAGGGCTATTTAAGGCTCCCCAGGGATTCCAACAGACTTGGCACCTTTTTAAATCCCTCACTAGCACTCTGATTGGCTAGTGTTGAGCTCCTTTGTCCCCTCTGTTGTTGCCAGAACTGTCTTGCTGTTACTGCTCCCTGCTTCCCCTTTACTGTGTCCTATAGGGGAGAAACTCAAATGCATCCCAAAACACAAACAAACAATGAGTAAAAAACAATCAGTAGTGTCCGACGACACCCGCTGAAAGCAAGCCATGGTCTATTGAGTAAACCAAGTTAAAGAATTGTCCCTAGTAACTGTAGCAGGCTCTGGTCTGAACTTGCTCAGCAGAGATTGGTTGGGAGAGTTTTCCCTAAGTTGGACCACAGAAGTGCAACAGCCCAAATCAGAGGGAAATTGGACTTTACAGAATGTATTGAATTAATGTGCAGAAGTGTTTAAAGAAGCACTATGTACACTATAAAGTTTGACTGTAAAGATTTATGTGGACCCAAATACTACTCCATGTTATTTTAATCCAAAATCAGTACCTTTTGCCATGAACCAAAAATTGAGAAAAAGTTGAGGAGACTGCAGGAAACTGGTATTACTGAACCTGTAAAGTTTTCAGAGTGGACTGCTTCTGCAGTTCTAGTACTGAAGCTTACCCTGTTCCAAAGATTGAGATTTGCAGCTATGGCTGGGGGGGGAGGTGTTGTTCAGAAAATTAGACATGTCACACTTATCAACACCAGATTATGGAGGAAGAGTTCAAATGCTATGTAGCAACAAATACTCATGAGTGACTGTTTATATTTAAACTGTTACCATTTCCAGTATCCTCAGCACCTGCAATTTTCCAGAGGACCATGGAGGTGTGGCTTCACGGGATCTCACTTACTGCAGTATATGTGGAGATATATTGATAACAGGAACAACAGAAAGAGAACATTTACAGAATTTGACTGTTGTATTAAAGAAACTGATGGATGCAGCATTATGCTTAAGAAGGCAATAATGCATTTTTTTGTACCTGAAATAATATGTCAGGGTCACAAAGTGGATGAACAAGGGTTGTACCCAGCACAAAAGAAAGTACAGGCAGTTCAAGATGCTCCTGCATGTAAAACAATTTCTGAACTAAAAGCATATTTGGGCCTACTGAACTAGTATGGCAGATTTTTGGACATCGTCTACCTCCCTTGCACTACTATATTTTTTGCTCACAAAAGGAGTGAAGCAGCATTGTAGCCCAGTTCAAAACAAAGCATGCAGTTTGTCTATGAAACTATGGCAATCTTCAGGACGTACATTATCAGGTTGATGAAGATCTTATATTTACGTGTGATGCATGTCCATATGGAGTTGGAATACATTGACCTCACAGGATGTTGGATGGTTCAGAACAACCAATAAGATTTGTGTCCTAGACATTATCCCCTGCTGAATGGAATTATTCACAGCTGGATCATGAAGATTAGCTGAATTATTTGCAGTACAAAAATTTCACAAATACATTTATGGCTGGACTTTCACCATCTATACAGATTACCAACCTTTGATCTCCTTGTGTAATAAAATGAAGGCTGTTCCTCAGATGACCTCCCCAGAATCCCGAGATGGGCCATAATGTTGAGTGTATGAATGCATTATAGTGTATGAAGCTCAAACGTGCTTGGGAAATGCAGATGCTTTGAGTTGTACTCTGTCAAAAGAACAAATCAAAGAGAGAGTGTTATTAATAGACTACCTGGATGCCACTCCTGTGACATCTGTGCAGATGAAAACCTGGAAAGGCAAGGATTCGATACTCTCAAAAGTCAGAGAATTTGTGCTACGAGGTTGGCCTGATGTTACCAGTGACCTTGACCTGATGCCATATTTTAAAAAGAGGACTGAAGATAGTGTGCAAGATGGATGTGAATTGTGGGGAGAAGAATTGTAGTTCCAGTACAAGGCCAAGGCTGAGCCCTGAATTAACTGCATTAGGCCCACTCTGGAATCGCTGAAATGAGAGGGTTATCCAGAAGTTACCCACAGGGACCAAAAGTGGATTTGGACATAGAACATAAGACACAAACATCTGAGGCATGTCAAGAAATTAGCAAATCTCCAGCAAGGGCTCCACTGCATCCTTGGGAATGGTCAGATAAACATTGGAGGACAGTGCATCTGAATTACACTGACCTACTTTGTGGAAAAAATGGTTTTGGTGCTATTCAATGCACATTCCAAATGAGCAGATATATGATCAATGAATATCCAACCTCAGACACTACAATTGAAAAATTAAGGCTGTTTTTATCATCCATGGTTTGCCTGAAACGGTGGCAATGGACAATGGAGGTTCATTTATCAGTGCCAAATTTGAAAAATTCATGAAATAAAATGTATTTCAAATGTGACATCTGCTCCATACAATCCTTCATCAAATTGTTTAGCTGAAAGAGACATCCAGTGTTTTAAAGAAGGTATAAAAAGAATACCTGGAGACTCTGTTATCATGAAGTTGTCTAGTTACTAGTTTAGTTACCAGATAACACCCCATATTAACTTTGGGCTTGCCACCAGCTGAAATGCTAAAGGGAAGAAAGCTACAATCCAGATTAGAACTACTGCATCCCTATCTTGGAATAATTCAGAAACAAAAAAGTCACTATAAAGTAACAGCATGATAAGCATGCAAAATGTCATAGTACATAAACTGGAGATGCTGTTTACATAAAAAAGTTTGGTGTTTGTCCCAAATGGATACCAGCTATAGTGCACAGTGTGACCGGTCCAGTTTCTTACAAATTCATGCTTGGTGATGAACTAGTCATGCTTTATCATGTAAATCAAGTAAGACAGAGATGCAACACTCCCTGTTCCAGTGGCACAAACATGCCGCCTATGTCTCTTCAGTCATACAGTTTTCTGAGGACTGATGACCAAGGGACACTATCATCTGATGAGTTTTCCATACCTGTTGGTGAAGTCTATGAATAAAGGTGTATTACCATAGCAGTCAGCAAACTGGGAAGTTGCATAATCTTCAAATGCTAACACAACAAGAGTGACTATAGGACCTGAGTATGTGGAAAAACAAGGTGTGGCACCGCGAGAGTGAAGTGAGACATTCCATACATAAACAATACCCCCTCTGTATTTAAAAGACTATACTGTGAAGTACTTTTACTTACATAGAGAATGTTTTATTTTGTATTAGAGGGGAACACACAAAAACACGTAGGCCTGTATTCATGAACAGTAACTCCAGTGTCAGCACAACTTTAGTTTGCCTTTACTAACTTGATCAGCAGTCTCCTATGTTGATCAACGGCCCATTGCTGAATCGAGGCAGTAACAATTAAGTAAAGTGGGGCTAATGCTGGAGTTTGTTTGTGAATATAAGCTATACTGTCTTAAATAATGTATATAGTACTGTATAATAAGATTTGTGTTTCGCTAGTTAACTGAAAACAGTCAGTTTTTGTTTTCTCTTGTCTATTGTTCAATGTAAGTAAACACTTAAAAGGGGGGAATGTCATAGTGTAACTGTAATATGTGAGTTGCCAGTAGAAGGAGCTAGTGCATAGTAAACCCTGTATAACTGTTCTAGGAGCTGTTTCCTGTTTATCAAGGCTGCAGACTGCAGATCAAGATGTCTGCTAAGAATCTATCAAGTTTTTAGAATAAAGTTTCAGATATGGTCATCCAGTGTGTTTGGGGCTAGGGTTTATGATAATACAGGGGGAAGCCTGTAAGCTGGAATACCTGGAAAACAGCAGGTATTGAACAGGTGAGGGATGTTTTAATGAAAGCTTCATTGTACATGGAGTCATATGAGCAACTGAAGATTAAATACTCTCTGGATCAATCTGAATTTTGGAAATATCTGCAAATAAGGAACACTGTTATCCACCTCCACCCAGCCAGCCAACCATTGCAAGGGCTGACTTCTCCCATCCTAACCGAATGGTTAAACTTCATTTCATTTTTATTGCTTATACTGGAAAGGCATGTGAGCAAAATTGCCCATTTTCACACGCATCCAGTGATACAATTTGGTACAAGAAAGCAAACTGGTTAACATTACATAGTTTGGAATGAGAGTGCATACAAAATTGGTACAGTAACACATACTGGTGAACATTACATAATCAGGAATAACAGTCATACAAAGGGGATAGAACATAGTTGGGAAGGTACTGTGGTGTTTTGGTGTTGGTCAGCCATGGGACCCTTACCTTCCTTGTGTTCTGCCTTGCCTATCTGGTTCTTCTGCAATAATTCCCTTCTGGTACAGAATGGACTGAGTTGGATGCATAAAATAATAAATAAAATTAGTTTATTCAGATACATAGGCAGGAGCAACTGTTCAGCATGAGGTACAAACTCAGACTGAGAAAAGAACAGGAAATAGGGGTTTCCAAGCCCATGCAGGAAATCATTAGCATAACATATTCATACCATAGGCTCAAGTTGCACAGTATTGCTCTAGTTAAAGGACAACAGCTATTCTTAAGCCCCATGCTTAACTTGTACTCTACATTACCTTGGAGACTGATAATGTGAGTACCACTCGAACAAAAACAAGATCATGGCATTTAAACAAGAATAAGAATTAGCAACTTTTTAAACATGAAATTAGCATTGATGAACCCTTGAGCATTTTTAAGAAAAGACATTTTGTTGGTTAAAAAAACAAAACACAGTACTCCACTGCAAGGGAGGGGAGGAAAGAAACTGAACTACACTGGTGACTAGTCAGTGCAGTGCCAGATAAGGGGGGACACTCTAGCAAGCTGAAGCTTGGTCATGCCACAAGTGCTAAAGTGTGGGGAAGGGAAAGGGAAGGGGGCAGTAGCAGGAGGTACCAAAATGCAATTCAGTATATGTTACTATTGCAAACCATAGCTGTTCTAAGGCCTAGAGGAAAAAAGGTTATGCAAACAGTAATTTCAAAACATTGAATGCAACAGTTAATGAGCTATAATAATGCAAAAAATAATGACCACACAGAGTTCAAGAAATAGCCACTGAGTTCAGTTATTAAAGTTCACACTTTTCTGTGACTTTTATGGTCAGTGGGAATTGACTTGTGTGTGGCTTGTACCAGTTCTTGACAGGACAGGGTTCGGTCATGAAAGGGGACCCAAGAGTTCTGCATACTGTCATAACCATACCACTTGACACAATAAGTCCAGGATCCATTTATATATTTTCTGCATAATATCTTCTCAATCTGGTACATCAGAGTGTGTACAAGAGAGTCCTGAGAAGAAGAAGCAGCAAAAGACTGAGAAGTCCCAGGAAGTCCATCAGGCTGATCAAGCAAAATAGGATCCAGCTGAAGATTGTTACGACTGTGGAGTTGTGGAGAAACTGGTCTCAAAATGTCTGAAGGAATTTCAGTTTCAGCAAGTATAGCAGGTTCAAGTGCAGCTTCCTTGTTTGGGGGACTAGGATCATCTGGGAGGGTATCATTCAGGTACCCATGTTTCAGTCAGTTGATGTGGATTATATTGTGTACCAGCTTTCCATCTGACTTGCGGTGGAAGCGAACATGAACAGGAGGAAGCTTTTCCACAATGTAGAAGGGACCAGTCCAAGAGCAAAGCAGTTTTTTTGGTGGTGCCCGGAACTAGGACAGGTCAATAGAAGTATACAATGTCCCCAACAGAAAATTAAGGTTCATGCAACTTGACTGTTGACATTTTCTGCATTGCAGATTTTCTCTGTCCTAGTGTGTCAATTGCAACACGTCTGGCAAGTTCAAGCTGTTCCAACACTGGAATGCTGAAGGATGAAGCTGACTTTGGAACCTCTAGCTGTGAAAGATCCCTGTCCAATGGAGTTCTAGGGTGATGTCCATGGACTACAAAAAAAACATTGTGTACTCTGTACTGTCGACACAAGGGCTGATGTTGTAAGCAAATTGAGTGACAGGAACAAAACAATCCCAAGTGTCATGAGTCACATCCAGGTACTTGGAGAGTGTATTAAGAAAGGTAAACATCATTCTCTCACTTTGTCCATTGCATTGTGGATGATAACTGGTTGTGTGAGTTTTTTTGATGTCGAGAAGTTTGCATGTTTCTCAGACAATAGTTGAAAGGTTGTTAATGCCTCTATCTGAATGCGGGTGAGCTGGTGTACTGTGATGACAAATGATTGTGTTGAGGAAGGCACTTGCCACTGTGGCAGCTTTAATGTCTTTCAGGGGAACTAGTTCCAAATACTTTGTAAGGTAGTCCACAAAAACAAGAATGTATTTGTTGCCAGAGTCACAGCATGTAGGTGAAGGTCCAAGAATGTCTGTGCTGATTCTTTGGAATGGTTCAGTGGCTACAGGTATTGGAATGATGTGTGCTTTTGTCGGTCTGGCAGGAGGCTTTCTTTGGGAGCAGGGCTGGCAGGATTTGGCAAATTGGACAATGTCCTTATTCATGTGAGGCCAGAAGAAGTGAAGCCTTGTATTTTCGAGAGTTCTGTGGATTCCCATATGACCTCCGGAAAGTGGACAGGCATGAGTGGAGAGAAGAACTTGATTGATTAGAGAGGCTGGCACAACTAACTGTACATGAGTTCTATCCGTGCAATGGCCCTTGCCTTTCTTGGTCCAAATTTGAAAAAGCACACCGTCATTGAGGAAGTATTGTAATGCAAAGAATAGTACATCCTGGCAGCATTGCTTTTGTTGTGGTAATCTTCCAGTCTCTAAGTATTTGATTATGTTTGTGAATTGAGGATCAGTTCTTCGTTGCATTTTGATCATCACCAGGGAGATTTCAGTAGTAGAGGAGGTAAGAAGCTCTTTGGCTGCTTGCAGTAAGTGAGGATTGGTGGTTTTCTCTGTGGAAGGAGTTGGTAGCAGAAAAGCAACTTGAGGTGCTGTGGGAGTGTCCACAGAGAGCACATCTGTGGAGTGGAAAGGAAGAGCTTGTAAGCAGGATTCTTCATCTGTTGAGGATGATGCAGAGGGATACCATCTCCAGTATACAGCATCGGCATTAGAATGAACTCGACCTGGTCAGTATTGAATTTCAGAGTTGTAGCATGGCAATATGGCAATCCATTGGGTGAACTTGCCTATTGGCTCCTTCATTTTGAACAACCATCTGAGGGCAGAGTGATCAACGATAGCTGTGAAGGTGGAGTAGCAAAGACAGTAGTCAAATTTCTTTACAGCAGATACCATAGCCAGACATTCTTTTTCTGTAATGCTGTAATTTTGTTCAGCTGAGGATAGAGAGCACCTGACATAGAAAACAACATGTTCTGTTCCATTTTGGATTTGACATAGTACAGTGCCCACTGCAAAGGAACTAGCATCTGTGTAGAGTTTGAAGAGTTGGTCGAACCTTGGGTAGGCCAATACTGGGAAAGAGATTAGTTTTTCTTTCAAGGTTTCGAAGGCCTCTTTACATTCGGAAGTCCAAGTATAGTCACATGCCATTTTGGTGAGGGCATACAGTGGAGCTGCAATCTTGGCATAGTTGCAAATGAATTTTCTGTAGTAGCCAGACAAGCCCAGGAAAGCTCTAAGGTCTTTGAGGTTGGTAGGTTCTGGATAGTCCTTTACTGCTGAGAGCTTATCTGGGTCTGGAGAGATGCCTTAAGAACTAACAACATGTCCCAGGTAATGGATTTGATGCTGTGCAAAACAATACTTCTATGTGCGAAGCTTGAGAGTGGCTTGTCTAAGACGGTCAAACACCTCTTTGAGATGTTGGATGTGCTCTGGGAAAGTGCTGCTGAAGATAATAATATCGTCCAGATAGACTAGGCAAGATTTCTAAGACAGTCCATGTAATATGGCTTCCATGACACATTGAAATGTGGCTGGACTGTTCTGAAGTCCCATAGGCAGAAGATTAAATTGAAAAAGTCCCAAGTGGCAGCATCAGGCTGTGAATGGGTGTGAAGCTGGATCAATAGTAACTTGGTATAATCCACTCTGCAGGTCTAGAGTGGTGAAGAAAGCTGGGCTGGGTGCACCAAGACTTTCTAAGGCATCTTCGGTTGTAGGTAAGGGATGAGCATCCTGCACTGTGTAGGCATTGAGATTTCTATATTCCACCATGGAATGGTACCCTTTGTCTTTCTTTACCACCAGCAAGCAAGGTGCACCCCAGGGACTTGTAGATTCTTTGATAATGTCCTGGTCAAGCATGTCCTTGATGATGTCCTCCAGGACTTGTTTCTGTTTCTGCCCCACTTTGTAGACTCACTGATGGATTGGCTGCTGGTTGGGCTGCACCTCAATGGTGTGTTGCAGGTTATCACAGCATTTGAGTTTATCTGGACCAAAAAAAACATCCGGGTAGCTCTCCAGGAATTCCAAAAGTTGCTGTTTCTCTGTAGAACAGGCTGGAAGTTTTGAAGAGGCTAGAAGCTGACTGAGGGGTAGCTCTGTGGAGGCTGGAGTTGTCATGATAGTACTGACAGGACAAGAGCTGGTGGAGCCAGGTTGAGGCTCTTGCAGGAGGTGAAGCTGGTTCCCTGAAGACAAGCAGACAAGCTTTCCATGTTGGCACCCTTTGAGATGACCACTGGCTCATCTGTGAAGTTGCAGCATTTTTGGAAGACTGTGCTGCCAAGCACCACCGATAAGGTGTTTTCTGGAAGAAGACCTGACAAATGCAGCATGGGGGATCCCATAATGATGCCAACAACACCTTGTGGAAGTGGTTCACCTCGAATCTTGGCAATCAAAACCATCTCTGACTTAGAAGGCACAGTGACTGAGTCTATAGCTGTGAGTTGCCTCAGAGGATCTAGTGACAGTTTTTTGAGGCAAAGTCTAGGATGGCTTTGTGAGCTTTAAAGAAGTCCTGGCTAAGAATCACTGCTGTTTGTAAATCAGGCACTAGGTAAAACCTGACAGTAGCTTGCTGTGAGCCAAAGTGGAGCTTGAGATGGCCCATGCTGGTGATAGGTACTGTAGTGGTACTTGCTGTGATAATGTACTTCAGATCAGCTGGAGAGACAATAGATACATGATGTATAGCTGGCCTGTCTAGAATACTGATGTGGATGAGTGAGATTTGTGCTCCAGAGTTGACCAAGGCATGGGTGGACCAATCTCTAATGTTTACAGGGACACAGTTCACTAGGAGAGGTGACCTGTTGACAGGAACATTTGCCCCGGAGGTGAGGGTGTGCCTGAGGTAGTAGCCAAAGGGTGCAGATTGTTTTCATTGTGAGAGTCAGAGGGGCAGTCAGTTGCTGTTTTCCCCTGCCCAACAAAAGCCCCTAGTTTGTTGGGCAGTGCTCATTTCCCTGAGTCTGTGAGTAGTTGCTATCATTTTGTTGATTGCGCCACGGTGGATGCCTTTGGTTGTCTTGGTTTCTGTGGTAGTTTTTTTAGCTTGCTGTAGGCAGCAGCAGTGTGTCCCCTGAATCCATACCACTGGCAGGTCACCAGTTCTCATAAAGGCAGAGGTGGCTCAGGTCACTGTTAGGGTGGTTGCAGAGCATTGACAGAAGTTGCAGGTGAAGCAGGAGCACTGGGGTGTAAACTGTTGACAGTAATGATAAGCTTATCAATCATTGCTTGTTGCTGTTGGACACAGGTTGTCAGTGTAGCCAATTGTGAGGACTGTGGTGCTGGTGCACTGGCAGACTGAAACATTGAGATGGACTTTTGTGCAAGCCGTATAGCTTAGATTGTGTCCATTCAGGTGGTTGACTTTTGCTGTATGACATAAGTATGGAATTGGGGAGGCAGTCCCCAGACAAAGGCTGTGATCTGATCTTTTTCTGATTTTTGCAGATGTTTACAGCATGATTTAATGTCCACTATGAATGTTTCTAATGACTCGGAGTGTTGCTTGGTGCATTTCCACAGTTGCTGTTCCAATAGCCATAGCGGGTGTGCTTGCAGGAAATGATCCTTGAAGGTGGTATACAAGGCAGCAGTTTCCCCTTCTACCTGGTCTGTAAGTGGGTTGAACTATTAGATGACAGTCCCTCATAGCAGTAAGCGCATTGCATTTGAAATATGCAGGAGGTCAGTTCAACCATTGAAGGAGATCCAGGCCTGAATTGCTCAAGCTAGTCGACAGCATCTTCATGAGGCAGTGCTGAGAAGGGTGCTGGCTGTAAACTGGTATGGACTGTGGACTTTGGTGATATAGCCTTAATGTAGGCCAGATCAAACTGGATAGCTTGCATAGCTGGCACTCCTTGAGCTGCGATGTCATGCAGGATAGTTTCTATTTGGAGGCCTCATGCCCTTGAGGTTGGAGAAGATGGAGCCCTGGACCTTCCAGTGCTTGAAGTGGTGTCTTCCTCGGACATCATAGTCGGAGATGAGCTGTGGGTCACTGAGCGAAGGTCATAGGAATGAGAAAGAGTTGCTGTCATGGAAGAGACAAGATATCATGGAGTAGATGAAGTTCTGAGAAGAAAATATTTTTGTAGCCAAAAGTACAATTATTTGTAAGCAATTTCCATCAAATTATATCTTAATAAACAATTCCCACTCAATCCAGTGTTGTCAGTTATTTAAATAAAGTTTTGTTGCAAAATCAGTTATTTTTTTGTACTGTCCCTTTAATTCAATAGGTTTGCCACTGATTCCTATGGAAGTAGGTCATTTGGTGCCCTTCACAAGATGGCCACTGGGTTGTGACATCCAGTTTTTGGAGTACTGACTGTAGCAAGATGGCCACCACCAGGGGAGTTTAAGGGTCACTGTTTTGTCATGAGCTCGAGATGGAGGCTGCTTGCTGTGTAAGGGATGTAATTGTGATTGCCAGGCTGCAGGCCTTCTTCCCCACCTATACACATAGAAAATTGGTGGGCTTTCTGACTTTGGATGAGAGGAACAATGCTGGGGGAAATGTATTAATTTGCAGCGTTTTGTTTTTGATTATTGTGCTTCCCTGTATTTTTATTTTATTTTGCCTTCCCCTTCGCCTTGTATACTCTGCTGTTATTGCTGTGCAGTTTCCCCCAGATTTTGTTTACTGTGCCCAGCTGCTGTTGTTTGATTTTATGTATTGATTATATATTTTTTCTTTTTCTCTGTGCTTCGAATATATTTATTTTCTCTGAGGGGTCCTGATGCCTGTATTTAGATTAATTTGAATGGCCCCTTACTGAAGTGTGGTGGAGCCTGAGTGGATAGCTCACTATTTTATCTATTTTGCTTTCCACTTCTCGACTCCCTGCCACATTTTATTTAGATGTGGAGGCTCCTTGTTGCGTGGCTGTGGTCGAGCAGCAGGTTTATGTGCAGCCAGAAGTCTGGGAGTGGTTGCTCTGTATATAGTTGTGGTCCTGTATTTTATTTATTGGTTTAATTTGTTGTGAGCCATTCTAAACATGGCCAAGCTGGGGAGAGGAGTGTTCTGTGCTGATGTGGGCCCCTGAAGAAGCCACTGTCTGGTGGTAGTGGAGCTCCACATGGTCAGAGGTAAGTCCAGTGCTACATGGTGGGCAAAATGCATCAGAAGAAGCTCCATGTGTTGCCCTGCATATACTGGAGCTCTCTGGAGCTACGGTTGTGTGGGGAGTGCTCTGGTTTGTGGACTATGCTTGTGAAGCATCAGAGAGTGGAGCTGGCTGGCTGGGGAGCAAAGCTGGAGGGCAGAGAAGTGTCAGACAAAGCAGTGGTGAGCCGCAGTTGCTTTGGGCAGCAGGGCTGGCCACGTTTTCTGTGGAGCGGCAGAATGGGAGAGCGAGCAGCTCACTTGATACTGGACAAAATGTTATTCTCTCCCCAGAGTAGTCCTTGTGAAGCAGTCTCGGCTGTTCCAGGCTGAGGAGTTGAGCAGGGGTTGCACTGAACTTGAAGTGGTGAAACAGGGTGGCTGATTGTTGCTGGGCCACAGTCCAGAAGCAGTAACGGGGGGAATGATTTAAAATGTTTGGCTCCCTTTTCCATTGACTGGCTTCCATTAAGAAGCTGCACAGGGGTCAGGTTTGCACAAGCCCTGTCATGAGGTAGGAGCTGTGGGGGTTGCAGTTTGTAGCTTTGTGGAGTTGCGGAGACTTGTAAATAAAGATATAACTTGTACTGCAGCAGGGAAAAGGCTGGAGCAGCTGTGTCCCATATTCATGTACATTTATATTCCTGAGGCAGATTTGCAGGAGGATTAAATTAAGCAGGATACAGTTCAGTTTTACTTTTACAGTTCAGTTTTACTTTCCTCTCTGTTGCCAGGACTGGATGCTATTCAGCATGCAGACAATTCAGGCACACTTGGGAGATGACTCTGGGGTACCCAATGATGCAGACAAGTGAGATGGGTGGGTCTGAGCAGAAGAAGGGTCATATTCTCCACCATGTGTGGCATTTTGGTGTTGGTCTGCCATACGACCCTTACCTTCCTTGTGGTCTCCCTTGTCCATCTGGTTCTTCTGCAATAATTGCCTTCTGGTACTGAACAGACTGAGTTGGATGCATAAAATAATAAATAAAATTAGTTTATTCAGAAACGTAGGCAGGAGCAACTGTTCAGCACAAGGTACAAACTCAGACTGAGAAAGGAATAGGAAATAGGGGTTCCAAACCCCTGCAGGAAATTATTAGCATAACATATTCATACCATAGGCTCAAGTTGCACAATATGCTCTAGTTAAAGGGGAGGAAGCTATTCTTAAGCCCCATGCTTAATTTGTACTCTATAGTACTATTAAAGATAACATAACTATATAATAATTTTAAAGAGAATTTAAAAGCAAAAATATATCAGGTGAGAAGTGCAGGAAATTGAAAAGAAGAGATTGGAGCTGAGAGCATGGGTCAGGGCAGCTGCATTGGAGTTTGTCTAAAAAATAGGATTTCAATTGGTATTTGAATGATGTAAGTGTGTTGCACAGGACAAAGGGCAAGGGAAGGTTATTAAACAGGTTGGCCCCTTTGTAGGAGAGGGAGTGTTGCCTGTGGATGGTATAACAGTGAGGAATCATGAAGGCATGGGTACTGGAGTGCCTGGTTGTCCTGTTGTGTACAGACATATTGATGAGGGAGGAGATGCTGCTAGGCATGGAGCCCAATTGGATTTTAAAGAAAAAAGTGAGAATTCTGCTGTATAATCTGTCCTCAAGTGGGAGTCAGTTTGCAGCCTTGCACAGATCACAGTGGTGCATCCTAAGGGGAGGCCTGTGATGAATCAGATGATGCTGTGATACATGGTCTTTAATCTAACTAGATTTTTCTGCGAGATGGAGGTTGAGAATATGAGGGAACCATAGTCTAAAATAGGGAGCAGGAAACTGTTGGCAAGCAAGGCCCTAATTTCTGGTATGAAGAAATGATTTAGTTGGTGTAGGATGCCAAGTCTTTGGTGATTTTTTTGTATTTAATTGATGAGTATGTAGTTCATAGTTCAGGTGACAGTCCAAGTCAATCCCCAGGTATTGAAGGTGGTGACTGTCTCGATTGGGTTGCCGTAGTTGTCTATAAAAGTAAAATTGAAATGTAGCGATTTTCTAGAGCTTGAGAATACCATGACCTTAGTATTCTTGGAGTTGAGGACCAGGCCCCGGGAGGAGAACCAGGAGTATAGTTTACTGAAGTCATGTTGTAGTTTGTTCTGAAGGCAGAGGGGGTTCTTATCCTTGCAAAACAGGGCCGTGTCTACTGTGTAGAGGAGGAGCTCTGTGGATAAACAGGTATTGGGGAGGGGGTTGACTACAAGAGAGAATAGGAGAGGTCCAAGGATGGAACCCTGGGGAACTCCATATTTGATGTGATGAATTTCGGAGTATTGGCCTACTATTGTAGTCCTGTGCTTCCAATTACTGAGGTAATTTTCAAACCATTTTATCACTTTGGCGGAGAAATTTACGCTGGATAAGGTGTGGAGGAGAATTTTATGATCAACAAGGTCAAAGGCATTTGTTAGGTCTAAAAACACTGTGCTGGTGTAGAAACCTTCGTCACTGGCCTTTTCAATGAACTTTGTAAGCCTTACTAGGGCAGTCTCAGTATTGACTGGTTCAGAACCCATGCTGTGTGTCTGTGAGAAGTTTGTGTGTATCTAGGAAGTTCATGGAACTGAAGTAGGAAAACTGCCAGATCAGTCTACCCCACATTTTGAGAGTCCCTCCCTGACTAAACTTTGATGGTTAAACGTAAGTGGGAGGCCTCTCTTGGAGTTATGATCACTGAGGCATAGTAGGCTGAAGGATGGGTAAACATTCATAAAGCCTGTTCTGAGTATAGACTGAGACTCATACAGAACAAAATCATGCATCACTGGTATAGGATCCCAGTAATACTACACTCTTTGGGTTACCTGCACAACAGTAGGTGTTGGAGATTTCACTGTGCATCAGAACATTGAACAGACATCAACTGAAGTTGCCCCTCACTGATCCACTGGAGTTGCCCCTCTCTGACATAATTCTGGGAAGTAGTTATCATGGCCTGTGCCAGCATGACTAGTAACCATACATTATTTACTCCACTGTTCTGTCTCCTAGGTCTCATCTCTTTAAAACCCTCCCTTCCACCATTTGGGCCCTGGCAGTAATGGCAGACTCTAAGTGGCTCATCCTCAGAAGATGGAGGACTGCTGATATCCACACCCTTGTTGAGTGGTGGAATTCAGTAGGAAGGCTTACTATATATGTAAGGATGTCACATTTTGCCTTCCAATCCCTGGCTGGGTACACAGAAATATGAGGTACATACTAAATTCCCCCCTCTGTGGTATACCCAACCAAACTAATCCCCCCATTCACTCCAATGACATTCTTTCAGCTGCATCATGCTCCCCATTCCCTCCTCCCCATGCTCCATAACCATGGTTGAGGTCGATGAGTGAGCTGCATGTTAAACAGGCTGATATAACAACACACAACCCCAGACAGCAAGGACAGCTCCGTTGCCAGAGTGGTTCTCAGGAAGTCTTAGGCACCACTTAATGGGTGCTGTCTAAGAGGAGGGAGTGGTTTATGGAGCTGTAAACAATGCTTATATCTAATGTCTCAGACTACTGTAGATAGGTAGAAGCAGGTCTGCCATGTCATGAAGGGGACATACAAGGGTATAAAGGTATAAACCAGTATAATTCTGGATAGTTAGAATTATGGTAGCGTGTTAAAGAAAATAGGGCTAATGTAGGTAATTGTAACAATACATCACGTTGTAATATAAGGGGTAAACCAAGACCATTTTTTTTCACAGTTTGGTTGCATTTGTAATTTGTTAACATCCGTGAATTTTTATACTTTGGAGACAGCCTTGCATGTATATACTGTTCTACCTTCTGTAAACTGGAAACTATTAATAAACAGATTAACTACAAAAAAAAAAAGAGAACTGTAGCAAAAGATTGGACATTCTCAAATTATTAAGTCTATTTTGATTAGCCAGTCAGCCTATCATCATAAATGATGCTCACCATTCCACCTCCTCCCTCCCAGTTGTGCACATTCATGCTGTATATCATCTACTTCAATAAGCAATGTAATGGCATGGCACGGGGGGGGGGGGGGTGGCACTGGGCCAGCCTGGTTGGACTACTTTTGTCTCCATCAAGGAATGCTGGTCAAATGAGGGCCAAACTTCACAACTGCACCTCTCTTGGGACTAGAGAGGAGCAATTTATTTTTCAGTATATCACTGTGAAAGGGAATGGAGGGTGACAAATAACTTTTTCACAAATACTCCTGAAATGGGAAAAATATTTTATTTTTCTTTGTATTCAGGAACAAGTATTCATTACTCACACAACCCTTATCAAAGGCATTACTCATCCTAATATGAGTGAATATAAATATCTGGCACAGATAGCCAGATTCGCAACTCTCCATCATAAAGCATGTTGACAGTATCACAGTCAAATTATGTGTCAAACCAGGTTTTCTATTCAGAAACCAATAATCCTTTAAATTGGCATGTTGTCTAAGCCCATCAAGTGGCATTCCCTCCATTCTAAATGTTGTGGATCATGTATATTCTATGGTTAAAACAATCTTGTCTGATTCTCCTATCAACTAAAACAAAATGTTGACAGTGATGCTACCAGCAATTTTACTTTTTTATGTATTGGTAATTCAACAGTCCTCACTGTATTCCTCAAACATACTTTTTCTTGGTTGTCTACAGAAACCCTTTGCAAGTGACTTAAGGTGTTACTTGGTTGTCTACAGAAACCCTTTGCAAGTGACTTAGGGTGTTGCTGTATATTAAACCAGTAATTAGGGATTTTTGTAATTATTCCTCCCATGGCTTTCTGGTTGTATTAGTATGATTCTGTGTCATATCTCTTATCTTGTCTGGAGACATAGACTTAAATCCCAGTCATAGTAGGAAGAGCATGTCCAATTCAAACATTTTTTTGGAAAGGTGAATGCTTGAGATTTGCACTTTTAAATGTGCAAAGCCTGCTTTCCAAAAAGTCAGAAATTGAGGTGTGTATTGCATTGTACCAACCAGCTATCCTAAGTTTAGCAGCATTGTAGCTAAAACCTAAAAACTCAGACAGCCGATGTAAAATAGATGGATATAATAATTTTTTTTTAGAAAAAACAAACTTGTCAATAAGAGGGATGGAGGATCATTGTATTCTACAAGGATCACCTCAATCTCACTGACTCAATCATTAGTTATACAGTACCCCTAAAACTAATTATGAGTGGCTATTGCTGGAAGTAAGTCATCGAGGAGCTTATAAATTAAGATTTTGCACAGTATATAACCCCCTAAAGCTGGAATTGAGGTACTAAACAACACTGTTGATTTCACTGGCTTGAACAATTTAAACAGGGACATGTTAGATATTAGGGATTTTAACTTAAATTGAGATACTAGTTCATAAGCACCAGATTTTAAATATAAGGATCTCACATCTCATTTCCACCTTTACTCGTATGAATTTTTGAAGCAACAGTCTCACAATTTTTGACTGTGTATTAACCAACAGTTTAAATTACAAGAGTGTGGTGTGTGCATTTATGGAACACATAGAAACAGAAAAGAGAAAGAAGTACATGGCTCATCTGGGACTTGAACCCAGGGCACCCAGAATACTATTCCGGTGGCATTACCAGTTATGCCACCAAGGCAACTGGAAGATAATCCATCCCAGAGCACATTACTCGTTATCCAATGCACAACCTGGTTCTGCACAATGTTCACAAAATTAGAAGCCGCAGTACTTTTGCCGACTTAATAAGTGACCATCTACTAATTGTTTTGAATATGGAACAGAAAAATTGCTAAGGCTCAGCCTACATTTCTTTCTTTTAGATACTTTAAAAATAAAAGTCTTGATGAACTAATAAGGGTGGTTAATGCAGCGGACTGTTTTTTATCGATGCTATTCCTGAAGTGGATGCTGGTGTAGATTTTTTTTGTAGGGACCTTGTCTGAGAACCAAAAAAATGTTTTCCTCTTAAAACCCATCCGGTTAGAGCTTACAGAAATAATTTGTGCTTTCCCTTATGAAGTAAAGAGACAACTCTTGGAAACTGTACACGTTTTCAAACAGCACATCTGATTGGAATAAGTACAGAAAATTAAGAAAGCACTGCATGCCTAAAATTCACCAATGTAAATTTAAACACTTCCAAGACAAACTGAAAGTCTTGGAAATAAAAAAAGGTTTTGGAACTGAAGAATTTGATTGCTCCTGCAGATAGAAAAATATGATTTAATTTTTCACAATGATCAATGTATAACTTTGCCTTCTACTATTTGCAATGGATTTAAGAAAAATGTTTCTGGTCTATCCAAATTGAAGTTTTTTTGTTGTGACAACAATACCCTCTATTTTGGTTACTCCATCTCATTTCCATCTGATACTATTCTTCCTTTCTATTTTCATGTTGTGAAACTGGATCCAGGTACTTAAACTATTCAAACAGTTTCCTGTTGATAAGAGCACAGGGGCTGATGGGTCAGAGCTGAGATTCCTAAAATGATAGCAGCAATACTTATTGGCCATGACAGCTATAATTAACATATCTTGAACTACAGCTGATTTTTTTTCTAACACTGTGGAAAAACACAATTGTCACAATTTCGAAATTAAAATCACCCAAAATCATAGATAACTATCACCCCATTTCCATTTTATCTCTACTCAGAAAGCTATTAGAAAAGTCAGTAAATTTAGGCCGGCCCATCAGCGCAGTGATAGTCTAGCATTCATGACTCTGGGAACCCAAGTTCAGGAATGAGCCTGGTCATCAGGGACAGCTGGGGGGAGGAGGATTAAGCATCCCAGAGAACACCCTCCTCCCAGGGAAGAGGGGTTGCTGTGTCCTGTTGCAGCACTGCCACCTGCAGGCATGTGGGGCTAGGGCACATGTGGCACAGGGTGTGGGGACACACCATGATACATATCACATGAGTTTGCCAGTGCTCACTTATGTCAGGAATTTAGTCAAAATGCCAGTGACCCATGGGGATAGAATGGCACAACAAGACGGGGGAAATATGGAAGACAGAAAAATACCCTGGCTGGCAGGATGATTGCTGACCTGCAGGCCCTGCACTGGTGACCCAGGCACCTCCCAGTTCTGGTTCCATTGTCTGCTGGGTTGAAGGACTTCCCACCATGCTGTCACTGAGAGCATGCCACGGGGGCTCAAGGACTGGTAAGACTAGGGAGAAGCTGGGTGACAGGGCTGGGAGGATCAGTGGGAATGAGGGCTAGCCAGTGGTGGGAGGAAAAAGAATAATTAAAAAAAAGTTAGTAAATGAACAAATTGTTACCTATTTGTAATCACACAATCTTAAGGCCAGGGAACAGCAAAGATTCAGATAACACCATAGTATGGGGATGGCCTTGGTCAGGTTCACTGACTATGTCACTCAAGCTATGGATAGGGGATGTTCACTGGTGCTGTCTTTTTGGACCTGTCCAATGCCTTTGACAAAGTTAACCACTTATTGCTCCTTGGGGGACTGAAAAATCTTGGGGTGTCTAGTTTTCCATGTGAAAGGTTTTAAAGCTATTTGAGTAAGGTATGCTGATGATATCATTATTTGCACTAGCGTGTCCTCTATAGTTGAAATAAATTCTGCTTTAAATTCAGATTTTGTAAAAAAAAACCAAAAACAAATATGTTCCAGGTGATACATTTCATTGGACTACCAAAATTGTTTTTGAGACCAACTTTCAAGAGATATACTCTCTTCTTTAGGTCAGTGAAAACAGAGCTGAATAATATATCAGATATAGAGGTTGGATGTGTATATCAGTGAGACATGGTGTAGCTAGTTTGTAAGTTTATGGGTCTGGTCAGAGGGCCTCCTAGAGATATAAGAGTGTTGCCTTGCACATTCTAGGACCAGAGGACTGTGAACCAAAGGTAAGTAGCTCTGTGGTTCTACTGACACAAGAGGCAACACTCTTAGATCCATAAGAGGCCCTCCAACCAGACCCATAAACTTACAACAGATTGTTACTGTAACATTTTCAAATAAAAAATCCATTTTTTATTTAAATTGCTGACGGCATGATCAGTCAATAAGAAGCCTGTTACAGTGGTTCAGCACATGAAATACTCTTATGATAATAAGAGTACCTCAGGAACAACTCAAGGAAGCAAAATGTTTGGTCGAGGACACACCCATGAACTATAATAAACATCAAAACACTACAAAGTCAATTCACACTTTTGAAAAACAGACAGGAAGAATCCCTTTTTCATTAGTAAGTGCCTGTTGCAGAGACAACTTCAAGAACAAAGTGATAGTTCCATTTTGGTCGGGGGAGGGGAAGGGAGGCTGATGTGGTTGTTAAAGGATAAAAGAAGAACATTTGAAGCTTTTATTTTCTTTTTTGAAGGGTTGGGCATGAATTTATGTCTGGTAATATGCCAAAAAGCCAACATCTTTAGTAAGACCATTTTCTTTATTGTCCATTTTGGACAATAAAGAATTATTGGATTAGGCAAGTGTTAGTTCGACTACTTGCTCTTCTTCTGCTCCATGAAGGAGACATTCAGCCAAACCCAGGGCCCCCTCTAGACAATTTCCTTGTATCTACCCCCCAGGATCCTCACTGGGCATCATCAAAAGGCTTAAGGATAGTGCACATGAACGTATGCAGCCTTAGACCTAAAATCTACGAGGACCAAGCCTGGCTTAACCTCTACAAGCCAGATGTCCTTGCAAGCTCAGAGACCTGGGTCAAGGCCCATATTCATGACCACGAGATCATGATCCTTGGGTACAATACCTTCAGACAGGACAGGGCAGGAAAGAGAGGGGGAGGGGTCCTAATCTATATGAAAGACACTCTAAATGTGAGTCTACTAAAGCCCAACCTTGGTAACTGCCAGGATGGGGAGTCTATCTTCATCCGTCTAACCCTTGGTAATGCTAAGCATCTCACCATTGGCTGTGTCTATAACCCTCCTAAGAATGCCCAACTTGCTCTTGAGGGCATCACCAAATTGGTTGGTAGCGAATTAACCAATGAACTCCTAATAATGGGAGATTTCAACCTGAACTGGGCCACTGGCCTCAACAAGGTCCTCAAGGGTACGATCCAAGACACAAACCTGGAACAGGTCATCTCTCTACCTACCAGGCTTAATTATAAAATGGGGAACCATACTACTCTTGACTGGGCTCTGGTATCTAACTCTCTCAACATACAGAAAGCAGGTATATTGGCTGACACCATTAGTGGTCACTCCCCAATATTCTGTATTTAGAAGAACAGAGCATCAAAGATTCCCCCCCCAGGATACTCACTGTACGTGACTTCTCCAATTTCATGCCAGCAAAATTTAATGACTACCTAAGTAGCCTGGACTGGAGCCTGATTAGGCTCCTCCCGACATTGGATGAAGCCCTTGCCTACTTCCAAAATTCACTCCTCAATGCGGCATCTCTCTTTGCCCCTTTCAAAAAACTTCATACAAAAGGAGGCTGCCATAAATGGATCTCTCATTCTGTGAAATCTCAGATGAAAAGAAAGGACAAGGCTTGGAAGAAATTCTGGCTCTCCCACCTTCCTGCAGACCTGGTTACTTATAAAACCCTAAGAAATAAATGTAAGCTAGACATCAAACTTGCCAAAAAGGAGTAGTAACCCACCTCCAATGGTCCACACTGGGGAACCCTAAGCTTTTCTTGGCACAAATCAATGAACTGCTTAAGGGCAACTCCAAGGAGACACAAGGTCAAATTGAGGTACAAGGACAGTGTATCAGTGATTGCCAGCTTATAGCCTCAGCAATCAACCACCACTTCACCAACCTTGATGCATACAAGGTAGGGCTACCAACACCCATGCCTGTACAAACCTTTGATGAATCCCCCTGTCTGAACAGACCCCAATTTCACCTGATAATGATCAAGGTGAGTGAGGTCCGTAAACTTCTGATAGCCCTCAAATGCAAAGGCTCTGGTGGCCCAGATGGAATCAGCCTGAGGCTACTCCAGGAAGGTGCACTGTCCCTGGCCAAACCTCTGATCTGGATTATCAACAGGTCTTTACTTGAAGGGTACATTCCACACCAGTGGAAGGCTGCCATCGTGGTCCCCATTTACAAGGGTAGCTCTCATGAACAAATTGGCAATTACAGGCCCATCTCTCTGCTGTCTACCCTGGCCAGATTGCAAGAAAGACTAGTTTATAGGCAACTGAGAGACTACCTGGAGCTCCACCAAATTCTAGCCCCTTCACAGCATGGCTTTCATGCAAACCATGGAACAGACACGGGACTCATCAAACTCACAGTGGACCTATTCAGGGCAATGGATGAGGGCATGTTGATGGGTGCTATCTTCATAGACCTGTCCAAGGCATTTGACCTTGTGAACCACAACCTTCTTCTTACTAAACTTCAAGGCATTGGACTTGATGTCCAGGCCCTAAACTGGTTCAAGAGTTACCTCTCAGGCCGCTCCGATAATGTCATTTGGAAGGGAGCGCTTTCCGCCTCTTTACCCATCAGGGAGAGTGTGCCTCAGGGCTCAATTCTTGGCCCCCTCCTGTTCTCTGTCTTCACAAATGACCTAAACTGGCACTGTGGGGATAGCTCAGTAGTTCAATATGCAGGTGATACTGCTATCTTCAGAGCCAGGTCCACACCACATGATCTGGACCCACTCCTACAAGGGGGCCTAAACACACTCGAGTCCTGGCTCACATCAAACAGAATGATCCTCAACACAACAAAAATGAAAGCCATGCTGTTTGTTCTTATATCCCTTGGCCATGATCGGACCAATTCCCTAAAACTTACTACCCTTGGGGATAAATGAACAGACATAGTTGACAACATAAAATACCTAGGGCTAACTATTGACCAGGGTCTCACCTTTAAGCCCCACATTGACCAGGTAACAAGGTCTATCCTCGTCAAACTTGGCACCATGTACAGGCTACAAAATCAACTTATCCCAGAGGCTAGATGAGCAATCGCCTCCAGTGTCCTCCTACCCACATTAACCTATGTGGGATACCTGATGGCCTGACTCTGTATTATGAATGTTTTGGTGTGTGAAGGATGGAAGCTCAAGCCGTGATGGTAACTGCATCTGTCTGTAGGTTTCCAGTTTTTTAGTGTGACTGTGATATCCAGGAAGTGCACACACTTGAAATATATTATTCGGAATTTTATCAAAGAATGGAATTTATTGAAGTTGCCAGAAAATTGTTTAAGTTTTTTCCTCTTGCTGTCCACATCATAAAGATGTCATCAATACATTGGTAATATCTTGATGTTTTGCAGTGTTGTGTATTGAGGAATTTTCCTTGTAGATCTGCCATGAAGAGATCTATGTATTGTGGTGCCATCCTAGTGTCCACAGCTGTTGCCATATTTTGAAGGTATATCTCTGTGTTAAAACTGAAGTAATTGTGAATAAGGATGTATTCAATATGTTTAGCCATTACTTCTGGATGACATTTGCTGTCTGTGGTTTCTTTTTGTAGGCATTCATAGCATCACATTGGCCCGTCTCTGTGAGGGATGCTGCTGTATAAGGATTCAATATCTGTGGTGACTAAAATAGTGTCAGGAAGTAACTGGTCAGTACTGTGCAGTTTGATTTAAAAGTCTGCTGTATCTAGTATGAAGCTGTCTATGTTTTGCACTAATGGTTTGAATATGCCCTATGAGTCAAGAAATATCCACTGCTAATGTGACAATTCTTGATATCATTGATCTGCCAGGATTTCTAGGTTTGTGAATTTTTGGGTAACATGTAGAAGATTCCTATTGTTGGCCTTACTGGTATCAGATGTTTCAGTTCATTGTGTGTACTGTATGTTCTGGATATGTACCTTTATTTGTATGCAAATTTCTTTGTGGAATCTGTAGTGAGCTTATCTGTAGCCTTCCTGTATGTAATTGTTTGCATCTGTGATCACAACTGCATCCCCTTTTTTACAGATTTAATTGTGATGCTTTTCATTGTTCTGTAGGTCACCAACTGCTGTTCTTTCAAAAGATGAAAGGTTGTATAGAATTTGTTATTCTGTTTGCCAGATATTTGTGATTTTACCCTGTGTCTAAAACTGTCTATATAGTTGTCCAGTTTAGAGTTATGCCCACTAGATGGACTAAAGTGAAAGTGTTTCTTTCTTGTGGCTGTGACTTGCATGAGATGAGCCGTCTTGATTGTGAAAGAATTCTTTCAGTCGTAGCCTTCTAAAGAATTCTTCCAGATCTAAGTCAATTTTGTATTTCATCAAGTTTGGTAGAGGGGAAGAACGTCATACCTTTAGAGAGAACTGAAAATTTTGGCTGTGATAGCACATGGCTGAGGTTAATTACTCCATTGTGCATGGTCACCAGACAGCTAGTTTTAGTGAGGTCTGATTCAGTGTTCTTTTTGGGACCATATCTGGGGTGTATATTTACTGCTCTTTGGTGGCAGGTGTGTGGCAAGATAGGGATCTCTGTATGCTGTATGGTTTGAATTCCAAGATACTGCTGGTCTAAGGTTCTCTTCAAGGTTGATTGCCCTGTGCACTGTGAGCTAGGATGCTTTCTATTCAGTATTGTTTCAGTATCGGTCCAAGGGAGGCTAAGGTCTGCAATTAAAGTACAAGCCAAAGAGAACATCTGAACACACAACTCTGGTAGTAACATATAGTCCAGAACTGGAAACACTGCAGAAAATAATACACGATCTACAGCCACTATTGCTTGAAGGTGAGACTCTAAAAAAATATATTACCCACACCACCAGTGCTTGCTTTCCACCAACCACCAAGCCTGAAGCAGAAACATGTGCAAACCAGACTTCCCACAGAGGTCCAGCTGAGTGATAAAGGTACAAAACCATGCAAAATACCTCACTGCAAACTGAGTACTCACACCTCTCCTGAGTCATCTGTCAATCTCAATGGAAAGACATTTGAAATCGAAAACACATATTCCTGTTCTTCTAGCAATGTAGCATATATGATACAGTGTACAAAATGCGAAGATGGCTGGTATATACAATAGGTGAAACTGGAAAGAAGCTCAAAATGAGAATGAACCACCACAGATTTACAATCACCCACAAAGATGAGACTACACCAATAGAAAAACATTTCTCAAGACCAGACCACTCAATCAGTGATTTTACTGTCAGTGTATTAAAAGGTAGTTTCAGGAATATTCAGGAATGACACATATTTGAACTGAATATGATCCCACTTTTAGACACTATAGGAAAAAGGACTTAATAAAGATTATACCTTTTTGGCATATTACCAGATATAAATTCATATCCAACCTCCCCTCTTCCCCCCAAAGAGAAAAAAAATACTTCAAATGTTTTTCCTTTCATCCTTGAACCATCACATTGGCATTCCACCCCAGACCAAAATGGAACTATCACTTTGATCTTGAAGTTGTCTCTGCAGCAAGCACTCTCTAATGACAATGGGATTCTTCCTGTCTATTTTTTTATGAATATGAATGGACTTTACAATGTTTTGATGTTTTAAACTAGCTACACCATGTCTCATTTGAATCCACATTCAAACTATAGCAGGCATGTTATTCAGCTCTGCTTTCACTGACCTGAAGAAGGGAGTACAGTATATTTCTCAAAAGCTAATCCCAAAAACAATTTTATTAATCCAATAAAATGTATCACCTGCAACATATTTGTTTTTTTTTCTTGTAAATCATTGACTGTACCAACACAGCTACTGCATTTCTTTGTCCGTTCAGATTTTGTAAATTTAAAGTCATGGCTTGTTAATCATTATCTCCTGCTTAACAGCAAGAAGACTAAATGTATGATTTTTGAATCCAAACCTAAACTAGCAAAAAATGTTGTAAGTCTTGATGTTTTGATATTCTGCAGTAGCCAGTGCGGCCAAGTGCACTCGGGAGTCAGAGGGAGTGTGGGAGGCTCCCCAGTATCCCAAGTAGAAGCTGTGTTATCTGGGCCCTGTGTGAATATTCCAAGGAGAAGCAGGGCATGACTGTGGATGCTGTAGTTACCCAAAACATCACAGGTGAAGCACTGCAGTGTGTTCAAGGGCCGTGAGTGATTGTACAATTTGAACTGGTGTTATCAATGCAACTGTGAGCCCTGTCATTGTTCATAAGCTCCAGCTGTTGCAAGAGTCTGTTACTGAACTGCTGGGACTGTGGAATGTAACCATTGGTTAATGCTATTCAGCGCCATTCTGTGCAAGTCATTTGCTGCTAATATTCCTGCTGCTGAAATGCTATTTGCTTTTAAAAGTTACCAGCATAGTATATGTGTGCAAGCTATGTGGGCATTTTACTGTTAGAGGAGTGACTGCCGCTTTTTAACTGTTTTGTACTTTAGACTCCTAGCTTTTGAATTTGCTGCTTAACTGACTGCTGCTTAGACTGCCTGTTTCTCCCTAGTATCTGTGGTTATTACCTATGGAGTGTGCAGTTCCCACCTCATCGCCTTGCCGCAACCCCCTGCCCATGATTAGTGATGACAGCCCAGTAGGTGGGGTTGAGGAAGTTTAAAATCCCACTTTCAGCTAAATGTGGCAGTGTTTACTGTGGCGGACAGTGCGGCCAAGTGTGGCCAAGTGCACTCGGGAGTCAGAGGGATTGTGGGAGGCTCCCCAGTATCCCGAGTAGAAGCTGTGTTATCAGGGCCCTGTGTGAATATTCATAGGAGAAGCAGGGCATGACTGTGGATGCTGTAGTTACCCAAAACATCACAGGTGAAGCACTGCAGAATGTTCAAGGGCCATGAGTGATTGTACAATTTGAACTGGTGTTATCAAGGCAACTGTGAGCCCTGTCGTTGTTTGTAAGAGTCTGCTACTGAACTACCGGGACTGTGGAATGTAACCATTAGTTAATGCTATTCAGCGCTGTTCTGTGCAAGTCGTTTGCTAATATTCCTGCTGCTGAAATGCTATTTGCTTTAAAAAGTTACCGTAATAGTATGTGTGTACAAGCTATGTGGGCATTTTACTGTTAGAGGAGTGACTGCCACTTTTTAACTGTTTTGCACTTTAGACTCCTAGCTTTTGAATTTGCTGCTTAATTGACTGCTGCTTAGACTGCCTGTTTCTCCCTAGTATCCATGGTTATTACCTACAGAGTGTGCAGTTCCTGCATCATAGCCTTGCTGCATCCCCACTCCCCCATTTGGTGGTGGCAGCCCAGTAGGTGGGATTAAGGCTGCTCGGAGCCCACTGGGCTTGTAACGCTGATGCGGTCCCCTCCACAAGCAACCTGCCCACCTAGGACAGGGCAGAAGGCACCCTGCCTCCTCCTACTTGGCTTGCAAGGCTGATCGGAGCCTACCAGGCAGGTACCACTGACGTGGTCCCCTTCACAAGCAACCCACCCACTAGGACAGGGTGAGAAAGCACCTGCTGCCCGCTCTCCTCCTTGGCTTGCAAGGCTGATCGGAGCCCACCAGGCTGGTACCACTGATGCGGTCCCCTCCACAAGCAGCCCACCTGCTTAGGACAGGGCCAGAAGGTGCCTGCTGCCCACTCTCCTCCTTGGGTCACAAAGCTGATAGGAGCCCACCAGGCTGGTACCTCTGATGCAGTCTCCTCCACAAGCAATCTGCCTACCTAGGACAGGGCAAGAAGGCGCCTGCTGCCCGTTCTCCTCCTTGGCTCACAAGACTGATCAGAGTCCACCGGGTTGGTACCACTGATGTGGTCCCATCCACAGATGACTCACCCACCTAGGATAGGGTGAGAAGGTGCCTGCTGCCCGCTCTCCTCCTTGGCTCACAAGACTGATCAGAGTCCACCGGGTTGGTACCACTGATGTGGTCCCATCCACAGATGACTCACCCACCTAGGATAGGGTGAGAAGGTGCCTGCTGCCTGCTCTCCTCCTTGGCTTGCAAGGCTGATCGGAGCTCACTGGGCTAGTACCACAAGCACCTGCTGCCTGCTCTCCTCCTTGGCTCACAAGGTAACGTCTGGCCCCTGACCCAGGATAATGGAAAGGGGATTTTGGAGCTTTCCTCCCTTTTCTAATTGAATACCTGGCACCCATCACTGTGGGACCTAAATGGTTCCAGACAGCCCTGGAGTGCTGAGATTGATTTCCTGTCCAACGCTGCAGCCAGTGCTGAAATCATTGGACTAGGGCACAAGACTGCAGAGAAACACTGACCTTTGACTTTTCTTCCTTTAGTAACTGTGTAGTGAAGTCCTGATCTTTTTGCTTCCCAGTTCACTCAGTTGCACACTTCTGTGAGCTGTAAAGTGCAGAGCAGCATTTGCCTAACCTGAACTGGCTTCTTAGTAATTTTTCGGCCCACATCCACCTCCTTCCTTAAATACACTACCAGAGCTGTGAGACCCGCCCACTTCCTATTTAGTTACACTTCACTTTCTCTCTTAAAGGGGAAGCACCTAAGAGCTACAGCAAAGCATTTACAGGGGTAATACCTAGATCCACAATACCAGGATTTATTTACCTCTCCATTAGTACTGGCTTCCCCATTAACAGGTTATACAGCTCCTCCACTAGAGGGTGTATACTTAAGCAAGCATCCTTCACATTCTACTTCCCTACTACAGGCTATTCAGCTGGATACCTGAGGGAAAATTTTTTAAGCATTGTGCCCCTTCCCCTCGGCAGCAAAGCAACTCTGTTCAGCTACACCCCCTTGTTGTAGTCTACTACCTACCAAAGCCCGCCCCCCCTCCACTGCTCCTTGACACTAAAGATGTTTCCTCTCCACTCAAATCATTCTACCTTCTACCTCCTCCCCCTAATCTTATTTCTTACCCTCTCCCTAACCGCCCCTCCTGCTTTTGCCAGCACAGGGCCCTATAATTCCTAATCCATCCAAATCCCTTGTCTCCAGGCCCCAACTGATATTCATGCTATTACTCCTGCCCCCCCAATGTATTCTGGTCTCATTCCCTCATCATTCCACATGCATCCCTACTAATTTTACCAAATTTCTTTGCTGTTCTCCACCTCCTGCTTCCTCACTATACCAGTCCCTTCTATCTCAGTCACTCAGCCTCCAAGCCCCATCACTCCAAATCCATGAAGCTACACTTCCTCATCCTAGCTCTACTATTTCTCACCCCAGCGGACATTCACCCCAAACCCGGTCCTGCTACTTTCTTCACCCCTGCCATCTCCTCCACTACCACTGCCCATACCCCTACCCCAACAACCCTCATAAAGGGTTTCAAGATATTACACTTAAACATTCGTAGCCTTGTTCAAAAATTAGGCCTCCTGCAAGCCATGGTTGCTGTCCTGAAACCAAACATTCTAATTTTAACAGAAACATGGCTAAAGAGCACAATTCCTGATCACTCGGTCTCCATCCCTGGTTACTCCATCCTAAGGCTAGACAGAGCAGGCAGGGATGGTGGAGTGGCCATGTATATCTATGCCTCCCTTCAATACTTCCCAGTCTTCTCCTCTTCCAACCCAGCAACCCATGATGCCTTAGCCATCCGTGTATCCCTCCCTTTTTTCACTCCCTATCTTTGTAGCCAGTATCTATTGCCATATAAATGTCCAGCCCGTTGTATCCCTTGACCTCCTAACTTCCATTACTTCCCTCTCTCAATCTGGCAAGATTTACATCCTTGGTGACCTCAATTTAAATTGGCTATCCCTAACAACATCTATCACAAGAAATGCTATCAGTGCCCTCAACCTCACACAACTAAATACAGAACCCACCTGCCCTAATCACAAGACCCAAAACCACTCCCTACTTGATTGGGCCTTAACTTCCCACCCCCATAGAATCATCACCACCAGCATCCTTCCAGATGCTCTCAGTGACCACAACCCAGTTTTCCTGGTCAGAAAAGTTCATAGCCCTAAAGCCCCACATAAAACCCTACAAATATGGACCTATAAATCCCTAGGACTGGAACCTCTCCTGCATAGTCTTGCCCTCTCAGACTGGTACCCCCTAGCAAGCACCTCCTCAGCTGATAAATCCCTAATCTATTTTAAAGACATCTTCCTAGTAAATTTGAATGCCTTTGCATCCCTAAAACAAACAAGGGTTAGAGGTCATCACCTCCCCTGGATTACCCTTGAATTACTAGCCTACCACAGAACCAGAGATCGGGCCTGGAAACAGCACAAAAAGTCTCCCAACTTCCAAATGACTTTCTTATTTTTTGAAAACTGTGTAATGCCTGCACCTGGGCTACCAGGTTAGCCAAAACAGGATACTTCAAATCTACCTTTGCGACAAACATCAACTCCCCCTCCAAGTTCTGGAGAGTGGTCCACACCTTCTTTACCCCCCATCCTGTCTACCCACCCCTATACTTAAGATAAACACCACCCTAGTTTCTGATCCAGTTGCAGTAGCTACTGAATTTAACTCCTATTATACCACTTGTGCTGATGAGCTACTCCAATCCCTCCCAAACTATTCCCCTCCCCCCCCTTTCTATTGCCTATGAATGACCCCCCTCTGATTCCTGCTTCTCCTTCGCTACTGTCTCCCCAAATGACACCCTATATGCCCTGCTAGTGATCAACCCTTCAAAAGGCTCCTCCCTGGATGGCCTTGACCCTAAACTATTATCCCTCTCAGCCCCAGCCATCGCCTACTCTCTATTATCCTAAACCTCTCTTTCTCAACCACCTCAGTACCTTCCCCATGGAAACACACAGTGGTCCTTCCCCTCCCCAAAGGTGGAGACCCCACCTCTCCTGGCATCTACCACCCCATCTCTCTTCTCCCTACCCTTGCCAAACTTCAGGAACACCTAGCCCTCTCCCAGATCACCACTTACCTCAATTACTCCTCCATCTTCACCCCTTATCAATCTGGCTTCAGGAAAAATCACTCCACCACCACCTCCCTTCTTCAGCTCACTGATTCTAGCCTCACAGGAATGGACAATGTATTTATTTATTTAGTTTTTGTTGACCGGGTAAGTGCACTAGACAAATTCTGCCTATTTTCAGGCATGACCCAGGGGAGGGGGGATACGGATGAATGCCAACTGACTTTGAACCAGATTAAGCTGTTTGTGGTATTTTAGTGAATGGCCAAATCACCTAAGCTATTTTTGTCGATCTGGCCAAAGACTTCAACACAGTCTCCCACTCCCTTCTCCTTGATACCCTATCAACAGCTGGGCTATCCACAGACTGGTTCAAGGCATGGCTCACTGGCAGAACCCAATCAATCAAGTTCTCTGATGCAATTTTCCCACTCCTCCCGATAAGAACTGGTGTCCTCCAGAGATCAGTGTTAGGCCCCATACTATTCTCTATTTTTCTAAATGATCTCCCATCCACCTGCTCTCCATTCTCCTCCATTCACATGTATGCTGATGATACAGTCTTGTATGCATCTGGCTCCTGCCCCACCGAGGTTGTATCCAACTTGCAGCACAACTTCGACAAAGCTCAGCATTGGTTTGCAAACCATCATCTATCTTTCAACACCCAAAAAAGTAGTCTTCATGACCTTCGGCACCAGGCAGAGACTTGCCAGGTTTCCCTCTCTACCCTGCTTCCACACCCTTGATGGGACTTTACTCGAGGACACATCTTCCTTCAGGTATTTAGGTGTCTGGCTGGACCAACACCTGAACTTCTCTGGTCATATCAACGCCCTTCAGAAAAAGTTGCGTCCCAAGCTCGGTGCCTTATTCAGGAACTCTGGCTAGGTGTGAGATTGTCCAGAAGATGAAGCTACCTATCTTCAACTACTGTGACGTAGTCTATGGTGCCGCCCCTCAGTCCTCCCAGGCCAGACTAGATACCCTCTTCAACTCCTTTTGCTGTTTTGCCCTTGACACCCCGCTTCGCACTCATCATTGTGATGTCTACCATGCCCTATCCCTTCTTTCCCTTACAAACTGATGTCTCTCTCTCACTGTGCAAAATTCACCTCCAAGCACTGGCTGGGTGAACTTCCCTCCTATCTCGCCCTGCCTTTACAACCACCACCACATCCTACCCACTCCCTAAGATCTACCAACTCACTAACCCTGGTGGTTCCACACTGCTTCACCCTTATTGGCCAATCAGGTTATTCTTATCACCTCCCAAAAATCTGGAATTCACTTCCCCCTCAAATTCACCACTCATCCTCTTGCTGCTCCATTAATTCTGCCCTCAAGAACTTCCTTGCCCCTTCCTGTGCCTGCCATGACCCTCCCTAATCCCCCGCCACCTCCCTTAACCCCATATTACCATATGTCTACTCCCCATCACTCCTATTTCCCTCTGATCGTGCTCCTCTTTGTCCCCTACTCTCCCTCCTCCTAAAGTGTTCCTCCCCCTTCTTTCTCTACCATTAATCTATCTCCCTCCTGTGAGCTCAATCACTGCCTTGTGCAGGCAGGATCCATAGCACATGGTGGGCAACAATGTTACCCCCTTTCCGCTATTTCTCATTTTACTGCACTCCCTCAGTCACTGCTAGATCACTGCCTTGTGTAGGCAGGGTCACCCAGCACACTGGAGGGGTACTACCCCCCACTATAGTTTACCTCTGCTCAGGCTTATATGCCTACTCCCCACCACTCCCATTTCCCTCTGATCATGCTCCTCCTTGTCCCCTACTCTCCCTCCTCCTAAAGTGTTCTTCCCCCTTCTTTCTCTACTCTTAATCTATCTTCCTCATGTGAGCTTAATCACTGTCTTGTGTCGGTAGGATCCATAGCACATGGTGGGAAACAACTTTCCCCCTTTCCCCTATTTATCCTTTTACTGCACCCCCCTCAGTCACTGCTAGATCACTGCTTGTGCAGGCAGGGTCACCCAGCACACTGGTGGGGTACTATCCCCCCCACTATAGTTGATCTCTGCTACCCCCTCTCACAACATACCTCCCCCAACACCCCCACTCTTGCATCACTATATATAAATAACTCTCATCACCTATAACCAGTGTCCTACCAGTAGGGAAGTCCACCACCCTGCCCAGATAGGGATAACAGGACAGTGTTGAATTTCAACTCCCCCCTTGGATACCCACCACCTACAATACCTCTCACTCATCACCCTGCCACACTCTACCTCTCCTCTCCTCCTACCCCCCTTTTGGTTAACATAGCCTAACACTGGCCAACCCCTACACTCAATTAAGCACTTATAACCTACTCCTATACCCCTCATATATGCACTTTAGTCCACCCTGTCATCTCTGTTTGCCTCAAAAATCGTGTTCTGTCTGCATCTCTCCGTAAATTTCCTTTCCATTCTTCCATTCTGCCCTGCACAATTTTTCATTCTCTCTTTCCATTCTTCCTCTCTTTACTCCAATCACTGTAAATCTTGAATATCTATGTTACACCAAGGGCTACCAATTACTATTGGGTCACCTTACTATCCAGTGCTACAATTATTTATTTACTGAATTGTTTCACCAGGAAAGATACACTGATCAACTTAATGATCATCTCATGGTATGTCCTGGGGGAAGGACAAAGGGATACACAGAGTACAGATATACAGATATATAGAGTACAAGTTCAGGTAAATACATCCAGATGGTGTAATTATACATACAGTTATAAAACAGGAACAAGGCACTTGAGACAATAAAGGCTGTTGTAGAGTTTCAGTGCAAGCAGATCTTAGGAGCAGCATACAAAGTAGAATCAGTACATAGGATACAAGGTTGGCAATGCATAAAATACAGACAGTACACTAGTGCAATATGCAGCAGGGTGAGCATGTAGGGACCAGTCACACCTATTTAAGAGCTGGTCTATAGGTATAAGTGCAAATAGGGGGGTGAAAGGGGGAGAGGGAGATGGAGAAAAAGACAGAGAGGGAGACAGATAAGGAAGGGGGTCAGGAGCAGGTGCAAGAGGGTGTTAGGTAGTTGTGCAACACAGTGGTAAGGGAATAGAGGGAGGAGGAGTGGTGGATTTGTGGAGGAAGAGCATTCCACATTTTAGGCAAGTGGTAGGAGAAGGCTTTTTGGCCAGAGGTAGTGGTTCTGAAGGGGAGTGATAGGGTGTGAGTGTCAGCATGGGATCTCAGGGAATAGAGGGAGAGGGTAGGGGTGCCAAGAGAGGAGGAAATATATGAGGGGAGAGAACCAAACCAGAATTTAGAGATGAATTTAGCACCATGAAGCATGCACCAGGAGTGTAGGTGAAGAAGGTTGAGAGCGTGGTAGAGGTCACAGTGATGGGTACGGGAGAGGACATCAAGAGCAAAATGACAGAAGGCATTAAAGAGAGAGTCCAGTCTGGATAGGTGGGACTGTGGGGCAGCATCGTAGACTATGTTGCAGTAATCAAAAATGGGCATGATCATCTTCTGTACAAGCTCACGCCTGGCAGTGAGAGGGATGTAGCTGCAGTTTCTATAAAGTGCCCCAAGCTTAGGCCTTATTTTTTTCAGAACGGCATCAATATGTACAGAGAAGTCAAGGTGTCTGTCCAGCCAGATGCTGAGATACCTGAAAGAGGAGGAGTCCTCTAAAGCAGTCCCTTCGAGGGTGTGGAAGGAAGGGAGGTGAGTTAGCCTAGTGAGTTGCTGTCTTGTGCCAAAGGACATGGAGACCATCTTCTTGGCATTTAGAAAGAGTTGATGAGAACTAAACCAGAGTTGGACTTTGGTGAAGTCGGACTGACACACTGTTGCCAAGTTATTATACCTGTTCCAGTGTTACCAACTGTCACAAACTGTTGCCAATTTGCTATACTGTATGTGTCTTCATATCTACTATACTTAACTGTTGCATTATTAGCCAATGTTATCCACCTGTAATCCCTCCTGCGCTGATTGGGCTCATTGTATGCAAGTAAGCAAACTGTATTCCAACATTGTAACATTTCTCTGTATTCTATCCCATTGTTCCCTACCCTCCAGGTTGCACCAGGAGACAAGCGACTTGTTGCTCAGCGTGCCTACCTGGAGAAACATTTTAATAAATAAATAAATAAAATCCCACTTTTAGCTAAACGCAGCTGTGTTTACTGCGGCAGCCAGTGTGGCAAAATGCGGCCAAGTGCACTCGAGAGTCACAGGGAGTCTGAGGGAGATGTGGGAGACTAGGATATGCTGCAGTGGGTTGAGATAATCATTGTAGGTGTTGTAACCTGATTTGTTAGAAAAATGTTGGGGTTCATTTTAACTAAGTGTAATTGTGTGCTGTTGGTGGGCTTGGTTTTGTGCAATAATTTATTGGCACTGCATGATGCTCCTATGGATTGGAAGATTATTCAATGTCCAACATACTTGTTTCTACACATAATATGTCTGATACATTTGGGTTGTTATTGTCACACCATGATGTGTTGAGGCAACGTGGGTTTTATCTTCTGCCTGGATTGGGGTTACTTCACCATAAGGGGCAATGTATGTTGCAAACTCATTACAAGATGTTTGTGTTGCTGCAATTAATTTATTTGTCAGGGGACATAGAATTGAACCCTGGACCCCAAGGTGGTGTGGACCATGGCATGGGCAGTAAAGCTTGAACTGCACTGCATGGCTTGAAGATAATGCAGTTAAATGTAGGAAGTCTCATTCCCAAACTTGTTGAAATAGAGGCCTTGTATTTAGCTTATAACCATGATGTTATAGTTGTAACTGAGTCTTGGTTGAAGCCTAATATTCCTGATAATGTTTGTCAAATCCCAGGATATAATATTATCCGAGCCAACAGAAAAGGGGGAAAAAGGGGGGGTTGCTGTATTGTTTAAACAGTGTTTAGAATTACGTTCTTTGGACAGTAGTGTAAATACTGATTCAACAAATGATTGGCTAATTTTGAGATTAATTCTAGGTGGTTATAAATATGTCACTCTTGCTGGTATTTACAAACTTCCGAATTGTGGCAGCAGTGGACTAAGTGATTTCTTGAACCTTAATTCTAGGTTTATCTCTAGCTCTGATTTTTTATTGGTGGGGGATATAAATTTGAATTGATTACAGTCTGAAAAATTGGGATTAAATTATCTGCATCATTCTTTTGATTTGTTCCAACTAATTAAAGGGCTGACTAGGTTAAATGTCCTCCCTGGAAACCATTCTACCCTAGATTGGATAGTTATAAATAGAGCTGATGTTATTTTGGCAGCTGGGGTACTGGCTGACTCAACTAGTGACCATCAGGCAGTCTATTGTATTTTGAACTTCAAAAAGGTTAAGATACCTCCCAGGTTTATCCAGTTACATAATTTTAAGTCCTTTGATAGTATAAAACTTCAGAATCGACTTGAGGCAATTGATTGGTCAGTGATAGATCTAATTCCCTCACCAAACTGTGCAGTAGACTATTTTTGCAAGAAACTGTGTCCTGTTCAGGACTTGTTCTTTCCACTGAGAAAAATTAGGTTTCGTGGTACCTTTAAAAATGGTTCTCTAAGGATTTAAAAGAATTAATAAAAGCTAGAAATTGTGCATGGTCAGAATATAAAAAATCCCCTTCGGCAGTTTTTCATGATAGATATCGTTTTCTGAGGAACAAAGCAAGTAATGCAATTAAATGTGCTAAGGAAAAATTTTTCAGGAAAAATTTAAGTAATAATTGCTCTAATTCAAAATTGTTTTGGAACTCAGTTAACGATTTGATTGCACCCAAGGAAAATCCTAAAATTAATAAGATTAAGACTGGTACACAGTAGTTTCAGACCCAAATGTTATGGCATAAATGTTCAATGATAGATTTTATGATTTATCTAATTACCAGGTCAACTTTAATGACCCTTCTCTTAATAACAGCTCCAGTAATGTTCATCATAATAGACCTAGATTCTATTTTCAAAGTTTGACAAATCAAGTTCTATTAAAGTTAATTGCAACAATACCCGATAAGTTCAGTGATTGTGGTGAAGGGTTGGATAGTAGGTTCTTAAAATTAATTGCCCCCATCTTGCTGGTATCCTTATGTTCCATTTTTAATTTGTGTCTTATCACTGGGGAGTTTCCAGCTGTATGGAAGCTAGGAAGGGTGGTTCCAGTGCCAAAATAGTCTGGGGCACTAACCCTTGATGACTTTAGACCAATCTTGATTCTTAATCCATTAAGCAAACTGTTGGAGAAAGTTGCATATCTTGAGAGATATGATTTGCTAAATCTGAATCGACATGAATTCTGGAAAAATGATGGTACTGAGACTGCCTTGGTCAGGTTCACGAATGCTGCCCTCTAGGGCTCTGAGAAAGGTATCTTTAAAGGGGCGGTCTTTGAGGACCTGACCAAGGTATTCTACCTGGTCAACCATCCACTCTTGTGCTTTAAA
The DNA here is from genome assembly GCA_016271365.2 of Neoceratodus forsteri. Taxonomy (NCBI): domain Eukaryota; kingdom Metazoa; phylum Chordata; order Ceratodontiformes; family Ceratodontidae; genus Neoceratodus; species Neoceratodus forsteri. Next base: position 694,655,370 of record CM057459.1, on the reverse strand, counting down.
CTAAATGATCTTGGGTTTTCTGAGAATGTCGTAACCTGGTGCAGAGATTATCTAACTGGTAGATCGCAAGTGACTAGCCTTGGGAATGTTGTTTCCTCTGTTAGATCCTTAGAATTAGGAGTGCCACAGGAGTCCATTTTGGGCCTCTTGTTGTTCTCATTGTTTATTAATGCATTGCCTTCTATCTTTAAATCATGTTTTAGTTTATTATATGCTGATGATCTCATAATTTACACTCAGGCTAAGTCTTTACCCCAAATTGTAATGTCATTAAAATCAGAATTTCAAAGCACTTGTGATTGGTTTAGTGATAATCATCTGATTTTAAATGTCAACAAGACAAAATCTATGCTGTTTGGCACACCTTTCCTTTTGAAAACTGACTCGGTCCTTGTTATACATGATAACAGGGGAGCAGAAATTGAGTTTGTTAAGGAGTTCAGGTATTTTGGTGTCCTCTTGGACCCTGGACTTCACTTTTCTTCTCAAGTTAAATCAGTTTGCAAAAAAGGTTAATCTGAAGCTGGGTTTACTTTTTAAATTTAAAAAACATTTCACATTGGACATTCGTAGGGCAATTGCTGCTGGAACCTTGTTACCCCATTTGGATTATTTAGCCAGTTTATATTATAATGTATTAACCAAAGAAATAAGTAAATTGTCTGTCACCAATAATAATATATTTTCTTTTGTCCTAGACTGTGCTTATTGAACTCATCATTGTTCTATGTACTCTAATTTGGGTTGGTTTTCCCCTTATTCAAAGATTACGTATATTTTTTGGCTGCTAAGTCTTTAAATCTCTTTTTATAACTAATTACCCACTTAAGGATTCGACTGACATGAGGCTTCCCACTCAGAATTTATGAGCTTATAGTGGGGTCTTACTTCAGGACACCATACAATATTCTAAAGCTGGGACTTGTTCTTTCTCAGCTGGTGCTCTCTCATTTTGGACTAGATTACCAATTGGCTTGCACTCTTCTTCCTCTTTGTATACGTTTAAATTGCATTTTAAGGAGTATCTACAATCAATTGAGAATTGTTGTTGTTTTGTCTGATTTATTGTATTTTGTTTATATTTATTATATGTCTGTGTTGTTGTGTCAGGTGTTTTGTCGTGTCGTACCTGAAAAAAGGCTAGTCCCAGTGTTCTCACCCGGTTAACAAAATAAAATGAAATGGTGTCCAGTTGGAACCAATAGAGATTTTCAAATACTTTGGTGTCCTTGTGGACCCAAATTTAACTTTTACTTTGTATATTAATTCCATTTGTAGACCACCAATCGAAAGCTACAATAGGTGTTTTATTCAGACTCAAAAAATGCTTGTCAGTCAAAGACGTATTGGTAAGGGTGTCTTGCTTTGAATAATGAACTATAATTATTTTGTTTTCATGAATTTATCACAAACTGAATTAATCCACTTTAAATTATGTTTACAATGGCATTCATTGTTTTATCCTAAATGTATCGTATAGAACCCACCATTGTATGCCATATAATCAACTTGGCTGGCTGCCTCTTGACCAAAATAGAGAATACTACCTTTGTTTTCTAGTGACAAGACCATCAGGTGGAATCTTGACCCACCTTTATTTTCCTTGTTGTCTTTTAGAAAAGAGAATGGAAGCTTAAGATCTAATGACAACCATTTTCTGTTCCCTGCATTTCAACCACAATCACTTAATGTGCATTTTCTTTTTAGCTGTTAAAAGTTTGAATAAACTCCAGTAACTTTTCATACTGCAAACAACCACCCAGTCTTTAAAAATCAACTGAAGAACTTCTTGCTTATTAACTCAGGTTGTTAATACTTTTAAGCATTCTGCATTGTAAGGTGTGCAATTTGTTACATTTTTACTTACATATTACAAGTTGTAATTTACTGTATTGTATATTATTGCACTAAGGCAGCATGGATTCACAGCGGGAAGGTCATGTCAGACGAATCTAATAGATTTCTTTGACTGGGTGACCAAAGTAGTAGACCAGGGAGGGGCTGTGGACATGGCCTACCTAGACTTTAGCAAGGCATTTGACACAGTCCCACACAAACGATTAATAGTCAAATTAACCAGCCTGGGAGTGGGTCCCAGGGTGGTAGCCTGGGTAAAACATTGGCTGCACAACAGGACACAGAAGATAATTGTAAATGGAGTCCACTCTGAAGAAAGAGAGGTTACTAGTGGGGTACCGCAGGGTTCAGTATTGGGTCCAGTCCTTTTAATGTCTTCATCAGTGACATTGCAGAGGGACTGGAAGGAAAGTATGCCTTTTGCAGATGACACAAAGATCTGCAACAGGGTTGATACACAAGGAGGTGTGGAAAGGATGAAAAGGGACTTGGCAAGGTTGGAGGAATGGTCAGAAGTATGGCAGCTAGGATTCAATGCAAAGAAGTGCAAATAATGCACCTGGGAAACAAGAACCCAGGGAAGAATACACAATGGGTGGGAGGTAGTAACAACAGCAAAAAGGAAAGGGACCTGGGGATAATCATATCAGATGACCTTAAGGTTAGCAAGCAATGTGAGAAGGCAGTAGGGAGGCTGGAGGTATACTGGGATGTATAGGGAGGCATCAGCAGCAGAAAACAGGAAGTTGTCATCCCTCTGTACAAACAGTTGGTGAGACCACATCTGGAGTACAGTGTCAGTTCTGGAGACCCCATCTCTGCAAGGACATAGACAGGATAGAGGTAGTCAGAGGAGGCACTAAAATGGTGCAGGGTCTGCAAGAGAAGCCGTATGAGGAGAGACTAAAGGAGCTTAATATGTATACCCTTGAGGAAAGAAGGGAGGGGGACATGATAAAACTTTTAAGTACCTCAGTGGAATCAACAAAGTCCAAGAGGGTAGCATCTTTCAGAAAAAGAGACTTGCAAGAACAAGGGGACACAATTTAAAGATAGAAGGAGGGCGGTTCAGGGGTAATGTGAGGAAGTATTATTTCACAGAGAGGGTAGTGGATGCATGGTACAGCCTTCCTGAGGAGGTTGTGGGGTCTAAAACTGTGGGAGAATTCAAGAATGCATGGGACAGACATAAGGCAATTCTTGTGGGGGGTAGGAAGAAATAGGCTGTTGGTTAACTAGGATCTACGGCCTATCCTGTAGGTAGGGAAATGGGCAGACTAGATGGGCCAAGCGGTCCTTATCTGCCATCAAAGTCTATGTTTCTATGAACATGTATTGCCATCTCTTTCTAGCTACATTGTTTTGTAGTTCTAGTCCACATCTCAGAAAGGGTCTTTGGCTCAGTGTGCCAACCCACTGGTTACCAAATAAATAACATTTATAGTTTTCGGAGTGAGTTAAGATATTAATCAAACAGAGTAGTTGTAGTAGATGAACATAGGATTCTACTGATATCCCAAGCTCAAGGGTAGTCTATATGCTTTTCTCAATTAGTATGGCTGTACGAGTAGTGAATATTATTTCCCAAATTCCAACAATAATGGGCTATTTGTTATTAGGAACTTAATAATGCATGTCAAGCTCTATTTGAGGTATTCAGTATTCAAAATGCAGCTATAAAAATAGTTAAAATGCAAATAAAAAAGTATTTCCCTCTCCTCAAGTGACCAGGGCTAATAGAATGGCCACCACACACCCCCTCCCACCCTATTGGTCCTACCATGACACAGTATTTCTGGAATCCTGCCATCCCATCTCCCATGCAACATCACATTTGCAAAACCATTCACTCCCTAACCTGTCCCATAGTCCCATATGTAGGAGCAACAACTGGCCCCTTTAATAGCTTCACTGACATCAACCACCAATGTTGGCATTTATAAAGGACACCTTGGGTGCTCCCAGCCCTCATTATGGATCAGAGACTTGGGAGCTGAAGATATTAAAGGGGCCAACTGCCCCTATTAGCTATAGGACTGGGAGATGGGATAAGGAGGTGGTGTATTCTGTATTGAGCCTTAACCTCTGGCTACCTGGAGCACTTTTCGTAGTATGAGTATTCCATTGCTCAACCTTGATACAAATTAAAAACTGAGTTAAGTAGAACAGCTCAATAACACTTTCCTGCCTGTAATAAAATAAGACAGTTAAATTACTCTATTGCTGTACTGTCAAACATCCAGGGACAGTGCTAACATGAACCAAAAGGATAAAAGTTGCATCCTGGCCAAAACTGACCCCACTTTCTTATGCCAATGGGTCCACATTGAGGCACTTACTCTATAATAATATCTAAAGGAAGGGAATGTGAACTGTTCAAAATCTGCCACTGTTTATGTTTTGACCTAGTAGGTTTCTCTTTAGATCCACATTTTTTACACCAGTGGGTCCAGTATGATTCATGTTTTAAACCCCCCAGTGCTGTCATTGCAAACGTCCTCCTGCAGGTTTTCAAAATGTGTACTTCACTTTCCTGGATATATATATATATATATATATATATATATATATATAATTTTGATGTACAGCATGCACAGAAATTGCTGTCCTCTATAGTGTGCATGCTAGAGGAATTGCCTGTGATATTATTGTCAAACCTCTGTATCTTTAAATGTGTTCAGGACTATCAAATTCCAATCTTTGTGACATTAATCTAGGCTCACCATTCAACTAACGTGTCCCCTTGCATGTTTTTAAGATGAGTCATAGACACAAGAGAAGCTGATCACTTCTAAACTAGGTGCATAGTATAGAGAGATGAAATATGACTGTGTGGCCCATTCAGCTTGTCTCTGTTATCTTACTAGCACAAAACTGAAATGTCTATCTACTGCGTCATCTATCTAGACTCATCTTGAAATTCTGTTCATATCACCTCATCATCTAATCTCTAATCCATTCCTCATCATAAGGGCAAAAGAGATGGTAGCTCTCTAAGGTGCACGCCCCGTTAGGTTTAAGTAACCATGTTGATGTGGTGTTAGGGGAACACTGTGCTCTTGCAAGGTGACATCTTTTTGATGAGACATTAAACCAAGGTCCTGCTGCCTGTTCTCGTGGTTGCTCAGGTTGATGTTAACAATCTCATGTCACCTTTTTTTTTAAAGAGTAAGCGAATTTCCCCACTGTCCAGGTCAGATGTCCCCATTCACTAAAACCACCAACAGATTTACCTGCTTTAATATCAGTCTGTAGCCTGTATCCCCCACCACAATGGGACTAAAGACCAGAAATATTTCCTAGACCTCCTACAAAAACAAATGAAACTCCTCTACACGGGAGAAACACCATCCTCCCATACTGATTTATTAGTAATTTATTTATTCAGTTTTGATAACCGGGCAGACCCACTGAGCCCCAAAGGTCTCTTTTTCAATGGTGACCCAGAATTAGTTACACAAAGTAAGAACATTTTGCTTATACAGTACAGGCTATGCATGCTGCTGCTACGTGTGTTTATGCTGCTGTTATATGTTATTTTAAGTCATTTTTAAGTTATTTTATTTAGTTTTTGTTTGGTTTTATTTGTTTTTGCTCTAAGCGTGTTGCGCTGCTCATTGTCAGCTGACTTTGATTTCGAACGAGCATGGAGTGAATACTGAGCAAATTAGCTCGGTTTACTTGTCTCTCTTCTTGGTGTTTTGTGCTGCTCATTGTCGCCCGACTTTGAATTCAAATGAGCGTGGAGCGAATAAGGAGCAAATTGTCCCTGTGCTTGGAAACGCTGAAGGATGCTGTTCTATTGACCTTATCAGCACCAGAGTCTTGTGTTCAACTGGATTTGTGAGCCCACAGAGCAAGTAGGATTTTACTTCAATGCCCAGCCTGTTTTCTCCCTGGTTTGTTGTAGTGAGGGCTTGCTTTGCCCTCGTTCTAGGTGGTGATTGACCTTGTGCCTGGAACACTGAATAGATGTCATTTTCTTGGGAGCCATTAGCACCAGAGTGCTTGGTGTGACTATCCCGATTTTTCTGGGTGATCAGGGCTGTATCTGGGAACTGTGCTCCATTGGATCTGTGAGTCCATAGAGCATATAGGACTATCCTGATTTTTCTGGGTGATCAGGGCGGTATCTGGGACCTGTGCTCCATGGGATCTGTGAGTCCATAGAGCATATAGGACCTTCTCCAGTGCTCAGACTGTCTCTCCTTGATCTATTGTTGTGAGGGCCTGTTTTTGCCCTTTGTTTGAGGCGGCGACTGAAGGTGGAGTGGAGGGTTGCCTGATACTCTATTTTATTGAGTGGTTTCCAAGACTGGAACGGGGACTGGGATTCTGGATATTTTCTGTCGAGCATGAAAGAAGGATGGAGGGGTGCTTGATAAGCCAATTCATGGACATGTTTGATGTGCACAAGGCCATCCTGAGTTTGGCCCCAAGATTGGTGTAGGACCTGACTCCCATTGACATTTTCCAAATAATTTGTGGTCTGAAGGAGGTATTGGGATTTTTTAGCCAAGGAGTTGGCTGAAGTTTCATGCCCCCTAGACTCCCAGGCTGGGCTACTAATGTGGCCTGACCTGGGCGTTTTATCAGGCGACATTATTTTTTGTGGTGTTCTCCAGTGGGGAGTGGGGGAGTCCTAAACTATTGTGGTAACCCTGTGGATTTGATTGGGCCTGGAACTTGGATGTTTTCTGGATGTTCCCCGTATTTATCCTCCTAAATAATTTTATGTGGATGAGTAAATTGATTGTTCTTTTTTATGACTTCCATGGATTTGGACCTATGTAACCTGTGGATATAATAAATTCTGTGCCCTGTGGATTGAGGACCTCTTATTTTTTTCCTTGACTTGTTTTAAGTTTATTTGTTTTATTTGGACTACGAGGTGGTGAGAGGACCTTGTGTCCATTTATTATTTCTTTGACGTTTTTGTCTGTTTTTCTCCCACTCCCTGGGTGTGAGAGGACTGGGGGGAGGAGATGTTTTATTTTTTGCTTCCAATTTAAATTGTTTTCTCCTCCTCTGGTTGTGAGAAAGCTGGGGGGTAGACAATTTTATTTTGTATTTATTTATTCATGTTTGTTTAAAGTGGGGTGGTAAGAGAACCCTTTATTTTTATTTTTGAGTTTAAGAAAGATTTTAGTGGACCTCTAGCTTGGCCCAGATTTGATTTTTTGTTTTTATTTATTTAGTTTCCTAAGTTGTCTTATGGTTTGATTCTAACTGATTTGTAGCGGCATTTGTTGGCCTTCAATCCCCACGGTGGTGAGCTATTCATCCTCCTCTCTTCACACCCTCCACCCTTTTTATTCTCTCCCTCTCCAATGTGAGATGTATCAGTGCTGTAGAGAGCTGGGGATTACTCGTAGGAGAGGGAGGAGGGCTGGGGACTGTGAACAGAGGAGGATGTACGAGGGGGTCCATGGTATTGGGGTAGTCAGATCCAGAAGGTGCCCTGGGGTAAAATGGAATCCTGATCATGGTTTGCCATGTCTGGTGCCCATACCCAAGGGCACTACTGAGTGTAGTAGGCAGATGGGCCTGACAGCCACTGAGGTTCATCCAACTCGGGCGGTGTTGTGCAATGCCAGGTCCATCAGGAATAAGACTGGCGTTATTGCTGATCATGTTGGATTGGTAGACTTGGCTTGCATCACCGAGACCTGGCTGAATGAAAATTCAGGACCCATTTTGGAGGCTATGACTCCAGCTGGGTACTTGGTGATACACCGGCCGAGATTGGATTGTAGGGGTTGGGGGGGGTTGCAGTCTGTTTCAAGACTGAATTGGACCTCACGAATGTAGTAGTTGGGGAGACTGAGTCCTTCAAGTGTACAGTAGTAGCAGGTGTAGGTGTTCATATCATTCTCATCTACCGTTCACCCAGACATGGGAAGCAATTCTTACAAGAAGTAGTGGACTTCATCATCGACGTGGCATTTGAGTCACCCAGATTGATGGTTCTGGGTGACTTTAATGCCTGGGTCGATGACGAATTCTAGAAACTTGGTAATAACTTCCTTCAATTAATGATTTCTTTGGGCCTCACACAGGTGGTTTCCACTGCTACTCATAAATCTGGACAATCTTTGGACTTAGTCTTCCTACCAGGGATCGAAACATCCAATCTGGGGGTGGAACCAGCCACTTGGTCAGATCACTACTCCGTGAGGTTCAGTTTTTGCACCCCCCCGAGAAGACCTAACCCTGTGGAGATGGTTAGGTACCACCCTTAATGGGATATTACTCCCGAAGGCCTAGCGGCGTTCCTTGACCTCTCGTCCCCTGTGTTGGCAAGCAGTAGTCCAGAGGCCCTCGTGTCGTTCTATAATACAGCTGTTATGGTGGCTCTGGATTCCGTTGCTCCTGTTCATGTGAGCCCCCTATCCCTTCACCCCAAGTCCCCTTGGTTTGATGGGACTTTGAGGGAGATGCCGAGACAGGGGAAAAGGTTAGAACAGTGCTGGTGCAGGTCTGCCCTTGAGACCGACCACCTTAGATTGATGGACCATTATTTAGTCTATCAATCTGCAATCACCCCTAAGAAGGCAGAATTCCTGTCCAGGGAGATTTCGGTTGCACAGAGTCGACCAGCTCAGCTTTTTTGAACTGTGGACATACTGTGCAACCCAGCCTGTCTACAAGTTCGGAAAGCCTTTTCACAATTAGAGTGCGAGGCGCTTGCTCGATTCTTTGCAGCTAAGGTGGCCAATATCAGGGCGGATCTACAACCAGCTGCCTCTAGGGGGGATGCTGTGGAACAATGTTAGTTCATGGTATTTCAACATTCTTGGAGTTCCTTCAGTCGACCTGATTTCATTGATGTCATGAGGATTATCCATAGTGTGCACCCTACATGCTGTAGTTTGGATCATGGACTGACCTACCTAATTTTGGGTTGTAGTGTTATCATCGGTCCAGTCCTTGTGCGAATAGTCTGATGCTCCTTGGAGTCGGGTGAGTTCCCTATCTCCCTGAAAGAGGCGGTGGTGACACCACTCTTGAAGAAAGCTACCTTAGACCTAGACTGTTTCACAAACTACAGACCTATCTCTAACCTACCCTTTATTGGGAAGGTGATTGAGAAGGTAGTGGCAGCCCAATTGGAGGACCATTTGACCATCCATGACATCTATGAACCCCTCCAATCTGGTTTTAGTAAAAGACATAGCACCGAGACAGCACTGGTTCGGGTGCTCAATGATCTTCTGAGGGTGAGAGATCAGAAGAAATGTTCCATTCTGGTTCTTCTTGATCTGTCTTCAGCTTTTGAAGCTGTGGATCATATGGTGTCGATAGCATGCAGCACGCCTGAGGCACATTTGTGGAATATCGGGAACTGTTCTCCAATGGTTCACCTCCTTCCTCACTGGGAGATCACAAAGGGTTGTGTCTGGGATTTTTCCTCAGGCCCAACATCTTTGTTGTGTGGGGTGCCTCAGGGTTCAGTGCTGTCTTCCATGTTATTCGCAGTGTATGTGCTGCCCCTTGGAGACATTGTAAGACGGTATGGGCTGAGGTTTCACTGCTATGCTGATGATACCCAGTTATATCTGTCTTTTGCACCCGACCAGGATGGAGCTCTCTCGGTGTTTAACAACTGTCTGAAAGAAATCCAGGAGTGGATGGACTCTAGCTGGCTGAAGTTGAACACAGAAAAGACAGAGGTATTGGTTGTGGACCCGGGTCGCCAGATAGAGGGATCATCTGTTAGGACGCCCTCAGGAATTTTCCTTGGCGGCATCTCTCTCCCGACCTCTGAACGGGTGCGTAACCTGGGGGTAATCTTGGATGACAGGATGTCACTGCAGTCACAAGTGTCAGAAGTCACCAAGACTTCCTTTTACCATCTTAGGAATATCGCCAGAGTTAGGCATCTAGGTCCGTCTGACGACCTACCAACATTGGTCCACGCCTTCGTGTCCTCGTGTTTGGACTACTGCAATTCCCTTTACTTTGGGCTTTCAGGGGTTGAAATCCACCACCTGCAGCTAGTGCAGAACGCAGCGGCCTGGGTTTTGACTGGTTCCAGTAGGTCCTGTCATATTACCACAGTACTGCGCGAACTGCACTGGCTGCCTATATGGTGGCGGATCACCTATAAAGTCAATTTATTGACTTTCAAAGCCCTCCACGATCAAGGTCTGGCCTATCTGAAAGAACTTCTGGTTCCTTACTGCCCTGGCCGATAGCTCCGCTCGGTCGACAAGGGGTTGCTGGAGACTCCAAGAGTGAATCTTAAATCATCTGGATATAAGGCTTTTTCTTATGCTGCACCCACACTTTGGAATTCTCTACCTTGCCGGTTATGGGAGTGCACCTCCGTGGAAGAATTTAAGCGGGGTTTGAAAACCCATCTATGGCAAATGGCCTTCTTGGAAAACTGATTGTTTTGTAACCAATTATTTTTTCTTGGTTTTATTTGTGTTTGATATCTGATTTTAATGTTTGATTTGTAATGTTTTAATCTGTACAGTGCTTTGGAAATTGAAAGGCGCTCTATAAATAAAATGTATTATTTTTATTATTATTATTATTATTATTATTAAGTGAGCAGACCACATTTGATTACAATCAAGTCAGTACACAGCAGAAATCAGAAAGTCATCAGGACAAATTCAGTGTACAATCACATTAGGATGGACTAGAGCTTTATCAGGGGGTGGAATTAGTACAGAACAGGACAATTGATAGTACACTTGCAGCTCTAGATCTGAAGAGGTTTTTATAATCAGATTGACAGAGTTATTTTAAAGTACCCACCCCTAGGCCACCAGACTCCATAGTGGAAGATTATCACTTTTCTGTGCTAGAGACCTAGATTTTTAAGTGGACCCAGGCTGCTGGGATCGGATTGCTAGATCTGGGGAATAACTGCCCATGGCACCATATTGCAACTGGAGAAGGGCAACATTCTGGTTCTGCCACTATGGCAACTACCAGTGGTGGGGAAAGATCAATGCTGCTGAATGTGTGCAAGAACAATCAATGAGCTACACCTGTCCACAGAGAATGTGGGAGTGATGGGACCTGGTGGAGCAATGCAGGAAAAAGTACAGCTGGCAGAATGACAATCTCATCACTCTGGGGTCCTGCACACTCCTCTGTACTGATAAGATCCAGTTCTAGCTCAGGGAGCAAGAAGGCTTCCTTGAATGGCCTCACCATGGGGAAAAGTACCATAGAGGACCAGGTGTGGAGCCAGAGTTGTCAGAAAAGGGAGGTTTTTGGAAATGGCCTGCTTGGAGCATATGGTAAAAGGATAAAAAGCTTGTTAAGAAACTAAAGTACCAGCCCAGTTTGGTGAGTAGAACCTTCCATTTATGAAAACATGGCACATGAGGATCTCTTTATTATCATAAGAGGTCTTAATGTGTAGGGCAGAGCTTTGAAAAATTTCAGAATTTTGCATTTCCTAGCCATCTCAGTGACTCTGAGGGCTGTGGCATTGTTAGTGCCTTGCCTTGCACCATGCTGGCAATCGGGGTTTGGGCTGCCAACAGTTGGCCAGGGTGGGTAGGGCTGAGGAAGGATTGAGCAGCCAACTGGCAGCTCTCCTCTCTCTCTAGCTGGAGAGGTGTGCCATGCCAACTCTTGACTGCCCCCAGACGGTGGTCTGAGTGCAGTGCCGATGCCTGGCAGGGAAACAGTAGTCAGGAATGGTGGAAAGAGCTGCGGCCCCAGAGCACATGCATGCCTTCACATGCATGCCATGTATGCATCTGCTGAGGCTTCGGAAGGGCAGTAGGACAAGGGACGAAAACAGCGGGAAGAAAATGGAGCAGACAGGGCTCCATGATGTCTCACCTGGATGCTTTGACCTGCCCCTTCCACTCCAACAGGTGGCCTTTCTGGATTGTGTGCTATGGGGGTGGAGGATGACCCTCCCCTCCCTAGCCCCAGCATGGGTGGAATCCATAGGGGGAACTTGGCCACCAGAGTGGAGAGAGGAGGAGGACAGTCAGAGGCATCCAGGGGCAGGCTGAGAAACTGCCTGGGATGATTGGAGGATAAAAACTGTTTTATATATATATATATATATATATATACACACCATGGAGATGAGACCAGTTCCAGTGAGATAAATTAATCCTCCTGACGTCAGCAGAGTTAAAATAAATACCATTTATACCTACTCTGCTGACATCAGCCACCTGCATCTGAAAACACTAAGAAACACCCCTGTAATTTGCTGAGTTCTGAAACAGTCGCTACACTGAAATGAAGACAATTAACATACTGTAGATGATCACAGTCAGCTGCAGCACTCCTTCTAAATATAACAATCTCCAAATCTCTCATGCTGCATTTCAAACCCCAAGTTTAGTACATCACTGAATCCTGCATTGCCACATATTGACCTACAAAATGAACAACAAATAAGCAGCATATTGCAAACATCCAGCTTCCACATTATCAACACACTGCTATAATGACGCCATGGAGCAAGACACTGAACATCAGAAATGAAAGCAAACAGTAATGTAATCAGATTCTCACTGACACTGACACACACGACGGCGGTAAACATGAACAATCGTGTCAGTGATATCTCCAGACTTACAACATCATGTTTACCATTACCTTTACGTTAAAATGCTTTAACTACATAATAGGCACTTCCTTTAATTTCACACACTTGTTCCAGCACTCAAAAATAAACATATAACCCTCACAGAATGCCAAAACTAGTATACTAAACGTTCCTATCAAAACAACAGAGCGAGCAGCAGAACAAATCTCAAATGTGCGCCAAGCATATAAACAGATGATGCCTGAAATGTTTAAATAAATCTTAAACAGACAAACTTGAAGACACAAACCTGCCAAAAGAAATCATTACCATATTCCTCACTGCCACAGAACAGAACCTCTATCCTTTAGGCAACCAACTACCAAAATACAGCACACCCAATCAATACACACACACCAACCAATAACAGCTCACTACAACAACCCATTCATAAAAATTCACACACACACCACAGCACCAGTATCATTTAAAGTGACATGAACCTCATCACAACAAACATACCTCTCTCACTGAAATTGGTCTCACCCTGTGGTATAAATAGCACACATGATGGGCAGATCATGGAATATGGAAAATGTTTTCACCCCTGCATTGTGAGCACTGTATATTTCACTCGTGTCTTTGGCACTCATGAAATATCCAGAGCTCACTCTGCAGGAGTGAGAATATTTTCCATATTCCACTCCTGCCCATCCTGTGTCCCCTATATATATAGGGGATACATGATGGGCACGAGTGTGATATGGAAAATATTTTCACTCCACTAGAGTGACCTCTGAATACTCATGAGGGGCAAAGCCATGAGTGAGGTTTCAGAGATCACTGTACAGGACTGAACATATTTCCCATATCACACGAGTGACCATCATGTATCCTGTTTATATAATGGGGGCCTCATTGTTGCAAAATGTACAATTTGCGTGGCTTTGCTCGAGTTTAGTGCATGTTTTGGGGATGTAATAAACAACATTTATTTTAACTCTGCTGATGTCATCAGGATTTATTTCACTGCAGTGAAAATAACTTGTTTTATCTCACTGGAATATGTCTCACCTCCATTATATAAATATATATATATATATATATATATTTATCAAGAGAGAGAGAGAATTTCACTTTTCCTTAGTCCCAAAAATTGAGACAATTTTGCAAAATATGACAAAAAGTAAAAGTGTTTACACTGAAAGATTTGTTTCCATAACTTGTGTTTTCCACACCTTAGGAATGTTGTACCTTCACAGCAGATTAAAAAAAAAATTTTCAGACAAATCAGGAAAAATTACCACATTTTTTTCTGCAACTTGGGAATTTTGTGCAGGGTGAAATTCTGCACAATGTTTAAGCAAGTCTGCAAAACTCTACAAACTTCTGCACATAGAAAATATGTACATTTTGTATGTGAAAGAAATGCACAGTGGTGTTAACATACTGAATAATCACTGACAATGCCTCATCGACATCTCTTCACTTCGGGGCCCTATGCAGTAAAAAGCAAGGTGTGTACTGGTAGGGGAGTGTACCATTCCATACAATTATGTGTTGTGAGATGCATGTGATACTTTGCATGACACTGGGCCAGTCCAATGTGCAGCTGCATAACCTGCTGCAAGGGATGTGGACCGGCTGGGGGAAGGACATGATCTGGAATGGGGGCTTCCAATCAGAGGCCCTAACTGGGCCCCACAGTGGATCCTCTGTTCCACTGGAGGGAGGAATCATGAGGCATGACAGCTTGTGTATAGAGAGCCATGACCCCAACAACCCCTAGTAAAAGTACTTAATTTGGAAGTCAGCACTCCACAGCCTGCAATCACCCACTAACACTCCATGGCATTGAGGGGGATGGAGTCCATGGCTGCTGGATGCTATGTTGCCCTATGTCCATCAGTCAGTGGTGTGTGTGCAACCATTACAGCAGCACTCTGGCTGGTGTAATGAAAACCCTCCTGACACTGGCCAGGCAGAGTGCAAAAGGCATTGTGTATGCCACATTCTGCTGACCCTCTGTGGACATGCCCAGTCCCCACCCCCCCGGCCAGACTGACTGTGTAGCTGTGTGGGATCCCCTGCTTATGTCCCCTGGCAGGGGTGTCGAGAGGGTATGCACCGTTTGTGCATCCACAGGTGTTCATTGGACACATGGGATGTGTGTATCTCTGCTTTATGTACTGCATATCAGGGCATGTGAGGCCGAGATACCTTTATTGCATAGGGCTGTATATGACTGTGTGTTTCCTTAAACATTCTTAGTGTGAGAGACTCACAAAGTAAAGTTAAGCAGTTCTGATGCCCTAAGGATACAAAAGGAGACATAGTCAGATAGTGAAAAGACACTGGGTGGGATATTCAAAAGGGTTGCGCCATGCGCAATAGGGTTGCGCATGCGTAAGTCCGCAATTGCGCCATTCTGCGATATTCAGCATGAGGCAGTTGCGCCACTGAAAACAGGCTGAGCAACAGCACAATGCAAATGAATGCATGCTCAACTGGAAGGGGAGGAACCATGCATAAACTGCACAGCCCGATATTCAGCCGGGCTGTGCAGAGTTGTCTAGAGTGCAACCCCAACCTGCGCCTGCAGGACTTTGAGCCAAAAAAGGCTTAAGTCGAGGCCACCCACAGGTGAGCTGCTGTATTGCAGGGTGCAACACAGCAGCTGCCACTGTAGCTGGCCTAACCAGTCCTATGCCCCCCCTGCAGCCCGATCGCGGGCATAGTGTACTCCCCACCAGCCCGATCACAGGCAGCAATGTGGCTCCCCTCCTGAGCGTATCCCTGGTGGTCCAGTGGACCCAAATGCCCGATCGCGGGCAGTATATGTAATAAACCCACCCCTCCCATACATATCCCTGGTGGTCCAGTGGACGAAATGCCCGATCGCGGGTGGTATGTGTAATAAAACCACCCCCTGAACATAGCCCTGGTGGCTAGTGTCACCCCACCCACTCACCCATGAGCCCACCACCCCGCTCCCCGGCGGCCGGCGGGCGGCAACATCCACCACCTGCCACCACCCGCCGCCCGCAGACGGCAACTGCACCGGTAAGACACTGCATCCCGTGGTGCAAACAGAAACCAATGCAAATGCACCTTCGGCGGGGCTGCACGCCTGGCTCTGCCTGCACCACTGGGCGCAGTCTCACCGGGCAGTCAGTCCGCGGGCGGTGGGCGCAGGTGGGTGGATGCTGCTGGCCCGCCGCCGCCGGGGAGCGGGTGGTGGGGTTCATGGGTGGGTGGGGGGAACACTAGCCACCAGGGCTATGTTCAGGGGTGGGTTTTATTACACATACCGCCCGCGATCGGGCATTTCAGTCCACTGGACCACCAGGGATATGTACGGAAGGGGGTGGTTTATACACATACCGCCTGGCGATCGGGCATTTCTCGGTCCACTGACCACCAGGGAATGTTCGGGAGGAGGGGAGCCACATTGCTGCCGCGACTTGGCTGGTGGGGGAGTACCTGCCCGCGATCAGGCTGCAGGGGGCGTCGGTCCCCGATGGCTGCTGTCTGGCAGGGCACCAGGCGCAAGTCTCGGGGATCGGGCGCACCTACATGCCAATGGTGGCATGCAAATGGCGACATAATGACATGCAAATGGCTCCCCTGCGTCTTGCATGAATTATAGCCCCATTTGCATGTCACCTTGAATATCGATTTTGCGTGATGGTTATGTACTTTTGGCGCCACTGCAAGTTGAATGCTCCACTCTGTCAACTTGCAGTGGCACAAGTTCCACTGCACTACGCACAGTGGTTGTGGCTAGGGAGTGATATTCAAAGGAGTTGCTCAATAGCGCAACTCCTTTGAATATTGCCCCGGACACACCCCAGCGCAACTATTTTGCGCAGCTCAAGGGCTTGCGCCTATGAATGGCGCAGTTTGAATATCCCACCCACTATGTTTGCAGTATTACCATATTGTAAATCACGTTTTTCATTTAAAATAAAAGGAAACTTGCTGATCTATAACAATGAAGTTTAAAAAGTCCCCTGCCCCCCAATATACACATTGGTAAATGAAACATTCCATTTATCAAGCCATGTAAAAGGACCTCTTATTATTAAAAGAGGTTCTCATGCACAGGGAACATTTCAAAACTGATTGGCTGTATGGATCTATGACTGGTGTTTGACAAAATTTTTGTTGAATGCCCTGACAGTGAAACCGGCAGGTCAACTGCATTTTGTTGTTGGCTGCCAGTTTCCAATGTTATTAAGTGTTTTGGGGGGCTTCACCCCCAAACCCCCCACACACCCCCACTTAGTATTGTCAACTCCTAGTCAGAGCTGATTTGGGGGAGGGTGCAGGACCCCCAACAGACAGTGCCGGGTTCCAGTGGGTTCCCTACAGTGATGTGGTGCTGTAGTCACTGTAGGGGACCTCGCTGTTGAAAAGTCACTGTCAGGTGGGTATACCGGCTGTATAACAGCAGGTAATTTATAATCCAGTTCTCCATAGTTTCAATTCACTTCCTCAGCTCAGCACTGTCTCTCACTAAGGGCCTAATGCATTAAAGGGTCTGTTACACATGGCTGAGCCATGTAAAGCCCCGGTGTGCAACTATGTGGCCCAAAATTCCATAGCCCACCATGACAAGCACTAAGCTGTGGGAGATATCCAGTGTAGCACACAATGGCAGTGTGCAGTGAGAGTTGGGCAGGCTGTGCTAAGCCAGGAATGTGCCATGCCTCCACCACAAAAGGACAACTGCAGGTTGGGGCACACACCTATTATGCAGTTATGGAGAATACCAGTGGCATAGAGCTTGACAGAGGTGGTCGCAGAAATGTGCAGTGGCTAGATGGCAGGGCAGGAGCAATTCACCATAGTGAGGGCTCATGTCCCAGGAACAGTGCCATGTGGCAGAACAGAGAAGCAGGTGGGGACAGGGACACCTAGGCATGGCACCTCCACCTGTGCAGCAGCAATTGGGGAGAACTTGGCCCGGCAACCCCATGGCTGACAACGGTTCAGGACAGGCACTGCAGACCCTGCAGTTCCCTCCACACACCAGTGGCACTGTCTGCATTGGCAGTGCCATTTGCCAGTCTGCAGGGAACTTCATGGCTGAGCAGGTGAGCATGGCCATCGCAGATCTAGGGAACAAGTATGTCACTATAAATGGGCATCACTGCAGTCATCACCAGCCATTAAGACCCACATGTAGAATGCCATCCAGACTAGTGACAGCATGGTGGGACCCATGCACAGATCCACTAAAGCCATAAAACATACTGCAAGTGGTGAAGCCATAAAACATAAGTGGTGGGACCTGAGGACAGCTGTCAGAATGAAGCTGGCAGGTGGGTGGTGGTTCAGAAACACCACGGCTGGGGGCCCACCCTGCCCACCTGAGCTCACTGTGATGGAGGAATTGGTCAGCCAACTGACTGTGGGTGGTAAGGAGGAAGGATGGGACACCATTACCAGGTGAGTGACCACAGCCCTACACACATAATATTGTGCACACTAGGAAGGCAGTGACTGTGACCATGTCAACCCCTTTACACCTGCCAAAAACTTGCTTGTGTCATTACCAGAGAAGGAGGAGGATGACATGACCATGGTGACCAAAACTCTCACTGCCAACCAGCTGGACACTGCCCACCAAGGCAGTACACTGCCAATGTGTGATGGTGTGTAACTTCATTGTGCACCACACTAACCTCCTCACTTACCATGACAACCACTAACCACATTGCTTTCCCCCCACGAATGTCACAGATGCCACCACAGGAAGCAACCAGTAGGAAGAAGAGGAGGGTAACAGCATAGCGAGGTAGGGACAGCTAGACAAATCACATGGCTCAAAGTCACGATCCCAGAGACCTGTGCACCCTCCATGCCAGCGAGAAGGGACAGACACAAGTTGTCAGAGGCATGCACCATAGACACCCAGTGCACTTATGACTGACACTGCCATTGCCACCAATGCCCCCACCTCCAGGCATGGTGTCTGGCTCAGCAGCATCCAACATTGTGGGTGACCAGCAACCCCAGCATGGCACCAGGTAAACTGTGCCCTGGCCTTGCCAGTGGTGATGAGAGCCATCACACAGAACTGCCCATAAAGGAGGGGCAGGGTGCAGCACACCTATTCAGTAGGTACTTCCCCAGAGTACAGAGGCTGGAGCAGGACAGGCTAGAGGCCTGCAAGGAAATCAATGCCCAGCACCATGCCCTGATGGTGGAGGTTCAAGAGCACAGCACAGAGTTCCACAGGGTTGGCGATCTGCTCAAGGGCTTACTAGGGCACCTCACCACACGGGCCAATAGATGTAGTATCATGTTCTCTGTGCAGCCTGCCTCACCACCGATACCCCATGCAAGCCAAAGCCCCATGTTGCCCCAGCCCCCTGATGTACTGGAAGACATTCCTGAACCTGCCACAGAGCCCTCATCCCCAGCCCACCCACCACAAATCAGAACCAGGGCTGGCCCAGCATGGCAAGGATGGTGTGGCCATCCCCCTGGTGGTGGGGTCAAGGTGGTAGCCAAGACCTACAATACACAGTCCTACCTCAGTTACGGGGTTGCCATGCCTGTCAGGGCCCCCTCTTGCAAGAACACACATGTACATGTATGTTGCACACAAAGGCACTCAGCGCTGGTACTCATCACGTTGCACGATGATTCCTGGGCATACACTGTCACACACACACACACACACATCCTCTCACACAAGCTCTGTCTAGAACACACCATGCACCAGCCTGTGCTGAGCCTCCCCCCACCCAATGTCAGCCCCAGCCACATACCCACATCTGGCTACTGTCATCATGCTGGGCCTGGGGTTATTCATTCAAAGGTAGGTCCCATGGTAATGCCAGTGTCTTCCTAGTAGCAATATTGTACAGCACAAAGCACAGGATAAGGACTTGCCACACCCTCCCCAGCACACGCAGCATTGTGCCAGTCATTTTGTCCAAGCATCTGAACCACATCTTCAGTTATCCAAAGGTATGCTCCACCACATTCCATGCCCTCAGGTGTACAGCTTTATACCTCTGTTCCACTCCCCCCCCCCCACTGGGGCCAGAAATGTCATCACATAAGGTCTCTCAGTGGGTACTCCCTGCCTCCTGTATGGGACACATGAAAGAAGTGTGTCACTATAGGCTGGTGACCATCATGGCATGCCCTGCACTCACATGACCTCTGCAATATATACCTAGCAGTCACCCTGACCTACCACCAAGAGCGGTGAGTACTGTCCTCAGCCACGGCTGCTGCAATAAAAA
This sequence comes from Neoceratodus forsteri, assembly GCA_016271365.2. Classification (NCBI taxonomy): domain Eukaryota; kingdom Metazoa; phylum Chordata; order Ceratodontiformes; family Ceratodontidae; genus Neoceratodus; species Neoceratodus forsteri. The sequence goes on along the minus strand of CM057459.1, from coordinate 694,635,729 downwards.
GGCATTATGCCTGGGGGAGGAAGGGTACTTGTCACTGCCATTCATGACAATGCCCTCTGCATCTATTGCCTTCTGGATATCCATGCTGTGGAATCCTTTCCTGTTCCTGCAGTCCTCCTCATTGACATGAGGGTGCCAAGATTGGCAACCATGTAATCAGTGGCCCCACGGACATTTGTGAACCAATACCACTTGTAGAAACCCTCATGCACTGCACACGGGGCCAGATTAAGTTTAATAGGGGCCCTAGGCGCAAGACAAATAGGGTCCCCTCATGCTAGGCCATCCCCCATAGCCTAGACCACACCCTCATTACCATAAAGCCATCAGTTATGTCCTTATTATATTATTATATATCAAGATTTTTAAGTAACTACATACACTGTGCAAGGACAGATGCAGTTTGTTGCTTAGTTTAACCCCACAGATATTTAGTCTGACAAATCTATGATTTCATTTCTTTTTTTTATTTAATAAGCTTTATTCATTTTAAATATTTAACAACAACCAAATACAGACAACATGACAATGCTATGAAAGGAACCATCCAGAATAAAAACAATTACATTATAATTGCATTCAGTAAAAAAAATGATTGCGTAACAAATCTCTATTATGATGCATTTAAGTTGTCTGTAACCCCCCTCCCCCCTATAACCTTCATCCCTCCCATCCCCAGTCTGCCACCTGGTATTATAATAAAAACCAAAAGATAAAGGAAAATTGAGAATATGAGTAAAAGTGCTGGCTATTGGGATATCCCTAATAGATATAACCCTCTTTTAGAACCACTGTAAAAGCAACTTCGGATTAGAACTATTGTACCGAAATAAGAGTTTGGAGTGTTTTCCACCTTTGCTTGTATGCCACTAGTCTATTATTGATTCCAGCCAGTATAAATTCTGCCTGTAAGGTGAACATAATTTCTTTGAACCACTCTAAATAAAGGGGAGTAGATGAGTCAAGCCAATGTCTTAGTATTATTTTCTTGATACAAGCAGTAATCAAGGCCATATGGGCTTTCTGCTGTGAACCTTGAATCTGCATATAATCCCCCAGAATACAAATTTCTGGAGTAAATTTGTCAGTAACCATAAGCATTGGGTTAAGATGACTTTGGATCGCCTTCCAAAAGGAATTAATAGTATCACAGGCCCAAAGCATATGAAATAAATCGGCTGGTTCATGTTGACATTTTGGACATCGGCTGAAGGATGAAGCCCCCATTCAGTGAAGCTGAACTGGTGTGTAATATAAATTATGGCTGATATAGTATTGCATTATTCAGTACTTATCCTATTTGATATATTTATATAGGTGTTTCCAGATGTTGGGCCAATTCCTAGAGGGGGAATGCGGTGGTAAAATATTGTCCCACCAATAAGATCTTTTACCTTCTATGGTAGCTATTTCTTTTAGTAGAAATTTATATGAATAGGATATAATGTATGATGTAGGGATGGATTCTACATATGGGAGAACCACTGACATAAGGGGACTTGTCCATATATCCGACCCAAAGTGTTTTACCAATTAATGGGTTATTTGGAAAAATGTAAACACATGGTTATCAGGCCGTTTAAAAATGGATTTGGCTTCTTTAAAGGAAAGCAATTTATGGTCTTTAACCAGTTGATCTACAGTATTTACTCCCATTTGTGACCAAAAGTGGTGACATTTAATAATCTTACCTGAGATTAGAAAATTAGGATTACAAAACAAAGGCTGAGTTATATCTCTGGTTGCATCTACTTTTAGGAATTTATTTAACTGATGTTGAGTTTGAAGTAAGGCATATAACAATGTTTCCTTTAGGGCCTTAGGAAGATTCTTCTTGGAAATAAAAGGGAGAGTCTTAGGATCCATGCCATTCACTAAACTTAAAGCCTGTTCAATTCTGACCCAGGAAGGACAATAGGTGGATTCCAGGAGAGCTTCTGGGGAATGTAACCAGAATCTAATTCTTGCCAAGTGTATGGCTAAATAATAAATATAGAAATTAGGGGCTTGAAGGCCACCATCAATTTTCTGCCATGTAAGTTTGAGATAACTTCACCTGACTTTCTTTCCTTGCCATATAAAGGAACTGATAAGTCTATGTATCTGTGTAAACCATGAGAGCGGAAGGGTCCCATTGAACATTTGTAGGGGGTATAAAATCCGATGTAGCACATTCATTTTTATTATATTCATATGTCCCCATAGAGAGATAGGCAGTTTTGACCATCACTTAAAATCTTCAGACAGTGTCTTGTTAAGAACATCTAAGTTAAAATTTTCATAACATGGGGAAGCGAATGTATAAATATTCCTAAATATTTAAATTTTTCAGTATTCCAGCAAACACCCAATTGTTCAATATCACTCTTCAAAGTGAATTTGTTACGTGGATATACCTCCTTTTTACCCATGTTGAGTTCATAATTCGAAAATGTTACAAACTGAGAAATAATTTGAAAGATTGCCGGGAGAGATTGAGAAAGATTAGTGATATGCAAGAGTAAATTGTCAGCATAGGCTGATTTCTTGTATTCAGTATGCCCAATTGGTATCCCTGAAATCAAATCAGAATTTTTGATTTTCCTAATAAGTGGTTCTAAGTACAAGTTGAAAAGAAAAGGAGAGAGGGGACAACCTTGTCTGGTACCCTGGGATACGAACATACGAACATACGAAATTTGCCAGCAGATAAAGGCCTAGAGGTCTATCAAGTCTGCTCGAATGTGCAGCTAGCACCCCTTAAAAAAAAAGATAAAGTAAAAGATGAGGAGAGAACGCCATTGCAATAAATTTGAGCTTTGGGTGGTGTATATAATATTTTAATCCATTGAATAAATTCTTGCGGGATATGGTATTTGGCCAGTAACAAGAAGAGATATTCCCAAGACACCCTGTCAAAGGCCTTTTCCGCATCTAGGGCAACAAGAGCAGCAGAGGAGGTGAGTTCTTTGGACACAGAAGAGAGGTAGGCAACTTTCGTAAGGTGATCAGATGATAGTCTCCCCTTGACAAACCCTACCTTCTCTTGACTGACCAGGGATTCCCAGACCTGACCTAATCTAGATGAGAGTATTTTGGCCAAGATCTTAAGATCCACATTAATTAAAGAAATTGGTCTATAACTGGGAATAAGAAGGGTTTTTTTATCTGATTTTGGGATGACAATTATAAAGACCTGAGTCAGGGCAGTGTTGGAGATACCTTTATTAAAACTGTACTAGAAAGTATGTAAGAGAATAGGAGCAATCTTCTCTTTAAAGGTCTGGTAAAAGTTTGTAGTGAATCCATCTGAGCCCGGAGATTTACCTCTTGATAGGGAGTCTATAGCAGCCAGGACTTCCATTAAAGAAATGGGAGTTTTCAGGAACATAAACTGAGCCTCAGATAAAACTGGGAGATTGATATCTTGTAGAAAATTATCCATTTTTTGAAGCAGGAAGGGATGGTTAGGGGCTGAATATAACTGTCGGTAATATTCCTGAAATGCATTTGCAATTTCTGGGGGGGAGGTAAGCAAGATTCCTGAGGTCAAGTAAATGAAAGTGATTATTTTATCGGCTATTTGAGTGCACAGACAGAGAGCCATGAGCTTCCCCGCCCTTTCCCCCTGATCAAAGTATGAGATTTTAGATCGAAGCATGAGAAATTCAGCCTTATCAGCTAAAATCTGGTTATATTGTGCACAAAGAGATTCTACTTTTGTCCAATCCTCAACTGGAGCTGAGGGAAGGAGGTGGCATTCTAAATCCTCTAATTTGGTCTGTATTGAGGAAAGTGTTGCTTCTCTCTGTTTTTTACATTTTGTCGCTGATTGAATAAATTTCCCCCCTTAGAGCACATTTCAGTGCTCCCCCCAAAAAATCTTTTTTTAGGTATTGTTGAGGCATTGAAAACCATGAAATTAGATATGAAAGTTTGAATAAGTGTTATTAGATCTTTGGATTTCAAAAGCTGATTATTTAGCTTCCAGATTTTATCTCTATGTACTGTATGTTTGGTGAAATCTCAAGAAGGAGATGGGCAATGCGACGATCAGAAATTGCTTTAGAAGAGTAGTAAGCCATAGAGACACCCAGTAATAAATCTAGCAAAATAAGAAAATAATCCAGTCAGGAAAAGGAGTGGTGAGGAAGGGAGTGAAATGAAAATTCCTTACTGTCTGGATACATAAGCCTCCAGGGGTCTGTAATACCAATAGAGTGCATTAACTCATGTATTGCTTTTTGAGAGGATGTTAATCTTTGTCTTATCTGGCCAGATCTATCTAGCTGATTAGAAATGACCAGATTCCAATCACCCCCCAAAATTATTGGAAATGTAGACCATATGGCCACGGTAGACATAAGGTTCGTAAAAAATTCAGGGTCTTCATTGTTCGGTCCATAAATGGAGCCTAGTATTACTTCTGAGTGGCTCAATAGGGCACTAAGAATCACATATCATCCTTCTGGGTCAGCAATTGAATGAATGAATCGGAATGGGATTCTCTGGGATATGAGAATAGCTGTCCTTCTTTTGCAGGAATCAATACCAGAACCGAATACCTGACCCACCCAGTATCTCCTTAAACAATTTATTTGACTAGACAACAAATGTGTCTCTTGCAGAAAGGCTACATCTATTAGCAGACTTTTAAGGTGAAGCACATTTTTAGCTCTTTTAGCTGGGGTCTGTGCACCTTTTATGTTCCAGGAACAAAACTTAATCCCAGCCATATCTGATAAACAACCTATAACACCCTAAAAAAAGGAAGTGCACTTCTTCAAGCAACAGCCAGTTCATAACATCTACTTTAATGAAATTACATCTCAACCAGTGGCAGACATCCTAAGTATTATAATAAACCTTCCCCCATCCCAACTACTTAACCCCAGACTTCCAACTCTATGAAAGTACTCCCTTGATCTTCCAAATTTACCTTTTACAACTGAAAAAAGAGGAAACTCAATACTAGATACTAAAGTGGGAAGATTAAACCCCATATTCAGTTTCATGACTGTGACCAGCCTAGGCAATCCCACTCAACTCCCCGCTCCCACCCCATTCCCCAGAAAAAAATCAATATGGTGCCATGTGTCATTCACCAATAATTTTAGATCACCATGAAAACATAGTATTAAAACAATATTATTTTGTTAAGACTAAAGTCAGTATTCCTCTGTTAAATTAAACTGTTGCACAAAATGTAATCACCTTCATTTGCACAGTAGTATACAATTCTGCCCAAACAACAAAATAAACCAACATTGTGATGATTTCATTTCTAGGTGGGCAGATGGCCTGGTGTGTGGCTTAGAGGTGTTACTGGCTTAACAGGTGTTAGCTGGTGTTAGAACAGTAGTGCTTTGTTATGAAGACTGGCTTTATGCATCCCAGATAGTAATGATTTCAAGTTAGGATGAGCCTAACTGCAGTTGCCAGGGTGATCCACTCGGGGGGGGGGGCCCATGGTAGGCAGGGGTCCTAGGCCTGGGCCTTGCTTGCCTTTGAATTAATCCAGCCCTGACAGCCTGTATGCCCAGCAAGTCAGTGGAGAACTGAATGTATTCACCCACATGTGCCAGCAGGCCAGTGGTCACTTGCCATAGGGCATGGGACACCAAGGATTAGCTCATCATTGTCATGCTGCCTGCAACATGCTGGAAGGAGTCTGTGGCATAATAGGCAAGGGCAAACATCACCTAGGTCTCCCCAAGCTTGGCCCTGGACCTCTGGATGGAGGGCAGTAAACTGCCCACATCATGTCACAGAGCTCGGAGACGGTGCTAATACAGAGGTGGTACCATTCAAGGCAGTGGTTATTGTGAATGGCCTTGAATGACACATGGGTCCTGACAGTGTGGAGCTACATGGCCATCCTCCTCCATGGCAGCATCCACACCCCACAGCAGGGCATGTATCAGCAGCGAAGGGCACATCTATGGGGTTTATGGCCTGTGTATGGTCACCCTTTTATGATGTCCCCCACCCCAGGTCCATCTTGTGCACTGTGCTGATCACCCTCCACAGTGTGTATATCCCTCTAACTACCTGAGCATCCCCCAGGTAGAGCCAGGTGTGCTGGGGCATTGCTGTATGCCTTGTATGTGCTTGCCACACCCTGCCTGAAGACACATCCCTGTGGATAGTGGATAGATAGGATGGCTGCAGGGTGGGAATGGTAGATGTTCCCCATACCCTTGACCCCCTCAGGTATGATGGAAATGAAGAAAGCTGGTGGACAGTGACTGTCCTATCATGGGTAAATCCTGGGGCAGTGACCCACAGATGTCACATCTCTGTACATCAACCATGTGTTCCCCTGTAGCGACACTGAGGAATGTCTCATTTGTCATTTTAGCCATTCCAGGGACACCTGATAAATCCTCTTCCACTTTGGCAATCTGCCTCCGAATTTGCCATGGACCTGGTGTCAGAAGGTTCTCACCATGGCAATGCAGCTGCCAGGGGGCCTTGAACAGACAGATGAGGTGTACTGCATTGATGAATATGGGGCACCCTGATTCAGCATGGAGGCCTCTACAGTGAGTACATCACAGATTGTGACCACCGCATGGGGGAGTGGTGGGTGCATGGAAAAATGGTGGGTGCTTGGAGGATGGGAGAGTGGTGGGTGCATACCAGCAATGCATGACACCCACCCATGTTAATTATTACAACCATTCCTCCCCCACCATATGCACACAGCCTGCTCACCACCCTGTGCCTTTTCTGGGAGGGCCCTGAGGATGTGAACATCTACTCTGTGCCACCCAGGAGCTCACTGATAGAGGGAAAAAGGGTCACCATGCCCATATATTGCACCACAGAGGAGGAAGGAGTAGATCACACAGGAGTGTGGATGAAGTCATTCACTGGTTTGTATAAACATACACTGGCACAGAATGAGCATTATCTTGTCAAACCATTTGAGTTACATGCTGGGGCATGGATTTCCCAAACGTTTAGTTGCCCGTGTAGGTATTCCCAGAACCATGGCTAACATGACCGTTATTGGCAGTCACTATTCTTTTTCATTGACAGTTTTTGGTTTTCTTTCCCTGCCTGCACTGCTGCACCCATGTCATTACTAAAGGTTTGAAAGTGCCTGCCCATGTACTGTCTTAATTCTGGGAGGAAGGGGTGCATAGCTGCCATCAGACTGCGTAGTGCCTGATGTGCTCCACACAGTGCTATATGACCATTCACAGTGGTCTATGCTGTTGTGCATGCACATTGCAGTCTCACACATGTGGACCCTCTCCTTTACCAGGCTGCAGAACAGCACACAGTTGCCCCTGTGCATGGTGCATATTCCCATTGTGCACATGCCATATAGTTAAATGCACTTTGTGTAGCATGTATGGCCCTGCATACCTGGGTTACACGCTGAAAAATGCCCATGATGCTTTTGTGCATAGGGCCCTAAAACTGAATTTACTGCTTCCACACCAGTCCTCTTTTTTTCGCTTTAACCACTAAATTATACTGTAATTCTTTTATGTCTGTTTTGAATTGACTTATCTGAACTTCATAATTAACAACTGTTTCATTCAGAGTGTCAGTTTTACTTTCTGAACCTGTAAAGGGTTAATTATTTCTCTGGATGATTTAACAGTGGCTAACATGCTTGTCACTGATGAAATATGCAATATTATTGAGCTCAGATAAAGAATATGTCTTTGTATAGTGTCAGTGCTCCCAGACTATTTCAACATTTTTCCTGTAACTCCAAAGCAATTTTCATGTTTTCCTGTAGATTACATTGCTTACTATACATTCTGAATTGCTGTTTTCCTATATAACCAGTGCAAGTCTATGGGAACAATGTCCCTGTAGATGACCCCCCCCCAATCCCTGTAAAATACAAGAATCCTTGTAGATCTGGAAGCCCTGCAGTGTAGTCACGGCAAGAAATCAAGCAAAAGGGTGATTTCTTTTCATGTCTACACATGAATGGAGTGCTTGTTCAAATAAGAATCCCAATTTTGAGAAGTGTATATCTCACCATGTAGGAGTTATCAACTTCCAACAGATTTAGTTGTATTTTGGAAACCCAATCCTACGTTAACACAGAGGAACTAACATCCACTCTGTCAAATACAAGAAAAAAATATGAGCCTTTGAGAGAGAGAGAGAGAGAGAGAGAGAGAGAGAGAGAGACACTGAAGGCAGTAAATTGCTTTAGGGGATCGGCTGCTGATCATTATCCACTCAAGACTAGTTCTCACAGTTAATGACGTCAACTGAGCCTCTCAAATGATTTATTGATTTGTGTCTGGCTTGAGGGCATATATTATGCTGTATGTAAAAAAAAATTACAGTCAGTCCTAGCCTTCACTTAAGCCCTGGTCAAACACAAGTTTTAGTGTTCAAACTTTTTTTAGGTGGATATTACTTTTAGTTTTGTACTCATTTTATGCTTTTCATAGTTATTGTTTTTTTACTGTTATATTTCACTATGTTCACATTATTCCTGACATTGCGTGATGTGCTTTTTTTAGCCAAACTGAATTTTGATAGTTAATAAAAACTATGGAAAGAAAAGGTCTTTTAGTGTTTTATGTTACCTACTTTGATCTTTCTTTTTTTTCCCAGAAAAACACTGTTTGCTTTGCATGGTAATTTAACTATAGACTTTGATTTTTTTCCTTGCCCCATACTTCAAAGAAAGCATTGTAGAAAACTTTGGTTGTAATTGTTTCAAAGAGCAGTTACAACAGCTTGTGGGTAATACAAGATGACAAACATTATCAGATTAGTAATTAGTGTGCAAAGTGTGGTCTTCAAAAGTGTAAAAAAAACTCTGGAGCAGACAAACTTTGATGGTCTATCCAAATGAAGTGTGACAGTAGAGAAGAAATCCCAGTGAAACACTTCATAACTCACTCACAAGCTATGAACCTTAACTACCATATATCTTTGATTAAAAGCTGTGGCTTATATTTTATTTTTCAGTCTGCAGCCACGGCTAATAATTGAGGGTGGCCTTAAATTGAGGGTGGCATTAATTAGACTTGATTAGATGAGACAGTCAACTGTAACTGACAGCTGACACTGTCACTTTTATGAAAGACGGCTGGTGTGAGTTTGCTGTGAGGGTCATTGGGGTCTGTACAGAGAAGAACTGCAGAACAAGCAAGAGATGAATTGCTTTGTAAACTAGCATTCAATCGCAGAGACACTCAGCAAGACCCCTATATGGAAAGTCAAGAACCTGACAGTTACTTAGATGAAGAGCTCTATTTAGACAACAAAACTGTATGAGAATGTGGGGACTGTACCCCCAGTGGCAGGACATTTGGGAGCCCTCCACCTTGAGGAAGGGGTAAGTCTAAAAGAGTTCAACAATACAGTTCATGATTTGGGACCATGACCAGGGGGACCAGAGGGGGACATCACAGTAGTATATTTACATTGTCTCATTTAACATTTGCATTTCTTCAAACTCTTATCATGACATGCTACATCTCTTCCACATTTGGCATGGCACTTTTCTAAGTACACTTCATACATTCCTATATTTTCATTCTTGTGGTCCATTTACAGGAATGTCAATTTAAACTCTGCTTTCCCACCACAAAATTTGTGTGGCAAAGGGGAAGTGACTGTCCCCTTGGGGTCCAAGGTGCCACTGGCTTGAGCCTCCCACTCTCAGCTCATGCCTCGCCCACTGTGAGAAGAGAGTCTTAACATCCAGTCTGTGGAAATGTCCTGACTGGGTTCCAGTTTAGGGGCATAGGAGAGGCTGACATCCCTTGGGAGTCTGAGGTGCCACAGATGTCTGCCCCCATCCTCCCTCAAGACTTGACTCCTATTAGAAGAGAGTCCCAATGTCCAAATTAAACTGCAGGGCTAAATTGATTCTTTCCAAGGACTGGGGTGGGGGCTGGGGGTTACACCATTGACATCTTGGCATCCCTGACAGGCTGTTTTGTTTCTTGAGGAATTTCCCTTTTTTTCTGAGGAAATTGCTAATCCTATTTCTTTCAGGTACATCAAATGGACTGAAATTTGACACCTTGAAGCACACTTAAGTTTCTCCCTCTCACAAGGAGACATTTAGAGCACCTAGAGTATCTCTAAATTATTTCCAGTCTCTGAGTTTTTTACTCACAGGGCCTTGACATTTCTCTAGTGGCTCTCCTAATTCCCTGAGGGAGACTCTGGTTCTATGGCTGCTGCCACAGCACTTATTGGCTGAAAAAGTCCCTCTTCATCAAGGAAATGTCTGACAGGACTGATAGAAAGACACAGCCTCCTCTTTCTGCAAGAGCTCTCTGCCATCTGACTCTCTGGAATGCTCCTGTGCCCAACATTCCAAATGGCCTTTGAATGCTGTAGAGTTTTAAAATTATATCACTGCTGCCTGCAACCTCGCAGCAGCAAACTGAAGCAGGCAGACACTTAGACTTAGATGGCCTGTGGCATCCAGTACAGTAATAGTAACCCGGGAGGGGGGGGGGTTACAAGGGTTACAAGAAAAAGAACAATATAGCATTCAGCTGAAGAGCTGAAAGATCTGTTTTTATTCTTTTGGTTTTATCAAGCAGTGTAAATAAAGTTCCAATAAAATAATTTTGTAACCCAATGGTACAGCTGGTAGCTACGGTAATAAATGCACACAACATGCAAACACTCTCAGAAACCACACCACCAACAATGAGGTTCAACAGGGAACTAAAATAAACAACAAAAATCAGGAAATCAGAAAAAAATACCAAGAGACTCCTATCCAGATACCCAAAATATCTCACAACTGCCATTTTATGTACTATAATTGACCGATGCCACGCCACAACACGTTGACACGCCAATGGCAAAAGCAAACAACAAGGTATCATACTGTATACTCTTACTATAAAACTAGTATTACCAGCATATTAATTCAGACTTTATCTGCACTGATGGTGAATGTAAATGGTTATTGTAATCTACCAGTAATGTGAAGGATTGATAGTTGCTGAAAAGTAGCCGCCCTTCATTACAGCCCATCATTAAAAGCAGCAGCCATGTTCAAGGGCAGGTTATATTTGATGACTTTGTTTTGTGACATGGTTTGTAATAGAGGGGGGCTATTAATCGAAGATATACGGTAAACACCACACAATCGCTTAGCTCAACAGATGCTCATCCTGTCTCCAGAGGAGACTACTGATGGGATTTTAGATGAATTTTCCTTGAAAATGGTTTGAATCCTGCCCAAGTCAGAGGAATCTCAAAGCAACTGTCATCTGTGAAATGAGTTGTGATGGTTTCAGTTTCCTAATGGACTGGTGTCTTCATCGCAAACTCACTGTAACGACTGGCAGTAACTGTCTCTCCTATTGGTAGCTTCACGAAAGAGGCCACGGAGAAAATGATCATGGAATTGGAACTACCTCTCTCACCTATTATAAATGACCTGACTAGGCAGGTTTGAGGCACTTTGGCAGAGCAGTGATGGGAGATTTGCACTGCTGAAGCTCTTGCTGTACCTGTCATGTGGAAGACTCATGCAATAATCGATGACGAGACATGTGTTGTTGTGAGATTTGCTCTTGCCTCATGTGGTGTAGCACAATGCTTAGTGAAGTGCAATAAATCACATGAGATGTGGGCAGATCTACAGTAACACGTGCCTTGGAGTGCTTTATTGCAATTATAAATTGGACTCTTAGAAAAAAAATTAAAAATACTAATTAAATTAAAATGTATGTATGTGCCACACAATGAGGTCATCTGGAGAATTTACTCATATGTATGTTGTGAGATTGACTCATGGGCAAAGACCAACACTGACTAATCAGATGGCAGGATTTTTCGAGCCCATTTTATGGTAAAGTACTCTGATCTCTAGCACTGTCAGTTTGACTCCTTAATGAGCACTGATATTCACTATAAAAAGACAGTCTGTATGTTAATTCATCTTGGGAGGCTACTGTTGCAACTGTAAGAGTGGTGTCACATAAACTGCAAATAGAAGGCAAATGGTGCTGATACCCTGCAAACATACGCACATATGAAAATGCCAGCAGATACAGGCCTCATGGTCTATTGAGTCTTCTATTTTGTGCATGCAACCCTAGGAGTGTAAGTGAGATCACTCACATCCATCATAGTGGCCTTCTAGATGTATAAATACATTAATGATCGAGGGTGATCAATAATATAGTAAGGTAGCCAGCCCAGTGGCATGGAGGTCTGAGGCACTGGTTCCTAACCTCCTGCCACACCAACGACCTGGGTTTGGGAAAGGACACTGATTGCTTTGGGTTGGCTGGGGGAGGAAGGATTGAGCACCTGAAGAACAGCTCTCTTCCCTTGGAGCAGAGGCTACCATGACCTACTGCAATACTGCCACCTGGAGACGTCAGGGTGGCAGTGCAGGTCTGGGCATGTCAGGAGGCAGGGCCATGGCTAGACATGTTATGACATCTCCGCAGAGGTAGAGTTTGTATGCCACATCATTGACACAGTCCAGGTCCTAGGGGAAATCCTAACTAAGATGGAACCCTCCCCCCTTTGGCCACAGGATGAAGTCCTGTCCCCTGCAAGTCCTGCACCAGTGACTGAGTACCTCACCACAGTCTGGACAGCTGGGGACATCAGCAAGAAGAACCTGGGTGATGGGACTGTGGAGACCAGATGGAAGAAGGGCATGCCATGGGCAATAGGGGGCATACAATGCATATAGAAAAAACAAATACTATAGTAAGGTGAACGAAGTGGGTGATTTGATACATTTTATTGGACCAACAGGAGATTAACAGAATATAAGCTTTCAGGCTACACCAAGCCCGTCATCAGAACTCTGTGTAGCCTGAAAGTTTATATTCTGTAAATCTCTTATTGGTACAATAAAAGGTATCAAATCATTCACTTTACTTATCTTTTTGTACAAGGACCAATACAGGTACAAACAATTCTCCACAATGATATAATAAAAGTGTAGAAATATTTCCCTGATCATTCCAGTTTCCAGGACACCTGCTTATGAGACACTCTTTATAGAATAAGTGTCTTATGCACAGGGGAAAGGAACACTCTGATTGGTCAAGAGTGCATCTTTGATCTATAATATGATTGGTCAAGAGTGCATCTTGGATCAATAATAAGAAATCTGACTTGACTGGATCTATGATACCAAGCAAAAGAGGCTACATGACACAATGATGACCTGGGTTCACTCCCAGACTCCTGCCAGAAGCAGTGGTAAACAGGAAGAGAAGGGTGGATCACGTTACTAACTGGACACTCTCTTCCTGGGGTCTGGGTTACAGTTTTATGCTATTTGGTTGCAAGTCATTGCTAGGTAGAGACAGCAAGCAGAGATGCACCAGACTGGGAGGAAAAGGTGTAGTGGATGGCTAGCACTCAGAACAGGATAATGGCCCTATGTCCCTGGAGGTGGGAGAGATTTATTGTACCTGGAAAATACTAGACCTCCACGTCTTATGACTGCTGCTTTGCTCCATTCACACAACTGGCTCCATGATCATCAAGGGCTCCCCTCCTTCAATGTTTAAGTTGCCCCAATCCAAATAACAGTGCTTTTCTCTTTTCTGTGCTGATGTTACCATGAGACGGCTCCACTTGGGAATAGTAATGGAGCCTAAGGTGGGGTGGACTCCTTGAACCATGGGGAGATGGGAGCCCTAATGATGGGAGATGAAACACTGGTAAGACCTAAAAGCAAGAGGACAAGAGAGGAGAGGTGAGAAGCAATAAAAACAAGCTTTGTGGGTCTCAGTCATAACAGACCTGCATGTGAGAAATTCAGTTTGTTAAAGGCTAATAAAGAAAAGAACACTGTTCAGTACCCCACCTCCTTGAATATGGTTACATGAGCAGGTTAGTAATGCTGTACTCTGAGTGTCCAGTCCAGTAATGCAACAGCAGCGTGTCACATTGTCATCTGAGAGACTGGGATTTTATGCAACCCAATGATCCCCAGCTGGAGATGACTAAGGGCTGGTTGGTCAACAGAAAGGTGCTTGATGCCTGGGGAGGGAGGATGCAGGCTGCCTGGATTGCCCTGCACACCATAAAAAGCTATGAAAGCCTAATTTTGAATATTATTATTTGGTGGCTCAATTGGAGTGTTTGGGTTATTGGGCCCTGAATAAGGAGGTGACACCAGCATGTTTTCAGACTGAGGCAGAGAAAGTCCTGTTTTTGAGTATGGAACATAGCTTGGGGGGTTAACATAAACAAGGCTAATTTTTCTTTATATTCTAAGGTTCTTCATTCAACTAAAGCTATGAATTGGGCCTGGAATTTGGCTAGTAGATTGTTGGGGGGAAGTCATAAATTAGTTTATAAGACACCTATTGTTAATAATTGTCATTTTCCCCCACCTATTGGCAGGGGATTAATACAAAGAGAACTGGGGAAAAAGGTTTGTGTTCACTACAGGATTTGTTGTTTAAAGACAGATTCTCCTCTTTTGATGAGTTAAGAGATAGGTATGATTTATCAGAGGGAGCAGTTTTTGCATACCTTCAAGTAAGGAATTTTATATATAAGAATAATCAAAAATCATTAATGGTTGTCAAGGGGGGACTGGAGTTTTTTTTTGATAACTTGTATTCTTTAAAGCACTTAATTGGTGAAATCTAACGGTATTTGAGGGAAAAGGGTAGATAGGCTTCTTTGGGTAAACTTAAGCAAAGTTGGGAAAAGGAAAGGGGGCAATCTATTTCAGATATTAGGTGGGATTCTTTAGTTAACTTAGAAGATCTTCCATTTAAGAATAACAGGCTAAAACAAATCTATGTAAATATATTGCATAGAATGTATTTGACACTGGCCAGGTTAAATAAAATAAGTCAAAATAACTCAGAATTGTGTACCAGGTGTGGGGAGGTTAGAGGTACATTGGTTCACGTGCTGATAGCCTGTCACAAGCTGGAATCATTTTGGCATAAAATATTTGGGTTATTGGGTAAATTTATTGGGCGGGATTTTCCATTTGATTCAGGAATTGCGTTGTTTGGACCAGGAGGAGATGGGGTGGATCTGGGGGATGTAATGGAATTATGCTCTACGGGTTTGTTGTTGGCAAGGAAGCTTATATTGATACATTGGAAAGATACATCTTCGACGTCTTTTGTAGAGTGGGTCCAGGGAATGGTAGATTTACATAGAGTTGAATAAATGCATTATAAAATGGAAAATCAATTTGGGCTGTATCTTAGGATCTGGCTCCCATTCATGAGTTTTAGATCAAACTTAATTTAAAGTAATATAATTATTAAATAGGGACATGGGAGGCAGAGAGGGTGTTTGACAAGGATGAGATGGGGAGTCACAGAATGTTAAGATGACAATTGTGACAACCATAACCATTTTCTCTGAGTCATTTACTTGAAAAATAAAAAAAAAAACAGAAAAAAAATAAAATAAATGAAAACATATGAAAGACACCACTCACCCACCCACCAGGCCAGAGGAAGGGTGCTACAGTAACAGCACCAAACATCAGGGTGGGGAGACAGGAATAGCACTGAAAACAAAAATAGGGAAAAATTACATGATAATAATTAACAAAGAAATGCATTACTGTGGCCAGAAGGCAGTCTGTTGATAGTGTTTCATTTCATTTTATCGCTTTACTGGTAAGTCTATGGATATTAAGTGTCCATTTTTATAGATGACCACAGTCAAGTTAAACAAAATACAAAAATAGAGTAGTACAAAGTGCACTGTCTAATTAAGACAAAAATAAATATTAATTACATCAAATTAAACACAATCCAGAGAGGTCAAATTCAAATGGGAGAGCCACACCATCAATCAAGGTTTGTGGAAGGTTGTTCCAGTCTCCAGCGAGCCTATATGTTAATGGACTCTTCTGAACCAAATTAAATCTCATCACTGTCCATATCTATTTTTCAAAAGGCGAGAAAGAAAACGTCACTTGGCATTACATATTTTTCATCCATTTTGACACAAAACAACACCTTGATCTGATCTCAAACTCTTTTCCTTTAAATACCTTGTAAAAACAGATTCTAGCTGTATTGGTCCTTGGAAAACAGGAGACGCTAGAAGGTTTGATATCTTCTATTGGACCAACAAGTGTCTTGTACAAAGATAAAAATATACACAAGCTTTCAGGATCTCACAGGTCCCTTCTTCAGGTGAATAACAAAAGTGAGCAACATAAGCAGTATTTATATATACTGTGGAGCAATGTATAAAAATAATTTAAGAGAATTACAGGAAGGGTAGAATGGCAGGAAGTGTGAATCTTACAAATGATGAAAGGAACACAGAACAATAAGACCCTAAGATAAATGTCTGTATAAGTTGCAAAGTAATAAAAATAGGATGTGTGAGAAGAACTAAGGGGGGGGATTAATAGGAACAGGTATTGTGAAGATGAAGGGATGCTAGGAAAAGGTAATAAGAAGGTAACCAAACAGGAACACAGATAAGAAAGACTTGAGATAAAAGATGTTTAAAGTTTGCAGGAAGGGTAGATAGGTAGGTAGGAAGTGTTAATAAATGAATAGAAGCTATGAAGAAATGAAGGAATACAAAACAACAAAGGCCTAAATAAACAGAGTGTAAGGTTTGTATATACAGTGAGGGTGTGAGAATAATTAATCCAGGGGTGGACAGTATTGAAGCTGTAAAGATATTTGTAAGAGAGGCAGGAAGGATGCTAGGACAGGTAATTAGAAACAGAGCAGGTAGGAACACAGAAAAAAAAAAACTTAGATAACAAGTAATAGTGTGTCATAAATCCAACATCCCGAATCAGCCCACAAATGTTAGATTTAAATTGTTGGATATATTTCAGTTCCCATGTCCTTCTGTCCTATATGTTTTTGAAGTTGCCTCTTAGTATTAGGACGAATAAGTCAGAGAGGGACTCATCTGTTTGTGAACAATGATATCCTACTGGTGTGCTGCTAACCTGGTTTACTATTGTGTGTTGGTGGTTGTTCATTCTGGTTTGCAGCAGTTGCTTAGTTTCCCCAATATAGCATCCATTTGTGCACTTCTTGCACCGAATTAGGTAAACCACATTGCTGGATTGACATGTATAGGATTCATTGATTTGTATTGTGCTGTTCTGGCTTGTCTTGATGGTGATCTGTCTACATATGTGGGTGCAGGGCTTACATCTTGCCATGTTGCATAGTGTTGTCCCTCTTGTTTCTCAGTTATTATGGTCTGCTGGGAGTTTGTTATGAATTATTATATTTGAGATGCTGGGGGGGGCTGCTTATAGGCAATGACAGGTGGTTCAGAGAAGATGTCATTAAGTATGTCATCTTCTCTCAGCATGGGTTGTAGTTCTTTAATAATTTGCTAAAGGAGTTTTACCATGGGGCTGTAAGTGACAACTAGGGGTATGCGACCAGTTTGATCTTTTTGCCTGTATCTCAGCAGATTTTTTCATGATATTTGTATGGCCCATTCATTTTCTCTGTGAATTTGTCTTGGGGAGTGGCCCTGCTGGAATAGGAAATTCTGAAATGAGGAGAGCTGCCTGTCTCATGTTTTTTCATCAGAGCAGATCCAATGGTATCTAATTACCTGAATGTAGATTACAGATTTTTTTGTATGCCTTGGATAGAAGCTGGAATTATGTAGGTGGCGTTGTCCATCAGTGGGCTTTCTGCAAAGATCAGTTTGCATATGTCCATTATTTGTGATACTGACTGTGGTATCTAGAAAATTTATGTTGGTGGTGGAGTATTCAATAGTGAGTTTTATAGAGTGATGAAAGTTGTTAAAATCACAATGGAACTTTTTGAGTTAGTCTTCACCTTCTGGTCAAATCAGGAATATGTCATCTATATATCAGAGGTATACTGATGGTTTATAGGGGTGGTGTTTAAAAAATCTTCTTCTAGACAGGCCACAAAAAGATTGGCATATTGTGGTGCCATTTTTGTGCCCATGGTTGTCTCCATGATCTGTAAAAGGTGCTTGCCATTAAAAGTGAAGTGGGTGCTGAAGGTGGTTCCTGGAATGTCTCTTGCAGATGTGTTGTCCTGCAAACATTTCTGGCATGCTGATATGCCATCTTCATGTGGAATATTAGTGTAGAGGGCAGTGACATCCATTGTGGCTAGGATAGTGTTGGGTGGTAGTTGTCCAATTTACTTCAGTTGCCTGAGGAAATCTGTGGTGTCCTGAATTAAACTGTTAGTAGCTCTTGCTAGTGGTTTTAAAATGGATTCAATGAGTTCTGAAATGTTCAGTGAGTGTGCCAATGCCAGAGATAATGGGTCATCCTGGATTCCCGGTTGGTGTATCTTAGGCAGCATATAGAATGTCCCTGGAGTAGGTTTGTTTGGAATTAATTTATTTAACTGTTCTTGGATGTTGTCCAGTAGAGACATAATAATTTGTTTGAGTTCTTCTATACATGGTATAGCAGGGTCTTCTGTGAGTTCTCTATAATAAGTTGCATCTGACAGCTGTCTGTGTGCCTCTTTAATGTAATCCTCTCTGTGTTCATCACAACCACAGCTCCACCTTTGTCAGCTTGTATTGTTACAATGTTATGGTTGTTTTTCATTGTTTTTATTGCCCTCTTTTCCAGTGGTGTGATATTATACAAGAGTTTCTGCTGTTTGCTTAGCATCTGGGAGTTTATTCTTCCTTGGAAGCAGTCAATGTAGGCATCTAACTTAGGGTTGCGTCTGCTCCGAGTGGTCCAGTCTGATGTTTTTCTTGTGCTGTCGTACTGTGTTGTTTGTGTGTTCTTCTTATCAAAACAGTACTCTTTTAGACAAACCATCTAAAATTATCCTCCATCTCACCATAGAATCTAACGTTATCAAATTCATGCATGGGGCAGAAAGTTAAGCCCTTGGATAATACTGATGTTTCAGCTGGTGTATGTTCTTTATTAGATAGATTGGTTACTGATAGTTGTTGCAGTGTATTAGCTTTTTCCACAATGTTGATGCTGTGGTTTACTTCACCTGGATGAGTCAAGGTCCTGCTGTGGCTGCTATCTTGTAGTTCTCTGAGTTTCCTCCTCTTTTGTGATAGGGCTGCCTGGAGAGTTGTTTGGTAATGTGTTGGGAGATCACAACTGAATCCCGGTAGTACATTGTTGCTGTTTCCTTGAAGGGTGTGTGAAAGTTTAGAAAATGTATTTTTAAGGTGACATTTTCTAGCATATATCTGATAAATAAGGTGATTTATGAGTTTCTCAGATGTCCTAGGACACATTTGTTCTGCATTCCTTGAATTGTATGTAGTTCGCAGTAGGTTGTAGATCTGAATTCCTTAGTTCTTCTCACACATCCTATTTTTATTACTTTGCAACTTATACAGACTTTTATCTCAGGGTCTTATTGTTCTGTGTTCCCTTCAGCACTCCTTAGCTTCACACTTCCTGCCATTCTACCCTTCCTGTAATTTTCTTCAATTATTTTTATACATTGTTCCACAGTATATATAAATACTGCTTATGTTGCTCAGTTTTGTTATTCAACTGAAAAAGGGACCTGTGAGACCCCCAAAAGCTTGTGTATAATTCCATCTTTGTACGAGACACTTGTTGGTCCAATAAAAGGTATCTAGCCTTTCAGTGCCTCCTTTAAATAACTTTAAATACCTCATGGGAGTGAATAAGGTACAAGTGGGGGGTATTTTTCAGGCTATGATGGAGGGTAGAGAATTTCTGGGGATAGGATTTCCTTCAAAATGAAGGACAACCAAGGGTGCAAGGGATCAGCATGGGAGGAAGGAGGGAAGAGAAGCAGACAGTACACAAAGGAGAAGAAGGAACAACTAGACGACACAGGAAGGGACAAAAGTAGGACTAACCAAATGTGGACAGCCATGGGTGCCAGTGCTAGAAGTCTGAGAAATAACATACCAGACCTGAAGGCCACCATGGCTGAGGCAGGCCTGGATATTGTGGCCATTACTGAAACATGGTGCACAAACAACCATGACTGGGAAATGATCATACCTGGCTACACAATGTTTGGAAGGGACAGGATAGGAAGGAAAGTTGGGGGATTGGTGCTTTATGTCATGGAAAACATCAGGGTGAAAGAGGTACAGTGAGGATAGGGGAATGAGGTGTTGTAGGTTAACCTTGAGTCTGTAAATAGAGCCAGCATTCACATGGCAGTGGTATACAGGCCTCCGACACAGGGAGAGGACATAGACAAAGAGATGTTGGAAGATATAGGTAAAATGGCTAAGATGGGTGAGGTAGTGTTGGAGGGGACTTGAATCTGATAGATGTAGAGTGGAGCCTATCTGCTGCAGCATCAGCTAGGAGCACAGACTTCTTGGAATCCCTGCAGGGGACATTCCTCAGGCAGCTGGTCAGTGAACCCACTCAGGGTGTGACCTGGTACTTACGAATGGGGACAGTGTAGCGGATGTTAGAGTGGGGAGTCATCTGGTGTCCAGTGCCCATCTCATAGTATGGTTTAATATAAGAACAACAGAGAAATCCAGTCACACAAGGGCGAGGGTCCTGGATTTCAGAAGTGCTGACTTTACAATGATGGGGGAATGCATCCGAGAAGACCTGGTGGGGGAGATATTGAGAGGGCTGGAGGAAAAATGGTCCAGAATTAAAGACAGCACAGTAAAGGCTACAAACTTATATCTCAGGCAAATAAGCAAAAGCAGAAGGAGGAGGAGACCATTATGTTTTTCAAGGAAAATGGCAGCAAAGGTAAAGGCAAAAACAGTGGGATTCAGAAGGTATAAGGAGACCCAGAGAGAGGAGGACAGAGAAGTGCATCTGGAGAAATGGAGGAGAGGAGGCAAGGCAGTGAGTAGCACAAAAGTGCAAGCTGAGGAAAGAATAGCCCAGATGGTATGAAAGGGAGACAAGACATTTTTCAGGTATATCAGCGAGAAAAGGAAGACCAAGGTAGGGGTTACATGGTTAATAAAGGAGGCAGGGGGCTATAGTGAAAAGGACCAAGAAAAGGCAAATATCTTAAACAAATATTTCTGATCAGTATTCACTGTTGAGAGGGAAGGGGAGGGACCACAAATAAGCACTAAGAGATTGGCAGGGTGGGAAATGGACAGCAGTCCCTTTTCTGAGGAGAGGGTCATGAAAGCACTCGCTAATCTGAGGGTAGACAAAGCCATGGGGCCAAACGGGGTGCATCCAAGAGTGTTAAAAGAACTCAAGGAAGTGCTAGCTGCACCCCTAACATGCTTGTTTAACAGTTGACTGGAGAGCGGTGTAGTCCCAGAGGACTGGAGAAGGGTTGACATAGTCCCACTTCACAAAAGTGGTAGCACGGAGGAGGCAAGAAATAACAGGCCGGTCAGCCTTACATCTGTAACAGAGAAATTGATGGAAACACTATTAAAGGAAAAAATTGTAGAACACCTGGAATCCAATGGGCTGCAGGACCTGAGGCAGCATGGCTTTATGGAGGGGGAGGCCATGCCAAAGAAATCTGATAAATTTTTTTGACTGGTAACTAGGGTGTTGGATCGGGGTTGGGGGCAGTGGACATGGCCTACTTGGATTTCATCAAGGCCTTTGACACCATTCCACATAGGAGGCTGGTAAACAAGTTGGGTAGCATGGGGTGAGCTATAAGGTGGTAACCTGGGTAAGAAACTGGTTTGGGGATAGGAGGCAGAGGGTGGTAGCAAATGGAGTTCACTATGAGGAGGGGATAGCGACCAGTGGGGTGCTACAAGGGTCAGTACTGGGACCAGTACTCTTTAATGTCTTCATTAATGACATAGCAGAGGAACTGGAAGGGAAGATCTGCCACTTTGCAAATGACACCAAGATCTGCAATAGGGTTGACACTCTGGAAGGGTTGCAAAGGATGGAAAGAGACTTGAAATGACTGGAGGAGTGGTCAAACATTTGGCAGCTAAAGTTTAATGCAAAAAAAGTGCAAAATAATGCACTTCGGTCACAGAAACTAGTGGGTGCATTACAAAATTGGGGGAGAGATACTAGCAGTGACCAAGCAGGAATGAGGCCAGGGTAATCATATTGGATGACCTGAAGGTAGCCAGACAATGTGACAAAGCGATCGGGATAGCTAGTGGGATGCTGCAATGTATAGGTAGGTGTATTACCAGCAGGAAGAGGGAAGTGGTGTTGCCTCTACGGAGTACTGTGTCCAGTTTTGGAAGCCACATCTCAGGAAGGACATAGACAGGATGGAGGCCATCCAAAGGAGGGCTACCAAGATAGTAGAGGGTCTATATAAAATGCCCTTTGAGGAGAGGCTAACGGAATTAAACATGTACACCCTGGAGGAGAGGAGGGAGAGGGAAGATATGATTGAGATCTTTAAATACCACAAGGGGTGAATAAGGTACAAGTGGGAGGTATTTTTCAGAGAAAAGGGTGCTCCAGAACAAGGGGCCACGATATGAAGTTGGAGTGGGATAGGTTTAGGAGAGAAGTGAGGAAATACTTCTTCACAGAAAAGGGTGGTGGACACCTGGAATGGTCTTCCAGCAGAGGTTGTGGGGGCGAAAACAGTGGTGGGATTAAAAAAAGCCTGGGATAAGCACAAGGGAGTAATAAGGGATAGGTAAGTGGGTGGCTGAGAAAGTGCAATAGACCTGGAGTGGTCTACAGTTAGAGATGTTGCTAAATTTTATTTCACCGGTGAAACTGCCACAAAATTAGCAATTTCGTTGCACAAAATATTTTGTGAAATTGTGAAATTTCACCCGCATCCGCATATGCCCATTCTTTAATTTATACCTCTCCATGGTGTCTAGTTGTCCCCCCCCTGGCAGATCACCAGCCAAATTCAAACCAAGAACCCTCCCCCCAGTCACCATGAGCCCCGGCCCCCAATCTTTGAAAAACAACAATCCCCTCCACTGACACTGGCGCCTAGTGGTCCCCGGCTGATCACTGGCTGAATTCAAATCAAGAGAACCTCCCCAGTCACCCTGAGCCCTGGCCCTCAATATTTGAAAAAAAAACCCAACAATCTCCTCCCATGTCTCTGGTGTTTGGTGATACCTGACTGATCACAGCTAAATTCAAATCAAGAGAACCCCCCACCCCTGAGCCCGGGCCCCAATCTTTGAAAAAGAAACAAACAACATCCTCCCATGTCCCTGTGGCCCAGTGTCTCCCAGTCGATCATGGCTGACTAATCAAGAACTCTTCCTATTCAGTCACCCTGAGCTCTCGCCCCCAATCTGTGTGGGGAATCCTCCCTACTCTCTGGTGTCTAGTGGATTACCCTCACCCTGACCTTAAGTCAGAACTCACCTTGCTCTCTCAGTACTCGACTGTAGCACAGCTCCTCCACTCACCCACAGCCAGAAGCCCATCTGAGCATTCAATGAATGAATGTGTGCATACTGCACTCTACATTGAGCGCCAGATGGGCTACAGCCATGAAGTTGAGTGCTGGGCTGTGCCAGTGGCTCAATTGGGGTAGTGGGGAGAGTAGGGTGGGCTCTGATGCAAGACAGGGTGGGTGGTGGGGGGCACTAGACACCAGGGACAGGGAGGGATTGTTTTTGGTTTTTTACAAAGATTGGGAGGGGGCACAGGGTGACTGGGGGAGGAGGGAGGGTTCTTGACTTGAATTTGGCTGGTGATCAGCTGGGGGGGACCACTAGACGCCAGGGACATGGGAGGAGATTGTTGTTTTTTTTTCAAAGATTGGGGGCTGGGGCTCAGGGTGACTGGGGGGGAGGGTTCTTGATTTGAATTTGACCGGTGATTGGCCAGGGGCAGACTACTAGACACCAGGGACAGGGTAGGAGATTGTATTTTGTTTGTTTTTTAAATTGGGGACCCGGTGGCCAAATTGAGAAATTTTGCCTGCAGGTGGCTAAATTTCACCCACGAGCAGCAAATTTTGCTGGTTCGAGGGTGAAATTCCGCCCACCCAATGGGTGAAATTTCTCATTTCTCCCAGTGAAATATTTCGCAAGATGCACAAATTCTGTGAACTATTTCTCCCAGTTAAATTTTCCAATTTTTCACAGCACTATCTACAGTGTAAGTAATACAACAAAAAAGGGCAGACTGGATGGGCCATGCAGCCCTTATGTGCCATCAGCTTCTATGTTTCTGTGGTCCTTTTGACAGGTTCTACAGTCATTTATTTATTCATTTTCCTAATATGGGAGCCTTTTCCCTACCAGTTATATAGATGCATTTCCAAAAATCCTGACTAACAGTTCACTACTGAAGTTAGCCCACCCCATGAGCACAGCTGTCAAGTTATTCTGACACTGATGGAAGCTCTATCAGTGGCCTAGCAGTCCCTTTAAGAGTAACCCAATGTTTGTGTGAGTAAAACCTGCCTAACTCTGAATTTTTAGAAGACATCTAATCAAATTTTGATGGGGAACAACATAGTTAATTTTTATTAAAAGACATAATTCTGCAGCTTGTTGATGGCAGGTAAGTAAACAAGCAATGCTTTTGGAATAAGACCACAGTTTGTTAGCTGAAATGATAATAGTGGTGATGTAACATTTATTCTGAGGAGCAGTATAATTTTGAAACAGATAAAACACATTTCTAGCACTATCATATCTTTATCTGACACTCTGCATGGGAGCCCTACAAGATCCCAACGTGTGATTGCCCGACACACAATATCCACACTCTGTTTGCCCGACAGTGAACTGCCCGATAAGTGTAAAAGCCCGACAGTCAACTGCTTCTGTGCCACAGAGGTGATTAAATTTTAGTTATGGGGGTGTTGGGGCAACCCTCCACAACAGAATGCACGGGGGGGGGGGCAAACCCCCCCGCAACATATAACTGACATAAAATCACCTCCATGGTGCTCACACTTCAGTTGTCGGCAGTTGACTGTCAGACTTTTACTCTTGTTGGGCAATTGACTGTCAGGCAAACGGAGTCGGGATATTGTGTGTCTAGCAAACACATGTCAGGACTCTGTAATTGATCCCTCTCCATATCAATCCTGAGCACTGCAGTTCAGAGCACTAAGGACCACAGCTCAAAGGACAACAAGGGAGTCTGCCAGGAGATAGACAGCCAAGAGAGGCAGATGACTGCAGGGTATGCTGCCAAAAGCTGTCTGTAAGTTACTAGAACTGCTATGTAAACAAGCATTGCTTCTACTTCAAGCAATCAATACGTACACAGTATCACTAATCTGATGCTGAACTAAGTGGTCATAAGCTCCTATGCTACAATAAAGGCTTGTGGCAATATCTCTAATGCAGCTTAGTTAATTGTATAGTCTAGCGTACATCCTGCTCTAACCTAATGCAGCTTGATTCATTGTATAGCATAGAGTACACCATGCTCTAAACTGTTCCCTACCTGGATGCCTCTGATTTCCTAAATAAAAGCCCAATTCATTGGTGTTAACCCTACTGCAAGCTAGCACTGCTAAACACCCTGTCTGGGTAGGGTATATATACAGATCAACCCCCAGGATTTTCTGATTCCTAAGATTCAGCCTATCTGGGCAGTGTGTGTATGTGTTTCCTGCAGGAAGTTATTAGGACCCTACGGATAGATGATGTGTTCAAGAAGCCTCTGTGCTTAAGCAAGTTGAATCCTAACTGCTAGGGGACCCAACCACCAGGAGGACACAACTACTGACAGCATACAGGGTTTTGGAGCCAATAGCCTTACTAGGGTTCCTTATGTTTAGCTGCAGTAGCTATTTCATGCAACCCTGAGGGTAAACCATATGTTTTATCTGCTTAAAGTGCACTACACTAAATTGTGCTGATACCTGGAATAACCTAAATAGAACCCATTCAATTCTGTATTTTGGTAAACTAGGTTTACCATTGGGATAAACGAAAGGACAGGACAGGATAGGATAGGACAGGACAGGATAGGTCAGGAACATTATTTGTATAGCACTTTTACAGAGCTCAAAGCGCTTAACAATAAAATGAATCTATTACAATAAATATATCACAGCAGCAATAGGTTTAAACTGATACATAAAATAGAGTAATTATCGACAAAATGAATGGCGTGTATCAGTCTCCTAAACTGCCTGTCTAAACAGCCAGGCCATTAACTGAGATTTAAGATCTAACATTGTAATCTTTGACATGTTACATGTGGGATATTGAAAGTCTTTATTGCCACCATAGTAAACTAGGAATCGTTATTACTTTATCCTATAACAGTGTGCTGTTAAAAACTCTTGTTAAATTGCTGAAAGTGGTGTTTTTCTTGTTACTTTCTCTTATGTGTGTCGTAAGAGAGAGTGTGTACATGGTTTCCTAAGTAAAATAGCTATATTGCTAATCAATTTATATATCTCTCTGTATATCAATATATTGTAAGTTTTGTTTTAAATTTACAAAGAAAAAGTAAAAATAAACCTAAAAAGAATCTGTTAATTATTTCTGTGCACCTCTATGCTGGATTTGTGCCTCCTTTTACTGGGTATAGTACCACTGCAAAACTGCTACTAGCAATACTGATACTTCTGAGCCAGCTACCTACTAAAAGCTACTGCGAGTTTGCGGAGTCAGCCGAGACTGAGGCTGCCTCTTCCCCTTGAAATTGGATGTGCCCTCTGGGCCTCTGGTGCTCTTGCATGACCAATCAGCTCCCAACCCTTACAGAAATAATTATATGAAATTTTAGCATGCTATGCACACAAAACTATCCATGTGGCATGTGTGCTGCAAGCATGTTTTTTATGTTAAATTGGAACTGATTGCATGCCTGTGGCATGCGTGTAGCAAGCAAGTAGTAATAACTGCAAGCATAAAAGTTACAGTAAGTGTCTTACTCAGGATCACACAGTATACAAGTGAGGGTTGATGAGATTCAAACCCCAGTCTGCAGGTTTGCAGTTCAGTACCCTTAACCACTATACTATACTGCTTACACATATGTATGGCTTGCTTGTACCTCAACACAAATCTGCACATATCTACACGGGTCTGTTCACAAGAAGGGTTACCAATGATGTCATCTAGTTTAAACCCTTATTTCAGAAAATTCTAGATTGCAACTGCAGTAATAATGTATGCTTTTTACAGAAGGGCATATCCATAGATAGATTACATAGTTTCAAAGCCCTAGCTGTAGTCATTAGTTTAGTTTTTAGCTGGCCATGTAGGAAAAGACACATTGTTTAGCTGCATATTGTGACATTCAGCATCACAGCATCTGCTGCTGATTATATGCAGCCTGTGCCTTACTTGTTTTTAATAAAAATGTCTTTGAAACTTTGTGGTGTGTGTCTTTATTACTTCTGTATGCTTTGGCCCCGATTTAAACACCTGCAGAAAACGTTACTTGCCTGGACAAATTGCTGTGGCGCATGCAACAAGCGGTGTCCTCTTTATGGACTATGCTAAATATGCCCCACAAATGTTTTTTGTTACAATTCAGTGCCTTATAGCATCCCTGCTGCTAAGCACTGGCAAGGCATTACACTGCTGGCAAGTACTTTCCCCATTCCCGTGGTCTGCACTCTCCAGAAGCGAGATTTATTGACCGGCACTCCCATTGGTGTCCTTATTCCCCGGATGTGTGTACACCACCCCGGACCGACCCATCCAGCTACGGATATCCCAGGTAATCAATTGCGCCCGCCAGTAGTGGTAAATCAGTTCGGCTGGCTATAAAAGCATGTGCACTGCATGCCTTCAGCCTTTTCTCAATTTGCACCACGCTGTTGTTGAAGCCGTGTCCTCCTCGCTTTCTGTGTGCACTGGCGCCACGAGGAGTTTTGGGCCTGTTAGCTGCGCCACGGTTGTTGCTCAGGTGAGTGATTTTATAGTAAGTGCCTGGAGTGCCTAGTTTTAACTTTAAAATCGCTACGTGGGGCTGTGTAGATGATGTGGATTTTCTCCCTAATGGGCCTGTTCAATAGGTAGTGGCAGGAGGCGCTCCAGAACAGACTGTGAGGTTTTATCAGGAATCCTTCAGAATGGCAGTGTGTGTGGGTTGTTGTGCAGATGAGGAGTGCGCCACTTCTCCATTTTAACAAAAATGCTGCCTCATCTCTAAATTAGCAGCTCCCAGACAGGGTAAATTAGGCTGCCATTCTCTCTCGAGGCAGAACAGAAAGTAGAACTTGAACTAGTTTGGCAATTTAACCAGTCCCTAGAGTCATTCTGTGATCTGTGAGTGTGGTGGTTTGTTTGGGGGTGGGTTAAAATACACTGCTCCCTGTTGGTTGACTGCACCTGGAGGGTTAGTACTAATTCTGTTAACCTAGCTGGCTGGGGTTGATGGTCATTTGTCCAGCCTGCGTAAGGTGAAACGCTTTTTGTTTGCCTCGAGGAATGTGTTGTTTTTTTTACAGTGACGCTGGAGGTTTAAAGCTGCCTTGTGATGTTGTGCTGGCTTTTTGTTCGACTCGAGGGATGTTTGTTTTTATTTAAAGTGAGACGCTGCCTGGAAATATGCATCGACTGGGGCTTGTGCTGAATTTTGTGATTGCTGTTTTTTTTTTGCCTCGAGGCATGTGGTTGGGGGCCCAGGAGATGCATTTTTCAGGCCTGCTTAGGGCTCGGCCATTTAGGAGTGCCATGTGCTTTCTTGAATTGGGAGGGGTTGGGTTGGGTGGAAGGTGTAGGCCGAAGCACTCCTGGAAAGATGCATCGTCTGGGGCTGCTGTGTTGACGCATAATGCCGGATTTTGTGATTGCTGCTTGTGATGATATGTGGACCTTTTTGTTTGTTTGTTTTTATTTAAAGTGAGACTCTGGGGGTTTAAAGTGCACAGGCAATAATGCTTTCCAGGTGTGCTTGTTCACAGAGGTCCTCTCAGCCATCTTGAGCACCATGGCTCGGTAAGTGTTGGATTTGCACACCTGGAACGCTAAATTCTGTGCTGAACTGTGATTGCTGGCTTTTTGTTTGACTCAAGGGATGTGGTTGGGGGGGGCCGAGGAGATGCATTTTTTCAGGCATGTGTAGGGGAGGGAGGTGGGGGTGGAGGAAGGGTGAGGGTTGAGAAGCATGCCTGGAAATATGCATCGACTGGGGCTTGTGCTGAATTTTGTGATTACTGTTTTTGCCTCGAGGCATGTGGTTGGGGGGCCAGGAGATGCATTTTCCAGGCCTGCTTAGGGCTCGGCCATTTTAGGAGTGCCATGTGCTTTCTTGGATTGGGAGGGGGGTTGGGTTGGGTGGAAGGGTGTAGGCCGAGAAGCACTCCTGGAAAGATGCATCGTCTGGGGCTGCTGTGTTGACGCATAATGCCGGATTTTGTGATTGCTGCTTGTGATGATATGTGGACCTTTTTGTTTGTTTGTTTTTATTTAAAGTGAGACTCTGGGGGTTTAAAGTGCACAGGCAATAATGCTTTCCAGGTGTGCTTGTTCACAGAGGTCCTCTCAGCCATCTTGAGCACCATGGCTCGGTAAGTGTTGGATTTGCACACCTGGGCAGCTAAATTCTGTGCTGAACTGTGATTGCTGGCTTTTGTTTGACTCGAGGGATGTGGTTGGGGGGGGCCCAGGAGATGCATTTTTTCAGGCATGTGTAAGGGGAGGGAGGTGGGGGTGGAGGAAGGGTGAGGGTTGAGAAGCATGCCTGGAAATATGCATCGACTGGGGCTTGTGCTGAATTTTGTGATTGCTGTTTTGTTTTTTTTTGCCTCGAGGCATGTGGTTGGGGGCCCAGGAGATGCATTTTTCCAGGCCTGCTTAGGGCTCGGCCATTTTAGGAGTGCCATGTGCTTTCTTGGTTAGAGGTTGGGTTGGGTGGAAGGGTGTAGGCCGAGCACTCCTGGAAAGATGCATCGTCTGGGGCTGCTGTGTTGGCCTATAATGCTGGATTTTGTGATTGCTGCCTTGTGATGATATGTGGACCTTTTTCTTTGTTTGTTTTTATTTAAAGTGAGATGCTGGGGGTTTAAAGTGCACAGGCAATAATGCTTTCCAGGTGTGCTTGTTCACATAGGTCCTCTCAGCCATCTTGAGCACCATGGCTTGGTAAGTGTTGGATTTGCACACCTGGAATGCTAAATTCTGTGCTGAACTGTGATTGCTGGCTTTTTGTTTGACTCGAGGGATGTGGTTGGGGGGGGCCCAGGAGATGCATTTTTTCAGGCATGTGTAAGGGGAGGGAGGTGGGGGTGGAGGAAGGGTTGAGAAGCATGCCTGGAAATATGCATCGACTGGGGCTTGTGCTGAATTTTGTGATTGCTGTTTTGGTTTTTTTTTGCCTCGAGGCATGTGGTTGGGGGGGGCCCAGGAGATGCATTTTTCCAGGCCTGTTTAGGGCTCGGCCATTTTAGGAGTGCCATGTGCTTTCTTGGATTGGGGGGGGTTGTGTTGGGTGGAAGGGTGTAGGCCGAGAAGCACTCCTGGAAAGATGCATCGTCTGGGGCTGCTGTGTTGACGACAATGCGGATTTTGTGATTGCTGCCTTGTGATGATATGTGGACCTTTTTGTTTGTTTGTTTTTATTTAAAGTGAGACTGGGGTTTAAAGTGCACAGGCAATAATGCTTTCCAGGTGTGCTTGTTCACAGAGGTCCTCTCAGCCATCTTGAGCACCATGGCTCGGTAAGTGTTGGATTTGCACACCTGGAACGCTAAATTCTGTGCTGAACTGTGATTGCTGGCTTTTTGTTTGACTTGAGGGATGTGGTTGGGGGGGCCCAGGAGATGCATTTTTTCAGGCATGTGTAAGGGAGGGAGGTGGGGGTGGAGGTTGGGTGAGGGTTGAGAAGCATGCCTGGAAATATGCATCGACTGGGGCTTGTGCTGAATTTTGTGATTGCTGTTTTTTTTTTTTTGCCTTGATGTATGTGGGTTGGGGGGCCCCAGGAGATGCATTTTTCCAGGCCTGCTTAGGGCTCAGCCATTTTAGGTGTGCCGTGTGCTTTCTTGGATTGGGGGTTGGGTTGGGTGGAAGGGTGTAGGCCGAGAAGCACTCCTGGAAAGATGCATCATCTGGGGCTGCTGTGTTGACGCATAATGCCAGATTTTGTGATTGCTGCCTTGTGATGATATGTGGACCTTTTTGTTTGTTTGTTTTTATTTAAAGTGAGATGCTGGGGGTTTAAAGTGCACAGGCAATAATGCTTTCCAGGTGTGCTTGTTCACAGAGGTCCTCTCAGCCATCTTGAGCACCATGGCTCGGTAAGTGTTGGATTTGCACACCTGGAATGCTAAATTCTGTGCTGAACTGTGATTGCTGGCTTTTTGTTTGACTCGAGGGATGTGGTTGGGGGGGCCCAGGAGATGCATTTTTCAGGCATGTGTAAGGGGAGGGAGGTGGGGGTGGAGGAAGGGTTGAGAAGCATGCCTGGAAATATGCATCGACTGGGGCTTGTGCTGAATTTTGTGATTGCTGTTTTGGTTTTTTGCCTCGAGGCATGTGGTTGGGGGCCAGGAGATGCATTTTTCCAGGCCTGTTTAGGGCTCGCCATTTAGGAGTGCCATGTGCTTTCTTGGATTGGGGGGTTGTGTTGGGTGGAAGGGTGTAGGCGAGCACTCCTGGAAAGATGCATCGCCTGGGGCTGCTGTGTTGACGCATAATGCCGGATTTTGTGATTGCTGCCTTGTGATGATATGTGGACCTTTTTGTTTGTTTGTTTTTATTTAAAGTGAGACGCTGGGGGTTTAAAGTGCACAGGCAATAATGCTTTCCAGGTGTGCTTGTTCACAGAGGTCCTCTCAGCCATCTTGAGCACCATGGCTCGGTAAGTGTTGGATTTGCACACCTGGAATGCTAAATTCTGTGCTGAACTGTGATTGCTGGCTTTTTGTTTGACTCGAGAGATGTGGTTGGGGGGGGCCCAGGAGATGCATTTTTTCAGGCATGTGTAAGGGGAGGGAGGTGGGGGTGGAGGAAGGGTGAGGGTTGAGAAGCATGCCTGGAAATATGCATCGACTGGGGCTTGTGCTGAATTTTGTGATTGCTGTTTTTTTTTTTTTGCCTCGAGGCATGTGTTTGGGGGGGGCCCAGGAGATGCATTTTTCCAGGCCTGCTTAGGGCTCGGCCATTTTAGGAGTGCCATGTGCTTTCTTGGATTGGGGGGTTGGGTTGGGTGGAAGGGTGTAGGCCGGGAAGCACTCCTGGAAAGATGCATCGTCTGGGGCTGCTGTGTTGACGACAATGCCGGATTTTGTGATTGCTGCCTTGTGATGATATGTGGACCTTTTGTTTGTTTGTTTTTATTTAAAGTGAGACGCTGGGGTTTAAAGTGCACAGCAATAATGCTTTCCAGGTGTGCTTGTTCACAGAGGTCCACTCAGCCATCTTGAGCACCATGGCTCGGTAAGTGTTGGATTTGCACACCTGGAACGCTAAATTCTGTGCTGAACTGTGATTGCTGGCTTTTGTTTGACTTGAGGGATGTGTGGGGGCCCAGGAGATGCATTTTTTCAGGCATGTGTAAGGGGAGGGAGGTGGGGGTGGAGGTTGGGTGAGGGTTGAGAAGCATGCCTGGAAATATGCATCGACTTGGGCTTGTGCTGAATTTTGTGATTGCTGTTTTTTTTTTGCCTTGAGGCATGTGGTTGGGGGGCCCAGGAGATGCATTTTTCCAGGCCTGCTTAGGGCTCAGCCATTTTAGGAGTGCCATGTGCTTTCTTGATAGGGGTTGGGTTGGGTGGAAGGGTGTAGGCCGAGAAGCACTCCTGGGAAGATGCATCATCTGGGGCTGCTGTGTTGACGCATAATGCCAGATTTTGTGATTGCTGCCTTGTGATGATATGTGGACCTTTTTGTTTGTTTGTTTTTATTTAAAGTGAGATGCTGGGGGTTTAAAGTGCACAGGCAATAATGCTTTCCAGGTGTGCTTGTTCACAGAGGTCCTCTCAGCCATCTTGAGCACCATGGCTCGGTAAGTGTTGGATTTGCACACCTGGAATGCTAAATTCTGTGCTGAACTGTGATTGCTGGCTTTTTGTTTGACTCGAGGGATGTGGTTGGGGGGGCCCAGGAGATGCATTTTTTCAGGCATGTGTAAGGGGAGGGAGGGGGTGGAGGAAGGGTGAGGGCTGAGAAGCATGCCTGGAAATATGCATCGACTGGGGCTTGTGCTGAATTTTGTGATTGCTGGTTTTTTTTTTTGCCTTGAGGCATGTGGTTGGGGGGGCCCAGGAGATGCATTTTTTCCAGGCCTGCTTAGGGCTCGCCATTTTAGGAGTGCCATGTGCTTTCTTGGATTGGGTTGGTGGAAGGTGTAGGCCGAGAAGCACCCTGAAAGATGCATCGTCTGGGGCTGCTGTGTTGACGATAATGCGGATTTTGTGATTGCTGCCTTGTGCTGATATGTGGACCTTTTGTTTGTTTGTTTTATTTAAGTGAGACGCTGGGGTTTAAAGTGCACAGGCAATAATCTTTCCAGGTGTGCTTGTTCACAGAGCCCTCTCAGCCTTCTTGAGCACCATGGCTCGGTAAGTGTTGGATTTGCACACCTGGAACGCTAAATTCTGTGCTGAACTGTGATTGCTGGCTTTTGTTTGACTCGAGGGATGTGGTTGGGGGCCCAGGAGATGCATTTTTCAGGCATGTGTAAGGAGGGAGGTGGGGGTGGAGGAAGGGTGAGGGTTGAGAAGCATGCCTGAAATATGCATCGACTGGGGCTTGTGCTGAATTTTGTGATTGCTGTTTTGTTTTTTTGCCTCGAGGCATGTGGTTGGGGGCCACAAGATGCATTTTCCAGGCCTTCTTAGGCTCGGCCATTTAGGAGTGCCATGCTTTCTTGGATTGGGGGTTGTGTTGGGTGGAAGGGTGTAGGCCGAGAAGCACTCCTGGAAAGATGCATCGTCTGGGGTTGCTGTGTTGACGATAATCCCGGATTTGTGATTGCTGCCTTGTGATGATATGTGGACCTTTTGTTTGTTTGTTTTATTTAAAGTAAGATGCTGGGGTTTAAAGTGCACAGGCAATAATGCTTTCCAGGTGTGCTTGTTCACATAGGTCCTCTCAACCATCTTGAGCACCATGGCTCGGTAAGTGTTGGATTTCCTCCTGGAATGCTAAATTCTGTGCTGGAACTGTGATTGCTGGCTTTTTGTTTGACTCCGAGGGATGTGGTTGGGGCCCAGGAGATGCATTTTTTTTCAGGCATGTGTAAGGGAGGGAGGTAGGGGTGGAGGAAGGGTGAGGGTTGAGAAGCATGCCTGGAAATACATAAAACTGGGGCTTGTGCTGAATTTTGTGGGTGCTTATTTTTTTTTTTTGCCTTGAGGCATGTGGTTGGGGGGCCCAGGAGATGCATTTTTCCAGGCCTGCTTAGGGCTCAGCCATTTTAGGAGTGCCATATGCTTTCTTGGATTGGGGTTGGGTTGGGTGGAAGGGTGTAGCCGAGAAGCACTCCTGGAAAGATGCATACCGCCTGGGGCTGCTGTGTTGACGCATAATGCCGATTTTGTGATTGCTCCTTGTGATGATATGTGGACCTTTTTGTTTGTTTGTTTTATTTAAAGTGAGATGCTGGGGGTTTAAAGTGCACAGGCAACAATGCTTTCCAGGTGTGCTTGTTCACAGAGGTCCTCTCAGCCATCTTGAGCACCCATGGCTCGGTAAGTGTTGGATTTGACACCTGGAACGCTAAATTCTGTGCTGAACTGTGATTGCTGGCTTTTGTTTGACTCGAGGGATGTGGTGGGGGCCCAGGAGATGCATTTTTTCAGGCATGTGTAAGGGGAGGAGGGAGGTGGAGGAAGGGTGAGGGCTGAGAAGCATGCCTGGAAATATGCATCGACTGGGAGCTTGTGCTGAATTTTGTGATTGCTGGTTTTTTTTTTGCCTTGAGGCATGTGGTTGGGGGGCCCAGGGATGCATTTTCCAGGCCTGCTTAGGGCTCGGCCATTTAGGAGTGCCATGTGCTTTCTTGGATTGGGTTGGGTGGAAGGTGTAGCGAGAAGCACTCCTGGAAAGATGCATCGTCTGGGGGCTGCTATTGACGACAATGCGGATTTTGTGATTGCTGCCTTGTGCTGATATGTGGACCTTTTGTTTGTTTGTTTTATTTAAAGTGAGACGCTGGGGGTTTAAAGTGCACAGGCAATAATGCTTTCCAGGTGTGCTTGTTCACAGAGGCCCTCTCAGCCTTCTTGAGCACCATGGCTCGGTAAGTGTTGGATTTGCACACCTGGAACGCTAAATTCTGTGCTGAACTGTGATTGCTGGCTTTTTGTTTGACTCGAGGGATGTGGTTGGGGGGGGCCCAGGAGATGCATTTTTCAGGCATGTGTAAGGGAGGAGGTGGGGTGGAGGAAGGGTGAGGGTTGAGAATCATGCCTGAAATATGCATCGACTGGGGCTTGTGCTGAATTTTGTGATTGCTGGTTTTTTTTTGCCTCGAGGCATGTGGTTGGGGGGCCCAGGAGATGCATTTTCCAGGCCTGCTTAGGGGCTCGGCCATTTAGAGGTGCCATGTGCTTTCTTGGATTGGGGGTTGTGTTGGTGGAAGGGTGGTAGAAAGCACTCCTGGAAAGATGCATCGTCTGGGGTTGCTGTGTTGACTGACAATCCCAGATTTTGTGATTGCTGCCTTGTGATGATATGGACCTTTGTTTGTTTGTTTTATTTAAGTGAGATGCTGGGGGTTTAAAGTGCACAGGCAATAATGCTTTCCAGGTGTGCTTGTTCACATAGGTCCTCTCAGCCATCTTGGAGCACCATGGCTCGGTAAGTGTTGGATTTGCACACCTGGAATGCTAAATTCTGTGCTGAACTGTGATTGCTGGCTTTTGTTTGACTCGAGGGATGTGGATGGGGGGCCCAGAGATGCATTTTTCAGGCATGTGTAAGGAGGAGGTGGGGGTGGAGGAAGGTGAGGGTTGAGAAGCATGCCTGGAAATATGCATCGACTGGGCTTGTGCTGAATTTTGTGATTGCTTATTTTTTTTTGCCTTGAGGCATGTGGTTGGGGGCCCAGGAGATGCATTTTCCAGGCCTGCTTAGGGCTCCAGCCATTTTAGGAGTGCCATATGCTTTCTTGGATTGGGGGTTGGGTGGAAGGTGTGGACGAGAAAGCACCTGAAAGATGCATCGCCTGGGGCTGCTGTATTGACGACAATGCCGGATTTGTGATTGCTGCCTTGTGATGATATGTGGACCTTTTGTTTGTTTGTTTTTATTTAAAGTGAGACGCTGGGTTTAAAGTGCACAGGCAATAATGCTTTCCAGGTGTGCTTGTTCACAGAGGTCCTCTCAGCCATCTTGAGCACCATGGCTCGGTAAGTGTTGGATTTGCACACCTGAATGCTAAATTCTGTGCTGAACTGTGATTGCTGGCTTTTGTTTGACCCGAGATGTGGTTGGGGCCAGGAGATGCATTTTTTCAGGCATGTGTAAGGGAGGGAGGTGGGGTGGAGGAAGGGTGAGGGTTGAAGCATGCCTGGAAATATGCATCGACTGGGGCTTGTGCTGAATTTTGTGATTGCTGTTTTTTTTTTTTGCCTCGAGGCATGTGTTTGGGGGCCCAGGAGATGCATTTTCCAGGCCTGCTTAGGCTCGGCCATTTTAGGAGTGCCATGTGCTTTCTTGGATTGGGGGTTGGGTTGGGTGGAAGGTGTAGGCGGGAAGCACTCCTGGAAAGATACATCGTCTTGAGGCTGCTGTTGGACGATAATGCCGGATTTTTGATTGCTGCCTTGTGATGATATGTGGACCTTTGTTTGTTTGTTTTTATTTAAAGTGAGACGCTGGGGGTTTAAAGTGCACAGGCAATAATGCTTTCAGGTGTTGTTCACAGAGGCCCTCTCAGCCTTCTTGAGCACCATGGCTCGTAAGTGTTGGATTTCACCTGGAACGCTAAATTCTGTGCTGAACTGTGATTGCTGGCTTTTGTTTGACTCGAGGATGTGGTTGGGGGCCCAGGAGATGCATTTTTCAGGCATGTAAGGGAGGAGGTGGGGTGGAGGAAGGGTGAGGGTTGAGAAGCATGCCTGGAATATGCATCGACTGGAGCTTGTGCTGAATTTTGTGATTGCTGTTTTGTTTTTTTAACCTCAGGCATGTGGTTGGGGGGGCCCAGGAGATGCATTTTTTCAGGCCTGTTTAAGGGCTCGACCATTTTAGGAGTGCCATGCTTTCTTGGATTGGGGGGTTGTAAAGGTGGAAGGGTGTAGGCCAGAAGCACTCCTGGAAAGATGCATCGCCTGGGGCTGCTGTGTTGACGATAATGCCGGATTTGTGATTGCTGCCTTGTGATGATATGTGGACCTTTTGTTTGTTTGTTTTTATTTAAAGTGAGATGCTGGGGTTTAAAGTGCACAGGCAATGATGCTTTCAGGTGTGCTTGTTCACAGA
This sequence comes from Neoceratodus forsteri, assembly GCA_016271365.2. Taxonomy (NCBI): domain Eukaryota; kingdom Metazoa; phylum Chordata; order Ceratodontiformes; family Ceratodontidae; genus Neoceratodus; species Neoceratodus forsteri. The sequence goes on along the minus strand of CM057459.1, from coordinate 694,598,604 downwards.
GGTCCTTCAGCCATCTTGACACCATAGCTCGGTAAGTGTTGATTTGCACACCTGGAATGCTAAATTCTGTGCTGAACTGTGATTGCTGGCTTTTTGTTTGACAGAGAGATGTGGTTGGGGGCCCAGGAGATGCATTTTTCAGGCATGTGTAAGGGGAGGAGGTGGGGCTGGAGGAAGGGTGAGGGTGAGAAGCATGCCTGAAATATGCATCGACTGGGGCTTGTGCTGAATTTTGTGATTGCTGTTTTTTTTTTTTCCTCGAGGCATGTGGTTGGGGGCCCAGGAGATGCATTTTCCAGGCCTGCTTAGGGCTCGCCATTTAGGAGTGCCATGTGCTTTCTTGGATTGGGGGTTGGGTTGGGTGGAAGGGTGTGGTCGGAGCACTCCTGGAAAGATGCATCGCCTGGGGCTGCTGTGTTGACGACAATGCCGGATTTTGTGATTGCTGCCTTGTGATGATATGTGGACCTTTTTGTTTGTTTGTTTTATTTAAGAGTGAGACTCTGGGGGTTTAAAGTGCACAGAGCAATAATGCTTTCCAGGTGCTTGTTCAGAAGGTCCTCTCAGCCATCTTGAGCACCATGGCACCAGTAAGTGTTGGTTACCACACAGCGCTAAATTCTGTGCTGAACTGTGATTGCTGGCTTTTGTTTGACCTGGGGATGTGGTTGGGGGGCCCAGGAGATGCATTTTTCAGGCATGTGTAGGGAGGGAGGTGGGGGTGGAGGAAGGGTGAGGGTTGAGAAGCATGCCTGAAATATGCATCGACTGAGACTTGTGCTAATTTTGTGATTGCTGTTTTGTTTTTTTTGCCTCGAGGCATGTGGTTGGGGGCCAGGAGATGCATTTTTCAGGCCTGCTTAGGGCTCCGCCATTTTAGGAGTGCCATGTGCTTTCTTGGATTGGGGGGGGGTTGGTGGAAGGGTGTAGGCATGAAGCACTCCTGGAAAGATGCATCTGCCTGGGGCTGCTGTGTCGACGCATAATGCCGGATTTTGTGATTGCTGCCTTGTGATGATATGTGGACCTTTTGTTTGTTTGTTTTATTTAAAGTGAGATGCTGGGGTTTAAAGTGCACAGGCAATAATGCTTTCCAGGTGTGCTTGTTCACATAGGTCCTCTCTCAGCCATCTTGAGCACCATGGCTCAGTAAGTGTTGGATTTGACACCTGGAATGCTAAATTCTGTGCTGAACTGTGATTGCTGGCTTTTGTTTGACTCGAGGGATGTGGTTGAGGGGCCCAGGAGATGCATTTTTTCAGGCATGTGTAAGGGAGGTGGGGGTGCAGGAAGGGTGAGGGTTGAGAAGCATGCCTGGAAATATGCATCGACTGGGGCTTGTGCTGAATTTTGTGATTGCTGTTTTGTTTTGTTTTTTGCCTCGAGGCATGTGGTTGGGGGGGGCCCAGGAGATGCATTTTCCAGGCCTGGTTGGGGCTCGGCCATTTTAGGAGTGCCATGTGCTTTCTTGGATTGGGGGTTGGGTTGGGTGGAAGGGTACGAGAGCAGCACTCCTGGAAAGATGCATCGCCTGGGCCAGCTGTGTTGACGATAATGCCGGATTTTGTGATTGCTGCCTTGTGATGATATGTGGACCTTTTTGTTTAATTGTTTTTATTTAAAGTGAGATGCTGGGGGTTTAAAGTGCACAGGCAATAATGCTTTCCAGGTGTGCTTGTTCACATAGGTCCTCTCAGCCATCTTGAGCACCATGGCTCGGTAAGTGTTGGATTTGCACACCTGGAATGCTAAATTCTGTGCTGAACTGTGATTGCTGGCTTTTTGTTTGACTCGAGGGATGTGGTTGGGCTAGGAGATGCATTTTTCAGGCATGTAGGAGGAGGTGGGGTGGAGGAAGGGTGAGGGTTGAAGCATGCCTGAAATATGCATCGACTGGGGCTTGTGCTGAATTTTGTGATTGCTGTTTTTTTTTTTTTGCCCGAGGCATGTGTTTGGGGCCCAGGAGATGCATTTTTCAGGCCTGCTTAGGGCTCGGCCATTTTAGGAGTGCCATGTGCTTTCTTGGATGGGTTGTGTTGGGTGGAAGGTGTGGGCCGAGAAGCACTCCTGGAAAGATGCATCGCCTGGGGCTGCTGTGTTGACGATAATGCCGGATTTTGTGATTGCTGCCTTGTGATGATACGTGGACCTTTTTGTTTGTTTGTTTTATTTAAAGTGAGACGCTGGGGTTTAAAGTCAGGCAATAATGCTTTCCAGGTGTGCTTGTTCACAGAGGTCCTCTCAGCCATCTTGAGCACCATGGCATTCGGTAAGTGTTGGATTTGCACACCTGGAACGCTTAAATTCTGTGCTGAACTGTGATTGCTGGCTTTTGTTTGACTTGAGGGATGTGGTTGGGGGCCCAGGATGCATTTTTTCAGGCATGTGTAAGGGAGGAGGTGGGGTGGAGGTTGGGTGAGGCTGAGCATGCCGAAATATGCATCGACTGGGGCTTGTGCTGAATTGTGATTGCTGTTTTTTTTTTTGCCTTGATGTATGTGGTTGGGGGGCCCCAGGAGATGCATTTTCCAGGCCTGCTTAGGGCTCAGCCATTTTAGGTGTGCCGTGCTTTCTTGGATTGGGGGTTGGGTTGGGTGGAAGGTGTGGCTGAGAAGCACTCCTGGAAAGATGCATCATCTAGGGCTGCTGTGATGACGATAATGCCAGATTTTGTGATTGCTGCCTTGTGATGATATGTGGACCTTTTGTTTGTTTGTTTTATTTAAAGTGAGATGCTGGGGTTTAAAGTGCACAGGCAATAATGCTTCCAGGTGTGCTTGTTCAAGAGGTCCTCTCAGCCATCTTGAGCACCATGGCTTGGTAAGTGTTGGATTTGCACACCTGGAATGCTAAATCTGTGCTGAACTGTGATTGCTGGCTTTTGTTTGACCTCGAGGGATGGGGTGGGGGCCCAGGAGATGCATTTTTCAGGCATGTAGGGGAGGGAGGTGGGGGTGGAGGAAGGGTGAGGGTTGAGAAGCATGCCTGGAAATATGCATCGACTGGGGCTTGTGCTGAATTTTGTGATTGCTGTTTTTTTTTTTTGCCTCGAGGCATGTGGTTGGGGGGCCCAGGAGATGCATTTTTCCAGGCCTGTTTAGGGCTCGGCCATTTTAGGAGTGCCATGTGCTTTCTTGGATTGGGGGGTTGTGTTGGTAGGAAGGAATGAGAAGCACCCTGGAAAGATGCATCGTCTGGGGCTGCTGTGTTGGACGCATAATGCCGGATTTTGTGATTGCTGCTCAGATGATATGTGACCTTTTGTTTGTTTGTTTTATTTAAAGTGAGGCGCGGGTTTAAAGTGCACAGGCAACAATGCTTTCCAGGTGCTTGTTCAGAGGTCCTCTCAGCCATCTTGAGCACCATGGCTCGGTAAGTGTTGGATTTGCACACCTGGAATGCTAAATTCTGTGCTGAACTGTGATTGCTGGCTTTTGTTTGACCTCGAGAGATGTGGGTTGGGGGGCCCAGGAGATGCATTTTTCAGGCATGTGTAGAGGAGGGGAGGTGGGGGTGGAGGAAGGTGAGGGTTGAGAAGCATGCCTGGAAATATGCATCGACTGGGGCTTGTGCTGAATTTTGTGATTGCTGTTTTTTTTTTTTGCCTCGAGGCATGTAGTTTGGGGGGCCCAGGAGATGCATTTTTCCAGGCCTGTTTAGACTCGCCATTTTAGAGTGCCATGTGCTTTCTTGGATTGGGGGTTGGGTTGGGGTGGAAGGGTGAAATGGGAAGCACTCCTTGGGAAGATGCATCATCTGGGGCTGCTGTAAGCACGACAATGCAGATTTTGTGATTGCTGCCTTGTGATGATATGTGGACCTTTTGTTTGTTTGTTTTATTTAAAGTGAGATGCAGGGGTTTAAAGTGCACAGGCAATAATGCTTTCCAGGTGTGCTTGTTCTGAGAGGTCCTCTCAGCCATCTTGAGCACCATGGCTCGGTAAGTGTTGGATTTGCACACCTGGAATACTAAATTCTGTGCTGAACTGTGATTGCTGGCTTTTGTTTGACTCCGAGGGATGTGTTTGGGGGGGCCCAGGATGCATTTTTCAGGCATGTGTAAGGAGGGAGGTGGGGTGGAGGAAGGTTAAGGGTTGAGAAGCATGCCTGAAATATGCACGACTGGGCTTATGACTGAGTTTTGTGATTGCTGTTTTTTTTGCCTCGAGGCATTGTGTGGGAGGCCCAGGAGATGCATTTTTCCTGGCCTGCTTAGGGCTCGGCCATTTTAGGAGTGCCATGTGCTTTCTTGGATTGGGTTGGGTGGAAGGGTGTAGGCCGTGAAGCACTCCTGGAAAGATGCATTGTCTGGGGCTGCTGTGTTGTCGCATAATGCCGGATTTTGTGATTGCTGCCTTGTGATGATATGTGGACCTTTTTGTTTGTTTGTTTTTATTTAAAGTGGGATGCTGGGGGGTTTTAAGTGCACAGGCAAAAATGCTTTCCAAGTGTGCTTGTTACAGAGGTCCTCTCAACCATCTTGAGCACCATGGCTCGTAAGTGTTGGATTTGTACACCTGAACGCTAAATTCTGTGCTGAACTGTGATTGCTATTTTTTGTTTGACTCGAGGATGGTTGGGGAAACAGGAGAGACATTTTTCAGGCATGTAAGGAGGGAGGGGGGTGGAGGAAGGGTGAGGCTGAGAAGCATGCCTGAAATATGCATCGACTGGGGCTTGTGCTGAATACCTATGATGGCTGGTTTTTTTTTTTTTTTGCCTTGAGGCATGTGGTTGGGGGGCCCAGGAGATGCATTTTTCCAGGCCCGCTTAGGTCTCGGCCATTTAGAGTGCCATGTGCTTCTTGATTGGGATGGTGGAAGGTGTAGGTCGGAAGCACTCCTGAAAGATGCACCCTGGGGCTGCTGTGTTGACGACAACGCGGATTTTTGTGATTGCTGCCTTGTGCTGATATGTGGACCTTTTGTTTGTTTGTTTTATTTAAAGTGAGACGTTGGGGTTTAAAGTGCACAGGCAATAATGCTTTCCAGGTGTGCTTTTCACAGAGGCCCTTCAGCCTTCTTGAGCACCATGGCTCGGTAAGTGTTGGATTTGCACACCTGGAACTAAATCTGTGCTGAACTGTGATTGCTGGCTTTTGTTTGACTCGAGGGATGTGGTTGGGGGGGGCCCAGGAGATGCATTTTTTCAGGCATGTGTAAGGGGAGGGAGGTGGGGGTGGAGAAGGGTGAGGGTTGAGAAGCATGCCTGGAAATATGCATCGACTGGGGCTTGTGCTGAATTTTGTGATTGCTGTTTTGTTTTTTTTTTGCCTCGAGGCATGTATGGTTGAGAACCCAAGATGCATTTTTCCAGGCCTTCTTAGGGCTCGGCCATTTTAGGAGTGCTACAGTGCTTTCTTGGATTGGGGGGTTGTGTTGGTGGAAGGGGTGTACGCAGAAGCACTCCTGGAAAGATGCATCGCCTGGGGCTACAAAGACGCATAATCCCGGATTTTGTGATTGCTGCCTTGTGATGATATGTGGACCTTTTTGTTTGTTTGTTTTTATTTAAAGTGAGATGCTGGGGGTTTAAAGTGCACAGGCAATAATGCTTTCCAGGTGTGCTTGTTCACATAGGTCCTCTCAGCCATCTTGAGCACCATGGCTCGGTAAGTGTTGGATTTGCACTCCTGGAATGCTAAATTCTGTGCTGAACTGTGATTGCTGGCTTTTTGTTTGACTCGAGGGATGTGGTTGGAGGCCCAGGAGATGCATTTTCTAGGCATGTAAGGGAGGGAGGTAGGGGTGGAGGAAGGGTGAGGGTTGAGAAGCATGCTGGAAATATGCATCGACTGGGGCTTGTGCTGAATTTGTGATTGCTTATTTTTTTTTTTTTTTGCCTTGAGGCATGTGGGTTGGGGGGCCCAGGAGATGCATTTTCCAGGCCTGCTTAGGGCTCAGCCATTTTAGGAGTGCCATATGCTTTCTTGGATTGGGGGTTGGGTTGGTGGAAGGTGTAGGCGAGAAGCACTCCTGGAAAGATGCATGCCTGGGGCTGCTGTGTTGGACGACAATGCCGATTTTGTGATTGCTGCCTTGTGATGATATGTGGACCTTTTTTTTGTTTGTTTTTATTTAAAGTGAGATGCTGGGGGTTTAAAGTGCACAGGCAAAAATGCTTTCCAGGTGTGCTTGTTCACAGAGTGTCCTCTCAGCCATCTTGAGCAACCATAGCTCGGTAAGTGTTGGATTTGCACACACAGGAACGCTAAATTCTGTGCTGAACTGTGATTGCTGGCTTTTGTTTGACTTCGAGGTGATGGTTGGGGCCCAGGAGATGCATTTTTCAGGCATGTGTAAGGGAGGGAGGGGTGGAGGAAGGGTGAGGCTGAGAAGCATGCCTGAAATATGCATCGACTGGGGCTTGTGCTGAATTTTGTGATTGCTGGTTTTTTTTTTTTGCCTTGAGGCATGTGGGTTGGGAGGCCCAGGAGATGCATATTTTCCAGGCCTGCTTAGGGCTCGCCATTTTAGGAGTGCCATGTGCTTTCTTGGATTGGGATGGGTGGAAGGGTGAAGCCGAAGCACTCCTGGAAAGATGTGCATGCCTGGGCTGCTGTGTTGACGCATAATGCGGATTTTGTGATTGCTGCCTTGTGCTGATATGTGGACCTTTTGTTTGTTTGTTTTATTTAAAGTGAGACGCTGGGGTTTAAAGTGCACAGGCAACAATGCTTTCCAGGTGTGCTTGTTCACAGAGCCCTCTCAGCCTTCTTGAGCACCATGGCTCGGTAAGTGTTGGATTTGCACACCTGGAACGCTAAATTCTGTGCTGAACTGTGATTGCTGGCTTTTGTTTGACTCGAGGGATGTGGTTGGGGGCCCAGAGATGCATTTTTTCAGGCATGTAAGGGAGGAGGTGGGGGTGGAGGAAGGGTGAGGGTTGAGAAGCATGCCTGGAAATATGCATCGACTGGGACTTGTGCTGGACTTTGTGATTGCTGTTTTTTGCCTGAGGCATGTGGTTGGGGGCTGGGAGATGCATTTTCCCAGAGCCTGCTTAGGGCTCGCCATTTTAGGAGTGCCATGTGCTTTCTTGGATTGGGGGTTGTGGTGGAAGGTGGAGCCGAAAGCACTCCTGGAAAGATGCATCGCCTGGGGCTGCTGTGTTGACGACAATTCAGATTTTGTGATTGCTGCCTTGTGATGATATGTGACCTTTTGGTTTGTTTGTTTTATTTAAAGTGAGATGCTGGGGTTTAAAGTACACAGGCAATAATGCTTTCCAGGTGTGCTTGTTCACATGGGTCCTCCTCAGCCATCTTGAGCACCATGGCTCGGTAAGTGTTGGATCGGCACCTGGAATGCTAAATTCAGCTGAACTGTGATTGCTGGCTTTTTGTTTGACTCGAGAGGAGTTAGGTTGGGGGCCCAGGAGATGCATTTTTTCAGGCATGTAAGGGGAGGGAGGTGGGGGTGGAGGAAGGTGAGGGTTGGAAGCATGCCTGGAAATATGCATCGACTGGGGCTTGTGCTTAATTTGTGATTGCTTATTTTTTTTTTTTTTTGCCTTGAGGCATGTGGGTTGGGGGGCCCAGGAGATGCATTTTTCCAGGCCTGCTTAGGCTCAGCCATTTTAGGAGTGCCATATGCTTTCTGGATTGGGGGTTGGGTTGGGTGGAAGGGTGAATGAGAAGCACTCCTGGAAAGATGCATCGCCTGGGGCTGCTGTGTTGACGACAATGCCGGATTTGTGATTGCTGCCTTGTGATGATATGTGGACCTTTTGTTTGTTTGTTTTATTTAAAGTGAGATGCTGGGGGTTTAAAGTGCAGCAATACAATGCTTTCCAGGTGTGCTTTGTTCACAGAGGTCCTCTCAGCCATCTTGAGCACCATGGCTCGGTAAGTGTTGGATTTGCACACCTGGAAAGCTAAATTCTGTGCTGAACTGTGATTGCTGGCTTTTTGTTTGACTCGAGATGATGGGTTGGGGCCCAGGAGATGCATTTTTTCAGGCATGTGTAAGGGGAGGAGGGGGGTGGAGGAAGGGTGAGGGTTGAGAAGCATGCCTGGAAATGACATCGACTGGGGCTTGTGCTGAATTTTGTGATTGCTGGTTTTTTTTTTTTTGCCTCGAGGCATGTGTGGGGGGGCCCAGGAGTGCATTTTCCAGGCCTGCTTAGGGCTTGGCCATTTTAGGAGTGCCATGCCTTCTTGGATTGGGGGTTGGGTAGGGGGAAGGGTGTAGTAGAAGCACTCCTGAAAGATGCATCGTCTGGGGTTGCTGTGTTGACGACATATGCCGGATTTTGTGATTGCTGCCCTTGTGCTGATATGTGGACCTTTTGTTTGTTTGTTTTATTTAAAGTGAGACGCTGGGGTTTAAAGTGCACAGGCAATAATGCTTTCCAGGTGTGCTTGTTCACAGAGGCCTCTCAGCCATCTTGAGCACCATGGCTCGGTAAGTGTTGATTTGGTACACCGGAACGCTAAATTCAGCTAGAACTGTGATTGCTGGCTTTTTGCTTTGACTGAGGATGTGGTTAGCCCAGAGATGCATTTTCAGGCATGTGTAAGGGAGGAGGTGGGGGTGGAGGTTGGGTGAGGTTGAGAAGCATGCCTGGAAATATGCATCGACTGGGGCTTGTGCTGAATTTTGTGATTGCTGTTTTTTTTTTTTTGCCTGCGATGCAGGTGTTGGGGGGACCCAGGAGATGCATTTTCCAGGCCTGCTTTAGGGCTCAGCCATTTTAGAGTGCCGTGTGCTTTCTTGGATTGGGGGGGTTGGTTGTGGAAGGGTGTAGGCTTAGAAGCACTCCTGGAAAGATGCATCATCTGGGGCTGCTGCGAAGGACGATAATGCCGGATTTTGTGATTGCTGCCTTGTGATGATATAGGACCTTTTGTTTTGTTTGTTTTATTTAAAGTGAGATGCTGGGGTTTAAAGTGCACAGGCACAATGCTTTCAGGTGTGCTTGTTCACAGAGGTCCTCTCAGCCATCTTGAGCACCACATGGCGGTAAGTGTTGGATTTGCACACCTGAAGCAAATTCTGTGCTGAACTGGATTGCTGGCTTTTTGTTTGACTCGAGGGATGTGGGTTGGGGCCCAGGAGATGCATTTTTCAGGCATGTGTAAGGGAGGAGGTGGGGTGGAGGAAGGGTGAGGGTTGAGAAGCATGCCTGGAAATATGCATCGACTGGGCTTGTGCTGAATTTCAGTGATTGCTGTTTTTTTTTGCCTCGAGGCATGTGGTTGGGGGCCCAGGAGATGCATTTTCCAGGCTCGTTTAGGGCTCCAGCCATTTAGGAGTGCCATGTGCTTTCTTGGATTGGGGGTTGGGTTGGGTGGAAGGGTGAGGCCGGGAAGCACTCCTGGGAAAGATGCATCATCTGGGGCTGCTGTGTTGACGATAATGCCAGATTTTGTGATTGCTGCCTTGTGATGATATGTGGACCTTTTGTTTGTTTGTTTTATTTAAAGTAGGATGCTGGGGTTTAAAGCGCACAGGCAATAATGCTTCAGGTGTGCTTGTTCTAGAGGTCCTCAGCCATCTTGAGCACCATGGCTCGGTAAGTGTTGGATTTGTACACCTGGAATGCTAAATTCTGTGTTGAACTGTGATTGCTGGCTTTTTGTTTGACCTGAGGGATGTGTTTGGGGGGACACAGGAGATGCATTTTTTCAGGCATGTAGGAGGAGGGAGGTGGGGGAGGAAGGTGAGGGTTGGAAGCATGCCTGAAATATGCATCGACTGGGGCTTAGCGAATTTTAGGATTGCTGTTTTTTTTTTTGCCTCGAGGCATGGGTTTGGGGGGCCTAGAGATGCATTTTCCTGGCCTGCTTAGGGCTCGCCATTTTAGGAGTGCCATGTGCTTTCTTGGATTGGGTTGGGTGGAAGGTGTAGGAGAAGCACTCCTGGAAAGATGCATCGTCTGGGGCTGCTGTGTTGTCGACAATGCCGGATTTGTGATTGCTGCCTTGTGATGATATGTGGACCTTTTGTTTGTTTGTTTTATTTAAAGTGAGACGCTGGGGTTTGTAAAGTGCACAGGGCAACTGCTTTCCAGGTGTGCTTGTTCACAGAGGTCCTCTCAGCCATCTTGAGCACCATGGTTCGTTAAGTGTTGGATTTGCACACCTGAACGCTAAATTTGTGCTGAACTGTGATTGCTGGCTTTTTGTTTGACTCGAGGGATGTGGGTGGGGGCCCAGGAGATGCATTTTTCAGGCATGTGAAGGGAGGAGGGGGGTGGAGGAAGGGTGAGGGCTGAGAAGCATGCCTGAAATATGCATCGACTGGGGCTTGTGCTGAATTTTGTGATTGCTGGTTTTTTTTTTTTGCCTTGAGGCATGTGGGTTGGGGGGCCCAGGAGATGCATTTTCCAGGCCTGCTTAGGTCTCAGCCATTTTAGGTGCCATGTAGCTTTCTTGGATTGGGGTTGGGGTTGGGTAGCGTACGAGAAGCACTCCTGAAAGATGCATCATCTGGGCTACAAAGACGCATAATGCCAGATTTTGACGCTGCCTTGTGATGATATGTGGACCTTTTGTTTGTTTGTTTTATTTAAAGTGAGATGCTGGCGGTTTAAAGTGCACAGGCAATAATGCCAGGTGTGCTTGTTCACAGAGGCCCTCTCAGCCATCTTGAGCACCATGGCTTGGTAAGTGTTGGATTGCACCTGAACGCTAAATTCTGTGCTGAACTGTGATCATGGGCTTTTGTTTGACTCCGGAGGGATGTGGTTGGGGGCCCAGGAGATGCATTTTTTCAGGCATGTAAGGAGAGGAGGTGGGGTGGAGGAAGGGTGAGGGTTGAGAAGCATGCCTGGAAACATGCATCGACTGGGGCTGTTGCTGAATTTTGTGATTGCTGTTTTGTTTTTTTTTTGCCTCGAGGCATGTGGTTGGGGGGGGCCCACAAGATGCATTTTTCCAGGCCTTCTTAGGGCTCGGCCATTTTAGGAGTGCCATGTGCTTTCTTGGATTGGGGGGGTTGGTTGGTGGAAGGGTGTAGGCCGGGAAGCACTCCTGGAAAGATGCATCATCTGGGGCTGCTGTGTTGACGATAATCCCGGATTTTGTGATTGCTGCCTTGTGATGATATGTGACCCTTTTGTTTGTTTGTTTTATTTAAAGTGAGATGCTGGGGTTTAAAGTGCACAGGAAACAATGCTTCCAGGTGTGCTTGTTCATAGGTCCTCTCAGCCATCTTGAGCACCATGGCTCGGTAAGTGTTGGATTTGCACTCCTGGAATGCTAAATTTGTGCTGAACTGTGATTGCTGGCTTTTGTTTGACCTCGAGGGATGTGGTTGGGGGGCCCAGGAGATGCATTTTTTCAGGCATGTGTAAGGGGGAGGGAGGTGGGGTGGAGGGTGAGGGTTGAGAAGCATGCCTGAAATATGCACTCGACTGGGGCTTGTGCTGAATTTTGTGATTGTTATTTTTTTTTTTTGCCTCGAGGCATGTGGTTGTGGGCCCAGGAGATGCATTTTCCTGGCTCGCTTAGGGCTCAGCCATTTTAGGAGTGCCATGTGCTTTCTTGGGATTGGGTTGGGTGGAAGGGTGTAGGCCGAGAAGCACTCCTGGAAAGATGCATCGTCTGGGGCTGCTGTGTTGTCGCATAATGCCGGATTTTGTGATTGCTGCCTTGTGATGATATGTGGACCTTTTTGTTTGTTTGTTTTTATTTAAAGTGAGATGCTGGGGGGTTTAAAGTGCACAGGCAATAATGCTTTCCAGGTGTGCTTGTTCACAGAGGTCCTCTCAGCCATCTTGAGCACCATGGCTCGGTAAGTGTTGGATTTGCACACCTGGAACGCTAAATTCTGTGCTGAACTGTGATTGCTGGCTTTTTGTTTGACTCGAGGGATGTGGGTTGGGGGGCCCAGATGCATTTTTTCAGGCATGTGTAAGGAGGGAGGGAGGTGGAGGAAGGGTGAGGGCTGAGAAGCTACGCCTGGAAATATGAATCGACTGGGGCTTGTGCTGAATTTTGTGATTGCTGTTTTTGCCTTGAGGCATGTGGTTGGGGGGCCCAGGAGATGCATTTTTCCAGGCCTGCTTAGGTCTCGCCATTTTAGGAGTGCTATGTGCTTTCTTGGATTGGGATGGTGGAAGGGTGAAAGGTAGCTAATTCCTGGAAAGATGCATCGCCTGGGGCTGCTGTGTTGACGTATCAATGGATTTTGTGATTGCTGCCTGTGCTGATATGTGGACCTTTGTTTGTTTGTTTTATTTAAAGTGAGACGCTGGGGTTTAAAGTGCACAGGCAACAATGCTTTCCAGGTGTGCTTGTTCACAGAGGCCCTCTCAGCCTTCTTGAGCACCATGGCTCGGTAAGTGTTGGATTTGCACACCTGAACGCTAAATTCTGTGCTGAACTGTGATTGCTGGCTTTTTGTTTGACTCGAGGGATGGTTGGGGGCCCAGGAGTGCATTTTTCAGGCATGTGTAGGGGAGGGAGGTGGGGGTGGAGGAAGGTGAGGGTTGAGAAGCATGCCTGGAAATATACATCGACTGGGGCTTGTGCTGAATTTGTGATTGCTGTTTTTTTTTTTTTGCCTCGAGGCATGTGGTGGGGCCCAGGAGATGCATTTTCCAGGCCTGCTTAGGGCTCGGCCATTTAGGAGTGCCATGTGCTTTCTTGGATTGGGGGGGTTGTGTTGGGTGGAAGGGTGTAGGCCGAGAAGCACTCCTGGAAAGATGCATCGTCTGGGGCTGCTGTGTTGACGCATAATTCCGGATTTTGTGATTGCTGCCTTGTGATGATATGTGGACCTTTTTGTTTGTTTGTTTTTATTTAAAGTGAGATGCTGGGGGTTTAAAGTGCACAGGCAATAATGCTTTCCAGGTGTGCTTGTTCACATTGGTCCTCTCAGCCATCTTGAGCACCATGGCTCGGTAAGTGTTGGATTTGCACACCTGGAATGCTAAATTCTGTGCTGAACTGTGATTGCTGGCTTTTGTTTGACCTCGAGGATGTGGGTTAGGGGGACGAGGAGTGCATTTTTTCAGGCATGTAAGGAGAGGAGGTGGGGGTGGAGGAAGGGTGAGGGTTGAGAAGCATGCCTGGAAATATGCATCGACTGGGGCTTGTGCTTAATTTTGTGATTGCTTATTTTTTTTTTTGCATGAGGCATGTGGTTGGGGGCCCAGGAGATGCATTTTCCAGGCCTGCTTAGGGCTCAGCCATTTTAGGAGTGCCATATGCTTTCTTGGATTGGGGGGTTGGGTTGGGTGGAAGGGGTAGGCCTAGAAGCACCCTGGAAAGATGCATCGTCTGGGGCTGCTGTGTTGACGCATAATGCCGGATTTTGTGATTGCTGCCTTGTGATGATATGTGGACCTTTTTGTTTGTTTGTTTTTATTTAAAGTGAGACGCTGGGGGTTTAAAGTGCACAGGCAATAATGCTTTCCAGGTGTGCTTGTTCACAGAGGTCCTCTCAGCCATCTTGAGCACCATGGCTCGGTAAGTGTTGGATTTGCACACCTGGAATGCTAAATTCTGTGCTGAACTGTGATTGCTGGCTTTTTGTTTGACTCGAGAGATGTGGTTGGGGGGGGCCCAGGAGATGCATTTTTTCAGGCATGTGTAAGGGGAGGGAGGTGGGGGTGGAGGAAGGGTGAGGGTTGAGAAGCATGCCTGAAATATGCATCGACTGGGGCTTGTGCTGAATTTTGTGATTGTTGTTTTTTTTTTTTTGCCTCGAGGCAGGGGTTTGGGGGCCCAGAGATGCATTTTTCCAGGCCTGCTTAGGGCCTCGGCCATTTTAGGAGTGCTGGCATGTTTTTGATTGGGGGTTGGGTTGGTGGAAGGGTGTAGGCGGAAGCACTCCTGAAAGATGCATCGCCTGGGGCTGCTGTGTTGACGATAATGCCGGATTTTGTGATTGCTGCTTGTGATGATATGGACCTTTTTGTTTGTTTGTTTTTATTTAAAGTGAAACAGCCAGGGTTTAAAGTGCACAGGCAATAATGCTTTCCAGGTGTGCTTGTTCACAGAGGTCCTCAGCCATCTTGAGCACCATGGCTCGGTAAGTGTTGGATTTGCACACCTGGAACGCTAAATTCTGTGCTGAACTGTGATTGCTGGCTTTTGTTTGACTTGAGGATGTGGTTGGGGGGCCCAGGAGATGCATTTTTCAGGCATGTGTAAGGGAGGGAGGTGGGGTGGGAGGTTGGGTGAGGGTTGAAAGCATGCCTGGAAATATGCGATCGACTTGGGCTTGTGCTGAATTTTGTGATTGCTGTTTTTTTGCCTTGAGGCATGTGGTTGGGGGGCCCCAGAGATGCATTTTCCAGGCCTGCTTAGGGCTCAGCCATTTTAGGAGTGCCGTGTGCTTTCTTGGATTGGGGGGTTGGGTTGGGTGGAAGGGTGTAGGCCGAGAAGCACTCCTGGGAAGATGCATCATCTGGGGCTGCTAAGTGACGACAATGCCAGATTTTGTGATTGCTGCCTCAGATGATATGTGGACCTTTTTGTTTGTTTGTTTTTATTTAAAGTGAGATGCTGGGGGTTTAAAGTGCACAGGCAATAATGCTTTCCAGGTGTGCTTGTTCACAGAGGTCCTCTCAGCCATCTTGAGCACCATGGCTCGGTAAGTGTTGGATTTGCACACCTGGAATGCTAAATTCTGTGCTGAACTGTGATTGCTGGCTTTTTGTTTGACTCGAGGGATGTGTTTGGGGGGGGCCCAGGAGATGCATTTTTTCAGGCATGTGTAAGGGGAGGGAGGTGGGGGTGGAGGAAGGGTAAGGGTTGAGAAGCATGCCTGGAAATATGCATCGACTGGGGCTTGTGCTGAATTTTGTGATTGCTGTTTTTTTTTTTGCCTCGAGGCATGTGGTTGTGGGGGGGGCCCAGGAGATGCATTTTTCCTGGCCTGCTTAGGGCTCGGCCTATTTTAGGAGTGCCATGTGCTTTCTTGACTGGGCTGGGTGGAAGGGTGCAGGCCTAGAAGCACCCTGGAAAGATGCACTGGGGCTGCTGTGTTGACGACAATGCGGATTTTGTGATTGCTGCCTTGTGCTGATATGTGGACCTTTTGTTTGTTTGTTTTTATTTAAAGTGAGACGCTGGGGGTTTAAAGTGCAGGCAATAATGCTTTCCAGGTGTGCTTGTTCACAGAGGCCCTCTCAGCCTTCTTGAGCACCATGGCTTCGGTAAGTGTTGGATTGCACACCTGGAACACTAAATTCTTTGCTGAACTGTGATTGCTGGCTTTTGTTTGTTTCGAGGGATGTGGTTGGGGGACCCAGAGATGCATTTTTCAGGCATGTGTAAGGGGAGGGAGGTGGGGGCGGAGGAGGAAGGTGAGGCTGAGAAGCATGCCTGAAATATGCATTGACTGGGGCTAGTGTTGAAATGATGCTTTGTCTGGATTATTCATGCTGAATTATTTTGTGATGGCTTTTTGTTTAAAGCGAGACCTTCATTTTAAAGTGAGACCTTCATGTCCTAGTGCACCCAACCGGCTTCCCCCACATAACCAACAACCCCGTACTGCCTCCCCACTAACCAGACATATCACTTCATTGGGCCTTTCAGCATTCCTCTACCCTCCGCTGGCACTACGACACTGTTTTCCTCACTTCATTTTGTTTGCAGGCAAGTGCAGGCGGGCCTCCATTCTGTTTGCAGGCGCGCAGTATGGGCTCCATTTTGTTTCAGCAAGTGCAGGCAGGCTCATTTTGTTTGCAAGTGAAAATGCAGGGCGGGCTCTGGCTTTGTTTGCAGGCAAGTGTGCGGGGCTCCATTTTGTTTGCAGGCAAGTGCAGGCGGGCCTCCATTTTGTTTGCAGGTAAGTGCAGGCGTGGCCATTTTGTTGGTGGCAGGCAAGAGGTACGGGACCTCAAATTTGTTTGCAAGCCAAGTGCTGCTCTACTCTACCTCATGCGGCGTCTACATGTGTGCTGCTCTACTCTACCTCGTGCCGGAGTCACCATGTGTGCTGCTCTACTCTACCTCATGCCGGCGTCACCATGGTTGCCTCGACTCTACCTCATGTGGCGTCACCATGTGTGGTGCTCTACTACCCCTCGTGGGCGTCACCATGTGTGCTGTCTACTCTACCCGTGCATCATCACCATGTGTGCTGCTCTCTACTCTCGTGTGGCGTCACCATGTGTGCTGCTCTACTTCACCTAGCTGGCGTCCACCATGTGTGCTGCCTACTCTACCTCATGCGGTGTCACCATGTGTGCTGCTACTCTACCTCGTCTGGGCGTCTGCATGTGTGGTGCTCTACTACCTCATGGGCGTCACCATGTGTGCTGCTCCACTCTACCTCATCTTGGCGTCACCATGTGCTGCTCTACTCTCCTGTGGCGTCACCATGTGTCTGCTCTACTCTACCTCGTGGCAAGGCCACCATGTGCTGCTCTACTCTCACCTCATGAAGCGCCACCATGTGTGCTGCTCTCACTCTATCTCGTCATGGCGTCACCATGTGTGCTGCTCTACTCGACCGCAGTAATGGTACTATTTTGCCCTGTGCCGCCCTTGTTGTTTTATGTGAGTGAATTGTTTAATATATTCTGTTTTTTTTCAATTATGGCATCATTTCTTTTTAATCTTGAATAGTTTTGGAAAGAAAAAGATGGATCAAAGTGAAACAAGAAGACGTCAAACACCATGTGTGTCTGCTGCTGACTTGCTTAGTGGGGCTTTGAAGAATTGTTCTGTACCACTCACAGTAAAAGAAAAAGTCGGCATTACAGAATAACTTAAGAAAGGATCCACAGCATCCAGGAATATAAAGAAAAGCTAAAGGACGTGTACAGAAGCACAGAGAGAAAAATGACCGAAGAACAACTAACACTTGCTAGAGAGAAAAGTCAGCTGCTAATGCAGGAAGCCAGGAAAAGGAAGAGGACATGACACCAGAAACTGTAAACCCTTCCGTAACTAAAACAACTAAACAAACAGCAGAACAGAAAGAGAATATTGAGAGAGAAAGAGAACAAGCATGATGATGACCTCACAAAAAGCAGAAGAATCAATGAAAATGGCGACAAGGATACCATGAAGTAAAGAAGATGCGGACCACCAATTCTTTGACCACAGTCACTAACACCACAAACTCTATGGAAATGCAAGTGAGCATACCGTCCAGCACAATGGAAACAGAAATGGGAACACCCTTCATTACCAATACAACCTTGACATCGATTGCTTTGGATGAAAGCACAACACCAGTGATGGACCCAAGATCAGAAAGCGCAATTAGAAAGGCTGTGCAGAGAGCACGCAAAGGGCTGCCCAGGTCCCCAACCAGGTTTGCTGCAACAATCAAAAGTTATCTCCTTGGCCACCCAAAAACAGGCTGCCCTCTCAAGGTTCGGATGTCGCACCAGACTGGACAACAAGTTAGTGGAAGTCCTTCAACAAAAATTACATTTGTTTAAACAGTGCAACAGGAAGGCAGACAAAGAACTGAAAAAAGAATTCATCAGCACGTTTCTCGTTCTGAAAAAGTACCGCCTACTATGAAGAGCAAGCACGTGCCTGGGGATCAGTTGGAGAAGAATGATGAAGGTATCGAAGAGCGCACAAGTTAAGAGGAGCACTAGGCACAAGTTGGGAATATCTGAGGAGCTGCAGAAGAAAGTAGATGATTTTTCAATATATCAGCAACACCGCTTACACAAGAAGGCATTTTCTAAGCGAACTGAAAAGCAAGATCATTCTTAGACAAAACTCTGAAAAGGCTGCACCAAGAATTCCATGAGCAGAACCCAGATGAGAAAATTGACTAACTAAATTCAGCAGTCTCCGCCCTGATAATATTAAACTCAGACAGGATCAAAAACTGGACCAGTGTCTATGCAGTATTGCACCAATGGGAAACTAAAGCTGTTAGCAATAGCGATTTGTCGAGCAGAAGAAAATGGAGTGCACAATTTCCAATATTTATGAAGCAGTAGAGCTGACAAATGTGCCCAAAGAAGGAAGGTGAGAAATTTTTAAAAGTCCTGCATTGAAAAAAATTGCAAAATGTGTAGCACTTCTGCTATTGACAAATCACTGGAAGAACTTTTACAGGCACATGGAACTGAGGAGGTGAAATGGCAACAGTGGGACAGTGTGACCATTTCCAGGGTCATAAATGGATCAGAAAGTAAACAAACAAGAAAAGTCATGAAGAGAAAAGTGGCCACATTTCGATGTCTGGTTGAAGTCTTGAAGGAGGACCTCCAGTTTTGGGGTCGACATCTACACGTAGCATCCTGGCAACAACACCAATTCAAATCACTCAAAGATAACCTTCCCGACAGCTGGGTGTTGATGGTTCTAGACTTTGCAGAGAACTACACATGCAAGTACCAGGATGAAATTCAGTCATGCCACTGGCACCATGAGCAAGCAACTGTTCACCCTGTAGTGACATACTACAGGTGTGAAAGATGTACAGACTTAGTTACAGAGTCACTTGTCTTCATATCTAGTGATCTCAAACATGACCACCACGCAGTTCTGCATTTCGTGAACATGTCCAATTCCTACCTCAGAAACATCCGTGGCATCAATATTGAGAGACAGGTACACTTTACTGATGGGTGTGGGAGTCAGTACAAATCAAAATGGACCTTCCAGAACATATCATTGTCTCCATCACTACATGGATTCCCAATAGAGCGTGCATTTTTGGATCCAGGCATGGAAAAGGACCTCTGATGGTGAGAGTGCGGTGGTGAAGTCACGTGCAAGCCTAGCTGTGCAGTCCCGCAGGCTATCATTTCAAATGCTGCACACCTCTTTCAGTACTGCAAGAGGAATTTAACAAAGGAGCCTGCCATTGAAGGTTGCACTCATTACCAAGAACATTCTTCTGATCGGTGATGTGAAAATTAGCAGAAATGCAGGACCAGAACTAAAACAATAGCTGGTACACGAAAGATTCAGAGTGTCCGACCAGCAGCAGATGGTGTTGAAGTCTCGAGACTACAGCTGTTTCTGTGGACCATGCAGAAAGGAGGATGGTCACTGTGAAAATGTAAGATATGTCAACGGATGGAAGAAGAGGATTATTCAGACTGCACCTGGCTATGTGTCTTCAGTGAAGGAAAAAGAAACTTCAGGGCCCCTACATTGCCTATTCCGGTCTCCAGTGTAATCGTTCACACACCCTCTCCCTTCGGATATTAAGAATCCTGGGCCACTACACTGCCATATTTCCTGTCTACAATGCAATCACCAGCACACTCACTCCCCGCTTCTGATATCACACCTCCAGTGATAACCAGTCTGTCTACTGTTGTGAACCAGATTAGTGAACATGCTGCAGCCAGCACAACCAAATCTGTTCCAGCACAGCCAGCACAACAGCCAATACATCTGTTGCCAGCGCATCTAACAGAAAACAAAAGAACTATGACCACATACAGACAAGCCAGTTTTATGCTGTCTATTACTCTAACACATTTTACATTGGACAAGTAACATCATTTGATGAAATGAAACAAGAATTCAAATGTAAATTTTGCAGAAGCAGGGATGGCAAATTCTGTTGGCCACAGCATCCAGACATTGATGCCATAAAAGGAAGATGACTTTTTTACGGACCAGTAACAGTGCAAGGACAAGGAAAATTCGACATATCACCAGATGACCTAAAAACCATTGTCAAGAAACATGAAAAACTGCAACAACGTTGGAATTAACACAAGAATTTGAAGCAAGTATTATCTTAACATTTCTGAATGAAAAATCCAACTGAGCATGGCTGAAGACTCGTAACTTATGTGGAAGCACAGAGTTACGGAGTAGAATACCAATCAAGACTACCTGACTGCCCACATCACGCAGACTTGTTAATGTTGTTTATTTTTCAAATAAATGCATGGCAGCAACCATTTTCTGCAGTGCTTAGGTATGTCTCTGTTTGGGCAGAACCAGGGAACAGGGCAACACAGCATAAGACAATGGAAAAATAACAATACTTGAATAGAAGATTTTAGGGGTTGGCGGAATTGCACCTTGGAACACTTTAAATGGTCAAACGTAAATATGTTAGTTATGCAATGTTTGGTGTTAAATGGTTTTAATATTATAAAGATATGATGCTGAGAAGAACACTGTTTGGTGTCCAGTGTTGCACGCGCACACACTCTTTTGGTGTCCAATGTTGCACGTGCTACACTCTTGAAAGTCCAATGTTGCACGCGCCATTAATTGTTTCGGTGGTCCAATGTTGCACGTGCCACACTGTTTGGTGTCCCCCTCAAGTTTCTGTTAGGCAGTTATCTCACTACATAGTTACTTTTTCAACTTTGGGTAAGAGTGTTCAGAAAAGCTTATCAAAATTATTCTACTGTGAGGTTGAAAAAATTACCTCTATGTCACACTTTGGTACCCCTTTCTTGTGAACAGACCCACACACATATAGCATGCTTATAATCACTGCCATATGTTTTAGTTTTCTTGTCCCCCTCATCTCAGCTGCACAGCTGAACCATAGCACACATACCACTGGAAACGTGGTTCTTCCCACTCCCCACACACACACGCTGACCCACAGAACTACTTAATCACTTCTATCTGGCCTGTACTCCTATTATTTTCTCTCCATAGTTTTGAATGCTTCCATGCAAACAGACTTTAAGGGGCAAACACAAATGTAGCAAGAACACAGCACCCACCAACACAGCCAGCTCCCCCCCCACACACAAGCACACTTTAGCGAGTGCAGCCACGCCGTTACAGACAAACTACCAAGTATAGGTATAAGTCAAGATTCTCTTACCTGAGTACTAGGGAGTAAGAGGCAGGAGTCTATAAGAGATGATGTCCATGGGACAGAGTGCTGGGGTGTGCCCAATTGAAATGAATGGGGTTATTTTTTATTACTATTTTATACATTATGATGGTGAGTTGGAGACTAATGAAGGTCACTGTTCTACTAATAAGGTCCTTGTTAGTCGAGCTGTGACCTTCATTAATCTCCAGCTTGCCATCATAATGTATAAAATAGTAAAAAAAAATACCCCCATTCATTTCAATGGGGCACATCCCTGCACTCTCCCTTGCTCTATACAGCCTTCTCTCTGACACCCAACATGGCTTCCATAAAGGTCACAGTACCTCTACAGCACCTCTCAAATTCACTACCGATGTGCTTACCAGTATGGACGCCGACCAGCTGACAGGGGCAGTTTTTATAGACCTTACAAAGCCCTTTGATCTTGTTAATCACCCCTGCTCCTCTCCACTCTTTACAATCTGAGCTTTTCACCCTCAGTTGTTGCCTGGTATGGAAGCTATCTATCAAATAGAACTCAAACTGTGAAATTCAACTCCTCTTTATCTGATGGTGCTACCACCAATATTGGGGTTCCCCAGGGCTCTATTCTGGGACCTCTTCTTTTCTCACTTTTTATCAATAACATAGATGAGGTTTTTCTTTCATGCTCATCTATTCTCTATGCAAATGATCTTGTACTCTATTCAAGTTCTGATAAGGTCACCAGCATAAATGCATCCCTTTCTTCAGATTTCACAAATGTCCAAAATTGACTTTCTACACATAAGCTTGTACTTAATGCTAAAAAAAAAACAAGCAATGATACTTGAATCTGCCCCTAAACTTAGGACATGTCAAACTCCCCTATTGGTGCAAGACAGCAGTGACACACAAATAGAATGTGTTACATCTTTTAAGTACCTGGGAATTCTTCTGGACTGGGGGTCGCTTACAAGTCCAGTTTCATGCTGACTCCCTCTGCCAAACTTGCTATTGCCAGAGGCATATTACTCCCTGCCCTCACCTACAGCACGCCGACTTTTGCTGCCACACACAAAACCATCCTTTATAAGTGGGATGTCACTTATAATAATATCTGTCGATATGCCTCCTAGTCACCACGACTTAAGCACCGCTACCAACTGTACAGGGACCTCTGCTGGTTATCCCTCTCAACTTGCCGACAATACTCTTTTGGCTCCCTGATTGACTCTATACTCAGAAACAAGACCCCTTCAGCGCTCACAACATTGCTGGTACCTCAAACCTCCTCCTATAGACTGCACTCGATAGATAAATCCCTGCTGAATGTACCTAGATGTATAACATCAAAAGGCTCTGTTGCCTTCAATCACTCTGCTCCTAAGCTTTGGGACTCTCTCCCACAAGCACTTCGAATATCCGGATCCCATGACAGCTTCAAAAAGGATCTGCGCCTACATCTATCCCTTGCTGATCTCTGCACTTGTTTTAATCCTCCTTAATCCACTCACCCACCATATGCCTTCTGTCCTAACTTTAACCTTCCTACCTCATAACACTTCTTACCCTTACTATCTCCTTGAGAGCTAATCTACCCTAAACCCCCCCAGCACCTGAGTCTTGTTTCGGAGGCTGTGATAATGCATCCTGCCCAGTCAGAAATTTGACCTTGACTTGTTTCACTACCTATTTGAATTTTCATTGTTATGGCTAATTTGAACAATATTTCTTTGCTGCTATGTTGTGGTATCTCTTCCTAGACTGTGTAGGTTTTTTATGCCAAACATTCTATGTGAATTTGATTGATTTTTATTGTCCTGGCTGCATGTATTTATTACTACTGACTGTTTTGACCTATACTATTGTAATTTCATTATACTCATGCTATGTACCTGTCTTTGATTGTTGTACTCTCCTGGGTCGTGCCTGAAAATAGTAATTTCATGGCTAGTGCACCTACCCGGTTAACAAAAACTAAATAAAAATAAATAAATAAATGTCATAACATGCCTGAGCACAGGGATGTGGAAATCAGCTTCACTGGGTTGGGGGGGAGGAGATATAAGCCTGAGTATAGTGGGGCTCCAATAGTCTGTGCATAGTCCATACCTCTCAACTATCCCTGATTGTGAGGGACATCCCTCATTTTACTCCTGAAAACTGCTCTGTCTCTTATACATCCCTCATGGAAAACATGCTTCTCACACAGAGGATGTCTGGTAAATTTAGACTTTATGGCAGGGGTGCCATTTCAGAGTTCAACGGGGGGGGAGCCAACAACCAGTAGAGGCCAGGTGCCAGTTAGCCCTTAGAAGGCAAGCTCTGGAATGTCTGGAATGTCTCAAGGAGGTAAAACTTATTTGTTGTGATTGAGAAGTGGTATGCAAAACAGGAAAATTTAAAATGTATAAGATTCATCTGTCTACTGAGGGACAAAATCTGTGACTGTAACTGTAACCGTCCATCAAGAATCTCCGTGCATTCGCACAGGCACTGTGTATGTGCACATTTGAGTAGGCAGTAGCCACCTGCCTGCTTGAATGTGCGAGCTGATTCCAGCTTGAATGTTCATCTCTGCAGACTGGGACAGCCTGCCAGCCCATTCCACTACAAACAACAGACATTTTATATTATTGGGTCAAGGCACGCCACACACTTGCTTGCAGCCTTTATTTCATCTATAAACATCACAAAACATTAACACATTTTAATTAGTTGACCTTCAGGCTTCAACCACCACATTGACTCTCGAGTCTGTCTCAACACTCACTCAGCTGTCTCTTTTTACTTTGCTCAGTTGGTCAGTCTCTCTTATCATTCAGGATTTTTTTATTTAGGCATTTTGCACATTTTATCATTCTCTCACACAGACTCCAAGCCCATGCCCTGAAGCAGTGCATCAAATTTGGGCTTAAAGCCACCCAGTTACTAACCATTCTTTTTTCCTGCCTGAAGTTCTGAACCCTCCCCCCAAAAAACCTTGCCCCTATCTCTCTCTCTCTCTCTCTCTCTCTCTCCAACTCCATTCCATTCAATACCCATCCCATACGGGTCTCAAAACCATCCAAAGGGGCAGAAATGTGAAAAGCACATCAATATTTCAGTCTTTCCTCCTTCCCCAATCCCCCTACAAAAAATATATATATTTTTACTTACCAGACCATCTGGCTGGAACCTGCAGCCTGGCCCAATGTGCCACCAGCCAAAGTTTTCAGCCCGCTCCTTCTTCAACCTTCTACCAGAAGCTGAATGCTGGAACCAATTGTCCCAGGTCCCCACTGTGGTCAGCGACCAAGTCATCTTAGTGACCAAACCCACCCAACCATGTGTCGTTTGCTTCTTGCTTGGCTGCTGTCAAGGCTGCTGCTGCACTGCACTGATCAAGGCCTGTGAGGTCCTCCCATACCACTGTCACCACTGCTGCTAGGCCTAGCTTGCTGCTGCTAGGGGGGGGGCTACGCTGCTTTTATTGCAAGACAAGCCTAGTAGTGTAGGTAGGTAGGTAGGTAGCCTAGTCATTGAGCTAGCTTCTAGCTCACCCCCTGTCCTTCCAAACATCAAGGGAGACAGAGACTCACTAAGAGTAGACCAACAAAAATACGCTGCTGCAACACTGCTATCGAGAGCTCAGTGCTCATCAACTCCTCCCAGCTGTAGTATGTATCCTGTCTATTCTGTGGTGGGAAAGACAGTATCATGCTCATGTGACTCACACACTCTTGCTTGGTTGGGGCTCCTTCATGTCATGTGTGACAGCTCCTCTGCTAATAGGCGGAGAGACTGTTCAACACAATACAAATACAGTCACATCAGGAGCACACCTGCAGTGTGAGTGCACACATGTCAGGGGGGCACTTGCTGTGCAAAAGATTAAATCCAAGTTTAATGCCATTATTGTCACACCATAAGAACAACCTAGGCACAAATGCGGGAGGGGGGGCACTGCCCCCTCTGCCCTACCTAAATGGTGCCATTGCTTTATGATAGAAATTCATTCTCAGGTTCTAATATTTGTACAAGTAAATACAATAGTTTCCACTGTGTTCTGAGGTATCTCCATGTTTCAAGGTAGGGTTAATGTCCCTCATTGTCACTTACTTTGAGTGTCCATGTCCCTCATTTCAGTGACAAAAAGTGAGGTATGGTGCATGCTTCCAAGGCCCTACTCAGCACAAAGAGTGCTGAGCATGGATCTAGTGTATATGCTCCATATAGAATGACAAAGGAAAAGTTAGTTGAGCCGTAGAAGTAATGGAGAAACACATATAGAAATATAGAAATCTGATGGCAGGAAAGGACCTCTAGATCCATCCAGTCTGCTCATCAAACCCAGCCCCATTGGTAACCCCAGACCCAACCCTTTGCTCCAATCCCCTGATCCCTCCCCCTTGATGGAGACTCTAGTCCCTGTTCTTTTTCCAGTTACCTGCCCCTCCCACTTTTGGTTAATCCCATGTGTTTATCCCATGTCCCATTAAATTCACCCATCATTTTGGCCGCCACCACCTCTGCCAGTAATCCATTCCAGGGGGCCACCAACCTCTCAGTGAAGTAGTATCCCTTCCTCTTCCCTCTGAACTTTCCTCTCTCCAACTTCAAATTGTGCCCTCTAGTTTTTGGACTTATTTTCCTATGAAAGATTTTCCCTTCCCTCACCTTGTTGATCCCCTTCAAATATTTAAATGTCTTGATCATGTCCCCTCTCTCCCTCCCTCCTAATTCCCAGGGTATATGGATCAAACTCTTCCAGCCTTTCCTTCACAGGGCTTCCAGTGCATGCCAGGTACAATTTTGGTCACCCTCCTCTGGACTTTCTCCATCCTACTGATATCCTTTCATAGGTGAGGTCTCCAGAACTGGACCCCATATTCAAGGTGAGGTCTCAGAAAGGTCTTGTAGAGGGGCATTAACACCTCCCTCCTCCTGCTTGTTATACCCCTCCATGTGCATGCCAGCATGTGAGTTGCCTTGCCTACCACTTTTTTGCACTGGTTAGCCACCTTTAGGTCATCTGAAATGATAATCCCCAGATCCCGCTCCTGTTCTGAAACCATAACTTCTTCTCCCCGAAGTGTGTATGTGGTCTGTGAGGTTTTGTGCCCAATGTGCATTATTCTGCACTTCTTTGCATTAAATCATAATTGCCAAATTTCTGACCATCGCTCCAGTTTTCTCAGGGCCTCCCTCATTATTTCCTCCCCCCACCGATGTGTCCACCCTATTGCAAATCTTTGTATCATCACCAAATAGGCACACCTTCCCATTCAGTCCTTCTGCAATATCATGTAGATATTAAAGAGGATGGGCCCCAATACTGACCCCAGGGGCACGCCACTTGTCACCCTTTCCTCCCCAAAGTGAACCCAATTTACCACCACCCTCTAGCATCTGCTGCTAAGCCAGCTCTCCACCCATTTAGTTATTTTCTGCCCTGCCCCTAAACTGCCCAGCTTGTTCACCAGCCTCCTATGAGGGATGGTGTCAAAGGTGTTGCTGAAGTCCAGATAGGCCACGTCCACTGCCTCTCCCTGATTGACCACCCCATCACCCAGTTAAAGCTCTCAATCAGATTCATCTGACATGACCTCCCCTCTGTGAATCCATGCTGTTTCTCATCTTGGAGATGACTGGCTGCAAGGTAATCGATAATTCTCTCCTTCGGAAATGGCTCCATAATCTTACCTACTACTGAGGTAAGGCAAACTGGATGATAATTGCCTGCCTCTTCCCTGCTGCTGCTCTTGCAGAGTGGCACCACATTCGCCCTTCTCCAGTCACCCTGAACCCTCTCTGTGCCTAGTGACAGATTAAACAGTTTAGTTAATGGTGTTGCCAGTTCCTCCCTAAGCTCCCAGAGCACTCTAGGATGTAGGGTGTCTGGGTCCATTGCCTTGTCCACCCTCAGCTTGCACAATTCCTCCAGTACCCTGCCTTCTTTGAATGGGCTAGAGTCCATCTCCCTTCTCTCTGTGTCTCTCCTGTGCAACTTTGGTCCCTTACCCTCTCTTTCCATTGTGAAAACTGAACAGAAATACCTGTTAAGTAAGTCTGCCTTCTGTATGTCATCCTCTACTGGAACCCCCCAATAAGTCTCACTATCCCCTGCTTGATTTCCTCCTCTTGCTGACATACCTATAGAAAGTTTCGACGCCCCAACTTCCCTAGCTATCCTCTCCTCTGTATTTGTCTTCAACCTCCTAATTGTCTGCCTTGCCACCCACAATTTCTCACTGTATACCTCTCTATCCTCCTTCCCCTGTGTTCCTTTATATCTCCTGAATGCGGGTTTCCTTTCACTTAATTCCCTTATCACCTCTCTGGTGAACCAGAGCAGCCTCCATCTTCTTTTGTTTTTCCTGATCTTTCTTATACTGTACAATGATCTGTGGTTCTCAAAATCCGCCCCTTTATTTCCCCCCACAGCTCCTCCACATCCCCCAGTTCCTCTTTGTCCTCCATGCCTCCCTGAAGATTGCCCTCATTTTGTTGAAGTCCTCATGCCTGAAGTCCATTACCCTTATGCTAGTGTGACTCCCTTCCTTCCCCACCCTAATCCTGAACTTTACAGCTCTATGGTTGCTGGACCCCAAACTGTCTCCCACTGAAACATCATTTACACTCTTCCCATTTGTCAGCATGAAGTCCAGTGTTGCCATGCCTCAAGTAGGTTCCCAGACCAGCTGTCAAAGGAATGCTCCCTGCAAGGAGTCCAGAAACTCCTTACTTGTTGCTGATGTCACTGCTGGGATCTCCCAGTCCACATCAGGGAAGTTAAAGTCCCCCACCAGCAAAAGATTCCCCTTGTGTACCATCTTATGCACTGCCTTCATTAATTCCTTGTCCACTTCCTCTCCCTGCATAGGAGGCCTGTAGATCACACCTGGGCGTAATGTTGCTCCTGACCACTTTTCCAGTGTGACCCACAGGGCCTCCTCCCCTTGTTCATCCAGCCCTTCTATTGCCCTTATACCATCCTTCACATAAAGTGAAACATCCCCCTTTCTACCCATCCTGTCCTTCCTACAAAGGTTATACACTGGGATAACCACCTCCTAGTCCTGGTGCTCTTTCCACCAGATCTCTTTAATGGCCACCAGATCCAGTCCCTCATCCACCATCATGACCTCCAAGTCAGCCAGTTTATTACCAACACTCCTCACATTGGCAGACATTACCCTCCACCAAGTTTCACCCTCCCCTTTTCATCCACTCCCTATGTCCCCTACCCCCTCCTGCGGGGGACTGCCAGCTAGGTAAGGCCCTCCAGGTATGTTCACTTTCCCTTCCCTAGTCTCATACTCCCCTCTCCTAGTTTAAATCCCCCCCAAGTGTCTATCTATATATTCTTGTAGTTTTCCCCTCAGCACCCTAGAATCCACCTCATTTATGTGAAATCTATCCTCTGTGTATAAACCCTCATCTACCACATGTCCCCCCACTCCCCTATGCAGGTGAAACCCACCCTCTCACACCAATCCCTGAGTCATCTATTGAATTCTACAATCCACAGCTGTCTAACAGTACTGACACATGGGACTGACAAGTCTTCCGAGAAGGCCAGTGAGCATATCTCTTCCCTGCAGCCCTTGGCCAACTTCCTGAACCTTTTCTGCACCTCCTCTACTTCATTGCCCACCATGTAATTTGTACCTAAATGAATAACAAGGTGTGGTTTTCCCCCATTGCCCTTAGTCCTCCCTTATTGATTGCTTTGTCCTTCCTTCCTTCCTTCATACCTGGTGCACAGAAGACAGACCTCCTTCTATGGGCATCCCTTTTTCTAAGCCAGTGTATCCCTTTTTTAATGGAGTCACTAAAGACCTTGACCTTTTCCATTTGATCCATCCTGGTGAATGCCCCGGTGCTCTTTTCCTGAAGCCCATCCTCTCTCACTTTGCTCTCCCTATCTGGTCTCCCTGACCTTTGATGCCTATTGGCTTTCCTTGTTTATCACACATGGAGGACTACATATGCATAAGGGGATTTGCATAGCCCAAAACAAAAAGGTCAGGCTTCACACCATAGAGTCTCCTCTTCTCACATCTAGCATGGGGGATGCTGGCTGACTACTGACAGCAAATATTAAGGGGGTCATATCTTAAACATTTAATGCTGTAAGCAAACAATACTTTACAAATGAATGACAAAAATAAAAAAAAAATTTACAATTTGTAAAATGATTTAATGGTCAGAATTAATGAGTTTGCCTAATTTTAATGGGAAATCAATGAAAACTGTATTTTAATGGCTGAAATTGCTAGCAGTAGTATGAGAAATAGAAACTGATGTGTTTTTTAGATGAGATTTGCACCAGCTTAGCTGCTGCATGCATGGCAAGTGTACAGCATGAGAACCTGATGTGATTTTTAAATGATGTTCACACCAGCTTAGCTGCTGCATGCATGTCATGCATGCAACATGTGAACCTGGTGTGATTTTTAGATGATGTTCGCACCAGCTTACCTGCTGCAAGCATGCATGTGTGTAAAGCTTGCAGCATGCGAACCTGATGTGCTTTTTAGATGATGTTCACACCAGCTTACCTGCTGCATGCATGCATGTATGTCAAGCTTGCAGCATGTGAACCTGATGTGCTTTTTAGATCTGGTTCACGTCAGTTCACTTTGTGTATGCTAACCACATGCAAACATTGCACAATTAAGCATGTGGCATACATTGTGCATGAACGCAGCACACTTGTATTTCTGTAAGGGAAGGCCCCAGTGCGAGAAAGCCTGGTAACACTAGAGGAGTGCTACTGCATCTCTTATAGCATTTATGTCACCAGTGTCATCCATAAGCCCCACTCCCTCAGGAAGAAATCCTTGAGATTGAGACATTGCTTGCAGGACATAAGAACCTTATACTAATCATATTTTAAATGTGCAGCAATATCCACATTAACCTTTGCCATATGGGTAACCACAGCTAGGACCAGGTTGCAATGGAAAATTAACATAGTCTCTCTAAACATTAGTAGTTTCCTTTCAAAGTTTGTTCTGTTTTAAGCCTGGGTTGCATTGTTGCAACCAGATGTAATATCATTGACTGAAACCTGGCTCACCTCCAAAATTTCTGGTACTGTTATTTCCCTGTCAGGGTTTAACCTCTTTAGAGAGGAATGGCTGGCAAGCATGGTGGGGGTTGCCTAATCTACGTAAAGTCAGATTTGCAGGGCTCCAAACTAGAAATTAATAGCTTGAATAGGAACTGTGAATGCCTGACAGTTAAACTCCTGCTGGGGAGGGGACACAAATTCCTCATCCTCATGACAAACTACATTCCACCTGGAAAACACCAACGAGGCCTTGAGTCTTTCTCCAGCAGTTTCAAACATATTTGCCAAAACTGGGAAACTATTGTCACTGGGGACTTCAATATCAATTGGGCTGCCTAAACCAGCATAGGCCAAAGGGACATGGTTGCCAGCCTGTTTCTCTCACAACTAGTTACTGAAAGCAGAAGAGCTAAATATAAAACTGGCACCAGGGCCCTAATTGACTGGATTATGGCTACCTGACCTGACAGTGTACTATCAGACACCATTAGCAACCACTTCCCAGTGCAATGCACATGGACTGTTAAGCAATCCAAGTCCGCCCTCCCCCCCGATTTACCATCAGGCATGTCCAAAGCAAAGATAAGGTGTCTCACTTTAAGTCACACGTGGCTCACGTTGACTGGAGCTACCTGAATGATATCCTTGACATTGATACTGCCCTTGACTTCTTAATATCAGAATTCTCTACCACCTGTGACAAATTTGCCCCCATCAAAAAGCATAATATGCAAGGAACTCATTCAGGATGGATCTCCCTTGTACTCCTGGCCCTCATGAGAAAACAGACAACCTGCAGTCCCTGGCGAGATAGAGAGAGACTGGGTCCCCAGTTCACATGCTAAAGTACAGGGAAGCCTGACATAGAAGGATTAGGCTGGCTATATCTGACTTCTTTGAGGCACAGCAAAACCAAAGTGGGAGGGACTGGGGACCCACCTGGGAGGACAAGGGACTACACAGAAGTAATGGCCTGCATTCATCCGGGAGGGGAGCCACAGTCAGCGTATGGTTTAAATTTTACTTAGGTAAACATTTAAACTAGCCAAGGGTGGTGGTGGAAAGAATTTTGGAGGCAGAAATTGTCTCCCCCCATGGGAGGAAGTAGAGAGTAAGGAGAACCTGAGGGGAGAGGAATCACCCAGGGTGCAAATTACTAAAGGAAGCAGGGTGGAAGGAGAAAGGGCAAAAAGGAAAAAGGGGGGTAACAAGCAGAGTGGAAACATAATCTGGAGGGTCATGTGTGCAAATGTTATAAGTCTAGGAAATAAGGTTCCAAAACATAGAGGCTATCATGTTACAGGCTGACTTGGATATCATGACCATTACCAAGTCATGGTGCACTGAAAAGCATAACTGGAACATGGCCATACCAGACTATACTCTGTTCAGGAAGGACAGGGTGGGAAGAAAAGGAGTGAGTGTAGCTCTTTATTGGAGAGAAAGCATGCAAGTGACAGTGAATAACAAGTCCGAGGCCTTTCTGGTATCTTGATGCAGACCACAACATTTTAATTAAGCAATAAGGCATGACAGGGCATGTGTTATTGTGTAATAACGTCACTCCTGCGGTGGGTTGAAGTACAAGGTGAAGCCGAGTGCTTCCTCCACCCCAGGAGTGACGTTATTATACAATAACACACATCCCTGGAGTGCCTTATTGCTATTATACAATGGCTCATTTGTTAATTTAAAAAAAAAGAAAGAAAAAATGCTTTTTTTATCCATTTTTTCTATGATTTCTGTTGGCATAGGTATGTTTTAAGAAAAAAGTGCAGAATATATCTTCCAACACAAGGTGGTGATGCTGCCACATCGATCTTGCCTACTGAGTCCTAAATTACTTTTGTTGTTTATATATTGTTCTGTGACATCAGTCTCCCCTCTGCCCTTTCTGGTCATTTTACAACAGACAGTGTGTGAAGGGGAGAGTGTTTGAGTTTGTTTTTTCCTTTTTGCTATTTTAAATTTATTTTGTTTCTTCTGTAGCTGTCCAGCCTTTCAGGAACAGTGCAGTGCAAATTTGTACTGCGCTCGTGCTCACACCAACTCGTCAATGAGCGGAAGAAGTAAAAGCCATTACTGATGACTTTTTTTTTGGTTTTAGTTGGAATATGTGTTTTTTGGGGACTGGCTGGCCAAGTTCAAGTGTTCTGAAGTGTGGCTTCTCAACAACGGAGCCACACGGAGCGGCAGCTGGAGGTACAAACTTCTGTTGTACAATGTCACAGGCAGGTGTCTACTCTTCCTAAACAGACTGCAAGTTCTTCCAAAAAGACACGGTGTCTTTTTGGAAGAACTTGCAGTCTGTTTAAGAAGAGTTTCCATTTTTATGAAGTTGGATTATAAAAGAAAGTGGCATTTGGCGATGGGATGGTGATTTCAGTGTGAACTGTTCAGTAGGAGGCTGGATGTTTGTATAGGCAGAGGCGAGCTGTGATGGCTACTGGATAGGTGCAGAGGGAGGGATTCTTTTCTGCAGTGTGGTTAGTTTTGTGCCCGACCTAGATACAGTGATGTTATCATGTAATAACATCGCTGTGTCTAGGGCTCATTAACCAATCAGCATGCTAGATTATTTCTTGCCATTGTATAATGAAGGTTTTCCCCTCACCTGGGCCTTACAGAACCAGATTCAGTATTTGTGAGTTAGGATTACATCTCAGCTTTCTAAATTTCATTGAGTTAAACACCTTCCCCATTTTCAGAAAATAGCAGAAGATTTGAATAAATGGACTCTGCTCCCACTTTCCTTGGGTGTCAGGGTGGCTATACTGAAAATTAATATTCTTCCACTCTTAGTTTTTCACTTCCAAGCCCTTCCAATACTGATATTGAAGTCAATCTAGACCAAACTTCAGAAAGTGGTTTTAAAATGTTTATGGCAGGGACACAGAAAGAAAGAGGGATATCATACTCTGTGCCTCCATGGGGGAGTGGAGTTAGGTCTCCCTATTAATAAACATCATTATTTAGTGGCCCAATCAGCACAATTGGTAGACATGACAAAACAAAATCTTGAAACTGGATGGTATACACTTGAGAACAGAGGTTCAGTTCCAAGCACTCTATATGCTCTGCCATTTGTGCCATGGACAGAGGCTGTTAATAAAAAGATAGTTGTTGTAAAAGTTTATTGTTTGACTTAAAAAGTTATCCACAAAGAGAAATGTATACAGAATACAAAAAGCAATACAAACGAAAACATTACTACATATGTTGATAAAATGCACCAGTCAAATACATACATATAATTTAAAAACAGTACAGGAATACAAATATAATTAACATTTTAGCTCACTATTGCACTATACTTCAAACTTCACACATTTTAAACTTATGTTCTTTGCCTAAACACTTATATTGACTATCTTTTAGCATATCTTTCAGGTATAATGTTCCTATCAGCCCTAATTATATATTTCCTTCCCGTACCTTCATTCGATGTTTTACTTTCTCAGTTATATTAAAATAATGAGCTAATCTCTCAAGAGTCAACCTGTCTGCAGTATATATCATAATTGTGGTTAATGTTGTTTTATCAAGCTGATACATATTTAGACTATAATCTTTCAATCAATAAAGTCTCTCCTTTGTATAATAAGTACAGAACCAGAGTACATGAACCAAGTCTTCTCTACCCCCAACTGTGCAATCACAGATTTCAGATATAGACTTATCTTTACTGTATCTTCTTAACACAACACTGCTTGGAAATTGCTCAAATTTGTATTTAGCAAAAACTGAGCTCATCTTAATATTTTCCAAAATATCTAAGTATGGCTTATAACCAAAGCAAAGGTTCTTTTTACTAAACCATTTGGAGTATACAGAAGTAGAAATGGCTTTCAAATCCTCATTATTCCAGTAATTCTTGACCTTTTTCTTAATATATTTATTATACTTAGGACTCAACATGATACCCCTATCAATTACCCTTTCCAGAGTCATTAGTGAGTATCTTTCAAGTAGAATGTTAATCTTGGTAAACTAGAATGTACCCCTATATCCTAGACCATGCCAATATAGCTTTTCTTTGTAACACATTTTTGACAGGTTAGCTTCAAGAGCTCTAGTAAGCTTGATCCAATAATTTAA
The DNA here is from genome assembly GCA_016271365.2 of Neoceratodus forsteri. Classification (NCBI taxonomy): domain Eukaryota; kingdom Metazoa; phylum Chordata; order Ceratodontiformes; family Ceratodontidae; genus Neoceratodus; species Neoceratodus forsteri. The sequence continues at coordinate 694,564,776 of CM057459.1, read as the reverse complement.
CTTTCTATTATCCATTTTTGCTCTAATATTAAAAATTCCCAGTTCAGAGTGCAAATAGGCTGCAGGGCATGAATGCCCCAGCCTAAGTAAACACCTTAAATTTTTATATAAAGGTGACATCAACCGGTCGATCTTTTTATTGTCATAATCCCAGATTTCACTGGCGTAGAGCAATTGTGCTTCTAATTTTACTTCAATAGCTTTAAGAAAACATCTAACTGAGTGGCTCCCAAACCTATAGTTAAACCTTGCCAGGGCTCCAATAGTTTTCTTGTGCTTTACTACTAAAAAATTATAAAAAGAATTCCAAGTACCACTTGAATGAAATTCCATTCCCAGATACATATAGCTGGGAGCAATTTCAATTTTGTTTCCATTCACAGTCCATGTTCCTTTCAGTTTTTTTTCTCCAAATATAACAACCTTTGTCTTGGATAAGTTAATAGTTAATTTGATCGTTTGTGAATACTGAGCAATATAATCCAATTTTGCCTGTAGTGCCTTTTTTGTCAAAGAAAACATCACAATATCATCCGCATAGGCTAAAAGAGGACAAGCAGAGTCCAGCACTTTAGGGGAATCTGAGCCAAAAGAATCAACATCTTTCAGCATTTTATCAATATACAAAGAGAAGAGTAATGGGGCCATTACACAACCTTGATGCACCCCTTTATTAGTCTTAAAGGGGGCTGACAGTTGACCCTCTTTACCCAAATTAACTTTTTCCCAGGTATCGTTATAAAGATTAGCTATTATATGAATCAAATTAACATCAATACCTCTGTCAGACATAATAGTCCATAGCATATTCTTAGAAATGGAATCAAAATCCACCGAATAGTCGATAAAGACGGTGTATAGCTTTTGTTTCCGAAGCAATCCAAACTTCTCTATCAGATGCTGCAATATAAAAATATTGTCAAGAGTAGAAAAATTTTGTCTGAAGCCTGCTTGAAATTTAGACAATCCATTAGTCAATTCCACTTGGTCTTTTAACTTTTCCAATAACATTTTAGAAAATATTTTTAATGAAATATCCAGTAGACAAATTGGTCTATACATGGCTGGAGAAGTCAAAGTGCCCTTTTTGTGGATAGGAATAATATGTGAACCCTTCCAAAATGGCGGAAACCAATTAGTGGCAATACATTTATTAAAGTAAGCTTCCCATATTCTACTCCAAAAAAGGGGATAAGTTATATATATATCTCAGCGGGAATCCCATCCGGGCCTGTGGCTTTATTTCTCTTCAGGGTTGATATAGTAAAGAGTACTTCCAAATGGGAAAAACACAATTAAGTTTGAGCAGTTCTATCCACACACAAAAGACTATGTTGTTCTTCAGGATCAAAAAAGATATTAGTAAAATATTCTACCCATGTACTTCCATTGCTAAAACTATCAAGTTTTGTCTTGTGTGAATTAGTTCTCTTAGCCACCAGTATCCAGAACTGTTTTACATCATTTGTATTAATGACTTTTAACATCTGATCCCATTGGTTTTTATAATATTGTATTTTGTCCCTTAATAATAGTTTTATAATGTTTTCGATTAATGTTGAGTTGTTTTAGTAAAGCCTTTGAAGCATTAGTTTTATATAGCTTATACAACCTTCTTATCCCTCTTTTGATTACTCTACATTCTTGATCATACCATCCCAGCTGTTTACAAGGCCTGTGCTTGGTCTGTAGTGAGATAAGTTTACCCTTTATCTGGTCAAACAAACTGTTAATCAATTCAGCCATTTGAGAAATAGTCATAGCATCCAATAGTGAGGCATGAGCCATCAACAAGGAATTATTAAGTATTGGTCTAACTATATCCTCTGCATTATTATACCATCTTATTTTAGTAACTGCTCTTATTTTGAGAATAAGACCACATCCTATGACTCTGTTTTTTCTTTCTGCAAATAGAATTCCAGTATCACTGGAAAAAGATCACTTTCCGCCCAGAGATCTACCTGCACTTGCTTCCAAACATCAATTGTACCTGACCATAATGCCAGATCTATAGTAGAAGCTCCTCTCATGGATATGTATGTAAAATCACCATGTGCATCATCTTTGTATCTCCCATTGAGAGGGAAGAGATCAAAATTGCTCATTAAGTCAATAATTTTTCTCCCCGCTTTATTAATAATAGCATTTTTTGCTTTCCTTGAGAACTAATTTCCTAATAAATCATTGTAAATCCTAACTGAATTTTCCAACAAACCATCATAAGTTCCTATATGAGCATTAAAGTCTCCCAGAAGTAAGATATCTACCCTGGGGAATAAAGACAATGCTTAAGTAAGGATATCAAATAACATGTCCCAGATAGCAGGTAGAAAAAAAATTGAATTTTCAGGAGGGATATACCCAGAGATCACCACTATTCTCTGTTCTTTAAAACCTAATAACAATGCTATGAAATTTTTGTGTAGCTTCCAGGTTTGAATTAATAAAAAAACATTAATCTTAACAAATACAGTAATACCCCCTGAACTTTGACCATTACAATAAAGTTTTCTACTTTCTGATTGGAAGCTATCATACCCATTAATCTTAATGTTATCAGCACAGCTATGCCATGTCTCTTGGAAACAAAATAAGTCGAAGTTCTGGATATAATTCCACCACTTCGCATCCACCACCTTATTGGCCCAACCATCAAATATTCCATGTTAAAAACCTAATATTCTCAGAATTTAACTGTAATTCAAAGCTATTATCAGAGTTATGTCAATCGTCCTGATAATCTGCAATAGCAAGGAAATGATTCTTCAATGGGAGTTCCGTCTGAATAGTTTCCCTTGTTGGTTTAACCACTAAAGGTTCAACAGCTAAAAGGTAACTATCACACATGCAGTATTTCACCCCAATAAATCCAGAATAGTATTTTTTGCTAGAATTTTACCTACAAGTTCCCTAGAATTCAAATATAGATCTATTTGAGTACTACCAACCCTGCTTTTAGCAATAAAGTAATCCCTTTCTCCAAAAGGTATTTTCATAAAATTAACAAATAAGTCCTTAATAGCCCCAGTGAATTTAGTACGAGTTTCCTTTTCCATAATATCCATCCCAAAGAGACTAATTCCAGGTTTTAGGGAGTCAGTCAATTTTCTTCCATTGGTTGCTGTTGGAATACAATTAAAAAATTCTCTATTCAGATACTTTATAATAATTCCACTTTCCTTTAGGGGCCACTATTAGTTCAAACATGATTAGCAGTTCATGGAGAATACCAAACTGAGTCCAAGATATAAGTTTCGCTCACTGAAGCTTACTTCAGATCAAATATCTCATTAGATGTCAAGCTCAATCCTAGTTCTTTAGTAAGGAATTGTACTACTGATGTTTTGGAGACGGGCTTTAAAGATCTACTCCATTCAACAGGGCCAATCAATTTTAATACAGGATAACTCTCCTTTGTTACATTAGTATAATTATCAAACCTCCTAATGTCACATTCTCCCCTTTTGCTTTTTTGAGTGGTTAAAGGATTACTTTTAATACTTTCATTTGCCATACATATATCATCAGAGATCACTTGTTGTTCTATATTATTTACCAACATATCAGATCTCCCCAATTGTTGGTTTAAAAGGTTAAGTTCTGATTCCAGCAACCTTAAATGGGAGATACGGTCCCCATTTCCTGGAGTAATAGTATTCTGGACTTCTTTCTCACTACTATCTATTTGTCCTTCAGGCAAAACGTTATCATAAATACCATCAGTGACTCCACCTTTTTTCTGAGTTCTCTGTTCCTTCCCTATAAGGGGGATAACTTCTTGTTCTTCAATTAGTACTTCAATTCAATAGACTATTTGGCTTAACTCTTGGTTTTGTTTAGTCTTGTCAGTAGGAACTCCCTTACTCTTACTACCCCTCTTTTTCCTAGTCCCCCTTCTCTTCCCCTTCTTGTTAAGCTGGTTAATAAGTGGACTAACTGGAAAGGCAATGCTGCTGAAATCTGGTCTAATTACATTAGCATTGGAATTAGTTGAATATACAGTTCAATCTATTACCTCTAAACTAGCAGTTGAGTGGATAATTTTTAATACATTGTTAGATAGTTCATCGATCTTTGCCCTATTGGAAGCTACATCTGGTCTCAAATTCTCCATAAATTGGCTGTTAATTATCAGTTGATCCATTAAGATCAAATTAGCATAAGCTGGGTTCCTTAATAATTGTATTAGATCTTTATCAAGATGATCAGGGACAGAAGCTAAGTCATGTTATCTATTTATGGAACAATCATCAGTGTGTGTTTATCTAAAAAAACATTCCCAGTCCATCTGAGTCTTCTCCTGACAGCAAAGACCATTAATTTTTTTCTTCACATTTTTTCAAGCCATTAATGGTGTTCTGTAAATCTTGAATTATTGAACTAAGAGCCTGTTTATTGTTTAAAGTTCCCAGAGTCTCCAAGATTTTAAATTTGTGTGAATCATTCACAGAGTAGACAAAATTTTCCTCTAAACTACCTGACTCCAACGTCACGATTATAGAATCTACCACACTTTGAGTAGGAAACAGTCCCATTGCACTAGTGTCAATTTGGCTTACATTATAATTTTCTTTTCCACTTAAATTAATCAGGGTTATAGGATTATTTTCAGATTTCTGCAATCATAGCATTGAGTTTCTACTAGAGCTTTCATTAAGTCTATTTAAATGGTTAGTAATTTTTGTCTGTTTTTTCTTAACCCTGACCCTTATTATATTATTATTATTATTATTATTATTATTATTATCACTGATATCCTCTGTAATCCAATATTGTTTGGAACTACCATGACGAGCTTCCTCTGGTAACAGCATAAGTTTAATTTGTATATCTATGCATCAGGTTGATTTGCCCCACAATATATTCCCCAGAACTAATAGAGAAACTTATCGTATCTGACCGTAACATCAGAATCTGATGGGGAAATTTTGTAAACAAGCATTTGTGCTCAAAGGTACTTACCAAATAAACAAATAAGTAGGTAAATATTTGCAAGTACAGTAGACCACCGATAAGGAACCTTTTTGTAATTAACTTCTACTTCAGTCATCCCTATCACATTGCTTTCATGTTGGGGGTAATGGTGTATGGAGTGGAGAGAGATATGTTTAATGACATTTAAACTCAGTTAAGCCATAGATGTTGGGCCCAATTTTCAAATGGTGACACAGGGCTTGCAATCAATCCTTGCATCCCTGCAAAGTTTGCTGTACCTGCATTCAAGGGTTTGCCGCAACTTGCACCAGATTTTATAATCTTGGATGTAAGTTATGACAGTACCTTCATTTTATGGCAGCTTGCACCAAAGCTGTGGCACAAGCCCTGTAAACCGGCTCCCTCACAGACACGAAGTTACACGGGGGGGGGGATCTGGTGCAACTTTGCTGCAATGCCACAAGAGACTTGTGGCAGGGGAAATGCAGCAATCTTCTTTTTGAAATGGCACTTGCGGCACAGTTTGATACAAGTTACCACTTGCGTCATACTCTCTGCAGCAAGTCCCTTGCGGCAAATGAAACTCTTTTGAAAATTGGGCCTATAGTGTCACATTGAATTTGTCAGCAGATAAGGACCACTTGACTCACCCAGTCTGCCTATTTTGTCCCTGTCTGTACTGTCACCACAGACCCTACCTGATCTATGGCTAATCCCTTGTCCCCCAGTTTCCTCCCAAGATTCCTTAGTGCCTATCCCATGCATGCTTGAAGCCCATCACTGTTTTCACCTACACTACCCTCTACTGAAAGACTGTTCCAGGCATCCACCACTCTTTCAGTGAAAAAGCACTACCTCATATCCTTCCTAAATTATCCTTTTCCAGCTTCATTCTGTGCCCTCTAGTTCTGGTGACTTTCTTCTCTGAAAAAATACTGCTCTCCTGTAACTTTTTCACCCTGTGAGGTACTTATAGGGCTCTATCATGCCCCCCATCTCTCTTCCAGGACATACATATTGAGATCACTCAGTCTCTCCTCATAGCACCTCTGATTTAGTCCCCACACCATTTAAGTTGCCCTCCTTTACACAGTCTCTACCCTTTCTATTGTTTTCCTGAGTTGTGGTCTCCAGATATAGTGGTAAAACTACCTCTCTCCTTCTGCTGGTGATTCTCCTCTGTATGCACCCCAACATCCTGCTGGCCCTGCATACTGCTGTGTCTCACTGCCCACCACTTTGAGGTTATCAGATATAACTCCAGGGTCCCTTTCCTGTTTAGTGACATCAATGCCTCTTCCCCCAATTTGTACACTGCTCCTGGGTTTCTGTGCTCTAGGATCATGATTTTGCACTTTTTTAGCATTGAAACCCAGCTGCCATACCCCCAACCACTCCTTGAGTTTTCTTGGTTCTCTACTCATTAGTTACACCCCCTCTGAAATAGCTACCCTATTGCATATTTTGGTGTCATCTGCAAAGAGATACACCTTCCCTTCCCATCCAGTTCTTCTGCAATGTCATTTATGAAGACATTGAAGAGGACTGGTTCCATTACTAAGCCCTGAGGTACCCCACTGTTCACTCTCCCCTCATCAGAGTGTGTGATGTTTACCACCATTATCCATCAACTAGTTCATTACCCAGTTTACCACCTTGGGTCCTACCCCTAAACTGTCCAGTTTCCTTGTAAGTCTCCTACATGGTATTGTTTGTGTCAAAAACCTTGCTAAAGTATAAGTAGGCTATGTCCACCACCCCCAACCTTATATATTCCTTGGTCACTCAGTCAAAGAAATCAGTCAAGTTCATCTGATGTGTCCCCCTCCCCCACAATGAATCCATGCTGCCTTGAGTCTTGTAACCCACTGGATTCAGGATATTCCACTAGCCTTTCTTTAATTGTGTCTCCATTAACTTCCCCACCACTGTCTTTAGGGACTTTAGAGGTTGCTGAAGGTCACTTACAGTAAGTTATCAAAACATTTCCTTTAGTGAACTGTGACTTGGAACTTATATATGTTTAATCACTGCCTGTTCAGTCACCTTGGATTGTCTTTATGGAGCTAAGGAATACTAGTATCTTCATTAGAGTGATTGGAGAAGCAGCTTTGTTTAAAGGGAAATGTTTTGGTGACTTGGCAAATATTGGAATTGCCCAAAAGTTTAGTGTTCTGTTGCCCCTAGCAACCACATGCACACTGTGGTCTGCCTCCCATGCTATATTTGGCTCACCTGTAGCCCATTGGCACCTCCTACCCTCTAATTCCCATTGGTGGTAGCTTCAGGAGGAGGAGGAAGGGGTACTTGCTAATATATTTAACCCTCAGGTAGATGCAGCAGCAGCTAAGTGGGAAGGCAAAGTGGGAGCAAAGGAGTCTGACTGGAGCATAGCAGGCTTTGGGACAGACTAGCCTATATTCAATCCTGGGTAACACAAACACCTGCAAACATCCTACTTGGCTGCACTCAATACAACTATGCCAATTAAGTATTGCTTAAACTTCTCCTACAGCTCACTTATGTTGTTGACTGTTTTTGCACAATGTAGAGTCTGTTACAGAATTGCTGTTATAAAGTCTGTGCTGCTGAATTAATCTGTTTCCTTGATGTGCCAAGTCCACAGCTATTACTGCATTTAACAAGAGATTGGTATTGCATTTTACAGTGTACGCTGCCGAATGACTTTAATTATCTGTAATACAAAATCACACATACTCCCATAATGCAAAGCATCATGGGTGGTATATGAAAATGACCACAAAATATTATGCTGGTTCAACTTTAAGGAGAAATGCATGGTGCAGAAAGGCCTCTCACACAGTCTGCAAAGGGTAACAACAGAAGACACAATTAATTAACTGTGATGTGCCAAGGAATATTGCTACATTTTAATTGCCGTTTTAAGTATGTGCTGCTGACCGAATGAGAAATCCCCTGATGTGCCAAGCTATCGGCTAATGCTGCTTTTGAACTGGTGACATTTTAAAGTGTTTTTTCATTGCATACAAATACTCTCTGCTGCTACTTTGCAGTATTGGAATTGCCCTAAAGTTTAGTGTTCTGTTGCCCCTAACAACCACGTACACACTGTAGTTTGCCACCCATGCTACATTTGGCTCACCTGTAGTCCATTAGCACTTCCTACCCTCTAATTCCAAGTGATGGCAGCTTCAAGAGGAGGAGGGGTTATTTTATATGTAGTCAACCTCCAGGTAGACACGGCAGCATCTACATGGTGGTGGCTAAGTGGGTAGGCAAAGTGGGAGCAAAGGTCTGACTGAATAAGACTGGGCCACAATGCTTTGTTAGGCAGGTGATATGCACAACATATTTTGACTAGAATAATAGTTTTAACATGGCTGTATGTAGTGTTATTATGGGGATGTTATATATATTGTGCATCTTACGCTTTGATGTTTTGTGCAATAGGTTTATTGACTCTAACAATGTTCCTGTTGGGGTTCCTATGGATAGTACTGGAGCAAACATAGCGTTTAACTATTCCTTGGATAATGTGGCAAGTATGGAGCCTACATATAAATCTATGGGTTACAGTTTGGGGTATGCTGTAAAGAAACAGGGGGGTTTAAAATTTGTGTTGTAACCATGTGCTTCTGTTCCTGGTTTTGCCTTACTTATGTTGTTGCTAGCTGGTGCCATTGAAGTGAATCCAGGACCTGAAGCAAATGATATTGCTGATGTTGACTTTTATCAGTTGAATTGTTTGGGGTACAGGATTATTCACTTCAATGTTCAAAGCTTGATGTCAGAGTTCCAGGAAGTGGAGGCTTGGATTGAAATATATTTTCCAGATATGTTGGCCCTGATTGAAACGTGGTTGCGCCCTGATAGTACCAGTGCTGAATTAAATATTATTGGTTATAATATTTATAAGAGTAACAGGAAAAAGGGTCAAGGGGGGGTTATGTTTTATATAAATAATAAGTATATAGTTTCTGAAATAAGTATTTTAAAGAAGAATATGGAGCATGGTGAATATCTAGCGATTCACGTTACTTTTGGTTTGGTAAAATAGCTCACCATCTGCTGTATTTACATTCCACCTAAGTCTTAAAAAGTGGGTCTGCTGGAATTTTCAGATAATTTAAATATTGAGGTTGTATGGGAACTGTTGGTACTCTGAGATTTTAATTAAAATTGGGCCCGGCATGAAATTTCAAGGTTAAGTGGCATTTTGGTTCCAACACATTCACATCAATTAATTACACTGCCCACTAAGTTAAATCTGAAAACACACAGGAATAGAGTGTTGGACTGGATTTTGACAAAGAGACCTAACCACATTATAAAGAGTGGTATTTAAGCAGATTCATTGAGTGATCACCATCCAATCTTTTGCCTTTGAAACATATAAGTCCTAAGGAAACCCAAAGCAATTATAAACAGGGCTAGGACTTCATTAACTTTGATTTATGGGGTTTCAAGAAAATTACATAACATTGACTGGTCTTTCATGCACTTTATTCCAGATGTTGACTGTGCCTTGAATTTCTTAATAACAAAATTTACTGGGGTTTTGGACTGGTTTGCACCTTCCATTAGAAGACGAAAAACTGGGAAAAGGTCTGGATGGCTTACTGCCTCCTTACTTAAGTTAATGCGTGAACACGATAAACTCTGGAAGAAATATCAATTAGATGGTTTGACTTCTACATTTCAGAGTTATTGGTTCACATGTAACACATGCAAGGCCCAGATTAAAATTGCCAAACAGAAATTTTTTTAAACAAAAACAAATTAATTGGTTATCTGATAGTAAGAAATTCTGGAGCACAGTTAACAGTATGATTAAACCAACAAATGTGACTGAATCATATATGAAACAAGCATTTGTCAATGCTGAATGTTGATTGCTTTGCTCTTTCGAGCTCACTCACTTCCCCTCTGTCAGCTGCTCATTTTGTTTCTGTTAGCGCTGCAGGCTGCGCTTTTGTACTGGGCTCCTGTCTGCATTGGTAACTTTACCCACAAAGAAATCCACAACTGTCCCAACAGAGCTCCGTTGAGGTCATTCAGTCTCCCTCTCTCACTCACTCATTCCATTTCTGCTGGTGTTGCAGGCTGCCCTTTTGCACTGTGCTCCTGCCTCTGTTGGCATCTTTTTTTTCTGCCCACAAAGAAATCTGCAGTTTTCCCAACAGAGCTCCATTGAGCTCTTTCACTCCCCCTCTCTCACTCGCTCATTCCATTTCTGCCGGTGCTGCAGGCTGCCCTAATGTACTGGGCTCCTACCTGAGTTGCTGCCTTTTTCTGCCCACAAAGAAATCCAAAGCAGTCATGATAGAGCTCAGTTGAGCTCGCTCACTCCCCCTCTCTCAGTTGCTCATTCTGTTTCTCCCACCGCTGCAGGCTGTCCTTTTGTATTGGGCCCCTGCCTACATTGCTGCCTTTTTCTGCCCACAAAGAAATTTGCAGCAGTCCCAACAGAGCTCCGTTGAGGTTACTTACTCCCCCTCCCTCACCCGCTTGTTCTGTTTCTCCTGCTGCTGCAGGCTGCCCTTTTGTACTGGGCTCCTGTATTGGGGACTTTTTCTGCCCACGAAGAAATCCGCAGCAGTCCTGACAGAGGTCAGTTGAGCTTGGTCACTCCCCCTCTCGTTCAATCTTAATCTGTCCCAAACACTGATTTCCCACAGTGACTGTGCTATTCTTTGGCAGGAGTGCAAAACCATATTTAGGCCAGGATGTGAAAAATGACAGCTGTACTGTTCATAAGGAAGTGTGAAAAAATGCCAGTGTTGAAAATGTGGTGTGAAAACATTACAAATTTGCTAAGTTACAAGGGTGCATGGAAACAGTTCAAGACACGCTTGTAAAGCAGTCATTTTATGGACTTTTGTCAGCAAATTTTCAACATAGGAATTTTAGGACCGCTGGTCATGAACAGTGTCACTGTCATTTTCTTAATCTGACCCAAACACTGATCTCCCACAGCAACTGCACTATTCTGCGCTGCAAGTGCGAAAACACATTTCAGCCAGGATGTGAAAAATGACAGCTGTACTGTTCATAAGGAGGTGTGAAAAATGCCAGTGTTGAAAGTGTGGCTTGAAAATATTACTGATTTGCGAAGTTACAAGGAGGCGTGGAAACTGCACAACGCACGCTCGTAACACAGTAATTTTATGGACTTTCATCACAACATTTTCAACATAGGCATTTTAGGACCTCTGCTCATGAACAGTGTCAGTGTGGTTTTCTTAATGTGTACCGAACACTGATTTCCCACAGTGACCGCACTATTCTGTGCTGGAAGTGTGAAAATGCATTTCAGCTAGGATGTGAAAAATGACAGTTGTACTGTTCATAAGGAGGTGTGGGCGTATCAACTCATTGCTTTGTCTCCCTCCATGGACCCTGCTGGATATAGGACCACGGTGGACCCTGGGTGGGAGGGTGGGCAACTCTAAAGTTCCGGCATTAGCTCCATTGAGCTCGCTCACTTCCCCTCTCTCACTCACTCATTCTATTTCTCCCGATACTGCAGGCTGCCCTTTTGTACTGGGCTTCTGCTTACATTGGTGCCTTTTTCTACCCACAGAGAAATCCGCAGCAGTCCCGACACAGCTCCGTTGAGTTCAGTCACTCCTCCTGTCTCTCACGCTCATTCTGTGTCTCTCCGCGCTGCAGGCTACCCTTCTGTAGTGGGCTCCTGCCTTTATTGGTGCCTTTTTCTGCCCACATAGAAGTTCACAGCTGTTCTGACAGAGCTCTGTTGAGTTCGCTCACTCCCCCTCTCTCACCCGCTCATTCTGTTTCTCATGGCACTGCAGGCTGCCCTTTTGTACTGGACTCCTGCCTCTGTTGCTGCCTTTTTCTGCCCACAAAGAAATCCACAGCAGTCCCAACAGAGCTCTGTTGAGCTCGCTCACTCCCCCACTTTCAGTTGCTTGTTCCATTTCTTCTGGCGCTGCAGGCTGCCCTTTTGTACTGGGCTCCTGCCTGCATTGGCACCTTTTTCTGCCCACAAAGTAATCTGCAGCAATCCTGATAGAGCTCTGCTGAGCTCACTCAGTCCCCCCCTCACTCGCTTGTACTGTTTCTCCTACCGCTGCAGGCTGCCCTTTTGTACTGGGCCCCTAACTGCATTGACACCTTTTTCTGCCCACAAAGAAATCTGCAGCTGTCCTGATAGAGCTCCATTGAGTCCGCTCACTCTCCCTCCCTCCCTGCCTCACTCTCTCTCTCTCTCTCTCGTTGTTTCTCCCACTGCTGCAGGCTGCCCTTTTGTACTGGGCACCTGCGTTGGGGCCTTTTTCTGCTTGCAAAGAAATCTGCAGCAGTCCCGGCAGAGCTCATCTGAGCTCAGTCACTCCTCCCCCCACTCGGTCGATCTTAATCTGTCCCAAACACTGATTTCCTACAGCAACCATGCTATTCTGTGGCAGGAGTGCAAAAACATATTATGGCCAGAATGTGAAAAATGACAACTGTACTGTTCATAAGGAGGTGTGAAAAAATGCCAGTGTTGAAAATATGGCGTGAAAATATTACAAATTTGCTAAATTACAAGGGTGCATGGAAACAGTTCAATGCACACTTGTAACACAGTCATTTTATGGAGTTTTATCACCACATGTTCAACATAGGGACCTTAGGACCTTTGCTCGTGAACAGTGTCACTGTCATTTTCTTAATCTGTCCCGAACACTGATTTCCCACAGTGATTGTGCTATTCTGTGTTGGAAGCGCAAAAACACATTTCGGTCAGGATGTGCAAAATGATAGCTGTACTGTTCATAAGGAGGTGTAAAAAAATGCCAGTGTTGAAAATCTGGCATGACAATATTACAAATCTGCGAAGTTACAAGGGTGCGTGGAAACTGCGCAATGCACACTTGTAACACAGTTATTTGATGGACTATTGTCACCAAATTTTCAACATAGGCTTTTTAGGACCTCTGCTCATGAACAGTACTGTCATTTTCTTAATCTGACCTGAACACTGATTTCCCACAGCGACCGCACTATTCTGTGCCAGACACTCGAAAATACATTTCAGCCAGGATGTGAAAAATGACAGCTCTACTGTTCATAAGTAGGTGTGGGAAAATGGCAATGTTGAAAATCTGGAGTGAAAATATTATAAATTCGCAAAGTTATGAGCGTGCGTGCAAACTGTGCAACGCATGCTTGTAATACAGTCATTTTATGGAGTATCATCACCAGATTTTCAACATAAGCATTTTAGGACCTCTGCTCATGAACAATGTCACTGTCATTTTCTTAATCTGTCCCAAACATGGATTTCCCACAGTGACTGCGCTATTCTGCACTGGAAGTGGGAAAAGACATTTCAGCCAAGATGTGAAAAATGACAGCTGTACTGTTTACAAGGAGGTGTGAAAAAATGCCAGTGTTGAAAATCTGGCATGACAATATTGCAAATTCACAAAGTTACGAGCATGCATAACAACTGTCCAACACACGCTCATAAAACAGTCATTTTTTAGATTTTTTTCCACCAAATTTGCAACATAGGCTTTCTGAGAGACCACCTCATGAACACTGGCACTGTCAATTCATTAATCAGTCCTGAAAGGTGATTTTATGCAGTGACCACTAAATCACCTTTTGGGGCAGAATAACACCATGGCGGTGGCAGAATTTATAAGGAGACGTCCCAAAAACCCCATGTTGAAATTTTGGTGCCAAAATTCAAAAAAATGCCTGAGATATGCACCAAAGTTGAAAAAACCCTATTTATGCCATTAAACAGCTTACCGGCATTTCCTCAGTTCGAGGTCAGCTTTGAAAAGTGCAGACGTGTTCCCGGTCCACCGAAGATCATTGCACGGACTCCGCAGGTAAGTATGGGGTGAGGGGTGTGGGAGGCAGGGTGCACAGAGGGTGGAGTGCCAGTTGTGGGAGGGCAGAGAAACCACGAGGACCATTTTCTTTTGACAGGTACAAAAAAACATTGCTGGACTTTTTACAAGGCCATTTGGCATGCTGGGGTGGGCTCCCAGCATGCCAACAGAGTGTTTGTTTGGAGGGGGCAACTGTAGCCGACAGTGGATTGGGTACCCCCATCAGCACAAAAGGGGGGCAGGCACAAGAGCCGAGGGGATTGGGCACCCCTCAGCACAACTGCAATGCGTGTTTGGGGGAGAACAATGCCAACGGGGAGTGGGCTGCCACATCAGCAAATGACACTTGGGGGAGGGACAAATGCTGATGGGGAGTTGACTCCTCCATCAGCAACATCAACATTAGGACACTTAAGCCGACGGGGATTGGGGCCCCCATCAGCAAACAAACACTTTGGGGGGCACATGTGCCAAGGGGGATTGGGCACCCCCTCAACACTGGGGCTGCTTCATATTGTTTGTGAACACGGCAGCAAGTGGCTGCCATGTTCACAAACAAAATCACACTAACAAGGTTCCACTCAGCAATGATGAGTCGCTTCCTCATTGCAGCGGAATGGCTTATGCTGCAATGACGAGGCAGCCCCTGATTGCAGCAGCTGAAACCTTATAAGGTTCTGGCATGCTGGCTGAACTAGTGTCAGCAGCAGCGTGCCGCCCCATTGGAAAAAGCGGGCCAAGCCTCCAAAGGCTGTGGGGGCATTAGCCACAACAGTGCCCTGCCTCCACAACCTGCTTCGGGAGCAAGCTGCCACAATTTGTTTCTTGAGCATGCGTGCAATCAACATAAAAAGGGGGGGAAGTAATTACTTGTTCAAAGATAATAGCAAATGAGTTTTACTGACTTAAGGATGATAATACAGGCTTCTCAAATACTTCTGTCACAGAAATTTCAGGTAGACCCAAATTTTATTTAAAGATCACCTCACCCAATGAAGTTCAAAAATATTTGCAAAAGTTGAAACTGGAGGGTCCAACAGGGTATGATGGGCTAGCACCAAATTTGTTACATGAAGCAGCTGCAGAATTGACTTATCCTATTTCAATTCTTTTGAATTTGTCCTTTACTACCGGTTGTGTTCCTGATTTATGGAAACATTCTTTGGTGGTGCCCATCCATAAATGTGGCTCTGTTTAGATTTTGGTAATTACAGACCCATTTCCATTTTTTCAGCTTTGGCAAAAATTCAAGAAAGAATTGTCTATAGGAAATTTATAGACTACATACATAATATGATCTGTTGTCATCAAATCAACATGGTTTCAGAAAAGGACATGAATAATAATAACAATAACATTTATTTATATAGCGCAGTTCAGTATATATCAAAGCACTGTACAAAAGGATAAAACATAAGTAAGACAATAAAATATCAGATAAATACACCAATGGAATAAATATCAGGGTCTTCAAGCACAATACCTGAAGACACAGGTAAACAAATACATTTTTAAGGCTGTCTTAAAGCTCTCCAGACTCAGGCACTCTAATCTGATGAGGTAGAGAATTCCACAGGGTCAGGGCTGTGTACATAAATGCTGTAGCAGCAGAAGTTTTCAATTGGACCCTGGGAACCTGTAACAATCCCTCGTTGGCTGAGCGGAGGGTTTGGAGGGGACAGCAATGAAACAGAGACTGCCTTGGTCAAGTTCATGAATGCATTCCTAGGGGGCATGGAGGATGGATGCCTAACTGGGGCTGTGTTCGTGGACTTGACAAAGGCATTCGATTTGGTAGACCATGAACTGTTAACAGCTAGACTGGGTTCTCTGGGAGTTGGGGACTCTGCTTCAGGGTGGTTCTTGGATTATCTTAATAATCAATTTCAAATGGTTAAGTACAATAGTACAATATCAGATAAAGCACTGGTAAAGTATGGCATCCCATAGGGCTCCATACTGGGTCCCATATTGTTTTCCCTATTTTTGGAAAGTGCTTTGGTTTTGTATAAGGCTAGATCCACCCTTAATGCAGATGATGTGGCAATTTATTTCCAAGGAACCACAATTGGTGAAATAAATAAGGAGTTAACTAATGAGATGGCTAGGTTATATCAGTGGCTAGCAAGTAATAAAAAGGTGTTGAACAAAACAAAAACAACGGTATTTGGGATTGCATCTAGATTTAGGGAATGGGGTCACTCTCTTCACATCTTTGCCCATGATGGTATTCCTTATGAAAATGTAGTTTTCAGTATTTGGGGGTCATTTTGGATCCAACTTTGAGTTATGATGCTCATCTAGCCAGAATTACAACTAAAGTTCATACTAAAATTGCATTATTATACAGACTGAAACCTTTCCTGACTAGAGATACAAGAATGGTTGTTGCAAAGTCTTGCTTGCATCCAGTTGTTAACTATGCCCGGTCAAGATATTGCCTTTTCGGTCTTTAATAACTGTCTTGCTGAAATCCAGGACTGGATGAATGTGAGTTGGCTGAGGTTGAACCCTGTTAAAACTGAGGTGTTGGTTGTGGGCCAGGATCGCGGAGGCGGGTTCATTGTTGGATCACCCTCGGTTTATGGCTTGGGGATACTCACACTACCCCAGACCGGTGCGGAATCTGGGCATTGTATTTGATGACCGCTTGACATTTAAATCTCAGGTGTCAGCGTTGTCAAAACCTCTTTTACCATCTGAGGAACATCACCGGTGAAACACCTGGTTCCCCGACGATCTGCCTACTTTGGTCCACGCCTTCGCTACCTCCCGCCTTGACTACTGCAACTCGCCTACCTAGGGCTTCCTTGGGTTGAGATTCGCCACCTGCAGCTAGTGCAGAATGCGCAGCCAGGTTGTTGACGGGGCTCATCTAGGGCCAGTCATATAACGCCTGTGCTTCGCGGTCTGCACTGGTTGCCAGTTTGCTGGTGAATCACCTTCAAGGTCAGTTTGCTGGACCCATAAGGCTCATATATGATCAGGGACCGGTTTACCTGAAAGATCTCCTTCATCCCTACTGTCTCTGCCTCTCTGATCCACTGACTGAGGATTGCTAGAGATTCCCAGGGTTCGTTAAAAATTCAGGGCAAGATCATTTAGTTTTATGGCCCCAACCCTGTGGAACTCTACCTCATCAGGTGCAGGAAAGCCCTACTGTCCATAGTTTTAAAGAATCTTTAAAGACTCACCTCTTTAGGAAAGCATTCAATGATTTTTAATATTGTTGCTTATTGTATTTGTAATTGTTTTATCTAGTGTACATGTTGTTTATTGTATTTGTAATTGTTTTATCTAGTGTTGTACAGGCGCCTTGGTTTTTAGAAAGGCGCCTTAAATAAATAAATAAAGATTGAGATTGAGATTGATATGCTGCTTTAATCGCAGATAATGTCTAATCTAATTTTCTATCTAAGAAATCAACTCTATTACAGTTGATCAGAAAACTTACTCTATCTGCCCCTAGGTTGACACATCATTGTGTTATTTTGAGTGAGATGGGATGGTTGCTGATTCAGTTAAATTATAGATATTTACTTTCAAAATTTATAGTTAGACTAATTCACTTTGGAGCCCCACAAAATTTGTTAAAAGATCTTCAGCCATATCAGTCCCAATATTTTTCTAGATCTAGGGTTAATGAGGCATTTAAACTTCCTATTAAGAGGATCTCCTGTGGAGAACGAGCCTTTGCATATGTAGCCCTCAGTAACTGAAATGAATTGCCACTGAAAATCAGGACAGTAAGGTCCAATGAGCATTTTTCTAGCACTTTATATCAATTTCTTATATCTTTACCAGTGTGTAAGTATCTTGCTGAAAATGTTATATTTAATGTTTACTGTTGTAGAATTTTTGTATTATGTGTTATGTATTATGTTTTGTATTATAAATGTTTTGTGTGAATTTTGTGGGTTACATCTGAAAAGGGAATTTATTTTCCAATGTGCTTACCCATTAAGCAAATAAAACAAACATTTGGTGGGTCCAGGAGGCCTGGATGAAGAAAAATATAAGGTTTTAATCATTTTCAATAATTACTTACTGTGTTGATATTTAATGCTTTTATTTGGTGAGTCCTGTGACCACAGGCTTGCCATTCTGCTGTAAATATATACTAAGGTACATACTAATATGCACCAAGAGCAAAAGATGGACATGAAGCCCATGTAAACTGCCCTTCCCGTTTTCACTGGTAGTAGTCAACACTCCCACCCTACAGAATATAACTGTCCAAATTTCCTTTAAAACTTGTCTTTGTGCGACTGTTATTTATTGATTCAGACAACCTGTTCCACAACCACATTACCCTCTGAGTGAAAAAGTAGTTCCTCTTGTCTGTCCTGATTTTTCCCCCTCTGTTGTTCATTGTGCTCCCTAGTATGGTGTAATACATCTTTGAAGTCTAGTTTTAAAAGTTCCGTTGATTCAAAGTCCTTAGTTATATCATAGAGCATGCCTCTTGTCCCCCTCCCAGTCTCCAGACTTGGACCAGATTTTCAAGTGTCCTAGATCTCTACAAGCTCCGGTGCGCTGACAATATGGCACATGGGGCTTGCAGTGACCTAATAGGATTTTCTATCCCATGTGGCAATTGGTGCAAGTTAAACCAACTGTTTCTAGTCTAACCTGTGGCAATCCTGGTGGCCTGTTTTATGATGCTTGCATCAAATATATAGCACAAGCTGCCATAATCTATGAAAACTGTCACAACTGTTCCCAAGATTGTAAATTTGGGTGAAGTTGCGGCGAAGGGTTTTGCACACCACCAGAACCAAATTGTCATGGCACAGGGCTGGAAGCAAGCCTTGGGCCACATTTTGAAAATTCTGCCCAGTTTAGATGCTTCAGTCTCTCTCCAGGTATGGCTGATCACTCATTCCCCAAATCATCTTTGTTGCCTGACTCTGTATTCTTTCCACCCTGACAACATCCCTTTTTGTATACTGTGCCCAGAACCATGTACCATGGTTCAGACAGGACCTTACATGAGACTTATAAAGAAGACATATAGACCCAGTTCTCAAAGGTTGATGCAGAGCTTCACAAGCCCTGTGTTAGACACTGCACTGCTCCGGATACATTGGTGCAAGGTGCACCCAATTCTAAAAGGTCATATGCATTCGAGACACTTCACCCTTTTTACAGCTTGCACCAAATACTTGCTGCAAACTCCTTAAAATGGTTGGCAAAGTTAGACCAGCAAAAGTTGGTCTAACTTGCGAAAAGTAAGGCATGGAATTGAGAATCCTGACTGCCGGCCATGGAATGCCACAAGCCTCATGTGCTGTATGTTCAGGGAATCCAGGGCTTGCAGCCTTCTAAAGCCTTTAAGGATTGAACCCATAATGTCTTCATTTCAGCTGTTTCTATTCCATCCAATGTAATGCAGTACCTGAATGGCTTTATGTACTTCAAGCAGATAGTTACTGTAAATGCTTTGCAGGAAATAGTATATTTCTGCAATGTATTATGTTTATTAAGATTGCATATTCAGTGTTGGGTAAGTTACTTTTTCTATTACTTTCTATTACTTTTGGAAACTTGTTCCAGAATGCTCTGTGCAGTCACTAGCAAGGATGGAGAAGTACTAGATAAAGTAATACACCTTACAGTTACAATTACTTATGTCTTTTTATACAAAAGAAATACAGTACATAACTGTAACTGATTACATTTATTTGAAAGTAACTAGTAACTAACATATTACTTTCAAAAAATGTAATCTGTTACAGTTATTTGTATTGTTTTTGTATAAAAAGAAATAAGTAACTGTAATTGTAAGGTGTGTTACTTTTTCTAGTACATCTCCATCCTTGCTAGTGACTGCACAGAGCTTCCTGGAACAAGTTTCCAAATGTAATAGAAAAGTAATAGAAAAAGTAACTTACCCAACACTGAGCATATTGTTGTAGTCTGTGGCCCAGATATTCAAACTGCGCCAGTCTGAGGCGCAAGCCCCTGCATTGCTCAAAATAGTTGCGCAGGGGTGTGGCCGGGGTGATATTCAAAGGAGTTGCGCTGTTGAGCAACTCCTTTGAATATGCATCTGAGCCCAGCACTTGCGCGTAATGGCGCAGTGGAACTTGCCGCGCAAGTTGCCAGAGTTGAGCATTCAACTCTTATGGCATGCTAGGTACCATTGCGCCATGCAAATTCCGATATTCAAAAGGTGACATGGAAATGGGGCCATAATTTATGCAGTGCTAGGGGCCATTTGCATCTCTTTATGGCCCCATTTGCATGCCATTTGCATGTAGGTGCGCCGATCCCCGAGGACTTGCTCCTGGCCACCCTGCCAGGCAGCAGCCATCGGGGACCGACGCACACTGCAGCCCGATCACGGGCATCACAGTTACATGCCCCCCCCACACCTCCCACAGCCCGATCGCGGGCATCACAGTTACATGCCCCCACACCTCCCACAGCCCGATCGCTGGCATCACAGTTACATGCCCCCCCCACACCTCCCACAGCCCGATCGCGGGCAGAACACATACATGTCGCCCCCCCCAACATCACCCACAGCCCGATCGTGGGCAGAACCTGTATAAACCCCCAGTGCCTGATCGTGGGCAGAACCTGTATAACCCCCAGTGCCCGATCGCGGGCAGAATGTAACCCTCCCCAACCGAATAACTCCCTGGTGGTCCAGTGGATAAAGCCCGATCGTGGGCAGAATGTCACAGCAGAACCCCCAAACATCTCCCTGGTGTCTAGTGTCCCCCACCCACCACGAAGCCCTCCACCCGCTCCCCCGCAGCCGGCGGGCGACAGCATCCACCGCCTGCCGCCCCGCTGCCCGCCGACTGACTGTCCAGTAGGGATGCACGCCCATTGGTGCAGAGCTACAGCCAATGGGCGGCAGCCCTACCGGACAGTCAATCGGCGGGCAGCGGGGCGGCAGGGGGTGGATGCTGTCGTCACCGGGCCGCGGGGGGAGCGGGGTGGAGGGGCTTCGTGGGTGGGTGGGGGGACACTAGACACCAGGGAGATGTTTGGGGGTTGTGTTGTGACATTCTGCCCGCGATCGGGCTTTACGTCCACTGGACCACCAGGGAGTTATTCGGGTTGGGGAGGGTTACATTCTGCCCGCGATCGGGCACTGGGGGTTTATACAGGTTCTGCCCGCGATCGGGCACTGGGGTTTATACAGGTTCTGCCCGCGATCGGGCACTGGGGGTTTATACAGGTTCTGCCCGCGATCGGGCTGTGGGATGTGGGGACATGTACGTGTACTGCCCACAATCGGGCTGGTGGGGGGGCACAGGGAGCGAGTTGGGGGCCAGCCAGGGGTGGCAGCTGCTGTGTTGCACCCTGCAATGCAGCAGCTCACCTGTGGGTGGCCCTCGACTTAAGCCTTTTTTTTTTGGCTCAAGCTTGTGCGGGCGCAGCTTGGGGGTTGCGCATGCACAACTCTGCGCAACCCGACTGAATATCGGGTTGCGCAGGTTATGCATGGATCCTCCCCCTCCTGTTGAGCATGCATTCATTTGCATTGCTCTCTTGCGCAACCTGGTGCCAGTGGCGTAACTGCCTCCTGCTGAATATCGCAGAATGGCGCATTTTGGACTTGCGCATGGCGAAACCCTGTTGCGCATGGCGCAACCCTTTTGAATATCTGGGCCAGTGTGTCCTGTATGTTGTTATGTTCTGGTCATCCATGAAACTGAGCCTTGGGTCATGGACTTATCAGATTTTAAATAAACAAATCAAATCAAAATCAAATCAGATACTGCCTCTTTGCAATGTTTGCCTGGAGTAAAATCTTTATTGATAAAAATCCCGAGATTATTTTTCTTCACAGGGTGATGCCAGAATGCTACCCTGCAATAAGCCTCAATGTTTTTAGGTCCCAAATATGTAACTTTGCATTTAACATTAAATTTAATGTAGTGGCCTATGTGGAGACTCTGTCATAGTTTTTCCATCCCACTATTCCCTGCAGCTGACATTGGTAAGGGACTTTGTCATGAGAGATATCAAAGAGCTACAATGTACTATAGGAGGTAAATGTGGGATTTGGGCTTTGTCAGCTAAATGCTGCTGAAATTACCAGTACTGCTCCCTCCCCCCCACTGTGTTTATAGGGAGAAACAACAGTACCAACAGTGTTCAGTGCTGAAAAAGCCATGATCTTGGCCATACCCCATATGCTATGTTGCAGCCCTTTCATGTCCCCTGTCCCTGAGTCATTCACTGGCATCAGCCACAAGTGGATAGTGTTATATTGTTTACAGAAGCAAGTTTTTTTTGTGGTGCAGTTTATTAAACCTTGTATTTTTCTTAACTGCGACCTCCAAGCACCATTGTATTTAGTAGTCATCTAAGCATTCTCCTTTAAAGCTGTGTTTTTTTTTGTTAATTGAGTCATGCTCAGTGTATTTTTAGTTTTCTCATATTGCTAAAACAGCTTTTACAGCTAATTTAATAATAAATGAATTATGTCATTGAAGATGGCCGCCACTTGGCAATTTAAAAAAAAATCTCTTCTGCTGAGAATATGTGTTGAATGTTCATGCTAGATTTACACTGTGGCTGCATTAGGATGGTGCTACCAAATGGTTCTGATGGTAAATGGCACAACACCCCACCAAGATATTTAATCTTTTCATGGCGTGCATGACATGGGAGTGGGAACAACTATAAAACTTCAAAATCCCATATCTTGGTTCAGGAATTAAAGAAAATAAAAAGAAAAATGTGTATATTGATATTTTTGCCAGACAAACATTATTGCTGAATAAATTTATATGGTTACTAACAAATACTGCTGCTTTAAATATGTAATTCTCTGTATATACCATAATCCTATTGACTTATTAAAGTAATAAAACAGTTTTGTGAGGATAGACTATGGACTTTCTTCATCCACAACAACTGAGATAACGCTACAAGATAATTTTATCTGAGCTTTGTGACAATTGCCTTTTATTATTTTTCTTCTACTTGACTACAGCTTAACCCATGCATTTCTTTAAAATACCTGCTGTTGTACCTACCCAAACACACCAGCAAACTATAGTAAAGTAAAATAAAATGAAGTAGAGTAGACCTGGATTGGGCCCCTCTCACCTCCATGACTTCTGCACTCTTACATTCTCCCTAATCTTTATGTTTTCCTCCTCTTTCTCCTTCTTTTAAGTCACCCAGCTGCTAGCTTCTCTGTTACTGTATGTTCTCCCTTAATTAATCCAAGGGTTGTAGCTCAGATAAGCATGACTTTCAGCTCCTCCACCTCCTTCCCTTGTCCTCACCTTCCCTATCTCCTCCCTTCTAAATCTCTACCTTGATCAAGTTGCTGAGGCATGGATGCATCAAAAGCTCTGTCCTCCAAAAAAGAGGTGACCACTGTCCCCCAGAAAACTACTACTCCACCTCTCACCACCCTGCCCTTATGAGAGTGGGAAAACATGTCCTCTCCCAGGTCTTCCCCTTTCATGACTCCTCCTTCCCCTTTATATTATTTTTTATTTCAGTTTTCTTATTTTATTTCAGGGATAAAAACATTGCAGAGAGCTCATTTGCAGTGGTGTCCCAAGAACAACAGTTGTATTACACACATACTTTGAAATACTATGAAGTTGTAAACTGTATATAAAACACATAAGTACAAAATATTACAGACGAACTATACAACTCCTGTAGAAATCATAAACATAATCAGCAAGATAGTTTAATTTGATTCAACCCATTTGTAGATAAGTTGATATAACTGACCCACAGCAGGGCTTAAAGCCTGGCCATGACTCAAATAAACTAATCCCCATCTATTTTCTTTGTGGTAAGTCTCTGATTCAGAGTATGAGGTTTAGCAGGCAACATATTCCACAGCCACAGACAAAAATAGCTGACAGAGGACAAGGTCCTGTGATCTGAATTTAGAAATATCAGTCTCAAGAGTGCCAGCTGCATGAAAATTCCTCAAGTGGTCTCTCCTAGAAAGTCTCTCTGACAAATACAGTAATTAGGAGCCTTCTTCTGCACACATTTGAAAAGAGAATAGGTGTTTGTACACATTCCTCTTGTCTGTCATCGAATTTCAGAGGGGCATATTGTACAACTTACAGTAATGCACATAAAATGTACCTCAAGCACTAACCTAGCTAACATTATATATTATACAGGCACAGTTGCACCTGTATATTAGAGTTGAGTAAGTACTTCTATGTTAAACCCACATTTTTGCACCTTAATAACTTTGCCCTTTGCCCCCATTCAACCGATTTACATAACATTTGGAAAGCACAGACTTTATGCCAGGATCATTTCATTGTGTAAATTTCATGTAGTTCGGTTCAGTAGGGGCAAAGTTACAGAAGTGCAAATAAACATAAAACTCACAATTTTTGAAAATTTGAAGACATTTGTTTGCCACCCAATAACAGGCTTTGAAACCTGAAACTTTCAGGTTTGATAGAGCTTGGTCCAAGGTACACGCATTTGTGTTTTTTAGGTCCAGCTGTTAAGTAGTTTTTCAAATACTTAAGAAAAATGTTCCATTTCTGAGTATGCACAGTTCAAAATATCACTGTTCTATTCATGACTGAATTTTTGCAGCAACAGCTGGTTGTATTATATGACACAGCTGTTGTTTACTAACTAACGATAGCTGTGTCATATAATGTAGATAGCTGTTGTCATGACTTGTAGGTCAGGGATAGGACTACTGTCATTATAGCCCTGCCATCCTGACTGTGCTGTGCCTGGATAAAATTATCTGCACACTG
This sequence comes from Neoceratodus forsteri, assembly GCA_016271365.2. Taxonomy (NCBI): domain Eukaryota; kingdom Metazoa; phylum Chordata; order Ceratodontiformes; family Ceratodontidae; genus Neoceratodus; species Neoceratodus forsteri. Next base: position 694,540,271 of record CM057459.1, on the reverse strand, counting down.
TGGGCCCCAATCCACAGTAGCAGTGTATTTATTTATTTTTGTATTTATTATTGTGTTATAATCTGACACCAGGATGCCCACACGCAGTGTCAAAAGCCCTCCCCAGCACCTGATTGTTTTATTAATAGTGCCAACATTGGGGGGGCCCAATCCCTGTATTGGCATTTACAACCCTCCCAGCAGCAGATTGCAATACATAACACATATAGAATAGTGTATGGGTGACCATACACAACAAGACTATGTTTCCATCGAGGGCATGTGATGATGTCATACAGACCTCGAGAGAGATGCTCAAGAGGTCCATTTGACATCATCACATCCCCGAGATGGAAACAAAGCCTTGTTGTGTATGGTCACCTATATACTATTTTATATAGTATATGGTTCCCAGAAATGTCTACAGTTAAAATACAAGGTTTCGTACCTTGTGTTCACACACCTGCTTGCTCCCCGTTGTCGCTGCAGTCCAGTTCTGCTTCAGGTCCTTGATACGGTTCCGCTCACCACCTGGCATTCAAAAGTGCTGATTATTTAAAAAATAAAGAAGAAAAATTTAAAACTGATAGTTTGGACACACAGAGCTGACAATGGCAGTTTGTGTCCAAACTATCTTCGTGAAACACTTGCTCCTCAGCTCGCTAAGCAGTGCCGCCATTTTGCCCCATTTGTTTTTTGAACACTGAGCTGCTTTAGCCAATCAGGTAACAGCTCAAGGGGGAAAAGTTGTTGTAGTATCATTGTGACATCAGAACGATACTACAACAACTTTTCTTGACCTTTGAACTGTCCTACAACAGCTTTTGGAAAGCCATCGCTTTTTAGCCACAATAAGCCTTAACCATATACTATAGCTGTCTACTAACAAATGACAGCTGTATCATACAGTGCAACCCCAGCTGTTGTCATGACTTGTTTGCCAGGGCCAAGGCTACTGTCATAATAGCCCTTCCACTCTGACTGTGCAGTATCTGCTCATCAGGGGCCACAATCCCCAGTGGCAGTGTATTGCTTTATTTGTTTATTTAAATATGTTATAATCTGACAGCAGGATGGCCATCCCTGGTGTCTGATGCCCCCCCATGCAGATGGTTGTTTTATTAAAACTGTGAACATGGGGGTCCCAAACCCCATGTCAGCATTTACAAGCCCCTCCCACTAGCAGTGTGGGACTCTGGGGAGCCCACCCCATGTCCTGAAGTATTTTTCTTTGCTCTTGTAAAAAGAAAGCAGTCCCTCGATGTATTTTTTTACCTGAAAAAAACAACACCATCCCTGGTCATCCCAGCCATCCCCCTCCATCCATCCTAATCCTCCCACTGAGCACCCACCACCCCACCCCACCCCGTTACCCTACACTTACCACTGGAGGTTGAATGCTGTCATCTTCTGTGGACTGAAACATGACTGCACTGTTCAAAGCCAAACTGTGAACTGAAGAATAAAGGCAAGTGCCGTGTAATGTATTTCAATAGTGATTTGAACTTATGTTCATAACTTTGCCATTTTATGGAACTTTTTCACCAAATTTTCAACATGGCCTTTTTAGCACCACACCTTATAAATACTGTCAGTGTCATTTTGTTAATCAGGCCCTAAAGATGATTTCATGGTCACTGCACAAAAGCACCTTTTGGGACCTAAAAATGAAAATCCACCACCAGTGTTAATGAGATGGATTCCCAAAAAGACCAAGTTGAAAATGTGGTGGAAACATTCCTAAAAGTTATGAGCATTTGTTGAAATTTTTCTATGCACGAGCATAAGTTTGGAAATTTTCACTATTCTGACCCCAAATTTTCAACATACCCATTTTTTACACCACCTCATGAACAGTACAGCTGTCATTTTTAAAATCCTGTCCATTATGTGTTTTTACACATTTTGGCACTGATTTGAAAATTTTCACCAATGGGTTTATGAGGTGGGGTCATAAGAAGACTATGTTAAAAGTTTGGGGTCAGAATATATAAAAAAATGTATTAAGTAACATTGTTTTCAGGGATGTCCATTGTACCACCAGGGAACACACTGCCTTTCCGTACCAGTGAGCAGAGTTCAGGTGTGAGCTCAGTGAACCGGTTTAATAGGACAAGCTGATGGGGAAGGTGCTACAGCATGCAGCAGCAGCTCCAGCTTTGGTTGGGATGGAGCAGTATGTTGGCGCAGATGCCACACCCTGTGGTGGGTCAGTGAACCTCGCCCACAAGGTGTCAACATGAGTGCCGGGGCCTGCTGAACCGATGTACTGGGTCAGGACTGTCTCCAATATTGTAGTTATTCGGGATCTGCACAAACAAGGATGCAATTCCACTATCAGAAAAGAAGGAAATTATTTGTAACAAAAACTACATTAATACAGACATTAGGGTTGTAGAACACAAAGCACACAAAGAAGAGAAATGAAAAACATTAGGGATTTGGATCTCCGCAGTATTGGTGAATCAGTGGTGAGGTCTTGCTTGGGGTTGTCAACCCCAATGCCCACCCTTCCCTTGATCAGACAAGGTCAAATTTGATGTCTTCACACAGGGCCTGAAGGGCCCTGTGTGAAGAAAGCTCTGACAAATTATGTTGGCCATACTGTATCACTATGAAGCACGAGGTTGGAGTGGTATCATGTACTTCAGTCAGGAGGCTACAGGCTGGGGGAGGGGGTGGACATTAGGGTTGACAACCCCAAGTAAGACCCCACCACTGATTTGCCAGTACTCCAGAGACCCACATCCCTAATGTTTTTCATTTCTTTTCTTTGAGCACTTTGCATTCTACAACCCTAATGTCTGCATTAACATAATTTTTTGCAAAGAATATATATTATACAGGTGTGGTAGCACTTTTAGATTAGGGTTGAGTAAGCACTTTAATGTCAAACCCCAATTTTTGCACCTTAAAACTTTGCCACCTTCAACTGATTTACTTTAAATTTGGAAAGCACAGAGAAGGTGCCAGGATCTCTAGATCTTGACAATTTTGTGGCAACCGGTTCATTGTGGGCAAAGGTACAGATGGGCAAAAAAAAATTATATAAATTCAGATCTTTTCTTTTGCTGAATTATAACTAAACTCTAGGAGGATTTGAAATCTAAAACATGCAGGTTTGATAGAGTTTTGTCAAAAGTGTGTGCTTTTATGTTTTTTATCTCCCAGCCTAAAGTAGTTTTTAAAATACATAAGAAAAACTGTTCCTCTTCTGAGCATGCACAATTAGAAAAATCAGTGTTCTAAAGATAACTGAATTTTTACAACCTCGTTGTTTCATGTAGTTGCATTATGGGAATGTGATTAAGTATCATCTAGCAAGGCTGCTTCCTTATATGCTTGTTACATTTTTGTGTGTCCATTCAGTGGGGATAGGGCTATATGTCAGTGCATAGCCCCACCCCTGCTGAATGTGCTGTGTGTGGGTTTGTTTTGATTTTCACTGTGGTCCACCATTAACAGCATGACCAGCCTCCTTGCTTGAACTGGGCACCCACTCCTCAGTGCCAACTAGATATATTAAATGTTTAAATATTCTGACACTGGGGTGCCCCCCCAAGTGCCTGTTCATCTCCTTACTCCATTTTGTTCCTCCAGTTTCAATCTGCCGATACTGGGGTGCCTAACCCTTGGTGTCAGCATAGTTCAAGCACTTATTCAAAAGTTTAGGACACTGAGGTTCCCACCTGCAACACCCCCAAATATGATCCTGACACTGGGGTGCCCAATCCTCAGTCTAGGACAACCTGCTATGAAGAAAACCAGTACAATTTAAAAAGTCGAGCACACACCACCCATGTATAAACACTCCAGGCTCTAGTAAAATATGGTTACTTCATTTATTAAGACATGAAACAACAAAAGTCAGCGGCAAGTCATCTGACACATTTCAAAACTTGCAGTACCTTTATCAAAACAAAGGAACTACAAGTTCTGAAATGTGTCCGGTGGCTTGCTGCTGACCTTTGTTGTTTTAAGTCTTAATAAATGGAATAACCATATTTTTACTAGAGGCTGGAGTGTTTATACATGGGTGATGTGTGCTCAACTCTTCAAACTGTGCTATTTAGTCTAACCTTGAAGCACCACTGTCCCAGTGCAACCCCTCATCATTGTTTGAATAAATGAAGAAAAATAATCCTGTGACACCATTTAGTTTTTTTTCTAAAGCTGAAATAAAGAAACAGTTCCTGGTCTTCACCACTGTCCTGTCCCCACACCCTGACCCTCACTAAGCCACTATCACCCCACTCCCTCTAAAAGCATACTTAACTGGAGGCCCAATGTTATAATCCTCTCTGAACTGGAGATAACTCTTCACTCTTCAATGCCGGACCAGGAACTGAGGAGATCAGTTAAGAGCTGTATAATGTATTTCAATTTGTTTTGAATTTTAGCTCATAACTTGGTCATTTGTTAATATTTTGCTCCCACATTTTCAACATGGCCTTTTTGGGACCTTCCAGAAAGAAAAAGACAGGAGCATTTTTTTCAAATTGGCCCAACAGGTGATTATGCAGTCACTTTGTGAAATGACCTTTGGGCAGGATTTGAACAATTTTATCTACCTGGTTTATGAAGCGGGGTCATAAGAAGGCTATGTTGAAAAGCTGGGGCAAAAATTTTTTAAAAACAACAAAGTTAGAGACGTACATTGGAATTTTTCAACACTCGCTCATGACTTTCATAATTTTCAATTGTTTGACTCAAATTTTCAGCATAGCCATTTTTTCACAGCACCTCAGCTATCACAGCTGGTATATAGCCACACCTAGACCCAATTTTTAGTACTGACCCCCCCAGCTTGCTCCTCACCAGCCTAATTGTTCTCTCTCTCTCTTATCCCCCCTGTCTTATCAACACTAGGCCCATCCATCCCCTTATTCTTCCTTTCCCAACCTCGGATAGGAGCTCACTACCCTGGGTTGTGACATCCTACCATGCCCCATACTTTATAGCATTCAATCCTGGGGCTCACACATACTCCTTTTCTCCATCCACCTTCTCTATATCCCATTTTACCAACTCCTTTCTGTGCACCGTGTCCTCCTAGCCTTTCTCCCCCTACCTCTCTCCCTTCCCCCCTACCTTCACCTCTACCTGGTGTATATTTTTATTTTTTTCTTCCGTTACTTCCTCCTGCAACCTTAGATAACCTTCTTTAGCTTCCTATAGACACTTCTATGTATGTAAATAACGTGTAATCTGTACAATATCTGTATAATTCTATGTACATATGAACTTCTTTTTCTTCCTCTCTGTAAAGAGTATTATCTGTATTGCCTTGTAGATACCTGTGTTGACCTGTATATACAATTGTTCATGCTCCATCCAGGTCCATCTTGCAAATAAGCTTCTGCTCAACGATGAACGCCTGGTTAAATAAAAACTTGATTGATTGATTGGTTGATTTCAAATCCTGGTCAAAATGCATTTCTGTGCTCGTGGTGTGGAATTACATTTTGGTCTTGAGTTGAACATTTTCACATACCCAGTTCATGATGTAGGGTCATAAGTAGTATTAGTGAAATGTTATCTATACAGTGATGCCACCATCAGTGATGCCCTTTTCTCAAGGTGCACCTGCTTATGAGTTGCAATAAATACATGTACCCAAGTGTAACAAACATTACAAATCCCAGATCACTTCACAAATATACATTTCAAATATAATAGGCATTACAAATCCCAAATCAATTCACAAAACATTATTCATTACAGTCAACAAACTTACTATCAGTTTTCAATCAGTTTTCTAAAACTATCCATTACAAGCATAGCAACACTTCATCTCCCTTTGTAAAGCAGTCTTAAATGTATTTGAGCTCATATCTAGATCCCTAAGATATAAAGGAAATTGGTTCCAACAGATGACTGCCTTATATTGAAATGTCATAGCAGTGAATTAATTTTTGCTTTTTGGTATTACTAATTCTAGCATACTAACATATTAACATACTAATTGCCAGCAGATTAGGCCTTATGGTCTATCGAGTCTGCTCGAACCTCAGATCCCTAGCTGGGTGCCAAGGCCCTCCCCCCTGTGTTCCAGAAACCCCTATCATCCATCCCAACCCCCCGGGCCAGGCCATCATCTGATACATCCACTTTCTGTGTCTGTCCAACTCTCTCTTGAAGCCCTCCACTGTGGATCTCTGAACCAGCTCACCAGGCAGTGCATTCCAAGGGTCCTCCACCCTTTCAGTGAAAAACCTCCTCCTCTTCCCCCTCACCCTTCCAACTTCTAACTTCAAACCATGCCCTCTGGTGATACCTCCCTGGTTTAGTCTAAAGATCCCCTCCATGTTTACCCTATTTATTCCCTTGAGGTACTTGAAGACCTCAGTCATGTCCCCTCTCTCCCCTCTCCTCCAATGAAAACAGGCAGAACTCCTCAAGTCTGTCCTCATATGTCAAATTCCCTAGTCCTTGTATCATCTTAGTTGCCCTCCTCTGTACCCCCTCCAGGAGCTGTATGTCCCTCTTCCAGTGTGGTCTCCAGCACTGTACACAGTACTCAAGGTGTGGTTTAACCAGTCCATTGTACAGCGGCAGAATCACTTCCCTGCTCCTAGAGGTGATCCCCCTTATGATGCATCCCAATATTCTGTTTGCCTTGCTAGCCACTCTCCTGCACTGTTCAGAGTTATTCATACATGCATCCACCATGACCCCTAGGTCTTTTTCCCCTGTTGAGGCCTCCAGCGCCTCCCCTCCCAGGGTGTACCTGTGTTTAGGGTTCCCCACCCAAGATGTAACACCTTGCACTTGCTGATATTGAAATTTAATTTCCATGTGTGAGCCCAGATTTCAAGGGTGTCCAGGTCCCCTTGCATTGCCAACCTCCCCTCTTCCCCCTCAACTACTGCTCCCATCTTGGAGTCATCAGCGAAGAGACTCATTTCACACTTTATACCCTCCCTGATGTCTGATATGTATGCATTAAACAGGATCGGACCCAGGACCAAGCCCTGCGGTACCCCCACTACTAACCTTTCTAGGGTTCGAGAGCTCCCCACCAACCCTTTTTTCCTCAAATTGATACCATGTTTAGGTTTTTCAAACCTCCCTACTAGATCATGCATTTTATTATTTTCTAAACTCCCCCAAACTTGTACTGCCCAACTCTGTTTCCTTCTTTTATCTAATGAACTCCAAACAAGGGAACTATACATACTACAATGGTGAGTGTTAAACTCACATTTCAATATAAATCTTGCCAATCTGTTTAAGACCAAGTCTAACTTCATCAAATACTGTTTATTTGCATGGCAGTAAATATGACTTCCGTGGTCCATCATCGGCAGTATTAGTTGGTTTACCACAGTTAGGTGTATTTCCTTGGTTGTACAATAAGACATCCATTTTGCTGCCCCTAACCTTGTGTTAACTTTTTTTACCAATTTGTTTATGTGGTATTCAAAGTTTAAATGTTGGTCAATATAAACTCTCAAGTATTTATAGACCTCAGTTTGTGTTAAGATTTTTCCTTCCTTAATTTTAACTTCAAGTTTGAAATTCAATTTGTATATTTTTTGCTTTTGGGAAAAAACATTGTTTAGGTTTTTTTATTGTTTATGATCAGATCCAGTGCAGAAAAGTATTCCTGCATAGCTACAAAATCATCTTATAGTCTATCCTCCACTTCATTAGGGCGGACTCCTTTAGCAATTAAAATGGTGCTGTCTACATATAAACTGACAGAGGAGTTTTTGTACAGGTGGGCAAGTTGTTTATATAAGATTTAAATAGTAGGGGGCCTAATATTGATCCTTGAGGAACCCCTCATGTAGTGTACAAAAGTTTTGAACTAACTCCATTTATACTAACTACCAGTGATCTATTTGCCACCTAGGAATGGAACCACTGACATGGTACATTTGGCACCCCATATTTCTTAGGATGTCCAACAAAGTTTTATGATTTACAAGATCAAAGGCTTTTGGCAGGTCCACATACACTGCACCCACAGCTCTTGCATTCCCCAAAGGGGTAGTGACCAGATTTAATAGGTCTGTGAGTCTGGTGGCTGTAGACCTGCCTCCTCTAAAGCCAGACTGGAACTAGGACAACTTCCCATACTTTTCCAGGTAGTCCATTAATTGTCTGTGGACAATTCTCTCCAATATCGTAGAGACAGTGGACAGTAAAGCAATGGGAGGATAGTTTGAGGAGTCAGTGGAATCTCCTCCTTTTGCAAGGTGAGTGCTTTTTGATAATTTCCAGCAATGGGGGAAGTCCCCTCACTCAGGCTGTAGTCGAACAGACCTGTGAGTATAGGCGATATTTCAAACACTGATTCTTTTAATAATAGATTTTCTAGTCCATCAACACCACTAGTTTATTAGTTTGTAATTTGTCTATTATTTTAGTAACTTCCTTAACAGTGGTCCTTCGGAATCTAAACTTGGAGGTATCATACCCAATTTCTTCTTCTAGGATTACTTTTCATTCTTGATTTGCCCCTGCAATTTCCACATCAGGGAGATCAATAAGATAATGATTTAACAGATCTGCTGGGGCATCTGTTTTTTGCAATACCCCATTTGTTTATTTGGACCTCTGGATTATTTCTGTTTTTTTTTATCAAAGTCTAGGAGTCCTTGGGATCTATGGTGGCTTGTATTTTTGTTTATAATAATGTGCTTTTGTGTTTCTTATGTCAGTAATAACTTTAATTCTAACAATTTTAAATTTAGCCAAAGTTTCAGGACACAAAGATTTGTTTGCCTTCTTCCACAATTGGATTTTTAGTCTAATTAATTTATTTAGTTATTTTGGGTCCCATCCAAGCTGGTTGAATAGATTTAGTTTTAATTATTTTCTGTGGTGCAAACTTATCACATGCCTCTAAAAACATCACAGTGAACTCATTCACTGCAATGTTTAAGTCAGGCATAAGAAAGACCTGGTGCCAAGGCATTTTTGATAAGTACTTACAAAATAATAACTTATTGAACCTTGTGTAGCATCTCCTAAAAATAGTCTGCTTTAACTTAGGTTTGTTGGTAATTACACCAGTATTTATGATACACTGGATCACACTGTGGTCTCCTAGTTTGGAGCTGTTTACACTGGATCCTGTTGCCTCTAGATCTGGGCAGGTGAAGATTAAATCTAATATGTTACCCCTACTTGTTAAATTATCCTTTCTGGTAGGGGAGTTTATTATCCGGACAAGTTGTAGGGACTGCATTGCACTTTCCAACTTCTATCCACATGACTATGTTGAACATTTGGGGTCAAAATATTAAAAAACAACAATGTTATGAAGGTATGTTATAATTTTTCTTAAGCTCATGCATAACTTTGGTAATTTTCAATATTTTGACCTGAAATCTTCAATATAGTATTTTTTTTACACCACATCACAAACCTGATAGCTGTCATATTTCAAATCCTGGCCAAATGGGATTTTGCAGTTGTAGGGCAAAATTACATTTTGTCCAGTATTTTATAAATGACACCAGACATGTTCAGAAGGAGGGGTCATAAAAAGACTATGTTGAAATCTTGGGTTCATAATGTCACAAAAAAACCCATAATGAAGTAACGTTGTTTGCAGGGAAGGCTGTTGGCCCAGTGGAGACCACGCTGTCTTCCTGTACCAGTGACCTGAGATTGGGTGCATGCTCAGGGAGCCGGCTGAATGGTCCAAGGCTGGGGGAAGGCTCTGTGGCGTGAGGCACTGGCCCAGGCTTGGGATGGGATAGAACAGTGTTCTGGCACACATATGACACCTTGTGACAGGCCAGGGAGCCTTCCTTAAAAAGGGGTTGACATACATGTCGAGGTCTGATGGGCCCATGCACTGTGTTGGGACAGTCCAGTAATCTATTTCTTTTCATTTCACTCAGGTCCCAAAAGAACCTGTGTGAATTATATGATTCTACAATCAGAAAAATAAGGGAAATTAATTGCAAAAAACTACGTTAATGTAGACATTAGGGTTAAAGACTGCAAAGTGCACAAAGTAGAGAAATAAAAAACATTAGGGTTTTGAGTCTCCAGAGTATTGGTGAAACAGTGATGGGGTCTTCCTTGGTGTTGTCAGTGCTAATGGCCACCTCTTCCCCAGAGTAAACAAGGTCAGACATGATGTATTTTCTTCACATAGGGCACCATGTGAAGAAAGCTATGACAGATTCTGTTGGCAACATGTGGTGAGCCATGTTTTTCTACCTTTGAAAAGTGTATCACTATGAGGCACTGGCTTGGGGCTGTACCTTGTGCTATGGACAGGAGGCTACAGGTTGGGGGGAGGGCTGGGCATAAGGTGTAACAACCTAAGGAAGAGCCCACCACTGATTCACCAACACTCCAGAGACCTAAAATCCTAATGTTTTTATTGCCCTACTTTGTGCATTTTGTGTTCTTCAATCCTAATGTAGCTTTTTTGCAACACACACATATACATATACATATACAGTCAATTCTGCTTGTATGCCTGTGCTCCAGACCATGGTAAAATAGGCATACAAGCGGAACGGCATACAAGAGGGAACACTACTTTTCTATACACGCATAGCTGACACTAAACGGTAAAGTCATACAACGAACTCTCCATGTGTAAGAATTACATAAATACACTTTATTTATACAAAAAAGCATTCCTTGACTGAATTTCAGCAAAAGTATAAACTAAAAATTGATAACAGTTTAAAGTGCAATACGGCGTGTCTGTTATCATTCATTGTTAGCACTACAGGTAGCAGCAGGGTAGCAGCATTACTTTCAGTCAGTCCCTCGTTCAATAGCATAGGCTTCATTTGCCAGTTCTCTATAGACAGCTGTTTTGTTCATACCATTGTGATTCTAGCAACATGTTCTAGTTCCTTTACCTCATACTTATCGTTTGTCAATTCCAGTGATGTTTTTCCATAGCAAGAAGTGAACTGAGGTGCTCAGCATACACTAGCAAGGTGTTAAGTGCTGCCAATTAATCACAAATAGCAACAGCTAAAGAACAATTTAGAGAGTGGTAGTTCCAAGGCTGACACTGGGACTACAAACACTGCAGAAGTAACTAAATCATTTGTTTGGGGACTTTGAAATCCTGTGCCTGCCTTGCGTATGAGCAAGGGATGCACAAGGAGCGTTTTAAAATTTTAATTTTGCAATTTTTGTTGTGATCAAGCCTGCAACCTCCCTGAAGCATTTCTGGGGCATTTTCTAGTTATAAGAGCCACCTGCAGCAAGCAGGGCGAGCGTGATCAGGGCGTGCATCGTTACACGTGGAGACACGCGCAAGTGTCATACATGTCAATAGGGGCAATAGGGCAAAAGGGCCAGTAAAGTGAGTTGCACCGCGGTGTTACAGTAAACAAGATAAAATGGATCTACTTAAATTAGGAGACTATCTAACTAACGCATGTGGCAATTGTCAAATGTTCTCACTGGGTGAGTGTACAACTAACTTCATTTGTGCAAAATGCAAATGAATAGAATCCTTGCAGGCTGAAAATGTAGCACTTAGAAACAGACTGAAAATATTAACAGATATAAGTAGCTTAGAAGATTTCATAGATAATGTAGCTGAAGAGGTAGGTACGAGCAGCATACAGGAAGCTACAAGCCCATGCAGTGATGTTCAGGCAGTATCATCACATGCAGAGGAGAAGGCAGAACAGTGGAGTATAGTTCCCCAGAAAAACAGGAAAGGGAGGCGAAACATTGAAGGGTTATCAAATGTGTTAACACCAAACAGATATAGCCTTTTAGTGCAAGATGATATCACGGTACAGGAGACACATCAGCAAACCCAGCAACTAGATGACACCAAAGTAGTTTGTCACAAAAAACAAGCAGAACATGTTGACACTGAAATCAGCATAGCCAAAAGGGATGTCTTGGTGATAGGAGACTCAATGCTCAAATATACAGATTCCATTTTATGTAAAAATAGGATAACTTCAACCACTGTGAGTGCGTTACCTGGTGTAAAAATCTCAGACATAAGACGTCTTATACCTGGTCTTTTGGAACATAATGAGCAACCATTGGTGTTGATTCATGTAGGCATAAATGACGTGGGCAAAAGAAGGATGCTTGACATTCAAAGGGACTTTGAGTATACAGACACAGATTTAAAAGCTAGAGGATGTGACCTGATTATTTCAGGTATTATACCAAGCCCCGGGGTAAACTTTCACATGAAATCAGAAATTGAGAGCTTAAATGGGTGGTTAAAAAGGTGGTGCCTTAGAGAAGATTATGATTATCTGGAGAACTGGGAAAATGTTTTTGACACAAGGCTATTTGCAAGGGATGGCATTCATTTAAATAGGGAAGGGAAACGCCGCTTCTCACGATCACTAAAACAGAAAATTGACAATTCTTTAAACTTCTTGAGTGGGGGTTGGGAGGTATATCCCAAACATCAATAAATCAAGGGTTAGTAAAATCAAAACACTGGAACTGTCTGTTATTAAATGCAAGAAGTTTCAATAATAAACTGGATGAACTGGTGTTTACACTAAATACATACAATATTAGTTTATGTGCCATTACTGAAACTTGGTGGAAACAGGAAGATTCATGGGACAAACAAATCCCTGGTTTTCATCTCTATCACAGAGATAGGCCACACCAAAAGGGTGGGGGTGTTGCCCTTTATATAACGGATCATATTACATCAGCAAGTGTAGAAATTATTAATAATGATACAGCTGAGCTGATTTGGGTTAAGTTAGCCCCCCCAAATGCCCAAATTAAATGTGGGTGTGGTATATAGGCCACCAGCACAGATGACCTCAAACTTCTACAATGCTTAGATAATCTCACTCAAGATGGAAATTCCCTGTTATTGGGTGACTTTAATCTACCAGGGTTGAGTTGGGACACCCCAAAAGCAGAATCACAAAATGAGCAAAGATTCTTAGAATTTTTTCTGCTAAATAATTTTGAACAATATGTTAAAGATCATACTTGAGGAAATCATACTCTGGATTTGGTACTCAGCAACCTGGATTACGATATACAGGATTGCAGAGTCTTACATCCCTTAGGTTCCAGTAACCACAACATGGTGAAATTTAGTATTAATGAGGTTTCATCAGAGATGACTAGTAGGGACAGTGGTACATAATTTCAGTAGGGCAAACTTTAGTGATATTAGCAAACAATTAGTTTCATGGAACTGGGAGGTAGATTTCAGTGGACTGATGATACAGCAAAAGTGGGATATTTTAAGTAACAAAATTAAAGCCCTGGTACAGGAATTCATTCCTAGTCTTAAAAAGACTACAAACCCCAAAAACCTCCACAGTTTACACCACAAATAACTAAAAGTATAAAATGTAAAAATAAGGCATACAGAAATGCGAAAAAAAGTGGGCAGCCAGAAAGATGGGTTGAATTTAAGTTTGAACTGAAAAAATGTAGATCAAGTATACAAAAAGAGAAAGAGGCCTATGAATATAACTTGGCAACCAAAGTCCAAAATAATTATAAATCTTTTTTCTTATATATAAATAATAAAAAGGGTGTAAATAAATCAATAGGGCCCATAAGGGGGCCACATGGTGATTTGTTATTGGACAATAAAGACATGGCATGCCATTACAATGCATATTTTGCATAAGTGTATAATCCAAAAACCCAAAACACCTTACAACATCAGGTAAAGGATGTAGGTTTTCCCCTTAAAATCGAGGTCAATGATGTGAGAGACAGACTAAAAGTCTTAGACCAGAATAAGGCACAGGGACCAGATGGCCTCCACCCTAGGGTGCTTAAGGAGCTGGCTGATGTATTGGTCCCCCCAGTAGCCCACTTATTTCAGCATTCTATAGATAAATCTGAAGTCCCGGTTGAATGGCAGCAGGTTGATATTATTCCAATATATAAGAAAGGGTCAAGACAGGAGCTATCAAATTATAGACCCATCAGCCTGACATCAATATTGGGAAAAACCCTGGAAGCCATCATCAAAACCTATATTACCAACATGTTGGTTATGTCAGGAGATCTAGACCAAAATCAGCATGGTTTTAGAAAGGGTAGGTCCTGTCAGACAGACTTGTTGGAGTTTTATGACAAAGTGAATCAAGCGCTCGACACCCGAGTAGCAGTGGATGTTATTTTCTTGGATTACTCAAAAGCATTTGATAAGGTGCCACATAGCCTCTTGATTGAGGCCCTAATTAAGCAGGATATACATGCCAATATTTCCTTATGGATTGAGAACTGGTTGACAAATCGGAGGCAGAGAGTATCAGTGAAGGGATCCTTGTCGGATTGGGTAACAGTGACTAGTGGGGTGCCGCAGGGCTCGGTTCTGGGCCCCTGCCTTTTCAACTTATGCATTTCATCTATGCAAACTTCAACAAATGTGTGGCTGTCAAAGTTTGCAGACGATACAAGAATAGGGTATTGGATAAAATCTAAGGAGGACTCGGATGCCTTACAACTAGCATTAAGAGAAATCGAAAACTGGGCAATAATAAATAAATCTACATTTAATGTAGATAAATGTAGGGTCATGCACCTGGGGAAAAATAACACCCTTTATGAATATACACTAAATGGAGTAGTGTTGCAGGAAACATCAGAAGAAAAGGACCTGGGGATTTATATTACCAATGATCTGAGTTTTAAGACACACTGTAATCACATTATCAGAAAATCTAGTGGTCTCCTACATTGCATAAACAAGCATATTAAAAGTAGAGACAGATTGGTGGTAATGCCTCTGTATAAGGCTCTGGTCCATCCACATCTGGAATATTCTGCCCAATTTTGGTCACCTGGAGAATCACTGGAACAGGTACAAAGGAAAGCAACACGACATGTGACAGGCCTTGAGGGGTTAAGCTATGAACAGAGACTGGTAGAATTGAAACTGTATTCTTTGGAACTCTGGAGGCTCCGAGGTGATATGTGCATGGTATACAGAGCACTATCAGATGACGACCTGTGGCATAAACTGGGATTGGAGTTAAGGATGCAGCCATATGATACAAGAGCTCACCCATTTCAAATCCAGATCAGCTTCTTCTGTACAAATGCTATGAAAAACTGGTTTAGTAAAAGGATAACTAGTATATGGAATGGTCTACCTTTGGAAATAGTGGAGAGTTCATCAATGAATATTTTTAAAAATTTCTTGGATGAATACCTGATTAAACAAGATCTAACTGGATATTAACTAGGCAGGCCGTTATGGACTTTTGTCTTCTTTGCCTTGTAATAACCTATGAGACCTAACAATTAATGGACAATTAGGCAATTAACACCTAGCTAGGTAATCAGGAGAAGCAATTCAGTCACCTTCTTGCCAAAATAAAAGGCATACAAGCAAAATTACACAGGCATACAAACGGAACAATTAACACTGTAAATATAGGAAAGTAATCGGGACCTGGTAAAAATTGGCATACAACCAAAAAAGGCATACAACCGAATGGCATACAAGTGGAATTGAGTGTGTGTGTGTGTGTGTGTGTATATATATATATATATATATATATATGTATATATATATATATATATATATATATATACACACACACATATATATATAGTATGTGTATATATATATATATATATTGGCGTGGTCGCACCAGCATAGTTTTGGTGAAATGGCACTGCTATGTTAAAGTCCAAATTTGAGCCTTAATAACTTTGGAGACCTTCAATGGAGTTGCATGACATTTGGCATGTATAATCTACATGGGATAGATCTCTTGATCAGCCAGATTTCATGGGAATCCATCAAGTGGTTTCTGAGACATAAAGTGTTGAAAAACAGAAAAATCTGTTTTTTTAACATTTCTTTGCTCACCTGTATCTCAGGAATGCCTTTATGTTGTGGTCTGAATTGTTCAACATAGAAAGCCTTTGGGTCACAGATGTGCCTGTTGAAAATTTGGTGAAAAAATATTAATCTGTTCAAAAGGTATGACATTTTAAATTTTCCCATTATTTTCTATTGGAAAATTTATATGTCAGGCACTGAAAATATATTTTTAGTACAATAAAGTATTGTGTGCACAATACCAGCTTCTTTTCACAAAGAAGGTTGGTATTGTGTGCACAATAGGAGTAATGTGCACACAGTACCAGCTTCTTTGTGAAAGGAAGTCTGGTATTGTGCGCACAGATCGCAGAGGTTCGATTGATTGAGCTGTGTTGTGTCCGCCATCTTGTTTGCCACTTAGTGAGAATGTTGAGTTACCAAACATTTAAAACACAAAATAAAAAAAAAATCAGAAAACAGCTAAAGAGGACCCCTTCAGGTATTTCTGATGTTTTTTGGGGGGGGGTTGAAGTTGGACCCAAACAAGCTTATTTCTCATGTGCCAGTTTATACAGAAAATGGCTTGTAAGCCATTCTCTATATGAGAAGAGCCAATTTTCTTGACTTCTGCAGCCACAGCTAGAACTCATGCTGCCAGCTGCAGAGTCAAGGAAGACCCGCTTGTTTCCACCGATACGGGGTGCCCAGTCCCCGTGCCATTGCGTATCCCCCTGCACACATATACAAATATTTGGCACACTTGGAGCCCACCACAGTGTGCCTGACATTATTTAAAATTAAAAGCCTGTGGAAAAAGAAAACTGTCCCCCCAATGTATTTTCTTCGATGCAGAATCCTGCTTCAAAATTTGCAATCAAACTAGTCTGCCCCATCCACCAACACTTCCACTGCTGATGGGAGTGGCCAATCCCCCTGTTGGCATCATGTATGCCCTCAGACTCATCTGGCACATTGGGAGCCCACCCCAGTGTGCCCACATTTATTTTTTCTATAACTTAACCTGTTAATGCAAAAAACTGTCCCCTGTAGTCCTTTATTAAAAAAAAAAACTGAAAAAAATAAAATGGTTCATCATTTTCTCCCTATTCCCCCATCCCCACTCTCCCTCTCTGCATCCCCCTCACCCATACTTACCCTCCAGAGGTCAGGATCAGAGATCTTCTCTGGACCAGGACACATCTGGTCTCTTCAAAGCAGAACTACGGTCCGAGGAGTCAAAGTAAGCTGTATAATGGGAGTCAATGAAGGGGGTCAACTTATGCTGATATCTCAGTAAATTTTAGGATTTTTTGCACCAAATTTTCAACAGGGGGTTCTTGGAACACCACCTCATGAACACTGACACTGTAGTTTTGCTTCTCAGTCCCGAAAGGTGATTACGTGGTCTCTCCGTGGAATCACCTTTTGTGACTGATTCATGAAATAACAGTGCCACTGTTCATGAGGTGGGATCCCAAAAAGTCCATATTGAAAATTTGGTGAACAAATTCCCCAAAATGACTGCGTTATGAGTGTGTGTTGCTCAGTTTCTATGCACACTTATAAATTTACCAATTTTTAATATTTTCACTTCAGATTTTCAGCATTGCTATCTTTTTACACTTCCTTATGAACAGTACAGCTGTCATTTTGCATATCCTGCCCAGAACATGTTTTTGCACCTGTGGTGTAGAGTGGAGCAGTTGCTAGGCAAAATCAACTTTTGGAATGAATTAACAAAATCACAGTTGCACTATTCATGAGGGGAGGTCCCATAATGCCAATGTTGAAAATTTGGTGAAAGAATTCCAAAAAATGACCACCTTATGAACTTGCATTGTGCAGTTTCTACACACACACTCATAACGTCACCAATTTTTCCTGTTTTCACTACAGATTTTTGACATTGCCATTTTTCCACACCACCTCATGAACAGTACAGCTGTCATTTTTCAAATCCTACTGAAAATGTTTTTCTGCAACTGTGGCACAAAAATGGTGTTACAGTTGCGTGGAATTACATTTTCACAAGGGTTTGAAAGTTTGTTGTACTGGGTACATGTGGCCAGGTGCTAAGAAGGTTATGTTGAACATCTGGGGTGAAAATTATTTCAGATGACACAGTTATGACTATTTGTTGCAATTTCAGCACTCCTGCTCATAACTTAATGTGTGGAAGTGCAGGGACCCGAGACCCCCGTGTTTCCACAGCTAAATATATATGTGTATCTGTGGAGGGAAGCGAGAGCAGGCTCCATAGGACCATGCACTTCCACTGTGACATATAGACACTGTTGTATTATCTGGACTGAGGGATGCACTCCCACCATCACATATGGACAGTATTGTACTATTTTGATGAAGGAATGAGAGTGCAGGGTCCGAAGTGACATATGGATACTGTTGTACTATGTTGTACTATCTGGATGGAGGGATGGAATCAACCGTGACATATGGATACTGTTGTACTATCTCAATGGAGAGATGGGAGTGCAGGGTCTGAAGGAGCCTGTGCTCCCACCATGGTATATGGACAGTGTTGTAGTATCTCATAGGAGGGTTCGGACCTTTTGCTCTCACCATGACATATGGAACTGTTGTACTATGTTGTACTATCTGTATGGAGGGATGTGCTCCCACCATGACATTTGGACACTGTTGTACTATCTGGATGAAGGGATGGGAGCACAAGGTCCAAAGGACCCTGCACTTCCACAGAAAAATGAGAATACTATTATACTATCTGAAAAAGAAGGGAAATTCTTTGCAAAAATACTTCATTAATGCATCAGCTAGGGTGAATACCACAGTGACAAAAGCAGGGAAATGAGACATTAGGGTTTCCAACCTAATGCCCCACCCCCAGGGTTCCCATTCCTACCACCCCACCCCCATCCTCCCACCTTCCACACAACAGGCGTTGGGGTGTTCCATTGGATCATCAGGCCTAACTCTCACCCCATGGTCCAATACTGTAGTGTGCAAGCTTGTTTACACATGGAATGGGGTGAGAGTTGGGTCTGATGACCCAATGGCACACCCTTATGCCTGTTGTTCATGGAGGTGAGGGATGGGGTGGGGGGGTGATAGGAGTGGGAACTCTGGGGTGGGGCATTTGGCCTAGTGACTCATTTCCCTGCTTTTATCACTGTGGTATTCACCCAAACTTATGCATTAACAAAGTTGTTTACAAAGAATATAAATACATATATATATATATATATATATATATATATATATATATATATATAAAATGGTTAGGATAAAGACTCATCTAAATCCTCTACAATTGGTGAAAGATCATCACATGACCATGTGTATATCAGAGCGTAACCACACACCTGCACTTTTACCCCCTGAGAAACAGTTTTGCCATTTTATAAGATAGATAACCCACTCTATGGTATGTGGTTGCACTCTGATATACACACACCTTGGGTGGTTGACACACCCAAAGCTGTGCATATATCAGAATGTGACTGCATACCTAAGAGTGGTGTTATCTATTCCAACTATATGTGTGTGTATATATATATATATATATATATATATATATATATATATACTAGAGGCAAAAATTTCATTTAATGCATCAGTTAGGGTTGTTCTACAGTGAAAAGAAGGAAATTTGGGTTAGGGTTGAAAGCTCCTTGGACTTTCAGTCACCCTCAACCGGCATTGAGGTGCGTGTTGGGTCATAATCCCAACTCTCACCCCATCACATGTGTAAAGAAGCAGAGGTATAGGAGAATGGGGTGAGATTTGGGACCGATGACCCCAATGCGCACCCCAATGCCAGTTGGGGGGTTGGCTGGGGGGTCTAAGGGGGGCTTTCAACCCTAACCCCAAATTTCTTCACTTTTTTCACTGTAGAACAACCCTAACTGATGCATTAAACAAAGTTTTTGCCTCTAATTTCCCTTCTTCTTGAGAATGAGCTTAATAAATAGTGAATGGAATGCCCTGCGCTACTGCCACGTGATGTCTTGTTACTTAGTAACAGGAACTGAAAAGCAAATGCAAGTGACAACGGTAGGCAAATTGTTATGATAACAGCAACAATAAAACCAACAGAAACAGAAATACTAGTGCATATGGAAACACAAACTGTTACACGTAAGGTCATGGTACCGAAATTGTAAATGTAAATGGTAACAGTAACAGCAACAATAATACCAACAGAAACAGAAAAGCAAGCACATACGAAAACACAAACTATAATGCACATGGGCACGGTACTGCAATTGCAAATGCAAATGGTAGCAGTAACAGCAACAATGAAGTGAAACAAAACAGAAATGCAAGTGCAAACAAAAACGCAAACTGTAACAGACACAGTGGCATAGACGGGGATGGTGAAGTGAACGGTAACAGAAGCGCAACTGGAAACACTAACTGACACAGTAATGAAATGGCACACCCTTTATTCCCCAAAAAACTGCATTGAAAAAACACATTGAAAACAAAGAATGTATGCATTATAGTTGACTTTGGGGCAGAAAATTACAACTTAGAATACTAAATTGCTTATATCTCAGGAACCGTGTGATGTACAAAAAAATTAAAATTTTGTATGAATTATTACTTTTCTGGCTAGTTTTATGCTTAGCTCCCTTCTGGGAAGCTAAGCAATTTTTTGACAAAAAGTATGTATCTCGCACCGTTTCCGAGATATGGGCCCTGAAAGATGCAATGGACACCATAATGTTATTCTATGGCAAAAAGCATCAACTTCAGAGTGCCATTACTTTGCCGCCCTGTAAAATTATTTCACCAAACCAGCAAAAGGCACATCTGTGGGATATTGGCTTTTTTCCCTCCAAATTTCAGCCCAAACGACCAAACCGTTATTCTGCAGCACTGCAGCAAAGAATTCCTGTAATGGGCCAAACGCTGCAATGTTATTCTATGGAAAAATTGTCAACTTCATAATGCCATAACTTTGCCACCCTGTGCTATTTCTTGACCAAACTACCAAATGCCACATCTATGGGATATTTCCTTTCTTTCCTCCAAATTTCAAGTCAAAAGACCAAACCGTTCCCTAGACATTCAATATGAAAGATTACTACAATTTCCCTATCTATTCCATTATAAAAAATCTGGCCATCTTGTCCCTCCCTTGCGATTAAAGATGGCTATCAAAGAATCTCACAATCAAAGAATTTGCAAGCTCATGAACAAAGATTTAAAAACCTTATAAATCGAAAAATTGAAGGAATTACTGTAAACCACCACCATGGTTCGACAGAACGAAGCCCCCTGAATAATACCCACCCTCATTTGACTTCCTACTACACCCCTTGGCTGAGATAATTGTTTTTTTAATTGGACCATCTCGTCCCTCGCTCGCGATGCATGATCGCGATGAAAGAATCTTGCGATCAAAAAATTTGCAGGCTCGCAATCAAAGAATTAAAATGATTGTAATTTAAATATATACATAATCGCTGTAAATCACCACCATGGTTCATCAGAATGAAGCCCCCTGAGTAAAACCCACCTTCGTTTGACTTCCTATGACACCCCTGGGCTGAGAAAATTGCTTTCTTCATCTGGCTATCTCGTCCTTCGCTTGCGATGCACAATCGCAATCAAAGAATCTCGCAGTCAAAGTTTTTGCATCCTCGCAATCGAAGAAATTGTTCGCTCATGAATAAGAGCGAGGGATGAGATGGACTGATTTAAGAAGCAATTTTCTTAGCCCAGGAGTACCCTATACTTCCAAATAAAGCTGCTTTCTGTTCAGGGGGCTTTGTTATGCCCCATCTGCATGGCCAAAATAATGTTATATGGATCCCTGGTAGTCTAGTGCCACCCAATAAAATATTTACATCCCTGGTAGTCTAGTGCCCCCCAATAAAATATTTACATCCCTGGTAGTCTACTGGTCCCCCAATAAAATATACAGTATATTTATGAAGTAATGCCCTGGTAGTCTAGTGGCTCCCACCCCCTGTTTTGTTCTAGATCCCTGGTAGTCTAGTGGCCCCCCAAGCTGTATTGTTGCTATAAAATTTTATAAACCTCAGTCTTTATATCCCTGGTAGTCTAGCGCCCCCCCGTGTAATGAAACAAATAGTGATTTAAACATATACCTGGTAGTCTAGTGGCCCTCCACCCATCCATCCAAGCCCACCAGGCACCCCACCTACCCTTCACCAGCTGGCGACTGACACAGCCCTCCTGTTACCTCCAGGACCAGTTGCTGACTGTCTGCATTATGAGTGGTAATGCAAACAGGTGCTCTGAAAATATTTCTGAGCTCCTCTTTGCATTACCACCATAATGCAGACAGTTGACGGCTGGCAGTGGAAGTGAGAGGAGGGCTGTGCTGCGCCAGCTGGCAAAGGGTGGGGGGTGCTGAGTGGCCTTTGATAAATGGGTGGGGGGCTGGGGGCCACTAGACTACCAGGGCATTACTTCATAAATATATATTTTATTGGGGGGGCTACTAGACTTCCAGGGATGTAAATATTTTATTGGGGGGCACTAGACTATCAAGGATCCTTATAACATTATTTTGGCCATGCAGATGGGGCACAAGGAAGCCCCCTGAACAATAAACAGCTGCATTTGACAGTCTAGGGCACCCCTGGGCTGAGAAAATAGCTTTTTAAATCTGGCTATCTCGTCCCTCGCTCACGATGCATGATCGCGATCAAAGGTTCTCGCGATCAAAGAATTTGTCAGCTCACGATCAAAGATCGTTAGCGAGCCACGAACGAAGAATTTAAAGCTAAAAACTCTATTTTTGGACTGATTTGGATGGAACTAAAGCCATGGCTCAATAGATCGAGGTCCCCTGAGTAAAACCCATCAGAGTTTTACTTCAGAAGTGACCCCTGAGCCGA
This sequence comes from Neoceratodus forsteri, assembly GCA_016271365.2. Lineage (NCBI taxonomy): Eukaryota > Metazoa > Chordata > Ceratodontiformes > Ceratodontidae > Neoceratodus > Neoceratodus forsteri. The sequence continues at coordinate 694,517,696 of CM057459.1, read as the reverse complement.
GATATTTGTGTTTGTGCAATCGGAAAACTGAAAACAAGATGGCGGACCTTGCGGTCAAAGAATTTTTGAAATTCCTCGGGATCAAAGATTCTTGAACTGCGAGGCTACAAATTATTTGCTCACCAGGCTGGACGAGATGGCCAGAACCCCGATTCTTTGATCGCAAGATATACATATAAATTTTCCCATTGACTTATAATGGGAAATTAAAAGTGCCATAACTTTTGAATGCCTTAATATATTTTCACCAAATAATAAGCGGCATGTTCAGCCACCAAAGCTCTTTCAAATGAGCCATCTCACAGAGTGGCATGCCACACAACGGCTGTGCAGGACCACATTAAGAATGCCAAAAGGTGCCTCCAAAACTAGATAATTTTGCTTATTTCAGCGCTTTCGTACATGAAGACCAGCACTCCGACAGAAACGCAATTTGGCAAATCAAGAGATCTAGTATGCCCCAACGCGTGTACTAAATTTCAGACAAATCCATTGAATGGGTCCGAATTATTATCCTCCAAACTTTTGACTTTAGTATGTAACTGGCCGATCAATCCTAACTATAGTAGCACTACCGTCCCACTATAATACATATATATATATATATATATATATATAGGCACAATCATGCCCCTATAATTAGGGTTGAGTAGCCTGTTTAATGTTAAACCTCAAATTTTGCACTTCAATAACTTTGTAACCGATCAATGGATTTGCACAAAATATTGTATTAACTGTCCTGTAGGGTAGAGCTCTTGAGGCCAGATATTCAGAACTCAGCCCCGGGGTTAAATTAGCACTGCACGGTGTGCTAAATTAGCCCTGAACCAGTAGGAAGCTATATTCAAAAGAATAACCCCGGGGCTAAACCTGCTGAATGTAGCATATAAAGGAAGCAGTGCAAACAGGGCTGGGAGTGCAGTGCTAAAATAGCCCAGGAAATAAGGCAGCTCTGAATATAGCAACAAGGAAGTGCAAAATGCAACAGCAGGTCAGTGAACATGGAGGTGGAGTAAGGCAGAGCTGAAGCTGATGGACAATGTGTGTGATAACTATGAAGCGTTGCACAACAACTATAAACAATAATGCAAGCTGCACACTGCAGAACTGTGCTATGCTTTTGAGAGGATTGCCCAGGGCAAACCAGATTGCATAGTGCTAATACATTAGCCCAGTGCAAATAAATTAGCCCGAGGCAAATGTTTGCTATAGTCAAAGCTCCTATGCAAATGAGCCTACTTAGGCAATCCGTGAGCAAACAGCCACATTAGCATCTCATTAAGGCCTGCTTAGCATATGCTTAGCATACATTAGCATGAAGATTGTGTGGTACTATTCCATGGTGCACACAGCTCCACCTGTAGGTCAGACTGGAACTACAGGTCAAAAACTGCAGGCTGGATGGTGCCCACAGCACCACCTCTAGGTCAGACTGGACATACAGGCTAAAAGCCGCAGGCCAGGGTGTGCACACAGCTCCACCTGTATGCCAGCCTTGAGAAACAGTTTGTTACCTGCAGGCCATGGGTGTTGGCAGGCATACGCAGTGCATACCTCCTACCCAGTCAGCACTGGAATGAAGGACACAGACACTCTGAATGTGGAACAAAGGGGACACTGATCCCCATAATGAGAGGCACATCTACAAACATGGTGACACAAACTTAGGACACAGTGGAAACCATTACCTTCAGATGTACACAGGGTAAGAGTTATGTTGCACCACAGAATAATATAACTCCTTGCTTGAAAGTCTGGATGTACAGTACAGTCTCTGTGTGTGCACCACTGTTCCCAGGAGGGACGAATGCAGGCCAGGGCTATAGTGAGAGGAACATAGAGGGACAGAGATGTCCCCTACACTGAGGGACACCTTCGAGGACTATATAACTGTGTGTATGTGTATATATATAAAATAATTGCAAAAAATCTGTTAATGCATCAGTTAGGGTGACTAATATAGCAACAAAAGCAGAGAAATGAGGCATTAGGGTATCCAACCCTAACTTCCCACCCCCAGGGTTCTCACCCCTACCACTCAACCCCCACCCCTCCACCTTCCACACATCAACAGGTGTCTGGGTGTGCATTGGGGTTGATGGCCTCTCACCCCATTCCATGTGTAAACAAGCTGAGGTGGTGCAGAACAAGAGAATGGAGTGAAAGTTAGGCTGATGACCCCAACACACACCCAGACACCTGTTGATGTGAGGAGGGTGGAGGGGTTGGGGTTGAGTGGTGGGGTTGGAACCCTGGGGGTAGGGCACAGAAACATAGAAACATAGAATTTGATGGTAGATAAGGACCGCTTGGCCCACCTAGTCTGCCCATTTTCCTACCTAACAGATAAGCTGCAGATCCTAGTTAACCAACAGCTTACTTCCTCCTAACCCCCACTAGGACTGCCTTATGTCTGTCCCATGCATTCTTGAATTCTCCCACTGTACTTGACTCCACAACCTCATCAGGGAGGTTGTTTCATGCATCCACAACCCTCTCTGTGAAAAAATACTTCCTCACATTACCTCTGAGCCATCCCCCCTCTATATTCAAATTGTGCCCCCTTGTTCTTGCACATCTCTTTTTCTGAAAGATGCTGCCCTCTTGGACTTTGTTGATTCCCTTGAGGTACTTGAAAGTTTCTATCATGTCCCCTGTCTCCCTTCTTTCCTGAAAGGTATACATATTAAGCTCCTTTAGTCTTTCATCATATGTCTTCTGGTGCAGAACCTGCACCATTGTGGTTGCCCTCCTCTGGACAGCCTCCACTCTGTCTATGTCTTTGCAGAGATGGGGTCTCCAGAACTGCACACAGTACTCCAAATGGAGTCTCACCAACTGTCTGTACAGAGGGATAACAACTTCCTGTTTTCTACTATTGATGCCTCTCCCTATGCATTCCAGTATCCCCCCAGCCTTCCTTACTGCCTTCTCACATTGCTTGCCCACCTTTAGCTCATCTGATATAATTACCCCCAGGTCCCTTTCCAATTTTACTGTTGTCAGTATCTCACCCACCATTGTGTACTCTTTCCCTGGGTTTTTGTTTCCCAGGTGCATTACCTTGCACTTCTTTGCATTGAATCTGAGCTGCCATACATATAACCATTCCTTCAACCTTGCCAAGTCCCTTCTCATCCTTTCCACTCCATCTTGTGTATCAGTCCTGTTACAGATATTTTTGTCGTCTGCAAAGAGATATACTTTTCCTTCCAGTTCCTCTACAATGTCACTTATAAAGACATTTAAAAGGACTGGTCCAAGTACTGAACCCTGCGGCACCCCACTAGTGACCCTCCTTTCTTCACTGTGGACTCCGTTTACTACTACCTTTTGTGTCCTGTTGTCTAGCCAATTTTTTATCCAGACTACCACCTTGGGACCCACTCCAAGGCTGGCTAACTTGTGTATTAATCTTTTGTGTGGGACGGTATCAAATGTCTTGCTAAAATCTAGGTAGGCCATGTCCACAGCCCCTCCTGGTTTACTACTTTGGTCACCCAGTCAAAGAAATCTATTAGATTCATCTGGCATGACCTTCCCATCATGAATCCATGCTGCCTTGGGTCCTGTGACCCACTGGCCTCTAGGTACTCAACAATTCTTTCCTTCAGAAGTGATTCCATCATTTTCTCTACCACTGAGGTCAAACTAACTGGTCTGTAGTTTCTGGCCTCTGTCCTGCTCCCACTTTTGTGAAGAGGAATCACATCTGCCCTCCTCCAGTTCTCAGGTACCACTGCATCCTCCCATGATTTGTTAAAGAGAGTAGTCAGCGGTGTCACTAGTTCTACCCTTAGTTCTTTTAGAATTCTTGGGTGAATCCCATCAGGCCCCATTGCTTTGTCCACTTTCAATTTTATTAGTTCTTTCAGAACCCTTTCTTTTGTAAATGGATTGGTATGACCCCTGTCTTCAGAGTGTTTCTCTTGTTTGGTTTAGGTACCTCCTCCTCCTATTCCTTTGTGAATACTGAGCAGAAATATTCATTCAGTATCCCTGCTTTTTCACTGTCATCCTCTGCCCACATTCCCTCCCCTTTATTAAGCCTCAGTATCCCTCCTTTGGTCTTTCTTCACTCCCTAATGTACCTATAAAAGGTCTTATCCCCCTTCTTAACAGAGTTGGCTATCCTTTCCTCGGTTTGGGCCTTTGCTATTCTGACTGCCTTCCCTGCCTCTTTCTGCTTTAACTGATAAAGTTCTCTATCCTGCTCCTTCTGTGTTTCCTTATATTTCCTGAATGCTAGCCTTTTTTCCTCTGGAAACCCTAATGCCTCATTTCCCTGCTTTTGTTGCTATAATATTCTTCCTAACTGATGCATTCATGGATTTTTTTTGCACTTAATTTCCCTTCTTTTTCAGATAGTATAATTGTATTCTTATTTTGCTGTGGGAGCGGAAGGTCCAAATCCCTCCGTCCAGATAGTACAACAGTATCCATATGTCAAAGTGGGAGCACAGGGTCCTTTGGACCCTACATTTCCATCCCTCCATGGATGCACATATGCATCTAGTCGTGGAAACACAGGGGTCTGTGGACCCTGTACTTCCACACATAAAGTTACAAGCAGGCATAGTGAAATCACAACAAATTGTCTTAACTGTGCCATCTTAAATAATTTTCTACCCAAATGTTCAATATAACATTATCACCTCACCACATGTGCCCAGTACAGAAAACCTTCAAATCCCTGTGGAAATATAATTCTGTGCAACTGTAACGCCGTTTTGCACCACAGGTGCAGAAAAACATTTTTGGCAGGATTTGAAAATTTACTGCAGTACTATTCATGAGGTGGTGTGAAAAATGGTAATGTTGAAAATCTGGAGTGAACACATGAAAAATTGGTGCAGTGACGAGTGTGCTTAGAAACTGTGCAATGCACACTTATAACGATCATTTTTTTGAATATTTTCACCAAATTGTCAGCATTGGTTATTTGGGACCTCCCCTCATGAATAGCTGCACTGCAATTTTGTTAATCCATCCCCAAAATTGATTTCACACAGTGACTGCAACATTCTGTGCCACCGCTGCGAAAACATATTTGAGTCAGAATGTGAAAAATGACAGCAGTACTGTTCATGAGGAGATGTGAAAAGATGGCAATGTTGAAACTCTGGGGTGAAAATTGTAAAAACTGGCAAAGATACGAGTGTGCATAGAAATGGAGCAACACATGTTCATAATGCAGTCATTTCTGGAATTATTTCTCAAAATTTGCAACATGTGCTTTTTGGGACCCCACCTCATGATCAGTGGCACTGTTGTTTTGTTCATCGGTCCTGAAAGATGATTCCATACAGTGACCACAAAATCACCTTTTGGGGCTGAGTAACAAAATAACAGTGACAGTGTTCACAAGGTGGGTTCCCAATAACCCCATGTTGAAATTTTGGGGTCAACATTCCTAAAAATGGCTGAGATATCATCATAAGTTGAAACCCCTACTGACAGCCATTATATGATGCTTACCTTTGATTCTTCCTGTTGTGGTTCGGCTTTGAAGAGTGCAAATGTGTCCCAGTGCTCAGAAGATGACAGTGCCAACCTCCAGAGGTGAGTAGGGGTGCTGCGGGGAGGTGGGTGCTCAGTTGGAGGGTGGGGATGGAGGAGGGGGACTGGGAAGATGACGCAAGACCGTTTTCTTTTTTCCAGGGTACAAAAACAAATAACATGTCATGGGATGGTTTTCTTTATTTACAGGAACAAATAATAACTAAATAAATGTGGGCACACTGGGGGGGTTCCTAGGGTGCCACATGAGTTGGGGGGATACATGCTGCTGACAGGGGAATTGGGCACCCCAATTGGCAAGGCAATGAATAATCAATAAAATAACTTTTGGGCACACTGGGGTGGGTTCCCAGTGTGCCATATGAGTTGGGGGGAATCATGATGCTGACAGGGTGATTGGGCACCCCTGTCAGCAATAAAAGTGGGTTGGAGGGTAGCTAGACTACCAGGATTGGACCTGGTGGTAATTAGAAGTTACACTTCAAATTACTATGATAGTAATTTGAAGTGTCTCTTCAAATTACTTCGGATTCCACAGACTCTTACTGCATGCTTTTTGCAGGCAGTATTTAGTGCCGCGCTACTGGTGGTGCAACAACCTGTAGCGTGGCGCTACTATTTTGAATATGCTAGTGTGCCGGCATTCATGGCCACTCTCCTACCTCCCTCCCCAGCATACATTAACTTTTGGCATTGACGCTGTCATACAGAGCCAGTATTAAAAGGGCTTTTGAATATTGGAGTCAGGTGCAAATTTGATATTATTCCAGTGCTATGGATTTGTGCCAGGTGCAAAGCTTTGAATATGTGGCCCCAGATGTGGCAACTTTAGTTCCAGTTGGAGTTGCAGATTCTGAGATTCGGATAGTTGAAAAAGTTAAAAGTCATCCTTTTTTGCAGTATTTTCTTTTCGCCCTGCACCCAGATGTTGTGTAATTTTGGCATGATTTTTTTGTGGTAGAAAGAACTTGGGTAACAAAATTGCCACTGTTAGTTTGGTACAAAAATATTAAACTGTTGCAAAGTTATTCAGTTTTTTAGTTCCCATTGTATCCTACCGGAAGTTCATTTTTCAGGATAGATGTCTTGAGTTCAACAAAGGATTGGATCTCGTGAAAACGGATTTAGCCTCATGAGATCATTTTCTTTTTCACGAGAACAAAATCCTTTTTCGTGAGAAAAAATTCCTTTTTCACGTGCCGCCATCTTATTTTCTGTTTTGTTTTTAAAAAAAAAATTTGAAAAGCACCCAAAATGAAATTATCTAGAGACACCACCATATGTATCTTGTTCATTGGGACTCCATTAGGTGGACTGTGAAATTATTTGGTGGAAGAACAGCCTTACAATGCCTTTTTTTAAAATATTTTAATTCTTTTTCTGTGGCTCAATTAGATCCTTTTTTAGAGCCATTTCCTTTTTTGTGAGCCAATTCTTTGTTCATGAGCTCATGGAAAAGGATTTTGCAGGCTACTTCGATGAATAACTCAGCATTTATTTGCGATTTTGACCCCTAATTTTCATCATGGCCTATTGGGGATCCTACCTCATGAACAATACAACTGTGGTTTGTTAACTCCTGCCTGAAAGGTGATTTCACAGTCACTTGGCAAATTCACCTTTTGAGCAGGAGCTGCATAATGACTATTATATTGTTAATGAGGTAAGGTTCCCAAAAGGCCATGTTGAACATTTGGGCCCAGATATTCAGACTGTGCCAGGCTGTGGTGCAAGCCTGGGCATAGCACAACTTGGCTGCGGGGGCATTGACTGGGCGATATTCAATGGAGCTGCACCATGGCACAGCATCATTGAATATCACACTCTGGCCAACCACAGTGCACATGGCGCAGTGGCACTGCACCAGTGCAAGTGGCTAGAAGTGGAGCAGGGAGGATCTTGTGCGTAGTTCCCTTCTTCAGCATACAACCGATATTCAAAAGTGTCATGCAATGGAGCCATAATGTATGCAAGGTAAAATGGGGCCATTTGCATGTCATTATACACAATTGCATGCAGGTGCTGATCCCTGGTCACTTGCCTAAGCCCTGCCAGGCAGCAGCTGTCAGGGACCGACGCACTGCAGCCAGCACGGCATGCACCCTCTGCCCGGATTGCGGCATACAGAGAGTTAAATAATGTCCCATATCCCTGGTGGCCCTGTGGACCACTACACACCCAATCACAGGTTTAAGTGTATAATAAATCACGTCCTATATCCCTGGTGGTCCAGTAGACAGCTGTCAGCCCAGTCATGGGCTTAAGTATAAAAATACTCTCTTCCTATATCCCTGGTGGTCCAGTGGACCACTGTCAGCCTGATCGCGGACTTAAGTATAAAAATACTCTCGACCTATATACCTGGTGGTCCAGTGGACCACTGTCAGTCTGATCGCAGGCTTAGGTATAAAAAAATTAAGTCCTAAATCCTTGGGGTCCAGTGGCCGTTGTCTCGGTGGCTTAGGTATAAAAACAAAGTACTACACCGGTGGTCAGTGGACTGCTCGCAGCCTGATCACCGGGATTGGACTTTATTTTATTAATCCAAATGCCTGCAATCAGGCTGCGAGCAGTCCACTGGACCACCAGGGATATTGGACTTTATTTTTTTATACCTAAGCCTGCGATCTGGCTGACAGTGGTCCACTGGACCACCAGGGATATAGGAGTTATTTATTTAAACAGATGCCCGTGATTGGGCATGGGGGGCACTGCCACGGAGGTGCAGCCAGAGCTCTGGTGGCCACCCACAGGTGGCAGCTGCTGTGTTGTGCCCTGCAATATGGCAGCTCATCTGTGGGTGGCCAGCCATTGTTCCTTTTTTGGGGGGGCTCACCTGTGTGCAGCGCAAGTAGGGGTTGTGCATGCATGGACTCAACACATCCCGGGCTGAATATCAGGATGTGCAGAGTATGCGAGGGCACGGCCCCCCTACCTGCACCGCATACATTACTGATGCACTCCTGCGCATTGGGCTTTGTGCCAGGCACAGTCCCTGTTTGACTATCATGCTGGGGAGCATTAGTGGGTTGCACATGGCACAACACTGTTGCTCCATGCACAACCCTTTTGAATATCTGGGCAATGGTGTCAAAATGTCAAACAATGGCTGAGTTATAACCGTTTGTTGCAATTTTTCTACACATGCTTGTAACTTTGTAAATGTAAAATATTTTGACCTCAAATTTGAAACATAAGACTTGTTATTACACCACCAAATGTATGTCACAACTGTCATTTTTCAAATCCTGGCTGAAATGTGTTTTTGCACCTGCAGTGCAGAAAGAGCACTTCAGTTGTGTAGAATTACATTTCAGTGGGAATTTAAATATTTTCTGCACTGGGTATATCAGGTGGGGTAATAACATGGCTATGTTAAAAATGTCATCACTCTTGGGATATACATGGAAATACAGGGCCCAGAAGGTCCTGCACTTCCACAGCTAAGTACATATATGTATCTATGGAGGAATGGAGTCCTGCGCTCCCATAAACAAATTATGATATGATTATACTATCTTAAAAAGTAAGGAAATAAATTGCAAAAAAACATCATTAATGCATCAGTTAGGGTTGTTGCAATACAAGTATGGAAATGTGGCATTAGGGTTTCACCCTAACACCCCACATCCACCCTGCTCAGACCAACAGATGTCAGGGGTGGCATTGGGGTCATTAACCCTAACACTCACCCCATTCCATTATAAAATAAGCTGGGTGGGCAGAGTATAGAAGAATAGGGTGAGCGTTAGGGTTGATGACCCCATTACCACCCCCCAACACCTCTTGGTCTGTGCATTGTAGGGGTGGGTTGTTAGGGTGAAAAACTTTTGTTGCAGCAACCTAACTGATGCATTAATGATGTTTTTGCAATTATATGCATATATATATATATATATATATATATATATATATATATTCATTGCAAAAAACTTTGCTAATGCATCAGTTAGGGTTGATAGTACACCATCAAAAATTTGGAAATTCGGTGTTAGGGTTACCAACCCCTACCACCCCATTGCAACCCTCCTCACACCAACAGGCATCAGGGTGTGTGTTGGGGTCATTGTGCCTATCTCTCACCTCATTACATGTGTAAACAAGCTGAGGTACTGCAGTATAGGAGAATGGGGTGAGAGTTAGGCGTGATGACCCCAACACACACACTGATGCCTGTTGGTGTGAGGAGAGTGGGAGATGGGGATGGGGTGGTAGGGGCTGGTAACCATAACACTGAATTTCCAAACTTTTGTCAGTGTACTATCAACTCTAACTGATGCATTAACAAAGTTTTTTGCAATGAATTTCTCTTATTTTTGAGAAAGTGTAATGTAACTAGTATGCAATTATGGGAGCGTGGGCCCTCTGGGCCTTGCGATCCCACTTACACATAAGTATGGAGCCATACAGCAGCCCTATAGTACTGAAAAGGAACCCTTGTAACACTAATTTGGCAATATCTTGGTAACCATAGCAACTCTGAAAAAAATCATCTGCAGTGGTATTCATGACTTTCAAATCTCCACACAGGCTTAGGTGGACTAAGCTGTGGAGAATAAAAAATCCGTATCTCGCACTGTTTCTGAGATATGGGCATTGAAAGTTGCCATGGGTCCTGCAGTGTTAGCCTATGGGAAATTTCTCAACTTTGGAGTGCTGTAACTGTGGGCTCATTTAATGCTTTGGGACCAAACTACCAAAAGGCACATCTGTGGGACCTGGGAATGCCACCCTGTTAATTTCAGGCCAAAAGCCCCAACCATTTTGATGCTGTGGGGTGGCAAAAATTTGCTGTTTTTGGCTTATGTTCTGTCACAAACTGCGACAGTTTCACAAAATTTTGTGACAGAATGGGCACGACACTTTCATGATTTGCAAAAGTGTTGCATCTGTTCTGTCATAATTTGTGACAGTACGAGGGGTCCAATCACCAAAAAGGCATTTGTTCCCCCTCATAAAAGATAGTGCTGTGATCCTCAAGACCCGACTAGATAAACACAACAGTCAGTGTTTACCTAGAGGGTCCAAAAGTTAAATGCCAGGCATTTTTCTCTCTCACTAACTGGAAATAAAATGGCTACCACATGACAATAAAAGGGCCATTTGCTACAGTAAAAAGTAGTGGCAGCAGCTTTTGAGAGACACATACAGTATATTTTTTCCTATTGACTATAATGTAAAACTTGTTTTTTTAATAACTTTTAAATGGTTTACTATTTTTTCACCACATCTTTGAAAGGCACATCAGTGACCCAGACTGCATCTTCCCTGAAGATTTCAGACTAAGCAGACAAATCATATGGGCTGTAGCTATGAGCAAAGAACCATGCAAAACCCCCAATTTTACAATTTATTTGGTGCTCTGCAGCTCCACAACCGCTCATTCAACCATAACGCAACTTGCCAGATCCAGATAACTATGGTACCAGACTGTGCATGCAAAATTTCAGGCAAATCTGTTGTATGGTAGCAAAGTTATTAAAGTGCAAAATTTGGGGTTTAACATAGAACTGGCTGGGCAACCCTAACTACACTGGCACTACTGTGCCAGTATAATATATAGATATATATATGGATATGCAATGGGCTGACTCAAAATATGAAATTTATCTTCCAGTGTGAGGGGCAGGACCATAACTCATAAAAGAGTTACTGTATGGAAGTCCTGTTTAGTCCCTACTCACAAGTGATGATAAATTGCGTATTTTGAGTTAGGCTATTGTATTATACAGGTGCAGTCGCACCTATGTATTAGGATTGTGTAAGCTCTTCTATGTTAAAAACAAATTTGTGCTCCTTAATAACTTTACCCCCATTCAACTGATTTACATGGAATTTAGAAAGCACATCCTCTGTGCCAGGATCTCTTGATCCTGTAAGTTTCATGCAGATCGGTGAAGGGGAGACAACGTTACAAAGGTGCAAAAAAACTCAAAAGTCTAGTTTTTTTAAAATGTTAAAACTTCTTTTGCCGCACTATAACTTAAAAAATAGGAACCTTTGGAACCTGAAACTTTTGGCTTTGATAGAGGTTGGCCCAAGGTATGTGCTTTTGTTGTTTTTAGATCCTGTAGGTAAGTAGTTTTTAAAATATTTAATAAAAGTTTTCCATTTCTGAGCATGAGCAGTTAAACAAATCAATGTTCTATTCATAACTGAATTTTAGCGAAAGCAGCAGTTTGCACTATATGATACAGCTGTCTTTAATAAATGACAGCTGTGTCATATAGCGCAACCCCTGCTGCTTTTGTCACTCATAGGCCAAGTGTGGGGCTACTGACATTGTAGCCACGCCATCCTAACTGTGCTGTGCCTTCAAACTGCACATTCATTTGTACAATCTGACACCGGGATGCCCACCCAGGTGTCAGATGCCCCCTGTAGTCCCTTGTTTCATATTCACCCCCCCAAACAGAATGGGACACTGGGGAACCCACCCCCAGTGTCCTGAAATCGATAAATTTTATATATATATATACAGTTATATGTATACCTGCAAAAAAGAAAACTGTCCCAACGTCTTTTTTTATGTAAACCTGAAATTAAGAAAACAGTCCCTCATTGTTGATGCCATTCCCCTGCCACTGAGTGATAAGCACCCCCCATCCTATAATTATGTCTGGAGGTCCTATGCTGTCATCTCATGTGGACTGGGACACGTTGGCACTCTTCAAAGCCAAACCATGAGCACTATACAACACAGCTGTCTAACAAATGACAGCTGTGTCATATAGTGCAACCATTTCTGCCATATAATGTATTTTGTGGTTAGGAGCTGGGTGCACTATATGACAGCTGTGTCAGTCATCTTTATTTGTAGCCCTGCCATCCTAACTGTGTTGTATAGTGCAACCATCTCCTAACCCCCAAATACATTATATGGCAGTAAGGGTTGCACTATATGACAAAGCTCTCATTTGTTAGACAGTTGTGTCATATAGTGCAACTGGCTCCTATGCCAAATACATTAAAGGGCACTAAGTTAATGTGCCACCCCCCAACCCCAGTCAGTTCTTTAAAGAAATGGTTGTCAACATTGGGGGCCCCAATCCCCATGTCAGCATTTGTTAGATATTACCCTGGCAGTGTGGGATATCTGGGAAGCCCACCCCCAGTGTCCTGAAATTGATAAATTTTATATGTATACAGTTATACTGTGTGTATACCTGCAAAAAAGAAAACTGTCCCGACGTCTTTTTTTATGTAAACCTGAAATTAAGAAAACAGTCCCTCGTTGTTGCTGCCATTCCCCTCCCACTGAGTGATGAGCACCCCCCTTATCCTATAATTATGTCTGGAGGTCCTATGCTGTCATCTTATGTGGACTGGGACACGTCTGCACTCTTCAAAGCCGAACTGCGAGCAGTATACAACACAGCTGTCTAACAAATGACAGCTGTGTCATATAGTGCAACCCTTACTGCCATATAATGTATTTTGTGGTTAGGAGCAGGTTGCACTATATGACAGCTGTGTCAGTCATCTTTATTTGTAGCCCTGCCATCCTAACTGTGTTGTATAGTGCAACCATCTCCTAACCCCCAAATATATTATATGGCAGTAAGGGTTGCACTATATGACACAGCTGTCATTTGTTAGACAGTTGTGTCATATAGTGCAACTGGCTCCTATGCCAAATACATTAAAGGGCACTAAGTTAATGTGCCGCCCCCACCCCCCAGTCAGTTCTTTAAAGAAATGGTTGTCGACATTGGGGGCCCCAATCCCCATGTCAGCATTTGTTAGATATTACTCTGGCAGTGTAGGACATCTGGGGATCCCACCACCAGTGTCCTGAAATAGTTTATTTAAAAAATTTCGTATAAGCTGACACCGGGAGTGGGCATCCCAGTGTTGGACAACTCACTCTCCTGCACCCCATTGTTTAATAAGACTTCACTGACATTGGGGGCCCCAATTCCCATGTTGGAATGAAATGCATTTCCCCCCATCAGTCCTGGACATGGGGAGCCCACCCCCAGTGTCCTGATATAGATATTAATTTTTATTACCTGTAAAAAAAAGAAAACAGTACCCCGACATCCTTTTTTTTTTGTAACCTGCAAAATAGGAAAACTGTCCCTTGTCACCCTGAGGGTCCCCCTCACCCCATTTGGACCATCCCACTGAGCCACTACCACCCCCCACACACACCCACACATGCTTTCAGAGGTCAGGCGATGTCATCTTCTTTGAACTGGGACACATCTGTACTCTTCAAAGCCAAACCACTAACTGAGGAATACAGGTAAATGCCATATAATGTATTTCAATGGTGTTTTGAACTTATAGTGCTATCTGTGCCATTTTTTTTAATTTTTCCATCAAAGTTTCAACATTATCACAGTCATTTTGTTACTCAGGCCCGGAAGGTGATTTCACAGTCGCTGCTCAGGATCACCTTTTGGGACTAATTAATGAAGTGACAGTGCTAGTGTTCATGAGGTGGTGTCCCAAAAAGCCAATGTTGAAAATTCAGTGAAAAAATTCAAAAACATGACTGCATTATGAGTGTGCATTGCACAGTTTCTACGCAGGTGCATAACTCTGGTAATTTACAATATTTTGACTCCAGATTTTCAACATGCCCATTTTTTCACACCACCTCATGAACAGTACAGCTATCAGCTTACAGCTCAACACTGAACCAGATTAAGCTGTTGCTGTGCTGAATCACCTTTTGGGACCGATTACCAAAATGACATTACCAGTGTTCATGAGGAGGGCTTACAAATAGGCTATGCTGAAAATGTGGCAAAATAATACCTAAAAATGGCTGCATTACAAGGACATGTTGCTCAGTTTCTATGCAGACACAAACCTTTGGTAATTTACAATATTTTGACTCCAGATTTTAAACATACCCCTTTTTTCACATCACCTTATGAACAGTACAGCTGTCATGTGTTTTCTCACCCGTGGCATGGAATGGTGTTTCAGCATGGATTTGAAAATTTTCACCTATGGGGCTTATCAGGTGGGATCATAAGAAAAATATGTTGAATGTTTAGGGTCAAAATATTGAAAAACAAATAATTTATTAAGTAACATTGATTGCAGGGATGTACGTGGCACCTCTGGGGAACACGTTGCCTTACCATGCCAGTGAGCTGAGTTCACATGTGAACTCAGTCAGCCAGTTTACTTGGACAAGGCTGATGGGGAAGGTGCTGCAGCATGTAGTACCAGTCATGGCCTGGGTAGGGACAGAGCAGTGTTTTGGCACAGACGCTACATGCTGTGGTGGGTCAGGGAATCTCATCCATAGGGTATTGAGATGTGTGCTGGGGTCTGCTGGCCCCATGCACTGCATCATGACTGTCTCCAATATTGAATTTTGCTCATTTTTGTGCAGGTCCCAAAGGGACCTGTGCCAATGAGGATACAATTACAGGACTGTCTTCAATACTGTATTCATCTTATTTTGCACAGATGAGGATACAGTTCCACTATCACAAAAAGAAGGGAAATTCGTTGCAAAAAACTATGTTAATGCAGAGATTAGGGTTGTAAAAATTTGAAATGTACAAAGACAGGAAATGAAAAGACATTAGAGATTTGAGTCTCTGGAATATTGGCGAATCAGTGGTGGGGTCTTACTTGGGGTTGTCAACTCTAATGGTCACCACTACCATGGATCAGATGAGGTCAAGCATGATATCTTCATGCAGGGCACATAGGGCCCTGTGTGAAGAACACTTTTGTCAGATTATATTGGCTATGCTGTATCACTATTAGGCACTAGGTTGGAGCTGTAGCTTGAGCTTCAGACATGAGGCTAAGGGCTGGGGGGTGGGCATTAGGGTTGACAACCCCAAGTGAGACCCCACCACTGATTTGCCAATACTCTGGAGACCCAAATCCCTAATGTCTTTTCATTTCCTGTCTTTGTACGCTTTGTGTTCTTACACCCATAATATCTGCATTAACATGTTTTTTTGCAATTAATTATTCAATATATAAAACAGTAGTGTACAAACTATTGCTTTTAAATTTGAAGTTTTTCAAAATATTTTGCTGTTTTTCTTTGAGTTTAAATGCTGGCTTCCGGGTGCTGCACTAGGCATTGTGATGTCATCAGCCTGCTAACACTGCTCTCTGATTGGTTCAGTATTCATCTGTGATGACAGTAACCTAAAAATATCTATTTTAACAACAGTAACAACAGCATATTTTTGATATGTTTCTATTACTGATTTACTAGCCAAAATATATTTTTTATCTAAGCAGTTTAACCTCACTCCTGTTGTGTATACGTATATATTTTCATCTGTCTGTCAATATAGTCTTTGATAACTGGGTAATGCTCACTAGGCACAAGTACCTGTTTTCAGGGTGACCTGGGAGCACTGAGTGGTTAAGTGCCTTGCTCAGAGTTACACAGTATGCAAGTGGAGGTTGTGAGAATCAAACTCAGGTCTGGTCTGCTGGATGTATTAAGCTTATTTACACCTCATTCCTCTAACGTCTAGAATATACTGCCAGCCAATTTAGATATCTTTCTGTCTCTACCTATCTATATAAAACACTTTGGACACTTTTGAGCCTCACAACCCACCCAGGTTGTTCAGTTATTACAATATTGCCACACACCCAACCGTGGATTATTTCTTACATACTGTACATCACAGGAATGCGGTAGTGCTCCCATGGTTAGGGTTGAGTAGGCTGCCTAATGTTAAACCCCAATTTATGCACCTTAATAACTTTGGTGTCATTTGACAAAATAGCACAAAATTTGGCATACACTGTCAGGCTCTAATAGTCTCAAGACATAAAAAGTTTTGTGAAGGCATCTTGTTTGATTTTCAAGATACAGAACACAAAAAATGGGAAAAAACACATTTGGTTGCCCTATATTTAACATTTCATATTTTGTTCTCTCATGTACAACCTAGACAGTGTGGAATTTTTTTCATGAAATTTTCAGGACTGAAGGGTGCTCTGCCAGGGTGTGCATTTCAAAAGTCTAGTGAAAAATATTATACGGTTCCAGAGTTAGAATTATATTTTTGGATAACTGAGAAATGCAAATGGCAAAAAAAAACCAAAAACTGTCATGCGTGCTTATTTTCATGATTTACTTGCCATGTGAAAAAAAACTACCAATTGTGACAGCCACTATTTTTTAACTCACAAATAAATACATAAAAATGATATATTTTCAAACAACAAACACCTGAACCTATCTAAATGGGGCCTGTTTAGCAAGATTTCTGTGTTTGTCTTTTTCAAAAACTTGCCAGAAATGCCTTTTTAAGGCACCTAAACATCACTGTGCTCAGGTTAGTGAGAGGAGCGAACAACGGGACTTTCTGGAATGCTAAAGCTGTAGCTGGAGTCATGCTGCTACCTTCAGTTCAGGCTTGAGCTGCTGATCTCCTGTTCTCTCTGGCTGTCTCTATCTCTCACTTTGTCTATCTGTCTCTGTCTGTCTATCTGTCTATCTATCAGTCTAGCTATTTATTTCTTAAGCAGACCATTGTACCCACCCTCAGTATAGTTTCTTTTAATCCCCCCTTCCCTCCAGGTTGCCCATCCCTGTTCTACATTTTGTAGGTAGCAGCATTGGGGTGCCCACCCCTGATGTCAGCAAACCGTAGCCTGACACTGGGGTACCCAATCCCCAGTGTTGACTAAGTCACCTGAGAAAGAAGAAAACCATCCCTTGTTGATTTTTTTAAGCCTGCAAAATAGAAAATGGTCCCCTTCTGATCTGACTCCCCACACCCCCACTACCCACCACAACCTCCTACTCAGCACCTACCAGCCCACAACCCCCAAACACTCACACACACTCTCACTCACCTGAACATGTCACACAGTGTTGATCCACTATCGAATCAAAGACACGTCTTGCTGCTGGAACCAGCAACTGCAATATAAGAAAGCCAGACAAGTGTGTTTTCATGTATTTCAGTGTGGTTTTGAACTTTGATTCATAACTTTGTCATTTTTACATACTTTAACCCCAAATTTTCAACATGGCATTTGTGGGATCCCACCTTATGATCAATGGTGGTGGAATTATGTGAATCTTGTTCAAAAAGCAATTTTGCAGTTGCATTGTGAAATCATCTTTTGGGTGGAATTTGAAAATGCTCACTGCCCTTGTTTATGAGGAGAGGTCATGAGAAGGCTATGCTGAAAATTTAGGATCAAAATATGCAAAAATGACAATGTTATTAGTATACTTTGAAATTGTTCTATGCTCGCTCATAACTTTGGTAATTTTAAATATTTTGATCCCAAATTTCAACATAGCCATTTTTTTCATACCACCTATGAATGTGACAGCTGTCATTTTTCAAATCCTGGCCAAAATGTGTTTTCGTACCTGTGGTGCAGAATGACATTTCAGTGGGTATTTGAAAATTTTCACCTACCAGGTTCATGAAGTGGGGTAATAAGGATAGAGAAAGGGGAAATTCTTTAACCTGGAAAGGTACACTAAGCCAGAGTTTATTTCCAGATGTGACCTGGGAGCACAAGGAAGTTAAGTGACTTGCTCAGGGTCACACATTATGCAAGTGGGGGCAGATGGGATTTAAACCCAGGTCTCTAGATTTGCATCTTGCTGCTCTTAACCACTGCACTACAATGCCTTCTAATAAGATGGCTATGCTGACAATTTGGTATACAAATATGGTAAAATGTCCAGGTTATACGAGTGGATGTTGCAGTATTTCAACATTCACTCATAACTTTGCTAATTTTCAATATTTTTACTCCAAACATTCAACATAGCCATTTTTGCACACCACCTCATACACATGACAGGTGTCATTTTTAAAATCTTGGACAAGAAGTATTTTCACACTTCTGGTGCAAGATGACATTTTGGCCAATATGCTATAAATGCTACATGACATGTTTATAACGAAAAGGTGAAGTAAGTTAAGCAGCAGGCTTAGTGACACAGCTGGATAGGGTGAGGGTGGGAGGATGGCACTGTTATGTGACACCATCCCCAGCCAGGGAATGAAAGCTACAAGGATGTCTGCATGAGCCAGGTATTGTATAGTGAAGACAACTGTCCTCTTGGCATAGGGCCCTGCACCTCTGCACCCATGGTTGGCAGATGGACTCTTTGCCCTGTACATCTGTATCTGTGGCCACATGGAAGTGCAGGGATCAAAGGGCCCTGCACTTCCACAGCCCACCAGACAATCACATGAATTCTTGGCATCTGTCCCTGCCCTTCTGTAAGCAGATGGAGTCTTACCTTTGGGCTATCTGCATCTGCATCTGTTGGTGCAAGTCCTGAAGGGACCTATGTGAATGAGGATAAGATTCCATTATCTCAAAAAGAAAGGAATATTTTGCAAAAAATGTTTGTTAATGCACCAGTTAGGACTCAATGTAACACCACAAAAATAGGGAAATGAAGCATTAGGGTGTTCAACCCTAATCCCCACACCCCAAGCAGCAAAATAAAAAAAACATTAGATTTTGAGGTTTCCAGGGTCTTGGAGAATCAGTGGTGGGGTTTTCCTTGGGGTTGTCAGCCTTAATGCTCACCCTATTCCCTAAGAAAACAACTTTGCGTGTGGTCTCTTTTCTTCACACAGGCCCTACAGGAAGGAAGATACAACAGACTGTGTTAGGAACATGTGGCACGATATACTTCTCTATGTTTGGAGAGTGTATCACTTTGAGGTACTGACTTGGAGTTGAACCTTGTGCTTCAGACAGGAGGCCATGAGCTGGGGGGTGGGGGTGAGCATTCGGGTTGACAACCCCAAGGAAGACACCACCACTGACTCACCAAGACTCCAGAGACCCAAAACCATAATGTATTTTTCTTTTGCTTCTTGGAAGGTGGGGAGTTAAGGTTGGAAACCCTAATGCCGCATTTCCTTACTCTTGTGGCATTAAGTTGAATACTAACTGGTGTATTTTTGTATACTTCCTAACTGGTGCATTATCGAAGTTTTTTTGCAAAGAATATGGATAATATAGCTATAGCTATAGATTTAGATAAAGATAAAAGTACTGTATATTTTATATATATAGTCATGGTGAAAAAACTTAGTTTAATGCATCAGTTAGGGTTGTTCCACAGTGACAAAAGTGACAAAATTTGATGTTAGGGTTACCACCTTGCACCTCACACCTGCCCCCACCAACAGGCATCAGAGTGTGTGTTGAGGTTCTCAGACCTAACTCTCACCCCATCCCATGTGCAAACAAGCTGAGGTGGTGCAGTATAAGAGAATGGGGTGAGAGTTAGGATCAATGATCCCAATGCACACCCCGATGCCTGCTGGTGGGGGTGGAGTGGGGTGGGTTGCAAGGGGGTGGAAACCTTACCATTGAATTTCCTCACTTTTGTCACTGTGGAACAACCCTAACTGATGCATTAAATAGATTTTTTTGCCATGAATTTCCCTTCTTTTTGAGAATGTGCACCATAAATTGTGGAGTAACAGCAACACAAACACAAGAGAAAATGCTAATGCACATGGTGACACAAACATAAACAATAATACAAATGGTAATACAAACACAAGTGCAACCATTAATGAAAACAGAAATGCAAATGCAAGCACATATGGAAACACAAACTGTAACACACATGGGCACGGTAATGTAATTGGAAACATACACACTTATGTACCAGCAACTATGACACCAAAGGAAACACAAAGAGAAAAGCAAACACAAATGGAAATGCACATGATGACGCCAAAGGAAACGCAAACAAAAACAGTTCACCTAAGGGTGATCTAAGCCACTTGTAGCGAAAAGTCTGTATCTCGCTTTGTTTCCGAGATAATGACGCCGAAAGTCATGACACAGACTGCAATGTAATCCTATGGGGAAAAATGTCAATTATGTCATTGAATATCTCTGCAACCAATAAATTCCCCAACACCTAAACAGCATAGTTCACATCTCTATGACATTCTCTCAACACCCTGCAAATTTCAATTAAAAAGACCAAACTGTGATAGAGATATGGTCATCCCAATTTGGGCCATCTGGTCTTTCTCACTAACATTGCAAAAAATACATATAAATGTTCCCATAGGATATAATAGGAATTTCAAATTGTAATGACCTTTGAATGGATTAATATTTTTTCACCAAATGATGGCATGTTCCTTGGCTCAAGCTCTTTCTATGTCCCAAGTTTTGGACCAATAGAGCACACAGTATCTGTGCAGCACCATGGACAAAGAAATGTGCAAAACTGGTGAAAAGTGCATTTTTTGGTGCTTCGCTGTGCAAAAATCGTATGCCCAACTGAAATGCAATTTGGTAAGTCAAGACGTCTATCATACCAGACCATGCATTCCAAATTTCATGTAAATCCGTTGAACGGTTGCAAAGTTATTAACATGCAAACTTTTAGGTTTAACATTAAAGTGCCTACTCAACCCTAAATATAGGCAACCATGTCCCTATAAAATATACATATATGTGTGTGTGTGTGTGTGTGTGTGTGTATACAGTATATATATATATAGATATATATATATGTATATATATATATATATATGTATATATATATATATATATACAGATAAAAGTGCTAGCTCATGAGCCACTAGCAAGATAGTAGTACAATCTTGCATGTTGGGTACATCATGGCTACTATCCTAGCCAGATGTGTACATCACAATAGAAAAATACAGTCCGAACTCAGTGTGAGTGCTTCTAAGCTTGTGAATGTACTTGTTTTGCACTGAATGTTCTGGTAAGCTCACTTCTTTTTTTATACTCAGTTTATTGAATAATTCAACAATGAACTACAATTATGCAGAACATCTCAGTAGTTTGATGTCACAACATATAGTGAACATACTGTATGTATATATAATAATACAATAAAAAGAAAAAACAGAAAAGACCATCAACTATAAGGGCTAGTTACCATATGGTATAAGAGAAACTAGATGTTGCCCATAAATATATTAAAGGATCATCAAATAAGATTTCTTTAACTTTCAGTTAACTTAATTGCATTGACAGGTCTATCTCCATTGATTCTGTGATTTTGTCAAAACTGACACATTAAATACATTGGCAGGGGTATAAATTAATAAAAAAGATATCAGTTGTTTTAAATCTAAATAATAAGTAAAAGTCATCCATGCAGGAACCTACTAGAAAAATCCCATAATTATAAACAGAAATAATAAATAAATAAATAAATAAATAAATAATGTTGCATAAATAATTAGTTTAACAATATTATAAAAGTAGGAGGTTGAGAGGTTTAGCATATGAAGTTCTGATACAACTCCCACCTTGTCCATCTATTTATATATGCTGGGGTTCTTTGCTATAAATCAAATGTGAGTTTTTTTTAAAACCATGAATATGTTGAATTATACAGATCCATTCCCCTATAGTTGGTGGATCAGGCTGGATCCATTTCTTTGTAATTGAATTAAAGGCTGCAATCAGGAGGACTGACCATAAATATAATGCCTCCCACCCTTTAAGTTGTGGGGGTGGATGCCCTAATATCAAATTGTCATATATTAATGGGTCTGCCAGTCCAAATATATTGGTTATGTGTGTGGAAATCACTTTCCAAAAATTCTCCAGCTTAACGCAGAACAAAAAGACATGGGTACGGGTGGCCTCCTTTGAGCCACAAACCCATCAGCAAGTAGGGGATGTTCATGGGGACCACTTTGAAAGAAAAACAGGAACCAGAAAAAAATCTGGCTCCAATTTTGCATGAAAATCTCTCTAAATGGGAGATGAAATGGTGTTCCAAACTCCTTTTCATACTTCCTGCTACTGTCTTTCACTCAAAGGTAAAGTAGGCTCTTTTTCCCACTTCAGCTTAAGGGAGTCAGCTTGGTGGCCTTGTCCTGACAGTAACGACTGGTATATCAGGGATATAGCTTTCTCACTCCCTTGTGAAGTCCAGAACTTAATGAAAGGGAGTGCCTCTTCCTGTTTCTCCAAATGTAGGTCTGAATCTTGAAGTTGTTTATTGATGATATCTCTAATTTGAAAAAAAAATTAGTCAGTCTGGGGGTCCCCACCTAAACTGATGCTGTGCCTGCTTGAAGGAAATAACTACATTAATTTGCATGACCTGCCAAGGTGCAAAACGTCCCCATGGCAGCTTGAAGGTCATACCAAGGATGTATCTGAGAGGGAGGGAAGTGGGGGTTCCTGGACCACCATCAACATCTCCAGAGATGGGATTTAAAGTTTCTACTAGAGGTGCCCCATCTCCAACCCTCAATGACAGCCCAAGTCAATCAATAATCAATCATTCGATCTTTATTTTACCAGGTGAAGCACCATTGAGCAAGCTCATTTGCAAGGCGAACCTGGACAAGTGCATATAAAAGTAAACATTATACAAAGGAAAAAGATGGGTGTACAATCAAGAAATACAATGTGGAAGATGACATAAACTTAGTACAGTATTAGGCAAGGTCTATACAGGCAATATGCAAGAGGCTAAGAAAAGAAAATATTGTCAATATACATTATTATACAGCATGTACATGAACAGTTCAGGAAAAAGGGGAAGGAGGGGTGATAGGGAGAAGAAGGGAGAAGAAGTGATAAACAGGGAATCACAAGGCCTGGGGATGGATGTCCGATACTTATTTCGCTTGCCACCGGGGGGGGGGCAGTTACAGGATTCTATAAAGAAATGAGAGAATAGCTTTTTGAAGGAGAAGAAGGTTGTCAGGGCAGCCAGCTTCAGAGTTTTTTGTAATTGTTTCCATAGGTGAGGGAGTACATGGCTTAGAGATGCTTTACCAAAACATGAATTAACTTTAGGAATGTATAAGGAAATAAATGAGAGGCTGCGCAAGAAGTAATTGCCTACAGTGCATAGGGGCAAACAGCCAGAGAGGTACTGGGGAAGCTTATGTGTGACAACTGTAAAAGTCCAAAAGGCTGCATTTCTTTGCCCTCTGAACTTGAGGGATGTCCAGCCTACTACAGCATGCAGAGAGCAGTGATGGGTGAGGTATGGTAGATCAGAGATAAATCTCAAAGCTCGGTGATAGAGCAAGTCAAGTTTAGAGAGTGTGGAGGCAGAGCCTTGGCCATAGAGGATGATGGCATAGTCCAATAAGGATAGAAAGGTGGTTTGGACCAGTCTTTTTTTGGCATTGTGGGATAGGAGATGCTTGATCCAGAAGAACAGGCCCAGTCTCTGCCTTAGCTTCTTTGATAGTTCCTCAATATGGTCAGAGAATGTAAGCTTGTGGTCTATCCAAAGCCCCAGATATTTTAATTTTGTCACATATTAAATAGGTTCTCCTAGAAGTGATAGAATCTGCAGAGTTAAGCTATGTAGAGAAGGTTTTTGACCTGTGGCAGAAGGTGAGGAAAAGTATGGCCTTCATTTTTTTTGCATTTAGAAATAGTTTTTGGCTCAATATGTTTAACTGCAGCTGACTGACGTCCATCTGTAGGTCCATACAGGCCTGCTATGGGGTAGGCCTAGCAATGTATATGACCATGTCATTGGTGAAGAGATGAATGTCTGCTGCTTTGATTCCAGAGTCAGTATTATTGATATAAAGAGTAAAGAGCAGTGGTCCTAAAATGGACTTTGCGGCACACCTCTTTGGAACAATTTTAGGGGAGAGAGATCCCCTTGGGCTTTAGCGTGTTGGAATCTCCCAGAGAGGTAACCATTGAACCATTTCAAGGCAGAAGAATCTAGGCCAATGCTTTGAAGTGTGTCCTACAGCATGCCATGGTCCACTGTATTGAATGCCTTGCTAAGATTTCGGAACAAGGCACATATTTATTTCTTGACATCCAAAGAATTTTGCCAGTCATTGGTTACCTTTGAGAGTACAGATATTGTACTGTGACAAGCTGTAAATCCTGACCGGGCAGGGTTAAACAGATTGGTGAAGTCCAAGTACTTCCTAAGCTACACGTAATCACTTTCTTGAGCAGTTTAGAGAGGATGAGAAGTAGAGATATCGGTCTATAATTGTTTAGATCACTGGGGTCACCAGATTTGAGTAGGGGAATAACATGGGCATTTTTCCAAATGGGAGGGAGGTCTCCTTGGGCAAGAGATAGATTAAAGAGGTAGGTAATAGGTGCTGATAATACATGGCAGACTTCTAGGAAAACATAAACTGAATTTACAAGCTCAAATGGGCAGACTGGGTGGGCCATAGGCCCTTATCTGCCGACACTGTCTATGTATCTATGTATCTATGTATCTATGTATCTATGGGAGGCGAGCTTCAGAAAATAGGGGTCAATAAGGTCAGTACCCACACTTTTCCTGGTATCCAGAGCTAAGAATAGATCTTCCACTTGTTTCAATGACACAGGGCTAAAGGAGAAGGCCATGTCAGGGATAGAGGTAATACTAGTGGGTCTAACAGTATCCTGGCTACAAAATTGTGTGCAGAGATTATAGGTGGGTGAGGAGTCAAAGGCAAGCGCAGTGGTGGCAAAGTGGTTGTTAAGCAGATCTAGGATGGTCTATTTGTCAGTGAATGTGGAGCCACCAGAAAGAATTTTGGCTGAGAGGGAATTTGCTGATTCATGCCCTTCTATATTCTTAATGGTCTTCCAAAACTTAGAAGCACAGTTAGATGATGAGTCCAGTTCATTCTGAAAATACTTAGCTTTTTTGGATCTGATAAATTTAGTATAAGTGTTCCTAGCCTATGCTAAGTCTCAGAAGGAAGAAGTTTTTTCACTTGCATCATTGGAGGGAGGTTAAATAGTAAGGCAGGTAGAGGAAATGGCAAAGCCCTTGAAACATCCATCACCTTTCAATTTGCTTTGTAATTGGGGTTTCTCCAAAGCAGGGCCAGTTTTATTTGGGCCACAGCCCAGTACCTAGGAAGGTGGGGAAGAGCCGGACCTCCAAACTTTTTAGGGAGAATTAAGAGTTGTTGTTTTAGACAGGGGTACCTATACTGCCAAATGAAGGAGAGGAAGGCAGCTTGCCAATTCAACAATTCCTTTACAGGTACTAAGCAGGGTACACACTGAAAAAGGTAAGGAAGTCTGGGGAGAGCATTCATTTTCAAGGCTTGGACTCTATAATATAATGTCAAAGGTAGGAGATACCATATTTATTTATTTATTAAATTTTGTTAACCAGGTAGGCCCTCTGGGCTCCTAAGGTCCCTTTTTCAGGGGCAACCCAGAATTAGTTACATAGAGTGAGGCATTTATATAGTATAGTACATTTTTGAACAGACAATACAAGGTCACAAATACCCATATCAAGTTTTGGGTGGGCTATTAAAGGACTGTAATTTAAAAAGAAAAGTTGTGTAGGGTAATTGCTATCTGTATACCCAAATATCTTAAAGACAGCACATCCCATTGCATAGGAGAGGTCTGACAGAAATAAATGTGAAGGAACATCATAATTAAAGACCAAAACCTCAGTTTTCTGCATATTTAAGCTCTAGTCTGACATGACCTAGAAAACTTGTAGCTGTTCAAATAAAGCTGGTAGGGAAGTGTCTAGGCTTGCTGGTAAGCTCATTTCAAACAGAAACCTGTCAGTGCAAAGTCAGACTGCACTTTCAGTATGAGTGTAGTAAAAAAAAAAAACTTGTTTAGGCAATCTGTGTAACTCATAGTTTACAGAAACAAATGACCGGCATCAAAACAAAAGAGCAGCTTTAAAGTAAACTTACAGTACCTGAAGTGTCCCCCTCCTCGCAAAAAAAACTGCCAGCATCATGGCACACAGACAGCTACCTGTGTCTGTCAAAAGTGTGAATGTCAGGGGGTGCCTGCCCGGTGGCCCTGCCCAGGGGGGTAAACCTGGGCATGGGGGGTCTGCATGCAGGGCAGGGGCCGAGCTCCATTAGGGGCATTGAAGGGAGGCCCAGAGGCAAAAAGAATAAAAAATTAAATAAAAAAGAAAACAAAAGTGTGAATGTCTTAAACATCTACTCATGAGTGTAGAATAGTTTCCATGTTCAGACTGTGTTAGCAATTTTATTTATAATCCACATTTTTTCAGGCCCCACCCCCATAACTTGTTTTGTGAAAATATCTCCTCAGGTCATCTAGTAATTCACAATGAAAGATCTTGAAATTGCCTCCCCCAAAACAAACAAACACACTAAAAAAAAAAAAACCCAAACAGGATCACTGCTTCATGTAAAATGACCTCTGAAATCTTTGCTAGTCTTAAATGAGGCTGCCTAGTAATCCACATGCAAGGTAGTCAAAATTATCCCAAAAGGTAATATATATATATATATATATATATATATATATATATATATATATATAGGATATGTTAGGACACCTGTTGGATGACCAAGTTATTTGTACAGTAGGCTGTGACCTCGGTAACCTCAGAGTGGTCACAGGCTACAGTACAAAATCAATATCCAACAGGTGCCTCCGCATATTGGATTTATGCAACAGGCAGGGACTTTGTGTGATAGGTTATGTTATTTATAGTGTGTCTATATATTTTTAAAAGTTTAAGGGTTTATTTCCTGCACTAGTACAGTTGCATTTGTGTTGTGAAGAGGGTTGTTGAGGATGCAGGCATGTGTATGTGCCAACATCATTGCTAACTGATGTAGAGGTTGCTGTTTAGAAAATGTGGTTTAAAAAAATGGCGGCTGTGCTTAGTGAGGGTTTCATGTTTTGCGGAGTTGCAGTCTGGAGTTTGTTCAACAAAAGTGAGAGAGGCCAGCAGCTAAGCATGCAGATTTGTGGAGAAGATGTTGTTTCTGGGGAAATAAAGATGGTAAAAATAATTTATATGGGGAATGGGAGCTGGGATGAATGTTGATCAGTGAGCAGAGGATGCCAGTTAAATAAAAATGAAGTGGGGGTGGGAGAGGGCTATAGCAAAAGGCAGCATCGAGTTCACTGAACAAAATGTGTCTTTCTAAGTTTCCGCATTTCTGCCAATTTAAATAATCGGGAGCATTGCAAAATCGTAATGATGGCTTAGGTTAGAGGAGTTCCCTTATGTTGCAGTCAGTAATCAATGTTTTTGCAGTGTGTAAGGAGCATGATTGGAGGCATTGAAAAAAAGATGCTTGCTTTTTTTACTTTGATTGCAGTTGCCGACAGGAAGTAGAGATGAAACTGTTATGTGGTGAATGTGTTGCTGTTTGTTAGAAACTAGAAGTTTTGAGTTAATGAATGTGGAAGGCAGTTTTGTAAGGTGTGGGATGGAGGGGAAAGTGAAAGTGGTTGAGGGTGAAAAAGTAGTGCTGGCAGATGAGTGGAGGGGTGGTTGACGTAGTCGCTGCGTGGATAAATGGAGTATGATGGAATCACTATCGGAATAACTTGAAGTTATTCCGATAGTGATTATGTCATGCCCCATTTATCCAAACAGTGACTCAGATAACTAGTTAGGTTCCATTTTTATCCTGCTGCCTGTTGCATATATATATATAAAATACATATCTTCACTTCTCTTCAGAGGCCACCTGATAAATTCACAGATTAAATGGTAGAGATGATAATGCATCCATATTTGCAGCAGATGCCATGTGATCAGTACAGGCCTCCATTTCGAAATGAAGTCTGGCCCCAACTGACCTATTATACAAGACAGCCCCAGAAACCACATCCTCTTCCCAGACTGCCATCCATTCCCAAATTATGCCACACCAGCCAGCAGCTCTGCTCAGATCCTTCACCCCTGTTGTCTGGGAATCAACTGAGGCAATGCATTAAGGACTTTGCCCATACCACGACCATTACCCAACTAACAACCAATCAAAAAGGAAGGTCTCCACAGACCAATGACTAGCTGGTATTAATAGCACCATGGTAACCAGATTAACTGTGTCAAAGTTTGCAGACAGACTCTTCAGATGGAGTGGTGGAAAAAAAGCAGTTTCACTGTTTTAAAATATAAGGATACACAAGTTGCGATTCCCTATACTGCCCAAAAATGGGAGCTCACACCAGTTGTATAAACTGAATATGACGTGTGTTCATGAGATAGTAGAAATATTTCCACTCAGTGTCACTGAACTCTTCATAGACCACTCGCAGCTTCACCACTTGTGGGCTATGAAGAGTTCAATGATAGTTCATAGAGATATTTCTACTACCTCATGAGCACACATGTAATATCTCATATATATCTGTATATCTATATATTGATGTACATATTATAGTGGTGCAGTAGCACCACTATAGTTAGGGTTGAGCAGGCACTTTAATGTTAAGCCTCAAATTATGCACTTTAATAATTTTGCAACTGTTTAAAGGATTATCCCACAAATTTGCATGCACAGTCCGGTGGGATAGGTTTCTTGATGTGCCAAGTTTCGCTTTGGTCAGATGGTCAGAATTTGAGCTGTACATAGTGAAATAAACATTAAAATTCACCTTTTTTTGCATTTTGTTTTTCTCATTGTGCTGTGGCCAAATGGTTTGAAGTTTTGGTTGGAAGTTTTCAGAGTACAAAGTGCTTGCCCCGCAGAGGTTGTCTGCACTGGTTTGGTGAGAAAATATTAATCTGTTCCAAAGTTATTACATTTTAACATTTTGGGTTCTGACCATGCTCAGTTCCCTCTTTTGGATAGATTCCTGGAATGAAAAAGGAATTTGGTCTGACAAAAAAGGAATATTTTTTTGTGAGAGGCCAATCCTTTTTCATGAGAAGAAATTCCTTTTTTGTGAGCCGCCATCTTGTTTTTTTTATTTTGCCCACAACAAAGTGTTATAACTGTGCCCAGGGATGTCTTTTAGAGATATCCAAGCATGTGTCTTGCTCATCGGGAGATGATGAGCTGCTGTTCTTTTTTTTATCTTTTATATGACCACCAAACTTTTTTTAACATTTAAATCCTTTTTTGACACTTGCTAAATTCCTTTTTTGCCATCCTTTTTCGTCATGGTGAAAAAGGAATTCATCTGGCAATAAAAGATTAGGGACTGAGATTTTTTTAAATCCTTTTTCAAGAGCTGATTCCTTTTTTGCCATGACAAAAACAGTTGATGAAAAAGGAATTTGGTGAAAAAGGATTTTAAAAAATATAAGTCCTTGATTCTTGTTCACCAGACAAATTCCTTTTTCGTCATGATGAAAAAGGATGACAAAAAAGGACTCATGAAAAAGGATTGAAAAAAATCGAAGTCTCTAATCCTTTCTTGAGAGCCGATTTACTTTTTTGCCGTGATGAAAAGGATGGCGGGAAAGGAAATGACCTGGCAGAAAAAGATTTGTAAAATAACTAAGCCCTGATCCTTTTTTACCAGATGAAATCCTTTTCAACCACCACAGCAAAGGACTTGCAGAAAAGGATTTCCGCTGGTGAAAAAATATGTTTTTTTCCATGGGTTCTCATTGGAACCCCCATAAACTTCCCTGGTGTTAAGTGGTACCCCCCCCCCACACCAAATACCCATATGTATATATTTTTGTTTTATTTCCTCATATATTTGTTTACATTATTTTTATATCCCCATCCCCCTTTCATGTTTACTGGCTGATCACAGCTTTCCAGGCTTTCTTCCAGGTGTCTAGTGGAACCCCCCACCTCCGATGGCCATTTTCCATTTTCATTGGTGGCTAGGGGCAACTCCCAACCTCCCATCTATGTTTTGACCTGTAAATAAGAACACCATCCCTCAATATCTTTTTTAAACCAGAAAAAAAAGTCCATTGCCGATCACACCCGCACCCTCCACCTGACCTCCCACTGTGCACCCACCTCCCCACACACCCCTTGACAAACTCACACACCCTCACTCACCTGAAGAGGTCCCAGGTTTGAGATCCACTCTCCTGATCAAAGACAAATCTTGCTGCTGGAACCAGCGACTGCAATATGAGAAACTAAGGTAAATGCTGTTCAGTGTATTTCAGAAGGGGTTTCAACATTTATGCATAACTCATCTGTTTTTGGAGATTTTGACCCCATATTTTCAACATGGTCTTTTGGGGACCCCACTTTATGGACATTATGACTGTCATTTTGCAACACCTGCCAAAAAGGTGATTTTGCAGTTGCTTGGTGAATTCACCTTTCAGGTGGGATTTATATAATGACAGTCATATTCTTCATGAGGAGGGGTCCCAAAATGGCCATGTTGCAAATTTGGGGTCAAAATGTCAAAAAATGTCTGACTTATGACCATCCATTGCAATTTTGCTATGCACACTCGTAACTGTAAATTTAAAAATATTTTCACACCAAATGTTCAACATAGCTTGTTATTACACCATCAAATGCATGTCACAGCTGTCATTTGTCAAATCCTGGCTGAAATGTGTTTTCACACTTGTGGTGTGGAATGGCATTGCAGTTGTGCAGTATTACGTTTCGGTAGGGATTTGAATATTTTCTGTGCTGGGTACATCAAGTGGAGTAATAACATGGCTATGCTGGCAATTTATCACTCTTGTCCTATAAATGGATGTGCAGCGCCCGTATGGCCCTTGCATCTGCAGCTATGTACCTACTGTATATGCATCTATGGAGGAATTGGAAGTGCAGGGCCCAGAGGGCCTTGTGCTCCCACAAGCAAATTAAAATATTTTTTATTTATTTAGTTTTTGTTGACCAGGTAAGTACACTAGACAAATTCTGGATATTTTCAGGCATGGCCCAGGGGAAGGGGATACAGATAAATACCAACTGACCTTGAACCAGATTAAGCTGTTGGTGGTATGTTTAGTGAATTAGCGGTGTCTCATAGGGTTTACTGCAGGGCAATATGATTATACTATCTCAGAAAGTAAGGAAATAAATTGCAAAAAACTTTGTTAATGCATCAGTTAGGGTTAAAATGACAAAAGTAGAGAAATATGGTAATAGGGTTTCCAAGCTGAACACCCCACCTCCACCCTGCACAGACCAAGAGGTGTCATGGCAGCATTGGCATTATTAGCCCTAACGCTCACCCCATTCCATTAGAAAATAAACTGGGTAGGTACAGTACGGGAGAACTGGGTGAGTGTTAGGGCTGATGGTGACAATTTTATTTTAGTCTTTATTAACTGGATAAGGCCCACTAGGCACAAGTGCCTGTTTTCAGGGGTGACCTGGGAGCACTGGGCAGTTAAGAGACTTACTCAGAGTCACACAATATGCAAGTGGAGGTTGTGAGACTCAAACCCAGGTCTAGTCTTCTGTATGTACCAAGCTCATTCACAGCTCATTACTCTAACCTCTAGGCTATACTGCCAGCCTGCCCCCACCACCTCTTGGTCTGTGCAGGGTTGGGATGGGGTGTATGGGTTGGAAACTCTATCACCACATTTCCCTACTTTTGTCACTTTAACCCTAACTGATGCATCAATGAAGTTTTTGCAATTTATAATAAATAATGGGTAAGGGTGGTATACAAGGATGTATACCCATCAAGGTGGCTAATTAGGGCTATAAAGCCATAAGCCCAAAGGTGAGTGGCTTTATTGCCCTAATTAGCCCCTGAAATGGGTATACTTCCACTTGTTCAACCCTTACCCATGTTTGCTGAATATAATACAATAGGGTGGTTATTGTTATGGAGATCACAATTGTGATCACGTTCTGGCACCTGAAGGTCTCTTGCAGCAAGGAGTGAATGGTGTGTAGTGAGTGCAGGTACAGTAGGAGTTTGGGGATTTCTAGGTTTGCGAGGGTTTTGTGTATGTTCTTTTTCTTCAGGTTGTTTTGCAGCTTGTTAATTCATTTGGTTAGCTTCCTGATTCTGATTTAATTGTATTATTAGTGGTATCCCATAGGGTTTACTGTAGTGCAGGTGTATACTTTTTGTTAGTGCAGGTATATACTTTTAATTGTTTGATTAGTGTAGTTTCATAGCGTTAATTAGTGTTGGTATATAGCTGTAATTGTTTAATTTGTGTAGGCATATACTTTGAATTGATAGATTAGTCACAAGTATACAGGGGGGAAATACATGATGACCTTTTCTATGGGAAAATGTTCTCATCCATGTATTATACAGTATATAGGTTGGTATATAGAGATATATACCCATTGAGGGGGCTAATTAGGGTTATATGGTCACAAGCCCAAAGGGTGAGTGGCTTTATTGCCCTAATTAGCCCCCAAGATGGATATGCATCAGAGTGTTCCACCCTTACCCATTGTTTGTTGAATATAATACATTAGGGTGGTTATTGTTATGGAGATTACATATGTGATCACATTATGGCACCAGAAGGTCTCTTGCGCATAGGAGAGAATGGTGTGTACTGAGTACAGGTAGGAAGTTTGGGGGATTTCTGGTTTTGGGAGACTTTGACTTTCCTTCTCTCTCTGTTGTCTCTCTGTTTCTCTCTCTCTCTCTCTCTTCCACTCTAATTAAATGTGCACTACTGTATATACAGTACGTCTACATTTGCTGCAATTGTACTGAGATGCATTAGATGAAATGTGTAATCTTGTCATTTTAAGTCCTATTATATTGTATTCTCATACTACGTACTTTCTTATCAAAGTGTACCTTGTTATATTATATTTTCTCACTGTGTATGTTCTTATTATATTGTATTCTTCAATGTTTGTATTAATGGTTGTACTCTTCCAGGTTACACCTGAAAATAGGCATTTGATTGCCTAGTATGCCTACCTGGCAAACAAAAACTAAGTAAATAAATTGTGTAAGTGTATTTTTTCCAGGTTCTTTTTCAGTTTTTTAATTGCTTTGTCTAGCTTCCTAATGTTGGGTTTATTGTGTTATTAGCGGTGTCCCATAGGGTTTAATGTAGTGCAGGTGTATACTTTTTATTAGTGCAGGTATATACTTTAAATTGTTTGATTAGTGTAAGTATATAGCTTTAATTATTATAGGTATATAGGTGTAATTGATTGATTAGTGCAGGTATATAGCTGTAATTGATTAGTGCAGGTGTACTGTATATATTGTACTTTTAATTGATATATTAGTCACAGGTATACAAGGAAACAAATGATTGTCTTTTCGAAAGGGAAAAGTTCCCATATTATATATACATGCTATTTCTTTCTATCTGTCTATCTATCTATCTATCTATCTATCTATCTATCTATCTATCTATCTATCTATCTCTATCTCTCTATACTATACAGGAGTAGTCACGCCTGTATATTAGGGTTAAGTAAGCACTTCTATGTTCAACTCAAATTTTTGCACCTTAATAGATTTGCCCCCATCAACCGATTTACATACAATTTGGAAAGCACAGTCTCTATGCCAGGATCTCATGATTCTATAAATTTCATGTAGATTGGTTCAGGGGAGGTAAAGTTACAGAGGTGCAAAAAACCACAAAAGTTTCCATTTTTGAAAATGTTAAGACTTTTTTTGCCACCTGATAATGAAAAAAATAGGAGGCTTTGAAAACTGAAACTTTCAGGTTTGATAGAGGTTGGTTCAAGGTGTATGTTTTTGTGGGTTTTAGGTCCCACTGTTAAGTAGTTTTTAAAATATTTAGTAAAAATGGCCAGTTTCTGAGCATGCGTAGTTCAAAAAATTAGCGTTCTATTCACAACTGAATTTTTGTGAAAGCAGCAGGCTGCACTAAATAATAATAATAAACAAGCATTTTTCAATGCCAAATGTTGCTTGCTTCTATGTGCTGTTTAGGTATTTGGAAGTCATTGGAGTGCAAATATTGAAAATTCGCGAACTTACGAGCGTGCGTAGGAACTGCGCAACGCATGCTCATAAAACAGTCATTTTTAGGAATTTTTTCACCAAATTTTCAACATAGTCATTTTAAGACCTCTGCTCATGAACAGTGTCACTGTGATTTTCTTAATGTGTCCCATACATTGAGTTCGTACACCGACTGCGCCATTGTGCGCTACATGGGTGGAAACACGTTTTGAGCAGGATGTGAAAAATGACAGCTGTACTGCTCATAAGGAGGTGTGGTAAAATGGCAATGTTGAAAATCTGGAGTGAAAATATTGAAAATTCGCAAACTTACGAGCGTGCGTAGGAACTGCGCAACGCACGCTCGTAAAACAGTCATTTTTAGGAATTTTTTCACCAAATTTTCAACATAGCCATTTTATGACCTCTGCTAATGAACAGTGTCACTGTGATTTTCTTAATGTGTCCCATACATTGATTTCACACACCGACTGTGCCATTGTGCGCTACATGGGCGGAAACACGTTTTGGGCAGGATGTGAAAAATGACAGCTGCACTGCTCATAAGGAGGTGTGGTAAAATGGCAATGTTGAAAATCTGGAATGAAAATATTGAAAATATGTGAATTTACGAGCGTGCATAGGAACTGCGCAATGCACTCTCGTAAAACAGTCATTTTTAGGAATTTTTTCACCAAATTTTCAACATAGGCATTTTGAGAGCCCACCTTATGAACACTGGCAGTGTTGTTTCATTAATTGGTCCTGAAAGGTGATTTCACACAGTGACCACGAAATCACCCTTCAGGCCCGATTAACACCATGACAGTGCAAGAATTCATGAGGAGGGGTCCCAAAAGCCCCATGTTGAAAATTTGGGGCCAAAATTCCCAAAAATGCCTGAGATATGCAACAAAGTTGAAAAAACCCTATCTATCCCATTATACAGCTTACCGGCATTTCATCAGTTCCTGGTCGGCTTTGAAGAGTGCAGACGTGTTCCCGGTCCACCGATGATCGTTGCGCCGAGCTCCGGAGGTAAGTATGGGGTGAGGGGGGTGTGGGGAGGCAGGGTGCGCAGTGGGTGGAGTGCGGGTTGTGGGAGGGGGCAGGGAGACTACGAAGGACCTTTTTTATTCACAGTTTTTAAGAAGACTTGGGGCGTTGCCACGCTGGGGGCTCCCAAGCGTGGCAGCAAGAAAAAACTGTTTAGAGATGCGTGGAGCCGATGGGGAGTTGGGCACCCCATTGGCCAAAACAAGATTGCCATGCTGGGGTGGGCTCCCAAGCGTGGCACCCGAAAGCATTTCGGGGCGTGCACCCTTGGAGCCGATCGGAGGTTGGGCACCCCGTCGGCTATAACAGTTTTGCCACGCTGGGGTGGGCTCCCAGTGTGGCACCTAGACAGCTGTTGGGGGTCATGGAGCCAACGGGGGATTGGGCACCCCCATCGGCCATACAGTGTGTGCGTGGGGGGATCGCATCAACACGCAATATGCGTGCTTGGCGTAATTGTGCTTGGGGGGGAGAGCTCTGCTCACTGAAGCGGAGCTCTCCCTTTCAACTGTATGCCACTGCATTTTGGAGCTGTCATAGACAGCTGCAGCAGTGATTGGGGAACTGGGGCCGTGCCTGCAAACACACTGACTGCATTGGAAGATGGGCTGACACACCTCCGAAAACTCGGATGATGGCACTATGTTTCTTGCACATGCATGCAAGCAACATAAAAATAATGTCTTTAATAAACAGCAGTTGTGTTGTATGGTGCAACCCCTGCTGTTGTTGTGACTCATAGGTCAGGGATCTGGGGCTGCTCTCATTTTAGCCCCACCATCCTGACTGTGCTGTGCCTTCAACTTTATCGGCACACTGGGGGCCCCTGTCCCTGGTGAAAGTGTATTTATTTATTTATTTATTTATACAATTGGACACTGGGAAGTCCATCCCCCATGTTGGATGCCCCCTGCCCTGTAGCCCAATGTTTCATGCAATTCACACATACCCCACAGCTGAGTGGGACACTGGGAAGCCCACCCACAATGTCCCAAGATAGATTAATTTTATATGTACACTTTCAAAAAAGAAAACCACCCCCAACATCTTTAATTTAAAACCTGAAATAAATAAGATGGCACCTTGTCATCCTTGCCCTTACTGTCCCCCATCCCCACCATTCTACTGAGTGCCCATCACTCCACACACACACACACACACACACACACACACACACACACACACACCCATTACCCTATATTTACCTGCCAGGGTCATATGCTGTCATCTTCTGTGTACCAGGACATGTCTACACTTTTCAAAGATGAACTGCAAAATGAGGAATAAAGTTTAGTGCCGTATAACGTATTTGACAGGAGCTGGTTGCACTATATGACACAGATGTCATTTACAAAAGGACAGCTGTGTTGTATAGTTTTCACTATACAACTCAGCTATCCTTTATTAAATGACAGATGTGTTGTATAGTGCAACTGGCTGTTGTCGTCACTCACCCTGGCATCCTGACTGTACTGTACCATCTGCACACTGAGGGTCCCCAATCCATGGTGGCAGTCTTTCTTTCTTTTTTTATTTTGTTAATCTATTTTTCTCTATAATCCGACACTGGGAGGCCCACCCCTGGTGCCAGACCCACCCCAGCCAGTCGTTCAATAAATGGTTGCTGACATCAGGGCCCCAATCCCCATGTTGACATTTATTAGATCTCACCCCCTCTTAGTCTGGGACACCTGGGGAGCCCACCCACAGTGTCCTGAAATAGTCCTGGTGTCAGACCCCCTTCCCCAGCCCCTTGTTTAATAACACCTTACCAACATCGGGGACCCCCAGTCCTCATGTTGGAATTAAGTATATTTCTCCCCATCAGTATGGGACACTGGGGAGTCCATCCCCAGTGTCCCAATATAGATGAGTTGATGTATGTTACCTGTAAAAAAATAAAACTGTCTCCCAACATCTTTTTTATTTTTTTTGTAACCTGCAAAAAAGAAAACCATCCCTCGTCATCCCCACCTTCCCCCTCCCCACATCCCAACTCTCTCACTAAGCACCCACCACAACACCCCCCTACCCTATATTTACCGGCGGAGGCTGGCTGATGTCATCTTCTGGGGACCGGGACATGTCTGAGCTGTTCAAAGCTGAACTGCGAACTAAGTAGTACAGGGAATTAAGTGGTGTATAATGTATTTCAATGGCGTTTTCAATTTATGTTGATATCTTCACCATTTTATGGTATTTTTTCACCGAATTTTCAACATGGGCTTTTTGGGACCCCACCTCATGAACACTATCACTGTCATTTTGTTAATTTGTCTGGAAGGTGATTTTATGGTAGCTGCACAAAATTAACTTTTGGGGCCATTAAATGAAATGGCAGTGGCAGTGTTCATGAGGTGGGGTCCCAGAAAGCAAGTGTTGAAAATATGGTTAAAATATTCCTACAAATGGCTGAGTTACAATCGTGCATTGAAATTTTTATACGCAGGCACATATCTTTGATAAATTATAATATTTTGACTCCAAATTTTCAACATACCCATTTTTTCACACCACCTCATGAACAGTACAACTGTCATTTTTCACATCCTGTCTGAAACATGTTTTTGCACCTCCGGCATGGAATGGCATTTCAACATGGATTTCAAATATTTCACCTACGAGATTTATAAGGTGGAGTCATAAGACGACTATGTTGAAAGTCTGAGGTCAAAATATTAAAAAACAAAGAATTTATTAAATAACGTTGTTTGCAGGGATGTCTGTGGCACCCCTGGGGAACACGTTGCCTTTCTGTGCCAGTGAGCTGAGTTCAGGAGTGAACTCAGTGAGCCGGTTTACTGGGACAAGGCTGATGGGGAAGGTGCTGCAGCATTCAGCACCAGTCATGGCCTGGGTAGGGATGAAGCAGTGTTTTGGTGCAGACGCCATACCCTGTGGTGGATCAGGGAATTCCACAAGGTACTGACATGTGTGCCGGTCTGCTGGGCCAATGCATTGCATTAGTACTATCTCCAGTATTGTATTTATCTCATTTTGGGACCTGCACAAATGAGGATACAGTTCCACTATCACAAAAAGAAGGGAAATTCTTTTCAAAAACTACATTAACGCAGATATTAGGGTTGTAAAACGCAAAGCACAGAAAGATGGGAAATGAAAAACATTAGGGATTTGGGTCTCTGGAGTATTGGTAAATCAGTGGTGGGGTCTTACTCAGGATAGTCAACCTTAATGCCTACCCCTACCCTGGATCAGACGAGGTCAAATGTGATATCTATGGGCCCTGTGTGTAGAGAATTCTGACAGATTATGTTGGCCATACTGTATCACTATTAGACACTAGGTTGGAGCTGTATCTTCTGCTTCAGACAGGAGGCTATGGGCTGGGGGGTGGGCATTAGGTTTGACAACCCCAAGTAAGAACCCAACACTGATTTGCCAATACTCCGGAAACCCAAATCCTTAATGTTTTTTAATTTCCTGTCTTTGTCACTTTATATTTTACAACCCTAATGTCTGCATTGACATAGTTTTTGCAAAGAACATAGATAAATAGATAGATAGATAGATAGATAGATAGATAGATAGATAGATAGATAGATAGATAAATAGATAGAAAATAACTGGTAACCCCCTATAATGACTGGATACCCACTACTGATAAAATACCTTAATAACCCACTGAATTCCGTACTAACTCGATAATGGGTTATTATGGCATTTTCCTCCTTGTGCTCTCACCCATGGTCTCCAGAGCTGTGGTTTCTCTGCAACTATTGTGGTTCTACTGATGCCATGGTTCCAACCGTTGAACAACACACATTCTGTTCACTCTTTAATGTGAATATTCAGCACTAATATTATGAAATTAACTGTTTGACTCCCTAACATCAAAAATGGGAAGCAAAAGCCATTCACTACTGTGGGTGCTGAGGGACACGCTTGAGGGTAGAAATACAGTTTAACAATTTTGTCTCTATTGAAACCTTGCAACAGTTTCAAAAAATAATAGCTGTGTAAGATTTGTTTTATGAGGATTTTTCACACACCTCGGGAGTGTGAAAAAACCTCATAACACACACCTGCACAGGCATTATTCTCTCTCTCTCTCTCTCTCTCAATATATATATAGATATATATATGTATATGTATGTATATATATTTATGCAATAGGGGTGGACATATATTCAGTGTGATAAATGTGTTTATCTGAGTCACTGTATGTATAAATAAAATAATTACCAGCTCTGCCTTTTTCCCATAGGGAAACCATGGCGTAATTTGCCATTATAAAGGAGCGTTTATAACGGCAAACATACGCACAATTTCCCTTCCTCTGTGCATGCTCACGCAGCAGCGTGACCAGCCAAGAGCACTCATCGCTTCCGTGTTACTGAAACAAGACCACCAGAACAACTCGGCGGTAAGTCCTCTTCTTTTCCCCCTTATACCATGCACAGAAAGACCTGAAGAAATGGAAAAAAAACCAACAATTTAAAATACAAAAATCTCGGCACCGGAGTAAAAGGACCGACTTTAGCATACACTGGCAGGATACACAGAGCTATTTATTTTATATAATTGCTGAGGCAAAAAAGGCAAACCCAGCAATTATATAAAATAAAAAATGGGTCGGGGTATCAAACTCGATTTTACACAGACCCTCATTGTGGGATGCTTTTCACAAACCCCTCGGGCTTTGCCCTTGGGGTTTATGTAGCATCCCACAACTTGAGTGAGTTTAAAATCTCATTACACACGCCTACCCATACTTTATTCTATATTTTATACATACAGTGACCATTTATACACACAGTTACTATGT
Organism: Neoceratodus forsteri; assembly: GCA_016271365.2. Classification (NCBI taxonomy): domain Eukaryota; kingdom Metazoa; phylum Chordata; order Ceratodontiformes; family Ceratodontidae; genus Neoceratodus; species Neoceratodus forsteri. The sequence goes on along the minus strand of CM057459.1, from coordinate 694,477,813 downwards.
CACAAATCTCTTTAGAATTCATTTAGAATGTTCAGCCGCAGAAGCAGTACTAACCATATTCAAATGGAAATAACTTTAAAATGAAAAAAAGATAGCATGGTACTGTGAGCATGAAAATTGTTCAGCACAAAATTATCTACAAAATGAGTGGTGTTTCATGTATAGATACCTTTTAGATTTTTTACAATTAGCAAAAAGCAGAAGAAAATTTAGTTTTGTGTTCACTTTTTTGACAAACAAATTTGAATAACTTTAAAACAAAAAATTATAGCATGGTACTGTGAGCACGAAAAATGTTCAACACAAAAATATCTACAAAATGAGTGGTGTTTCATTTATAGATACCTTTTAGTTTTTTTATAATTAGCAAAAAGCAGCATAAAATTCAATTTTCTTTTCCCTTTTTTGACAAATGTGAATAACTTTAAAATGAAAAAGGTAGCATAGTACTGTGAGCATGACTTTTGTTCAGCAAGAAGTTTTCTACAGGGGGCATGGCCAAGCTGGCATCCAGAATGACTGCTTAGTCCTGGAGCTCTGAGCCTAAACCATCAAGAATCTCCTTTTCCCCCGCTACCCCGGGACTTACTGAGATAAAAAAACATGGGATCTTGAAGGGAAAACAGTTATGCCACTGAAGATGTCTAAAAAACAGGGACAACTACCATTTAAAAGTGCCAGTAATGGACTTAAGGAGTTGGGCCTGGAAGCTCTGTGACCACGAGGGGAAAACGCAGGCAATGAGGCTGCAGCAACGTCAATAGGGGCCATGGAAGAAAGTGTGTATAGCCCTCAGTTCTTGGTTTTGGAAAAACTGTTCAATGACTTAAAATATGATCTGACAAGCAAAATGAATGCAGGGTTTGAAAATGTATCTGCTCAATTGGCCCTCTTTCAAACAACAGTAAATAGCTTGGGCAAGACAGCGGAACAACATTCGGCCTGATTAACGGAGGTGGAGGAAATGGTCGGTGCGCAAGAAGATCGGTATAACCAGTGGAACCCACAACTGCAATCAGCAATGGCCGAAATTGAGAAGCTAAAAGCAGTACTAGATGACCATGAGAATAGGGAGAGGCGAACAAATATAAGAATAGTGGGCATGACTGAAGGAGTGGAAGGCACAGACTGTGTAACATTTTGTCAAACATGGTTAAAGACAAAGTTAGATCTACCAGTTGAATGCTCCTTGGAAATACAGCGGGTGCACAGAACTCCAGGTCATCCTCCTGCCTCAGATGAAAGGCCTCGTTGCATAATTGTAAAATTCCTGAGATATCAAGATAGAATGATGGTGCTGAATGCAGCACGAAAGGCGGGTGCCATTAGAGAGGGTTCTCAATCTGTCAGTATATTCCAAGATTTTTCTCGATCGGTGCAAGCAGAACGGAATGCCTTTATGCCTGTGAAGAGGAGGTTACATCAACTCGAGTGGCCTTTCACGCTTATCTATCCTGCTCAACTGATTATACGGAGAAAGGGCACTACACTGAAGGTGTTTACAAATCCTGATGCGGCGATGCAGTACATCGAGCATGAATCGAAACAGCAAGAAAATGCAGATGGGTGAACTTTATTCTAAACTTAAAATGTGCAGATAAGTGTTTTTGCGCTGGCAGAGCAACTTAACGAGGGATGAGGATACAGGGAGTGGGGTTGGGGGGGGAAGTAGAGCTTGTCTCGGTCTGCTCCGAAACTTTTTTGAGGCCTATAAAGACTGGAGCAGGCGGCCTTCCCCATTTCCCCCTACTCCAGCTCCTGGTAGGACTGTTGTTTTTTTTCTCAGAAGTGCTTCCAGAGTGACATTGCAGAGACTCATTTGGTGCCGCTTGACTTTGTTTTATGTACTGGGACCAGCTTTTATTTTACTTATAATATAACAGAGTGTTATACCAGCAGCTTGATCAACAAAAAAAAAAAAACTGGGAACTGAAGATCTATTTTTTTTTCTCTGCTCAATTTTATTTGCACTTAAAATGCATAGTTAGTGTGTTTTTGTAATGGCAAGAGCAGTTCAAATGAGGGATGAAGGTGCTGGGGGAGGTGTTGGGGGGAAGTAGAGCTCGGCGCGGTCTGTTCTGAAACTCTTTTGAGGCTTATAAAGGCTGGAGTAGGTGGCCTTCCCCGGTTTCCCCTGCATTAGCTCCTGGCTGAGCTACCTACTTGGAAGGGCTCCCAGAGTGACTCTACAGAGATTTACTTGCTACCACTGAACTTTGTTCTATAAACTGGGACCAGCTTGTGTCTTAGTTTATATATACCAGAGAGCAGTATCAAAGGCTTGTCTAACAAACTAACTGGGAGCTGAAGATCTAATCTCTTATTCCCCATTTCCTAACAAAGGAGGGGGTGAAGGGAGGAAATGAGTACTCAACCTTAGTTAGTGATATGTTTTCCTTGAATTTATGGATGCAACTTATGTCCGGGGGGGGAAGGGCTCAGTTATTTTTCTTATATTCCATGTGTGGCGGGTGGGGACCCGTGCAGGAGGCCAGTAGGAATGCTGGTTATCTCCCTTTTTTTTTCTGACTTATGGTGTCTCTTTTGCACAACCCAGGGATGGAAGGAGGAAGGGGACACTTGGAGATTGCAAGGATGTATGAGCAATAAGAAGACTGTATGTAAAATTATGAGTAGAGGCCTGGCCACCCTTGATGGGCTCCTCATTCTGGAGGTTCCCTGGGGAGGGGTAGACCCTTAGGTGTCCTCGACTGGCCCAGTCTTATATTCGCTTAATTTATTTGGGCAGCTGGGTTGTGAGTACATGTTAATATGGTTGACAGATTAAGGAGGGAGCCCTGGACGGGGCCCTGCTGTACCGCCGTACCCGGACTTATAGAGGGATAAGGGACGGTGCGGCCAGTAGGCTAACCCATGAAATTAAAGGGGGTTCTAATTAGATATATACTTGGGGGGAAGAGGGAAGCTAGGTGGTGAGTAAAAATTGGAAACCACCTCGCTAAATTTTTGTTAAAGGGGCTTAGTTTTCTATTAGATTAGATAAGTGCCTGTTGCGCAGGTCTTCACTTTCTCTTTTCTCTTTCTTTTTTCCTCAGGTCTCTTTTCTGTTTCTTTTTGAAATGTTAAAAGGGAGGTACCAGACTAGATGGGGAGGGAGAAGGGGTTATTCGTTAATTGGGAGGAAAAATAAAAAAGTTCAAGAGTCGAGTGGTGTTGGGGGACTTGATGAAGATGAGATGCAATGTGAAGGGGGGATCCTGGATCTGGGAATAAGTATGAAGCTACTGGATGGCTAGTTTAAAAACGCTATCCTGGAATGTAAATGGTTTGAAAACTGCAGTGAAACAAAAACGTGTATGGTCATATATTAAGAAAAAAAGGCAGATGTTGTGATGTTACAGGGGTTACACTTAACATGTGAAGAGATTAAGTTGGTAGAAAAAAGTGGGGGGGGGAACAATGGTAGCATCTCATTTCACGTCCAAGGCCAGAGGAACGTGTGTATGGTTCAGACTGGGGATCAGGGTACAGATCCACACAACTCAGAGGGACAGTCAGGGAAGGTATGTTATAGTGAAGGCTACAGTGGAGGAGGAAGTGCTAGTCCTGGGGTCCCTATATGTACCTACATTTGATTGCCCAGAATTTTTTGAGCATCTAGCTATTATGCTAGCAGTGTTCCCAGACAAAATGATTATAGGGGGTGATTACAACACCTATTGGGACCCTATGCTTGATCATTCAAAACCCAGATTCAGACGTATCCCCAAAAACATGGTGGCCCTTCGGAGGCTAGCAGATGAAAGGGCCCTGCAGGAAGTGTGGAGATTTAAACACCCAGATACAGAGGAGTTCTCTTTCTATTCTTGTGCCCACAAGGTCTATACAAGATTAGATTATTTCCTGGCTTCCCTCACTTTCCTAGGGTGAATAAGAGAGATAGAATATGGTCCTATCATAGTGTCAGACCACGCACCATTATATTTAGAAGTGGAGAAAGGGGTAGATGAAGGGGGGGGTGGCAATGGAGAATGGACCCTACACTAATGTTAGATCCCCAGTATATACAACAAATGTCTGAGAGACTTCAGGAATTTTTAGAAAACAACAAAGTGGAAGACACTTCAGCAAGGACTACATGGGAGGTCTTGAAAGCCTTTGTAAGGGGGGAGACTATCTCTTATGCAGCCTTCAAAGGCAAGCAAGAGAAACGAAGGGAGAATGAACTAGAATCCAATATAATGAAGCTAGAAAAGCAGATTATGAACAGCCAGTCACCTGGGGATATGGAGAAGTTGAAGAGTATGAAGGGAGAGTATAATCAGTTGTGCTGTAAGTGGATAGAAAGGGATATCCTAATGTCAAAAGCGGGACAGTTCTTCGAGGGGAACAAGTCAGGGAGATGGATGGCCTGGTTAATTAAGAAAAAAAGAGCAGAGAGAACTATTCTAGCAATAGAAAATGAGAATGGGGATTGTACCTCCTCTGCCCGAGAGATAAACACTATTTTTAAATCCTTCTATGAAAAACTATATATATCAGAATTCCCAAAAGGAACAAATCTAGAGAGTTTTCTAGATAATATTCTCCTTCCTGCAATACCCACCCAAGTAAATGAAAAGTTGGGACAAGAGTTCACTGCGCAGGAAATTAAGGAGGCAATATGGGCGTCAAGATCGGGAAGAGCTCCGGGGCCAGATGGCCTACCCTTGGAATTCTATAAAAAGTTCTGGGGAGATTTGTGCCAACTCTTTCAGTGTATGGTAAGGGAAGTTTTGGATGGTGAGGGGTTGTCACTGTCTCAACAGCTAGCTATTATAACAATTTTACCCAAGCCGGACAAGGATCCAAAAAAATGTGGCTCTTACCGTCCAATCTCTTTGCTAAACGCTGACTATAAGATAATAGCGAAGATATTGGCAAGGAGGCTGGAGGGGGTCCTGCCACAGGTTATTCATTACGATCAAGGGGGTTTTCTTAAGGGTAGGCAGGCAAGACATAACTTAAGATGGGTAATGAACATCATCTGGCAGGGATCAAGAGGAAGAAAAGCTTATGGGGGCCTTCTCGCACTGGATGCAGAGAAGGCCTTTGACAGGGTCGAGTGGCCTTTTATGTTTGCAGTATTAAAAAAGTTTGGTTTGCACCCGGTCTTCAGGCAATGGGTGGAATGGTTATACAAATCCCCATGGGCTCAAATCCTTACAAATAATACGTTATCATCCCCTTTTCGGCTTGATAGAGGGACGAGACAGGGATGTCCCCTCTCACCACTGATATATGTCCTGACTATTGAGGTATTGGCAACAGCTATTAGACATCACCGGGAAATAGAGGGTTATTTGTTCAATGGGGAAGAGCAGTTATCTCTCTCTTTGCAGATGATGTGCTACTATTCCTGGCTGACCCAGTAAGAGCCATGCCTGCTTTGACTACCCTTTTTAAGGAATGTGGTCCTCTCTCTGGGCATAAGATCAACTGGAATAAGAGTGAGTGGCTCCCCCTGATGGACGGTGGAGGGTCCATACATATAAGTAGAATAGAGATCCCCCCTAGAACAGTAATTAAATACTTGGGAATACTACTCCCGCGTAAGATAACGGATGTGGGACATTTAAACTACAACCCACTGGCAACAAAAATTAAGGAACAATGTAGTAGGTGGAAGTCGCTCCCCCTGTCCTTGATGGGAAGAGTAGATTTAGTAAAAATGCAAATACTACCTCAATGCCTTTACCTCTTCCAGACCCTACCTGTTATGCCACCACTGTGTCACCTGAAGTCTTTAGAGGGCTCTATCACCTCTTTAATCTGGGCAAATTGTAGACCTAGGATTAGGAAGGAGGTGTTGTGGCAGTCATTTCATAGAGGGGGCTTGACACTCCCCAATCTGAAGCTATATGCTTTAGTGGCCCAGCTAACATATATTATGGACTGTCAGAAAATAGGAGGAAGAACGAGGGCCTGGGTCACTATGGAGTCACAATCCAGGGTGTGTTCACCCTATGCCTTATATCGCCTCCCATTAAGCTCTCATGAGGGAGATGGTGAGAAACCTAAAATTCCGTTCACCAATAATATGCTTAAGGCCTGGAGGGTGGTTTCACTGATGATGGGGGATAAGGGAGACATGTCACCTGAGGGATCTATTTTGTACAGCTTGTGGAAAGATGTCAAACGTGCTCTGGGGCAGTGGGAGGGGAAGGGTGTCTTTCTCCTATCTCATCTATTCAATAAGGAGACATTTTTTAGCTTTCCTGAGCTAAGACAATGACATAATATTCACCCCTCACACTACCTTATTTATGTGGTAATAAGGTCCAGGCTGCTTAAATTAGCTGGGATAAAGGGGGGGACCATCCTTGAACAGAACATCTCTGGAGGAGATCTTTCAATATTGTAAAAAACATGCGGGTGTGAAACCACTATCAGTACTATACAAATCTTTATTGGGAGCTCAGCCAGATAAGCTGTAAAAACTAAAGGACAGCTGGGATAAAGACCTGGGCTTAAATTTGTTAACCGGAGGGGATTGGAACTTGGCCATTCGTAGTAGTAAGGCTGTCTCAGTAAATAATAGGTTACGAATAATTAACTATAATATTGTGAATAGAATTTACCATACCCCAGCTCTGGCATACAAGATTAATCCTCAGATTTCAGACCAATGTCCTAAATGTTGTGTTCAGGGATGTACATTTTACCACTTGGTTTGGGCGTGTCCAAAGGTAGGAATATACTGGAATGAGATAAATCAAATCCTAAATAAGGTTTTGGAATGTGAGATCTGATTAGATCCTGTGGATATTTTACTGGGGGGTATCTAGAAACGGAGGGGGCCAATCAAAAGCTTCGCATTCTTTGAGAAGACTAGCTCTGGTTGTGGGTAAACAGATTTTAGCTCAAAATTGGATGGCCCAGGCCATGCCTACTATCGCCCAGTGGGCAAAAGCCCTCTTAAATAATATGAAGTTAGAACATATCCAATATAAAGTTTTGGAGCGATTAGATAAATACGATGTGATATGGTCCCCCCTTGAGAGGGCACTGGGTAAGGAATGGTTTCCTCTTTTCTAGGAAACCCTCTGTTATGAGGATATTAACCTCTGCACAGATGGAAGGGGTCCTCTGACTCTGGAACGTGGGAGGGGTTGCATTAAACTGAAGGGCTTCCTCAGTACTCAGCTGGATAAGTTGAGAATTTATTGGTAAAGAAAGAAATAGAAAAAACAAAATGGGATACAGTAAATATGTTTCACTGTATAAGATGGAGATATAGACGGATCATGGATTGTACCCTAATTGAATTGCACATGTAATAAGATGTATATAGTATATGGTTAACCTTGTTTCTACATGGATTTCAGCAACTGCTGAAAACTTGTTGTAGTACAGTTCAAAGGTCAAATATGTTGTTGTACTATCGATGTGACATCACATCGATAGTACAACATCTTTTTAACCTTGACCTGCCACCTGATTGGCTCAGCAGAGCGTTGATGTAAAAATTAAAACAAACATGGCGGCGCAATTTAGCGAGTGCCGGGCAGTGGAGCCACTGATTTTTGGATTTAGAATCGGGACAAAGAGACCAATACGTGGCTCCCTTTCGGAAAAATCTATTTTTTTTTAACTTTTAAAACTAAGCGGTGCGTAGAAGTGAAAGTGCGAAGCGGGATAGATTGAGTGGAAGTGCCAGCAGCGGGAACGGGAGTGAACAGGAGCACCAGTAGAAACGGAGCAGCACCCACAGCAAGTAACTTCAGAAATAAAATAATAAAAACCAAATCGAAGGTAGTCATATACTATACAAAACAGTGGATGGCTGAACATCCACAACTAAGGCTGCGTTTCCTTCTTGGGCAGTTGATGACATCAAGGAGACCTCTGGAGCTTCGCTCTCGAGGTCTCTATGATGTCATCAACTCCCTCGAAGGAAACACAGCCTTGTTGTGGATGTTCATCCATCCACTATTCTATATGTGATCAAGATGTCATTGATTCTCTGACTCTGTAGAGTTCTTCTCAACCCACTGACTCTTCTATAAATAAAGTTTAAAAAAAAAGTTTTCTACAAAATGAGTGGTGTTTCATTTAATAGCAACCACTAGCTAGGCAGACATACTCTAGGAAAGTTAACCAAAACTCACAGAAATTATCATTTAAAATAAAGATAAACAGTCAAAACCAAATGTTCCTGCACTGATAAAAAGCATCCCTATTGCATAAATGAAATATACAATGATGAGCTGTCAGATAAATGATTTATCTACACTTGTGCTATTTGACCTTGGAAACTTCACTTGTGGCTTACGCCACTCGTGAGGTTACCCAAGGTCAAACAGCAGTTGTGTAGATAAATAATTTATCTGACAGCTCACCATTGTATATCCCTTATATATGTGTGTGTGTGTGTGTGTGTATATATATATATATATATATATATATATACACATATACATATATATATATATATATATATACATAACATACAGTAACATCTAGCTTGTTTAGAAGGGGGATGACTGTAGAAGATATTACATTAGTCAACAGTTGGAAAGAGTGGTGGATTCCTGGAACAGCCTTCCAACCAGAGCTAGTGGGGCAAAAACAGTGGGAGTTTCAAACATGCATGGCATAGGCATAACGGAATAATTGTAAATATTTATTTATTTTATTTCTATTTATTCAGTCTCAGATTACAATACCTCTGAGTACAAACAGCTCATTTACAAAAGCTGCACGTCAATGAGGGGGGGACAAAAATTAAATGTTTCAACAAAATAGTAAGCAGCTAATAAAGTGACTATATATATATACAATTGTATACAATACTAAGTAGTACACCATTAAAGTTCTAAGAGGAGGGAACACAGAGTAGTAGAGAGAGGAAAGAAAGAAGAAGGGGGCCAGGAAAGCTGGAGGAGGCAGCTATAGGCCTTGTCAACTTGGGTGAGGAGGGAGACGGCAGGGGAGGTTGGGAGGGTAAATGGGGGGGTGAGTTGGCCATCAGCTTTGTCCATTAGTCATCAGGAGATATACTGTCAGATCAACTGAGGCAATAGTGGGAGTGCAAAGGTAGGCAGTTGCTTGGCTTCAACGAGATGGGGAGTCTCAGGTAAAGCAATCACATGAACTGTTGGCTGTGAGATGTTGGCAGAGCATGAGTTTGAATGGGCCAAATTTAGGTAGGGTTGATATATCTCTGTGAAGTGCATTAAACCAAAGAGGTGCTCTGTAGGCAAATGAGCATTGCCTCCAGGGTAATAATGCACTCCAGGGTATGTGTTGTGCTGGAATAACATACTTCTTGAGTACTGGACGCACGTGGCTTGTGGCCTCATGCCCAACCACCCAAGGCATGACGTTATCCTAGCATGACACACACCCTGTCAATTGCATTATTCCTTTAATAACCAAAGGAAATCCAAGGTGTTAGATTAATTTTAATTTTTTAGTATTTGAGCAGAGATGTGTGTCACATACCCTTAGAAATCCAGATGAAAAAAATTCCCATATGTTATCTTGATCTGGAATTGATTTTTGCAGACCATTAATACATTTGAAATCATCATACTCTTTAAAGAATCTTAACTTAAAGCAGTAGTGCAACATTTTTTCCAATAAAGCTAGTGTTAGCTACAATTAATAAAAAATATTATCATACCTGTAAAATCTACTTTTCTAGGTACCTCCTATGCTGTGCACCATAATTTTTTTGTTTTGTTTTGTTTTCTTGATCCTAATCCTTGCCAGGTTTACAATGTTATTTTTGGGCCAAATGTGTCAGCCATCTTTTTTTCTTAAGAGAAAAAATTAAATTAAAACATATATAATTCTTGAGAGAAAAAAATAAATTAAAACATTTGTAAAATAACTTGTGGTGAAACTAGAAAATGTTACCACCAAATAAAATTGGAAGACACCTAGAATATTTTATAGTGAAAAAGGGCAGGGTCAATTTTTGCCCACTTTCATTGCACTGCTGCTTTAACTACTTTTATTTTTTTTGAGGGGGACTGTTAACTGCAGTTTTTCCTCTAATACAATAGATCATGTTGTAATCATTAAATAGACCAGGTAATGTTCCTAGAATCAAATACAATTCTGAATTAGATGTAAAAATAAAGTCAAATTAACTAAGAGAATTAACTAAGAGACTCAAGGTTATTAAAATTACATCTTGTAGTTAAGTGTATTAGTTGATCGAAACCCAGTTCTAGCAATCTGGACATAACTGGATCCAACCAATCCAAATTGAAGTCTCCTACAAGTACTAAGAAAGAACTAAGGGGGAGAACTAGTGACACCGCTAACTACCCTTTTTAACAAATCATGGGAGGAGGGCATGGTACATGAGAACTAGAGGAGGGCAGATGCAATTCCCCTTCACAAAAGTGGGAGCAAGGCAGAGGCAGGAAACTACAGACCTGTTAGTTTGACCTCAGTGGCAGGGAAAATGATGGAATCACTTCTAAAAGAAAGAGTAGTTGAGTACCTAGAGGCCAGCATGGCACAGGACCCAAGGCAGCATAGATTCACAGTGGGAAGGTCACGTCAGATAAATCTAATAGATTTCTTTGACTGGGTGATAAAAGTAGTAGACCAGGGAGGGGCTGTGAACATGGCCTACACAGTCCCACACAAAAGATTAATAAACAAGTTAGCCAGCCTGGGAGTGGGTCACAGGGTGGTAGCCTGGGTAAAAAATTGGCTGGACAACAGGACACAGAGGGTAATAATAAACGGAGTCCTCTCCAAAGAAAGGGGGTTACTAGTGGGGCACTGCAGGGTTCAGTACTGGAGCCAGTCCTCTTTAATGTCTTTATAAGTGACATTGCAGAGGGACTGGAAGGAAAAGTATGCCTCTTTGCAGATGACACAAAGATCTGCAACAGGGTTGATACACAAGGTGGGGGGTTGGAAAGGATGAGAAGGGACTTGGCAAGGATGAAGGAATGGTTAAAAGTATGGCAGCTTAGATTCAGTGCAAAGAAGTGCAAAGTAATGCACCTGGGAAACAAAAACCCAGGGGAAGAGTACACAATGGGGGGTAGTAACAACAACAAAAATAGAAAGGGACTTGAGGATAGTCATATCAGATGACCTAAAGGTAGGCAGGCAATGTGAGAAGACAGTAAGGAGGGCTGGGGGGATATTTAGATGCACAGGGAAAGGCATCAGCAGTAGAAAACAGGAAGCTGTCATCCCTCTGTACAGACAGTTGGTGAGACCCCACCTGGAGTACTACATGCAGTTCTGGAGATCCCATCTCTGCAAGGACATATACAAGATGGAGGCAGTCCAGAAGAGGGCAACTAAAATGGTGCAGGGTCTGCACCAGAAACCATACGAAGAAAGACTAAAGAAGCTTAATATGTATACCTTCGAGGAAAGGAGGAAGAAGGGGGACATGATAGAAACTTTCAAGTACCTCGAGGGAATCAACAAAATCCAAAAGGGTAACATCTTTCAGGAAAAGAGATGTGCAAGAACAAGGAGGCACAATTTGAAGATAATGGGGGGACAGCTCAGGGGCAATGTGAGTATGTATTTTTTCACAGAGAGGGTGGTGGACACATGGAATGGCCTCCCTGAGGAGGTTGTGGGGTCAAAAACAGTGGGGGAATTCAAGAATGCATGGGACAGACATAAGCAGTTCTAGTGGGGGTAGGAGGAAGTAGGCTGTTGGTTAACTAGGATCTGCAGCTTACTCAATAGGTAGGGAAATGGGCAGACTGGGTGGGCCAAGATGTCCTTATCTGCCTTCAAAGTCTATGTTTCTATGGTGAAGTAATACAGTAACATACAATTAACATAGTAATTTAAGGATGGAAAGGACTTTAGGTCATGAAGTACCCCACCCCCCCCACTTCATCAACAGGGACTAACAAGAATGCTGTGCAAGCATGTATAAATCTATATAGACTTTCCACCCACTCTACTATTCAGAGTGCCCTGTGATTGTCTCAGTAAGCATGAATATGACCAGGCTTACCTTGAAGGCCTGTACTGTCTTGTGGTCCACTGTATTCACTGGTAGGCTGTTCCATGGTTTACCACTCACTGGGAAAAGAAGTGTCTGTTAATATTACTCCTGAATTTTCCACCATTGAGCTTTGAAATATTAATTTCTTCATACATTATTCATTTATTTCTCTGTTCTATCCACTCTGACTTCCATAAAACCCCATGTTAGTATTATTTAGTAACTAAGTAAGGCCCACCAGGCACAAGGCCTCTTTTCGTGGTTGACCTGGAAGCAGTGGGGAGGTTAAGTGACTTGCTCAGGGTCACACAGTATGCAAGTGGAGGTTGCAGGAATCAGACCCAGGTCTGCTGAATATACCAAGCTCATTCACAGCCCATTACTCTAACCTATATGGTATACTGCCAGCATTTGACAGTCTCATCCCCTCTTGTGGCTTCCTGACTTTGTCCTGAAGCAGACAGACTAGTGGCTGTCCACTGCTGCTGTATTTGTTAACCTTTCAAAGGCTTTTGACACTGTTTTCCATCCCTTCCTGCTTGACAAACTCTCAGTGGTGAGTCTTCCTTATCTATTGGTCAGTTGGTTCTGACCCTACATATATGATAGATACCAGTCAGTCCAAGTAGGTAATGACTTGCTTCTTCCCCTATCCTTCTTATTTCCTCAGGAGTTCCCAGGGCTCTATCTTGATACCCATCCTATTTTCCATCTCCCTTAAGACCCTCTCTCAGCATATGTCTACTCACAAATCCACATGTATGCAGACAACAACACATGTTTTGCTTCTGAAGAATCAGCCTTTGAGCTAGTATTTACTCCTCAGCAGGATTTTAACAACTTTCAGTGCTGGTTCCACTCAAATTAACTTGCGCCTAGCGCTGAAAAAATTGTCACCAAAAAGCATCTTGCCAGGCTTCACATTACCCCTATCTACAGGACTCTGGATGGCTCCCACCTTGAAAAATGTCCTCATTTGGAGTATCTTGAGGTGCGGCTGGAAGGAAGCCTATATTTATTCTACTACATTGATGCCAGCCATAAGAAGTAACTCCCTACACTTGCTTTACTGTGCTCTAACAAATCCTGTCTCCTGCTACCTGTCTGCTGGGAGATTGTTCTTAAAATATACCTCCAGTTGTTTGACTAAGCCTATGTGGTGCACAGTGCTGCTTCTAAATCTACCCTGGTCAGGCTGGACTCCTTTGCCACTCCCTCTGCCACTTTGCCCTCAACTGCCCTCCCTGCACCCACTACTGCTCCCTATCCTCAGACCTCTTTTCCTCCCTTGATTCCTGGCATTAAAGAAACAGAAACTGTCAGCAGAAAAAGACCATTGGTCCATCCAGTGTCCCCAGTTTCACCCTAACCTACCCAGACTTAATGTTTAGTCAGGGTTATTACCCTCACCTCCCCCCATCCCCTGCCTTACTGCTTCCCCCCTGTGCAACTGTTAAACCTTTTACTCAGTACTATCTGTATTTTAAACCATTAATGTTTCTTGCACCCACCACCTCTGCTAGTAAGCTGTTCCATGGCTCAACCACTCTGTAAAATAAAACTTTCTCACATCCCTCCTGAATCTTCCCCATACTAGCTTCCACTCATGTTCCTGTGTTGCTTATTCACCAGTTCTGCTGAATATTTCCCCACAGTCTACCTTGTTCATTCCTTTCAGGAACACAAAGTTCTCTAGCAAATCTCCCCTCTCCCTTCTGTTATCTACCTAGTTTATGTTCAGGGCCTTAAGCTTATCCTCATAAGATCTGCCCAGCTGGCCCAGAATCATTTAGATTACCCTATGCTGTACTGTCTGTAGCCTGTCTTTGTCTTTTCTTAGGTGGGACTCCAGAACTGGTCACAGTATTCCAGAACAAGCCTCACCAGTGATCTATAGAGAGGCAGTATAACCTCTTTCCATCACTTCCATGTCAAAATAGCGATCGAAGAATAGCGACATGTAATAACATTGCCAAACCCAAGTCATGACCACTCTTGCAAAATGTTGTTTTCTGTGGAGGGCTTCACCCCCCGGGCCCCCCCCTTGTGGAGGGCAAAGCATCCCAAACACCCCCCTTACTATATATTCCTACTCCGGGAGAGGGTCAAAACTCGGGTATGGGGGGAACCGGGATCCCTAAGAATGTGTTGGCACTGGTTCTGTCACCGTTGTGTCACTTTGCTGTTCGTCAATCACTGTCTTCACTGAATGCCCATCCCACCTATTGTCAAATACCCTCCCAATACACCCAAACATCCTGGTTGCTTTTCTGTACGCCTTGTTAGATTGGCTAGACTGATGCAGGGATCTGCTTATGATGACTCCTAGGTCCCTTTACTCAGTGGTAGTGCCCAACTGAACTCTCACATCCAGTATTCCTTCCTGGGGTTCTTGTTCCCTGTGTTCATCCTCTTGCACTTCATAGCATTTGAAGTTCAACTGAAACAGCAGAATAGCTCTGTCAACCAGTTAAACACACTTTAGACTTTGATTCAGTTTTACAAATACATCTTTATTTTTATAATGGCCACTGAATTTGCTTGCCCCTACAGTTTTGCTGGCTCCTGCCAGCTTTTTGAAGGGAGTAGTCCTATGAATTGAAAATATATACAAAATATATACAATATATGTTCAGATAACAGTTCAATGTGGTAAATACCTGTTGCACTTTAAAAACAGGTTACCAAAAGTATTTATATTATTTTGCATTTTATCTTATTTCACAGCATCAAGAAAAGATACTAAACTCAATATGTAGTTTTAGCTTTTATCACTACCCAGCAACTCACATGTCTTGTGTGTAGCTGCTAAGAGTGCCAGAGCCCTTACAATGCAGGATCTGGCTATGTGTTCCTCCTGGTTAGCTGTTGAAGCTGCCGTCACCTAGGACATCCTGAAATCACACTCCTAATCTCTGGCAATGATGTATTGGCCCTCCCACTCCAACTGAAATGATTGTGACAACAAGTGACTAGATTTAAAGTCACAACCTCCCTGAGATCCCAGTTGTGGATTTGGAACTTTTACATTCAGGAACCTTATTAAGCATTTTATATATTTCAGTGGACACATATGACTTGCCAATAATTGTTTTGAGTTTTTATCTTATAAAAATCACATGATTGGGTTTCTGGGAGGTCTAGATCAGAAAGTAGCACAGGACTGGGTGCATTCATCTTCAAGTAAATGAAGTGTTGCAACGAAAATTTACTCAAACATATAGTGTTCATAAAGAATAAATCTGTGTTAAAAAACTGTTTAAACCATGAAATAAAAAGTACAAACTCAGAAAACAAACCAGAAAGTGATATATACAGACTATACAAAAGCATAATATTGATCAAATCTTATGTCACTTGTACAATATAATGAAAACTAGTTTAATACATATTGATGTTAAGTGGGATTGTGATCAGTTTCACAGCTCACTCACTCACTCACAGCTTTGTGTTTCTAATGTCTAAAGTGCTTAGAAACACCAAATTTCCATCATTTAATGTGCTGTGTGACAAAACCTTAATATGGTCTCACTTGTTTCAGGGATACTAGCAAAAATCAGTATTCTTTTATAGTAATGGAAACTAATCTATTTCTTCTTTGAGACCATGGGTGCCACCTACAGTAAGGTACCAAATCTATCAATCCAGTAAGCCTCTCTCTTCAAAAGAGTTTGATCTCTGTTCCCTCCCCCACAGTGTGGTTCAACTATCTCTATCCCCAGGAATTTTAGGGATGTCACTTTATGATTAGCCACAGTGCAATGCCTAGCCAAGCTAGATGCTGCATCTCTACTCCTAATTATTGATTTATGCAGTGAAATTCCTAACTTTAATTCTCATTTTGTTTGATCTATATAAGGTTTATCACAAATGCATCTAGTCAGATATACAGGTTATGTTTTATCTGATTTTTATTTGTTCATCTTGGTGAGGGTTGTACACTAGTAATGCTTTATGAGTGTTACCACATTGGGTGCAGCACCCACATGGATAGGTCTCTAGTGGTGGGGAGTCAAAAGATTAACCTGTCCTGGGTTCTTGTTCTGGAATATAATCAGGGTGTACAAGTTTGTCTTTTAGGGTTTCCCCTCTTTTTGCTACACCTAGATGAGGATCTTTGAAAGTGTGATCTCCTTTTTCGTTTGCTTTTAAAACATGCCAGTTTTTACATTGGTTGCACTTGCGCAAACCAATGTATTGTGGCAATACTAAATTTCGAGGAGGTGTCACTGCCGAGGCCATTGCAGTTCACAGAACCAAGGGCTTGGCAATCTACCCCAATAACCACTAGGTGTGGTCCTGATGCAACTCTCTGCTGGGTGGGCTGAACGGTCATGCACATGGGGTAGATTGCCAAGTCCCTGGTTCTGTGAACTGCAATGGGCTTAGCAGTGACACACCCCTGAAATCCCATATTGCCGCAATACATTGGTTTGCACAAGCGCAACCAAGAATAAAACTGGCATGTTTTCAAAACAATGGAAAAAGGAGGACACACTTTCAAAGATTCTCATCTAGTTGTAGTAAAAAGAGGGGAACCCTAGAAGACAAACTTTTTCACTGTAATTATATTCCCCAACAAGAACCTAGGATGAGTTTCTCTTTTGGATCAGCACCACTAGGGAACCAGCCATGCGGGCACTGCATGCAGTGTTGTAATACTCATAATGCATTAGAAGTGTACAACCCTCACCAGCATGAACAAATAAAAATCAGGGGGGCGCTAATGAGCAGCTAAGCAGACAGGACATATTTCTCTGGAGCTCCATCCCATATGGTTGTAATAAGTTAGTAAAACCCACAACTAAAGTACTTTTCTGAAGAGAAAAACTACATAAATGGTGGACAGAAGAGCCATGGAGGAGTTTTTAATCACTTCCATGGGAAAACCATCAAGGCAAGCTGCAAAAACTAACAAAAAATGAGCCCAGTAAGAAGTGGAAGCAGAGGCTAGAATAGGCCAAATGTTGTTATTGGCTGCGGAGATGGGAGGGCTGGGGTGCCTTGTCACTGACCAGGTGCTGGTAGGACTGAGCCCTAGATTAACAAAGCTGGAAGAAAAACTCATGGAAATATCCTGCAGTATGCTCAGCAGTCCGGAACAATTGGAGAAGTAGAGCAGTGAGTATCTGATGTGGCAAGAGAAAATGGTGCGGATGGAGCGGGAGCCAGAAGAGCTTACGGATTTACTGGATTACTAGGAGAACTATAATAGGAGAAGTAATCTTCGGCTAAGAGGCCTCCCGGAGGATAAAGAGGGACCCAGTGCAACAGAATTATGTGTGGTCACACTCCTGAAGCTATTAGGGATGAATGTAAAGAATGGCAGATTGAAAATTGAAAGAGCACACAGGGTCTGGTGCTTTGACCTCCAGTGGACCAGCCACCATCACAAATCATCTTCCTACTACATCATTTTGGAAACAGGCAAGCTCTCATGACAGCATACTGAACCATTAAGGAATTAAAAATTGAGGGAGGCAAGCTATCGTTACATCAAGACTTTTCAGTCTGTCTTAAAAAAAAATGGCAGCAGTTTTATCAGGTAATGGACACATTGCGATAATGAAAAATATAATTTGACTTCACCCATCCTCTGGTGGTGAAAATACGACAAGAAGGGGTCATGCTGTCATTCTGGGAGGTTGAAAAGGTCCAGGTGTTCCTTTGTGACTGGGATGTTGAAAATTGAAACATGGGCAAATCTTCTTTTAAGATGCACTCATCCTTGGTGGGCTGTTAAATCTAAGGGGACCTGTACCTGTGCTGGTTGCCTAGGCCTTAGCTTTTGTGTGCGTTCACATCTTAACATGCAGACACTACAGCTTGGATCCATAGACCTGAAGCCATGACTGCTGTGCTAAATGTTTTTTTTCTGGACTGGACTACCCTCAACAGCTAGCATGGATAAATTAATTTCTGAGACTACTGGCCCAGAAGTTTAAAAAAACTGAGAATCATAGAACTGATGGAACTAATCAAAGCATGCTGCCACAGCACACAAGGCCAGCATTGTGGCCTTACTGCAGCTCAAACAGTCTGGATATGGGGGTTGGAGGATCTAAGGATGTGGCAAGGATTGGGGACAAGTATTGCTGAAGGTGCCCACATTGTTGGAGAATAGCATGCCTGGACATATGAACAGTAGAAGCACGCCAAGGCATTTACAGGTAAAAAAGGGTGCTGGGGGGCAGGAGACCACATGTGAATTTTTGCAAGGGTGCAGTCCCCCTCCTGCCTTCTGACCTGGATCCCTGGGGTTATGAGACTGCTGCATAGACCATCAAAATCAGTACAGATACTCAGACCATGAGATCTAACTCAATGTCTGAAATATTGTATATAGTATCTTGCTCGCAATGCTTGTTGAAGGGAGCCAAGGAGAGGGGCACAGTGGGAATGGGAATGTTCAATAAATATAATTGGTGTGACTCTTCCCTGTAATAGCAGATAAGGGGGGGCTGCAATTGCTTTCTAGGTAGGCTTGCGCCCCTAGAGGCAGGGGGAGAGGGAGCGAGGGGAATACTTGAAGAGAAATGACAGAAAAGGAGGGATGGCGCAGTTCAAATGGCCAGGGCTTCTAGTGGAGCTTTATTCTCAAGTGGAGATATGCTGTTAGTTTACAGGGGAATGGGCACCTCTCCTAAGATGGGAAGCTGATATTAGGGGAATATGGGATATACTGCAACATGCTCGGAGGGAGTAGGCTCTGATGGGCATAAAGACGAAGGGGAGGGGAGGGGGATGGCTTTATGGAGTGCCCTGGAGGAGTTCTGGCCATGCCTATCAGTCCAACTAATACTGTTGAAAGGGGGTATGATAGGCTATTAAAATAGCATGTTAAGAGTTTGGCGATTTAATTAAATCTATAGGTTGGGGAGCAGACTAGAGGAAGAGAAGGACTCTGGGGGTATGACTGTATAACAGTAACAAACAAAATACACCCTGAAATAAATGAGAGAATGGGATAGAGTGCTGTGGATGCAGGGGCTGCAGTGTCTGGGTGAGAACAGGAGGTGGGGTTTCAGGAACAGTAGGAATGAGATAGAGAAGATAAGCAGTCATAAGAAAGAGAGACATAGGATGAGGGGGGTGGGCAAGCACAGAGAACCAGGCATACTGAACGATAGGCAGGGGAGGGGGAATACACACAATAACATTGCACAGGGACCCACACTAAGGGAATGAGAAAGTCCCCACAGAGGGAAGGGGTACTGTGTAGAGAAATATTTGGAGCTATAAACTAAATAAAGTAACTTGATCTCCAGACCCTGCTACAACATACACTTCTCCACACCCTCTCCTATTTATGTCTTGTTATGCGGTGAAATGCCACTATCTTTATCAGGTTTCTCAACTCGGCCCAGATTCTACTTGCACTTACACACCCTGGGAGCCCCATATTCTGGACTCTGCTACTTCCCTCTCCCCTTAGCCACCTCTCCCTCCTCACTGAGTAGCCCCCTCCTCCAACACTCCATTTCCCCATCTCCCCCCTCCAGGCCTCACCCTGCTGCCACTGTTTCCTCGCTACAATACATTGCACTTATCTACATACTCTCATTCCTTCCTTGGTCCCTCACCCTCACACTATTTTTTATTCCATCCCTCCCTTCCCCTCCCCTTCCCTCCCTGTCAGCATCCCCAACAATGCCTTCCTTTCTGGCTGCTTTACCTAGGTTTCATTGGTAGATTCTCTAACTCATAGCACATTACATTGTGCTCAGTACTGTTCCTTTATTGTACCTTTGAATTTGTGTCTCACAAGTTGTCTCAATTAGTATGTACTGTCTTGCTGTTTGTGACATGGAACCTTTGAAAAAGAGCATTTTGCTCAAAGGTTATTTCTGAAGTATGAAATAAATAAATAAATAAATAAATGTAGGATAAAAGTAGGAAAGTTAAAAAATGGGTGGGGGAACAAATATGCAGTGAAGGAGGAGCTGCTTGAATATTCATAACTGGCTAGATAGGGGGACACCTTGTACTGCCACTCTAAACTTTTCAATCTATGAACAGTGATGCATGGAAGGGACACAAATGGCTGTTATCACATATGCAGAAATGAATGGGGGGACTTGTTCATGGGATTTGTTCCTGTTTGGTGGTTCTCTTTCATGTTGAAGGTTAAACTGTTTATGGTTAATTTTATTTTTTCTGTTTTCATTGTAATGACAACAATCTGGGTCATGAGTAGTTCATGGACTAAGAGTCTACAAAAAGGAAAATCAGGTCTAAACTATGAATAGCAGCAATAGAATTAACATCATCTCTTGGAATGTGAGGGGCTTTTCTTCACCTGTGAAGCAAACAAAACTGCCATCTGCTTTCAAACTTAGGCAAGCACATGTGCCAATGCTACAAGAAACCCACTTAACACCCCAGGAACAGGCAAAACTAGAACTAGGCTGGGTGGGGTCTTGCTAGGCAGCCTCATACTCATCTCATAAGAGGGGAGTTCTTGTCCTTTTTCATAAAAACGTCCACATGAAGGTTAACAGAATCATCAAAGACAATACAGAGGGCAGATATATACTGTATTTATAGAGGGGGACACTATATGGCAATCAGGAGACCGTTGAGGGTGTCTATGCCTCGCGGTTTTTGATGCTAACTTCTACTAACAAATCTTAGATATAATTAATTGGGAGGAGTTCAATAATCTCATACTGGGGGGAGACCTAAACTGTAAATGGACTCCAGGTTAGACTACTCACAGGGTAGAGAAAGAAGTTCTAAGAATACAGTGAACTGGCAACTGGGAATGTCAGAGCTAGACTTGGTGGATAATTGGAGGAGTGCCAACCCCTGGACTAGAGAATGCACATTTCTCTCTAACCTGCATAAATCCTGGTCGAGAATAGATTGCATGCTGTGGACATGGCCTACCTAGACTTTAGCAAGGCATTTGACACAGTCCCACACAAAGTATTAATAAATAAATTAACCAGCCTGGGAGTGGGTCCAGGGTGGTAGCCTGGGTAAAACATTGGCTGGACAACAGGACACAGAAGGTAATTGTAAACGGAGTCCACTCTGAAGAAAGGGGGTCACTAGTGGGGTACCGCAGGGTTCAATACTGAGTCCAGTCCTTTTTAATGTCTTTATAAGTGACAATACAGAGGGACTGTAAAGCTGTAAGGAAAAATATGCCTCTTTGCAGATGACACAAAGATCTGCAACAGGGTTGATACACAAGGAGGCATGGAAAGGATGAGAAGGGACTTGGCAAGGTTGGAGGAATGGTCAGAAGAATGGCATCTTGGATTCAATGCAAAGAAGTACAAAATAATGCACATGGGAAACAAAAACCCAAGGGAAGAGTACACAATGGGGGGGGTAGTAACAACAACAAAAATGAAAAGGGACCTGGAGGTAATCATATCAGATGACCTTAAGTTTGGCAAGCAACGTGAGAAGGCAGTAGGAGGGCTGGGGGATACTGGGATGTTTGGGAGAGGCATTACCAGTAAAAAAAAAGGAAGTTGTTATCCCTCTGCACATACAGTTGGTGAAACCCCATCTGGAGTACTGCGTTCAGTTCTGGAGACCCCATCTCAAGAGGGACATAGACAGGATGGAGGCAGTCCAGAGGAGGACAACTAAAATGATGCAGGGTCAGCAAGAGAAGCCATATGAGGAGAGACTAAAGGAGCTTATTATGTATACCTATGAGGAAAGGTGTGAGGGGGGCATAATAGAAACTTTTAAGTACCTCAGTGGAATCAACAAAGTCCAAGAGGGTAGCGTGTTTCAGAAAAAGGGATGTGCAAGAACAAGGGGACACAATTTGAAGATAATGGGGTGATGGCTCAGGGGCAATGTGAGGAAGTATTTTTTCACAGAGAAGGTGGTGGACACATGGAACAGCCTTCCCAAGGAGGTTGTGGGGTCTAAAACTGTGGGAGAATTCAAGAATGCATGGGACTGACATAAGGCAATTCTTGTGGTGTGGTATGAAGAAATAGGCTGTTGGTTAACTAGGATCTGCAGCTTATCCTGTAGGTAGGGAAATGGGCAGACTAGGTGGGCCATATGGTCCTTATCTGCTGTCAAAGTCTATGTTTCTATGTACCTAGAAGCACTTACAATAGAGTGATAGTGGCAAGCCATAGTCCTATCCACATTCTGTGTCTTGGTGATGAGGATGATGACAATCCCTCGACTAAGGCATCCACCAGCAGAGAGGTGGATAAAGGAGCAATGGTAAGAGAATTCCCACCTGGTGAGAACTCCAGTCTTGAAGACTGAGAGGGGTGCTTCTTGAATGATGTGGAAGTGGAAAAAGGCTGAGTTTACTCGAAGACCACCCTCCCAACCACTTTCAGCTCAGTATGGTGTTATACCTTATTTTTAGCTATGTACCATTGGTTTGGTTATGGCAATGTGTTATCTGCTGCAGTGTGAATAAGTTTCATTTATTCACTCTTTGCCATAACCCATTGTTTGGTCACCACCAGTCCCCCAGCCTATATAAAGCAGCAGCAATGTAATTACCATAACTATACAGATTTTGCATGATTACAGTTATAATGTTTTGCTGCCAAAAATATCTTACTTTTTCATGTTGACTATCAACCCCAGCTTACAGCAAGATATGTTGTCTTGATGTCCTTAAAAGTGCCCATGCTGGCAAATGTCACACTGCTCCCACCAGCTCTCACCACCTGACACACCCATGCACTCCGTGTGACCCAAAACATATTTCTGCCACTTACTATCAGTGACATGTACAAGAACACTGGCTCCTAGTACAAGTAGCATATGAATGTAACATGCTCATTTAACCGTTAACACCACAAGTTGAATACATTTTGAAAAATGGAGAATCGTGGCCATCTTTAATGATGCGAGTCATTAATTACAAAAGTAATCATGAAAAGGCTTAACAACTTACAACATCAAATTCCCCCCAAAAGGTTACTTATGCTATACTAACAGGTTAAAGTTATTGTACCGAAACTGTAAGTAAGTAAAATTTTATTTTTTAAGCACTTTTCAAAAATCCAAAGCGCTGTACAAATGAACAACATTTAAAATAACAAACATATTATTAACAATAAAATCATTCTCCAAACTCCAAAAGGAACTGTGATGGTTCAGGGGGGGCAGGGCAAGCAGGAGGTACTTGCTGTCCTCAGTTTGGATTCCAGATTTTCATGATTACTGCAGCTATGCCACCTCAAATTATTAGACAAGACATTAGCCCCCTCCACCTAATTACTTACTAAACACCATCTCAACCATCCATTTCCGCATATAGTTCCTCCCTGTATGTGGGTGCTATTTACTCGTTAATGGTATGGACACCAGTGGTCAACATCGCAGTTCATGCAACACCCCCTGTCTTCCATGCAACGCAGCTACTGCAGAGCCTGGATGGATGTAGTCATCACAAAGAGATATAATGAAACCTCAGCAGAGGAAAATGACCTAAGCAAGACCAAAGATAAGAAAAAATGATAAATACTTTGTCAGTCTTCATACCTGATTTTAGTAAGCAAGTTGGAACAAGCAGAGAAAAAAATGTATACTTACCATACCTCATCTTGTCAATAAACTGTGGAAATTGCCCCCAGAAGGAACATGCTGGGTGGGGCACATGATTCCAGACCATGATGAAGTACAGTAGCAGGCATTCCCCTTCCCCTACCAGTACAACTGCGTACCTGGAAATAAGATAAAAAGAAGGACACATTTTGAGGATTGTAAAAAGTTCCAGCCCCCCCACACCAGTAACAACCTCCCCTCCCCCACAGAAGACCATAAAAAATGAAGAAATACTTACCTCAGGGACTGTGAAAGTGGAACCATTGCACAATTAAATAAATCCCCCAGATATGGTTGAGCAGCAGCGGCAGCAGGAATGACAGTTAACTTGGTTGGAATAAAGAACACAATTACTATCAAACTCAGACATCCAGATGGCAGTAACAGACTTACAGAAAGATGGAAAAGCGGGCTCGAACAGCTGTGGTCGAAGAAAAAAGTCCTCACATTGGGACACTATAAAAACTGATTTTAATATTACAAAAAGCAGTAAAAACAAGACATTGTTAAAGGTACAAATGAGTGATAACACCCCCGGTAATCGTTAACGTTTCACGTCATCCTTAGACGCTTTATCAATACATCAACAGCTCAAATAATCACCACTTAAATAGTGCACCAAATACCCCCTCACACAAATTACCAAATTACCTAATAACACAAGTAATTAAGAATGCTTAACACAGATATTGTTAAGAACAGAAGCAGCTACAAATGCACAATCCTTAAATATAAATACAATCATACATGCATGCTCAGTATAAACACTGTTACAACCTGCTAGTTATATTTCTGATATGCATAAATACCATATTTATATAAAAACACACTAATAAATGTGCTCATTGGATGTATCAATATGTGTCACTCAGCAAGTCTATCTGATAGTAAAACTAACATTTCAAATATAATACTCATCTACATTTTTTTTTAAAAAGGTGTTAGCTGAAAAAGATCATTCAAGCCTGGGGGACAGCTAGATTTTAACTTATATTGCCAAAAGGTTTCTTTACACATAAGTTCATTGTCCCAGTCTCCTCCTTTTGGACCTAAGGTAACTTGTTCAAGTCTCCTAAAGCTAAATGAATGTCCAGGACCAGCTTGCTGTACACGTAGAGCTAATGCATTCTTTTGTTTTTTAGATCTGAAGTAACTCAAATGTTCAAAAATTCTGTGCTTAAATTTCCTCCTGGGTTTTCCCACATAGAAACAATTACAGTTGCCAGTAGCTAAATAAACAACAGATTCTGTATTACAGTTAAAAAACTGTTCATGTGGTGAGGATCCTTGCAACTAGATAATGGAAAAACTTGCATTTATATCCAGGTGGGATCAGCTTTTCCATTACCTAGTTGCAAGGAGCCCGTGTTTCCGTCTTTCTGCTCGTTGCTGATATTTGTGGCGTGGCTCCAGCTTCGGTATACTAATCTGAGCCACTGAAGTTGTATTTACCTTTCAGTAACACTAGTAATGAAAATTTCAATACTTACCATCTGCTTTGGGAAATGTAGTGCATTCAAACACCCCAAGATCCTAATCCCAGCCTGGCATGATGAAGTCATCCACAGCACACTGAAAAATAATATAAAAGCAGTACAAACACATTAGAACTCAAGATGCCATAATACCAACACACCAACATCTTTATCTTGCACAGAAAAAAAAATAAAGACAGATACTTACGTGTTCAGCAGCAACAGTATGGACTGTGTGAAGATGATCCACCATCAACCAACCAGAACAGTACTTCTTGTGGCAACTTGGCAAGCAGTAGTCAGAGACAGCAGTAGGCAGCAAGCTACAGTGCCCCAAAATGTCATTCACTCCTCACCACCAGGCAAGTTACAGTGACAGAGTCAGTCAACACAACCAGCCAATCAGGACAGCAGCGTACAGAAATAATAATTCTACATTTCTGTCACAATCAATTGAAAAAGCAGCAGCAGGAGGAAACAATTGCAAGTAGCAGCAGCATTTTTCAGGAAGAATTTATTTTCTCTGCATGGGTTGGCATCCCTTTTCAGGTCCCTTAGGTGGTGGCACAGCATGTAACATCAGGACTCACAGCAGATTTCACTGTCAAGTTTGATGTAACATTTTTTTGGAAACATTTCTAGACTCGTAGGCCCTGTTTGTCTCCAGAAGCACAGAGTTTCATGCTGAAATCACTGGTAAACAGGGCCCAAAACAGCAATTTAATGTCCGGGTGGTGGTGGTGGCGGGGGGAGGGGGCACCATTCACATCATGACTCAGACCAGATTTCAGTATCCACTTTATGTACCATTTTTTTCTGTAACATTTCTGGACATGCACAGCCTGTTCTGCGCTTGCCGAAACAAGATTCAGCATGACATTAATGTAAACAGTGGACCAAAGATCATATTTTGGTTCTAGTGGTGGCTTGGGCACCATATAAGTTGAGACCTGATTTTGGTATGAATTTACTGTAACATTTCTTTGGAAACATTTCTGGACTTGTAGGCCCTATTTGGCACCAGCAGCACTGAGTTTCAGGCTGAAATAATAGGTAAACAATGGCAGAAGCTGCATTTTCAGGTCCCTGAGGTGGTGGCACAGCATGTAACATCAGGACTGACAGCAGATTACAGTCTCAGTTTGATGTAACATTTTTTTGGAAACATTTCTGGATTTGTAGGCCCTGTTTGTCACCAGCAGCACTGAGTTTCCGGCTGAAATCATTGATAAACAGGGCCCCAAACAGAAATATAATGTCTGGGTGATGGGGGGGGGCACCATTTTCCCTGTACTTATGTAAGTTATTATGTATTTATAAGTTATGTGCTTATGTAGCTGCTTCTATGACAGTTATGTACGTATTCAGACTGATGCTGGCACTGGCAGCTGCACAGAGCCCAAGCAACTGCCACCAACCCTTACCACACACAACAGACAGAGACAACAGCATCACATAGCTTTGGGAAAATATGTTTGTTCATACAAACAAATTACTATACTTGACATTTGTGAAGAGGAGGAAATATAAATAAGGAGTAACATAAAAGAAGCAGAAAGGTACACAGTTTAAGGGCACAGTACTACAAGTTGGGGCTGGGGAGACATGCAGGATCAGACCCAGTCAGGATAAGGGTATTCATATGAGACAGAAGGGGGAAGGAAGAGAGCATAAACATTTCATAAAACATAACAAATTAGATCGAAAACCACTGGACAAGATAAGAAAAAGAACAAAGAAGATATAGAAGAAAAAGAGGACAGAAAATATATATATATATATTTACCTTTTTATTTTGTTGGTGTTTTTATTTTTAGGGGGATGCAGAGAAAGAAGACTGAGACTTAGAGAAGACAGACAAAAGAAACTAAAATTAGGTGCACTACTCACTTTCACCAAATTTGTCACTGCTGCCACCACCACCACCACCCTCATGACGCAGCTCCACCTGGAGGTTCAATACCTTCTTTTGGTTCTCCTTTATTTTATCTAGGTCCCCGACCTCCTGGAGGAAGTCATCCAACTGTCGCCGGACTCCCTGCGCCTCCATGTGCACTGCCACCACCTCTTGGTGCACAGTCTCCAGGTCCTCCATCCTGACAACCTGACCTGCTGGGGGAGCTGCTGCAGGCTGTGAGGATGCTGCTACACAATCAGGTGCAGCATGTCGGTGCCACCGGCACTGCTGATGGGTGGGGGGTAGATCACTCCCAGACTCCAGCTGCTGTCTCCTGCTGAAACTACTGCAGCAAGCCCATTGCCACTAAATGCCTTCCTCCTGGTTGGCTACATTGCTGTCTCCTTCCTGCTGCATCTTCTTGCTGCTTGGAGAGCCACTCAGCAGCATGGTGGTGGTGCTTTTTTCTCCCTCCTTACTTCCTTTCCACAAAGGTTGCCAATGACAACAGTGTCATCTAAAATCATTGTAAAAAAAAAAAAAAGGATCACACTAAAGACACCTTGGGGGGGGGGCATCTTCCTCTGATGTCCTGGCATGGGCTGCCTCATCTGGGATCAAGACCTGCTTCTGCTGCTACTCTTACTGGGGAGGAGGGCGAGCACAGGTTGCACATGCTCCTGGTGGGATAGAGATTACAAACAACAAACACACACAAACACTATAATTTGGGAAAACCAAGATCTTCTGCTCACTCTGTGTAGTCTCCCCTAGGCTACAAAAGCTCTAACGGAAGTAGATTTAGTCTGGTTTCCTGCCTAAGTACAGTCACCCATGTGATCAGCAGTCTGATAGAGTAAGTCATGTGGCAAGCATTTTCTCCAGTTTCTCCTCATACTAACGTAAGGCAAAAATGTACTGACGAAAGTGAAATTTACCAGCGAAATTGACTGCAAAATTTCGCATTAAGAGCCCAATTATGTGAAATTGGCAAAACTGGTGATTTCACTGGAATTTCGCCAACAAAATTAAATTTCGCTGCAACCCTACAGGGGAAGCGGGGTCTTCTCAGATCATGTTGTGAGGCAAATATATGTGTCATACCAAAACTGGGAAAGTACACCTCTGAGTGTGCTTCCTACAGACCCTTCTCCTTTCTAAATTGTGATATCAAAATTATGGAGAAGGTATTGGTGTGGTGCCTAGAGAAGGTACTAGCCCAAGTGGTTCATGTTAATTAGATTGAGTTTGTACAGGGACGATTGTCATACCATGATATGAGAAGACTTTTGAATGTTATTCAGTGGAGATCTCAGTGCCCTGGTCAGATCTGTGTGCTGTCCATGGACACCGAGAAAGTCTTTGATAGACTAAAAAGGGGGTACCAGTTTGGGAGATGGGTTTGTGGAGTTAGTACAGATGCTGCACTGAGAACTGATGCCTAGGGTGTTGTTTAACTGAGTCCCATCAGAGGAATTCCAGCTTTTCCAGTGTACAAGACGGGGTGCCCCTTCTCCTCCCTGCTGTTCCCTTTGGCCATAGAACCACTAGCAATAAAGATCTGAGAGGATGAAAATATCAAGGGAATTAGATGGAGCAGGGCAAGGCAGCACAAGATCACCTTGTATGCTGATGATTTGCTCATTTTCATTACTGAACCCAGAGAATCAGTGTTGGCACTACTACAGGCAATGGTGTCATTTGCCACCTTCTCAGGATATAAGCTGAACGTACAGTGGTGTATTTGACTGTTTCTAACAGTCACCTGTGGTTGTGGACTACCCACCCACCTTCCCACCCCCACCCCCAGGCATGGTATTTCCTTTATAGCCAAAGTTCTGACATCACTCCTCAACTGGTCTTGGGACAGAACTGTCATATTCTTAATAACCAGCACAGTGCATAAAGGGTAAGTACACACCACAAAAAAAATATATATATATATATATTACATATTGTATATTATAAGGGAGAGGGACATGTGGGGAGTGGTGCAATGCACTGGCTGAGGGGCAGCAGTTTTCTGGGAGACATTCTGGAAACTGTGTTGCTGTCCTATTTGCAGGCAACTGTCAGCTCTGAGGGAGGAGACTGCCCACCTCCAGGCTGAACTGGCAAGGACTAAAGAGGCCTTCCCCACCCAAAGAGCACCACTGCCACAACCACTGCCTCAGAGGTTGCCAAGTATGAACAGCAGTTGGACCACAGTGGGTTCTGCGAGGGTGCGGGTGGTGGAATAGAGGCGAAGCTCGCTAGTTGTACCTCTACACAAATCATACGCCAGTCTGGCAGGGCAAGGTTCCTCTATGATGGCACCCTCAGTGGAGACCAAGAAGAATGCTGAGGACATCCACAAGGGAGACCCACAAAAGGGTGGCAAGGGACACCACAGGGGAAGGAAACAGCTTCTGATAGGGGGACTCAATTGTTAGGGGGTAGAACTGGGGAAGGGAGAGGACAGGGAAGTAAGGTGCCTGCCTGGTGCCATGACGTGGAGGGACAAGAAGTGAATCCTCAGGACTGCAGAAGCAGCATCACAGGAGAGGGAACTAGATATCATTGTCCACCTTGGGACAAATGACCTAGTTAGGCATGGAAACAGTGCAGTACAGGATGAATTTGTGGAGTTGGGGAGGGGCCTCAGACATGTAGCAAGCACGGTTACCTTCTCAGAGGTGCTGCCAGTCCATGGCAGGGGTGAGGCTAGGGTATTGCACACCATGCAGTTTAATGAATGGTTGCAAAACTGGTGCAGAGCACAGGGCTTTGGCTTCATTGCAGACTGGGGGTACATCTGGAGAGATGAAGGTCTATACTGGCACGATGGTCTGCATCTGTCCACAAAGGGAACCAAACTCCTAAGTGACAGATTTAAATGCTTCCTTGGCAAGCTTTAAAACTAGCCAATGGGGGAGGTGCTGATAAGAGGCAGGAAATTTCAAGCCTCCCCCCACAAAACATGGCAGGTAGCAAGGTAAACACTGAGGTACAGAGCTCAACAGAGGGCAGGGCAGGGGTAAATGGAAAAATGGACAAGGGCAATAAGAGCAGGGATGGGAAAAAAAGGATAAAGCCAACATTAAATGGAGGGCAATGAGTACTAATGCCCATAGTCTGAGAAACAAGCTTCCTGACCTAGCAGCCCTGATGGAAGATGAACAATTGGATATTGTGGCAGTCACGGAAACATGGTACATGGAGAACCATGACTGGGATGTCAACATACCGGGGTACACAGTCTACAGAAGGACAGGGAGGGTAAAACAGGAGGTGGAGTAGCTCTCTACATAAGGGAAGGGATCAAAGCTACAGAACTAAAAAGTAAAGGGGGAGGACAAGAGGCACTCTCGGTCACCTTGGAGACAGGGAATGGCATCACAATCCACACAGGGGTTGTATTCAGACCCCAGTCTCAAGGGGAGGAAATGGACAAGAAAATGATAGAGGACATTCTCAAAATGGCTGAAAAAGGGGAGATACTGTTGATGGGGGACCTGAATATACCAGATGTTAACTGGATGATGTGTATTGCAGCCACATCCAAGAGCAGGGTCATTCTCAATGCCTTGCAGAGGGCAGGCCTTAGACAGCTAGTGTTGGAACCCACTTGGGAGGGAGCAATACTAGACCTGGTACTCTCATATGGAGAGAGGATCACAAATTTAGAAGTCAGTAGACATCTTTGAACAAGTGACCACTGCACATTGTGCTTCACAATAAGCACAACCATAGAGACAAGCCATACAAAAACAAGTATACTGGACTTTAGAAGGACTGACTTTGGCAAAATGGGTGAATACCTGAGGAATGCACTAGCAAATGGCCAAAAAGGAGTGGTGGAAGAACAATGGAGAAAAATCAAAACTGCCATCATAGAGGCAACAAGCCTTTGTGTAAAACAAATAAAGAAAACAAAGCGGAGTAAAAAACAACTATGGTTCTCAAAAGAGGTGGCAGGGAAGGTTAAGGAAAAAAAGGCTTCATTTTAAAAGTATAAGGAATCACAGAAGGAGCACAACAGGGAACTGTATAAATTAAAGCAGAAAGATTGGAGAGATTGGTGGAACATCTGGTTGTCAATGGACTACAGGACCCAAGGCAGCATGGTTTCACCAGGGGAAGGTCATGTCAGACCAACCTCATTGAATTTTTTGACTGGGTGACTAGGGAGGTGGATCAGGGGAGGGCAGTGGACATGGCCTATCTGGACTTCAGCAAGGCCTTTGACACTGTGCCACATAGAAGACTATTGTACAAACTGGGGAATATGGGTGTGGGCAGGACAGTAGTGCGGTGAGTAGGTAACTGGCTGGGCAGCAGGACACGAGGGTGGTGGTAAATGGCTGTCACTCCACAGAGGGAAGAGTGACCAGTGGGGTACCACAGGGATCAGTGCTGGGACCGTACTATTCAATATCTTCATCAGTGACATTGCTGAGGACCTAGAAGGCAGAATTTCACTGTTCGCTGATGACACAAAGCTCTGTAGCAGAGTAGACACACCAGAGGTGTAGACAGAATGAGAAGGGACCTGCAGAAACTTGAAGAATGGTCAGGGTTTGGCAGTTGAAATTCAATGCAAGGAAGTGCAAGGTAATGCATATGGGCACAAAACCCTGGCACAATATATCAGTTGGGGGTGAGGATATAGCATGCACCAAGCAGGAAAGGGATCTTGGAGTTATCATCTCTGATGACCTCAAGGCAGGGAAACAGTGTGACAAGGCAGCAGGTAAAGCAAATAGGATGCTGGGATGCAAGGCAGGGGCATCACCAGTAGGAAAAAGGAGGTCATAATTCCACTATACAAGACACTAGTGAGGCCACACCTGGAGTACACTGTGCAGTTCTGGAGACCTTACCTACGTAAGGACATAGACAGGGTAGAGAAGGTTCAGAGGAGGGCAACAGAAATGGTGCATGGATTGCATCACAAGTCCTATGAGGACAGGTTGAAGGCACTGAACATGTACTCCCTGGAGGAGAGGAGGGAGAGAGGGGATATGATAGAGACATACAAGTATCTTACAGGGAGGAACAGGGTGCAGGAATGCACTATTTTTAAGCAAAAAAGATGTTCCAGGACTAGAGGGCATGGGATGAAGTTGGAGGGAGGACGATTCAGAGGAAATGTGAGGAAGAATTTCTTCACAGAACGGGTGGTGGACAAGTGGAACACCCTGCCAGAGGAAGTGGTGGGGGGCTGAAACAATCACGGGATTTAAGAATGCATGGGATAGACATAAAGGAATTCTGGAGGTCAGGGGTAAAGGGCAACAGACTTCCTGGAAAACATAAACTGAACTTACAAACTTAAATGGGCAGACTGGGTGGGCCATAGGCCCTTATCTGCCGACACTGTCTATGTATCTATGTATCTAAGATGTGGAGGCAGTCAGAATAGCAAAGGCCCAAACTGAGGAAAAAATAGCCAGCTCAGTTAAGAAGGGGGATAAAACCTTTTATAGGTACATTAAGAAGCATAGAACGGTTAAGGGAGGAATAGTGAAGATTAATAAAGGAGAGGGGAGGTGGGCAGAGGGAGACAGTGGAAAGGCAGAGATACTGAATGAATACTTTTGCTCAGTATTCACAAAAGAAGATGGGGAAGAGTTACCCAAACCAGACAATAGTAGCACTCTGGGTAGGGGTAGGGGGGTTGACACCAGTCCATTTACAGAAGAAAGAGTCCTGGAAGAACTCCTAAAACTCAAGGTGGACAAAGCAATGGGGCCTGATGGGATTCACCCCAGAATCCTAAAAGAACTAAGGGAGGACCTAGTGATACCACTGACCACACTTTTTAACAAATCATGGGAGGATGGGGTAGTACCTGAGGACTGGAGCAGGGCAGATGTGATTCCCCTTCACAAAAGTGGGAGCAAGGCAGAGGCAGGAAACTACAGACCTGTAAGTTTGACCTCAGTGGTAGGGAAAATGATGGAATCATTTCTGAAAGAAAGAATTGTTGAGTACCTAGAGGCCAGCGGGGCACAGGACCCAAAGCGGCATGGATTTACAGCAGGAAGGTCTTGTTAGATGAATCTAATTGATTTCTTTGACTGGGTGACCAAAGTAATAGACCAGGGAGGGGCTGTGGATATGGTCTACCTAGATTTTTGCAAGGCATTTGACACAGTCCCGCACAAAAGACTAATAAACAAGTTAGCCAGCCTGGGAGTCGGTTCCAGGGTGGTAGCCTGGGTAGCAAACTGGCTGCACAATGGGACACAGAAGGTAATAGTGAATGGAACACATTCTGAAGAAAGGGGGGGTTACTAGTGGAGTACCTCATGGCTCAGTACTGGGTCCAGTCCTCTTTAACATCTTTACAGGTGACATTGAAGAGGGTCTGGAGGGAAAGGTATGCCTCTTTGCAGATGATGCAAAGATCTGTAACAGAGTTTATACACAAGGGGGGATAGAAAGGATGAGAAGGGACTTGGCAAGGTTGGATGAATGATCAGACATATGGCAACTTAGATTCAATGCAAAGAAGTGCAAAGTAATGCATCTGGGAAACAAAAACCCAGGAGAAGAGTACACAATGGCAGGGGAGGTACCAAAAATAACAAAAATGGAAAGGGACTTGGGAGTAGTCATATCAGATGACCTAAAGGTGGGTAAGCAATGTGAGAAGTCAGTAAGGAGAGATGGTGGATACTGGGATGCATAGGAAGGGGCATCACAATTAGAAAAAGGGAAGTGGTTATCCCTCTGTACAGACAGTTGGTGAGACCCCATCTGGAATATTGTGTGCAGTTTTGGAGACCCCCATCTACGCAGGGACATAGACAGGATGGAAGCAGTCCAGAGGAGGGCAAATAAAATGGTGCAGGGTCTGCATCAGAAACCATATGAAGAGAGACTGAGAGCTTAATATGTATACCCTTGATGAAAGGAGGGACGGGGACATGATAGAAACTTTCAAGTACCTCAAGGGAATCAACAAAGTCCAGGAGGGTAGCATCTTTCAGAAAAAGAGATGTGTAAGAACAAGGGGGCACAATTTAAAGATAGGGGGAGGGTGGCTCAGGGGTAATGTTAGGAAATTTTTTTTTCACGGCGAGAGTGGTGGATGCATGGAAATGCCTTCCTGGGGAGGTTGTTGGGTCCAAAACAGTGAGGGAATTCAAACATGCATGGGACAGACATAATGCAATTGTAGTGGGGGTTGCAGGAAGTAGACTGTTGGTTAACTAGAATCTGAAGCTTATCCAATAGGTAGGGAAATGGGCAGACTGGGTGGGCCAAGTGGTCCTTATCTGCCATCAAAGTCTATGTTTCTATGTTTCTATATAAGTCAGAAGAAAAAATTACTCACCTTAGTAATTTTGTTTCTTCCAAGGCATGCTTCAATATTCATAACTCTAACCTCTAAGGAGGCAGTATAGCACAGTGGGTTAAGGCTCTGAGCTGCAGATCTGGAGACCTGGGTTTGAATCCCACAGCTGCCTAGGTACACACTGTGTGATCCTGAGCAAGTCTCTTACCTTCCTTGTGCTCCCAGGTCGCATCTGGAAACAAGCTTCGGCTTAGTGTGCTACTCCTGGTTAAACAATGTTTCCTTCCCTTCCCTTCTTGCAGTCAGCCTTCAGAGTAGAAATACCCAGAGAATGGAATGTATGTAAATGGTGGAACCTATCATTGTCTTGTGCCACTACTCAAATGCTGCCTTTAATAACTGCTGCATTCTGTAATGCCTCAGATTTCATAAAAAGCCTGCAAGGAAAGGACCACCCTAATCTATACTAACTACTAAGTACCTAAGGTCCTATCATTCCTAATAGTAAAATAGTAATAATGACAATTATAACTAAAGCACCCACACTAACTAACCCCCCAACAGAGGAAAATTCTTCAGAATGTCAGAATAACCTGAAGAAGTGAAACAATGCCTAACGGGGCTCAAAAAAATTGTACTAGGCCAGTGTGTGGCCACCTTCAATACAGTTATTCAGCTTGAGATGCAGAGGCCACTGGTTCTGCAAGGGGAGGCAGGGTGGGAGAGCTATGAATATTGAAGAATACCTTGTAAAAACCTACCAATATCTAGGTATTAGGTACTCAGCTAATGGGAAGTGGAAGGAACATAATAGAAATGATGATGGAGAGACTAAAGAAAACTGCATAAGCTTTAAATATATTTAACTATGCATATGGTGGGTTAGTGGTGAAACCTTTAATAGAGGCAACTAAAAATAAATAGTACGTATAAATTAGTTAGGGGACAGAAATATGGGGCAGTTCCCATCGGGAAAAATTGTTGATTCCAGTTTATAAAATATTGAGAAGTATGTTGACAGTAGGACAATCTTTCTCAGTTGTATATTTGTATGCAGAATTGGGTTTGGATAATATAAATGTTTTGTTTGATTCTAAGAAACTTTAATTTTTGGCTATGATTGACAAATTATCACAAGAAAGTTATTCAAATAAGTGCCTAATGGAAAAGGAACAATGGCTAGCAACCAAATGTTTTAATTCCAAGTGGCTTACAAATATCAATGTAGGACCTTAGGTACTTAGTAGTTAGTATAGATTAGGGTGGACCTTTCCTTGCAGGCTCTTTATGAAATCTGAGGCATTACAGAATGCAGCAGTTACTAAAGGCAGCATTTGAGTAGTGGCACATGACAATGATAGGTTCCACCATTTACATACATTCCATTCTCTGGGCATTTCTACCCTGAAGGCTGACTGCAAGAAGGAAGGAAACATTGTTTAACCAGGAGTAGCACACTAAGCCAAAGCTTGTTTCCAGATGCGACCTGTGAGCACAAGGAAGGTAAGAGACTTACTCAGGATCACACAGTGTGTACCTAGGCAACTGTGGGATTCAAACCCAGGTCTCCAGATCTGCAGCTCAGAGCCTTAACCCACTGTGCTATACT
This sequence comes from Neoceratodus forsteri, assembly GCA_016271365.2. Taxonomy (NCBI): domain Eukaryota; kingdom Metazoa; phylum Chordata; order Ceratodontiformes; family Ceratodontidae; genus Neoceratodus; species Neoceratodus forsteri. The sequence continues at coordinate 694,442,047 of CM057459.1, read as the reverse complement.
GCCTCCTTAGAGGTTAGAGTTATGAATATTGAAACATGCCTTGGAAGAAACAAAATTACTAAGGTGAGTAATTTTTATGTTGCTTGCACGCATGTGCAAGAAACATAGTGCCATCATCGGAGATTTCGGAGGTGTGTCACCTCCTCCTCCAATTCAGTCAGTGAGCTGGCAGGCGCGGCCCCTGTAAGCCAATGCATTTTGGAGCTGTCTATGACATGCTCCAAAATGCAGTGGCATACAGTTGAAAGGGGAGCTACGCTTCAGTGAGCAGAGATAAGAAGCGTGAGCCCCGGCACGCAGGCTGCGCTCACACTCACTGTGTAGCCAATGGGTGCCCAATCCCCGCCGGGTTGAGCTGCGCCTCCCCCAGTTGTAGGTGCCACGCTGGAGCCCACCCCAGCGTGGCAATCAGTCCATAGGCTGACAGGGTTCCTAATCCCCGCCGGCTGAACGCCTCCAACATCCTTGTGCCATGCTGGGAGCCCACCCCAGTGTGGCAAACGGTCCCACGACGCCTTTTTTTTATTTTGAACCTAAAAATGAAAAACGTACCTCATGGAGCTGCCTCCCAACCCTCCCACAACCCGCACCCACCCACTGCGCACCCAGCCTCCCATGCCCCTAACCCCATACTTACCTCCAGACTCTGGCGCGACGATCTTCGTGACCAGGAACACGCTCTGCACTCTTCAAAGCCGACCGCGAACTGAGGAAATGCCGGTAAGCTGTATAATGGCCTAGATAGGGGGTTTCAACTTTGTTGCATACCTCAGGCATTTTGGAATTTTGCACCAACAACATCATATGTTTTGGGACTTTCATGAATGATGTCACTGTCATGGTGTTATTCATCCGGGCGGGTGATTTCCGCAGTGACTGTGCAGTGACTGTGAAATCACCCTTCAGGTCTGAATACCACCATGACAGTGACATCATTCATGAGAAGGCATCCAAAACCCCATGTTGAAAATTTGGTGCAAAATTCCAAAAAATGACTGTTTTATGAGCGTGCGTTGAGCAGTTCCTACGCAGGCTCGTAAGTTCACGAAATTTCAATATTTTCACTCCAGATTTTCAACATTGCCATTTTACCACACCTTCTTTTGAGTAGTACAGTTGTCATTTTTCACATCTCACCCAAAATGTGTTTCCGCCCATGTAGCGCAGAATGGCGCAGTCGGTGTGCGAAATCAATGTATGGGACAAATTAAGAAAACCACAGTGACACTGTTCATGAGCAGAGGTCTTAAAATGGCTATGTTGAAAATTTGGTGAAAATTCCTAAAAATGACTGTTTTACGAGCGTGCGTTGCACAGTTCCTACTCAGGTTCGTAAGTTCGCAAATTTTCAATATTTTCACTCCAGATTTTCAACATTGCCATTTTACCACACCTTCTTATGAGCAGTACAGCTGTCATTTTTCATATCCTGCCCAAAATGTGTTTCCGACCATGTAGCGCACAATGGCGCAGTCGGTGTGCAAACTCAATGTATGGGACACATTAACAAAATCACAGTGACACTGTTCATGAGCAGAGGTCTTAAAATGGCTATGTTGAAAATTTGGTGAAAAAATTCCTAAAAATGACTGTTTTACGAGCGTGCGTTGCACAGTTCCTACGCACGCTCGTAAGTTCGCAAATTTTCAATATTTGCACTCCAATGACTTCCAAATACCTAAACAGCACATAGAAGCAAGCAACATTTGGCATTGACAAATGCTTGTTTCTTCTGACTTATATAGAAACATAGACTTTGACGGCAGATAAGAACCACTTGGCCCCCCCAGTCTGCCCATTTCACAAGTATAGATTGATCTTTCTTTCAAATTATCATGAGAAAAACATTTTATTAAGTGAGAAATATGCACCATATATTACCAGGAAAGTAAGAGAGTATCTGCAAGAGATAGATAGTCAAAAAATTAGAGACTCCAGATATTCAAAATGGTATGCAAGGAATTTCGAAAGTTATGAGTTCCAATATTATCTGGATGTCTTAAAAGATCCTAAGATCAGATCAGCTTATATAAGGTATACATTTGAAGTTCAAGAGAGTAATATGATGTTGGCTAGACATGATAAGTTGAAAGAAAAATCTCCAAACTATGGGTGTGGAAATGGTGAAACAGACAATTTGAACCATGTATTATGCACATACAAGTTTTATAACAAATTACGACAACATTTTCTAAAATTAATGTTACATCAGAATAATGTGGAGAAATTAAAGATTCAGAAAGAGTTGCTCACTAAGATATTTCTTACTAAGGATGAATGTACAATTAAATGTTTGAGGAATTTCCTCTTAACTATTTCCAAAGTCAAAAAGAAAGAAGTAGAAGGAGAGAAGTTAGCTAAAAGAAGTTAAAAGGCAATATACAAAAATTATTGGTGTGAGATATGTTTACCTGATGTATGCATGTATTATATATATATATATATATATATATATATATATATATATATATATATATAAACAGCATACTTAATAGTTGGCTTATGAGATCTGTTAGTTGTGAATGTATTAGAAGCACTTTTTGCACTGATTGTAATTTTTAAAATCTATTCTTGCTATTTATGTATTTTGTTATAGATACTGTATTGTATTTTTGTAATGACCTTGTGTTGAACAATAAATGTTACTACTACACTGGAATTAAGTATTTGTTAGATAATTTAGAAAATCCTGCCAACATAATTCATATACCCGTGGTCGGTCTGATGCAAAGTAAGTAAGATGCTCAAGAGAAGCCAGTTGTGATAGACTTTTAAGGATGTCTGAAAAGTCAAGTAAAGTGGTAGATTTCCAGTGAATTAAAATGTGCCGTTTCACTTGCTGAAATAACAGATTTAGCCATCTGTGCTGAAATTTGGATAATAAATAGTTAGACGGATTAATAATACCAAGCAGAATATATTTAGGATCAAAAGCAACCCTGTGCCCAACAATTTTAGATGCAAATTGATAGATTGTAAGCCAGAGCTTAGAGACAGGTGTACATTCCTATAAAATATGAAACAGATCACCACCTGGAGAGTTACAACACCAGCAGTGGTCTTTGTTTCAAAGTCCCATATGATATAGTGTTGCAGGTGTTCTGTACCAAAGATGGAGAATTTTAAACTGTATAAGCAGGCTGTGAACATTCTTAAAAGTATAGTGACATAATTTCCAGCAGTTGTTCCATTGAGCATCTGTAATATTATAGTTCAAGAATGTGGACCATTTGTTTTTAGCAGTCAATGATTGATTTGGTAAATTATTCCTGATGTCTTTATATATTTTACTAGTTCGATTAAGTAAAGTGTTATTCCAATGAGAGACAAAATGATCTGAAGAGGGTTGATTGGGGGGATGATTTAAGACGATATAATATGCAGACTGTATTTGCAAGTATTTCCAAAAGTGATTTTTTGGTAAATCCCGTTTGGCACGGAATTCAGAAAATAAGCTTAAATTGGTGATATTAGATTCAAAAATGTCACTGAGAAAATACACTCCTTTATTCTTCCATACTTGGCAAAATAATTGGTGGTTGTCGAGTGAAATATTGTGGTTGCCCCAAATAGGGACATAAAAGAGAAGGGTTGAGTTTAACCATTTATGGGTTTTAAACCAATAATGTACTGAGGGAGCAATGGTAGGATGTTTCTTTAATTTGGAAGGTAGGGTATTATAAATAAAGTTAGTTGGAATATTACCAGGTGTTAATGAGGACTCCATTTCTACCCATTATGGAGTTTGGGGAGTAAGTTTATTGAACCCTCTAATCATTTGAGAAGTGTGAAAGGCACAAAAATAGGCCAAGAACCAAAGTAGACCAAAGCCCCCTTTAGCCCATTGTGATCTGAGTTTATTTCGACTAAATCGTGGGACTTTCCCTTCCCAAATAAAGTTCACGATTGTTTTATCTATCTTCCCTAAGAAATTGGAGGGTAATCATAGAGGAATATTAGCGAAGAGGTAAAGTATCTTAGGGGTTATTAACATTTTGATTGCAGCTATTTTACCTATGAAGGAGAGGGTGAGTAATTTCCATCTATCTAAAGTGGTTTTAATACCGATTAATGAAGGTCTTAGGTTTGCGTACCAGATTTTATCCAAGTTTGTGGTAATTTTTATCCCTAAATATGTAATACCCTGTGGGGCCCAGCGGAAACCTAATGTATTTTTCATATCAGTCTTACAGAAGGAGTTTAAGGGGAGAATTTCAGATTTGTTATAGTTTAATGCTAGGCCAGACATTGCAGTGAAATTTTTAAGTAAACTAATCAAAGGTTGGCCCGCCTCTTCTAAATTTTCTAATAGAATTAGAAGGTCATCTACATAAGATAATGAAGTGTAACGAGTGTTACTGATGAAAACAGAACCTACTTTGGAAATGGACTCTGCAGAACGCTGTGCCAAACTTGGCATTACTACTGGACTGGGTGTCCAGGCAGCAGTGCTTTGTAAAAGTGTGTACTGTTCTCCATGAAGCTGCTTTGCAGAGTTCTAGTAATGGGACATCTCTGGCAGCTGCTATAGCAGCAGCTGTGCCCCTTGTGGAATGAGCCCTAAGCCCTACTGGGGGCTCTTTTCATGCTTTTGAGTAACAGAGTTGGATGTATTGGACTATACAATGAGAGATAGCTCTTTTGGATGCTGGTTTTCCTTTTCCCACATGCTGGTTTTCCTTTTCCCACATCACTATATGTCAGGAGCAGCTGCTGTCTGTCCTGCCTATGGCTTTTAGTGTGAGTCATGTAGTAGCTCAAAGCCCTCTTGACATCAAGGCTATGCAATCTGCACTCACCTGAGCTTGAATGCTCAGTGAAAATGAATGGTAAGGTGATGGACTGATTCAGGTGAAAGTCTGAAACCACTTTAGGCAGGAACTTTCTTTGCCTCTGTGGAAAGAAATGTTGTCCTGCTCAATGCACAAGGCTTGAAATTCACTAATCCTTCTAGCTGAAGTGACAGCCACCAAGAATACTGATTTCCAGATAACATATTTCAGATGAGCTGAGACTATTGGCTCAAATGGAGGATCCCCAAGCTTGACAATGTATGCATTCAGATCCAATGCAGGCACCGGTTCCCTATAAGGAGGGTGCAGATGAGCAAATCCTTCAAAAACTTCTTAAAAATGGGATTGGAAGGTAGGGATACATCCTTGCCAGCTGAAATATATGCTGACCCAGAGGCCAAATGCACCATCAGAGTAGTGTGGTGCAAACCCAAGGAGTGAAAATGGGTAAGGTAGTCCAGCAATGCTGATACCCCTGCTTGTGAGGGCACTATGTCATTGGATGAACACCATATATAGAAAATCTCTTCCATTTGGATATAGAAAATCTCTTCCATTTGGAAGCATACATCTTCTTAGTGGAAGGTTTTCTGTACCCTTTCAAAACATTCAAGACACTTTCAGAGAGATGCAAGCCTGCATACTCTAAGTCCTCCAGAGCCATGCCTTGAGCATGAGGGTCTTGAGGTTCAGGTACAGGATCCTCCCTTGAGAGGAGGTTAGCAGGTTGTGCCTCCTTGGGAGATTAATTGGAAGGGCCACAGTCATGGAAAGCAGCATAGAGTACCATGGCTGCCTGGCCCAGTCTGGAGCTATTAAAATCATTGATGCTGATTAGGACTTGAGTTTGATCAGTACCCTGAGCAACAGTGGGAAGAGGATGGGATGCGTAAAGCTTCTTCCCTGACCAGTCTAGCATCAGGGCATCCAATGGGACAGTACCCATTGCTGGTGGTCTGCAACAGAGCTGTGGCTTCTGGTGGTTCTTGTGGGATGCAAAGAGATCTATATCTGGGGTGCCCCACCTTCTGAACACCACCTGCAGTACTTGCCTGTTGATTGTCCATTCATGATGATCCTGGTTGCTTCGACTTAGGGCATCTGCCAGGGTACTGTCCTTGTCTGGCAGATGGATAGCCACTAGGGAGGCCTGAAGATAGTAGACCAGAGACCACACCTTCATTGCCTCTGTGCACAAAGGGCCTAACCTTGTCCCTACCTGTTTGTTTGTGCAGTACATGGTGGATGTAGTGTCTGTTCTGACCTGTACCACCTTTCCTTGAATCAAAGATGCAAAGGCCTGTAGAGCTAGGAACACTGCCCTGAGTTCCAGCACATTTATGTGCTGGAGTGACTCTGCACTTGACCAAGTACTGTGTATGGTGTGTACCCCCAGATGAGCTCCCCCAGCTTAGGAGGGAAACCATCTGTAGTGACGGTTACTGATGGTGGCTCTTATTGCAAGGGAACTCTCTCTGAGGTTGTCCCTTACTTGCCACCATTGAGGTTTCTGTATCAGAGTCCTTGTTACAGGTACAAGCTTTGCCAGAGGGTCCCTTCTTTGGCACCAGTGTGCCCTGAGGTGGAACTAAATGGCCCTCATTTGGAACCTTGCTCCTAAGACTGTACCTGTTGCTGCAGCCATATGGCCTAGGGGCTGCAGGAACTGCCTTGCTGGCTTTAACCTGTTCAGTGTGAAAGGCCCTGCTGTCTGAAGGATGTTGTTTACCCTGTCCTTGGGTAAAAATTCTCTTCCCTTCAGTGTGTTCACTTCTGCTCCTATGAAGTGCAGCACCTGCACTGGTTGTAGGACAGATTTCTTTAGGTTTATCAGGAACCCGAAGGGCTCCTGCAAGTCCTGGTTTGTCCTCAGGGAAGCCATCACTTGCTGTAGTGATTTTCCCACTATTAGCCAATCATCTAAGTAAGGGAAGACAGTTACCCCCTGCCTTCTTAGATGGGCTACTACCACTGCCAGGTACTTTGTAAATGCTCTTGGGGCTGAAGTGAGGCCGAATGGCAGTGCTGAGAACTGTCAGTGACCTGATGGGAGTCTGAACCTGAGATACGTTCTGTGAGACTCCCTTTTGGGAATGTAGAAGTAAATATCCTTTAAATCCAGTAATGCAAACCAATCTCATTTTTGAAAGGTTGGCAGAATCATTGCCAGAGTTACCATCTTGAATTTTGGCTTTGTCAAGTGCCTGTTTAGTACCCTTAGGTCTAGAATAGGCCACCACTCCCCATTTGTTTTTGTGGTGAGGAATTATCTTGAATAAAAACCCTTTCCCTTTTGCTGTGTAGGAACTGGTTCCACTGCCTTTAGACAGTAGATTTGCCACTTCCTCTTCTAGCAGCTTCCTCTCTGAGTTTGAAGCTGGTCTGAATACTCTTGTTCTTAATGCTGGGAAGAATTTGAAACTGAGGGACAAACCCTGACTCACTACCTCCAGGACCTACTTGCCAGTGGTGATGTTTTTCCAAGCCTGGAAGTAGTGAGCCAGCCTTCCCCCGACTGGGATGTGGGATGCGGCTTTGGCGATAGGGGTTCTGCTTAGACTTGGACTAGGCCTGACTAGTCTGCAATCCATGTCTTGACCCCCTTCTGCCTCTAGCCCTAAAGTACTCCATCTGCTGAGGGTACTGTTATACTGCTGGACTGCCTGAGCTTGGAAAAAAGGCCTGCCATGGCCAGGTCTACCCCTGCCTCCCCTTCCATAGGACCTACTGGAAAGTGAGGGTTTCTCCTTGGCAGAATTGCTTTTGTAGGTGACTTTATATTCATCCATCTTCTTCATGTAGGCTTCTGTCTTGTCCCAAAACAGGGAATTAACCTTGACAGGAAAATACATGGCCTTTGCCTGGGTATCCTGCTTGAGACTGGTGGCCCTGAGCCATGCAAATCTCCTGAGGGCCACTGTGAGGGTCATCCACCTGGCAGCAGTATCAGTGGCATCTGCTGCCATTTCAAACTAATATTTAGAAGCTTCTAATCCAAATCTAGCAGTTACAACCAGATCAGCTGGTAGACCAGAGGGGGCGTTATTAACCATTGCCAACACTGACTGCCACAGAGATTTTTGATACTGAACAGCATAGGACAGATAATTAGCTTGCCTAATAGGAAGGACAGAGGAGTGGGGAAAAGGGGAAGGGTGGCGATTTACGTAAAGATGTAATCAGATGCAGAAGGGGCAAGGGGGAGGAGCGGAGGATGGAGGCACTGTGGATGCAATTCCTGGACCCGAGAGGTAGGAAACTGAGGCTAAGGGTGGTGTATAGACCACCAGCACAGTGCGATGAGTTGGATAGGGAGTTGGTGGATCAGATTTGACAGGTATGTAGTAAGGGGAGCATGGTGATCGTTCGGGACCTCAATCCACCTGGGGTGGACTGGGGAACCCAAGCCACCTCTAGCACCAGGGAACAGGTACTTCTGGATGCGTTCCAGGATAGCCACCTGGTGCAGTTGGTTGGCGAACCAACCAGGCTGGGTAACATATTTGACCTGGTACTATCAAATGGGGAGATGGTGAGTGAGCTACAGGTGGAGGACCCACTAGCTGAGAGTGACCACCTTTCAGTGTGATTCAAGCTCAGCATGAGCAGGGAGGCTGTGGGGTCAGCAACAAAGGTAATGGACTTCAGACGGGTGGACTTTGGGAGGATGAAGAAAATACTGAGAGGGATCCTTGAGGGGATTAGGTCGGAGATGGATGCACATCAGAAGTGAGATATCATAAAGTCTGGGCTGAGGGAGATTACTATAGTGTGCACCAGGACTCTGAGCAAGAAGTCCAGGGCCAAGGAGCCATACTGGATGACCAGGAGTATGTTGGCGGGAGTGAGGGCCAAGAGAGCTGCTTTTTGGAGAATGAAAAGAAATGGGAAGGGAGAGGACAGGGAGTCGTACACAAAGAGGTCCAAGGAAGTAAACAAGTTAGTAAAAGAGTCCTGGGCCACCAAGGAACTGAGGCTAGGTTAGGGCATTAGGGCAGGGGAGAAGGAATTATATAGATACATAAGGGAAAAAAGGAACTGTAGGGACAGGATAGTTCAGATTTTGAAGGGCTGGGGGTGGGTGGAGAAGGAGGAGGAATAGGCAGAAGTACTGAATGAATACTTCTGCTCTATGTTCATGAAGGTGGTAGGAGGTCTGCTACCTCCATGGACTGGAAGGATGGGGACGAGGGGGGAGGAGGTGACTGATGCAGTAATTCTAGAAAGCAGGGTATTGGAAGGTCTGAAGGCATTTAGGGTGGATAAGGCACCAGGTCCTGATGGCATTCACCGTAGGGTGTTAACGGAGATGGCAGAGGTGTTTGCTGGGCCGCTGACTAACCTGTTCAACACCTCCCTGGACAAGGGGTGCATGCCACAGGACTGGAGGTTGGCTCATATGGTGCCTATCCACAAGAGTGGTCCAAAGAATGAGCCGGGTAACTACAGACCTGTCAGTCTCACTTCTATAGTAGGTAAACTCATGAAAGCAATCTTGAAGGAGAGACTGGTAACCTTCCTGGAGGTCAATGATCTCCAGGATGGGCAACAGCATGGATTTGTCTCATGGAGATCATGCCAGACCAACTTAATAGAATACTACGACTGGGTGACAAGGGAGTTGGACAAAGGCCATGCAATGGATGTCCTATATTTGGATTTCAGGAAGACTTTTGATTCGGTCCCTCAAGGGTGACTGGGTGTAAAGCTGGAACACATAGAGGTGGGGGCTAAGATGGCTAGCTGGAACAGGAATTGGCTTGGAGATAGACTGAAATGGGTGGTTGTGGGGGGGAACTCTCATCTCCCAAGCCAGTGACCAGCGGTGTGCCGCAGGGCTTTGTGCTGGGCCTGGTGTTGTTTGGGCTGTTCATATCGGATATTGCACATGGGGTTGAGAGCAGGATCATTCTGTTCGAGGACGACACCAAGATTGGAGCTGTTGTGAATGACATAGAGGAGTGGCAGAAGCAACAGAGTGACCTAACCAGACTTGAGGAGTGATCAGTGAGGTGGCAATTGGGTTTTAATGCAAAGAAGTGCAAAGTTATGCACTTCATGGTGAGGAACCCGAGGAGGGAATATTGGTTAGGTGGGGTGCAGTTAGGGGTCACTGAGGAGGAGAAGAATCTGGGGGTCATAGTAATGGGGAGCATGAACAACTCTGCTCAATGCAGAAGGGCTACAGCTAGGGCCAATAGGATGCTGGGGTGCATTGCATGGGGATTTTCATCCAGGCACAAGGAGGTGATCCTGTCCCTGTACAGGTCCTTGGTCAGGCCGCAGTTGGAGTACTGCATGCAATATTGGTGTCCGTACCTGAGGAAGGATATCAAGGTGCTCGAGGCAGTGCAGTGTAGGTCAATGAAAATGATACAGGGGATGGAAGGCAGAACCTACAAAGAAGGACTAAGTCACTTGAATTTGTGCACCCTGGAGGAGAGAAGGGATCCGGGGGACATGATTGAAACTTTCAAATACTTGAGGGGATCAACAAATCTGCCACAGAGGGGCTGTTTAAGCTGAGAAAGGGAAGGAACACAAGGGGGCACAGGCTAAGACTGTAGGGAGGCAGGTTCAGGAGGGAGATGAGGAGGAATTATTTCACTGAGAAGGTGGTGTCAAAATGGAATGTTCTGCCAGAGGAGGTCGTGGCATGAAGGATGGTGGGGAGTTTCAAAAGGGCATAGGACAGGGCAAGGAGTGGGGGCTGGGTAAATGACACTGAGCAGTTCCAGGAGGTGAATGGGGGGTTGGAGGTGGGGCAGCTACAATATAAGAGTACTAGCTGCACATACAAGCAGACTTGATAGACCATGAGGCCTGTTTCTGCTGGCAAGTTTTGTATGTTTGTATGTTCATAGTAGACAAGGAAGCTGACAGGTAGCCCTTTTTGGCTGTGCTGTCAATCTTCCTTGAGTTCTTTTGTGGTGGATTGATTGCCAAGGGTACCTTTGCGCTATCACTGGTTGCAGTCTGCACAACCCCCGATGATCACGGTGGTAAAATAAAAATTCAGCTCCTTCCCTGTCCAACTGGTATTTCTTGTTCGCCCTTTTGTCAAGGGGTGGAACAGAATTTGGGGTTTACAGAATCTTCAAAGTATCCTTTTTGAATAATTTGTTTACAAGGAGCAACAGGTTCTTTGTTGGGGTAAACCCCATGAGTTCTAGGTATTCCACCTCTTCCTGATCTGCTACCACTTAATTTGTGGCAATATCCAGTGCATCCACCATCTCACTCACAAAAGTAAAATGTGAGGAGAAATCTTCAGAAGCTTTCAGCGGGGATTCAAACTCCTGATCTAGGGAAACCTCAGGTTCATTAGGTTCCCCATCATCATCTTCATAATCTTCATGTTTCTCATACTCCTGGTATTCTAGGAGAGAGGAATGAACCGGGGCTAATTTTAAATGCCTGAGCGATGGCCTCAGGTGTAGGCATCTCACTTTTTTCACCAGAAGTCCCCTTGTACATTCCAACAGGGGGTTCTGTGTGTTTCGTCTTTTTTAAGTTTTTTGGCTGGAACTGGTGTTTCATCTGGTTCACTGGTTCATTTGCCCTGTGAAGATTCACCCTTATCAGGGGTGGTTGGCTTCGGTTTAACGGTTTCACCTGCATTCTTTGAGGGAATAGGCTGGTCAGAGCTGTTATCTCCCTGGCCTGTTTCCTGAGCCAACTTCTTCTTTAGTCTTTCCATCCTTTTTTCAACAGTTTTTGATGGAAAAGACTTGCAAATTTCACAATCAGCTGTGAAGTTCTTCTTCACAGAAAGGGTCTGAAGCCTTGGAACAGACTGCCACAGGAGGTGGTAGAGGCAAAGACGGTTATGGAATTCAAGCTATCTTGGGATAGGCATTGTGGGATACTGAAACAAAGAAGTATATTCTAGGAGGGTAGTTAAACAAACACACGGGCAGATGGAAGTCATCCCCATCTGCCATCACATTCTTTTGTTCTAATGTTCTTATGTTCTTAAGTGGGATTCTTTAAGACAGACAAAGCACTGGTCATGCTTGTCTGCCTTGACAAACACATCTCCACACTGAGAACAATTTTTGAAGCCCGGAGGCCCAGTTTTCTTCTTTGGTTTTTCTGACATTTTATTCAAATGACAAACCAAACGGTAACCACAGTACAAGTTTTTTTTTTTTTTGCAGTTTAGCTCGATTTCAGAACCGCAGTTAAGTCCAACAAGGAACCACGAATGCGATCCGAAAAATAACCAAACATATTGGTTCTGACAGAAATTAAAATAACCGATAAACTAAAGTATATAACAACAATAGTAAAAATCTAATAAAAACTAACAGAAATGTCGGTTCCTTAGTGGTTACCAGGAACCGAATGGAACAGCTAAACTAAAGTTTTCTTACTCCAAATAAGCTAGCGCTAACTATAAAAACAGAAACTAAAGGCAGCAGATGAAATAAACTTAAAGATACTTAGATTTTTCTTGAAGTAACACTTAAGAAGATTCATGACTGTGAGGAGAAATTTCCGAGGCGTCTTAACTTCACAAGCCAAGAATGAAATCTGCTACAGAATGCAGCAGTTACTAAGGGCAGCATTTGAATAGTGGCACAAGCCAGTGATGGGTTCCATCATTTACATATGTTCAGTTTTCTGGTCAGTTCTACTCTGAAGGCTGACTGCAAGAGTTAGGAATATTAAAGAATTCCTGTGGTTAGAAATGATGTCCCGGGGGGGGGGAGTGGGGAAAGGGGGAAGGGGGAAGGGACAACACATGGGGACTGCAGATGGTGGGGAAATTGATCACATATCTGGGAATAAAGATGGGAAAAGATGTAGGGAGCTTATATTGCTTAAATTATAGCCCTGCTGTTTGACAACAACCTCAAAAACCTGGACAAATGGAGAGCTTGCCCACATCCTGGTTAGGGGTTATTAACTTAATCAAGATGAATGTGCTGCCCAGACTATTGTATGTGATTCAATGGTACCCATGAGCCCAACTAAAGCAGATATTAAAGGATTAGAAAAGGGGTTTTCCATGTTTATATGGCAAGGGAAACACCAGAGGATGAGCCTGCATGGACTCAAGGGTGAAAAAGAGAAAGGAGGGCTAGGCTTCCAGGATATCCAGGGATACTATATAGCGATTCAGCATTACTAATACAAGATTGGGTAAATAGGGGGCCAGCTGCAAGCTGTGTAGATTTAGAGGAGCAGGGATGTCCCGGGCAGGTGTCAGCGTACCTGGCCAATGGAGGAAGGTGGGCTTATAGACAGTTGCTGGATCCAAACCTATTGGTACCATAGGTTCTAGAGGCATGGGAAACAGTTACAAAATAAGGAGATCAGAGGGGGATTCAGACCCTACTGGTTCCAATAGCTCAAAATCTGGGTTTCTTGCCTGGGCTGGAGGACCCTGGGTTACATATATGGAAAGAAAAGGGGGTGAGATGCTTGGGTGGCCTATACTCTAAAGAGGGGCTAAGCTCATTTGCAGACATCTAGAGAGGTCTTGGGATTCCCCCAATCCCATCAATTTAGATATTTCCAAATTTGGACCTTTAGGAAGGGACTACAAAGAGAACCTGCGGAGGCCTCTGGCCTTACAGCAGTTGAGCAGGAGGTAAGCAGGGCACAAAAGGAGAACAAGGGCTTAACTGGGAGAGTGGCAAGGTAAGACAGACAATTCTTCCCAGAACTATCCAGAAAAGTGAGACAGCAGTGAGAGACAGATCAAGGACTTGCAATAACAGAAGAAAACTGGAATACAATATTGGGTCTCCCATATGGGGTTACTGATCTGCAACAAAAATAAAGAATCTCAGTACAAGTTCTTCCACTATCTGCACTGCCCACCAAGTGCGGTGCATAAGTTTAACCGCTTGGTTTCACCTATGTGTTGGAAGTGCAGGAGAGTATGAGGAATGTATTTCCATTACTTTTGGGGTTGCAGCACTCTTAGAACATTTTGGGGACCTGTGGCACATGAAATAACCACTATTTGGGGGAACTCTGCAGCAGACATGCTCCTGTCACTCCAGTTTGGAATGGAAGACTTGGGCACAGCAGGATTGTCCCCATACCCCAGGTGGATAAGAATTTTGCTGTTCATGGCAAGGTAGTGCATTCAAAACACCTGGGTCTCATGTGTGAAGCCCACTGTAGAACAGTGGAAGAACCTGACTATACAAACTGTGGCACTGGATTGCCACAAGTATGTTCTCAAGGAGAGAGAAGAAAGGTTCTTAGTTGAGTGAGGGAAAGTTTTGGACTCCCTGTTACCAGCAGAAGCCCAAATGCTATGAGAAGGTGTTACATAAACACTACTTAGAAACTAGGGGATGAAGGCAGACTCAGGAGGCAGAATAACAAAAGGAACCGACCCATGACCTGATAATATGATAAGAGAGGTTTTATATATAGAGTTATAGGACATGTGTATTTGCATGTCCTATGGTTATTTTAGTGTATAAAGTGAATATTCATAGAATGAATAATTATCTATTCATTCACTTATTTTGTTTAAACTTTTTCTTTTCATGATGAAAATGTACAATGTAATTTGAAGGCATGAGTAAGAAATACTTGTTTGTATCTGTTGCGCTTTTTAATCAAAAAAAAGTTAAATATATTATACAGAAAAAAAATCAGACGGTGCATAACTTGTAGTTCCACCTATGTGGTCTACCTGATTATATGCATTTGTGATAAACTTTATATAAGTCAAACAAAACCATCCTCCCTATCCTGTCCATGTCACGGATGTCTGATGCACTTGGAAGACATCTGACCACCCCCAACCCTTCCACCTGCTGTCCCACCACCTCCTTCACCCCATAACTGAGTCTCCCACCACTAGAATACTCTTTGCTGCCTTACTCCTGCTGTTACCACTGAGTGCCATCAAGTCATCCTGCTCACCCTTCCCAAATGGATCTGAACCCCTACCCAGGGAGTCCGGTACCTGTTCCTCATCAAGTGGTGCAAATCAATTCACAGTTGGGATAGAGTGAGCCTGGATGACTTCTTAGTGGCTGCCCCATCACCCCTTCTCCTTTCCACTACCCTCCCGCCCCCTGAGCCATTGGGTCTGTGGGGAAGAGGGGGTGCTGTATGTGTCTGAGAGTACCAGTTCAGCTGGTGATGCAGTCCGTGTATTTCCTCCCTTGCTGTTACCAGCTGTGCCTGTAGCTCTGCAAATGCCCTACATATGGGACAGTGTCCTCTCCTCCAGAACATAGCCTGGAAGATGAGAGCCTCACAGTCCCTACAGCTAACTATGTCACAGTTGTCCCTGTTCTCCCTTTTATGTGACTGTTCCCATGACTGCTCATGTCCCAAAGTACCTACTTGACTCCTCCAAAAACCTAACTACACTCTGGTACTAAATGTATTGAGTTCCACCTGCCTCTGAAACCCCATTAACTATCCTACAACACCCTACTCTAGATAGAGTGTTTACCCCTTAACATTAATACTGATTCACCTTCCCAGTGTTACAATGTACTATGTTGAGCTACCACAGATTGGAAATTCTTAGGTTCCCTTTACATGATCTGCCCAGTGCCTATCAGGTACTTGTACTGATTGCTGGAGTCCCCTGTGATCTTCCTGTGGATGGCCTACAGATGTCCCTAGATCAGATGCCCCACTCCTCTGTGCATCTATTGCTACAGTATCCTGGACGTGTATTCTGTATTAAATTGCCTGAGGCAGGAGCACAGAGTGGAAGGGTGACCATCTGTTTTAAATCCACCATGGGACTTACAGCATGTCCCATGGGAGTGACTTGGTCATTTGAATGTGTGGCTTTTGGGGGTGGGCCAGATGCATGCTGTGTCAGATCAGTATCATGTACCAGCCCCTGGGGCACAGGAGTGATTTCCTGCAGGAAGTAATGGGATTCAGCACCAACATGGTATTGAAGACTCAGAGACTGATAGTTCTCAGGGATTTCAATGCTTGGGTCAGTGATGAAGCCTTATGCTTTGGTCAGCAGTTCCTTCAGCAGATGACACAGCTGGGCCTATCAGAGCCTGTTGCCAATGAAACCTATCAGCATGGTTAGGCCCTTGACCTGGTCTTCTCATCAGGTCTTGACATTAATGAAGTCAAGGTTGATTGGGTAATTTGGTCAGATCATCATGCCATGTTGTTCCTCTGTGGAGCCCCCCATTTTATTTTCCCCACTGTGGAGATGGTTCGTTACTGCCCAAAGAAAAATTTGGAGCCCCGCAGGATCAGGGTGCTTTTAGACCTAGTGGGTATGGTGTCAGGTTGTGCGAATGGGGTTGAGGAGACTGTGGAGAACTATGATAATGCTCTTACCAATTCCCTTGACTCCACAGACCCCTACTGTGCTCATCCCTTGATTTCCCTCCGCAGCTCCCCATGGTAGTGAGAGGAGAGCCAAGGTGGTTGAAGACTAAGGGACAGAGGCTGGAGCATTCTTGGTGGACACTCCATTCAGTGGAGGATAGACTGTTTATTTATTTATTTGTATTTTGATAACTGGCTCCCTGACATCGCAAGTCCCTTTTCCAGGGGTGACCTGTAATTAGTTGAGCAAGTGTTGTGTTCCCATGGGTAATGGATTCAATTAATCAAATTCATCTCATATATCATTCCAAATAATCAGGACCAGAAACTTGTCTGTGGTTATGTAGAAAAGAAAGGAAAGAAGGTCTTTTCAACCCTTGATCTGATAACATATTTTTTTTATTATTTTGGTTCTTTTCACTCTGATGTTTCACACTGGATCAGTGCTTTTTCAGAGGACTGTCTGTAATAAACAATAAATTCATTTAAGTACTTTTTCATAATAATTTTGCAATAATAGTTTCAAAAGATTCTTATTTGTGGAACTCTTTAACATGTGGGTGTCAGCGTGGCTCAGTTGATAGCACATCTGCCTCTGGACCAGAAGATTGTGGGTTCTCGTCCCACACCGGAATTGGACTTGCACCTGAAAATCGCTGGCATCCGAGTGCAGTATTGGGGGGTGCTGTACTGCTGGGGTGTGCTGTCCTTCGGATGAAACGTTAAACCAAGGTCCCTTCTGCCCATCCTGGTGTTGTCCTAGTGGGTGTCCAGGTGGAAGTAAAAGAACCCAGGGCACTCTTCACAAAGAGCAGGGAGCATTCCGGTGTCCTGGCCAACATTCCCCTTCCCATAAACTGGTTCATGCAATTATCCAGGCTGTGTGTGGGTGATGATGTGCGATATGGCCGCCACCACACATTCAGTCACTTCACTACCAGTCTAGCATTGCTTGTAAAGAGCTTTGGGATACTGTGTATGAAAAGCACTATATAAATGCTGATTATTATTCTTCTTCTGAAAGAACATTTTTTTCACTACTTCTGTCCTTGCTGGATCAATATCAGATTTCCAATATTTCTTTCACCTATGAAAAAATAATAAAATAAAATAAAATTGCTTAAATGTCATATCTTATGTGTCTAGCTCTCTCCCATACACCAAGCACTTCCTTTAAACAACTGTTATTAGGCCCCCTGAATCCTGGCATGGCCCCATGTGGCCACTGTTCAGTGTGTGGACACACTTCAAAAAAAGATTTTTTCAGGCACCCTTTCACAGGACAAACATTTCCTATTAGACAGAACATAAATTGTATGATGGAAAGAGTAATTTATGTTATTCAGTGTCCATGTGACCAAATCTATGTGGGGCAATGGGAGAGAGCTGGACACATAAGATATGGCATTTAAGCAATTTTCTTTTCTTTATTTTTTTCATAGATTAAAGAAATATTGGAAATCTGATAGTGTTCCAGCAGGGACAGAAGTAGTTAAAAAATGTTCTGCCATGGTAAAGAGTTCCACAAATAAGAATCTTTTAAAATGATTTATTATTGCAAAATTATTATGAAAAAATACTTAAATGAATTTATTGTATATTACAGACAGCCCTCTGAAAAAGCACTGATCCAGTGCAAAATGTCAGGGCAAAAAGAACCAAAATAATAAAAAATTATTTTATCAAATCAACGGTTGACTCGGCCCGGTGGCGCTGAGGGTTGAGGCACTGGATGCCACACCTCTCACCATGCTAGTGACCTAGGTTGGAAAGCGAGCCCGGGTTGTCGGGGGTCGGCAGAGGAGGGAAGAGATTGAGCATCTGGAGGACTGCTCTCTCTTCCCGGGGAGGGCTGGGGACAACGTTCGCTCAGGGAGCAACCTCTGGCGGTGGCTGGAGGTAGCCAACTGAAGCAACGTGGCACATGCCTGGGGTGAAGCCATAGCAGTACATTGCCTTGCTAGCCAGGCTCCACAGAGGTTCACGAAAATACAAATACCCCTTCCTCCCATTGATAGGCGATGGTGCCTCCCACCTATGGTCCACACTCCCAGAGACTACTCGACTCTCCGCTGCCCCTCTCCTCCCTGACCCAGAGCTCAATACTATAGAAAGAGTGCCCTGGGTGGGGGTGACCTTTCCCCAGAGAGCAGACCCGTGGGATGTACGGGCAGAGCGGACAAACAGTCAAGTCACGCAGGGAGGTAGAGACCGAAGGACGCCAGAGAGAGTTAGGTGGGGGTAAGGAGGGAGCAAAAATACAGTTAAAAAAAAAATCAAGGGTTGAAGAGACCTTCTTTCCTTCCTTTTCTACATAACCACAGACAAATGACCTGTAATTAATTACACACAAGATTACAAACAGTAACCAGTAATGTGCACAAACCTAAATAAGCATGAGATTGCACTAGTATACCCCAAAATTAGTTACATACACAGCACACCAATAGGCAACAATGTGCAAAATAAACTGTTTACATGGTTCTGTAGCTCCTATATGATACTTAGTATAGACAAATTGCACATAGAGTACACAATTCGGAGGCAGATAAAAGAAAGATTGCACTTATCCAAAGTAGATTTTTGATCCCAATAACAAAATACAATGAGTCAAGGACAAATAGTATACATTGTGCAGGAGACAGTACAATGTGCCAGTAGGAGTTCAAGTTCTGTCAAGGATGACAATAGGTGTCTGGGGTGCTCTAAGGAAGGGGCTAGGTAAGTGGGACTTCAGCAGTTACACCTACATTGACTGGCCGCTGAGTATTAAGACTGTTTTTGAAGGATACTAGGGTGGAACAGTTTATAATCTCACTCTGGAGATTGTTCCACAGGGTTGGGGCAGTGAAGGAGAAAGCATTTCTGCCTGCAGCTGAGATTGCCCTTGGGACTTTCATTAGTGGACTCACATGGAGCAGAGGCATCTTTGATTTGCTCTGGCTTTGAGGACACCCTCAAGACTGGGAGGGTTAAAAACTTCTGACAGCTTAAAAGCTAGGTAGAGCAATGGGAGCTCCATCTGCAAAGCTAGCGCAGGCCACCCTAGGGCAATGAGCACATCACAATGGTGGCCCCTAGGGGGAGCTCCAGCAGCAAAGCAGCCTTCCTTATGATACAGGCAATAGATCTTGTTTTGCTCCATGGACAGGAGGGAATGCAGAATGAGGGCACCATAGAGAAAAACCGAATGGAGTACACTATTTGCAGTAGCTAGCCAGGCTTTTCTAGATACTGTAGGTAGGAGAAGAGTCACTACAGTAATCTGACTTTTTGATGTATTGTTTTGGCCACAGTTTCCACATGGGCACAGAAGGTCAGGTCATGGTTGAGTGTTACCTCCAGGAATTTCAAAGAGCTCACTACATCCAGTTGGCACCCCCTATGGTGGTTAATTTAAGCTGACTCATCCTTTTCGTACCCAGCCTTCTGGGGCCAAAGAGCATGGCTTTGTTTAGTTTTTTTTAACATTTAGCACTAGCTTATTTCTTAACAGCCATGCCTCAAGGAATCTGAAATCATTCCCCAACTCAGATTTGATCCAGTTCATGTTGGCAGATGATCTTTACAAAGACCGCATCATCTGCTCAGAGTTGTAGCAGCCCCCCCCCCCAACAATTATCTGGGATATGATTGATAAATAGTGAAAACATGAGGGGCCCCAAAACTGAATCTTGTGGCACACTGTCAGTTATATTTCTGCATTCAGAGGAACAGCCCTGCCAATGGACAAATTGCTTGTGATTTGATAGGTAGTGACTAAACCAACTACAGGCACGATCACCTAGCCCTGTAGACCTGAGTTTAGCAAGCAGAAGTGCATGGTTCACCAAGTAAAAGCCTTGGTGAGTTCTATGAAAATAGCACCTGTGCCCTTGCTGCACTTGACTGCATTTAAGATGTCAGTAGTAACCCTCACCAGGGCAGTGTCTGTGCCATCATTTTTCTTAAGCCCATGCTGATAATGTGGAAGTGAGTGGTGCAGTTCTAAGTAGTCATGTAGTTGATTGTACACTAGCCTTCTCTTGTACTTTGGCTAGGGTGCATAGCAGGAAGATGGGCCTGTAGTTTTCAACTGGGCTTTTTTGTCCACCTTTGTGGATGGGGATGCAATGGCAGTGTCCCACGTTTCTGGGATGATGCCCAGTAAAAGAGATTTATTTATTAAATATTTTAGTGCAGTGGCAATGACCACAGCCATAAGTCTCAGGAATCTAGGGTCAAGTGTGTCATAGCCAGGAGACCCCTCCATTTTTATCCAACCCAGCTGTTTGAGCACTCCCTTCCTTGTTACCAGTCAGAAGTGAAATTTGGGTTGGTGTGCCTAGGTCATGGGTTGGGTAGGGGATTTGGAACTTATAGAGTTCCTAGGGATGGGGGGTTTATACCTGTCCAGGTCTGTACAGAATTTGTTGAAAGCAGATGTTGAGGTATTGAGATCAGATAATAATTGTCCGTCAATGATGATGTCATGGGTAGGTGTGCTAGATTGACCTTTCAGTAGGGAATTTATCTGTGCCCAAAAGTTTTTAGGGACTGAGAGATTTTTAATCCGAAGGTCCTTTAAATATTTACTTTTGTTCCATTTGAGAGTAGCCTTACAGGTGTTTCTTAGGCTCCTGTAAGCATGCCAGTCTGACATTACACCAGTCTTTTTATAAAGTATCAAGGCTTTGACCCTCAGTTTCATTCTGCTTTCAAAGGTCACTATCCACTTACCTTGTACAGGGACCTTTTGCCCTATGTTGTTTGATGGGAGCGTGCATATTCGGAACATCTGTAAAATTATTGACAAAGAACTCGAGTGCACTGTCAACTTCAGGGAGTTTGGTCACTGACCCACTTTTTATATCCTGGAGGCTTGAAGGAATGAATTCTCATCAAAATTTGAGAGGTCTCTGGCCTTGATGAGTTTTGGATGTGGGTTGAGAACATTATTTTTTCAGATGCAGAACATCGGAGAGTGGTCGCTGAGTGAGTCTGAAATGATTCAATCTGCTCTGATCCTGTCTGGTCTATTAACTAGAATGCAGTACAGGAGTTAGAGTGGTTGCCGTTTCTATTGCTGATCCTGGAGGGTTCACCAATTATCTGTGTTTGATACAAGCCTGATAATGCAGATTTGCATCCTTTTATTCTGGGTGAACTCAGGACTGTGTCCCATCTGCTGTCTATGGGACACAGAGTACACCCAGCTGCTTGTCTGGAGGGAGGCCCTGGGTCTGATTATGTCAGTGACTGTTAGGTCATCTCTATGGAAAGGGACTTTCCCTGCCACTCTAAAAAGGATGGCAGTGAGGCCCCTCCTAAAGAAACTAGGGTCTCGATTCTCAAAAGTGTTGGAATGCCGCAAACCCCGGGTGCGCCAAACACATGGTGTATAGGGCTTGTAGCATTCCCTGACTGGCAATCGGGATTCTCGATCTCGTGTGCCACATGCAGCAAGTTATACCAGCTTTTACTGGTCTAACTTTGTGGACCTTTTTAAGGGGTTTGTGCCAAATATTTGGTACAAGCCATCCTAAAGGGGGTAAAGTGTTGTGAATGTGCGTGATCTTTGTGAATCAGGTGCACGGTGCTGCAATGTGTTCGGTGCAACACAGAGTTTTACATAGGGCTTGTGCAAGCCCTGCATCAGCCTTTGAGAATTGATCCACATCTTTTGATCTTGACATTTTCCTGAATTACAGGCCTATCTTGAACCTTCCCTTTTTGGGTAAGGTAATCAAAAAAGTGGTGGTGAAGCAGTAGGAGGTTCACCTAGAAAGGCATGCCATCTATGAGCCTCTCCAGATGGGATTTTAGTCTTGTTTTAGCACTGAAATGGCACTTGTCAAGGTGTTTAGTGATCTCATGGCCAGAGACATTGGTATCATTTTATTCTTGTCCTTCTTGACCACTTGTTGCCATGTGATATGGTTGACCATGGGGTGCTTTTCGGGCACTGAAGAAACTTCCTGGTCTCACTGGCACTGTTTTGTGCTGGTTTGAGTCCTACCTGTCTGTTAGAATGCAGCAGGTTTTCTTGGGTAATTCCATCTTGGAGACAGCTGCAAGGGACTTTGGTTTGCCTCAAGGATCAGTCCAGGCCCCTGTGTTGTTTGCTGTGTACATGTTGCTTTTGGGTGAGGTCATTAGATTAATATTTAGGTTTCAGAGATATAAGAAGACTATGAGATCTCTCAGAAAGTCTCCTTGGCTGTTAACAGGTTTGACCATTGTAATTTGTGTCCATGTATTCATCTAACTTGTAACTGAATCTGTTAAAAGTCTGCTTCCTCCACCTTTGGTGGCAAACAATTCAATTTTTTCACCACTCTAATAGTAAAGTATGAAAAACGTGATCAAGCTTTTAATTTCAAGTTGCTACATATGCCTCCTAATGTTATGATGTTTGTTCTTAAAAGCACTGCCTAACTCCTTCAATGGCGCCTTGTTGTTAACAAAGTCAAAAGCCTCAGCTGACCCTTCTTCAAAAACAATGCATTTTCAGTTGTGTTTGAGATCTTGAATAGGTTTGATTAGCTTTGTGGCTTTACCCTGTACTCTTTCCAAAGCCCAAATGTCCTTCTTTAGGTATGGAGACAAAAACTGTGAAAAATAGTCCAAATAACAGTGTACATATGAATTATATAATGCCATTATCACCTCCATTGATTAACTGGTAAACATTTTTCTAATACAGCCTAGTATCTGGTGGACTGATAAAACTTAAGGAACTTCTGTCCCAAATTGACTGGTCTCCTATACTGGCAACTCCTGACATCGACACAGCTCTCTCCTTCTTTACCCAAACTTTTAATAATGCCTGTGATATCTTTGCCCCAGTGTTGACCCACCGTTCTAAAAGGAAGAATGCCCCCTTGGTTACCCCAGCTTTGATCCACCAGCTCAAACATAGGGACAACCCTATGGCACCGTGCCATTGAGACTGGCCGCCCAATGACAGGCGGTTATATGCTGCCGCCTGAAACAAGTGCACTCGGCCATCAGAAAGGCCAAGTCTGAGCACTATCGGTCCTCACTCATTGCCTCATGGGGAATCCCAGAACCTTCTGGGATAACATTAAACAGTTAAATGGGGTGCACACTCCACCCACCAGATCAACATTAATGGTGTGATCTCCTCAGACCCTGCCCTCATAGCCAACCACCTCAACACCTCATTCACTGACCTTAGCCCTATCCTCCCTACAAATTTTTTGACCTCCTCCCCAGCACCTGCCGTAAATCTTTCTAGCCCTTATTTTCTCCTCCGCCTGTTTCTGCCCAAGAACTTAGGCCGCACCTTGTCACTGCTCCAAGAGTAATAGTACGGGCAGTGACACCCTGGATCCGTGTAGTATCCTACGGCTGGTCTTAGACACAGTCCCATTCATCACATGCCTCATCAACCACTCTCTTGCCTGGGAAGGTTCCAACTGCCTGGAAAGTCGCCACTGTCACCTCTATCTTTAAAGGTGGTGATAGGACTGTGGCTGGAAACTATCGACCGATCTCCATTCTCTCTCCTCTCCAAGGCCTTGGAAAAAGTGGTGGCCTCTCAAATCTCTGACTACCTCTCCACCTACAATGTCCTTTGTCCTGAGCAGCATGGCTTCCGAGCGGGCCACAGTACCAACACAGCCCTCCTAGAGTTCTCCAACTTTCTCCCTCCTCCTTAGACACTGGTTCTCTGGCTGGTGCTGTCTTCATTGACCTCTGAAAGCTTTCGACACTGTCTCCCACCCCTCCTTCTTGATGCCCTTAGTCTCTCTGGTTTTGCTGCTGGGCCTATCTCCTGGTGCACCAGTTATCTGTCTGATCGCTCACAGCGTGTAAAAATTAATGGGACCTGCTCAGACATCTGTCCCATCTTTTCTGGGTTCCACAGGGCTCCATTCTGGGCCCTTCTATTCTCCCTTTACCTTAACACCCTTCCACACTCTTGCTCGGGAACATTCTATTGTACGCTGATGATGCAGTCATCTTGCCTCAAGTCGTAACTCCTATTGCTCTCCAGGACTCTACAGAAGTCCTTCACTGAAGCTAAGGGCTGGTTCAAGGAACATAGATTGGTGATAAATCTTAAAAACAAAAACTATGTTCTTCTCTCATCCCCAAACAAGTCCTGCAACTTCAAACTCCTCATTCACTCTGGGTCCTCATTCCCACTGAACAAGTTTGCTCCTATAAATACCTAGGGCTCCATTTTGACCCTCCTCTCCTTCCATGGACACATCGCTGCCCTAGCCACTGCCACTAATATCCGATTGGGCATCTTACATCGGTATAAACACTGCCTCCCCCCAGAGGCTCTTCGACTCGAAGTCACCTCCTCTTTCCTGTCCCTAGTGGACTATGGACTGCCGGTGTATGGTGCTGCTGATCAGACCGCACTCCATAAAATTCGCACTACTCTGAATAAGGCCTGCAGGTTAATTACTGGAGCACCTAGGATGACACACACCTGTCTACTGTATGCTAAAGCGCTGGTACTTGATCTCGACGAGCTCTCAAATATCTTACCTGTACCCTTACAAAAAGACCATCCTGGGCTTTCCCCACCAGGATTGACCACCACCATACCGCTCTGTCCCACTAGTTCATACTCGGACCTCTGGGAAAACCTCTTGTTATCCCTAGAGCTAGGACCTCTCACGGCCAAAGAGCCTTCAGCTTTAGGGCCCTCCTGGTTCAACACACTGCCCTCCATCTCCGAGCTCCAACTATATCGGTCAAAACTTCCTTACGTAACCACCTTATTAACACACGATGCTGTAACTGCCGCTAGTCAAAGCCGTACTCAATACTTATGACAAAGCTTATTACTTGCTAAGGACAACATAACTCTGGTATTGTTTGCATCCATCCTACCTGTACCAGCTTGTTTGTATCTATGTCTTAATTTACTGTTATACCTATGTGTTGTACTGCCATACTGTGTATTTTGGTTTGTCTTACTGTGACAAGGTACCTTTGTAAATGAGCCTATGGCTCAAAGGTTTTCCAAACTGCTGTTTAAATAAAATAAAATAATCTGTCTTGCCTTCCTGGCTGTCACATTGCAGTGTGTTCCTGATTTAAAGAGGGACTAAGGCCAACATTTTTGGCATCAATAAATTCAGAACTTGGATCAGCATGTCCTTAATCAGCCTCATGCCAACAATCAGATCTGTAAATTACTTCATTTAAAAGTTGCAAGTAATTTTGTAACCCTTAATTCACTGCCTGTTCAAAAATGTCAGTTTTTGTGAAGAGCTGCTGATGATGTCATCTCCTGAACTTACAACCTAGTCCTCCCTGCAAGCTACCTTATAAAACTTATTTCTTCTATGTTACTTAAAACTGCAGGGGGCCCAATATTCAAAACTTAGCCCTGGGACAAAATTAACACTTCCCAGCATGCAAAAATAGACCGGAGCCATTTGCACGCTATGTTCAAAGGAATAGCCCAGGGGCTAAATCATGTGAATATAGCATGCAAACAAAGGTGTGCAAACAGGACTGAGAGTGAAGGGCAAAAATAGTCTGGCAAATAGGACAGCTCTGAATATAGCAATCGGGCAGTGCAAAGTGCAACAGCAGCCCAGTACACACAGACATGGAGTAAGGCAGAGTTGCAGTAGGTGACCAATATGGGTGATAGCAATGAGGTGTTACACAACAACTGCAAACAACATTGCAGGCCAAACACAGCAGAACTGTACTATGGAAATGATAGGTTTGCCCAGGGTTAACTCATTTGCCCAGCATTAACATGTTAGCCCAGTGCAAATACATTAGCCTGGGGCAACATTTTGCTATATTCAAAGCTCTTATGCAAATGAGCCTACTTAGGCAATCTGTATGCAGACAGCCACATTAGTATCTCATTATGGCCTGCTTTACATGCATTACCATGTAGTTTGCCCCGTGCTATTGCATGGTGCACACAGCTCCTGCTGTAAGTCAGACTGGAACTGCAGGTCGGTAGCCGCAGGCTGGGTTGTGCACACAGCTCCACCTGTATGTTAGACCAGAGCAACAGTTCAGTAGCTGCAGGCTACGTCTGTACACAGCAGCAGAGACTAATGTGCCTTAGGGGACCAGCACCACAGGCACGGGTGGAGGTGCTGCATGCTATAGACATATTGTCATCACTGCTACAGTGCATAACAGATGCAATAGTAACACAGTGGCTGGTAGTGTGAGGGACACAGCAATGCCTACGGTGTGTCAGCATCAATAACAGCTGCCAGCCTCACAGTGACAGGCTCATCTGGCAGGTGTGATCTGACAGTGGACACAACTATCATGCTGTCCCATGACCCATGTACACTGCACCACTGGCATGGTGTATAAACAGTACTATGCACATGGCTGGCCGTGGTGTGTGTACAGGTGTGCGGCATGTGCCCTGGGGGGGGCAGACACATACCATCAGACAGGCACACTGATGGCAGGGGCATTCCCAGCACTGGAACATGTGCACTGTCTGGATGGCCCCAGATGTGTGGCAGCATTCACTATGTGGTGCTGCCTGGCCATCTGTACACACTCCCCCAACACCCTCATGCCCCCAGTGCTGCATGTGTGTGCTGGATTGTGTTGGTGGACCCCAAAGGGGTCTGGAGGTGTGTGCTGCATGGATGCACTGCCATGGTGTCCACTGGGCACTGGGGCCCCACAAATACCTGGCAGGGTTGGGTCCTGTGCCAGATGACGGCAATGTGTGTGGTGCCGTCTGTGTGCAGCATGTCTTGTCCATGGCATATGGAGTGGCCTAGGGTGGCTGTCTGCCACTTCTGCCCCCACAGTGGCTGCAGTCATCGGGCTCAATTCACAAAGCACTGAGAATGATACAGGGTTCCAGTACCAACCATAAATGGCACAAGAAGCACTCTGCGCCACAGACTGCCCCTTGAGCTATTCACCAAAGCAGCCTTCATCAACTGCAGGCTGCCTGCCCCAAACGGGACTTGTGCTGCCCATGCACCCAGCAATGGGCTGTGGCATGGCACAAGGGTGCATATGGCAGATGCAGGCTGCCACATCCCTGACTATTGGGAACACACACCCCAGCCAGAGGGAGAATAGCTATGTATCCTTAGACCAGCCAGGGCTGGCCTAATGAGACACGGACATATCCCTCAGGGAGGGTATGGCACAGTGTGCCAATGTGCGACTGTAGGTGTACCCACCCCCATCTCTGGTGTCACACTACACATACATAGTAATATAACCTAGTGGTCCAGTGGCCCTCCCTGATCCTTGCTTGTACACCAAGCATGTATACAACAATATGACCTGTTGGTCAAGTGGCCCTCATACCTTTCAACTGTCCCTGATTTAACGGGATGTCCCTGACTATGCTTCAAAATGTATATCTGTCCCCCATAACATTTATGTTTCCATGGTTAAACAGTAGGGACCGTAAGCACACAATATCATCAAACAGAGTTATAGGCTGCATATTTTTCTGTAAATATACAGTATTTAACTCCACAGTCTACCAGCGTTTTGAGTGGATACCACCAATTTTCAAGACATGTCTCTGATTTTGGTAATTTGACCCTGAGTTCTATAAGTCTTGTCTGTGATGTATACTGTAGGAGGTTGAGAGATATGGTGTCCCCCCCATCCTTGACACAGTTTTGATGTACCGAATTAAATTGTCCCTGGTAGTCTAGTGGCCCCCATCACTGATCCCCTACACATTTCTTATATACCGAATTTAAATTGTCCCTGGTAGTCTAGTGGCCCCCCCATCCCCAATCCCTGACACATGCTGTGTGTAACAAACCCATTTTCCCAGTTGTCCATTGCCTAGCCTGACCCAATCTCCCATAACAAATGTTGGATTATTCCCGTTGGTCCAGTGGACTGCACCTACCCGATCCCGTATATTGCAACTCCAAAATACCTGGTGGTCAATGACCCCCTGTAGTTCCTACCACCCTGCTTCCCCTTCCTGTAGCTGAGTTAGTGATCTTAGCCCACTGCTCACCTCCACTGCCAGATGCCGACTGAGCTCTGAATGAGCGATACAGTATACACTCATTCAGAGCTCAGTTGGTGGCTGGCCTTGGAGAGTGAGCAGTGGGCTCCAATTGCCAGCTTGGTTATAGGAAGAGCCAGAGAAGGTGGTAGGCACTGTAGGGGGGTTCACTAGACCACCAGGTATTTTGGAGTTGCAATATGTGGAGAATCAGGGTAGGTGTGGCTCACTGGACCACCGGGGATAATCCAGCGTCTATTATGGGAGATTGGGTCAGGGTGTGCAATGGAATACCAGGAAAATGGGTTTGTTACACACATGTGCCGAGGATCGGGGATGGGGGGGGCCAGTAGACTACCAGTGACTATTTAATTTGGTACATAAGAAATGAGTCGGGCATCAAGGAGAGGCACTAAACTACCAGGGACAATTTCATTAAGTACATCAAACCTGTGTCAGGTATCAGGGATCGTGGATGGGGGAGGCCACTAGACTACCAGGGACTATTTCATTCGGTACATCAAAACTGGGTTGGGGATCTGGGTTGGAGGGGGCACTAGACTACCATGGGCAGTTTAATTCAGTACATAGAAAATGTGTCAGGGATCAGGGATCGGGGGGCACTAGACTACTAAGGACAGTTTAATTTGTTACAAAAGATGTGCTAGGGATCAGAGTGCTGCTTGACTGTGCTTATGTGAGTTAAGACCACCTTTTCAAAGGTGGTAATTCGCGTTGCGTTACTTGTGGCACTAACGCCCGTTGCGTGGCACTATTCTTTTGAATATAGCAGTGTGCCTGTCTGTATTCATGTCCCCACCCCTGAGTTGGTTCCCTGCATACATTATTTTTTAACGCTGGTGTTAACACATTGCGTTGGTGCTATTTGGACTTTTGAATATAGCAGTCTGGCACAAATGCAGCTCAGTTCCAGCACTCACAGCTTGAGCCCAGCGCAAAGCTTTGAATAGCTTGCTCCAGTTGTAGTAAACATCTATAAAAGGAAAACTGACATGGGGAGGTCAGCACATGCATTCCATAATGTGTAGATGTAAGGTACAGTACTTCAGAATGTGACAGGGGATGGAATGCAGTGGCAAACATAGCTTTAGAATAACAAAGTTGTGTTAAATTTTTAAAATACTGCAGGTATGAGATTTTGAAATGTCACCAGGTTGCAATTATGGAATGCAGTAATGACACAGTCTCAGAAAGTAGCTGGAACACATAATTTCAGAATGTGGCAGTAACACACAATTTTGGAATGTGGCAGTGATGCACAATTTCGGAATGTCGCAGTGATGCACAATTTCTGAATGTGATAATGATGCACAATTTAGGAATATGGCAGTGATGAACAATTTTGGAATGTGCTGGTGACACAGTTTCAGAATGAGGTGGTGACAGCAATTTCAGAATGCAACAGTGACACACAATTTTGAAATGTGGCGGTGATGCACAGTTTCCGAATGGGCAGTGATACATAGTTTTGGAATGTGGCGATGATGCATATTTTCAGAATGTGGTGGTGATGCTCAATTTCAGAATGTCGTGGTGATGCTCAATTTCAGAATGTCATGGTAATGCATAGTTTTGGAATATGGCATGATGCACAATTTGGGAAGGTGGCAGTGACAATTTTGGAATGTGGCACTGAAACACAGCTTTTGATGTGCAATTATGAAATTTGGCAAGGATGTACCATTTCAGAATGTGGCAGGGATATGCATTTTGGGAATGGGGAAGGGATGTGCAATTTCAGAAAGTAGCAGGGAAGCATAATTTTAGAATGTAGTTGGGACGCACAAGGTTGGAATGTGGTGGGGATGTGATGCACAGTTTTGAAATATGGTGGGTGCGTACAATTCTGGAATGTGGCTGGGATAAGCAATTTCAGAATAAATGGTGTGTCCTGTCACATTCCGACAGTGTGCATCCCCACTATAATCCGAAATTGCCAGTCCCCACCAAATTCCTCGATGTGTGTCTCTGTCGCATTCCGGGACTGATTGTCTCACCACATTTGAGATGGCACACCCCTGTCACATTCTGAGATTGTGTGTCCCCTCAACATTTTAAAATTGTGCACCACCTTGACATTCTATACCTTGGTTCAGTGCTGCATTCCAATACCACCTCCTGACATGCTCTAAAATACAATGCCATGCATCTGAACATTCTGGAAACACAAGCACTGCAGCCAGCCCTATGTCATTTTTTTTAAAAGTTTTACTATAGCTACAGTTTCTTAAACTTTGGAGAAGCAGGTCCTATAAGATTGCTGAAGATTGCTGACAGGGAGGACTAGAGTGTGAATTCAGGAGATGACATCATCAATGGCTCTTCTCTGAAACTAGCTTTTTTGAATAGGTAGTGAAATCAGGGTTACAAAATAGCTCATAAGTTTAACATGAAGTAACGTTGAAACCTAATTTTTGGTATGAGGTTTATTATTTCTTTTTCACCTCTTAGCACCGCTTCCCTTCTCTCTCCCTTCTCTGGTGCTCACCACTATAGACCTCTTCTTAAAGTGACTTGTGGTGCACAACTGCCACCCCTTACTGGAGCATCTCCCCTGAGGCTTCTATTAGCTAAATTCTGGCCCACTTACAGGTTGACTTAAAGCTGCAGAATCTCTCTCTACCTCCCCCCTCCTCTATTACTCCATTCCTGTACTATGCTTACCTCAGCTGTGTGACCTAACTCCAACGGGGCTCGGTCTGCTAGTCAGCTACCCACTATCTACCAACTTGGGAACATTCCCTTCCCTGTACGCACTACTATACATTCAGGCCACAATGAAGCCCTTACTCCCACTGGCTGTGGTTGTCCTCCTGACAGGCACCCTTTTGCTAGTTGACCTCTCTGCCTCAACTCTATCCATTGACCAGGTGGACCACCTCCACTTCTATGAAGTCATTTACCCCCTTTCCAGCTAGGAAGGACTTAACCCCTCTCGGCACCCTCACACTCAGCTTTCTAACTAACCACAAGCGCTGCCTGCTAGATTTCTCCATGCTCTCCACCCAAGCCTTCCCTCCCCCCACTCCCATATTCTATGTCCCTACCACCTCCTGCTCTCCCTGCATTTATTGGCTGGGGACATTGAATCCAACCCTGGGTCTGACTCCTCTGCCTCAAATTTTCCCCACACAAGCGGGTTGGACATCTACCACCTAAACATGAGAAGCCTTCTGCCCAAGCTTGATCACATCAAGACTTGAATATCCCATTGCTTCCCCGATATCCTCTGTATCTCAGAGACTTGGGTATCTGCTGAAGTCCCTAACTCTTCAGTCGCCATTCCAGGGTACTCCATTTTCCAACAAGACAGGGGTAAGCACAGTGGTGGTGTTGCAATCTATGCCAATGAGTCCCTGCACACCTCCACTGTCTCCCAGAAAGTAGCCCCAAAATCACACAAAATACTACTGTCCAAGCTGGTCTTCCCTTCCTCGTCACCCCTTTTTGTAGTTGTCCACTACTTCTCTCCCAGCGCCTCACCCTCCTCCCTGGTCTCCAAACTTGCCACTTTAACTTTTTCAGCTGCCTCAGGAGAGCTCCTAATCCTGGGTGACTTCAACATTAATTGGCTCACCCAGCATTCCAAGGTCACCACTCAAGAGATCAAGGCCCTTAACCTCACACAACTCATCATTGACCCTACTAGAATCAACCCTTGCTCCTCCAACCAGTCACTGTTGGACTGGATCCTAACCACCCACCCTCAAACATTCTCTTCAGCTGGCACACTCCCCGACGCTTTCAGCAACCATTGTATTATCTTCTGCCACAGGAAGCACTGTCCCCCGCCCCGCCTAAGTATATGTGGTTCAGACCCCTAAGGATCCTCAACTGGCAGGCACTACTAACTGATCTCTACCTGGCTGACTGGTCCAGAGTCTTTACTGCCCCGGACATCGACTTCGCATTGGCAGCCTTCAACTCCACCTTCCTAGGTATGTGGAATTCCCACACACCCCTAAAAAGCTGCATCTATGGTGCAGGCACCTCCCCTGTATCTCCTCTCACCTAGTGAAGCTTTTCAAAGCTAGAGACAAAGCTTGGGAAGTGTTCAAAGCCTCCTCCAATGCCTCTGACCTCCAAACGTACAGAACACTGAGGAACGCATGCACTAAGGCTGTGCATTCCACTAAAGCCAGCTTCTTTAAGTCTCAATTTGAGGATTGTTGCCCCACTCCAGCTGCCTTCTGGAAAACTCTCCATTCCCTCCTTGGCTCTGCTCAACACGCTCCTTTCCCCAGCTCAGACCCCACTGATGATTGCTCCAGAGCTGTTGCCTCTTCCATAAATCACTTCTTCCCAAACTGTGCCCTACCCCAAGGGCTACCACCTACCCCGCTCTCCCAGCCCTGCAGACAGCGGAACATCCCTACCTTATTCAGGATGAGTCAGATAGCAGATCCCCCAACCCCTCCTCCTCGCTCTGTAATCACCCTTCCACTCCCCAACCCTGCCACACCTTCCCCCATCACCTCATCAAAGGTGCTTCGCTCTCTCAAATCTCTGAACTCCTCCAAATAAAGTCCTGATGGGATCAATCCCATCCTCTTAAAAATCTCCTCTCCTGCCATAGTTCCCTTAATTACTCACATCTTCAACCTCTCCCTCTGCACTTGCTGTCTGCCAAAGGCCTGGAAATAAGCAAAAATCATCCCCCTACACAATGGTGGTGACCCATCTATCCCTGGCAACTACAGACCTGTCTTTCTACTTCCCTTCCTCTCCTAAATCTTGGAATCCCTCAAATGACTAAACTCATTCCTTGCCTCCAAGGACATTCTGTCACCAGTCCAATCTGGTTTCCGTCACTTCCACTCCACTTCCTCCTCCCTTCTCCACCTCACCAACCACATCCACTCGGTCATGGATAAGGGTCATCTGACACTTGCCATATTTATAGATCTAGCTAAGGCCATTGACTCTGTTGCTCACAAACTACTCCTTGATAACCTCTCAGCTATAGGACTATCCTCAACCTCTACTGAATGATTCAAGGCTTACCTAGCAGATAGGTTTCAATTTGTCCAGCTAGAGGAAACCAAATCTGCTCCTCTCCCCATCCTGGCTGGTGTTCCTCAGAGGTTGATCCTTCGACCTACCATATTCTCAATATTTGTAAGCAATCTCCCTTCTGCCAGCTCAGTCTCCCATGTTCAAATGTATTCCAACGACACCATGATCTTCACTTCTGGACCCTCCCTAGCCCAGGTCAAACCCATCCTCCAAACCAATTTCATGAACACCCTAAAGTGGCTTGAAGATAAGTCACTCAAATGCAACACAAAGAAAATAGTCACTATGGCTTTTGGCACAGCCCAGAAACCAACCAAAATGACAACTCCTTCCATAGTTTACGCCCTCAATGGTTCCAAGATTACAGCAGTTGAATCATACAAATACTTGGGAGTTTGGCTGGATCCCAGTCTGGATTTCTTCCTACACCTGGACACTGTTCACAGCAAACTGCATCCAAAACTAGAAATGCTGTATAGGCATAAGGACAGTCTCTCCCTCCCCATCCCCATCAGTAGAGAAATAATTTCTAAGCTTATCCTCTCTTCATTTGATTATGCGGATGTGGTCTATAGCTCAGCACCGCAAACCTCCCTTGCCAAATTAGACCTACTATTTCATGCCTTCTGCAGACTTGCCTCTAATCTCCCTTACCGCACTCATCAATACCTCCTTTACCAATCTGTCTCCTTACCGTCACTTACTGATTATCTCCTGGCACATTACACAACCTTTATTGCTAAGTTCTGCTTCGACACCCTTCCTCCTACCTCTCCTCCTTATTAGCCCCAGCTCCTAGTACAGGCTACTCCCTGCGCTCTCGAGACCATCGCTCCTTCGCCTTGGCCACACCCCACTCACTCGTTGGTAAAACAGCCTTCACCCATGGGCTCCCTGCCGTCTGAAACTCTTTTCCCCTTACTGTACATGGCTTGCCTTCTGCGCTATCCATCAAAAAGTACTTCAAGTGCTTCCCACTCTGTCCTTGCCACTGTTTCCACCCTGTTTGACTACTAGATACCACAGGTTATTCTGTCCCTACCCCCTATTTTCTAGCCAACTACAGTTTAGTGTATATATTTCTGGCTGCACAATACTTGTGCACTCTCGTCTGCTCAGAGCACCTAGCCTTGTTATGTTAGCTCATGTATTGCTATTTCCTCCTATTTAATTGCCCACTGTTAGGTACGCTATTAGGCCCTACTTCCTGTATAAGCTGTAATCTACTGTTTATTTTCATGTATCCTTGCATATCTCATGTTTTTATATAAATGTATATATATTTTGTGTTCCTTGCACCCTTTCCCCTTTCCCGAGTCATACCTGCAAACGAGCCTTGGCTCAGAGTGCTTTTCCCAGTTATCGACTTTTAAATAAAATAAATAAAAATAAATTATCGGTATGCTTATTCTAATTCTGCAATGTATCACTTTTGGTGGGAGTCCCTCTTTAAAGTCCTCAGTAATTTTAATTCCCAAATCCCTTTCATTTTTACTTTCTGTAGTCATAATTCCCTCTATATAATAGTTACGCTTTTGATTTTTTTCTGCCGAAGCGTATCACTTTACATTTGTCCATATTAAATTACAAGCTTTCATTTTTACCTATATTGAAAACTTATTCAAGTCCAGCTGTAAGGATTCAGTTTCTGATGCTGCACCTGCTGCTCCACCCAGCTTACTATCATTAGCGAACTTAGCTATTCTGTATGTGATGTTTTTGTGTTGGTCAGATATGAATATGCTAAACAAGACTGAGCCCAAGACCGATCCATGTGGGACCCCACAGCATATGTTAATATCTGGGGAGCTGAATCCATATATTCTAACAAGCTAGGTTATGTTCCTCAAGCAGTTACCTACCCATTTTATTTACAGTATTGATTCCACATTTGTAATCAATCATTTTTATGTTTGCTTGCCCGCATGTGCAAGACACATAGTGCCACCATACAAATTTTCATAGGTGTGCCACTCAGCTTCCAATGCCCTGCTCCCTTTTGCAGGCACTGTCTCACTGCACCAATAAATGTCAGAGCTGTCTATGACAGCAGTTCAGATGCAGTGGCTTACAGCTGAAAGTGAAAAACCACTGCAGTCAGCGGTGGTAACATGTAGCAAATTGCCTACACGTCACAATGCATCTGAACTGTCATAGACAGTTCTCCCCCACTGAACACCTATGTAGCACGCTGGGAGCCCACCCCAACATACTCACGCACTCCCTCACCTGCACACCGTATGGTCGACAGGGGTGCTCAATCCCCCATCGGCTCCACTACCCCCCAAAAAACAGATTTCCAGGTGCCACACTGGGAGCCCAACCCAGCATGGCAAAAGTCTGTATGGTGACAGGTGTGTAATCCCCATCGGCTCACTAAACCACCTCAGCAAAAAAAGACTTCCAGTTGCCACACTGGGAGCCCACCCCAGCATGGCAAATGTCTGTATGGCTGATAGGGACGCCTAACTTCGTCAGGTTTACTCACTTCCCCAAAAAATAAACTTCCAGCTGCCAATGCTGCCTTCTAAAATAAAAAAAGACACCTTAAAAAAAATGGTCCCTCGTTGACTGTCTTGCCCCTCCCCAACCTGCCCCCACCCTCTGCACACCCATCTCCCCACCCCCACCCCATACTTACCTCCAGAGCCTAGTGCGATGATCTTCAGTGGACCAGGAACACGATGCACTCTTTCAAAGCCAACAGCGAACTGAAGAAATGCCAGTAAGCTGTATAATGGAATAAATGTTTTTTTTTCAACTTTGGTGCATATCTCGATCATTTTGGGGAATTTTTTCACCAAATTTTCAACATGGGGTTCTTGGGTCCCCACCTTATGAACTCAGTCACTGTCATTTTGTTATTCGGTCCTGAAAGGTGATTTTGCGGTCACTATGTGGAACCACCTTTTGGGACTGAGTAACGAAATGACAGTGTCACAGTTCATGAGATAGGCCCCCAAAAACCCTATGGTGAAAATTTGGTGAAAAAATTCCCAAAAATGACTTTATGCTTTGTGTCATAGGTTCCTATGCACGCCATAATCAGTAAATTTTTATATTTTCACCCAGATTTTCAACATTGCCGTTTTACCACATCTCCTTATAAGCAGTACAGCTGCAATTTTTGTCACATCTCGCCCAAAATGTGTTTTCATGAATGTAGCACACAATGGCGTGGTCGGTGTGCAAAATCAATGTTCGGGACAGATTAAGAAAATCACAGTGACACTGTTCATGAGCAGAGGTCTTAAAATAGCTATGTTGAAAATTTAATGACAAAAAGTCCATAAAATGACAGTGTTATGAGCGTGCAATGCGCAGTTTCCACGCACACTCGTAAGTTCCCGAATTTGTAATATTTTCAGTCCAGATTTTCTACAGTGGCATTTTTCCACACCTCCTTATGAACAGTACAGCTGTCATTTTTCACACTGTGGCTGAAATGCGTTTTCACACTTCTGGCGCAGAAGAGCATGGTTGCTGTGGGAAATCAGTGTTCGGGACAGATTACGAAAATCACAGTGACACTGTTCATGAGCGGAGGTCCCAAAATGCCTGTGTTGACAATCTCCTATAAACAATCCCCAAACTAATTACATTACGGGTGTGTGTTGCGCAGTTTCTATGCATGCTCGTGACTTCACCAGTTTATTTATATTTTCACCTCCAGATTTTCAACATTGCCATTTTTACACCTCCTCATGAACAGTACAGCTGTCATTTTCCACATACTGTTCAAAATGTGTTTTCGCACCTGTGGTGCCAAATGGTGTGGTCGCTGTGCAAAATCAGCTTTCGGCTAACAAACTGATATTGCCACTTTTCATGAGGTGGGGGTTACAAAAAACCCATGTTGAAAAATTGGAGTGAAAATACCAATGAATTCCTGGGGCATTAGGGTTTCTGGTCATAATGCCCCACCTTGTAGAGACTGACAGACATCAGGGTTGTGGCTTAGGATTGTTGCCTGTAATGCTCATACCATTCCACCTACACCCTGTAGCCAGTGACAGGCATTGAGGTGTGCCTTGGACTCTTCGGCCCCAAGTTCACCCCATTCTCCAATACTGCATACATTTCATCATATTTCCTTACGGAATGGGGTGAGCATAAGACCCAAAGACCCCTAGGCACACCGTGGCACTTGTCAGTGTCTGCAGGTTAGGGTGTGGTGAAATGGCATGGCCGTTATGCCTGACAACCCAAAGGCACACCCCAATGCCTGTCAGTCTCTGCAGGATGGTGGTGGGGTTGGCTTCAGTGCAGTACTTCACTGCCATTCCTATTATGCATCTCTCTAACTCCTACACTACCAATGCCAATGCCAGCAAGCAAACATTCGGCATTGACAAATACTTGTTTTTTTATAAGTATGTCATGGGGTACTTTATCAAAGGCCTTACAGAAATCAAACTAGAACATGTCCGTAGGGATTCCTTTACCCAGTATCCCACTAACTGACTCATAGAATGCTATCAAATTACTGTAGATATGAAAGAGCTGCCTTTTTCAAACTCATGCTGTGTGTTGTGATTTAGTCCTAGATATTCAGACTGTTTAACTATATAGTCCTTTAAAAAAGTTTCAAATACTGTATTTTGCACATTAGTGACATTAGACTAAGTGGTCTGCAATTACTACAGATAGCTCAATTACCCTTTTTATGAACTGGAACCATGGATGCCTTTTTCCAGTCATCTTGTATTTTCCCTGTTTCAACTGTTTAAATGAAAACTGAGTGTATGAAGGGCAAGTTCTACTCCTAGTCCCTTTAATAGGCTTGGGTGTATATTATCTGACCCAGGTGATTTTATTATATCCAGTTCTCTTATTTTGTTTTCATATTCTTTAGGTTTGCCTCTGTTTGATTTAATGCAGTCTCCAAATTAGTATCCAATTATTGAAACTGGTTGCCATCTCTATGCCATTGTTTATTTAAGCAATATACCCTGACAGGGAGTGAGTATATGGGTGGATTTACCATGTCTGGTGTGATTCGGTCACGCACAGCTGAGTGACTTAACCACACCAGAAGTGGTAAATCCACCCATATACCCACTCCCTGGAGGGGGTATATTGCTATTATACAATGTCTGTTTTTTGTGTGTGGTAAAAAAACTGAAATAAATTTTTTCCACGTTTTAAATTATTTTTGTTGTTGTTTTTTGGTATGTGAGAGAAAATAGTTCCCTGTTGCTCAGTTTGCAGTACCTGATAGTTTTCACTTTTGAAGTCCTCTGGTTTAACCTGCTGCTGCAGATGGAACCATTTAATGTGGTGGTGTCGCTAGTAGAAGACACTATGGAGTGGGACCAGAAAGGAGGTGTGTTTTTTTTTTTTATGCCTTTTTTACGTGTGAAAAATTAAGAGGCTGTCTGGTGCACATGGCTAACTGTCACAGTTGTGAAGTGTGGAGCTTCTGTAGGGTTTCAGTGGTTTGGGGCTGTGAGAGGAAGTGTTTGGGAGATGAAGGATGAGGGCAGAGTTCCGGTAAGAAGAGGGGCTCTTAAACATTTTTAAGTGGGAATACAAAATAGAAGAAGCGGTAGTTTTTGTGTGTGTGGTCAGGTTAATTGGGGCTGCTAGACTGAAGAGGGAGAGGGACTGGAGTAGTTTCTCACTGTGGGCGGGTACTGTGATGGAGCCTCTCACTGTCAGTCACAGTCTTTGCCAGGCTTGCATTTAGCATGTTCAGAGTGATTTAGGGGCCAGTTCTTGATGCGGTTGACTGGCAGCTGGCACCTATTCCAGTGGGTATCCTGAAGGATTTATAACACTGGAAAGGTGCCAGCCGCACAATCAGAGTGCAGGATTCTTTTGTTTGTATTTAGCCCACTGTAGAATAGTTTACCGTCTATGTTGATTGGTCCAATCCCTGTTTGATTTGATTTTTTTGAGTTGATGTAAATTGACATGACGTGAGTTGACATAAGCATAAAACTGTTTAACTAAACTTTTGTTTGTGGTTATGCTTAAGAGTGCATTTTTCCTTTTTAATAAGTTTATTGCACTCTGACACTGCATCTTTATATGTCCCTCTATCAACCAATAGTCAGGGTGCCTTTCGTATTTTGTAGATGATATGGTTTAGAGTTTCACTGCTATGCAGATGATACCCAGTAATACCTATCATGCACACCTGAAGGGGTGAATGCTGGCTGAGTGTTGTAACATTGTTTGAAAGAGATCAATGACAGGATGGTTTCAAACTGGTTAAGTCTCAACCCAGGCAAGACTGAGGTGATGGCTATTCAACCAAACCACCGAGGGTTAGTTGTGACAGACAGCAACACCTGACTGACATCTTTAAATGGTATAGCCCTTCAAGCTGTGGAAGTGGATAGTAATATAGGGATCACATTGATTTTCAAGCCCAGCTTGGAGAAGTAGGTGTCAGAGGATGTTTGTGGTGACTTTTTACATGTTTAAAACATCACCCACATCAAACCATTTCTTGTGCCAGGAGACCTGGTGATGATAGTCCATGCCTTTGTCATATCCAGGCTGGACTATTGTAATGCTCATTACCTAGGATTATTTGGCAGTTTGATGCTCTGCCTGTAGCTGGTCCAGAATACAGCAGCATGTTTGATCTCTGAGGTATCCTGTAGAGATCATATTTCTCCAGTGCAGTGTAAACTGCATTGGCTGCCTATCCAGTGGTATGTCAGCTTCAAGATAGGCTTGCTGATATACATGGCCCTATGTGGTTTGGGTCCTTTCTATTAGAAAGATCCCTTGACTCAGCTTAGCTCTGTTTGCCTTCTCAGCTCCACCAATGCTGGATTATCGTCTGTCCTGTAGTTCAGGATGAAGCCCTCTGTGGACAAACGTTTCTTGGTAGGTGTGCCTATACTACAGAATGCTTGGCCTGTCCATATTAGATCCACTGCATGGTGGGGCCTCAGAAACAACACTTTTTTTCAAGCTCACTTACTGGCTAACTTAAGTTATTATTACCTGTCAACCTCCCTCCTGACCCTCCTGTCCTCCCCTCCTGCAAATACCATCCCCCCTTATGATTTAGGTATCACCAATGGTCTAACACCATACCCCTAAAGCACTGTCTTCTTCTCTAATCAGGCACCATGCACTTTATCTAACTACATAAAACACCTGTTTGCAGGTCAGTGTTATGTTCCATTGTGTTGTTTACCTGTTGTTTTTACTCTGTTATTGCACTTGTAAGTTGCCACTATAATTGTATTCTGTTGCCGATTGTTTAATAGTTCTGCACTCCCCCCACCCCACCCCCAGGGTCACACTTGGAAACTAGCCTCAGCTCAGTGTGCCTTTTCCAGTTACCAGTTTTTAGATAAATAAATGACCTAAATTTGGAAGCAATTGGTGCCTAGTTGGAATATACTGTACAGTATTTGCAGAATTCTCCTTATTTATTTGCAAGTTTGTTTAGTTGTATTTATTTTATGTTTTTGTATTTTGTTTTGATTTGTTTGCTTTGTACAGTGCCCTGAGCCTCAGGAAAAGGATGCCAAAAAATAACAATACCTTGCCTTGCCTTGCAACTGTCTTGATGGGACCCAAATGCAGGTCACCCTCACCATGCATCATTCCTCTCTAAATTCTGGTTTAGTTCTTTCCCCTGTCATCTCTCTTCCCCCCTTTCCCCTACCCCCTACCCTCTCTTTATCACACTCCCTCTACTCCTCTGGTTTCTATTCCTTTGTGGTTCCTTGCTTCAGAACTCCTACTGGGCAATTTGCTTTCACCACTCTGAGAAGAAAAACACACAGAAATACCACACTTATCCAGTAAAGGTAAAAAAAATAATTGCAAGAGAGGTAACTGGTTGAATGAGAGTTTATTGTGCTGACTGAGACTGAACACAATCCCTGGCACTTTATGGACAAACTCCATATTGGCAGATGACTGTCCCCACCACCCACCTCTCCCTCTTCAGGAACAATCTCCTCTTATCTCCCCATATTCACACAGTCATATCTTTCAAGGTCCTGCTTTGTGACTTCTTCACCCACACTTACTCCTGCAGTGGTGTAGCTAGGAAAATAAAATTTGTAAGCTACAACCCTTTGGTGCCAGTTTGCTGCCACACCCACACTGTAGACATACTTATGTTTGTTACACAGACCCCTTGTATACCCTGTATTACTTAGTGTAACCCCCCTTCCCAGGAATGGAGCCTTAGTCCATGTACTTTGAAACATAACATACAAGCATATAAGTTGATGGCAAATAAGAACTGCAAGGCCAATCCAGTCTGCCCAGTTCTTTTTCTACCTTATGAATGTGCCATCGGCTTTTGCTCTGTCAATGGCCTATCTATTCGTACTTATCTGTATTGCTCCCTTATGCCTATCCCATGCCTGTTTGAAGCCCTGCACTGTATTCATATCCACCACTTCCTAAGGTAGGCCGTTCCATACATCCATCACCCTTTCTGTGAAAAAGAACTTCCTCACATTACCCCAATCAGCTTCCCTCTAATCTCATGCTGTGTCCTCTCATCCTGCTATTTTTCTTATATTGAAACATGTTAGACTCTTTCACCTTGTTAATGCCCTTAAGGTGTTTAAATGTTTCAATCATATCACCTCTCTCCCTCCTTTGCTCTAGGGTATACATACTGAGCTCCATTAATCTGTCCTTATATGTTTTCTGATGCAGTCCCTGTACCATTTTGGTTGCCCTTCTCTGGATGGCCCTCAATTTGGTTACTATCCTTGTGAAGGTGTGGCTCCAGTGCTGCACTAGTACTCCAGATGGGACCTAACCAGTGTCTTGTAAAGAGGGATTACTCCCTCTTTCAACTTGTGATACCCCTACTAATACTCCCCAATATCCCCATAGCCTTACCTACTGCTTTAGTGGTCTGCTTGGATGATTTCAGGTCCTCTGTGATGATGATGATGCCCAAGTCTTTCTTTCCTTTTGACTGCCAGCAGCTCCCCTCCCAACCTATAGGTGGCTTCAGGGATTCTCTTCCCTGTGTGCATGATCTTGCACTTCTTTGCATTAAACCCCAGTTGCCACTCTTCTGACCATTTTGCAGGTTTATCCAGGGCTAGCTTAACTATGTTGGCCATCTTATCAAAGTCAGCTTGTCTGAAGTCCCATATTTTTGCCTTGGAATGGGATGATTTAGTTCTAGTGGCCAAATTGAACCATACCATGTGATGGTCACTGGCCCCCAGGTGACCTTCTACCTGGAGATCTGTGATCCTTTCCCTGTTAGTCAGTACTAGATCTAGGATAGCCCTGTCTCTTGTGGGTTATTGTACCAGTTGTTTGAGGCCCTCCCCCTGCAGAGAATCCACTATGTGTCTAGTTCTGACAGATGTTTCTGCTGGTATTGACCAATCTGTATCTGGCATGTTGAAGTCTCCCAGTAACAGAATCTCCCCTTTAGCTGTCATGTTTTGTATATCTTCTAACAGTAATGTGTCTATGTTCTCCACCTGGTCTAGAGGCCTGTAGACAACCCCAGTTCATATGGCTATCCCATTTCCTGTTTTCAGGGTGACCCACAGTTCTTCTGGCTCCTTATGTGTATTCTGAATTTCTGTACCTTTGATATTTTCATTGACATAAAGGGCCACTCCACCCCCCCTTTGTGTGCACTAGTGGGAATAATCTAGTCTAGAATGGCCTTAGTCAGGAAAGTGTTGACTCTGGGTCATTGGGGGGGTGGCTTGCTGCTGGTGGGAAGTTTCCATTGGTTGACTGGATTTAAGATGGGGAAGGTGAGAGGGAGGAGGAGGATCTAAAGGGGAGAGTGAGGACTGGAGTGGGGGTGACTGCCTGCTCTGGGGAGGTGAAGGTTTTCTAGGCCTTGAGGTTTGGAGAAAGGATGTGGGGCAGCCATAGTTATGAGCCCTATGTGGGAATCCATTCTTACCACCCCAGTGAGATGGAGCAACATGCCCCATGAGACGCAGCTGAAGAGTGGGCTTGTGGTAGAGCAGAGGAGAGGTGTGATGGGAGAGGTGGTCATGGGAGCTTCAGCTTCAGCTTCATGGCCCAGAAGAGCGAGACAGAGCAAGAGGAGATGATCCGCTGTAAGATGTAGGCTGGGAATAAGTCACCCATAATTTATGGGGATTATCGCTCACTGAAGGCTATGAGAAATCGAGATGAGAGTTGAGATGGAGATGGTGGCCCTTAGGTGAGAGTCCAGCTTGCCTCATTGCAAGTCATTGCAGGAGTAAGGGCAATGGGAATGGACTGAGAATACATAGCTGCCTGAGTGATAAAAATGGACTGAGAATATCGAGCTGTCTTAAGGGAACATCAGTATCATGCCCTGAAGGATGAATCCTTCACTAAGTGTTTGCACTGAGCTCACATACTGTGCGATCATCCCAGTCAAATGTGAAATGCTGCCTCATTAAATCACTGTTTTGGCTCTATGGAGTTGCATTAATCACCTTATTAAATGGGGATCCCGACCGTTTGTTCACAAAGTGTGTTGCTGCAAGTTATTTAATCAAATTTTTGCTGTGACTAACAAGGGTTCCCTTTCAGCTCAGCACCTGAAGAGTCTTCCATCCCCCCCCATGGCTGAAGGACCTGGTAAATATATGCCATCTGGTGCAGTGTCTGCTTTGGCAGTCCCCTCCCCATGGACAGTTACCACCAGCATACCCCTAGACACTCAGGGAGGAGGTGGGTTGCATGTGGGGGCTTATCTTGGGAATGATTTGGTGGTGCCTTGGGTGCTGGAGGCTGTTGTTCCCCATGGCTGTTTTCTTTGTTAATGAAGTGTAAACTAACCAATATGGCACGTGAGGACAGAGAAAATTTGTGCCTTTACTGGGACTGTGGCACCTGAATGTGGGAAGAAACCATGTGCATGGTCCATGTGAATTCCAAGCAAATGGATCATGGTGCCCTTTTGGATTAGACTGCATGGTCCTGTTTGGGCTGAACTGGCGACCTAAGAGTTGGTGCCTGGGTGTAAGCTCGAGAGAACAAAGGCAGAGTCAGTGCTAGTTTGCCCACTGGACTTTTATTTAAACTTCTGCAAATTCAGTGACAAGATGGTGCAAAGCCCACAGGCTTCAGATGTTTCAGTACGTGCTGAAATGTTTAAATGGATGTGGGAGTTAGTTGGCAAGTCTATCATTTCCATAGAGTGTGTCCAGCATAAGGCCCTGGAATAAAACTATTCCCTGTATAAGTTGCTTCTTTACCCAAAGGACACCCTCTGCCCAATTGGTTCTGTTTTGGTCCTAGCTGGTCAGCAGCATTATTGGCTTCAGGGAATATGAGTTTGGGGAGCCTGGGAGGGTGTTAGACTGTATGTGGACCCCAGGAGCAGGGACCAAGCTGTGGAGCTACAACAGAAAGAAGAATCCATCCCTTAGGAGGGTCTCGGGTCATCCAGAATGGGTTGTAGCAGTCTACAGACCTGTTCCATGCAGTGCAGTCCAGCCAAAGGATCCCCCAGAGAAGTTATTGACTCCCATTGATTTTAATGCAGCTGGGGCACTACACAAGGCATCCAACACAAGTGAAAAATCAGACAGCACCCAAAGCAGAGAAGCCACACTAGAACAGGATACAAAGCTGTAGCTCACTATTTATTGTAAATTTGTCAGTTAACATTCAACACAACATTGCAGATGGAAAAAAAACTTTGGTAGCAGGGTAAAGACAAAACGGCTGGCGCTGCAAACACTGACATTTCGCGATAAA
This sequence comes from Neoceratodus forsteri, assembly GCA_016271365.2. NCBI lineage: Eukaryota > Metazoa > Chordata > Ceratodontiformes > Ceratodontidae > Neoceratodus > Neoceratodus forsteri. The sequence goes on along the minus strand of CM057459.1, from coordinate 694,397,284 downwards.
TTACACCCAAGTGTGCCCACATTCTTATAGTGACCCTTGTGCACATGACTTTTAAAACCACTGATGAAATGTTTCCAAATCTATGACATCAAAATAAAAACTAAATGTGATGAATTTACCCCCCATTATTAAATACATAACATGATATTAAATGGTATACGAACATCATTTTAAATTTATTCATGTTTTTGTAATAAATATGAGAATGTTAATTGCATAAATAAGTTCATTGTTTCATATGCTCAAAAAGCTAAGCTACAATGAGGGTTATTTCATCAGACACACACATATAGGTATAATTATGCCACACATTTACAGATCCAAACCCATTATTTTTCTGATATATTCAGTGTAAGTTTCACATGTCACCATTATGAGTCAGAATTAAGGATTTACAGTTTCTTTAAGAATGCAGATAATTCTATAATATCATTCAAGCCCCTCTACCCCCTTGCTTCTAGTGTGTAAATCGAGTAACTTTCACGCCTACCAATTTTTTTACATATCCCCTCTCCATTGTCTGAGATTTGCCTTCTCAATTCACATAAATTCTATTTTGTGTTCAATATTAGGCATACTTTTTACATGTTTAACAATTGCATAAGTGTCAGCCCCATGCTGTAGGGCGCACATGTGTTCTCCAATCCCACATAAATAGCCCCACAGCAGCACAAAAGTAAATATACGACACCTCAAGTGTTGCAATCGATAAACTGTTTAATGTCATACTGTTTGTCAATCCTTGGATGACTGAAACTTCTGCACTTTTTTACATTTGGGCAATAGATGCAGTTACCACCTCTATATGCACCTGTGGGGGGGACCAGATCTGCCCGGTTCAGGGCTGGGCAGCATGCTGGAAACCATTGTGTCACCTATAGTTCTGGATCTATGAAATACCACTCACGGACCATCCTCTACTACCCCTCTGAGTTTAGGTTCCAAATGCAGTATTGTCCAGTTGTTTTGAACTATCTCCCTCACTGACTTCGATCTAGTGGAAAAAGTAGTGACAATGGGGCAAATAGGTTCCCTTCTACTGTTCGATATTCTAGGAGTAAGGGTATCTATTCTATCCATACTTCTGACTGCCTGTATAGCTGAACAAATGCTGTTGTTGCTATAACCTTGTTCTTTAAACGTGTTTACTTGTTCTGCCTGTTCAACTTCGAATTCGCTATCTTTGGTGCAATTTCTTAAAGTTCTTATAAGTTGCCCCTTTGGAATATTATGTTTTATATGATGTGGGTGACAGCTACTGTACATAATAAGACTGTTTCAGTCAGTAGGCTTCTGGTTTAGCGTGGTAAAAACATCTCCAGGCTGATTTTGATAGATTTTCAGATCTAGAAAGACTATCTCTCTTTGGTGGATTTCAAACTTAAAACGAAAGCAGTCACTTGTACTTTGCAGCCATACAAGAAACAAAGAATATACTTCCCAGGTTCCCTTCCATACTACAAGTATATAATCAATAAAGTGCCACCACAAATACACATATTAAAAAAAATGGATTTGTGGTGGCGCTGTACAGGACAGCCAGCTCCCACCTCCCCACATATAAATTAGCATAGCTGGGAGCCATTGTGGCCCCCAAAGCTGTGCCCCTAACCAGTAACAAATGCTTGTCCTGAAATAGAAACAGGTTCTTGGTTAGTACACATTTTGCTAATTCAACAAAGTACCATGTGAGGAGATTGACCTTCTCCAATTCAGATCTCTGTTCCAGAAAGTATGTAAGTGCACCTAGTCCACCCGCATGTGGAATTGCCATATAAAGGGTGTCCACATCTAGAGTTGCAAAAAAACATTTATCTTGCATATCGAGATCCTCCATTAAATTAATAATTTCTGTGAAGTCCCATACATAGGATCTCAGGCTTTTAACAAATGGCTGCAACTCAAAATCTAGGAACATGGAAATTGGTTCAGTCAACTACCCATTGCCAGATATAATTGGTCTACTTGGAGATTTTGGTACATCCTTATGTAATTTTGGAAGAACATAAATAACAGTTATAATAGGGTGTGCCACTGTAAGTGCTTATTTTTAAATATAGCACCAACCCATTTGTGTCCTGGTGCTGATTGCTTGTGGACTAACGAGGCATCCAGCCCAGAGACTCTTAAGACTGATGCAGCCCCACAGACTGTGCAGCTCAGCATGTCAGCTGAATCTTTGTAAAAGGAAAAGCCCTCTAGTTCTAGCCATCAGCAGAGCCCACCAGCAGAGTCATCTGAAATTTCCTGCCCCAGTGATCTAGAAGTTAGAGGAGCAGAGGGCAACGAGAGGAGTGAAGGGGTCGATGAGTGGAAGGAAGAGTCTGAGAAGGATCCTACATCTGTCCACCTGTGCTGTGGTGGTCATATCACCCCCCAAAGGATTCTGCCTCTGTGGAGATGGTCTATCCCTGGCCCAGAGACCACTAAAACCAGGCTGAGGATCGAGAACAACAGAAGTGGGAGTATCATGATGTCATGTGACTTCCGGAGGGACTGGCCCCGAGGACCACCATTTGAAGCTTGCCAGAGTCGTCCTAGGCAGAGAGGACTGTAAGAAGGCATATCTAACAGGAATACCCCCAATACAATTATCCTTATGTACCGGAGAGAGTGTGGGATCTCTCAGAGGAGAAGTACAAAGACTGGGTTTTCCATGGCATTTTGGGCAAGACATACCAAAGGCACAACCTGAATGCCTTCAGCCCCACCGCTCACTCCAAGAGACTCAGCGGATCACCACAGCCATTTGTTCCAAATCTGTATATAAGGGACTTCCACTATGCAAAAATGATGTCCTCTTGCAGGATCTGAATGGAGAGAGTACTAAATATTATGTGGGGACCACTGACTCATATGGTTGACCCTGCACCAAATTGCATCCTCACTTCTACTACTATGGGAGGTAGGAGAGGTGAATTTTCCTTGCTGAACTGTTATTTCAGACATCACATCACAAAATTGTCAAAAAGGGTGAGGTTGTAACTTTTGTTATGACTTAATCCTGAGACAGTGGGGACTGATTCTAATCATCTGTTAGTCAAAGTATCGCTTTAATTATTGATTAACATGTCAAAGTTATTGCTTATGGTGCACAGTATTATCACTTGTTGGTTGAATCATTGTATTCATGTGATTTGTCTAAGATATTGTTGCGCTATCTTTCATAGTAATACTGTGTAGTGTAATTATCTAAAACATGGGGGGAGCTAATTCTTGAAAGTCCATCCTCTGAAGGCAGCAGCAGTTAGGTAGCAATTTAGTGTTTAGGCAGCATCAGATCTGGGACACCACACTTGGCAGTCATAGGCAATCCATCCGAAGGGTCCACTGGGGTGGGTGGCCAGAGGTGTGAGAGCAGTTCAAGAGGGATAGAGAACCAAACTGGGTAGGGGCCCAAATGTTGGTTAAGAATCCCGCCTCTATGGTGGTGCAGCCTGTAGGTCCTCGAGACTTGGTGGACAGGAAGTGCACATACCCTTTGGTTGGGTCTCGTTAGAGTGGCTGTTTTTGCCTTAAGTGCTTGAAGGGGGTGGTGGGCAATTAAAGGGGGGAGGGTTGTAACCCCCTTTGGGAATGGAGCATAAGGCCATATACTTTGCATGCACTAGGGACTAGAACAACCCTGGTCAGGAAAGGGTTAATTCTGGGTCATGGGCTGCTGGCATGAAGCCAGGGAAGGTGAGAGGGGGAGGAGCTAAAGGGGACAGTGAGAACCAGATTGGGGATGATTGCCTGCTCTGGGGAGCTGATGGTTTTCTAGGCCCTGAGGTATGGAGAAAGAGCTGGGGAAAGGACGTGGCAGTGGCCATAGTTACAAGCCCTGTGTGGGACTCCAGTCTTACCACCCTGGTGAGATGGAGCAACATGCCATATGAGATGCAACAGAAGAGTGGGCTCAAGGTAGAGCAGAGGAGAGGGGTGCCAGGAGAGGTGTCATGGAAGCTCCAGTTTCACAGCTTCGGAGAGCGAGAGAGATTGAAAGGAGATCATCTGCTGTGGGACATGGGCTGGGGATGGGTCACCATAATTCATGGGGACCATCATTCACTGAAGGCTATAAGAAATCGAGATGAGAGTCGAGATGGAGCTGGTGGCCCCAAGGTGAGAAGCCAGCTTGCCCCACTGTGAGTCATTGGGATCCATAACAGTCGGTCGGCAAATTCGTTGTCAATTGACGTTACAGCGACACCTTTATGTTGAACGCATTTGCAGTCAGAATAAATCCTGTCACTTCGGACTGTGTTTTCTTTGGGAAGCTTCGCCCCCCCCGAACCCCATTATGTGGGTGGCTCGGCCCCTCATGCCCTCCATAACTAAAATATTCAACTCCGAGCTGGAGTTTATTCGGGGAGGGGTGCAAGACCCCCAGAAAGCAATGTTGGCATCCCACACTGACACTACAGCGACCTGTTGCTGTTGTCGCTGTAGTGTCAGTCATGGTAAAATTGTCACCATAGCAATGGCATACGGAGACATTGCAGGAGTAAGGGGGATGGGAATGGAGTGGGAATACATAGCTGCCTGTGGGATAAGTATGGACTGGGAATATAGAGCGGCCTAAGGTAAGGTGACGTCAGTACCACGCCCCTAAGGATGAATCCTTCACTAAGTGTTTTGGACTGAGCTTCATGGACTGTGCGATCATCCCAGTCAAATGTGAAATGCTGCCTCATTAAATTCACTGTTTTGGCTCTATGGAGTTGCATTAATCATGTTTTTAAATGAGGATCCTCACCATTTGTTTACAAAGTGTGTTGCTGTAAGTTATTTCATCAGAAGTTTGCTGTGACTTGCATGGGTTTCCGCTCAGCTCAGCACCTGAAGAGCCTGGCACCCCAGTGGCTGAAGTACTTGGTAAATGCCAGCCATCTGGCACAGTGTCTGCTGTAGCCACTCCCTCCCCATGGACAAATAACACCTGCATACCCCCAGACACTTGGGGAAGGGGTGGGCTGCACATGGGGGCTCATCCGGGATGTGATTATGGGGTGTCTTGGGTGCTGGAAGCTGTTGTTCCCCATGGTTGTTTTCTTTGCTAATGAACTGTAAATGAACTAATATGGCATGTGAGGACAGAGAAAATGTGTGCCTTTACTGAGACTGCGGCACCTGAATGTCTGTGGGAAGAAAGCATGTGTATGGTCCATGTGAATTCCATGCAAATAGATCATGGTGCCCTTTTGGATTGGACTGTATGGTCCTGTTTGGGCAGACTGGTGACCTGAGAGTTGGTGCTTGGGTGTGAGCTTTAGAGAGCAATGGGAGAGTTGGTCCTAGTTTGCCCACTGGACTTTTGTTTAAACTGCTGCAAATTCAGTTATTTCATCAGGCACACACACATATAAGTATGATCATGCCACGCATTTCTTGAGAGTCCATCCTCTGAAGACAGCAGCGTCTAGGCAGCAATTTAGTGTTTAGGCAGCGTTAGGTCTGGGATGCCACACTTGGAAGTCATAGGCAATCCATCTGAAGGGTCCGGTGGGGTGGATGACCAGAGGTGTGAGAACAGTTCAGGAGGGATAGAGAGATGAACTGGGTTGGGGCCCAAATGTTGGTTAAGAATCCCACCTCCATGGTAGTGCAGCCTGTTGCTCCTCGAGATGGTGCAAGGAAAGTGTGCATACCTCTTGGCTTGGGCTCATTGGGGTGGCTGTTTTTGCCTTAAGTGCTTTCCGGGGGTTGCGATCATTTAAAGGGGGGACGGTTGTAACCCCCCCCTTGAGAATGAAGCTTAAGGCCATGTACTTTGCAAGTATTAGTGGACTAATCTGGACTAGAATGACCCTGGTCAGAAAGATGGCAGGGGTTTGCTGCTGGCATGAAGCCAAAGAAGGTGAGGGGGGGAGGAGGAGCTAAAGGGGAAAGTGAGGAACAGAGAGGAACTGATTGCTGCTCTGTGGAGCTGAAGGTTTTCTAGTCCCTGAGGTGTGGAGAAGAGCTGGGGAAAAGATGTGGCAGTGGCCATAGTTACAACCCTGGTGAGATGGAGCAACATGCCATGTGAGATGCAGCTGAAGAGTGGGCTCGAGGTAGAGCAGATGAGAGGGGTGTTTGGAGAGGTGTCATGGGAGCTCCAGTTTCATGGCCCTGAAGAGCGATAGAGATCGAGATGAGATGATCTGCTGTAGGATATGTGCTGGGACAGGTCCCCCATAATTCATGGGGACTGTTGCACACCAAAGGCTATGAGAAATCAAGATGAGAGTCGAGATGGAGCTGGTGACCCTGAGGTGACAGGCCAGCTTGCTGTACTGTGATTCATTGCAGGAGTAAGGGGGATGGGAATGTAGCTGGGATACATAGCTGCCTGAGGGATAAGAATGGACCCCAGTGGCTGAAGGACCTGGTAAATGGAAGCCATCTGGCACAGTGTTTGATATAGCCACCCCCCCATGGACAGTTACCACCAGCATACCCCTAGACACTTGGGGAGGGGGTGGCTGCATTTGATTTTGTTTTTTTTTGTCCACCAGCTGCCTGGGATCCGCCCAGTCACGAACCCTTGCTCCCACTTCCAGATCAGTTGCACCCATACGTTGGGACCCCCTGACTTTCCCCCCAGGGTGGGGCCATGGAACTGACCCCTCTCAAATGGCTCCACGGGCAATGGGATAGGGCAAGGCAGGGCCACCCTGGAAGCTGATAGAAGCCAAGGGCTGGCATCATGAAGGCGGCCGGCAGCTCTGTACTTTTTCTTATATGCCCACTGAGGAGCCGGACGTACACTGATGTCAGTGCACTAATGTGCACACGTCCGCTGGCTCCTCCCCCCTGTGAATGCCCTCACCCTGCCAAACACCCAGCTTCCACTGGGTGTCACTGCACTGCGGCGCATATCCCTCACCCACACCAAAGGAAGGAGAGCTGTCACAGGATGCTCAATCCTTCCTTCCCCCTGCCAGCCCCCGGCAGCCTGAATCCGTTCCCGAACCCAGTTCGCCAGTGTGGTGTGAGGTGTGGCATCCAGCGCCTCAACCCTCAGTGCCACTGGGACGGCTGGCTGCATTAGTTTTATGCAGTTAGCATTTCTGCCTTCTTGGGTCATATCTGAAAATAGGCACAAAGGTGTCTAGTTTATTTACCTAGTCAATAAAAGCTAATACATAAATATTTAATTCAAAAAGTGTACAACATAGAGAATACTGGATGGGGAACTATGCCCAACCAGTGTGTTCTACCACAGAGGGGTTCTGGTTCCCTCTGACCTCAAGAGTGAAGCTCAAGAGATCCGTGTACATCAGAACCCCGATGTGGCAGAACACACTGGTTGTACATAAAACTGCTCATCCTGTATTTTGCTAGTGTTTAATATTATGTGACATGTGCATGCAACGGTTCTTTTGCTCTCAGAATGAAACTGACTTTTACAGTCTCTAGAGGTTTCTGAATGTTATTGTACCACAGAAAGGTACAATCACATTCCATAACTTTTGAACTGTGATATAACAGCATTTTGAAGGGGATGGAAGTCTATACAGAACAATGCTTTCTATACAATAATCATATTATAACACCAATAGAGGTGCCGGGCTGCTGCCAGGATTTTTGCAGGGGTGGGGGGTTTCTTTCATTGAGTGAGAGAGAGGTGTTGTCTGTGTAGCAGGTGAAAAACTCTAGTGTGCTAAAGAATCTGTATTGTGCTCTGAAAAATTTCTGAGAAAGGCTGTTTCAAGCTTACCAGTGATCCAGACCACATTGGCTTTTCCTCCCTCTCTGCCCCTTGTCTCCTCAGCCACCAGGCTGTTTCATGGTTGGGACATGTCTCTGACTCAACACTGAGGCATGCTCTCAGGCCATGGCTGCAACTGTTCACTGTAGCCAATCAGTGTGACTTGAGGATGTCAGTCGGACTCTGACTGGCTGATCGTGACTGGGGCAGCCGGGGTGTATGACTGGGGAAGGCACAGAACAACCCTACTGTAATGTCTGCACACACTACTGAGTCTGCTGGCCATGGGGGGGAAGGGACAGAACACTAGGGTAAAACACACACAAAAAAAAACAGGGATTTAAGGAAGGGTGGCTTGTTCAAACCTGATAAACCCCAGCTGGCAACGGCCCTGGAGTGGATACCAGACAGTAGGGCTAATGAATATCAGTGGTCAGGGCCCACAATGCCACCCCTGTCTAATAAATTTGAAAGCCATGGCTTACTTAGTGTATGCATTCTTACACCCATGTGCTCCTGCAGGTAACCCCTCCCCCCCTTCTTTCTTTGTATACTACTAGTTCCTCCTTTCTCCCTTTTCTACTGCTGCCTTCTGCCTTTTTTGTCCTTTTAGCTATTTCAATCCCTGCCTGTCTAATGTTTTCCCCAGAGCATGCTATCACCTTTGCCCTCTGCATTGCTGAGACTTTCCTTGCCCCCTAGAGTACACCTCTGGTACCCTACTTTGTGGCATCATAATTTCTCTGATTCTCTTGCAGCAACTGTTTTACCTTGATGTGTTTTTCCCACACCCTGCTATAGTGTACCTTTTGGCCATTCATTTATTTTTTTGCTGAACTGTCACTTTCACTAGGTTACAATATTGCTGCTGCCTTGTTGTATCTATATTTTTTGGTTTTATTATTATTTGAAGTTTTGTTGAACTCCCCATCTGCACTCACCACCCCTTCTCCGTGGGTCACAGCTGAAAACCAGACTTGTCTCAGTGTGCCTTTCACAGACACAGATATAGGAATAAATAAAAAGTATAATCCAAACCTGAATCTGCTGTACTGCAGCTTAGTGTGCTGCTGACAAGTCACTGTACTGGGTCCGAGTGGGCAGTTATTTTCTAATTCCAGACATCCGACTGGAAATCTACTGCCAAGCCAGAAGAGAAGGTAGACAGCCAAAAAGTAACAAAAAAAACTTGCTGTTGAGAAATATTTCCCATAAAACTTTAAATGTTAAAATTAGGTATAATTACTAGAGAAAGCAGGACAGTAATATTCCCACTGCTGGGAATTCCCTGAAATACCATTGCTAGCCTGGGAATACCTAGCAATTAATAGAGGAGGAGAACATTAAAGTGTAGTTACTCATTACTCATTTCCTCACTTCAGCATGTCCTTTTTAACAAAAGAATCTTTTTATTCCCATCTGACCAAACAAATTGTGTCTCATAATTATAAACTCCTGGGTTTAGTCTTCTGGAGTGTCTGGGAAACTAATGGATTGCCCTCCCACACCCACGTTTGTGTCGATATGTTCTATTTTTTTTTTTTTTCAGACAAACATTTCAGCTGAAGCACGACTTGTTGATTTAGAGAAGGACATGCTGGTGGGGGGTAGGCTTTTAGAACTTTTGGATTTCTGGCTAAGAACTTGAAAATCCTAAGTTCTTTTTGAGCCACAAAACTGCTCCATATTATCAATGAAGATTGTTTCTTTGGCAACAAGTGGCTTGCACCAAAGTAAGGCCATCAAGACCATACAGTTTGAGAGACACAAAACACAAATGCTTTTTAAAAGTTTTAAATAATAAATGCAAGGACTCCTGGCCCCCATCCATAGAAAGCAAAGAAAGTGTGTGCATGAAGTAGGGGGAAGGGGAGTAAATTTAATAAAAAATAAAAATATTGTGTTAAAGTAAATGGTTCACCAAGCAATGTTGTCAATGCTAGGATTATAGCTGAGGTCAAAACCACAATGGTGCACCTTTAAATGAGAAATTTATTGAACTTGTAAGTCACTTTTCCCTCAGAAGCTGTTTTTTTTTTTTTATGTTGGCACGCTTGCGCAGCCAACATCGTGGGACAGTGCAGCTTTGGAGGCGGGGTCACTGTTGGGAGAATGTAGGCATGCACCAGAGGTGCATCCCGTGATTCTCAATCAGCTCAGATGCCGGCGCCCACCATGCATACATAATGTGGTGAGCACATCTAAGAAAAGGTCCGCTGCAATCCGAGCAAAGCTTGTCATATACAGCGGTCCTTTGCCGTGTCACGCCATTATGTGCATGGTCGGGAGCGGGCGGCCACCTAACTACTGCCCATTTCGGGGTGCCAATCCCCTGTCGGTTAACCCCCGCTTACTTTAGGTACTGAAGGTGAGCCCACTCTGCCGGCATAACCCCAATTGTTGAATGCCGAGGGGGTGCCCAGTCCCCTCGGCTCATGCCCTCCCCGCTTTGTGTGCCGACGGGGTGCCCAATCCCCATCAGCTACAGACACCCCCAACAGTTAGGTGGCATGCTGGGAGCCCACCCCAGCGCACAAATCCTCTGAAAAAAAACTGTCTTTCGATGGGTTTTTTCATTTTTTCCTGTAAAAAAAACAGTCCCTTGTAGTCTCGATGCCCCCACCCACACCCACCCACTGCACACCCTGCCTCCCTCACCCCCACCCCATACTTATCGCGGAGTCCGCGCGATGATCTTCTGTGGACCGGGAACACATCTGCACTCTTCAAAGCCGACCGTGAACTGAAGAAATGCCGGTAAGCTGTACAATGGAATGAATAGGGGGTTTTCAACTTTAATGTATATCTCAGGTATTTTTGTGAATTTTGGCCCAAAATTTTTAACATGGGGTTTTTGGGACCCCTTCTCATGAATTCTTGCACTGTCATGGCGTTATTCGGTCCCGAAAGATGATTTCACAGTCACTGTGCAGAATCACCTTTTGAGACTGAGTAACAAAATGACAGTGCCACTGTTCATGAGAGGGCCTCTCAAAAAGCCTATTTTGCAAGTTTGGTGGGAAAAATCAAAAAAATGACTGTTTTACGAGCGTGCGTAGCAACTGTGCAATGTACACTCGGAAGTTAGCGCATTCACATTATTTTCATGCCAGATTCTTAACATTGGTATTTTACCACACCTTCTTGTGAACTGTACAGCTGTCATTTTTCACATCCTGCCCAAAATGTGTTTTCGCACTTCCGGCGCAGAATAGCGCAGTTGCTGTGCGAAATCACTGTTTGGTACACATTACAAAAATGACACTGACACTGTTCATGAGCAGAGGTCCTCAAATGCCTGTGTTGAAAATTTGGTGACAATACTCCATAAAATGACTGTGTTACCAGCGTGCGTTGCGCAGTTTGCACGCACGCTCGTAAGTTCGCAAACTTTTGTTTTCACTCCACATCTTCAACAGTCCCATTGTTCTACACCTCCTAAAGAACAGTACAGCTGTCATTTTTCATATCCTGACCAAAATCTGTTTTCGCAGTTCCAGCGCACAATAGTGCGGTCACTGTGGAAAGCCCATGTTCCAGACACATTATGAAAATGGCAGTGACACTCTTCATTAGCAGATGTCCTAAAATTCCTATGTTGAAAATTTAGGGACAAAAGTCAATAAAATGAGTGTTTTACGTGTGCGTGTTGTGCAGTTTGCATGCACGCTTCTGACTTTGTGAATTTGTAATACTTTCACTCCAGCTGTTCATCATTGCCATTTTTCCATATCTTCTTATGAACAGTACAGCTGGCTGAAATATGTTTTCGCACGTCCGGTGCAGAATTGCTCGGTCAGTGTGTGAAATCACTTTCTGGGACACTTTCAGGAAATTACGGTGACACTGTTCATCAGCAGAGGTCCTAAAATGCCTATGTTGAAAATTTGGTGGCGAAAGTCCAGACAATGACTGTGTTGCAAGCGTGCATTGTGCAGTTTCCACGCACCCTTGTAACTTTGTCAATCTGCAATATTTTCATGCCACATTTTCACCACTGGCATTTGTGCACACCTCATTATCAATAGTCCAGCTGCCATTTTCCACAGCCTGCCCAAAATGTGTTTCCGCAGCTCTGCCGCACAGTGGCGTACTCGCTGTGCAAAATCACCTTTTGGGACACATTAACAAACTCACAGCGCTATGCCTTTCCACCTCCGCCACTGCCAATGCCAGCGTGACAACATTCGGCATTGACAAATGCTTGTTTTAATACAGTTTCTAGTAGTGTTATTCCTCCATCATTATTGCCATATTGGTTGACTCAGTGTAGAGCTGTGCAAAATTTTCAGATTCTGGTTTTGATAAAATTTTGCAAAATGTTGGAACTTCTTCCTAATTCAGTGGACACCCAACAGAAGCACAATTCTGAAATTCTGAAAGCAGAATGCTAAGTGCAAAATTGTAGTCTGCAGTTTTTGTAAATCATGGATTTATTTTTTGCTTAATGACACGATCTGCGGAATATTATTCTGCAGTTTTCATAAAAATGTTTTCAGAATTTCACGTGATTGAAAAAGAAATTCAGAAAATCATTTTGGAAGTAGAATTGCCATTCTGCAAGAATTCAACCAGTGGAATCCCACACTCTGCCCAGCTTTGCTCAGTGGGCGTCTTTGAATGACACTGTGTTGGTAAGGACCATTTTAGAAGTGTATTATGTAGTTTATGCCTCTTTCACCCCTATAGTTCTGAAGCAGATCATGGATGTATTGAGACAACAGTGCCAGAACTTAATGAAGGGCACAAACTACTGTACCTCATACAGTTCTAAAATGATGCTCACCTTTAGTGTGTACATTAGAAACATTTAGTGAATTTACAAAAGGGGCAGTTTGTTAATCTTTCTTCATAGATACAATGTTCCAGTCCCCATACAATTTTCGTTACCCTTCTCTGAATGCCTTCTATAGTTTTGATATCTTTTTACAGTTAAAAATGTTATTAGAAATTCCAACACAATACAGGTAAGTACATTACAGTAGTATACAGGAGTGAGTTCATGTAGCATAGCACTTTACGTACATTAATGCATTTAAAAAGACAGACAGACAGACTGAGTCCAGCTAAAAGCCTGTCAGGAGAATGTCATGCTAATATATGAGCACTAATCACCCTACATCTTTAGCAAAATAGAAACATAGAAATTGTCAGCAGATAAGGACTGCTAGGCCCATCCAGTCTGTCCATAAGCATAGAAACATAGAATTTGATGGCAGATAAGGACCGTTTGGCCCACCCAGTCTGTTCATTTCCCTACCTACTGGATAAGCTGCAGATCCTAGTTAACTGGCAACCTACTTGTTCCTACCCCCATCCCCTAGAATGGCCTTATGACTGTCCCATGCATGCTTGAATTCCAGCACTGTTTTTGACTCCACAACCTCCTCCGGAAGGCCGTTCCATGCATCCACAACCCTCTCTGTGAAAAAATACTTCCTTAAATTACCTCTGAGCCACCCCCTTCTATCTTCAAATTGTGCCCTCTTGTTCTTGCACACCTCTTTTTTTGAAAGATGCTACCCTCTTGGACTTTGTTGATTCCCTTGAGGTACTTGACGTTTCTATCATGTCCCCCTCCCTCCTTTCCTTGAGGCTATACATATTAAGCTCCTTTCATCTCTTCATATGTCTTCCGGTGCAGACCCTGCACCATTTTAGTTGCCCTCCTCTGGACAGCTTCCATCCTGTCTATGTCTTTGCCGAGATTGGGTCTCCAGAACTGCATGCAGTACTCCAGATGGGGTCTCACCAGCTGTCTGTACAGAAGGATAATAACTTCCTGTTTTCTACTGGTGATGCCTCTCCCTATGCATCCCAGTATCCCCCCAGCCCTCCTTGCTGCCCTCTCACATTGCTTGCCCACCTTTAGGTCATCTGATATGACTACCCCAGGTCCCTTTCCATTTTTGCTGTTGTTAGTATATAACCCCCCATTGTGTATTCTTCCCCTGGGTTTTTGTTTCCCAGGTGCATTACCTTGCACTTCTAAGCAATAAATCTAAGCTGCCATACATTTGACCATTCCTCTAACCTTGCCAAGTCCCTTCTCATCCTTTCCACCCCACCTTGTGCATCAACTCTGTTGCAGATCTTTGTGTCATCTGCAAAGAGACATACTTTTCCTTCCAGTCCCTCTGCAATGTCGCTTATAAAGACATTGAAGAGGACCGGTCCTAATACTGAACCCTGCGGTACCCCACTAGTAGCCCCCCTTTCTTCAGAGTGGACTCCATTTACTGTTACTCTCTGTGTCCTATTCTCCAGCCAATTCTTTACCAGGCTGTCATCTTGGGACCCACTTCCAGGCTGGCTAACTTGTATATTAATCTTTGTACGGGACTGTGTCAAATGCCTTGCTAAAGTCTAGGTAGGCCATGTCCACAGCCCCTCCCTGATCTACTACTTTGGTCACCCAGTCAAAGAAATCTATCAGATTCATCTGGCATGACCTTTCTGCTGTGAATCCATGCCGCTGGGTCCTGTGCCCTCTGGCCTCTAGATACTCGACAATTTTTCCTTCAGAAGTGATTCCATCATTTTCTACCACTGAGGTTAAACTAACAGGTCTGTAGTTTCCTGCTTCTGCCTTACTCCCACTTTTGTGAAGGGGAATCACATCTGCCCTCCTCCAGTCCTCGGTACCACCCCATCCTCCCATGATTTGTTAAAAGGGTAGACAGTGGTGTCACTAGTTCTACCCTTAGTTCTTTAGAATTCTGGGATGAATCCATCGAGCCCCATTGCTTTGTCCACCTTCAGTTTTAAGAGTTCTTTCAGAACCCTTTCTTCTGTAAATGGGCTGGTATCAACTCTGTATCCAGAGTGTTTCTACTGTTTGTTTTAGGTACCTCCCCTCTTCATTTGTAAATACTGAGCAAAATATTTGTTTAGCATCTCTGCCTTTTCACAGTCTCCTCTGCCCACCCTCCCTCCCTTTATTAAGCCTCACTATCCCTCCCTTGGTCTTCCTTCACTCCCTGATGTACCTATAAAAGGTTTTATCCCCCTTCTTAACTGAGTTGGCCATCTTTTCCTCGGTTTGGGCCTTTGCTGTTCTGTCTGCTTTCCCAGCCTCCTTTTGCTTTAACTTATACAGTTCTCAGTCCTGCTCCTTCTGCAATTCCTTGTACTTCCTGAATGCTTTCTTTTTCTCTTGAACCTTCACTGCCACTTCCTTTGAGAACCATAGTGGTTTCTTACATTGTTTTGTTTTGTTTATTTGCTTCACACAAAGGCTCGTTACCTCTGTGATGGCAGTTTTATTATTCCCATTGTTCTTCCACCCTCCTTCCTGCCCATTTGCTAGTGCATTCCTTAGGCACTCACCCATTTTGCAAAAGTCAGCCTCCTAAAGTCCAGTACTTTTGCCTTGTATGGCTTGACTCTGCTGTGTTTTATTGGATCTGTTCGATGGTCGCTAGTTCCCAGATGGCTACCCACTTCTACATCTGTGATCTCTCTCCATCTCCTTTGAGAGAACAGGTCTAAGATTGCTGCCCCTTGAGTGGGCTCCAATACTAGTTGTCTAAGGCATGCCCCTGTAGGGTATCTAGAATAACCCCACTCTTCAAGTGGCTGCAACTTCTCACTCCAGTTAACATCTGGCATATTCAGATCACCCATCAGCAATATCTCCCCTTTTTCTGCCATTCTAAGTATACTTTCTATCATTTCCTTGTCCATTTCCTCCCTTGAGAAGGGGTCTGTATACAACCCCTGTGCGGATTGTGATGCCATTGCCGGTCTCCAAATTTACCCACAGTGCTTTCTTCTCTCCCTGTTTGCCCTTTTGTTCTGTTGCTTTTATTCCTTCCCTTATGTAAAGAGCTACTCCTCCTCCTCTTTACCCTCCCTGTCCCTCCTGTAGATAGTGTATCCTGGCATGTTTACGTCCCAGTCATGGTTTTGTGTGTACCATGTTTCTGTGACTGCCACGATATCCAGATGTTCCTCCTCCATCAAGGCCACTAATTCAGGAAACATGTTACCCAGACTACAGGCATTGGTACTCATTGCTCTCCATTTTTTGATGGCTTTACCTTCTGTTGCAGCATCCCCCACTGACCTTTCTACCTCTGTCTTTTTTTCATTTAGTACCCTGTTTTGTAGGGAGAGGCTGGGATTTTCCTGCTGCTTATCAGTACCTCCCCCTTTGACTAGTTTAAAAGCTTGCCAATGAAGCATTTAAACTGATTGCTCAAAAGACTTGTTCCCTTCCTGGACAGATGCAGACCATCCTCCCAGTATAGGCTGGTGTTCCTCCAGGTGGAACCCCAGTCCCCAATGAAGCCAAACCCCTGTGCTCCCGCCAGTTTTTCAACCATTCATTAAACTGCATGGTGCTAATTACCTCGCCTCCCCATGCCATCTACAGGCAGCACCTCTGAGAAGGATACTGTGTGTGCTATTGTCTTAGGCCCCCTCCCAACTCTACAATGTCCTCCTGCACTGCTCTGATCTCATGATGAGCCAAGTCATTTGTCCCTAGGTGGACAATGATGTCCAGCTCAGACTCCTTGCAGCTGTTCTCGTGATCCTGAGGATGCACTTCCTGTCCCTCAAGCCATGGCACCAGGCAGGCACCTTACTCAGTTTTCCTGCTCCCCCAGTTCTATCCCCTGATAATTGATTCCCCCACCAGGAGCTGCTTCCTTCCTGTGGTGTCCTCTCTGCTTCCTTCCCAGTGGGCCTCCCTTGTGACAGTTGTCATCAGTCTTCATGGTGCATCCATAGAGGAACTATGCTCCCCAGAATGGTGTATGGATTGTGAGTGGAACAATTGACTGGGTGTGCCTCTGTTCCACCATCCTCACCCTCCTGAGCCCACTGTGGTCCAACTGCTGTGCTTTCTTCCAACCTCTGAGGTAGTGGTGGTGGCTGTGGTGCTCCCTGGATGGGGGAGGTTCCCTTCCTACTGTTCAGTGTGGCCTGGGGGAAGGTTCCCTTACTACTGTCCAGTGTGGTCTGAAGACAGGCAACTTCCTCCCTCAGGGCAGAGAGTTGTCTGCAAATAGGGCAGCATCTCAGCTTCCAGAAAGACTCCCGGAAGACTGCTGCCCCACAGCCATTACATTGCACTACTCCCCACATGTTTATCTACTTTTCTTTTGTTTGTTTTTGTGTGTGTGTGTGTGTGTGTGTGTGCGCGCTTGCATGTGTGATTGGTTTGTTATATAGAAATATATATATTATACAATGTGTATGCTTATATTGTCAGTGCAGTGTGCTAGAGAAGATATGACAGTGATATGCACCTTGCACTCTTGAGGAAATTATGTCAGAACCTCAGGTATAAAGGAACTATTTCCAGGGGTGGGTGGGGTGCGGTGGGAAGGGTTTGCCTAAACTGTGCCTCACAAAACAATCAGCTAAAGCTCTTACCCACCGCTCATGATGAGTGCATTCCTGTCAGCAAGATGCCCTACACAACAGTTTGACAGAGAAAATACCCTGCTAATCAAACAGAGAAAAATCCAGACATCCAAGTCAGACACATGTAAACCTCCCCAGCCCCAAAACAGCCTGGTGGTTTGTTAGCCACAAAGGAAAATCAAATATGCAGTTATTTCAGCCCTTCTGAAGATGCTGACAAGATAAGCAGGTTTGAAAACCCCCTTCCTGAATTAAAAACTAAAATAATTAAACATAAAGCAATACCAATGTAAAAGTAAGGAAAACTTCCCTCAGATGTAAGCAAGAGAGAAAGATTTGTTTCAGATATCTAGTCCAATATAATATATCCCATGCCGCTTCTCAGTTGTTTCAAAGCACTCCCACTTACACAACTTGGAAGAAGATGGACTTCTGTCTGAAACAGGATCACACCAGTAGTTTATAGTAATTGATCAATGCTGAAGTGTTCAAGCTAGACAATTGGCTGTGATGCAGGTCTCCCTGACTTGTGAAGCTAATTTCCCCCACCTCAGGCTATGTCTGGCATCCAATTACAAACTGCAGCCTTTGCTATTTTAAATCACACAACCACCACCAGCAAATATTGCAAAATATATTGATGTAGATTGTCACATAATTCTAGTAATCAGTTCAGTTAGCCACAAAGGAAAATCAAATATGCAGTTATTTCAGCCCTTCTGAAGATGCTGACAAGATAAGCAGGTTTGAAAACCCCCTTCCTGAATTAAAAACTAAAATAATTAAACACAAAGCAATACCAATGTAAAAGTAAGGAAAATGTCCCTCAGATGTAAGCAAGAGAGAGAGAGATTTGTTTCAGATATCTAGTCCAGTATAGTATATCCCATGCAGCTTCTCAGTTGTTTCAAAGCACCCCCACTTACACAACTTGGAAGAAGATGGACTTCTGTCTGAAACAGGATCACACCAGTAGTTTATAGTAATTGATCAATGCTGAAATGTTCAAGCTAGAAAATTGGCTATGATGCAGGTCTCCCTGACTTGTGAAGACAATTTCCCCCACCTCAGGCTATGTCTGGCATCCAACTACAAACTGCAGCCTTTGCTACTTGTTCGGACCCTACCTGTGCTTTACATCTATCGTACCCCTATGCCTGTTCCATGCATGTTTAAACCCAACTACTGTGCTTGCTCCCACCACCTCTTGTGGCAGACCATTTCCTGCATCCACCACCCTCTCTGAGAAGAAAAATGTCCTCACATTCCATCTTAACCTGCCACCTTACAATTCCATGTCATGCCCCCTTGTCTTGTACTCCTCCTGTATTAGAAAATGTCTCCTCCCTGCACCTTGTTTATACCATTGAGGTACTTGAAAGTTTCTAACAACAATGAACATTATAATACATATAAACCTACATAGTTAATAAATAGCCTACATCCAAAATGATATATGGTACGGATATAACCAATGGAGCTTCCTGACAGTACTGTCCAAAGTGAATGGTGAGAGTTGGGATAATTACAATGTCACCGTGGAGAGAAGGACCTGATTGCTCCAGAGAGACACTCCAGAAAGTGATTCCAGATACTGGTATTGTATATTTTGCTACTTTCCTATGGCCAGGTGACTAAGTTGTTCATTATGGGCCAGGGTAACCACTGCATGCTTCCAAAGGAGAGTCGAAGGAACATCTGCTGTTCTTCATATTTTCAGCAAAAGCCTCTTGGCTTCCACAGTGATTGCCCCTAACCATTTGCTCTGAGGCAGCATGAGTCAGAAGGTTACTAAAGGGTTCCCTATTATGAACACCAGAAGAGAAAAAAGTAGTGGAACTTGGAGGACTGCCTGACAGCCATCATGGACAGCCCTCCAATAATCCTGCACTACTGGACAGGACTAGAGGATATGTAATAAGGAGTCACTTACAGCCTCGCACCTACAACAGTGGCTGGACTGTAGGCCTCTAAGCCTGGATAGCAGTTGTGTGGTTCTATGCCAATAGTGTAAAACCTTATTTTGAATTAGGTGACTTCTAGAGTGCCTGCAGGCTATGTGAGCCATTCGCCAGCAGCTTTCCCACTCTTCTTGGAGAATAGGCCATGAAAGATATCTTCCCCAGTGTTGCCTAGCAGTCAAGTATAATCAGGCATAGACTGTCTGATAGGCCATAGATAGTCAAGTATAATCAGGGGTAGACTGTCTGATAGGCCTGTAGATAGTCAAGTATAATCAGGCATAGACTGTCTGATAGGCCTGTAGATAGTCAAGCATAATCAGGCATAGACTGTCTGATAGGCCTGTAGATAGTCAAGCATAATCAGGCATAGACTCTCTGATAGGTCTGTAGATAGTCAAGCATAATCAGGCATAGACTCTCTGATAGGCCTGTAGATAGTCAAGCATAATCAGGCATAGACTCTCTGATAGGCCTGTAGATAGTCAAGCATAATCAGGCATAGACTCTCTGATAGGTCTGTAGATAGTCAAGCATAATCAGGCATAGACTCTCTGATAGGCCTGTAGATAGTCAAGCATAATCAGGCATAGACTCTCTGATAGGCCTGTAGATAGTCAAGCATAATCAGGCATAGACTGTCTGATAGGCCTGTAGATAGTCAAGCATAATCAGGCATAGACTCTCTGATAGGCCTGTAGATAGTTCCAGCTCAGCCCAACTTGTTTTTTTAATACTTTTTTATTGAAAGCCAATATAATTGTACAAACCTTAAGAAATATTGCAACAGAGAACAATATACCCTGTTTCCACAGTTCAGATCTGTTGCATCAATTTGACTTGAGTTTTATTTATTTATTTATTAGCTTTTGGTAACCGGGTAAGTGCGCTAGGCAACAGACCTGCCTATTTTCAGGCACGACCCGGGAGAGCACAGGACATTGGTTACAATATGCAGAAATGCACAGACATAATATAGGTGTACAGAAGCAAAACAAGATATACATTGGATAGTACAGTAACAGTTACATAAGGGTACATTTTAGGCATAGATCATAATAAGGATGTAAAATAAAGCAATTAGGGTAACCATAAGACAGCTGAGGACAGTAAAGACATCAAGGTTCATAGCCACCTAGACAAATTGCATGGGAGAACATTAGTGTAGTACTCAGGGTCAGACCCGACAGCCTGCAGTGGGACAAAGCAAATTAAGAGCATTTGCATTGGCCAGAGGCTAGGAGGTGGGTGAAGAAAGTAGTTTTGAATTCTCGATGGGAGGATGATTTTCACCATAAGGGGAGTGAGTTCCAGAATTTGGGAGTAAAATGGTCAAATGCCTGTTCACCCATTTTTGTCATGCAAGGTCTAGTGGAGAGCATGGGGACAGAGGAAGACCTGAGGGGTACGGGTGTGTGAGGCAGGAGTCAGGAGGTTGGCAAGATAGACAGGGCAGGAGGTCTAGACAGGGAGTCGATAAAGCAGCCCAGGGAGTAGGCTCGAATATCCTTAGGTGACAGCCAATTTAAGCCAGCGAAAGGAGACAATGATGGTAAGACGGGGCAGTTAAGGTGAATCTACAGATGTTGTTGTAGACAGTGTCCCATTTGTGGAGTGTAGCAGAGTTTGCAGCAAAGAGGAGGGGCAGAGCATATTGGAGCTGGGGTAAGAGATCATCCTCAACAGAAAGTCTAGCAGTGAAGGAGTGAGGAGGAAGACGCGATAAGCTCCGCCAATTTTAGCACTGACAGCACGGCACACCATATTGACATGTTGAGACAGGTCAAGTGTGGATCCAAAGTGACCCCAAGGTACTTGAAGGACTCAGTGTTTGAGATGAGGGAGCCATCAAGGCATTGAACCCGGAGCCTGTTCGCAGGGGCAGACAGTTTCTTAGAGGATCCAAATAGCATAGCACAGGTTTTTCTAGGTTCAGGACTTGGTGGTTGCTAGAGAGCCAGGTCTGAGGGAATGGAAGTCATTAGTGAGAGTGGAGTTGATGGCAGCACCTGATTTTGACCCAGAGTAGAGAACAAGGTCATCTGCGTACATAAGAGTGCAGCTATGCCGGGACATGGTGGGAATATCATTTAGGAAGAGGAAAAGAGTAGAGGTCCAAGAGTGGATCCCTGGGGAACTCCACAGGGAGATGTTTGAGGGGAGAAAGGGCCTTGTAAATGCTACCACCTGAGTCCGATTGTCAAGATAGCTATGGAACCAGGAGAGGGTTTGTCAGATGCTCCAATGGATTGGAGCTTTAGCATGAGAGGATGGTGTACCATGTCGAAGGCTTTAGACAGGTCGATAAAGACGGCCCCAGTGAGTAGGCCACGGTCCATATTATTTCTGATGTCATTTGTAAGTTGTGTAAGTGCAGAGGTGGTACTGTGACCAGGCCGGAAACCATGTTGGCACGGGGTTTGAAGATTAAACATGTCAAGGTGAGCAGCAAGCTGGCGGTGGACTATTTTTTCAAGCAGCTTACTGAGAATGGGCAGAAGAGATATAGGGCGGTAGTTGGACATGAGTTTGACATCGCCCTTTTTGTGTATAGGGATGGTTCTGGCAGTTTTCCAGGTGGATGGGACAGTAGACGTACGAATCGAGAGGTTAAAAAGCTAGGTGATAGGTCTGGACAGCCAAGGTGCATACTGCTTAAGTATGCAAGGATGGATGCCCTCAGGCCCTTGACCCCCGCGTGCCAGTAGGGAGTTAAGTAGCTTTTAACCACCTCTGAGTCATTGTAGTGGTACCACGAGGACCTGGGTCTGGGGCATTTTTTAATATTTGGAGAAATGCACCTCTGATTTGAAGGAGTCTTCAGTGATCCTTTTTGGGGATGCCCTTAGTGCTGCAGAGAAATTCAAAAGACGAGATTAATCTATTGGGATAAATCAAGAAATCTGTACTCTTAGAATGCCACATGATCTCCAGGAGTTCCAGTTAAGTGTTTCCCTATCAGCCATTAGGAAATGATTATCCAGGAGAGGCATGAGCTGTAATTGGAAGAGGCTGTGTTTAAGGAGTTTACCTAGTGAGTTACAGGTATTAATGGAGGCTACCAGTGTGAAGATAAATCGGTCTATTTTGTGATGTTTGCCATGTATGACAACACTTCCTGAGAGCACCTGTAAAAGATTTTGCTCCATCTTAACCCAGAATGGGGAGCACTCTGCTTCATCACTGATCATAGAGTCATAGAATCATAGAATTCTGTTGGCAGAAAAGGACACCAGTGGCCCATTGAGTCTGACCCCCCCCCATTTCCCCGGCTAATCCCTTAAACCTGTCCCATGCCCTCTTGAATCCCCCCACTGTTTCAGCTCCCACCATCCCCCTTCAGTGTTCTGTTCCAGGAATCCACCACCTTTTTGGTGAAGTAATGTGCCCTTAAACTACCCCTGACTCTTCCCCCCTAACCTCAGACTGTGGCTCCTAGTTCTATCTGTGCATTTACTCTTGAACAGGCTCCCTTCCTCTGTCCTGTTTATCCCTTTCACATACTTGAATGTTTCAGTCATGTCTCCCCTCTCTCTTCTGGTTTCCAGTGAGTACAGGTCCAGCTCCCCTCAGCCTCTCCTTATGGGATAGTTGATGCATGCCCTGCACCATCTTTGTTGCCCTCTTGTGAACCCTCTCCACTGCATCAATATCTTTACGCAGGTGCGGCCTCCAGAACTGGACCCTACACTCCAAATGCAGCCTCACCATGGACTTGTAGATGGGCATAAGTACCTCCCTTTTTCTGCTCATTATATCCCTCCCTATGCATGCAAGCATTCCATTTGTCCTGCCCACTTCTTTTCTGCACTGGTTCCCACCTTGAGGTCATCCGAAATTATAATCCCCAGGTTCCTCTCCTGCCTTGACTCTTTTATTTCCACTCCCCCTAGCATGTACTTGGCCTGTGGGTTGTTATGCCCCATGTGCATCAATGAACACTTTTTGGCATTAAAACTCAGCTGTCATACTTCTGACCACTCCTCTTCAGGTCTCCTCTCATTGCCTCTACCCCACCCACCCCCGTTGTGTCCACCCTGTTGCAAATCTTTATATCATCTGCAAACAGGCACACCTTCCCCTCCAATCCCTTAGCCATGTCTGCAATAAACATATTGAACAGCATGGCCCCAGCACTGACCCCATGGGCACCCCACTCATCACCCTCCCTTCACTAGAGTACACCCCATTTACTACCACCCTCTCGCTTCTGTCCCTCAGCCAATTTTCCACCCACTTTATTATTTTCAGCCCCACCCCCATGCTCTCCAGCTTATTCACCACCCTTCTATGAAGAACAGCGTCAAAGGCCTTCCTGAAATCCAGGTAGACCACATCCACTACCCCTCCCTGGTGCACCACTCTTGTTGCCCAGTCAAAAGATTCTATAAGGTTCGTCTGGCACAACCTCCCTGCAGTAAACCAATGGTGCCTATCATCCTGCAGTCCCTTTTCCTCTAGGTAATTGACCATCCTCTCCTTGACTAGTGCCTCCATCACTTTACCCACTACCGATGTGAGGCTGACCAGATGATAGTTCCCCACCTTCTCCCTGCTGCTACCTTTATGGAGCGGTACCACATCCACCCATCTCCAATCCCTAGGTACCTGCCTGGTGTTCAGGGACAAACTGCATAACCTTGCCAGCAGTACTGCCAGTTCCTCCCACAACTCTCGGAGCACCATAGGATGTAGGGCATCTGGTCCCATGGTCTTATCAACCCATAACTTCCCTACCTGCTCTCTTACCCTGGCCTCTGTGAATGGGCTCATGTCGACACCTGCACCCTCCCTTCCCCTCTTCCTTAACTTTGGTCCACTTTCCTGCCCTTCTACCATGAAGACTGAGCAGAAATATTTATTCAGTACTTCCACCTTCTCAGAGTCTTCCTCCACCTGTATGCCACTGACCCCCTTAAGGCTAACTGTTCCTCATTTGGCCTTCCTCTCTCTCCTACATACCTAAAAAAGGTTTTGTCTCCCCTTTTGGTCTGACTAGCTATCCTCTCTTCTGTCTTCACCTTAGCCAGCCTTATATTCTGCCCTGCCACCCTCCTCTTCTCCCTGTAGGACTCCCTATCCTTGCCCCCCTGGGTCCTCTTATATTTAGTGAAAGCCCTTCTTTCATCCCCAATTGCCCTCCCCACCTTCCAGGTGAACCATAATGGTCTCCTCCTCCTTTTATTCTTTGTGACCTCCCTGATCCAATGGATGATTTGTGCACCTAAGAAATCCAAATGGCATCCCTGGATCCAGGGCAAATTCCACCCTCGTGATGACCAGGGCCCTGCTATAACATGGATATTTACCTGCCCGTAAAAAGGAGCCCCATAAGCTGGTCAATTTTGGAGAACTATTGAGTAAGTATCAGTACAGGAAAGGCTACTGACCAGATACAGGAGTTTCAATGAGGTAACCATCCACTGGCCCTCTATTTTACTTACTAAGAAGAGATCAAGAGCCTTCCAGCAGTCAGATTCTGTTTGGAAACAGTTCAGAAGTGGGGTAAAATTAACCCATAGGATCAAGGGAAGGTCAGTGACAATATTTACTAATAGGTAAGCGATGCCATCCTCTGCCCATTTTAAACCAGCCTGTGTAAAGGTAGCCTGAGTTGCAGGTTTTGCTTAGTGAGAGAACTTGGGTTTTCCCTCTGTTCACCCACAGGCCAGAGAGGGTGGAGAATTGTTGGAGTGTCTGCATAAGCACTGTCACTGATGTAGATGAGGAAGACAGTAGGATTAGGAGGTATTCTGCATATAGCAGGGTAATGTAGGTTTCCTGAAGGAGAGGTATTCCCACAATGTTAGGATGTGAGTTGAGGGATATCACCAAAGGCTCAATTGCCAGCAGGAAGAGAAGAGGGGAAAGGGGACACTCATGCCCTTCTGGAGTGGGAAGGGAGCAGATAACAGGCCATTAGCAGTGACACTGTCTTTTGGTGAGTTGTATAACATCTGGATCAACCACAGCCAAAGTGTGTAAGGGCCACATAGATGAAAGACCAGGTTACTGAATCAAAAGGGTTACCTTACCAGGTTACCAAATTAAAAGTCTTCTTAAAATCAATTCAGACTGCTGCTGCCTGTGCACCTGTTGATCTGGCCATGGACATGAAGGTAAAGAGGGAGCACATGTGGTCGGAACCCATGCAGTCTTGAATAAAACTGTCCTGAGCTGTATATATCAAGCATGGCAAGCAGAGTTTTATGTGACTGGCTAGTATATTTGCCAGCATTTTACAATCAGCATTAATGAGTAAGATGAGATGATAATTAGCACAAAGGATGCTGTCCTTGTCTTTTTTTGGTAAGACCATAATGGTGGCCCCATGGAGGGTAGCAGGTAGCTCCCCATTGATGTAAACCTAGTCAAACATAGATTTAAGGTGCAGTGCTACCAGATCCGGGATAAGCTGATATAAATCTGCTGGTATCCTGTAGCCTTAGTGGAGGAAGAGCTCTTAATTGCTGTTGTATTTCTAGCTCAGAGACCGGGATCCCCAGAGAGTTTTGTTCACTGGGGAGTAGACTGTGTATATTCAGGTTAGACAAAGACCACTGGCTATCCTCTTCCGGGGGGGGGGGGGGAGTACTGTATAAGTCTTTGTGGTACTCCCTCATGATCTCAGTAACTTCATTCGGATCATGCCATAGTCGGCCCTGTGAGTTGCGGAGGGAACCAATATGCCTGCTGGCTTGTTGCATCTGTAAACGATGGGCTAGTAATTTACCAGCTCTCTCCCCACTTCCCAGTATCGATGTTTAAGTCCAACCAGTGCTAATTTGGTTTTTATAGACAGCAGAGTGTTCAGATAGTATTTAAGAAAGGTAAGTTTTTTCAAACGTATCCGTACCATTTTTGAAGGCTGTTTCCTTGCCTTCCAGCTCTACTGTGGTATCCTTTTCCTCTTTTTCCCTTTCCTCCCTTCTGTGGGATGCATATCCTATAATAGACCCTTTAATATAGGCCTCATATGCTTTTCATACAGAGGCTGAGAAAAGCTGTGGAGAGGCATTTGTCTCAAAATTGAATTGTGTCTCTTTCTTAGCAAAACCCTGAACCCTGGATATTGGAGCTAAAGGGATTCAGACGCCAGTTAGAAAAGTGGGGTTGAGAGGGAAATAGCTGGAATGAGATACTCACTGACACATGATCAGACAGGACAATATTGTCAATCCCAGCCTGCACAATTGGCTGCATAAAGTGAGGGGAAGTGAGCCAGACAATTTCTGGGCTGTGGAGAAGAAAATGTAATTTTTTTGTGGTGGGATGGAGCAGTTGCCACCCATCTTTTAGTTTGTTTTCTTCCATGACAAAATTAAACACCCACTGGGTCTGGGTAGGAGATTAGATTTCTGGGATACTCTTGTCCAGGATCCCATCCAGAAGAATACTGTAATCTCTTCCTAATAAAATCTGCGGTTGTCCCTGTTAAAATCAGCTAGAGTCTGTTCTAGGGACAAGTAGAAATTGGGGTCATTCTCATTTGGGCCATATTCTCCTCCTTTCACAAGTTCCAGTTCTGGAGATTTTGGCCCAGATATTCAAAACTTTGCCCCGGGGCTAAATTAGCACTGCCCGGTGGGCAAACTTAGCCCAGAGCAAAAAGCAAGATATATTCAAAAGGAATAGCCCGGGGCAAACAGCTTCTGAATATAGCATGGGAATGAGGTTGGACAAATTGGGCTGGGAGTGCAGGGCAAACTTAGCCCTGTAATAAGACAGCTCTGAATATAGCAACCAGGAAGTACAGACCACAACAGCAACACAGTGCACAGTGACGTGAAGGTAGGTATAGGTGATTTATGTGGCCAATGTGTGTGCCAGCAAATGCATGGACCCAGTACAGCTGCAGGGAGCAGCGTATGTGAAATTACAGTGTGCAAAACTATATAATAGTCCCCAAACCGTTTGCACGGTGCTAACGTGTTTGTGCAGGTTTAGCGCAGAGCTAAGGCGTTTGCCCAGTGCAAACATGTTTGCCCAGGGCTAAACTTTGCCATATTCAAAAGTGGCATGGAAATGAGCCTACTTAGGTAGTCCCATGGCAAACATCCATATTAGCATCTCATTATGCCCTGATTTGCATGCAGTTTGCCCAGCGTTACTCCAGAGTCAAACAGCGCCACCTGTAGGTCAGTCTGGCAGTACAGGGGCTGGCTGGCTCCACCCGCAGCACCACCCGTAGGTCAGTCTGGCAGTGCATGATGATACTTGCAGGCTACATGTAAATAGACACAGCATAGCATATTGCACCCCAGGGGAACAACGCAACATAGGCACAGGTGGTGGTGGTGCTGCATGCATCTGTCACACTGTAGGTCATGCTAGAGTGCACAGCAGACACTACAGTAGCAAGGGGGCCAATAGTGTGAGGGACACAACAATTCCTATGGTATGTAGGGCAGTGATGACCACTGCACTGTACACAGTGACAGGCCCAATGTGCAGGTGATTACTGACAGTGTACAGTACTGTTACGCTGTTGTGTGATCCACAGATACTGCACCTCTGGCATGGGATGCTCACAGTGACATATACATGGCCATCAGTGTGTGTGCTGTGGCATTTGTACAGTTGTGAGGTATGTGGCGGGGGGGCATGTATGATCCGACAGGCACACTGGTGTTGGGGTATTCCCAATACTGGCCCATGTGCACTGCATGATGTTTCCAAGCCTTGTGGCCACACCTGGTCTGTGGTGAGGCCTGGCCACCTGTATACCCTCCCCTCAATAGCCACCATGCCCACAGTGCTGCATCTGTGTGCTGGCATCTGTCGGTCACTACAGATGTATGGTCTGCAGGTGTGTGCTGTATGGCCACACTATCATGGTGTCCCCTGGGGGCCAGGTCACCCCTTACTACCAGGCATGACTGGGACTGGTGGCAGCTGTTGGCATCTGTGTGGTGCCATCAGTGGGCAGCATGTGTCCTCCATGTCTGGCTTTTTCTATGTGTCATATTCATATGTTAGGGCCGCACAAAGCCACACAAAAGCTGCACAAACAGCGCGCAAAGCCACAATGTCATGCAAAGCAGGATTGCCCAGGGTTAAGACCAGCTTTTCCTGGGTGGTAATTTGTACCACGCAAAGGGTCATGCTAAGTCACACAAAACAACTTAGCGCAGCACTAGTGGCTGAATATAGCATTGCACCTGTATTCATGTTCAGTTTGCACCTTGCATATATTATGATTTTGTCCAGTGCTAATGCAGTTTGTGCATGCTATTTAGCCTTTTGAATATTGCAGACCTGCGCTAATCCTGTGCTAAACCTATGCAAATGGTTTGTGCCCAGCACAAAGTTTTGAATATCTGGGCCGTTGTCTGGCTAGGACCGACTTGCTCTCTAGATCTGGTTTGTCTTACAGAAGTTGCCAGGGGTACTTCTATGAAGAAAAATGGCCACCATACATTTCCTTCTAGAGAAGGTGGCATGCACCTCTATCCCCGCCCATTCCCTCTGTAACTTCAAAGCCTCCTCCTTGGTAAGGTGAGTCTCCTGAAGGATAGCCAGTGATGCCCCTTGTTCAAAATCACCATTCTTTGAATGGGGTGGTGAAGACCTTTAACATTCCATGTGGCAAGTGTCGAGGTTATGTGAGCCATAACTGGTTAGAAATATGGAGAGTCTGAGGATGGATGCTGATATCTCACGCCGTGGTTCCGCAAAGTGCTGCCCATTAACCCCCCAGTCCCTCACCTTGCCTAAGTGTACCTATGACAGGACACATATTTGTGACAATAACTAGTTGATCAACATAACAATATACAATAACTGAAAACATCCAAAATAGAACTATATACATCCAGAACTCCAGCCCTTGAGAAACCCAACATGATGGCTGACTTAGGTGAGATACATCGAAGATCCAGCCCCCAACACAGAGGTTTTTTTCCTCCATAACCACAAAGCATGCAGTACTCCAAGTGCAGGGAGAAAAAAAAACTGGGACTTTAGTAAGAACCAAAACATCCTTTCCTACCCATGGAATGTGTACCCCTGAAATAGCACTTTCTTGGTATGTGAGATGGTGTTTTTGTTTGTTTGGGGGTGTTAGACTAAGGAATACATACCCATGTGGAGAAGAAGGAGAACACCATCAAATACCTGTGAGTAGCTTGGCTAGACCACTGAGAGGTCTAGCAGAAGGCAGAGGTTTGCTAGGAGAAAAGTCAAAAGAGCAAAAAAGAGCTGAGTTACCTTCCTCCTTCCATGTGTGGGGTTGGTCCTCTACTGCCCTGCTAGAATCTGTAATGTTAGATTATTGCTGAGGACAGCAGGAGGGTCCCCTGGTAGTAGTATGCACAGTGGAGGAGAAAAGTCACTGATAGTAGATTACAGAGTACAGGGAAATGGAGACAGTGAGAAAAAAAGCATGCTGCATTAGTGGAGATAATTTCATCACCCCGTTGTTCAGGAGTACTAAAAGAGAGGGTAACTGGCACAAACGAGAGCATTGTGTTCTGGGTTTTGCCCTTCCCAGATGACACTAAGAACTGTGGGAGGGTAGACAGTGATGAGGGAATCAAGGAAATGCAGAGTGACTTACAAAAGCTAGAGGGGTGGTCTAAGGTTGGTAAGGTCTGGCAGTTGACATATAATGCCAAAAAGTGCAAGGTAATGCAACTAAGGAACAAGAACCCCGGGACAGAGTACTGGGTGGGTGGCATGAGGCTTTACACTAGGGCTGAGGAATGGGACCTTGGAGTCATCATCAGCGACTCCCTCAAACAATCGTGTCAGTACAACAAGGCATATAGCAAAACAAGTAGGATGCTATCATGTTATGTAGATGGGTACTAATAGCAGAAGGGAAGAGGCAATACTTCCCCTATATAGTTCCTTAGTGAGGCCACACCTGGAGTACTATGCCTAGTTGTGGAGCCCTCACCTCAGGAAGGATAAGGATAAGCTGGAGATGATATAGCACAGAGTAACAAAAATGATTCAGGACCAACAGGACAGGTCCTGTGAGGAGTGTCTCAAGGCACTGAACATGTTCTCATTGGAGACAAGAAGGGACAGAGGAGATATGATAGAGACCTTCAAGTTCCTGAAGGGAATTGACAAGATGAGCTGTGGAGAACTACTTTTAGCTTCAATACTAGTTCATGGTCATAGGAACATGAGTGAAAACTGACATGAGGCAGTTTCAGAGGGATATGATGGAGTATTATTTTACAGAAAGCATGGTGGAGCTGTGGAACAGTCTTCAAGTCAAAGTGGTGGGTGCTAAAGCCGTTGGTGATTTCAAGCACAGTTGGGACAGCATAAAGGGTATAGTGGGGGCTCGGGGCAGCAGAAACTAGTAGGAGAATGGGGAGAAGGATAGGGAGGGCTAGGACACTGGAGGGACAGTAAATCCCACGGCTAAACAGTGAACTCAAGCAGATTGGATGGAGCATTGGTCTTTTTCTGCCATCATTGTCTATGTATCCATGTTTCCTGTAGTCCAGAGTATTGTTGTTTCATGAAGAAGAAAGGGAGGCCTCCTCCATCCTCCCAATGGTGTGGGTGGTGCCTTGTCACATCTCTAGGAGTAAAGAAAGCTCTAGACTTAAGAAAGTTTGAAGCAAGTAGTACAACTGAGTGAGTATCCACAGGCAGATTTATAGTTGACCCACTGCTAAGTGGGTGTCAGACTCCTTCAGATGCCTACTAGAAGTATGTTGGAGGGAGAGATTTGCACTTAGGGCAGAAAAGCTGGTCTGGACCATTTGGTGCAGAGCCACAGTTTTAACAAAATGTATTCTGTTCTGCACAAGAAGGAAGGAGCGTGGACTGGTTGCTTTTATGAGAAGGGCTGCCCCTCCCCCAGTCAAGTACCTCTGGGATGTAAATAGGAAAGGGTGTTCTCAGCAGTTAAAACAGTACTGTAGTGAGCTGTAATAATGATCAAGTAACACAGTGTTGTTGAAAAAGAGGGGGAAGTTGCTGGACAAGCATCACAAGTATCACCCGTATGCAAAGGGAGCTTACTTGTATATGCATTGTGAGGTTACAAGGCACAAAACACCTAGGAGCATGGGGGGGGGTGTCTCCTATACTTGGAGGACAGGGTAAGTGAAGTGACAGTGTACCAGCGAATGGGTCTGTACTGCCATTGTACTAACCCCAACGGATAAGCTGCACCAGAAGCGAGGGCGGGGTGCCCTGTGCAGGGTCGAGAAACAGTGAATTATGAGCAGTGTTCAACATTAGGATCAAGCTGGCTGTGATAAAGAGAAGGGTGAGACAGTAAGAACAACAGAAAGAGCTCATAGTACATAAAATGTAGCTTCACTGCCCCCTCTCCCCCGAGAATTAGTTTACTATGTTTGGCAGGGTGAAATGGTTAAAATCAAACAGTTGGTCACAAGGATCCATAACTTGCAGGCATAATGTGATAGTTAACCTGTTCCCTGCTTCACCAACCTTTTATTTATTTTATTTTTATTTATTTATTTTATTTAGCTTTTGTTGACCGGGTAAGTGCACTAGACAAATCCTGCCTATTTTCAGGCACGACCCGGGGGAGGGGGATACAGATGAATGCCAACTGACCTTGAACCAGATTAAGCTGTTTTGTCAGCTCTCCAGTGTTTGTAGGAGGATAACTAACAGGAGTCTAGTGACAGACTGTTTAGAAGAGTTGAGGCACCAAGGGGAATAATCAGTCACATAATGAAGGATTTAACTCTGCATCCTAAGTCTTTGTATTAAAGAAAGTGCAGCTGTGCCAGTAGGAATGCCCTCACCCCACACAGTTGCAAAATAATGGTAGGAATAAGAGGCAATAGCCTAGTGTTCACACTCAAATGACTCCTTCATAGTCAAGCTCAGGATCTGCATAAAGTGCTGAAGAGCATGGAGGTTCTCATGAACATGCAAGGAATTTGAGATGGAGAGCACCATAGGTAGAGGCAGTTGTGATGAAAGGGGGCACTGCTAGGGGTATGTTCTGCTGTGTCTTGGCAGGACTGTCTGAGGAGCCACTTAATAGCAAGATGAGGGATACCTGTGCATGTCTGAGATGCCTTTGCAGTGCAAACAAATGGCCAGCACCGAACAGAACCTGCCACAGCAAAAAGGGGGAAGCACGATAAGGAAAAAGAAACTTCTGAACACTAACTGATTCACTCTCCCCTTCCACCACCACTTCATTGTGTAACTATAATAGTAACATAGTAAACTGTAACATAGTGGGTGATCTGCCTGCTAGTGTACATAAAAAGCGAATTAACAGTTTTAATATTTCCGGGTATTTAGAGGACAAACCTAGCCCTGACAGTAAAATATTCTGAGGTTCTCAAGATTTCCCCCTTGAATACCCACAGTGAGACAGAAAGCCAAGTGACACAAAAATCCCTGGGGTAACAGTACCGAAATGGCTACAAAGCCCCAATTAAAGTCCACATACATACATGACAGTCTCAGCCTTCTGGAGTAATCCCAGTGGTGGCAAGCGATAAGTCCAGAGTTGGAGTCAGATCCTCGGGCAATGAGGAACTGCTGATGAGGGCTGTGGCAGAAGCAATTTCATTCCAAGAAGTTGCTGGCTGGATCAGAGCAGCAGGTGACAGGAGTAGGAAGCCAGTGAGACTGTTAGGAGACAGGTCTCTAAGGGCTGCAAATTCATTGGCTTCCGTGATGAGGGGAGAGTCCTCCAAGGAAACCAATAAATATTGACCCTGTTCTTCCTGCCTTTTGTTGTGGGCTTTTTTTTCATATTTAATATACTTTATTTAGGTTTAGGAGTGTGCAGTGGTATACAAAGATCAATAAAAATTATATCATACATGCCTTAAAATCATTCGGTAAGTGTACATAAGGCAAAACCAAATTGTCTTGTCATTGAATAATGACCACAGATCACAATTGCCTCTGCAATGAAGTTGAACATCTAAAGTAACCTATATTCCATACTACCCCACCCTCTACCTACCATCCCTCCCGTGCAAGACTAAAGATAATCAGGAAATCTTTCCTGCCCCAACCAAGTGGGTTGCATTAGATTGCAGGATATAAGGGTAGTGTAAAAAATAGAACTCAGGAAAGCATAATCACAAGGAGGGTCAGACTTGAGCACAATCCTATGGTGATAAGGTTAATAGGGTCTGCAATGGTTCCCAAATTCACTTATATCTGGCAAACTTACCAGACATGCTTGCTACCAACCTTTCCACCTGAAGAGCAAATAGTATCTCTCTGTGCCAATTCAAAAAAGCAGGGACATCTTGATCCAGCCAATGCCGTAATATAACTTTCCTTGCATGCACAGAAATCAGAGCGATATGGGCCTTCTGATTGCCTATAAGGGAATCTGGGAATTCCCGTAATATACATATTTCTGGAAGAAACGCCTCTGCAAGACCAAGGAGAGGGTCTAAATGGGATTGAATTAAATTCCAGAAAGGGTGACTTTAGGACAAGTCCAGAGAATATGATATAGAGAACCAGGTTCTTGACCACATCTGGAACACCGGTCACTAGGAAGACAACCCATTTTGTGAAGTCTTATTGGAGTACAATAGAGATTATGAAGAATAAAAAATTGCATGAGATAGTATTGGTTCCATTTTATGAGTTGATATAAGTGTTTCCAGATGCGTGGCCAGTTCCTGGATGAGTTAATGGGGGGAAGAACCTGGTCCCAACTGTATATATGACGGCCCTCATTATCAGCTAGGAAGGTCTGTAGTGAATGGTAAAAATAAGATACCAAATGGGAGAGGGGGACAGATTTGATTATTGGAAGGATCACCAAACCAAAGGGACTTTGCCAGTGCCCAACCCCGAAATGTCGTGTGAGCATGTGCTGAATCTGGAAATACTTGAAGCATTGTGCATTTGTCCATTGGTGTAAGTCCCTAGCTTTTTGGAATGGCAGTAGTTTACCATCCACAGTTAGGTCGATAACTGTGTCGACCCCCATGTTAGGCCAGAAAATCCTAGACAGAGGCTGTCCTGCAATTCGTAGGTTTGGATTCCCCATAAGGGGCTGCAGGATATCTAGGGCAGAGGATATTTTAAAGAAGGAGCATAATTGAGTGTGTGTTACTAGGGAGGAGCCAAGAGGCGTATTCTGTAGGGGAGGTGGTAACTTTGTCCTGGGTAAATAGAGGAGTGCTTTGTAATCTAAGCCCTGCATGGAGCAAAGAGAGTGTTCTATATCAACCCATTGAGGAACGTATCTATTATTGTCTGCTGGATGTATCCAATGGGACATCTTATGTAAGTGAAGAGCTAGGTAGTACCTATATAAATTGGGGGATTGAAGACCACCATCCTGTTTGATTCTCATTAATTTGATAAGCGCCCGATGCGCAACCCATCCCTTCCAGAGAAAAGACATTAGGACTCTATTTATCTGTGTAAACCAGACCTGAGGTAGGTCCCAATTGTACATTTGTAGGTGGTACAGAAGACAAGGTAGAACATTCATTTTTATAATGTTGAATCTGTCTAAAACAAGAAAAGAAGAGACCATCACTCCAGGTCAATTTTAACTCGGGAAACAATGGCATCTAAGTTATATTGTTTGAGTTTTTTAGGAGATTTGCTGAGAAAAATGCCCAAATATTGAAGTTTATCTTTCCTCCAAGTCAGGCTCAAATGGGCTACATCTGCTTGGTGGGTTCTATTATTAAGAGGCATAATCTCAGTTTTACTAAGATTAAGTTTGTAATTGGATATGGCCCTAAAATGGGAAATGACCTGCAGGTCAGAAAGTACTGAAGATACTGGAGAGGCCAAATGCAGAAGAATGTTGTTTGCATTATCAGAGCTTGTAATTTGTACGATGAATTGGGATACCGACAACCGTCGGGATGATTTGAGCTTTCTGATAAGAGGTTCCAGAAACAGGTTGAATAAAAATGGAGATAATGGGCATCCCTGTCTGGAACCCTGGTGTAGAGAAAATGACTGAGATAGCATGCCATTACAGAGTACTTGAGCTGTGGGAGAAGAATACAGTACTTTTACCCAATTTATAAATTTGGCGGGAATACTGAAC
Source organism: Neoceratodus forsteri (assembly GCA_016271365.2). Taxonomy (NCBI): domain Eukaryota; kingdom Metazoa; phylum Chordata; order Ceratodontiformes; family Ceratodontidae; genus Neoceratodus; species Neoceratodus forsteri. The sequence goes on along the minus strand of CM057459.1, from coordinate 694,362,267 downwards.
AGGGGTAACACTGTAAAGAGGTAGTCCCAGGAGACTCCGTCAAATGCTTTCTCGGCATCCATGGATAACAATACCACAGGGGTATCCAGGTCCCTGAATGCCGAGAGAAGATAAGCAGTTTTATGGAGATGATCTGCCGAGATCCTCCCTCTGACAAACCTCACCTGTTCCGGGCTGAGAAGGGATTCCCATAGAGCTGTTAGTCAATCTGCTAGGACTTTATCGAGAATCTTGAGGTCAACATTTATAAGAGGAATCGGTGGATAGTTAGTGAGAATTGTGGGATCTCGGTCTGGTTTAGGAATCACCACAATGGTGGCTCTGTTTAATGAAAGATCCGACAGACCATTATCAAAAATATGATCGTATGTGGAGAGAAGAGTAGGAGCTATCTGTTCTTTAAAAGCCTTGTAAAAATTTGTGGTAAAACCATTGGGATCCGGAGCCTTGTCAGGTGCCAGGGAATTTATTGCCATGGAAATTTCAGTAAGAGTTAAGGGGGCCTTCAAGAATGCCTGTTGGGAAGGTGAAAGGGTAAGAAGTGAGAGATCTTGGAAGAAGGAATGAAATTGTGTGTGATCGAACAGAGAAAGTGAGGGGGCATATAACTGCTGATAGAATTTCTGAAAAGCATCGACAATATCTCTGGGGGATGTAAAGAGCTGCCCTGATTCACTATGAATCGAAGGGACACTTTTATCCGCTGCTTGTGATTTGAAATGAAGTGCCAGTAACTTCCCTGCTTTTTCCTTCCTGATCAAAGTATTTCACTCTGGAGTGTAAAAGCAGATGTTCTGCCTTTTCTCCTAATAGGACATTGTACTGGTGTCTAAGTTGTTCTCATCTTTGCCACTCCTATTGAGGGGAGGAGGGAGAAATGTGTTCTTCCAAGTGTTTGATACTGGAAAGTAAGAAGGAAAGTGAAACTGAGATTTGGGCTTTATGTTTTGTAGAGAGGCGGATAATTTCTCCCCTGAGGGCACACTTTAATGCACCCCAGAGCATGTCAAGCCAAGAAGAAGAGGGGGAGTTGTCTGCCATAAAGGTAGTGATACCATTTTGAATGTGCTGTACAGATCCCTCAGCTTTAAGTATTTGATTGTTCCATAGCTTGTCTCTGGAAAGGGACTGGCTTAAGTTCAATTGAAGAAAAACAGGATGGTGGTTGGAGACAACTTTAAAGGGGTACTAGCACAATGTCACCCCAGAAAGCAAGTGCGCATTTAATAAAAAGTAATCAATTCTGGAAAAGGAACTGTGTGGTACAGAGTGAAAGAAAAATTGTTTTACAGAGGGATTAAGGGTTCGTCATGGATCTACCAGGCCAACTGATCTCATGAGATCCATGAGGGTTACCTGACTTGGGAGCATACCCTGGCGGGAGGGTCCTAATTTATCTGCCTCATTACACTGAACCAGGTTCCAGTCACCACCCAAAATTATTGGTAGAGAACTCCAGGAAGCTAAAAGTTGACATTAGGGTGGTGAAAAAAACCACGGTCTTCATACTGTAGCTGGGTCCATATATGGCCCCTAAGACTACCTCTAATGACCTAAAAGGGCTAGTATAAAAATTAAATGACCATTAGGATCTGAACATTCTTGTAAGAGTTGAAAGGGGATTTTCTGGGTTTCCTGGAGAAAGGCAATATCATTGTGGAGCTTATGCAAGTGGAGTAATACCGTGGCCCTCTTCATAAGGGATTGCGCTCCTTTAATGTTCCAAAAACAAAAGTTAAAGGCTGCCATAGCCTCCAAGTAAGTGTATTAATGGGGTATTTAATCTCTGGTAGCTCCTACATCCCCAGAAGGGGTACATTGGCCATGAAAGAAAGACTCGCTCTTGCACAGCCCTCCCCCCTAAACTAGTGGTCTCCCCCTTTCCCTTCCTCCCTAGTTCAACACCCAAAACGCGACAAAATACAATGCCCTTCCCACCCTCATCCCCCATCCAACCTCCGTAAACCCTTTTTGTAAGAAAAGTGATATAACATACTTTAAGCCAAACCACCAGGATGAAACCGAACATCTTCAAAACCCATAATTTCCTGGGAAATGGTAAGCCCCCTTAGATTTAGCACATGATGCTGCTAGGTAAAGCATAAATGCTCCCCACCCTCCCCCCCCTCCACATCCCAAATGTATGAACTCTAGCCCAAATCAGTTAATTGAAAACAGTAGCATAACTAGGGAAAACCCATTGTCCCCAATTACCCACTGAAATTTCTAGTTATGTTGCAGTAATACTAGAAATAAAAGTGGCAGAAGCAATGAAGAAGGGACCTCCAAATGGATCCCAATAATGTCTATAACATGTCTTATAAAATCTAACCCTAGACTAAGGTGAATGACTCCCACTACATCCAGCACTTGGTCCAGACCCCCCCCCCTTTGGATTGATCCCCTCCGCTGCAATGTCTGTATATTGGCAAGGTTACTCTAGCAGTCTTAAATGGCCATTCCGAGAATGGACCAAAAATTCAGTATTAAAGACGCCAGTTCACACTGACAGCTGACTCTTCGTGGTGGTGTGCACAGTCATGAGGCAAAGGGTGTGCGCATCTTCTTTTTGCTGCAGCAGGGCTCTTCGACAGTGCACACATCTCAGTGTCACTGCAGTAGGCTTCTTCAACAGTATGCACAACCACAGTCCCAGCTAGTGTACAGTCCCGAGCTCACCAGTAGGGGACCAACTGAGAGCAACGAGGCCCAAGATCCACGGGCATTACTTGGTGGCCTTGCCTAGTCCAGACCAACCCTGCAGAGCCGGGAAAAACCATCCTACCTGGAAAGTCAGCCCGTGTTACAGGTAAGATCCAAACACAGTAAACGTATCGATGTCTATCCTGTCTTTCAAAGAGTTATGGGAGAAATGATATCTGAAGAGGTGGTCTGGTTACACTCAAAAAAAGAAAAGTGACTATGTACTGCACTCCGATTACCCCAAACTAATGGAGTCTCAGTAGAACGACAATAGCCTTTGTGATTACATTCCTTTCTTTGTTAGATGCTGGGCTCACTTCTTAAAGAGGTCAGGGAAAAGGCGCTGAAGCTCTAACACAGATTGTTCATTAGAGTCGAAGGAGTGCCATTTTTCCTGCACTCTGATTTGCAGTTGAGTGGGGAAAAGCATACAGGAATGTATGCCAGCAGGGATTAAGTGAGTGACCGTGGGATGGAAGGTTCCCTGTTTCTGCCTCACAGAAGCTGGTAAGTCCTGCGAAATGCAAATCTTGTGGCCCTCCCACATTACTGTTTGGATGTCTCTTAGTTTTGCAAATATGTGTTGTTTGTCCAGAAAATTAAGGAGTTTCAGTAGGAAGGGCCTCGGAGGAGAGCCTGGAGCTGGTTTGGGGCATAATGCCTGGTGTGCTTGTTCCACCACATATGAGGGACCATTTGGGGAGGGACCAGTGACTTTCTCTAGCAGTTTTTTAATGAAAAATAATAGGTGTGGTCCCTTTCTTACCCTTTGGTAGCCCCAACACTACTAAATTATTTCATCAGCTGCACCCCTCAAGGTCTTCCAGCTTCAGTTCCATGTTGTGGAGCTGTCATTTTAAGGAAGTGAGTTCAGGTTCAGTGGAGGATCTCCATTTTTCCAGAGATATAGCCCGGGCTTCTGTGTCCCGCACCTGATGAGATACATCACCCAGATCCTTTTTTATAGAGGAGATTTCGGCAGTAAGCAATTTTAAGGCTTCTTGGAGTGGTTTCATTTTGGCCAGGAAGTGCTCCTCCCAGACTTTGCTGGTGATAGCTATGGGGAGTTTAGTAGGCTGTGGCCCGGATTTCTTTGCGGCCTTGTCCGGGGAGAGTGATGTAGTGTGGTGCGGGAGCTCCTACTTCGTCATGATCTCCATTCCAGTTAGGTAGATTCTTGCTGAAGGTCATAGTACTGCTAAGATTTGAGAGCGCTGTTTTCCTGGTTGTCTGATGAATTAAATTGCTTGAATATGGTAATTCAGGTAGTTTGTGGAGTGAAGAGAGCGGGAGAGTTGCAGACAAGCTTCTTCTTCTAGCCAGACATTACGTTACTCTGTTGTGGGCTTTTTTATTTAGTATGCTTTTTCCACCTGCCAGCCTGCTCCATTCAGCTTCTCCACTCCTCTTGCCATCTCAGGGATTTACCTGCTGGTCAGAAGTGCCCCACAGTTTACTCCCTATGGTGGAGCCCCATGAGACTGGCCCCTTTATCCCGGGAGGACTTTCATTTGATTGTGACCAGACAGCCCAGTAGGCAGGTGCATAGCCTGCTAGCACAGAGACATCATCCTGCAGGCTGGGGATTTTTTGGTCATTGTTCTCCCCGGTGGGCATGGCATGCAGTGATGTGAGTGACAGGTACACTGAATGTTTAACCCCCCCACACTAGATTCAGCCCTGGTGAGTCTGACTCCTTGCTGCTGCAAGGGGTCAGTACTGTGCTGGTGACATCCCCACCCTCCCCCCAGAGTAGAAGAGCAGTTCATGAGATGCTCAATCCTCCTCCTCCTCCTCCTCCCCCTCCTAACTGGCCCTCTGAGACTGGAGATCACTTCCAATCCCAGGTCATCGGTGCCATAAGCGGTAGCACTGCCACTGTGCCAGTGGGCCAGCCCCTTCTTGTGAGCTTTGTGTTGCTTCTTTGTCTTTTTCTGCTGGCTGCCACTGCAATTGACAGTCTTCCATCTGTCATCCACAGGTGATGGTGCTCCCTGCTGTGTTGCTTGGCAGTGCAGTGGTGTCATTGGGGTAGGTGTGAAACGTTGATAGTTACGGGAAAGCCAGTGTTAAGGAATAAACCTCTCCACTGATGCTGGGGACTGGAAGTCTCTCGACACACCATTAATCAAAATTTGGAGAGTGGCAGGGTATCTGAGACCTCAGTTGGCTCCCAACTGGTAAAGTTGCTTGCAGACCTCCCTGTAGGCCTTTCTTTTCTGTGAATGTTCCTGAGAGAAGTCCTGGAATTTTTGAATGCCGCGGCAGGGGACCTCACTCTCAAGCCATCTGCAGTATTACTTCTTTGCATTGGAAGCTTAGAAAAAGTGCCAGTATCAGACATGGGTGATCTACTGGCTTGAGAGAGGGTATTATCACTGGTCATGTGCCACTCTGTAGTCACTGGGACCTTGAGTCTTCAGGATAATAGGCAGCACACATTGGAGAAAAGTCCTACAGTCCTCACCCTCCCATCACTCAGTGAACCAACAAAATGTAGGTCATTTTTCTCAATTTTGTATAGGGTTGACTCGGTGCATGTTACTCTCTCAGAGAGAGTGGACACATCGTTAGTCCTTTGGGTGTAAGCTACTCTGATTTCACACATTTCTTTCTATTTTTATCCCCCTAAGGGCCACTGATCTGCCTTACCTTTTCCCACGTCCTGGCTTCGCCCCCAGGTCTGTCCGGCCACCATCCCCTCGGACTCTCTTCTACGATGACCTCATTAGGCCCCGCGGTTACGCCCGTGGCTTACCCCCCGTGGTGGGGTAGTGGGGAGCACTCCCTCCGGAGCTCAACCCACCCACTCAGGATCCAGTATTACCACGCATCCAGGTGCCGGGAGAGTCCTGCTGCAGAGACGGCCATCATGCCGCCGTGACCAGTGCCCTGCTTTTTCCACCGGTTTTCCTTCCTCCGAAGCCAGCGGCGTGCAATGACACCAATGGCCATGAACATGAGTGCGTCTGCCCACGTTCTGGTCAGGTGTCAGCTCCCGACTGCTGTACTTGTGCTCCCGCGCATGAAGTACCCCGGTCTCCACCAGGGGTCCCCCCTGCACCACAATGCCCCTGGATCCCCCCCCAGGGAAAGGAGAGCAGCCAATCGGTGCTCAATCCTATTCCCTCCCTGCCGACCCCCAGCACCCGGGCTCATTCCCGAACCCAGGTTGCTGGCATGACGCGAGGTGTGGCGTCCAGCGCCTCAACCCTCAGTGCCACCGGGCCGGCCCCTGATTTCACACATTTCAGTTAGGAGTCTAGAGAACATAGTCTTTACCTGAATGAGTCCTTCTGGGAGCTGTGAGACAGGGGCTGAAGCAATCTTGCTGAGAGGGTGAGCATGCTGTGATGAGGCCTGATATAGAGCTGTTGAAGTTTTTCACCATCATTGAACCAATTTAGTTGCAAATACCCAACTCAACTGTTGCTACATGAATGGAGGTGCTTGAAACAAGGTAAGGAGAGTAGTAGGGGCTATCAGGAGTGCAGATGCCATAGGATTACTGTTAGAATAAATGAAAGCACTTGCTGTAAGCGGCATCTTCGGCGGCATCAAGTCATGCCTGGTTTTAATATCATTTTGAAGAAAAGAAGACCAGAACTGAAAAAAGCATAGCCTGTGTGTGGTCTCACTAAATTTTTGTATACTGGCATAACATCATCCTTATTTTTTTTTAGATAAATTGTTGTAGAATGCAACATAAGAGTAATCCCTCCTGACCTTATTGCTAAGGGTTGTGCAATGTTTGCTGCTAGAGACATCATCAGAGATGATGATACCTTGGTCCCTTTCTTCAGTTCATTCATTGACAATATGCACTATATATAGTAATTCCTATTATTGTTTCTTCCCACATGGATAACCTTGCATTTGTCTGTGCTGAGTGACATCTCCCAAGTGTCTACCGAGATGACAGTTTTGTCCACGTTCTTCTGAAGAGTGGTAGCATTGCCCTGATTTTCTACTGTATGACCAAGATCTGAGTTAAATGCATTTAATTTTCCTGTCATTTTTGGACATTGGCAGTCAAAGGAAATAAGATAAATTTTTGGAGGTATGAAATAGTTGGGGCTTAAGTATACACCAAGAAAAAATCAAAAGTACAGTACTGGCATTGGAAAATTGACATGAAGATTTGACTAATTTCATAGTGAAAGAGTATAATAATTTAGGGACTATTTTTTCTGACAGTTTAATTTAGGCCAAAAACACTTATCATGAAACTTTTTCCAATCAATCTATAAATGCAAATTCAAGGTTTAATTACCACTGTGGGAAGAATTACAACAAGAGGCTTTAAAGGAATTTAAAATGGGGGCCACACCAGAGGCATAGAGAAGCTTCAGCAGGGAATGTGGGGTTGACTCAGGATCCACTTTATTGCCCCAGTGTGATGAGGATCTTGAATTCTTGGCAGGGCTTTGGAAAAAGAGCAACAGCTGTGGGGGGATCCTGAAGGAACACCTGTTTAGGTTTCTTCAGGCATTAAACTAAATTAATAAAATGCAAAAGAATAAATCAAATGACTCTGGTCTCTTCTTACTAGAGTCAACTATTTTATCATCCCATCCTATATTAGAGCAGTCCCTACCTCTACAGTGTTCACTGTCAAGCTGAAAGAACATCTCCAATAGTCTAATGCCTTTACTTTTGCACCATGTTATTTCATATTCTATAATGATATGTATACATTTGTATATTGTTCCACTGTCTTAGTGTGTACGCTTCTGTATTCGGGTCATGTCTGAAAAAGGCATCTGGGTGCCAGTGCACCTACCCGAGCATCAAAATAAATAAATAAAGATAAATAAATACATTTTATGGAAAGGAACAGATCCTACAGTAGGAACATGACTGCACTGGTGGTTTCTCAGCTGTAGGAGGAGTATCTTAACTTGTCCTACAATATGAGAGCTCAATGGAAAAAGGACTTGGGTTGGGATATTCTAGAGAAGGGTTAGGTAATGTTACATAAATCACACTTGGGTCTACTAATATGTTATAACTTTAAAGAATTCCAGTTTCAGTTTTTACCTAGGTTTTACAAACCAGCAAGTGTAGTTCACAAGTTTCATCCAGCTATCTTTCTTTCTTTCTTTCTTTCTTTCTTTCTTTCTTTCTTTCTTTCTTTCTTTCTTTCTTTCTTTCTGTTTCAGAATTACAACCTTTGAGCCAAACTGGATCTTTTACAAAGGCTCCAAGTCAGTAGAAGAACAGACAAAACAGTACAATTTACATCATAATTCAAGAACATACAATAGCCAAGTGACAAGGCTATTTTACAAGCAAGATAAATGTGGAGTATAACTTCAAATGCAAATACTTTTGTAACAGAAATATATCTAGTCTATAGGTCTAATTGCTAAGTGCAGGTTGCTTGCATGGGCACAGAGGAGGCATATTGTATAAAGCTATTAGGGGATAGGAGAAGGGAATATGGTAATGAGTAAAAATATTCTGATAAGTGCTATATGCTTGGGGCAGCCTAGGGAAAGTGTAAGCCAAGTGGAGGGGAGGGGGTGAGAACTCTTGGGCAAGAGGGGTAGGAGGGTGGGGGGTAAGGGTTGAAAGTGTAGTGCAGGGGATGAAACTCTTATCATTGTGCCAGTCTGTGGCAGGTGCCACCAAGAAAATGCCACCTACATTCATTATTTTTGGTGAGTGCAGTACTCTATGCCCCTTCTGGACTCAGGTGGCTTAGAAAATAGGTGGCATGATGAAAAGCCTCACTCAAGTACTGCTGATAGCCATGCTCATTGTGGTAGAGGACAGAGACGAAGAGAACTGGGAACATTATCCAAGGGTTATACAAGTCAAGCTGGTGCTACAACAACAGTACATACAAACACCTGAGTCAGCAAAGTCACTCTGACAGTGTCACAAATGAAAAACCTACTCCTTAAGTAGTTGCTTCTAGACTGCCTCACATATGGGATCTGGGGATGCCCAGATGCTTTGAAGCCACGTGTACCCCTTTTCTGGAGGAGTTTTGGGCTGCAAAGGTAAAGAGGTATTCCTAGTTCAGAACAAGGGGAGATGGTAGTCTAAATAATATGACAATGGAAAAGGATGCCCTGATATGGTCAGGTTAGTTTATTAAGGCATACCAAATAGGCTTGTGCACATAGACAAAACATTTCAAATAAGGGGGTGTAGCTAGCAGCCTTATCAGGAACAGCTATCTTCTGGAGCTCCTCATTAGTAGTCCTTCATTTTACTGAAAAATAATCTTTTAGCTATAACACAGAAGAAGCTGACAGCAGATAAAGGCTGCATGGCCCATCCAATCTGCCCTTTTTTGTTGCATTGCTTACACTCTTGACACCTCCAGGTCTATAGCACTTTCTCTGCCACTCCTTTACCTATCCCTTATTATTCCCTTGTGCTTATCCCAGGCTTTTGTGAATCCCACCTCTGTTTTCACCCCCCACAACTTCCACTGGAAGACCACTGTAGGTATCCACTACCCTTTCTGTGAAGAAGTATTTCCTCACATGTCTCCTAAACTTATCTCCCTCCACATTCATATTATGACCACTAGTTCTGGAGCATCCTTTCCTCTGAATAATACCTCCCACTTGTACCTTATTCACCCTCAAGATGTATTTAAATGTCTTCATCATATCCCCCCTCTCCCTCCACTCCTCCAGGGTGTACATGCTTAATTCCTTTAGCCTGTCCTCATACGATATTTGATGTAGACCATGTACCATCTTGGTAGCCCTCCTTTGGATGGCCTCCATCCTGTTTATATCCTTCCTAAGATGTGGCCTCCAAAACTGGACACAGTACTCCAGATGGGGTCTCACTAAAGACCTATATAGTGGCAACACCACTTTCCTCTTCCTGCTGGCAATACCCCTACCTATACATCCCAGCATCCCACTAGCTCTCACTATCGCTTTGTCACATTGTCTGGCCACCTTCAGGTCATCTGATATGATTACCCCCAGGTCTCTTTCCTGCTTGGTCACTGCAAGTATCTCTCCTCCCATTTTATACTGCACCCCTGGGGTTTCTGTGACCCAAGTACATTATTTGGCACTTTTTTGGGGATTAAACCTTAGCTGTCAAACTTTAGACCACTCCTCCACTCTCTTCAAATCCCTTTCCAATTTCACCCCCTCCAAAGTGTCCACCCTGTTGCAGATCTTGGTGTTATCCACAAAGAGGCAGACCTTCCCTTCCAGTTCCTCTGGTATGTCACCAATAAAGACAGTAAAGTGGACTGGCCCCAGTACTGACCTCTGCAGCACCTTGCTGATCACGGTCCCCTCCTCAGAGCATGCTCCATTTACCACCGCCCTCTGCCTCCTATCCCCTAACCAGTTTCTTACGCAGGTTACCACCTTATTGCCCACCCTATGCTACCCAACTGGTTTACCAGCCTCCTATGTCTAACAGTGTCAACGACCTCACTGAAGTCCAAGTTGGCTATGTCCACCCCCCCAATCCAACACACTCGTAACCCAGTGAAAAAAAATCTATCAGATTTATGTGGCATGACCTCCCCTCCATAAAGCCATGCTGACTTGGGTCCTGCAGTCTGTTGTTTCCAGGTGTTCCATGATTCTTTCCTTTAATACTGTTTCCATCAATCTCCTTACTACAGCTGTCGGGCTGACAGGCCTGTAATTTCCTGCCTCGTCCTTACTACCACTTTTGTGAAGTGGGACTACATTTGCCCTTGTCCAGTCCTCTGGGACCATATCAATCTCCAGTGAATTGTTAAACAAGTCTGTCAGGGGTGCAGCTGGCAACTCCCTGAGTTTCTTTAACAGTCTTGCACGGACCCCATGCAAAATGCATGTAAGCATCTAATAATTCAACAGAGCTTTATATATACAGTAGAACAACCTGATACCATTTCTAGTGGGAAATAGTGCATCCCAAAGCCAATAACCAGGATTTATTTCAACTGCAGGGTGCTCCTGCTAAGCAAGCTGAGCACGTGGACTCCAATGCCACACAAGCCAGTCCCACCACAATCTCCCTAGAATCACTGCAAGTCTCAGTGAATGAGCTAACAAGAATGGATCAGCAGATTGACCAGAACATAGATGCATTCATGCAGTGGATGATAACAATGGAGAGAAAGCTGGAGGCAATGGGAGAGATGGTAAAAACACCCAAAGCTGTAACAGTCAATGCAATGGCAGTGGCAACATTAATGGTGAAAGAACAGGCAGCACTGAAGAGCTGCACAGAGCAACTTGCAAATGTGGTTCAGGTTAACAAAAACAAAGATTCCTGGATTCACCAAAGAGTCTTAGGGAGCAGACTCAAAGCAATTTCAGTGCAAGTGGATCTCAGAGGCTGCAGGATGTCAAAACTCCACAGTAGTAAAAGCATATTGTAACATGGCATAAATATAATGCTCGAATAATTGTCTCACATTGGTCAAAGAGCATCAGTTGACCAAAAAGCAACCATGGATTAATCCCACAGTAGATCCATGGTTGCTTGTGTAGTACTATAGTTATCCATACTACTGTTATATGGCACTGTTGTATGTGCTTCTTACCCACCCAACCACCCATGTGAACACTATATACTTGCCATATCTCGTAGTACAATCTTTTCAGTCACCGTATTCTTCTTTTAGAAATATTATTCAGGTGATGCTTTGTTAGTTAAAACTCTTAAATGTCTAGAAACTGAAATGTTATTCAGGTGACATTTTGTTAGTTTAAACTGATAAACTTCTAGAAATGCAATCGGTCACGTTGCTAGTTAACGTATTCATCCCGCAATGCATTGAAAAAACAGCTTTTCTAGTTACAAAGCCAGAACAAAGTGCATAGCATGAGCGTATATGGAAGGATGAAACTAAATGTAAGTTAAGTTTGGAAGTAATCAGTATTTCAGGTGGGAAAATGTAAAAAAAGAGTCATTTTGATGAAATTGTATAGCGTTATTCAGACAGCGTAGCGACCGGCAGTGTTAACACACGCTTGGTAGAGGGGCATATTTTGAATGTTTCGAGCAGTTTAGTATGGGAAAAAACTGTAGTTAAAGTTAAAAAGCATTAGTAAACCTCAACAAAGTTATAAAATATCTTCAGTATTTGCAGCAATCACAATGTTAAACACAGCTGTTCAACCCGTATACTGCCATTAAACATGAGACTTTTTATGTGTTACAAAGCAATGTCACTGTGTGTTTTTTCCTCTTTATTTTCTCTGTAATATGTTACTCCTACTAGTGTTTGCCATGTTACAAGTGCATTAAACCACTCCAGAGCATGGTTCTACTTGTGGCATTAATCCATGGTTGGCAGGTTGGACGCACTCGGCCTTCGGCCTCATGCTCCAACTAGCCCAACCATGGATTAATGCCACAGTAGAACCATGCCCTGTCATGGTTTAATGATTACTAGGATCACACTACAATGAGTGTAGGCTGCTCCAGAAACCACAGACATGCTGAGAACAGTGATGCTGGTCATGGTCTATGCAGCTGAATAGGATCTTATCCTAAGGACGGTATGGGAAAAGGGGCCCATTCACTTTCAAGATGAAAAAGTGTTGTGTTTTAAGGTGGAAAGGAAGCAATATCAATTTTCTGCCATCACAAAGCAGGAAATTGTGTGGGGAGACTCATATCTCACAGACTCTCTGAATTGTAGGTGGACCCTTCAGAAGATGATAACTGACTGTGTTTAAGTTACTGTTTTCTCGCTTAGACTAATTCCCCTCCCTATGCCAGTCAATCCTGATATCTATACTTTGGAAAGATGCATACAGTACTAGAGACTGGTCAAATTGTTCTTGCTGTGGAACCTATTCTTGAGAATAAAGAAGTGCACACCCAAACTCCTTGAGGTGCTGCTGCTCAATTGACTTGACAAAACAAAAAAAGTAATAGGAAGCAGTGCATACAAGTTATGTTTAAGGTTATAAAAAATGTATTGCCACAAAGCCATGGATGCTGCGCTAACTCCCTTTCTTGTAGTATACCGATACTGTGGTAAATTGCATTGGAGGACATTGTTAGAGCTGCAGGAACTTGATCTGCAAGACTTACTATAACACAGATAGTTTTATGTATAATGCTACATTGCTGATGGCATCTAATATATGGTTGAATAAACTGGCATATATCACCCTTCCTATTTTCATGCACTTTGTAGCATGGCACAAAGAGGGCTGGGGAGAACTCCACCTCCCACCCTTTCTTAGAAACATAGACCATGACAGCAGAAAAAGATTGGAGGTCCATCTGGTCTGCCCAAGTTCCCTATAATCCCTGGAACGTACTGTTCCTCCAGGGTACTAACCCTCCCCGTCCTCCCTCTATTCTTCTCCTTGGTCCTATTGCCCCCAGTAACCTCTATTCCCTTCATTATGTCACAGGCCTGCATGAATCTTCTGACTGTGTTTTTGCATGCACCACCTCAGTCAACAGGCTGTTCCAAGGTTCTGCCACCCTTTCTGTGAAGTAGTACTTCCTAGCATCCATCCTGAACCTACCTCCTGTTAATTTCCATTCATGACCATGTGACTGTGAATTGGTATTCAAGCTAAATAATTCCCTGCATTCACTTTGTTAATTCCTTTAAGAAACTTGAAGGTCTCTATCATATCTCCCCACTCCCTTTTGTTTTCCAGTGATTACATATTTAGTGCCTTGAAGCACTCCTCATAGGATCTGCCTTGCTGGCTCTGAATAATTTTTGTTACACTGTACTGCACTGCACTGCACTGCACTGCACTGTCTCCAACCTATCTATATCCTTTCTGAGGTTAGGACTCCAGAATTGGGTGCAGTACTCTAGATGAGACCTCACCAGGGATCTGTAGAGGGGAAGTATTATCTCTTTTCTTCTGCTATCGATACCCCTCCCAATACATCCCAGCATCCTGTTAGCCTTGCTATAGGCCTTGCTGCACTGACTCGATTGCTTAAATGAGTTGCTAATGGTAACTCCCAGAATCCCAGACATTAGTGAAAGGAGAAAGTCCAGAGGGGGTATTGCTAAGATCAAAGGAAATAAGGGTGTGTGTGAGGAGGAGGAGTATGTAAAAACATCTATCCTAAATAGGTACTTCTGCTCAGTATTTACTGAAAAGAAGGTAGGGCAGGGCCCACAGCTCACCACCATGGACACAGGGGGGAGGGAGGTGAGCACTAGTCCCTTCAGAAAAGAAAGGGTCCTACAAGAGCTCAATAAGCTCAGGGTGGACAAGACATTGGGATCTGATGGCATACATCCCAGAGTACTAAAGGAGCTAAGGATGGAACTAGCAGAGCTATTATCAGAACTGTTAAGTGAGTCTCTGAGCACAGGAGAGGTCCCAGAAGACTGGAGAAGGGTTCATGTGATCCTGCTTCACAAGACTGGTGGCAGGGAGGAGGCAGGGAACTACAGACCAGTCAGTCTTACCTCAGTAGTGGGCAACATTATGGAGGCACTCCTTAAGGAAAGGATAGTACAACACCTGGAATCCATAGGAGAACAGGATCCAAGACAGCATGGGTTTACAAAAGGAAGGTCCTGTCAAACTAATCTCATAGATTTCTTTGATTGGGTAACCAGAGTGGTGGACCAAGGGGGAGCAGTTGATTTCACCTACCTTGACCTCAGCAAAACTTTCGATACTGTTCCACATAGAAGATTGATTAATAAGCTGGGTAGGCTTGGGCTGAGTCAGAAGTTGGTCAACTGGGTGGTAAACTGGTTGATGGGCAGAAAACAGAGAGTGGTGGTAAACGGTATACAGTCAGAAGAGATGCAAGTCACAAATGGGGTACCCCAGGGATCAGTCCTGGGGCAAGTCCTCTTCAATATCTTCATCAGTGACATTGCAGATGGACTGGAGGGTAAGGTTTGTCTGTTTGTGGATGACACCAAAATCTGCAACAGAGTAGATGATCCAGATGGGATAGGCAGAATGAGAAGAGATCTGGATAAACAAGTAAAATGGTCAGAAGAGTGGCAACTGGGGTTTAATGCAAAGAAGTGCAAGATCATGCACATAGAGAAGAGAAACTCTGAAGCCACCTATAGGCTGAGAAGGGAGTTGGTGGCAGTCACAAGGGAAGAAAGAGACTTGGGCATCATCATCACTGATGACCTGAAATCATCCAAGCAGACCACTAAAATAGTATGTAAGACTAGGGGGATGTTCGGGTGTATTAGTAGGGGTATCACAAGTCGGAAGAGTGAGGTAATAATCCCTCTTTCCAAGACACTGGTTAGGCCCCATCAGGAGTACTGTGTGCAGTACTGGAGGCCACACCTTCACAAGGACATTAACCAAATTGAGGCAGTCCAGAGAAGGGCAACCAAAATGGTACAGGGACTGCATCAGAAAACATATGAGGACAGATTAATGGAGCTCAATATGTATACCCTAGAACAAAGAAGGGAGAGAGGTGATATGATCAAAACATTCAAACACCTTAAGGGCATTAACAAGGTGAAAGAGTCTAACATGTTCCAATACAAGAAAAATAGCAGGACAAGAGGACACAGCATGAGATTAGAGGGGGGTCATTTAAGAGGTAATGTGAGGAAGTTCTTTTTCACAGAAAGGGTGGTGGATGCAATGAATGTCCTACCTCAGGCAGTGGTGGATATGAATACAGTGCAGGGCTTCAAACAGGCATGGGATAGGCATAAGGGAGCAATACAGATGAGTATGAATAGATAGGCCATTGACAGAGCAAAGGCCGATGGCACATTTATAAGGTAGAAAAAGAAATTGGCAGACTGGATGGGCCTTGTGGTCCTTATCTGCCATCAACTTCTTTGTTTCTATGTTTGTATGTTAGATCCCTTTCCTCATCTGCAGTGCTAAGTCTCTCTCCTCCCATACAGTACTCTGTCATGGGGTTGTTTTTCCCTAGGTGCATTACCTTGCACTTTTTAGCATTGAGTTTTAACTGCCAGATATTTGATCACCCCTGTAGCTTTTGTAGGTCTGTCTGCATTTTTCTTATTCCCTTGTCACTATCCACCCTCCCTCATAGTTTTGTGTTATCTGCGAAGAGACACAACCTGCCCCGGATTCCTTCTCCAATGTCACTAATGAACTTGTTGAAGAGGACCAGACCCAGGACTGATCCCGGTGGAACCCCACTGAAAACCTCCCTCTTTTCTGATTTAACCCCATTGATCACCACCCTCTGCTGCCTCCACTCTAGCCAGTTGCCAATCCAGTTCACTATGGGTTTAGCTGCACCAAGGTCTTCCATCGTCTGGAGCAATCATTTGTGAAGTACTGAATCAAAAGCCTCGTTGAAGTCAAAGTATAGCATATCCGCAGCATGGACCTTGTCTAATTCCTTTGTCACCCAGTCAAAGAAAACTATCAGGTTTGTCTGACAAGATCTTCCTGCCATGAAACCGTGCTGTTTACTATCCTGGAGCCTGTTGCTCTTCAGGTAGTCTATTAGGTCCTCTTTGATCAGTGAGTCCATCAGCTTCCCTACGACTGGCAGGCCTGTAGTTCCCTGGTTGCTCCTTATCCCCTCCCATGAAGTGGTACAATGTCTGCCACCTTCCAATCCTTTGGAAAGTCCCCATACCTAAGTGAGCTGTTGAACAGACATACCAGTGGTTCAGCCAGCTCCACTGCTAATTCCCTGCATATCCTTTGATGCAACCCATCTGGTCCCGGGGCCTTATCTAGTTTAAGGGCAGCCCGCCCTTTAGGAACCCTTTCATTAGAGAACAATGGCTGTCTCATTTCTGGAATTCCCTTGGTGGCTGCTTGGATGCCACTGTCTGGCATGGACCTGGTGTCCTCCATAGTGAAAACTGAGCAAAAGTAATCATTTAGGATGGCAGCCTTTTTCCCATCCTCCTCTATCACCCTACTTCCCTCAATGGTGGAAAGTGAGTCTCTGGGTTACAGAGGTGTTTTCTGTCCCCAGAGGCTTTAAATACTCTGTGCTGAATTTATTCTGTGTACTACACTGCTTTTTCACTCGACCTGACATGAGTGTTTGGAGCCCTGTGACCGACAGGAAGCAAGAAGAGGAGCTGTAGTTCTTAAGAGTTTACTTGAGAACTACAACACAGTTTTGGAGCTTAATTTTCCTGTTAAATAACTGGACGCTTGATTTTAAAAGTACAGGACCACACATGAGTGGTTTTGGTGGGAGTTTTTAGATAAATCGCAGGATTTGTGTATTTGCACAGCCCGTGACCTTTGAGGTTACTTCTAGGTCACAGACTGCTATAAAACTTTGCCCTGTGGTGAGCAGTGTGAGCCCAAGCAGGGCAAGCACACATCGCCACACACGAAGACGCTCGCACACACACACGTGTCTGGGTGCGTGTCTTACGTGTTTAGCGGGACAGAAGAATAGAGGTTGGCTCTTGAAAGTAAGAACTTGGAATAACCAGAATTATGGTAATAATATAGACTGTGATTTCTGTCAGGTAGAGGTCAAGCTACCTTATTCATAGATGGGAGGACAGTGAGGGATACTTGCTAAAAAAAAAAAGTCCTATAAACAGTTCTCAAGTATACACTAGGAGCAGCATCTAATAAAATAATAAACATTGAGGGAAACACTATGGTCTTACGTGGTACATGCCAGATGTATTTAATTATAACCCAAACTAAAATTACAGACCCTTTCACCTGTGATAAATGCAGGCTTAGCCTAGAACTCTCAATCAAGCTCATCATGTTTTCCTTGCGACTCCAGGCCTTGGACAACAAACAATATGAAATGGCTCAAAAACTGAACATGAATATTGGCGAGGCTAGTACAAATAACACTGTTGTTAATGTTACAAAGGGACTTGTGGCGGAGAACAGCAAGAGGAAGAAGCTGCTGTTAGAACTTTACTACTCTACTGGACTAAAGAACTAGAACTCTACTACTGGGAACTTCAATTTAGGGTAAAAACAAATAAAAGAGTGTGCTTGTCTGTGTTGGCTGAAGGAATTGTTGTCTGTTCAGTTAGCTAGGTGAAAAAGAAATTGTGAATTAGGGGGAGTGGCTTAGAGAGAAGCAAACCAGGTGTTTGCATTTAAAAACTGACCTAGATAGCTTGTGACAGAGAACAACAAGAGGAAGGAGCTACTGTTAGAACTTCACTACTCTACTGGACTAAAGAACCAGAACCATACTACTGGGAATTTCAATGTAGGGTAAAAACAAACAAAAAAGCAACAACAAAAGAGTGTGTTTGTCTGAGTTGGGTGAAGGAATTGTTATCTGTGCAGTTAGCTAGGTGAAAAAAAAACTGTGAATTAGGGTGAGTGGCTTAGAGAGAAGGAAGCCAGGTGTTTGCATTTGAAAACTGACCTAGATAGCTTGTGGCAGAGAAAAGCAAGAGGAAGGAGCTGCTGATAGAACTTTACTGGGAATATATTGCCCTCGATCCCTCCTCTTCACCCGCGCATCCTTAGCTGGTTCTACTTTTATAGGTAAAGGATCTTACTGACAACAGGAACTTCCTGTTTGGGAGCAGGAAGGGAGTGATCACAGAGACACAAAAGGCTCACCATCCTAGAAGGAAAAGAGTAGCTCTCCATCCTCCCATAGCTGCTGGAGGTCTGACTCTGAGCAAGTAAGAAGGAGACTACTGAGGAATATTGGAACTTACTGTCCCAGAACAGGAAGATAAGGAGTTTTAAGGGCAAGAAGGCAGTAGGAAAGTAGGGAGAAAAAATATATATATAAAAAAAATAAAGAGAGAGAGGAAGGCGTAAGTATACAATACAACAGTTAAGAGGCCACAAATAAGACATGATGGGAGTGGTGCAGTTCAGTAGCTGTGGAGCAGCAGTCTTCCAGGAGACATTCTGGAGGATGTGGTGTTGTCCCATCTGCAGGCACCTCTCTCTGCTGAGGGAAGAAGTTGCTCATCTGCAGGCTGAGTTGACCAGGATTCCGGGGACCTCCTTTCCCACCCAGGGACCACCAGGGCCACCGCCACTGCCTCAGAGGTTGCCAAGAAAGAGGAGCAGTTGGACCATTGTGGGCTCAGGGAGGGTGAGGGTGGTGGAACAGAGGTGCATCCCACCAGTTGTACCTCTCCATAATTCATATGCCATTCTGGCAGAGTGTGATTCCTCTATGGAGGCACCCATAGTGGAGACCAAGGAGGATGCTGGGAACCTCCACAAAGGAGACCCACAGGAGGGTAGCATGGGACCCCAAAGGGGAAGGAAACAACTCCTGGTGGGGGATTCCATTGTTAGGAGGGTAGAACTGGTGGAGGGAGGGGAGAGGGTGGCAAGGTGCCTGCCTGGTGCCATGGCTTGGAGGGACAGGGAGTGAATCCTCAAGATCATGGGAGCAGTTGCACAGGGGAGGGAGCTGGATGTTATTGTCCAACGAGGGACAAATGACCTGGCTGGGAAAGGGATCAAAGCAGTGCAGAAGGAGTTTGTGGAGTTGGGGAAGGGACTTAGACAAGTAGCACACACGGTAACCTTCTCAAAGGTGCTGCCTGTCTACGTTATGAGTGAAGCTAGGGTGCTCTGCACCTTGGTATTCAATCAGTGGTTGAAAAACTGGTGCAGAGCTCAGGGTTTTGGCTTCATTGGGGACTGGGGGTCCACCTGGAGGAATGCAGGCCTATACTGGCGCAATGGTCTGCTCTGTCCAGGAGGGGAACCAGGATCCTAAGTGATAGGTTAAAATGCTTCATTGGCAAGCATTTAAACTATCCAAGGGGGGAAGCACTGAAAAGGAGAAGGGAAATCCTAGCCCCCCAAAATAAATCAGGGTAGTTAGTGAGGTAAACACCAAGATAGAGAAGTCGATAGAGAGAAGGGGAGTGGTAAATGGAGAAAAAGACAAAGGTGGTAAGGACGGGGATGGGGAAAAAAGGGGTAAGGTCATCAAAAATGGAGGGTAATTAGTACCAATGCCCAAAGTCTAGGTAACAAGCTCCCTGAACTGGTAGCCTTGATGGAAGAGGGATGCCTGGATATTGTGGTAGTCACAAAAACATGGTACACAGAGAACCATGACTGGGGTGTCAACATACCAGGGTACACAACCTATAGGAGGGACAGGGAGGGTAGGAGAGGAGGAGGAGTAGCTCTCTATGTAAGAAAAGGGATCAAAACAATGGAACTAAAGGGTAAACAGGGAGGAGAGGAGGCACTGTAGGTCACCCTGAAGACTGGAAATAGCACCACCATCTGCACAGGGGTTGTATAAAGACCCCTGTCTCAGAGGGAGGAAATGGACAAGGAAATGACAGAAGGCATCCTTATGATGGCAGAAAAAGGGGAGATATTGCTGATGGGGGACCTGAATATGCCAGATGTTAACTGGAGCACCTTTGCTGCAGCCACATCCAAGAGCAGGGACATTCTCGATGCCCTATGGGGGTATGCCTCAGACAGCTAGTCTTGGAACCCACTCCGGAGGGAATAGCCTTAGACCTGGTACTCTCAAATGGGGACAGAGAGAGGATCTCAGATCTAGAAGTGGGTAGCCAGCTGGGAACAAGTGATCACCAAACAGTATGGTTCATGATAAATTCAGCTGTAGAGTCAAGCCATACAAAAGTGAGGGTACTGGACTTCAGGAGGGCTGATTTTGCCAAAATGGGAGAGTGCCTCAGAAAAGCACTAGCATACAGGCAAGAAGGAGGGGTAGAGAAACAATAGGGACACATCAAAACTGCCATCAAAGTGGCAACAAGCCTTTGTGTGAAGCAAATAAACAAAATTAAAGAAAAAACACTATGGTTCTCAAAAGAGGTGGCGGGGAAGATTAGGGAGAAAAAGATAGCATTCATGAAGTATAAGGAAACACAGAAGGAGCAGGACAGAGAACTGTACCAGTTAAAGCAGAATGAAGTGGGGAAGGCAGTCAGAATAGCAAAGGCCCAAACCGAGGAAAAGATAGCCAACTTGGTTAAGAAGGGGGATAAAACCTTTTATAGGCACATTAGGGAACGAAGAAAGACAAAGGGAGGGATACTGAGGCTGAATAAAGAGGAGGGTGGGTGAGCAGAGAAGGACAGTAAAAAAGCAGGGGTACTGAATGAATACTTACATAGAAACATAGAACATAGAAACATAGAAGTTGACGGCAAATAAGGACCGCAAGGCCCATCCAGTCTGCCCATTTCTTTGTCTACCTTATAAATGTGCCATCGGCCTTTGCTCTGTCAGTGGTCTATGTATTCATAGTCATTTGTATTGCTCCCTTATGCCTATCCCATGCCTGTTTGAAGCCCTGCACTGTATTCATAGCCACCACTTCTTGTAGTAAGCCATTCCATGCATCCACCACCCTTTCTGTGAAAAGAATTTCCTCACATTCCCCCTTAATCGGCCCCCCTCTAATCTCATGCTGTGTCCTCTTGTCCTGCTATTTTTCTTATATTTAAACATGTTAGACTCTTTCACCTTGTTAATGCCCTTAAGGTGTTTGAATGCCCCGATCATACTTCTGCTCAGTATTCACAAAGGAAGAGGAGGGGAGGTACCTAATCCAGTCAATAGAAGCACTGTGGATTGGGAAGTTGATATCAGTCCTGGCACAGAAGAAATGGTTCTGAAAGAACTCCTAAAACTGAAGGTGGATAAAGCAATGGGGTCTGATGGAATTCATCCCAGAATTCTAAAAGCACTAAGAGGAGAACTAGTAACACCATCGACTACCCTTTTTTAACAAATCATGGGAGGATGGTGTGGTACCTGAGGACTGGAGGAGGGCAGATGTGATTCCCCTTCACAAAAGTGGGAGCAGGACAGAGGCAGAAAACTATAGATCTGTCAGTTTGACCTCAGTGGTAGGGAAAATGATGGAATCACTTCTGAAGGAAATAATTGTTGAGTACCTAGAAGTCAGTGGGGCACAGGACCCAAGGCAGCATGGATTCACAGCAGGAAGGTCATTTCAGATGAATGTAATTGATTTCTTTGACTGGGTGACCAAAGTAGCAGACCAGGGAGGGGATGTGGAAAAGGCCTACCTAGACTTTTGGAAGGCATTTGACACAGTCCCACACAAAAGATTAATAAACAAATTGGCCAGCCTGGGAGTGGGTCCCAAGATGGTAGCATGGGTAAAACATTGGCTGGACAACAGGACACAGAGGGTAATAGTAAACAGAGTCCACAGTGAAGAAAGGGGGGTTACTAGTGGGGTACTGCAGGGTTCAGTACTGGGTCCAGTTCTTTTTAATGTCTTTATAAGTGACATTGCAAAGGGACTGGAAGGAAAAGTATGTCTCTTTGCAGGTGACACAAAGATCTGCAACATGGTTGATACACAAGGTGGGGTGGAAAGGATGAGAAGGGACTTGGCAAGGTTGGAGGAATGATCAAATGCATGACAGCTTAGAGTCAATGCAAAGAAGTGCAAAGTAATGCACCTGGGAAACAAAAGCCCAGGGGAAGAGCACACAATGGGGGATGAGATACTGACAACAACAAAAATGAAAAGGGACCTGGGGTAGTTATATCAGATGACCTAAAGGTGGGCAAGCAATGTGAGAAGGCAGTAAGGAGGGCTGGTGGGATACTGGGATACAGAGGGAGAGGCATTACCAGTAGAAAACAGGAAGTACAAGGAATCACAAAAGGAGCAGGACAGAGAACGGTATCAGTTAAAGCAAAAGGAAGCTGGGAAGGCAGTCAGAACAGCAAAGGCCCAAACCGAGGAAAAGATAGCCAACTCAGTTAAGAAGGGGGATAAAACCTTTTATAGGTATATCAGGGAGTGAAGGAAGACCAAGGGAGGGATAGTGAGGCTTAATAAAGGGGAGAGAGGATGGGCAGAGGGTGTCTGTGAAAAGGCAGAGATACTAAACAAATATTTTTGATCAGTATTTACAAATGAAGATGGGGAGGTACCTAAAACAAACAGTAGAAACACTCTGGATACAGAAGTTGATACCAGCCCATTTACAGAAGAAAGGGTTATGAAAGAACTCTTAAAACTGAAGGTGGACAAAGCAATGGGGCCTGATGGGATTCATCCCAGAATTCTAAAAGAACTAAGGGTAGAACTAGTGACACCACTGACTACCCTCTTTAACAAATCATGGAGGATGGGTGGTGCCGAGGACTAGAGGAGGGCAGATGTGATTCCCCTTCACAAAAGTGGGAGCAAGGCAGAAGCAGAAAACTACAGACCTGTTAGTTTAACCTCAGTGATAGTTAAAATGATGGAATCACTTCTGAAGGAAAGAATTGTCGAGTATCTAGAGGCCAGAGGGGCACAGGACCCAAGGCAGCATAGATTCACAGCGGGAAGGTCATGCCAGATGAATCTGATAAATTTCTTTGACTGGGTAACCAAAGTAGTAGATCAGGGAGGGGCTGTGGACATGGCCTACCTAGACTTTAGGAAGGCATTTGACACAGACTCACACAAAAGATTAATATACAAGTTAGCCAGCCTGGGAGTGAGTCACAAGATGACAACCTGGATAAAGAATTGGCTGGAGAATAGGACACAGAGAGTAATAGTAAATGGAGTCCACTCTGAAGAAAGGGGGGTTACTAGTGGGGTACTGCAGGGTTCAGTATTAGGACCGGTCCTCTTCAATGTCTTTCTAAGCGACATTGCAGAGGGACTGGAAGGAAAGGTATGTCTCTTTGCAGATGACACAAAGATCTGCAACAGAGTTGATGCACAAGGTGGGGTGGAAAGGATGAGAAGGGACTTGGCAAGGTTAGAGGAATGGTCAAATGTATGGCAGCTTAGATTCAATGCTAAGAAGTGCAAGGTAATGCACCTGGGAAACAAAAACCCAGGGGAAGAGTACACAATGAGGGGTGAGATACTAACAACAACAAAAATGGAAAGAGACCTGGGGGTAGTCATATCAAATGACCTAAAGGTGGGAAAGCAATGTGACAGGGCAGCAAGGAGGGCTGGGGGGATACTGGGATGCATCGGGAGAGGCATCACCAGTAGAAAAAAGGAAGTTATTATCCCTCTATACAGACAGCTGGTGAGACCCCATCTGGAGTACTGCATGCAGTTCTAGAGACCCAGTCTCTGCAAAGACATAGACTGGATGGAAGCTGTCCAGAGGAGGGCAACTAAAATGGAGCAGGGTCTGCACCGGAAGACATATGAAGAGAGACTTAAGGAGCTTAATATGTATAGCCTCGAGGAAAGGAGGGAGAGGGGGGACATGATAGAAACTTTCAAGTACCTCAAGGGAATCAACAAAGTCCAAGAGGGTAGCATCTTTCAAAAAAAGAGGTGTGCAAGAACAAGGGGGCACAATTTGAAGATAGAGGAGGGTGGCTCAGAGAGGTAATTTAAGGAAGTATTTTTCACAGAGAGGTTGTGGATGCATGGAGCGCCTTCGGAGGAAGGTTGTGGAGTCAAAAACAGTGGTGGAATTCAAGCATGCATGGGACAGTCATAAGGCAATTCTTGGGGGGTAGGAAGAAGTAGGCTGCTGATTAACTAGGATCTGCAGCTTATCCAGTAGGTAGGGAAATGGGCAGACTGGGTGTGCCAAGCGGTCCTTATCTGCCATCAAATTCTATGTTTCTGTGTTATCCCTCTGTACAAACAGTTGATGAGACCCCATCTGGAGTACTGCGTGCAGTTCTGGAGACCCACCTCTGCAAAGATATGGTCAGGGAAGAGGCTGTCCAGAGGAGGGCAACCAAAATGGTGCATGGTCTGCACCAGATGACATACGAAGAGAGACTAAAGGAGCTTAATATGAATACCCTCAAGGAAAGGAGGGAGAGGGGGGACATGATAGAAACTTTCAAGTACCTCAAGGGAATCAACAAAGTCCAAGAGGGTAGCATCTTTCAGAAAAAGAGATGTGCAAGAACAAGGGGGCACAATTTGAAGATAGAGGGGGGATGGCTCAGAGGTAATGTGAGGAAGTATTTTTTATGAAGAGGGTTGTGGATGCATGGAAAAGTCTTCCTGAGGAGGTCGTGAAATCAAAAACAGTGGGGTAATTCAAGAATGTATAGGACAGACATAAGGCAATTCTAGTGGGGGGGTAGGAGGAAGTATGCTTCTGGATAACTAGGATCTGCAGCTTATCCATTAGGTAGGGAAATGGGTAGACTACATGGGCCAAGCAGTCCTTATCTGCCATCAAATTATATGTTTCTAAAGAAATTCTGTACAACAAACAACAGGAAGCAGTAGAAACAATCTGGAAACTAATGGAACTGCATGTGCTACGACTAGCAATACTGGCACCCCAAGTAACAGTACTAAAAGAAGAAAGAAAAACACAAAAAAGGAGCAGGGAAGAGGAATTGTCAGATGATATAGATGATGACTGGTACAAAGTGCAGATATCAAAATCTGCCAAACGAGGGAGAAGGGCAGAGCAGTTTAGCATACCATTATTAAACCACTTCAACCCATTGATGGCAGCTAACCAAACACATACGGACAACAACCCACCGATTGACTGTAACCAGGAACTATCTACTCAAACAACAGTTAATTAACAAGATGCTGATGTTAGCAACAGCAGTAGTTTAAATTGAAATAACCTTTCTTCACCTGTAAGTGGGCCCCTGATTGACATAGATGTGGATGCTCAACATAATATTGAAGATATGCAGACTGAGTCCCCTACAGTAAAGAGAGAGGTAGTACTCCTGGGTGACTCAATTATAAAGCACCTGGACAGGGTAATATGCAACCCAGAGAAATCTAAAAGGACAGTATCAAGTTTTAGTGGAGCAAGGATTAGTGATATCACACTTATTTCAGATAACATACTGAAGGGTACCAGCAGAAATCCTCTAGTAGTTATACATGCAGGGGCAAATAATACCTTCACTGTACCAATACAAATAATCAGATAGGACTATGTGGCACTAGCAAATAAACTGCTTGAATAGGGATGTGAAATAGTTATATTAGAAATCCTCCCGATACCCAGAGCATCTAGAAACCAGCAAATAAAAATAAGAGATACGAACAACTGGTTAAGGAAGTAGTGTATGAGTCAAAATACTAAATGTAGTATGCATTTGGAGGAATTCTATGGTGTACCCAACCACTACTGCTCGGATGGGTTACACTTAAGTAGAAGAGGGAGTATGTTGCTAAGGGAACATATTGGAAATGTCATTAATAAATGTTTAAACTAATTTCTCTGGGGGAGAGGTATTCATATAATACCACTTCAGAGGAAGGACTTAGTGAAACCTCAATCAATACTTCACTGAAACAAAAACAAAATGAGGGCTTAAATAAGTGTTATAAAAATAGTAAACCACAAGTGGGTATACTGTTGTTGAACGACAGGAGTTTGAACACAAAAATAGAGGAGCTATCACACATACTGACAGAAAACAATATTACAATATGTGGGGTAACAGAGATCTGGGGAACAGATAATGATTGGAATGTAGAGATCCAAGGTTATAACAGGCTATATAGAAACAGGAAAAAGCATAGATGTGGAGGAATAGCACTTTATATAAAAGAGGAACTCACATCCTATGAGATAAATGACACAGTAGAAAATGAAATTGAAGGTATTTGGGCCAAAATCAAATTCCCAAATAACAATCTTACTGTGGATTTAGTCCATCATTTGCCTAACTAAGCTAAAGAGGAAAATGAAAAACTGTTCATGGAAATAGAAGGAAAGGACATAACAGGGGATTATGCACTAATGGGGGACTTCAATTTTCTCAATATCAACTGGGTAACATTGAATAGTACAACATCTATGGAAAACAAATTTATTGATTTATTTATTCAGCAGAATTAAGAAGAATTGGTCAACCAACCTACAAGGGGAATAGACATACTTGACCTAATTTTGACAAACATTGAGGTCAAAATTCAAAATATAAAGATACTTCCCCCACTAGGAGACTCCGGCCATAATATGGTGACATTTGAATATAAAAGCATTATTACCTATACAAAAGGAAACACTGTAGTAAAAGATTTTAATAAGGCTGATTATGATAAAATGAAAATTCATTTGGCAAAATGGAACTGGCTTGAGGAATTAAAAGGTTTACACTTAGAAAAAACTTGGGCAAAGATAAAGCAACAATTCAAACACTGTATTGATAAATATGTACCAGTGAGGCCCAAATACAGTATCAAACACTGTATCCCCCTATGGTGGAACAACACGATTAGGAAACAATCAAATAAGAAAAAAAAACTATATAATAAATATAAGAGAAATCCACCTATGGCAGCTTGGAACAAATTTAAGCATAGTAATAAAAAAAAACAAAATGTATGATGAAAACTGCAAAGAGCAGACTCAAACTGAACTTAGTATCTAGGGTAAGAGATAAAAAAAAACAATTCTACAACTACATTGGGTCACTAAAAGGGAAACAACATGTCATTGAATCTTTAGTATCTGAAAATGGCATAAAATCAGGGGAAGATGAAATAGCCAATGAACTAAATAATTATTTTCTGAGTATTTACAAACCTAGAGAAGATGTCAATAAGCCAGCAAAAGTGACTATAGATATCTCCATAGAATTCAGCACCAGAGAGGTAGAACTAATGATAAAATAACTTAAGCCAAATAGTTCACCTGGGCCTGATGGAATCACCCCCCACACTCCTGCAAGAATTAAGTGAAGAGATTTGGGACCGCATACTTTGCTATTTAATAACTCCACTTCAGAAGGAAAAATGATAAAAGAATGAGAGAGGCACTAGTAACCCCAATTCATAAGGGAAGAAAAAAGAGGAACATAAAAACTATCGTCCCATTAGTCTCACATCTGTAATTGGTAAAAAATGAAAAGTCTCCTGCAAGTGTACATAATTGAACATATAAAAAACACTGGATTAGTAGACCTCACTCAGCATGGTTTTACCTCTCGTAGGTCATGTCTTACAAACCTGATACATTTCTTTGAGTCAGTAAGTGTGGCTCTGGATAAGGGGGTTTCATGTGATGTTATTTTTCTTGAGTTTGCCAAAGCATTTGACAAGGTATCACACAAAATACTGTTACAGGAACTATATAGGATAGGCCTGCACTCAAACATTATAAGCTGAATAAAATCATGGCTGGGTGATCGATATCAGAGGGTATCGGTCAAAGAACATTTGTCCAACTGGGGTAGGGTGACTAGTGGAGTCCTGCAGGGATCAGTTTTGGGTCCCACACTACATAACATCATCGTAACCACAACAAACATTTCCGGAAACACATGGCTATGCAAATACGCCGCTGACTGCAAGTTAGGGGGACTTGTTAACATGAAGAAGGATGGCATATTGTTACAAAAACAGTTAGATGAACTTTCTGATTGGGAAAAGGCCAACAAGATGCAGTTTAATGTAGAGAAATGCAGGGTTATACATTTAGGGAAGAACAAGCCACTTTCATGTTATAGGCTGGGTAACATTATATTGCAAACAACAACTGAAAAAAAAAGACCTAGGCACAATAATAATGCAAAATCTAACCTTTGATAGGAATACCACAATAAAGGTCAAAAAATGTCATAAAATTGTAGGCTCAATCTTGGCCAGTATTAAAAGTAAGGAACCAGAATTGTTAGTGCCTCTTTTTTCAAGCGTGGTGCGCCCACACCTGGAGTACTGTTCCCAGTTTAACTTACCACACACAAAGAGAGGCCGAAAACTTACAGAGGGAGTGCAAAGGAAAGTCGCTAGGAAAATCAAACCCTTAACGGATATACTGTAGGCTATGAAAATAGATTTAGGAAGTTAAACTTATTTTCAGCTAAATACAGGCAGATCAGAGGAGACCTTTGTCTAACATATAAGGCAGTAATTAATGAATACATAAGGTAAACTATTGGACTGGCATTACAGAAGGGTTAAAAAACACAAGAAGTAATGGTTATAAAATAAAAGGGTAATTAACAACAATAACCAGGAGAGGTATATTTTTTACACAGAGGGTTGTAACACTGTGGAATAGTCTTCCAGAGCAAGTCGTTACAAGTCATAACATCACTATATTTAAAACTACGCTTGATGAATACATGGGAGATAAGAAGTATGAGTTCCACCCATGATTACATTGGTGGCAAGTTCAATCAAGGGCCCCATAGCCTACTGAACTCATATTTTTCTATGAACCTATGAACTAGCCTTACGATTCCCACACCTTTTTTCCTTTTTTCATTAATATATCTGAAAAAATGTTTTTCCCCATTCCTGACCCCCTCCATGATATGCAGTTCTGTGTCTGGTTTAACCTCCCTGATGGCCCCCTTAGCTTGTCTATTTTTCTGTAGATAATACTCCCATTCTACCTCCCCTGCTTTTGCTTGTATTTATAGAAGGCTTTCTTGTTGGCCCTTACCACTTCCCTGACCTTTGCTGAGAACCATAGTGGTCTCTTAAACCTGTTTTTCTTTGTTACTGTTCTTTTGCATACTTTAGATGCATCGAGCATGGCCCCTTAATTATCTCCCATCTCTTCTCCACCTCACCTATGTCCTCCACCCCATCTAACTTATTCCTGACCAATTCTCACATCCTATTGAAATCAGCTCTTCTAAAGTCAAGGACTTCAGTTCCCGATTGTTGCTTACTGGCCCCGAGGGCTAATTCAAACCACAGTTATGGTTGCCATTCCTCAGCGACTTCCCTACATCCACCGAACCCACTATCTCTGAGTTGGTGAGCACCACATCAAGGATTGCAGTCTGCCTGGTGGGTTTCTTAACTAGCTGCACCAGTAGACAGTCTAGGAAGGCAACCAGCAAAACCTAACTCCTGGCGCTCTTGGCCACTTGGACCTCCCATTCAATGTCTGGCAGGTTCAGGTCACCTACCACCACTACTTCCCCTTTTGCTACCCCTCTTTCAAGTTCCTCTATGAGTTCTCTGTGCCTTTTATCCCCTTTCCCTGGAGGCTATATATTACCCCCAAGTGTACATTCCTGCCTAAGGATGCCATGAGTTGCACCCATACTGACTCAGCCTCCCCATTGCTACTCCTAATACTTCCATCTTCTGCCACTGCAATGCCCTTCTTGACAAAAAGCACAATTCTTCTCCCTCTACTGGTTCCTCTGTCCCTCCTGAACAGTGAATACCCAGGAATTGTCATTTCCCAGTCATCATTATTTGTGGCCCATGCTTCTGTGATGGCCACAAGGTCCACCTCAGTGTCTGCTTTCAGTGCCTGGAACTCGCTGAATGTGTTACCTAGGCTCCTGCTGTTAATGCATACCCACTTCCATCTGACCCCTATTCTTACTTCGCTACTGTGCTTCTGTTTTCCATGTTCTCTCCCACCCTTGTTGGGGTTCTTGTTCAAGTTCAATATTAAAACATAGAAACATAGCAGGTAATGGCAGAAGGAGACTGCTAGGTTCATTTAGTCTGCTTGGTTGTTGTGTTACTGGACAAAATGCTAATACCTTGGTCTGGCTCATCACGGAAGAACACTTTGGTGCCACAGGGTCTTACAGCTGGCATTTCCAGCACTTAACAGGCATCTAGGTCTATAATCATTGTGGCAAGGTGGCTGTGGTGGAGCGGTTGGAGTGCCCATGCTCTGCTGGTGGTTGCTGTCACTGCATTTGGAAGCCTATGTGCCTTTTACAGCACATAATGCTGGGGATCAGGACTGGTTCCTGAATTGCCAGCCTTGGTTGGAGTTTGTCCCTGTTGGATTCAAGCACTGTGTGAACAGACTCCATATGTTTAAAGAATATTATCATAGGTTATGAAGCGCTTGTAGGAGCTTTAAATTATGTTTATATTTCTTTACATTGCTACAAGTGATTACATGACCAGACTTGGTAGACTATCTTATATAAGATAATTAATTACTTTGATATTAACACTAGGGCATGAGATGTATCCTGTTCTTCTATTCAGCTCCCTTTTTTATGTTTGCTTGCACGCATGCGCAAGAAACATTATGTGACAGCTTAGGAGAGAAGCTGGTTGTGGAGGCACGGCAGTGTTTCAGCCAAGGGGAGGCACTACATTTGGGGGCTTGGCACTGGTGGACCAATGGAGGCACAGTGTGCCAATGACACTGGTCTCCAAAAAGTGCACCAAGTTCTAACGTTTTCACCGGAGCAATCAGGGGCCGCCTCATCATTGCAGCATCAGTCATTGTGCTGCAATGAGGGAGCGACCCATCATTGCAGGGCGGAGCGTTAGCTAGCCTAATCCTGTTTGTGAACATGGCGGGCAGCTTGCTGCCACCTTCACAAGCAGTATTAGGCAGCCTCCCATGCTGAAGGGGTGCCCAATCCCCCTTGGCAGCATGTGCCCCCAAACGGTCTTTCTTGGTTGACGGGGGCCCCAATCCCCCCCGGCTTCAGTGCTGCAATGTTTTATTTAGCCAATGGGGGGAGCCCACTCCCCATCAGCAAGATGTAACCCCCCCAGTCACTGCCGTTGTCTGCTGACGGGGGACCCTACTCCCGTCGGCATGATGTAAAACCCCCCCTCGGTTTTGTTGCCTGCCAACGGAGTGCCCAATCCCCTTTGGCATGATGGTTCTCCCCCCCGTTTTCTGGTGTGCTGATGGGGGTGCCCAATACCCATCGGCTACAGCTGCCCCCAACCAGAAAGAGTCCCTTGGCAAGCTGGGAGCCCACCCCACCGTGCCAGATGGCCATGTAAAATTGAAAACCGTCCTGCATTGTCTATATATTTTTTTTCCCTGTAAAGGAAAAATGGTCCCTCGTGGTCTGACAGACCCCCCTCCCACAACCTGCACCCACTCACTGCGTACTCTGCCTCCCTACACCCCCTTCACCCTATACTTACCTCCGGAGTCCGGCGTGATGATCTTCGGTGGACCGGGAACACGTCTGCACTCTTCAAAGCCAACTACGAACTGAGGAAATGCCAGTAAGCTGTATAATGTAATAAATAGGGTTTTTTCAACTGCTGCATATCTCAGGCATTTTTGGAATTTTTGGCACCAAATTTTCAACATGGGTTTAGCAGTCCTCCTCGCGGAAATCTGTCACTGTCATGGCATTAATCGGGCGTCGAAGGGTGATTTCGCCAGTCACTGCACGAAATCACCTTCGGGACAATATAATGGAATGACAGTGCCAGTGTTCATAAGGTGGGCTCTCAAAAAGCCTATGTTGCAATTTTGGTGAAAAAATTCCTAAAAATGACTGTTTTACGAGCGTGCGTTGAGCAGTTCCTATGCACGCTCATAAGTTCACAAATTTGTAACATATGCACTCCAAATTTTTAACATTGCTGTTTTATCACACCTACTTATGAGCAGTACAGCTAGTTATTTTTCATCTCACCAAAATGTGTTTCCGCATATGGCGGCACAATAAGCGCAGTCGGTGTGCAAATCAATGTTTGGGACAGATTAAGAAAATCACAGTAACACTGTTCATGAGCAGAGGTCTTACAATGGCTATGTTGAAAATTTATAAAAAAATTCCTAAAATGACTGTTTTACGAGCATGCGTTGAGCAGTTCCTACGCGTGCTCGTAAGTTCACGAATTTGTAACATTTGCACTCCAGATTTTCGACATTGCCATTTTATCACACCTACTTATGAGCAGTATAGCTGTCATTTTTCACATCTCATCCAAAATGTGTTCCCGTGCATGTAGTGCACAATGGGGCAGTTGGTGTGCAAAATCAATGTTTGGGACAGATTAAGAAAATCGCAGTGGCACTGTTCATAAGCAGAGGTCTTAAAATGGCTATGTTGAAAATTTGGTGAAAAAATTCCTAAAAATGTCTGTTTTACGAACATGCGTTGCGCAGTTCCTATGCACGCTTGTAAGTGCATGAATTTTTAATATTTGCAGTCCAGAATTTCAACAATTCCATTTTACCACACCTACTTATGAGCAGTGCAGCTTTCATTTTGCACATCTCACCCAAAATGTGTTTCTGTGCATATAGCGCGCACAGTGGTGCAGTTGGTGTGTGAAATCAACGTTTGGGACAGATTGAGAAAATCACAGTGACACTGTTCATTAGCAGAGGTCCTAAAATGCCTATGTTGAACATTTGGTGATGGAAGTCCATAAAATGACTGTGTTATGAGTGTGCATTGTGCAGTTTCCACACACACTTATAACTTTGCACATTTGTAATATTTTCACTCCAGATTTTCCCACACCTCCTTATGAACAGTACAGCTGTCATTTTTCACATCCTGGTTGAAATGTGTTTTTGCAGGTCCAGCTTAGAATACCGTGGTTGCTGTGGGAAATCAGTATTCAGGACACAGTAACAAAATCACAGTGACACTGTTCATGACCACAGGTCCTTAAATGCCTATGTTGAAAATCTGGTGATGAAACTCCATAAAATGACTGTGTTACGTGCATGCGTTGCACGGTTTCCACATATGCTTGGATGTGCAAGCATTTTTAATATTCCCACTACACATTTTCAACATTGCCATTTCTTCATTCCTCTCTATGGATGGTACAGCTGTCATTCTTCACATCCTGCCCGATCTGTGTTTTCGTACATGTGGTGCAGAATGGTACTGTCACTGTTGGAAGTCAGTTTTCAGGACACATTGACAAAATCACACTGCCACTGTTCATGACAAGAGGTCCCAAATGCTTTCATGAAGTGGGGTCACAAAAAGGCCATGTTCAAAATTTGCACTATGAATACCAACAAATGCCTGAGGCATTACGGTTTCTAACCATAACATCCTACCCTGTACAGACAGACAGACAGGCATCGGGGTGTGCCTTTGGATTGCCAACTGTACTGCTCGTGCCATCTTACCCCCACCCCACAGCCACTGACAGGCATCGAGGTGTACGTTGGACTCTTCATTCCAAGACTTCACCCCATTCTCCTACGCTGCACCCATTTCAGCGTATGTCCTTATAGAATGGGGTGACAGTAAACCCAAACACCCCTAAGGCACAGCTCAACATGTGTCAGTGTCTGCAGAATAGGATGAGGTGACATGGCTTCACTGTCATGGGTGACGACCCAAAACCTTACCCCAAATTCTATCCGTCTCTACAGGATGGAGGTGGGGTTCATGTGAAGTTCAGTGCTTCACTGACATTCTTATTCTGCATCTGTCTAACTCCTGCATTTCTAATGCTAATACCAGCAAGCAAACATTTGGCATCGACAAATGCTCGTTTCTTGCAGAAGCATGCTGAAGAGATGAGGAGGAGCTACTCGACTAACGGATGACGGCTTGATTGTACTTGATTTGGTATGCCTCTTAGCAAAAGAGTTTTAAAATGTTACTATCTAAAGATAGGTGATATTGGCAGTACTGTTAAATGGAATGAATTCCATATAGGCTGGTTTAGACAATATCTCAATGTGGGCAAACAAGTGGAGTATGCAATCTAACCTTCAGAGTTACAGTGTCATGTATATGGATAAGAAGTTATCCCACACACATACATTTCATGTAGCACCAAATTAAAACAAGTTATTGAGGAAAGGGATCTGGAAGTCATTATTTCAAAATCAAAGCCAAAATAACAAAGGCAGCTACAAAACAACAAGACTTATCTACTGAGCATCCTAAGAGATGCAGAGATTCAATCAGATTGATATTTGGTTAGCATGGATGTAAGAGCACTTTATGCCAATATCCCTGATTCAGATGGTTTGGAAGTCATGAGAAACGTTATTAGGAAAAAACAGAATATACACAACCTTTCATTGAATTTTTATTGTGCCTTACTGAGAAGGTTTTGACATGCAACACATTTTATTTAAAAATTGTATCTACTTACAAAAGAAGGGAATGGCCATGGGGGCAGCGATGGCCCCCAATTACGCCATCATCTATATGTCAAAATGGGAAGAAGAATATATATACAGCACCAACAACCCATTCTTGGACAAAATTAATCTTTATAAACAATTCATCAATGATTTATTTTTTATTTGGAAAGGCTTCATTTTGGAATTGCAGGGTTTTGTTATCTATTGGGAATCTACCAACAGCAATTTAAGTTTGAAGTTAACTTTGATTTACAGCACATTAACGTTTTGGACCTTACCTTCTCCAAGAGACCCAATAAAGATATCATTACACAACTTTACAGAAAACACTGATAGAAATTCTCTATTGCACTATCAAAGTTGCCATCCTACACATATCAACACCAATATTCCGAATGGACAATTTATGAGAACAAAGTGAAATTGCCCTGATGACACAGCTTGTCAAGTTCATGCTACCCATCTCACCAACAGATTTTTGGAGAGGGGATACAATCAAAATGTCATTGAGGAGGCCAAGAAGAGAGTAGATTATATGGATAGAGACAATCTTCTGGTCCCTAGTACCAGAAATAATACTGCAAATTTTAACAGAAACTATGCACCGGACTTTATCACTAATTTTTCTACTCAGTCTCACCTCATTAAGGACATCATACTACATAACTGGCATATTCTTGGAATGGATAGGGAACTGCAACATGTAGTTAATAACCCTCCTGTCATGATATACAATAGGGGTACTAACTTGTGAGACATTTTAGTACACAGTACATATTTGGATACCCCCACGAAGAAACATCCCAGTGCCAATCTCCCTATGGGAGCTTTTAAATGCAGAAATTGCACATTTTGTAAATTTATTCTAGTGAGTAAATATCTTAGGGACCCTGTTACTGATACCGAATATGAAATTCGGGACTTTTGCACATGCAATGCCAATAATATTGTGTACTTTGCCACCTGCAATAAATGTCCATCTTTTTACATTGGCAAGACTAGACAAACATTAAAAGAATGAATCAGTCAGCATAACAGAGGTATTCTGAAGATGGACAATACAAGTGCTTTGGCACAACATGTTAAATAAAAGGGCAGTGATCATGTTTTTTGTTTTCAAATGGTGGAAATACTATATGATTCTGTGAGGGGTGGGAGCATGAATAATACATTGGTACAGAGAGAGACTTTCTGATGGTATAAGCTAAAATCCTATATCCCTTCAGGACTGAATGCATTTTCTCAACTTTTTCCATATTTATATAAGTAATTGTACTGTAACATCGAATATTTATTGAGGATCTGTTTTTGCATATTCTATTGTTATTTAGGAATCCAAGCAATATGAATTTATCCTAGGTAACTAACCTCACTTTATCAGTGCTTTTTATTCTTTTCCAATCCCCCCTTCCCTCTCTTACCCCTGTCCCTTTCCCCATCCCCTCCTCTCCCTCCTCCCCTTTTTCTTCCTGTCCTTCCCCTTTTGTTCACATGATGTTGGAGCTCATCAGAATCTTTGTTTTTGTTTCACGTATTTATTATTCAGTCTGGGGTTTGTGTATGGGGGTTTGCTGTATCTGTCTTGTTATATTGTTTGGTTTGGTGCACGGTCACTTGTGCGCAATGCAATTCCCGATGTGCCGGGGTGCAAAGAATAATGTATGTGGCACATCTCCAGGGGGCGTACCCGTGCATATGTGGCACATCCCGATATTCAGCCCGGAATGTGTGGCACATCTGCTGGCACAATCCAGAGATGTGCTGCATACCTGGGCTCACAGCTGAGCCCGTAAAAACTGGCTCAAGTACTAGCCACCCACAGGTGGCAGCTGTAGTGCAGTGTGCAACACAGCAGCCGCCGGCCATGGGTGGCAATCCCCCCAACACCATGCACAAGCACACACAATAGTCCCTGGTAGTCCAGTGGTACCCCCTCCCCATCCCAACCCTATGATCACCAAAATAAATTAATTTAACATCCCTGGTAGTCCAGTGGTACCCCCTCCCCATTCCGACCCTCCGATCACCAAAATGAATTATATTCACGGAAATGGTGGATTATTTGGAATTGAGTGTCCAGATTCCCTGGCCCAGACAGGGCAGCAGGTTTCTCTGCCTCCGGAGGGTGGTGGGGTTAGCTCTGCTTCCTAGTAGAGACAGGGGAACCACCGGAGGGTGATTCAGCCTGCCTCATTGTTGCGAGGGTTAGGTTGAGTTTGGACTGTCAGCTGGGGCTTTCTGCTGGATGCCTATAGGATTTTGGCACTGAAATTGGATTTATGAGGATCGTGGTGTTGACTACTGATTTGGTGAAGTATATTTGAACTTTTTGCCAGTTTATGATACTTTGGGAAAATGACTGGGAAGACTAAAACTTGAGTTTATTAGCTCAGTCTTGTGAGAGGAGACTGACTAAAGCTTTGGGCCATACTAGTGGTGAGAGCACAATAAGTGTGGACATCAAAAAAAAAAAAGACCTTGAACTCCTGTTTTTGGGTTTCCTTTGGAGTGACATTGAATTTAGGATTCAGGGAGACTTAAACTTTGAGCCAAAATTTTATAATAAGGGGTTCTGTATAGGTGGAAAGCTCCCTCCTTCGCAGTGGTGAGAGCACTGTGGGTGGGGGCAGAGGGATAAGTGCTTCTGATAAAATTAATGTGCAAGCTCTGACACATTGTTAGGAAAATGGTTTTGTTTTGTTTATAATTATTGTATTTATATTTTTATATTTGAATATAGTGTGTTTAATTTTATTTGAATTGTTAGGGTATAGTTTTTGTAGTATTTATATTTTGTTATTTGGGTGCTGTGTTTTAGAATTTTTGTTATTTATATAAACCAGTGGGGTTTATTGTAATTAATTGTGTTATTCATTATGTGTTGGAGTGGAAATAGGACAGTCAGCTATTATTCCCCCTTCAGGCTCAGGGAGCTTTGTCCTTTCTCCTGTCCCCCCCTGTCGCCGGGAGCCTATAGAAGGTGTAGGGCTCTGGGGATTGTGAGGGGGAGAAGGAGGGTTGGAGCTGGGCCTGTGGGGGGAATGGAAAGGAGCAGGTGGATAGGGATAGTGAGGTCAAGGAGACACCCTGGGGTGAAATGGGCACAGGAGAGGGGTTCTCCCTGTCTTGTGCCCATACCCAAGGGTTCTGGTTATCAGCAGGTAAGGCGGTCATCATCGGAGGTTCATCCTGCTCGGGTGGTGTTGTGCAATGCTAGGTCTATTAAAAACAAGACGGCCATTATAGCTGATCTTGTTGGGTCAGTGACCTAGCGTGTATCACGAGACCTGGCTGGATGGAAATGCTGGGCCAGTTTTAGCTAGCGGTTCGGGCCAAGTACTCGGTGATACACCACCGAGCAGGATCGTAGAGGCAGGCGTTGCCATTTGTTTTAAATCAGAATTGGGCCTAGTGGAGGTACCGGTGGGAGTCACCAGATCCTTTGAGTGTGTTTTAGGCGAGGGTGTGGGGTGCAGGATACTTCTCGTATACCGTCCACCAGGTGACGGGAATGTTTTCCTGTAGGAAGTTCCAGATTTCATTGTCGACCTGACATTGGGGTCCCCCAGATGGTTGGCTCTGGGGGACTTCAATGCTTGGGTCGACGATGAACTCTCATGCTTTGGTCAAGACTTCCTCCAGTTGATGTTATCACTGGGCTTCACACAGGTAGTTTCCTCCTCGACCCATATTGGTGGGCACTCATTGGATCTGGTGTTCCTTCTGGGGATGGGGATATCTGATTTGGTGGTGGAACCACTCAGATGGTC
This sequence comes from Neoceratodus forsteri, assembly GCA_016271365.2. NCBI lineage: Eukaryota > Metazoa > Chordata > Ceratodontiformes > Ceratodontidae > Neoceratodus > Neoceratodus forsteri. The sequence continues at coordinate 694,324,191 of CM057459.1, read as the reverse complement.
TGACCATCACTCCATTAGGTTCAATTTTGAGGTTGCCCATTAGGTCAGCCCCTTTGGAGATGGTCTGGTACCACCCATTAAGGGGTGTGTCCCCGGATGACCTGATGGCGGTGCTGGACCTATCGGACCTTCCGATAGATTGCTTGAATCCAGATGACCTAGTACAGGCCTATAATAGGGCGGTTACAGGGGCCCTGGATTCTATCGCACCTGTTCGTGTTCGTCCTCTCACTCTTCGCCCCAGGTCTCCATGGTTTGATGAGACCATGAGGGAGTTGAGGAGGGTTGGACGAAGGCTGGAGAGGCGTTGGCGGAAGTCTGGTCTGGATGATGACAGACTTAGTTTGATGGACCATTATATGGCCTTTCAATCCACAATCTCTCCTAAGAAGGCAGAGTTCCTGTCCAGGGAGATAGCGGCTGCACAGAATAGACCAGCCCAGCTCTTTCGCACTGTGGACAGACTGTGCAATCCAGTCTGTCTTCAGCCCGGAAAGGTCTTTTCCACAGAATGGTGTGAGGAGTTTGCTCTCTTCTTTGCAGATAAGGTTACCAAAATCAGATCAGACGTCCGTTCTTCCCTCTCCAATGGGAGTGGTGATGGTCGGCTGGAGATGTCGAACACCCAGTTTGCGTGGTCTGACTTCAGCCTCCCCAAAATCAATGATATTGTGATGGTCATCCGAGCGTTGCGACCAATCAGCTGTGATTTGGACCCTGGCCCCACATGCCTCTTAGTGGATTATGTGGATAAAATCGGCCTAGTCCTGGCTTTGATAGTCTGGAAGTCTTTGGAGAGGGGAATCTTTCCAGATCCCCTTAAAGAGGCTATAGTTAAGTGTCTTTTAAAGAAGTCCTCCTTAGACCCAGATTGTCTAGCAAATTACAGACCAGTCTCTAACCTGCCCTTTGTGGGTAAGGTTATTGAGAAGGTGCTCGCAGGGCAATTGGAGGATCATCTGACCAACAACAATATCTACGATTCTCTCCAATCTGGATTTAGGAAGAGGCATAGTACCGAGACAGCACTTGTTTGGGTACTACATGACCTCCTAATAGCGAGAGATCGTAGGACCCATTCTATCTTGGTACTTCTTGATCTCTCAGCAGCGTTTGACACTGTTGATCATGGTGTGTTGTTAGAGCATCTACGGTCCATCTGTGGATTATCTGGTATGGTCCTCAGGTGGTTTAGATCTTACCTCGAAGGTAGGACTCAGAGGGTGGTGTCGGGAATTTTTTCCTCGGCATCAGTCTCCCTATCTTGTGAGGTACCACAGGGCTCTATTCTAGTGCCTATGTTATTTGAGGTGTATATGCTGCCATTGGGAGCGATTATAAGACGATATGGTCTGGGTTTCCATTGCTATGCTGATGATACCCAGCTGTATATGTCTTTTGTGCCTGGCCAGGATGCTGCCTTGTCGGTATTTAATAACTGCCTTGCAGAAATCCAAGACTGGATGAATGGGAGTTGGTTGAGGTTAAACCCGGAGAAAACTGAGGTGTTGGTTGTGAACAAAGGTCGCTGTGAGGCGGGTTTGCGGCTGGATCGCACTCAGGCTTATAGGCATCAGGCGTTCCGCTGACGACCTCAGATCAGGTGCAGAATCTTGGCGTAATAATTGATGACCACTTGACGCTTAAAGCTCAGGTGTCAGCGGTGGTCAAAACTTCCTTTTTCCATTTGAGCAATATCGCCAGGGTGAAGCACCTGGTTCCTCCAGAAGATCTCCCAACATTGGTCCACGCCTTCGTTACCTCCCACCTTGACTATTGCAACTCCCTGTACCTAGGACTATCGGGGGTTGAGCTTCGCCGTCTGCAGCTAGTGCAGAGTGCGGCGGCCAGGTTATTGACTGGTTCTTCTAGATTCAGCCATATAATGCCTGTGCTCCGCGGACTGCACTGGCTGCCAGTATTTCAGTGAATCACCTTCAAGGTCGGTTTGCTGACCTATAAAGCCCTACATGACCAGGGACCTACTTACCTGAAAGAGCTCCTCTGCCCCTACTGTCCCTCCCGGCCCCTCCGATCCACTGACAAGGGATTGCTGGAGATCCCAGGGTCCATTTGAAGACTTCAGGGGCTAGATCATTTAGTTTTACGGCCCTGACCCTGTGGAATTCTCCACCTCGTCAGGTGCAAAATAGTCTGACTGTCCTGAGTTTTAAAGGAGCCTTGAAGACCCACCTTTTTAATATAGCTTTTATTGATTTATAATAGTTTTAGATTCTGTTTATTTATTGTCTTATGAAATTGTACAGGTGCTTTGGTTTTGAGAAAAGTGCCTTTTTAAAAATAAAGTTTGATTGATTGATTGATATTAATATCCTTGGTAGTCCAGTGGTACCCCCCTTCCTGCCTGAATCCCTGGTCACCATGAAAATGGCCATTACAACTCCCTGGCAGTCTAGTGGTACCCTCCCCACCCACACAGGACCCCAGCCACCAGCTCCCCCCATCATTGGCGAGCAGCAAACCCACCCACATACCTCCGTTGCTGCCGGCTGAATGACAGCTTACAGCATGAGCTGCAAGCTCATTGGTCCACCTGTGAACAAAGGGACTGGCAGTGCATACTGCAATAGTCATTCACAACTTTGTGAATGAGGCATTCATTCACAAAGTTGTGAATGACTATTCTAGTATGCACTGCCAACTCGATAGTCCACAGTGTGGACCAATCAACTGCAGCTCTGCTGTGACTGTCATTCAGCGAGCAACCGTGGAAATGAGTGGTATACCTCTGCCGATGATGGGAGCGAGTGAGCTGAATCTAATGTGGGTGATGAATATGAGGTACCACTAGAATGACAGGAAGTTATAATGGCATTTCACAGTGATCAAGATTGAGGCGGAGAAACCACTGGACTACCAAGATATTAATATAATTAATTTCAGTGATCGGAGGTGAGAATGGAGGGGTACCACTGGACTACCAGGGATATTAATATAATTCATTTTGGCGATCAAAAGGTCGGGATGGGGAGGGGTACCACTGGACTACCAGGGATGTTAAATTAATTTATTTTGGTGATCAGAGGGTCAGGATGGGGAGGGTGGATACCACTAGACTACAAGGGAAATTACAGATGGATTCATATGGCAATCGGTGGTATGGGATGGTGAGGGAGTACTACTGCGGTCCCTGGTACAGGGACCACATGCTGTGCAGGGCGCCAGGTGTATTTCGCTGGCCAGCCCTGCACAACACATGCAAATGGGGTAGTAATGACAAGCAAATGGCCTCATTTGCATCTTTTTAATTATTTATTAAAATATCAGAATTTTGATCCTTTGAGTCATAGACTCGTTTCCAAAGGCTCCTCGTCACGGGCAAGACATTAACATAGATTACATTATGTCTACATACAATCAATGGATTCATAGCACAGAATACACAGGTTTTATACATAGCTACAGAGATGCAAGTTTCAATTGACAATGTACAATTATTTACATTGCTTAGTGGAGGCAAGCTATGGGTAGTAGTGGTGTGGTAGCTGCCCCAAGGGACATTGTCGTCATTAACAGCAAACTAAGCAGATGGGCTGAGAGCAGTAAAGCCAGCAGGTAAGGGGACCAGCTGGTTAAGCATAACTGCAGTGGCAAGAGGCAAATATGTGGTTTCTTAATACGGTTTTGAAGGGACTGACTTTAGGTAGGTTGATGATTGTGGGTGGGGGAGGAGTTGAACAAGGCCGGGGCCTTATAGTAGAAGGACTGCTGTGCAAGAGAGGTCCTGACCCTAGGGACCCTGAGGGTGGTCTTGCTAGCGCTGTGGGTTGAGACATAGTGGGTGGCACTGAGAATGGTGGAGGTCACTCCAAGGGGCGTGAGACCTAGGAGTGTTTTTTTGGTCAGCAGGCTTGTTTGACAGAGCAGCCTTTCCTCAAAGCGGAGCACATTGACCAGTGAGTACAGGGAGCATGTGTGGGTGCATCTGTCCACCCCAGTCAGGAATCTGCAGGCCATGTTTATGGACATATGGACCCTATTAAGGGCAGTGCTGTTGGTGGCAGCATAGATGAGCAAGCCGTAGTCCATGAGGGACAGAACAGAGGAGGTGACAGCTAGCCATAGGGCATCAGGAGGTAGACAGTCTCTGTGGCGGTATAGTAGCCCAATATGCACATTCACGGTGGAGGAGAGGGTGCTAATGTGCGAATGGAAGGTGAGGGCTGAGTCGAAGGTTATACCCAGGTATCTGTAGGAGAATACTTGTTCGAGGGGGTGTTGCATACTACGGAGTATTTGGAGGAGGGAGTTTCTGGCCTTGTTTTGGTGGTGGGTGAAGAGCACAGTTTTTGTTTTTTTCAGATTGATGATCAACCTGTGGTTATGGATCCATTTGCATATCGGTGTCCAAATATCAAGAATTTACACATGGCGTATCTCTGATGTGCTGGCTCATTTCCCATTCCTGGTATTCAGACCTGTCTGGGGAGATGTGCCGGCTCATTGTATTTGTGCAACGCGCATCATTTGATATATTCAGAAGAGATACACCATGGCACATATCTTTTGAATATATCCCTTAGTTGCTCCAGTGCAACTCAGTTGCAGTGTATCACCTCTTGTGCGAGTGCCAGGCGCAAGTCTGAATATCGGGCCCGAGATGTCTTGGAGTTGAGAGAATGTAGCGTCAAGCAACAAAATCAGTTTATGAATTAAAAAATGAACATTATGAAAACAGATTAAAAATACTAAATGTTATTCCCTTAGAAACTAGGTGGGCAAGAAGAGATATCATTCTAATGTATGATATCATTCACTACCCATACCTTATTACTGAATTACAGATTGACTTCAAAAATTACACTGCATGCACACAGCGACAGCCGCTTCAGATCAAACCACAGAAATTCAGAACCAATATTAGGACAAACTACTACATACAACAAATAGTTAACCCTTGTAACCATGTCCAACTGAAACTGTAATCAGTAAAACCAAATCTGAATTTAGAATTAAATTGGATAAACACATTCTAGAAGGGGGAAACTTGCAATACTATTCATAAATCAAGGAGCTAATCATAAGCCAATGTCTTTCTATGCTCTTCAAATTTTTATTATAAACTTTAGTATATTTTTATTAAAAGATACCAGCACTTGGAGTCTTTTTCTTTTTTTTCCCTTTTTTTCTCAGTATATCCTGGGGTCATGGTGAGAGTAGTTCCAGTGAGCTAAGCTTAGGAGCCAAGGGGCCGGTAGAGAACCGTAGACTCAAGAGTTTGACTGGCTCGAGGTGTTGTCAGAAAGGCATCTGAGGAATGAAGTCCATGGATCTGGGATTGGTGAGGATCAGAGACCAGACCAGAGACCTTGGTCTGAACTGGGGATGAGGGGAATGGAAGAATTGCTAGGAAGAGGAGTATGGAATATTTTGATTTCAGACAGGCTTTCAGCTTGCTTGGGAGAGACAGTGTAGATGCATTCTAGTGATGAGATGGTCTGATATAGTAAAATATCAGGTGTCCTGCTCAGTTATAGAGAATTTACTTGTAAATACACATTTGTACATTTTGCCTGCCTACATAATAACCACTTATTTAATCATTGTGGCTTTGCTCTAATCTAGTTTTTTGCAGTCAGAGGTATTAAAACTAGGGATGGACCAACTTCCTGCCCTCTAAACCAAGCCCCACCAAACTGCAGCTGCTTGGTTTATGTGGGACCGAACCGAACACTGCTGGCTCGGCTCAGATCTTACCATGTGATTTTTTTCCCTCCCACAGCCTCCCTGCTTGCATGCCTGTCATATGATATGCATGGAAGGCTGAGGAAGAGCTCAGTGATGTCTGTACTCCAGTGTATAAGCCTGGACAATACCCCATATGTACATGTGCAAAACCAGGGTATATAGGCTCACACACATTAGCTCAGTGCCATTAGTGGTTTAACACCAGACCAGAGATGAGAGGGAGCAGCTCAGTTGAGGGTGGGCTTTAGTTTAATCATGTGGACAGACTCGGCAGTGGTGGTGATTTTGGGCAGAGTGGAGGACTCTCAGAAGGAGGATTGCTGGAGCCAGGAGGTTCATGTTGAGAGGAATTTTCATTAAAAAAAATTAAAAAACAAGGGGTCTGGGAGAGCTGGGTGGGTGGTGGGCTGCTGGTGCATGTGGGGCTTCTCCAAGCAGGACTCTTCAGGTCAGACTAAAGTTCCTCCAGAGCAAAACTTAAAATAAAATTAAAAAAAGACATGAGGGAACTGGGTGGGTGGTTTTGCTGTGGGCTGGTACAGGATGGGTCTTTAGCTCTCCTACTGCCCTTCTGTTTTGCAGATTTGCTTGCAAAATAAAAAAAAGTGAAATAATTTCATAACAAGAAGAAAGCAAAGTCTGTGACGGTGTGTGTGTGTGTTGGGAGGGGGTTGTTGTGACTTGTGAATGTGTCTGTGTACTTCTGGGTGGGTGGTAGGCTTCTCCAGGGAAACTCACAGGAGTTAGACCAAAACTTAAAAATAAATAAATAAATAAACTGAAAAAAAAAAAAAAACAAGAAGGGGGGAGCTGAATTGGTGGTTTGTGGTGGGCTGGTACAGGCCTGTCTCCTTAGCTCTCCTGCTGCTGTGTTTTGAACAGAGTGACTCTTCTGACTCTAATAGAGTAAAAGAAGAAGAATAGGAAAGAAAGAACAAGAAAGCAAAGTCTGTGTGTGTTGGAGGGGATTATGTGAATGCATACTCCTCGGTGGGTGGGGGACTGGTGCACGTGATGGTAGGCTTCTCCAGGGGCACTCAGAGGAAAACTTAAAAAATCAAAAAAAAAGAAGAAAACCCAGAAAAAAAAATGGGTGAAGGGGGCTGAGTGGGTGGTTTGTGGTGGGCTGATACTTAGCTCTCCTGCTTCCGTGTTTTCTTGCTTGGTTAAAAAAAAAATAAAGAACAGAGTAAGAGAAGGGGAACTAAAACAGGAAAGAAAGAACAACAATAAAGCATAGTCGACTAGTGAGTGTGAGTGTGTGTGTGTGTGTGTGTGTGTGTTTTGGGGACTCCAGCCTGGTACTGCCATGCACTGCCTCTTAGTTCCATGATCCAGTGTCATCCTGCAGCTGTGAATTATCTCCATTCTCTAGCACTTGCCACTGCTGCCAGACTAGTGCCTTCCCTGAGTAGTGGCTTGCCATAAGCCATCTAGGCTAGCCAGTTCATTTTTCAGTACAAATGAAAAACTATCTTGATGCTGAATAGTGTAGTGCATTAATCCCAGGGTTTGTCATCTTGCTGTGAATGATCTCCATTCTCGAGCACCCAGTGTCTATGCCCCCTGGGGAGGGGCTTGCCATAAGCCATCTGAGCTAGCTGGGGATACACAGTGGGAGATGTCATCTGATGACGTAGCAGGGAGCAGAAAAGTTACCTGGTGTCCCAACACAATACCTACAACCACAGACCAACAGCAGGAGCAATTTGATGGTAATACTGCAGAAAGGGACATTACAAAAGTAAATGCAGCATACAGAAGCACCTTGACCATAGTAGAAGAAAATAATTAGTCATCAGATACTAAACTGGGCCCCTTGGTGACTGTTGGCTGCTGCTTGCAGTGCTGAGGCTGCTAGGGACACTTGTGAGCCTGACAATGCTGCTGCTTGACTACTTATCACAGCTTGGCAGCTAGTGGTATGCTTTTTAAACTGCTTGAGCTACCCACTCTTATTGATTGACACCCTCACCTGTAGTGTGTGTGTGTGTGTGTGTGTGTGTGTGTGTGTGTGTGTGTGTGTGTTTCTTAAAGTTGACTCACCTGGCATTGTTTGCATTTCATTTTACTAGTTTTCTTGGTCATTCCCTGTTTAAAAACCATGGACAAAACTAAAGAAACATATGTAAGGAAACTGTCTGAGTTTTTTTTTTTTTGAGATTCTGTTTTCTCCCCTCTCTAGCTCCGGATCTTGCCACTCCTTCAGGCATCCTAGGTTCCCTGCACCCCCTCCAACCTCCTCGGGCACCCTTCTGCCTCATATCGCAGCCTACCTCGAGGTAGCTCGGTGTTACCCTTCGCCGAGTGGGTCCCTCTCCTCAAGAGAGCACCATTGGAGGCTGCCCAGCACACTATTTTTCCTTTTTCTTCCTCACGTGCTGCTGAGGTGGGACCCCGCAGGAAGTCTTTGGATGTGTCTCGAACTGGGTGCCATCATCCGGCCAATCCGGAGCGGTTTTTCTCTTGTTCTGGTGTTTTTGTCCCTCCTGCACTGCTGTCTGCAGTGCCCCTGGTCTCCACTGGGGCCACTACTGGAGTGAGGCGTCCCACCCATCCCACCTCAGGAGAGGAAAGGAGAGCAGTCCTCCGGACGCTCAATCCTCTCCTACCCCTGCCAGCCTCCGGCGTCCCAATTCCGTTCCCGAACCTGGGTCGCTGGCATGGTTCGAGGTGTGGCATCCAGTGCCTCAGTCCTCTGCGCCACTGGGCCGGCAGTCTGAGTTGTTTAAAACAAAAGGCAACAGGAGGGGATGAGATGGTACTAATACGTCTTCCAGTCCCAAAAGTGGTCAAGAACAATTTTCGTTGGAAAACAACCCTGAAAAGTCAGAGTCTGTGAGTGAGAGGACAAGTGACATATCCCCTTTTCCTAGCCCTACAAGTGATCCATTCCCAGGTGTTGTTGCTGGTACATCAAGTCAAGGTAGTATCAAAAAGAGAACCATGGGTGCTACTGCACCATGCAAGAGGAGTAAGGGACATAGTAGTGAATACACTATTATTAAGAGAACCAAAGAAGTTGTGGCATCGCCCAGAGAGGCACTGAAAGGGTGAGTATTTATGCATTTAATGGACCATTGTCCCAGTCATCATTTCACAAGTCAGACTCCAGCATGGACCATAACAGCAGTAGTAGCAACTTTGTGCCCAGTGACCATGGGTCTGAGAGTCATCTGACTCTGATACTAGTAGTGCAGTGTGGGAGAAAATTCAGTGAAATTCTGGAGAGGAGTCATCAGGTGGGATCAACAGAAAGGGAGATGGTGACAAAGAAGATCCACCAGTCTCCCCTGCTGACACTGTTATTTTAGAGAAGGAAAACAATGACGATGACAGGACTCACGATATAAGCACTGCTACTAGTACTACTGAACAGCTATTTATGCCTGGAGATAAAACTAAAAAGGCTACCTCTTGGGTCTGTAATTACTATTGTATTAACTCCCAAAATATCTGTTGTGCAATATGCACTATTTGAAAAACAAGTATCAGGAGGGGGAGACAGGAGAATTAACTTGACACATCTCCATTGATAAGACACATACATAGAATGCACCTGATGATATGCAAGAAAGATGCGATGCCACTGCTGAGTGGTGAGACAGAGGATGAGGCATTGCATGACAGGGACCATGACCGTTCTTCTTTCATAACCAAAACAGGTGGCACTGCCAATTATTTTTTATCCCCCAGTCACAAAAGTCAAGCATGTAATTTACCATCACCATCAGGCACTCAAGCGTCTGACAGTTCCCCTCTATTTAATTTAGTCCGCTCTTTTCGGAGTAGAGAAGTCCCAAAAGTGAAACAGTTAACCGTGCAAGAGTCATTCTGAAGGGTGTGTAAATATGAACCCAATCATCCAGCTGCCCAAAAATTAAACAAGGACATAGCAGAAATGATAGCACTAGACCTGCATCCCTTCTGTTTTGTTGAATCTGTTGGTTTTAAGCAACTAATGCAGATTGCAGTGTCACAGTATCAAATACCATCCAGGAAAAACGTTGCCATGAAAGCAATAACAAATTTGTATTATGAATTGCGTGAGAAAGTAACACAGGCCTTGAAGCTGGCAGCAGTGCTACAAATCCATATTACAACCGGCATGTGGACTAGTGGCTAAACCATGGACTACATAACCGTCACTGCTCTCTGAGACTCCTTCTATGATTCCTCTGCCTCATCCTGTGTCTCAGACTCAACCAGGACATTTAAGAAGCAGGCTGCCTTGTGTATTAAAGTGAAAAGCAAAAAAGTGGAGAACAGACACTAGTATGCATTATGACAGCAAAGAGATACCCATAGCTTGGTTCTCAGTTTAAAAGTATTTTATTGATGTAGATACAATCTTCCAGACTCACCCCACCAGCATTTGCTTCCTTCCCTGTGGCATCACAGACATCAGCAGGTGTAAAGAGCTACTCATTGAAAAGGTTTCAAATGAAACTGTGGATACTATCTCATCACAACAACCTCTTGAGAATCCAGACTCCCAAAGCTCTACTCCAGCAAGAGGTGCATACACTGTGAAATATCGAAGAAGAGGGCATTTGGCCAGATCTGCAAGGTACTGATAAAAACAGTACTTGTTCTAGTATTTTTCAAGGACATACTGCTGCCAGTATGGTGGAAGACTCTCTAAAAGACCCTAGTAAATTTCATACAGGCTGACCCTCTGAAATACTGGCAGAGTAAGAGAAAAATCTGGCCAGCATTGTACAAAACAGCCATTTTTTTCACTTGAGTTGCTCTGCCACCAGTGTCTATTCAGGGAGAATCTTTAGCACAGCTGGCAGTGTTGCTTCTGACCTATGCAACCGTTTGTTACCTTTAAATGTTGAACATCTCACATTTCTGAAGATCATCCTTCATCTTTTCAGTGGATGCTCTTTTTCTGTAAAACATCACAATGATCCTAACAGTGATGAAGAGGAGCCAGTATGTATTAATGATGAAGATTAATTGGCCATTGTGTCATGTGGGTGTTTAGCTGCTGCTGTCTGTAAGGTCACAGGATAAAAATACTGCAGAAAATTTCACCAATATCCTGAAGTGTTACTGAAAGAAAGATACAACACAACACACACAACCGCACCAATGCTTTTCTTCTTTTTTATTGCACCAATTTTAAGTAAAACATCTTGGGCCTGAGATTCAAAGGGACACAGCATTGATGCATGGTGCGCTGATCCACAACTGCAGCAACCTCCAGGTGTGTCAGAGATCCTGCACTCCATTCTAGAAAAAAGGGGGTCCCTGCACCAAAGTCCTGGGAGTTGCAGCAGTCTCAGTCTTGAGTCAAACCTTTGGTGCACCAAAGGAGTTTTACAGAGGGTCCTGTCAAGCCCCCCCAGCCTGGTGCTACCCTGGCTCTGAGCCGCGATGTTGGGGGGGGACAGGCTGCATGGTACACAGCAGCCAGACCGGTGGGAGTGCCAGTAGTGGGTAGCAGAGGCATGACTGACTGTGGAAGGTACTCTGGTGACACCAGGGCAGGCATGCCCTCAACAAGAAACACAGCCGTGGAATACAGTGGGAAGCATGCTGCCACAGACTGAATCCTGGAGCCTGATGCCATCAGCCTTTGCCAGCTACCACATTGTGGCACCACTCCAACAGGTGGTGACTGACCAGGATGAGGGGGTGCACATGATAGGGAATGTACCTCAGGTAGAGCCCTCTGTACCACTGCACAGTCACTGGTGCTGGAAGAGCAATGGCAGGTAGGATAGGCACCACAAGTGGCAGATGCCATCCCAAGGTCTCGCAGACAGCATATCGGGGCATGTGCATGCTGCAGTTCAGCTTGTAGAGGTGGCAGTATTGAATGTTCAGCACTTGATTACTGGCAGTATACTGCCCATGGTCACTCCATGGCTGTGCTTGTATTCAGACCCCCATGACAGGGGGAGGGAATGGACAAGGATATGATAGAAGGCATCCTTAGGATGGCAGAGAAAGGGGAGATACTGTTGATGGGGGACCTGAATATGCCAGATGTTAACTGGAGCAGCTTTGCTGCAGCCACATCCAAGAGCAGGGCCATTCTCGATGCCCTACAGGTGGCATGCCTCAGACAGCAAGTTTTGGAACCCACTCGTGAGGGGGCAATCTTAGACCTCATACTCTCAAATGGAGACAGTGAAAGGATCTCAGATCTAGAAGTGGGTAGCCTTCTGGGAACAAGTGACCACCAAACAGTGTGATTCACGATAAATTCAGCTACAGAGTCAAGCCATACAAAAGTGAGGGTACTGGACTTCAGGAGGGCTGACTTTGGCAAGATGGGAGAGCGCCTTAGAAAAGCACTAGCAAACAGGCTAGAAGGAGGGGTGGAGCAACAATGGGGAAACATCAAAACTGCCATCACAGAGGCAACAGACCTTTCTGTGAAGTAAATAAACAAATCAAAATGAAAAAAAAAGCCACTATGGTTCTCAAAAGAGGTGGTAGGGAAGGTTAGGGAGAAAAAGATAGCATTTAGGAAGTATAAGGAAACACAGAAGGAACAGGACAGAGAACTGTACCAGTTAAGGCAGAAGGAAGCAGGGAGGGAACTCAGAATAGCAAAGGCCCAAACTGAGGAAAAGATAGCCAACTCGGTTAAGAAGGGGGATTAAACCTTTTATATGTACATCAGGGAGCGTAGAAAGACAAAGGGAGAGATAGTGAGGCTGATAGAATGGACAATGGGTGGGCAGAGAGGGACAGTAAAAAAGCAGGGATACTAAACGAATACTTCTGCTCAGTATTCACAAAACAGGAGGTGGGGTAGGTGCCTAATCAAATTAACAGAAGCACTCTGGATAGGGGGGTCAATCCCAGTCCTTTCACAGAAGAAAGAGTTCTGAAAGTACTCCTAAAACTGAAGGTGGACAAAGCAATGGGGCCTGATGGAATTCACCCCAGAATTCTAAAAGAATTAAGGGGAGAACTAGTGACACCACTGACTACCCCTTTTAACAAATCATGGGAGGATGGTGTGGTACCTGAGGACTGGAGGAAGGTGGATGTGATTCCCCTTCACAAAAATGGGAGCAAGACAAAGGCAGGAAACTACAGACCTGTCAGTTTGACCTCTGTGGTAGGAAAAGTGATGGAATCACTTCTGAAGGAAAGAATTGTTGAGTACCTAGAGGCCAGTGGGGCATAGGACCCAAGGCAGCATGGGCTCACAGCAGGAAGGTCATGTCAGAAAAATCTAATTGATTTATTTGACTGGTGTGACCAAAGTAGTTGACCAGAGAGGGGCTGGGTACACATGGCCTACCTATACTTTAGCAAGACATTTGACACAGTCCCACACAAAAGATTAATAATCAAATTAACCAGCCTGGGAGTGGGTCCCAGTGTGGTAGCCTGGGTAAAACATTGGCTGGACAACAGGACACAGAAGGTAATTGTAAATGGAGTCCACTCTGAAGAAAGAGGGGTACTAGTGGGGTACTGCAGGGTTCAATACTGGGTCCAGTACTTTTTAATGTTTTTATAAGTGACATTGCAGAGGGACTGTAAGGAAAAGTATGCCTCTTTGCAGATGACACAAAGATCTGCAACAGGGTTGATACACAAGGAGGCATGGAAAGGATGAGAAGGTACTTGGCAAGGTTGAAGGAATGGTCAGAAGTATGGCAGCTTGGATTCAATACAAAGAAGTGCAAAATAATGCACCTGGGAAGCAAAAACCCAGGGGAAGATTACACAATGGGGGGGTAGTAACAACAACATAAATGGAAAGGGACCTGGGGGTAATCATATCTGATGACCTTAAGGTTAGCAAGCAACGTGAGAAGGCAGTGGGGAGGGCTAGGGGGATACTGGGATGTATAGAGAGAGGTATCACCAGCAGAAAACAGGAAGTTGTTATCCCTCTGTACAGACAGTTGGTGAGACCCCATCTGGAGTACTGCGTCCAGTTCTGGAGACCCCGGGCAGGATTCATGATGAGATTTTTTAAAAGTTACACTCCGCAACTGCTGTTGTGGACTGGATTCGCCCGCAGCTGCGTAGCTGCCGATCCATAGCTGCAGCAGTTGTGGAGGGTGCTGTGGCGGGTTCTGATGCCCGTAGCAGCCTCCCACAGCTGCGGTGCTGTCCATGGCAACAGCACCCGCAAGCTGCCATATTCCATGGAGCCAGTTGTACTCTGGCTCCACCTCAGTGAATACCTGCAGCTGCGGGTGACCTGCGGCTTTGCAAGTGGATTCCCACTACTGCCGAGGTTTTCCCGCAGCTGCAGGTCCTTCTGCCATGTTTGAGAATCCTGCCCCCCATTTCTGCAAGGACATAGACAGGATGGAGGCAGTCCAGAGGAGGGAAACTAAAATGGTGCAGGGTCTGCAAGAGAAGCCATATGAGGAGAGACTAAAGGTGCTAAATATGTATACCCTTGAGGAAAGGAGAGAAAGGGGGGACATGATAGAAACTTTTAAGTACCTCAGTGGAATCAACAAAGTCCAAGAGGGTAGCATCTTTCAGAAAAAGAGATGTGCAAGAACAAGGGGACACAATTAGAAGATAGAGGGGGGACGGCTCAGGGGCAATGTGAGGAAGTATTTTTTCACAAAGAGGGTGGTGGACGCATGGACCAGCCTTTCTGAGGAGGTTGTGGGGTCTAAAACTGTGGGAGAATTCAAGAATGCACTGGACAGACATAAGGCAATTCTTGTGGGGGGTAGGAAGAAATAGGCTGTTGGTTAACTATGGTCTGCAGCTTATACTGTAGGTAGGGAAATGGGCAGACTGGGTGGGCCAAGTGGTCCTTATCTGCCATCAAAGTCTATGTTTCTGTGTTTCTATTCAGGGTATGCCTGCCCAGATGCCACCAGTGTTCCCTCCCATACCCTGCTATGCCCATTCTGTCCAGCACTGTTACCCCCACTGGTCCTGCTGCACCATGTCATGCAGCATGCAGCCTGCCCCCCAATGCAGCTTATGCCAGCCACCTGGTGCAAGGGCTGTTAGAACAGCTCATGGCTGGTCTAACCCCAGCACCACATTATGTCCATAGCAGGGCTTCCAAAATCACAAATAAGGGGATGCTTCAAGCCCACCATGGTGCAAGTCCCCTTGCAACCTGCTGCACCAGCACTACTGGTACAGGCATGGTACAGGGTGGCTTTGGCACAAGATATTCCAATTTTGACATAGCCTACATTCAAAAATTTGTATTGCTGCAAACTTTGGCACAAGGTGCCACTTACATCAAATCTTTTTGGTGCAGGCACCCTGCACTAAATTTCAGGCCCCTTCTCTTCTTTTGTGTGTGTGTGTTGTGTGTGTGGGGGGGGTAGAGCAGCCTGTATCAGAATGTATATGGTATGAACCTGTAATAACATCAAGTAGGGGACTCAGATGCTGGTAGAGACACCCAAGCCAGCCTGAACACAGCTAATATTAAGGCCAATATAAAATCATATAGAAGGCAAGCAGATGCATATAGTATACTGTTATTATACAGTATTAAATTAATATTGTATAATACGGGTATACTATAGGCATCTGAGCACATTTTGTGCAACAACGTATATAGGGCTAGGTTGGTTAGCTAGCTGGGATTTTTTTTTTTATTAAACTTTATTAGCATTTTGTAGCATAAACAATACAAAAACAAGAACAGGCCAAAAATACAAAATACAAACATCAAATTATTCCACGGCTAAAAAAAACCAATCAAGATAACACATAGGCCCAATCCTCCAATTATGTAAAAAACTAAAATTCAATGTCCTTCAACTGAATAAAGAAAAAAAAACACTACCCTCAAACCCTCAACCATTAAACAATGAAAAATCAAAAATGTGATCTGGGGACCGCCCTTTAAAGGGTCAAGTCAATACAAAGATAAGGAATGCCAAAAGTAGGGAAAATAACTTTTAACAGATAATATTAAAATCCATATTGCAATCTTAACTATTGCGAGACAGGACCTCCAAAACATCAGGCCTTTCTTTCTTCATGAGAAAATGAAAAAAGGGAAGCCAGCAGCTACAAAATCGCTCAGTCTGTAGTCTAAGAAAAGCTGTCACCTGTTCCATGACCATAATTCCATGGCAATTTCAGAGCCACATATCCTCTGATGGAATAGTCAGGGTAAACCACAATTGTGTGTCTTTAAAGCTGCAGCCACCAAAATATAAAATAGACTGTACTTGGCCCCTTTACCCCGCACTTCCAAGTGGAGCATCCCCAGGATCCAAATATGAGGTTGAAATGGGATATCAATCCCCAACATTTTCCCCACTGTCCCAGCAACCTTCCCCCAGTACATCTGAATCCTGGAACATTCCCAAAATATATGCATATGAGTTTCCAATATCCCATATCCCCTCCAGCACAAGCCTAACCTATGGCACCCATAGTGTTTAACTATAACAGGGGTGTGAAAATACCTGACCACTACACACCAACAGAATTCCTTCCATGAGGATGAGGCTGTAGTACTGTTGACACCCTGCCAAATTTAAGTCCAAGCTGATCCTGAAAGAGAGACACCAGCTTCCACCTCCCATTTATATTTGACAAACTCAAGATATTCCTGTTCCAGGTCCCTGAGTTGCTTGTAAACTTTAGAAATAAGGCCCACTTTCTTTAAATGTGTACTCAAAGATAGTAAAGAAGCCCTCAGAAAATTGACCCCTAGAAAGGGTGTATGTTTTGCCTTTGTTTTGCACACTGGGAGGCAAATCATAAGCGTGCACACACGTAATTTAAGATTAAAGAAGAAAAAGAATTGACATCTGGCATTTATAATTGCACTAAATTAATACTTTAATTTAGTAGCAGTGCAGTTCTAAATGCCAAATGTCAACTTGTCGTCTTCTTCAATCTTAGATTACATGCAAATCTGTAAATGTGAAATGTCAATTCCTCTTCTTCAGTTTTGAGTTACGTACAATTATAAATGCCAAATGTCAATTTGTCACCTTCTTCAATCTTAAATTACATGCATCTGCTTACAATTTCCCCTCACAACATGCAAGACAAAGGCAAAACATGAATCCTAGCTAGCTGACCAACCTAACCCTATATGTGTTGTTGCACAAAAAGCACATAACAATTTTTTATAGTTGCCTGACTAAAAATGTAACCAAAGCCAAACACAAACCACTGGCTCTTCTTGTACGTAAACAATAATACCCGACAGGGTGGGTGGTATTGGGCTATACTGGACCACACAGGGGTGTAATGAGGCCTCATGCCACAGGTGGAGGGCCTTATAGCCCCTGGAAGGTTGGGTATAACCAAGTACTGCCCACCCTGGAGGATATTATTGCACTTAGAAAATGGGCACTGTAAAAAAATAAGTTCAGTAAAAAATTGTTAATAAAAAATGTGTGTAAAATATGCATTGTAATAAAATAGTTCCTCCACCTGCATTAGAATGACTTTTTTTAAGCTAAGAATTTTTGTCCTACTGGAGACTCTGTAGTACCTCTCTCCTTCCCTCCCTCCTCCCTCCCAGTAGAAACACCAGGTAATGATGAAAATGAAATAAAAAAGCAGAACACAAACAGAAAATCCACTTACTTTTTTAACTCCTTTCAGTATTCTCTCTTGGTGATTTTTGGCTGCTCACTGCTTGCTGTGTTCCATGACATGCTGTGGTGTTTGTCCCCATGAATTCTTTTTTTTTTAAGTTAAGTATGCTTTATTTAGTTTTCAATCACAAACAATGCAGTGTATATTACAGGGGATGACACACAAATCCAATTACATATACATTACATTACCCCTTTCCTCCCCCTCCCTCCCTCCTACCTCCCTCCACCCCTTCTTATCCTCCCCCTGTAATCCTCCCCCCAAAGCCAGTACACAAATTATAACACTACAGGTCATTCCACTAGCCCCACTAGGAAAAACAGAAAAAACTGCAAACTAAAAAAAATGGGGTATGAGGACATCATCACATAGAGAGCCTATAACCTGCACCCACTTAAAGAAAATAAGTCAAAAGGGATATGTGAGGGCTCTGCCTCCTTTATTAATGTGACAGAACGATTGACCATTGATCATGGAACTTCTCCCATTTGGCGCTGAACTTAGAAATTGTATTTCTATAGCTAGCAATAGTTTTCTCAATCCTTAAATTGTATAATAAACTGGCAAGCCATTTCTCATAGGTAATAGAAGTCTGATCCTTCCAGTGTTTTAATACTAAGGCTTTCACAGTGAGTGAAATTAGATTAATAAAGTATCCCCTCTCCCTCACTGCCACCCTTGTGTAATCACCTAACAGACAAATCTGTGGGGTAAAAAGATCTTGTAACCCTAATAAGGGGTCAGCTTTGGCCTTCATATCAGACCATAGGGGAGCAACCAAGGGACACTCCCAAAATATATGCAACAGGGATCCTTGCACCTGACAACGTCTAAAGCAATCATCCTTTGGCAATTTACCTATTTTACACAGTTTCACAGGAGTCAGGTGCATGGTATGCAGAATATAATATTGTGTCACTCTAAGCTTGTCATTGACACTATGGGTTGGATATTCAAAAGGGTTGCGCCTGCGTAAGTCCGAAATTGCGCCATTCTGCCATATTCGGCAGGAGGCAGTTGCACCCCCCAAGTCAAGCTGAGCAACAGCACAATGCTAATGAAGGCATGCTGAACCGGAAGGGGAGGAATCATACATAAACTGCACAGCCCGATATTCAGCAGGCTGTGCAGAGTTGTGCAGGCGCAATCCCCAACCTGTGCTTGCACAACTTTGAGCAAAAAAAAAAAAGGAGAAGTGAGGGCTACTCACAGGTGAGCTGCACATTGCAGGGTGCAACACAGCTGCCACCTGTGGGTGGCCTCAACATACTCCCTGTGCTTCTGCAGCCCAATCGCGGGCATATAGTAACCCCACCCCTGGCTGGCCCGGTGCAGGCATAAGTTTAAACATCCCCACCCCCAACTGGCCGATCACGGGCATAAGTGAAAAAAAAACACCCCCACTAGCCCGATCACGGGCAGAAAAGTTCATCCCCACCCAGAACATATCCTGGTGGTCCAGTGGACCTTGAAGCCTGATCGCGGGCAGAAGAGTTCAAACCCCCAGGACCACCTCCTGGTGATCATAGTGGCCCCCACCCCAACCACCCACATTCACTCAATTCATTCACATATCTGGACTGCCTTGTATGGTATGGGCTGCACGCCCATTGGCTCTTGCTCTGAACCAATGGGCATGCAGCCCTACAGGCAGTCAGTCAGCGGTGGCGGGGACGGCAGGCGGGTGGGATGCTGCCACCCGCCCGGCTGACGGGGAGGCGGGGTGGTGGGGCTCCGTGGTGGGTGGGGTAGAGCCACTAGATCACCAGGGTAGGTGGTCCTTGGGGGTTTGAACTTTTCTGCCCGCAATCAGGCTTCGAGGTCCACTGGACCACCAGGGATATGTTCTTGGGGTTGAACTCTTTCTGCCCGTGATCGGGCTAGTGGGAGATGTTTTTTTCACTTATGCCCGCGATCAGGCCAGTCGGAGGTGGGGGGATATTTAAACTTATGCCCGTGATCGGGCTGCAGGGGGTGTCGGCCCCCGATGGCTGCTGCCTGGCAGGGCGCCAGGCGCATGTCCTCGGGGATCGGCGCACCTGCATGCTAATGGCATGCAAATGGGGCCATAAATAGATGCAAATGGCCCCCCTGCGCCTTGCATGAATTATGACCCCATTTGCATGTCACCTTTTGAATATCGGAAATTTGCACATGGTGCAATGGTACTTGTGCCACCGCATCTTGAATGCTCCACTCTGACCACTTGCGATGGCGCAAGTTCCACTGGTGCCATGCACAGTGGTTGTGGTTGGGGTGATATTCAAAGAGTTGCTCAACAGCGCAGCTCCGTTGAATATCGCGCCCGCCACAACCCTGCACAATTATTTTGTGCAGTGCAAGGGCTTGCACCACAGAATAGCGCAGTTTGAATATCCAGCCCTCTATGTATAAATTCCTTTGCATATATGTTCCCAGTTAATACAACTGTTGGGGAGAGAGTCTATCCAATACTGAGAGTAGTCAGCTGTGTTTGGGTACAATTTCCCATGTAGAGCGGCCACTAGACCTGAAACCGCATGTGGTTGCCTCGTGAGAGATTGGAATTCCAGAAAAGTCTCTCCATAGTTAATGTCCCACTGAATGGGTCCAAACCAAGTGATAAGCAAATGTCTAATTTGGTAAATATAGAAGGCGTATCTGGGTGATAGGTGGAAACTCCCCAATATTTCTTGGACTGAATGTATCCTCCCTAGGTCAACTAGGTCACTAACTTTCATGTTTGGAGGTATTCCCAACCTATGTGGTGTCCTCATGAATTCTAGCCACACTCTGAGACAGTCTTGAAAAACATTCAGTGAAAATTAGTCTAACCGAGTGATACAAACTTATTTTTTTTGCTGTGTTTTTGTTGATCTGGTTCTCTTGCTGAGTTTCACTTCAGTTTCCCACAGTTTGCAAGAAGTCTGACATGGAGCACAATCAGGGCTGAAGTTCAAGAAAATAGTGTATATATATATATATATATTTTTTTTTTTTATCAAAGTTTTTTTCTGTTGTTTCTGCAGTTTTTTGGTTCAATCAGTCCAAATGGCTTATGTGTTGCAAACTGTGAACTGACTTGAGCAAGACAGAGTGAGAAAGCATTGTCTCCAGTAGCGCTGCTGTGTATGACAGGAATCAAACACAGAATTTACTAACTTTTTTTGTGTGTTTCTCTTGATCTGGTTCTCTTGGGTTTCAGTTCAGTTTCCCACAGTCAGCAAGAGGTCTGAGATGGAGTGCAACTGGGACTGTAGGTCAGGAAAGTAATATTTATTTTAAAACAAAAGCAAAGAATAGTGCTCATAAGGCTGTCAGGTAAGCATGCACTGTGCTACAGATACAAGTAATCCAATAAAATTTTTTTTTTTTTTTTTTTACTGTAGCACAATGAAAGATTTAACAACAAATAGGGGCAGGGTTAGTCCAGTGACGCTGAGGGCTGAGGTGCTGGATGTCTTACCTTGCATCATGCCAGTGACCAAAGTTTGGGAACAGGCCCAGGTTGTCAGAGAGCTGGCACCAGGGAGGAGGGAGGGAGCAGGATTGAACAACTGCAAGGTAGCTCTCCTCCCCAGGGGAGAACCCTGTAACCCATTGTAGTTCCACTGCCCCTGGAAGGAGGTCTGTGGGCAGTACAGGCAATTGGGCAGCAAAGCAGTGGTAGGGCATCCTGGTACCACGGCATATACATTCCTCCACATGCGTGCATGTGGTCAAGACAAGGGGCCGGGAGAAAATGGGGTAAAAAAATGGGGCAAAACATCTAAATAAAAAAAAAAAAAAACCAAATAGGAGCATAGCAGACATTGTGGCACTAGTCTTAGATTGTTACTAGATATAAAAAAAAGTTCTGTGGGGGTGTATCTCTCGCTAAGCAAAAGAACAAAATTGGAGGCTATTTGAAATAGAAAATTCCATGGGCACAGTGATTTTTCTAGGTAATCAGGTAGCAGAGACTGGGGGCTGGATTCACAAAGCTTTCTGAAGGTGCAAAACATTCCCTAAGTCCCCAAAACTGCCATAGCTATGGGAACAAAGGGGAACTTGCACTGAGAGCTATTCACAAAACCCTCCGCAGCTGCAGAAAACAACACTAAGGACTGTGGAAAAAAGTGCAGCTGTGGAAGTCCCTGAGGAAAAAAAGGTGTGAGACAAGTACGGCACAGCCCCTGAAAAGCTATTCACAACTAGTTTTTTTCTCCAGGTGCGGAAAAAATGTTACACACAGTGGAATGAGGTGCAACTCTCCCTCAGCAAACTGCAGTAGTGCCTCAGCAATTGGAATCAATTAAGGTGGAGGTGAGGCACTGGCAATAGTATCCCAGATAGTATAACTGTGGCTGCTGTAACAGCAACAAAAGCACACATTACCATGATATGGCAACAGGCAACAACCACCAGACACAGTGCAGCCCATGACCGAGCCCCACAGGTAGTAGATCCTGGCCAGCCTGCAGTGAGTGCTACCCTTGCAGGCAACAGTAACCCCCCAGGGAGGGAGGACCAGCAGGGACAGTTGCCACTGTGGTGCCATGGTATTGCTGGTACCAGTGGTGCTGCAGTGGTCCCAATGGAGGGACTGGTTGCTGGTCTCTTTGTGGGTGCTTTCAGCTTCATTCTATAATAGCCTTGTTAAAGTCTGCTGTTCCAGCTAATTAAGTTCACTGTTGCTGTGCACCCTAAGCTATTTCTGCAACTGCGGATCCGCAGTTGCGGATTTTCAGCACGTGCGCAATTTCCGCAGCTACTGAAATTCCGCAGTTGTGGGGATTTTACGAAATTCCACACCTGCTCAAAATTTCTATATGAATATCACACAACTGCATTTCTGCAGTGCTGCAGGCCTTTTTCCCGCAGCTGCGGGATTTTTGGCTTTCTTTGTGAATGCTGCCCTGGGACTCATTATTTCCTAGTCTCTGTTGCCTGATACTGCACTGGCTATTTGATTGCTTTAGCCAACCAGAAAGGAGAATTCTGCCTGCCCATTTTCTAATTTCTTAAGAAACAATCCACTTGTGAAGTTTAATACAGACATGATTAATTAGTAACTACTGCACTTGTGTAGTTGTCTGAGTCAACACAAATATCCAACCAAATATCACCGGTCTTGTTCTTCTTGTATTTTCTGCTTAAACAATCCACTAGCTAAAGTTTTATCAATTTTTTATCATTAGCAATTTTATTTACTTTCAGCAAAATAACACCATATAGTTTACAGCCACTGGAAGCTGTACAAAATCCATTATAAAAGAAAGAACAAGAATAATAACCAGCAATACAGATTCCTTACAGAACCAGTGCTATATCCTTGAATCAGAAGTATTCCAAAGTTGCTTGCCAAACACATAATCTGCAATGAGTCAGTGTGGGTAGTATGGTACAAACAATATACTTGCAAAAGTTTTAGAGACATTTTTGTAACTATATAGTTGTAGTTGTCTGAACCTGACTAAAATATCTAATCTAACCCAATTCCCAGTGTTGGGTAAGTTACTTTTTCTACTGTATTACTTTCTATTACATTTGGAGACTTGTTCCAGGAAGCCCTGTGCAGTCACTAGCAAGGATGGATAAGTACTAGAAAAAGTAATATACATTACAATTATAGTTACTTATTTCTTTTTATGCAAAAAAAAAAATTAAAAATAATAAATAACTATAAAAGATTATGGGCTGGATTCACAAAGCTTTCTGAAGGTGCAAAACATTCCCTAAGTCCCCAAAACTGCCGTAGCTATGGAAGCAAAGGGGAACTTGCACTGAGTGCTATTCACAAAACCCTCCTCAGCTGTGGAAAACAACACTAAGGACTGTGGAAAAAAGTGCAGCTGCGGAAGCCCTGAGGAAAAAAGGTGTGAGATAAGTAAGGCACAGCCCCTGAAAAGCTATTCACAGCCAGTTTTTTTCCGCAGGTGCAGAAAAAATGTTACACACAGTGGAATGAGGTGTAACTCTCCCTCAGCAAACTGCAGTGGTGCCCCAGCAATTGGAATCAATTAAGGTGGAGGTGAGGCACTGGTAATAGTATCCCAGATAGTATAACTGTGGCTGCTGTAACAGCAACAAAAGCGCACATTGCCATGATATAGTAACAGGCAACAACCACCAGACACAGTGCAGCCCATGATGGAGCCCCACAGGCAGTACAGCCTGGCCAGCCTGCAGTGAGTGGTACCTCTGCAGGCAACAGGAACACCCCAGGGAGGGAGGACTAGCAGTGACAGTTGGCCACTGTAGTGCCATGGTATTGCTGGTACCTGTGGTGCTGCAGTCGTCCCAGTTGAGGGACTGATTGCTGGTCTCTTTGTGGGTGCTTTCAGCTTCATTCTATGACAGCCCTGTTAACGTCTGCTGTTCCAGATAATTAAGTTCACTGTTGCTGTGCACCCTAAGCTATTTCTGCAGCTGCAGATCTGCAGTTGCGGATTTTCAGCACATGCGTAATTTCCACAGCTGCTGAAATTCCGCAGTTGAGGGGAATTTATGAAATTCCACACCTGCTCAAAATTTCTATATGAATGTCACGCAACTGCATTTCTGCAGTGAATTCTGCCCTATATTCTTTGAAAGTAATAGGTTAGTTACTAGTT
Source organism: Neoceratodus forsteri (assembly GCA_016271365.2). NCBI lineage: Eukaryota > Metazoa > Chordata > Ceratodontiformes > Ceratodontidae > Neoceratodus > Neoceratodus forsteri. The sequence goes on along the minus strand of CM057459.1, from coordinate 694,300,363 downwards.
ACTTTCAAATAAATGTAATCGGTTACAGTTATGTATTTCTTTTGTATAAAAAGGCATAAGTAATTGTAACTGAAAGGTGTATTACTTTTTCCAGTACTTCTCCATCCTTGCTAATGATGGCACAGAGCTTTCTGGAACAAGTTTCCAAAAGTAATAGAAAGTAATAGAAAAAGTAACTCACCCAACACTGCCAATTCCATTAATTCTTCTTTATTCTCTTATATTGGTGAATGGAAATAAACATTAGATTCTATTTATAATGTTGGAAATTGAAAACTATCCCTGACCAGTTCACAGAGCTACTATTTAAACTCTAAAGTAAGCCCCAGGGATACATCCGCTCCAATGGCCATGTCTCAGAGTTTCCCTCTTCAGAGAGGCACCCATCAGGGTTGCCCCCTCTCCCCTTTATTATTTGCTTTCTATATTGAACCCCTGGCCCACTGGATCATTTTGTTTTTGTAATTCAAAATTTTTATTGATCTTATAAAGATAATAACAACACAAGGCACATTGAAACATGAACAGCCTTCGGAGAACACAAATAAAATACACAACCCCCCTTCCCTCCATCCCTCCCCTTGAGTGTGCCCCTGAGAGATAAGAAGATACAACATTAGCACACTGAAAGTGACATCTTGGAGAGTTAGCTACACTCTATATCCCTAATGTAAATACAGGGCATATAACTTGCCCCATTTTTTGTCGAAGGACTTCAGGTTATTATGAGAGCTAGCAATCAAAAGTTCGGTTCTAAAACATGCTGAAAGATCATTCAGCCACTCAGTGTATGACATAACCAGTTGATCCAGCCAGTGTTTAAGCACAAACAACAGTAGATATTAATGCCATATGAAATTTACGTTATTTGACCTTAATGTTTGAATATACACCCAGTATACATATTTCAGCGGTGAAAAGTTCCTCCAGGCACAATAAAGGGTCCATCTTGGACTGGATTGTTTGCCATAAGGGAGCAACTTTTTTGCACTGCCAGAAAACATGTAGTAGGGTCCCTTCTAACTTACCACACCTGGAGCAAGTGGAGTCAGGAAGCCTGCCAATTTTAGCTAGTTTGACTGGAGTATTATACATATTGTTTAAAATATGGTATTGGGTGAGTCTAAGCCTGTCCTGAGAATGATAAATATAAAGGTCTTTCCATATTTGTGACCAGTTAAGGGATAAATCAGGCAGCAGGGAGTTACAGACCTTGGAAACCCGAAGAGGTTCTGGGAAGCTCATAGTTAGAAGGTATGTGAAGAGCAGGGAGATACAATGGGGTTTGGAGGAGAGTTTGTGTAAGTGAGACAGTATGGGCCTTACTTTGGAAGACTGAGGGGTGATACCGAATGCCCAGCCTATCAAATGTCTCAACTGGAAGATCTTGAAGATATGCACCTGCGTTAGTTTATATTTCATGAGGAGTTCAGGAGAAGAAATAAGGGAATTATGGGAGAATAGATCTTCCACCAAAGTTCCTTGCAATTGAGGTAGCCAGTTTGGAGTGAGACAAGCACCATCTATCTTAATATTAGGGTTAAGGAGTATGGGTTGAGCAAAATCATATTGTAGGGAAATCTTATAAAAAATGCAACACTGAGAGAATACCTTAAGTGAGGTGCCAATCATCGAGTTTTGTAGTGGAACTGGAAGAGCTTTCTATGATAAATAAAAGATAGTGGTGGAATCTAGGTTATGTATTCTCAGGAGACGGTTTTCCAGTTGAAACCAAATAGGGGTATATTCACTGTTGGTGGTAGAAAACCATTTCTCAGACCTGGAGAAATGAGTAGCCCAATAGTATAAGAGGAAATTAATAAGGTGGAGACCCCCACGTTCATTAGGCAGGCTTAGTTTAAGGAAGGAACATCTGGGGTGCTTATTTAGCCAGATGAACTTAGAAATGACAGCATGTATATGTTGAAAAAACGAGAGAGGGAGCTAGATATTCAACATGTTTAAGGGATAGAAAAGTCTGGGGAGGACATTCATTTTAATGATATTTATCCAACCCCATAGAGATAAAGGTAGGGATTCCCACCTCCAAAGATCTTGTTGGCTAGTAACCACCAGATCATCGAGGTTTAACTTCTTGGCCATTGTGGGATCAGTAGTTAAAAGTATACCCAGATACTTAATTGAATGTGGCGAACACTTCATACCAAAATGGTTGAAATCTGTTCTATGGGTAAAGCAATTTAAGGGAAAAATCTCTGTTTTGGTAAGATTAAGCTTATAATTAGATGACTAAATTGAGTTATGACTTCAAGGGAGTGTTCGAGGGAGGTTGCTGGATGTTCTGAGCGGAGAAGAATATCATCCACATACACCAATAAAGTTAAGGTGTGGTTAAGCACTGAAATTCCCCAAATCTGAGAAGACATTTTAATGTGATGGAGGAGAGGTTCCAAATAAGGCTTGAACAGAAAAGGTGAGAGGGGACAATCCTGTTTAGTGCCAGTAAAGAGAGAAAAGTGGGAAGAGAAGACCCCATTACAATATATCCTGGCCGAAGGGGAAGAATAAACCGTTTGTATCCATTGAAGAAAGAAGGAGGGAAAGCCCATTTTCCTTAAAGTCGCCCAGAGAAACTCCCATTCTACCCTGTTGAAAGCTGTCTCAGCGTTTAATGAGATCAGTGCCATAGGGGTCTGAGAGGACTGAGCAGCTTGAAAAATATGTTTAAGTATCCTGAGGTGGTCCGCTGAGGACCGACCTGGAACAAAACCAGCTTGTTCAGGGCTCAGCAGGTGGGTCCAAACATTCTTAATAAGTAGTGAAAGTATCTTGGTTAAAATCTTGATGTCATAGTTTAATAGAGAGATCGGACGATAGCTGACTGGATATAAGTGGGGTTTATCTGGTTTGAGTAGGAGAACTATTGTGGTTTCCAATAATGTTGGATCTAAAGAGTCAGCATTAAGCATATATCTGTATAAATTAAGCAAAAGAGGTGCTAATTCTTTAGAGAAAGGTTTATAAAAATTAGAGGGAAACCCATCAGGACCAGGTGCCTTGTCCAGGGATAAGCTTTTAATTGCCTCTTCTACCTCTACGAGAGTGATTGGGGATGACAAAGAAACCTGATGATGGGTTAACAGAAAGGGAAGGTGGAGAGATTCTAGGTAGGCCTCTATCTCCTGGGGTGAAGACAAAGAGGTGTGTTTACCATAGAGCGTGCGATAAAAAGATTCAAAAACCTGAGCAATGTTCCGGGATGTAATTTTGGTGAAACCATCTGGGGAAAAAATGGAGGGGATCATTCTGGAACTTTCGAGTTTACGCAACCGAAGCGCTAGAAGTCTACCAGCTTTGCAAGGAGCCCTTATTAAGGTCAATGAAGGTTTGAATAAGGGATTGTATGTGAGAGACAGTAGATTTGTCTTTTAATAGTTGAGTGTTCAACTTCCAAGCTGTGTCTCTCTGCAGGTCAGGGTCGGGAATAGGATTACCCAGGTCACTGAGTGATCTGACAGGACAATTGGTTTGATCCCTACCTGCCAAAGGCCAGTCATGAGGGACAGACTAATTAAAATGTAGTCCAGTCTGAACCATGATTGATGGATAGCTGAATAGATGGAAAAGAGGTGAAGAGAAGGGTTAAGGATCCGTCACGGATCACATAATCCAAACATATCTGAAAAGTCACACGGGGTTTTTGAGAAGAGGAAGGGGGCTTTAATGGTAAATATGATCTATCTAAATACTGTGTAGGAAGAATGTTCCAGTCCCCCCCCAACAGGATCAAGGGAGTGGGAAGAAAGGTTGCAAGCCTATTGGCTAGGTCCATGAGGAACCTTACGTGACCTCCCACTGGACCATATATGGAACCTAGAACCACTGCTGTGTTATTGAGAGACCCTTTGACTAAGATGAACCGCCTTCCTGGATCACTATGTTCAATTGAACCTGGAAGGGTACATTCCCCATAATTAGAATAGCTACCCCTCAACTCGAAGATGAGTCTCCTGCTGCATAGACTTGGGAGACCCCTTGCTGGTGTAGACAAACAGCCTCACTTGCTAACAGGTGGGTTTCCTGGAGGAATATTATACCAGCATTGAGAAGGGCACAGTGTTTAAGAACCTGATATCTTTTCAGGGATCTCTAACTCCCCTAACATTCCATGTAACAGTTTTGATTGCATTATTCACCATTTTTTTCATATAGTAGGATTGTCCAACTTCTAGTAACAATAAGGTAACAACAACTCACAGGGCGCACTCCAGCTAACCCAACACCCTCTCAACCATCCCGTCCCCATAGTCACAATAATAGAAGGAAACAGAAATGTAAAGCTAGAAGTAGCCGTTCTGTAGTCTGACAATTGAAAACAAATAATAACCTTCCCACTTCCCTTCCTCCTATCCTAAATATTCTTATCAATAAAAGAAAAGAAGAGCTTGTCTTGTCTTCTGGAAACCCTCCGGCCTCCCTCCCTCCACTCCCTAGCAACTATTTACATAGGTCCTCCACTTTATTGTTGATCGAGGTGTTGACATGAAATGTAAACCAACAGGAGGCCAACCCCATTTGGTGATTCTACTCCTTATGAAGAACAGTAGTACTATTAGTGTGGCATTACCCTTGTCCCATTGTTCTGATGCTGTAAAGTACCATGGTGTGTGCCATAATCCCTCCAGAAGATTGAGGAAGAGGAGTATAATGCCATCCCTCCCCATTAACCGGTATGCTATGCAGGTCTATCTTGAGCTTGTGCCATCTGGGAGCTCCCCCCCCAACCCCTACCACCACCGCCACCACTATCGCTAATACTCGATCCATTTAGTAGCCAAGTCCTTTATCTGGTCTATCCCTGGTGTGCTCCAGGGGCTAAAAAATTACTGCATAGTGAACTCCCCCTCACATAAGATCAAAATATTTGGTGGGATTTCAGTTGCCCATATCTAATGGAGGATGATCCTGATTATCCAGATAAGTAATGGGGACCTAATTCAGCCGACCCTTCTACCTATTTGTGCCTGTTTTCATACTTCTTGTAGTTATTCGAGCAGTAAGGTGGAGAACAGGCCGGAGACTTTGGGGAGAGAATCAAATCTTCCAGGTAATGGACAGAGGCCCTGTTAACTAGGAGATCAGCCTGTAATCTGAAAAGCTTGGGAGAAGCCCCTTCTAAGTTGCAAACGAGAGCAAAAATATTCCCTCAACACCCCTCTCAAACAAGCTAATTCAACCCTTGATTATGGAATTAGCCATGTATTATAATAGTTAACAATATAATGAGCACAATACTTGCATGGGCTAATAGTCAAAAATCCTCTGATAATGAGAGCCGAAGGAAGCGCCAGGGGGAGGGGGATAAATGTGGGACTGACAAGCAGCTCATCAGAAAAAACATCCCCCTAGAACTGCTACAAAACTATGGTTCCTTCCTTATTTTAAAGGTCGCACTGCTTTTCACTGTGCATAGGGTTAAGGCCTAGGTGCCGTTAATGAGGCCTAGTCGACCTCCCTCCATCAAAGTCCTGATTCCTCGAGAATGAAAAAAAACATCAACCAGGTAACTAATAAAATGTCACTTTGTACACCAGCAAATAGGAGAGATTGACTCCTATAACAATGAACACTAGAATGCAGTCATTGGGATATTTCAGCCCGTTTTAAAGAGGTTGGGCAATTTGTTGGCTAGATCCGTAGCAGCTTGATTTGGTGATTCGTATGAAAGCCACGTGCCATCTATGGAGACTTGCAGCTTCGCTGGGTACAGCACCTTGAAGGAGATGCCTGCAGCAATCAATTTGCTTACAGTAGGGTGGAAAGCCGAGCGTGTCTGACAGATTTCGTAGGTGAGATCTTGTGTTACTCTTAACTTTAAGCCTTCCCACGTGATTGATTGCAGTTCTCTGACTTTAGAGAGAACATGTTTATTTTTCCACAAAGCTGAGGAATTTCAAGATGATTGGTCTGGGGAGGGGGCTCTTGGCTGAGGTCTTGGTCTAAGAGATCGATGAGCCCTTTCGATTTGATATGTAGGGTTAAGTGGAGAGGGGCCCATGACTTTCTGTAAAAATTTCTGCTTGAAAGCAATGGCATTAGGCCCTTCTTCAGCCTCCGGTAGACCCATTATTAGTATGTTTTTCCTGCTGCTTCTCCCCTCAAGGTCCTTGATCTTTAGCTGAAGTTTGTGGATCTGTTGATGAAGCTGCACAATTTCTGGGTCTACCTTCTCTCTCCTTGTTTCTAGAGACGAGGAGTGGGCCTCAGAGTTACCCACTCTCCTGGTTAGGTTAGTTAGATCTCCTCTAATCAATTTTAGCTCTGACGATATATCCAACAGGGTTTCTTTAACTGGCATGAGCTCCTGAAGAAAGTGGTCCTTGATAAGGGGGATCGCTGATGGAACTGTAGATCTTGGTTTACTGGCTCGCCGCTCCTTGAGCCCTTGGTTTTTTAGAATCTTCTCCAGGGTGGTAGGCGGCGTGTGCTGCATCAGGGCCTGCCTCATATCAGCGTTCATCGTGGTGAGTAAAGCCCAGTGCAATGCAATTGTTTGCTTGATATCAATCGCTGAAGGCAGGGGCTCTCTAGTAAAGCAGTTATTTTGAGATATCTCTCCTTATTTGAGATTTTAGAAGTGGTGACAAGAGATGAAAGGCAGGAGCTCCAAACTAGTGCTGCTGCTAGGTCGCCTGCATCACTTGACCTGACATTCCCCAGATATAAAGGGTATTTTGTTAGCTGATACTGAACATAAGTTGGCACTTTTTGCCGACGATGTGCTGATATCTCTCACTAACCCTGACTCCTCCCACCCAGCCCTATTCCAGAAACTGACTGCCTTCTCTGAACTTTCGGGCCATACCTTAAATACCCACAAAACTTGAAGTACTAACATTTAACTATGTTGCCCTCCCCATATACGAAAGGTTCTCCCTTTGAGGTGGGACTTGTCTTCCCTAAAATATATTGGGATTAACATACCAATAAATTGAACACAACTGTTTAAACTAAATTATACCCCTCTGATTTCTCACCTGAAACAGGATATGCGTTGATGGAACCTCCCTCCTTTAACTATCTACACCAGAACCCAAGCTTTAAAAATGAATGCTTTCCCAAGCTTATTATATTTTTCCCAATGCACACCCTGTTCAATAACTATTAAAGAGTTATTAAGCTGGCAAAAACTTCTCTGCTGTTTCATACGGCAACATAAAAAATCACAAATAAGACAACAGTTACTGTTTTTGCCTAAGAATATTGGTGGACTCGCTCTCCCAAATTTAACCAACTACTGGAACACCTCTCAGATGAGATTGGCCGTATTATAGGGAAACCCACATTATACAGCCCATTGGAAGCAAATTGACTTAGCCAGACCACTACCCTTTGCTTTACCTATGGCCCTCTTTAGTCCCTCCCACCTAAAAGAAACTTTTCGCTTACTACCCAGAGAGTCTCTGGTGATTCTTGAGGACTGGAGGTGAGGAACTCAGACTAAAGTGTTATGCACACATTTCTGGAAATACAAGTGGTTCATGAATAACCCTACCTTCCAACCAGCTCACCAAGACCCGTGGTATAGCCACTGGGCCTCTAGGGGCTTGGTAGCCCCGTGGTAGATGCTAAGACAAAATGTCATAATATCATTTGAAGAGGCAAAGACCAAGTTCTCCTGGCACCCTAGTGACTTCATTCATTATTACCAAATCAGAGACTATATAAATGCCCAACTATGAATGGCAGAACACCACTCACAAATTTTCGAAGTCAACATGCCATTCATAAAAATATGGACTCCTGCAAGGGGCTACCGAGCTATATCCCTCTTACATAAAGCCCTTAATCAACAGCAAGGACATCTTGCTGACATACTTAAACTTTGTTAGGAGAAAGACCTTAAAACAGAATTAAGTGAGACTATCTGGCCCAAAATTTGGTGAATGACTTGGTCTACCACTTCCTCTCCAATATAGAGAGAATTTACTTGGAAAGTTAGAACTGGATTTTTTCTACTCCCAGATTTTTTTAGCTAAGAGAACACCTGGATCCCTGACAAATTGTTGGCGAGAATGTGGTTCCCTAACAGCCTCACATGCGCATATCTTTTTTGAATGCCTGAACCTATCCCTGTTCTGGCAAGTTATCTCATAACACATACAGGCTATGTTAGGCATCACAGACAAACTTTTTCTTTAAATTTGTTATTAGGTGTCCCACCTAGGACTTTATGGGATAAGAAGATATTCTACTTATGGGCTATCCTTCTAGTGGCAGCCTATAAATCAATCACTAGGAAATGGCTCCAGAGAGATGCTCCAATCATATCTAAATGGAAAGCAGTAATCCTTCACATACAAAGACATGAGCAGCTCACATATACTTTATGGGACAAACCCCAATTATATTTGAATAATTGGACCTGGTAGGAATTAAAGGAGAAGCTATTAGAACTTACATAGGTCAGTTGTATGCCCAATGGTTATGCTATAGACTGTAGTAACCTAATGGGAGACATGGAAATTTAAGATATATGATATACATACTTGTACTCTAACATCTGTAGTTCTCAGATCGTAATCCAGATAAGATGAAACTCTAAAATTAACAGGCTCCTTATATTTCTTTTCTCTTTTACCTTTCTCTTTCTTTTCCACGTTCATGTTTAGATTAATATATTAATTGCTCATATTTTTCTATAAGATTTATATAACTGGTTCTTTACTGTCGAGGACAGAACTGAAGTCTTGAGGTACATTATATGACTTTATCTATGGATTATATGAACAGTTCTATGATGCTGATGATGTTTTTTTTCTAAATGTGTAGCAAATATTATAAGATGTATGTGTAAATGGAACATATTTTCTTGAATTCTTAAATAAAGGAGTATTAAAAAAAAGAAAAATTAAAACTATCTGAGGCATTTGCTTGCTTTGCTACATCTTTTAATTGGCCTTAAATTTACACTGACTTCATAAGGTGGATGGGTGGGTTCCAAATATGCAGTTTCATTCTGAATGCTACTGTTTGGTTGTTTCCCATGCAGGTTGGTTAGAAACTAACACTGTGTGTGAAACAACCGGAAGCAGTGCATCTCAGGCAGTGGACCCCTTCTAATACTACTGCCACTTCATTGACATTTTCTGGTGCTTATCTCTTGAAAAACCCCTTTTTCCTTCAATTATACATATACTTTAGGCTGAATTTGGCAAAGCCAAATCCAAACTCAGCCTAGAATTAGAAAATCCACCCCGGTGTCACCCATCCCTAATTAAAACACTCTGATTTAATTAGATAGTTTCTACCCAATATACGTAAATGGAGTCCACAACTAACAGTAATCTCCTTTTTGTGTATCTAGTATATATCTTTACTTTGCATTTTAAAAGTGTTTTTAATGATTGTATTTTAATTTCATCTTTTAAAATGTTTGCATGCCTTCAATCATGCGACTCTGCTGACGTCACCATTCTAGAACCAATACAACTCGTGGCAGCAGCCTATATGAGCATCTATAATTGAGCAACTCAATATGAGCGACACAATAATAGTGCTTTAAAGTACAGTGACAGGTGAAAAAGGTCACTATATCCTGTATAGCGAGTGTAGCAGGGAGCTACACTCACTAGAGCAGGTTGTAGGACCATGTTTAGATAAGCCCTGCCAAGCTGGCCATTTAGCATAGTGGTATACGCTAATGCTCCTGAAGCCAGTGGCCAGGGTTTGGGTCTAGCGTCCTGAAGTAGAAATGTTTTTTTTTCCCTAAGTCCACGCCTCCCTGTGGAGTTTATTATAATTAGTTTGGGGGCAGGGGGGCTTTCCCCCACAGAGAGGGGTGTGGGGGACATAGCCCCCTGCATAAAAATACATATGATAAGTTTTTTGTTCTTGTACTAAGTGACTGTTGCTATTTGTGACAGTCGGTGTAATGTGTTGTCACCCTGTTCTGTCGGGCAGTTTTTGTGTCGCTCTATGTGGTCGGCTACTATTAGTAGTCACTTTTATCACATAACACCAAACTCACTCACTTCAGTTGGAGAGGTAAAACAAGCAGTTGATTCCCAGTCCTGGCTAAGATTACAGTGCAGTTTAGCAGAGCAACTGAGTTACCTTCTCTTGGCTTTTGAATTTAGACTGCTACAGCCCTGTGTTTTCCCAAATTCTTTTGGGAGCATCCACCTTTGTTCAGCTGCCTTGTTTGTTTGGCCTGAACTTATGAAAATTCCAGCATTTGGTACCTGGCTGGGGATTTTGCACAAAGTGCTTACATGTAGGCACTTTTTGCATTTAACAAGGAGATGTATGTGTATTTCTATTTTTTACCTTTTTAATTGAAATGAGAGTGCTGGATGTAGCGCCTTTGCTATGTGAATCTGTGTCTTATTATTTTACTTGGTTTTAGGCCAATCCCTCAGCTGTGGATTCCCTTGAACATGCATAATGGCAAAAGACGGTATTTAAAATATTGCCAGATAGCTGACAGTGTGGTGCCAGGTGATGGGTGTTCATTCAGCATGCTGGCAACACAGGTTTGTACCCCAAGTCTAGATGTCAGGAATGGAGTCTGGTAAGATGAGAGTTATGAGCATCCTATGGACATTTCCCTCCTGGTGGGGTGGGACAGTCCCGGACCACTTGTTAGGTGGCCCCTGGTAGTAGCTTGTGGCTAGTGTTCATGGTGGTGTGAGCCTTGACATGTTGCTGAAGATCCCCCAGGATGCTGCCACAGTTGGACCACTATTGGGGAGGGGTAGGGAGAAAAAACAGGAAAACGCAGTCACTCAGCTGACCAGTTGATGGCGACCAGACCCCACTCACCATGAAGCTGAAAGTGTCTACGCCAATCCCTCACCATGTGTCTGGCATAGAACAAAGCCTATGGGCAAGTCTCCTCTCCCAGTTCCCCTGCCATGGGAGGGGGTCCCACTGGCAAAGGGATACATCAGGTCAACTAGGCCACTGCATTAATGAGGGCAGTGGGATGGTGATGGGGACTGGTGGTGTGGCCCTAGGCCACCTGAAGGAGTGGCTGGCCAGGGGCTTGGAGAAGCATAAATAAATAAAAAAAATTAAAAATGCCAGAAGTACTCTATGAAATGTGATGCTACAAATGTGTCTTCCAAATCTAAGGTGGCTGCTGAATAGTTCCGCTTAAACTGTGTGACATTTGACTTATTAGTTTCATTGCTTTGCCTGAACATTTCAGTGACCTGGGGTAAGACTGATTTATTCTTCCCATAACTAGTAATAGAGGATTGCACCTACTGTGATGGACTACTTTTTTTTCAGACTCGTTTATGGACTTTCTTGCTATTCTACCTGTTAGATAGTATCCCACTTGTTATTTGCAATGTACATCCCTTAAACTGATTGTGAGAGTTTTAGTTTTGTTTGATTATTTGTAGGTACTATTTCTTGTTATAATTATTATTATGTAGCAATTGTTGAGTTGTACTTAATCCTGGGCTCTGCAATATGGTGCAAACCAGGAAACAGAGACAAGCTGGGCAAACAGGGGTTGAAATGCACTTGATGAAGATGAGCCCAGGGTCTCTGAATCCATTACCAAGGGGAAAACAAAAAAGGGAAAGAGCCCTAGGCCTGGTTAAATAAAGTGATTGATTGATTGATTGATTTCTATCTATCCCCTAAAACTAACAAGGCAAAAAATAGTACTGAGAATAATAACAAGGGCACATTTTGCCTGATGATAACTTAAGATAACAGCACTGCTTGCCCCAAGGCTGGCTCCAATTATCACCTATGATACTGTATGTGGGATAGGGGATGAGGAAAACTGCAAATCATCACTGGCCACCTCAACTCTTATTAATGTTAATAAAAGGAAAAATTCCCTGTATCAAGAATTTTAGTCTCTGGATGGGGAAGAAGTAGTTCAGGTTGATAAATGTACTGTTAAAATGTTTGGGCTCCCACAGATTAGCCCAAACTCACTTGAAAAACACCCAAATGTATTACGTTTTTGACTGATGACAGGGCAGAACCTTCTGATAGTGCTTTAAATAGATGTTCTATGATAGAGTAAGTGTGTGTTGGGGAAAAATGAGGTATAACACAGCTTTCTCTTTCCTCCCTTTGACTTGGCACATCAGGGCACCAGTAAATAGAGACTTACTTCTGGGTGAGAAATCCAATACTGTTGTACAAGAACAAAGCTTGAACAAGACTATCCCAGGTGTTCTCAGTGAACTACAATGAACAACAGATGGTCTAAATCCTCTGGATCATTTTATTAAACAATCTCAACTTCACTCTAAGACAAATCTAGAGGAGGATGTCTCAAAAGTTAGTGTAGCAAAGGCTGAGTTGTCATGTAACTGTGACTTAGGGGAGAATAATGTAGATTCTTTGTATTCTCCTTGTATTTAAGTAATGACATAATTTTATTACAAACAATTATGCTTCAAGTCCAATAATAATGGAGCAGTTAGTAATTATTAGAAATTAAATGGGCACAATAAGGAAAGATCTGGCATTAAAGGAATCAAGGATGGACAATGTTATCAGAACCTTAAATATACTTTTCCCCCTAAAGAATCCTCATCTACTCTGTTCCCTGCTGAACTTCATGACAGTGCCCCCCCCGAGACCAGTTTAGCCTAATAGGCCCTTTGAAACTTGAGCCCATAATCTATAACTTACTTCCATCTTGCAACCTTCTTGTCTTTAATAACCTGTACAGTTTTTACTTTTTTTAACACTGTCCCTTTATCCTGCTTAATATGATTACAGTATTTTCCCTTAACAAGGATATGTCATTTACCACAATAATATTCAGCTTTTCCCATGCCTTTTTTTCTTATAAGGCCTTCTCGCAGATTTGACAGTTTCTGGCAACAACACAGACCCAACCACCATTCTATTTAATCTTATACCTATAACATGGCTGGAAATCTTCCCACACTATATTACAGGGGCACAGTAGCACCCCAATAGTTAGGGTGGCTACTGAGTTCTATGTTAAACTCTATTTTTTGTTTGCTGCTTATAGAAAGATGGTTTCACTGATTTACATGAAACTTTTGGAATTTGTTGTCCATGGCAGAATTCACAATCCCTGAATGTCTCATGTAAATCGGTTCAGTATTTTTGGAGATATTGAAGTGTGAAAAAAATGTAATTTTCCATTTTCAGTGATATTTGTTTTCTGACTTGTAGATTAAAAAAATGATAACAGTGTTAAGTTGTGAAATTTTGTATGGTTGTGTAGGTTGGTGGGGAAGGATTTCTGGGGGGGCATCAATGCTTGGAAGTTTTGTATTTTTCAAGATAATTACATTTGAAAAATCAGGTTTTTAACATTTACGAGTCTGCTTTGGCAGTCAGGCTTTGAGTTGATGTACTGCATGGCCAGACCAGTTTCAATGCTGTTGAATGGGAACTGGGAAAATGAAAGGAGTTGGGCTGTAGTTTAAGTATTGCATGCGAAGAAGACTTTTTGGGATGGGAAAAGCTGTCTACCGGGTCAATATGTCACACACTTTATCATGCATGACAAAACTGGCAACAGGAACAGTGCAGTAGGGAAGACTGAGAGGGTGCAAAACCATGAAAGGGTATATGCACAGTAGTGCACCCTTTCACTCTTTCCGGGCACAGGATAAGACTCTGCTGAGACAGGGGGCTAGCGAGCAGCTGCCATGGCTTGACAGGATGAGCCACATGCAGCTAGGGAGGCAGGCAGTGTGTTTGGGATTGGGTTTTGATTCCTGGACCCAGAAGCATGGATTTTTTAATTTTTCGCACTATGTGTGTAATTTACTACTAACCACCCCAGAGTTAGTTATTTTAGTAGGGGGATTTGGGGGGCACAGCCCCCCATAATGGGAGTGTGGGGGTGGAGCCCCCCACAAAACAAAGACATATGCCACATGCAATATATTGCACTGTACTGGCAGCACAGTATACTGCTGCGGCACAATGTCTTGCGACATTATGACCCCGTGCCGAAAAGCTGTAGTGATGAGGACAGAGAAGGGGTTTGAGGTTGTCACTCTGTTGCTCTTCTGAACCTTCACCCACTGAAAATTATTGATTTTACTTGTGAATTAGTCAGTCTTTCTTTTATTCTTTGCAGTAATTCTCATTATTTTAGTTGGGAAAATGTCCACATCATATAAAATTCTAATTTACAAGAATCCCATGATGTTTAAATATTTTGGAAAACATTTGTAGTTAAGTGTAATATATCTACATATATATATATATATATATATATATATATATATATATATATATATATCTATATAAGACAAAGAACCTCTGTGCGCAAACACTGAGGCAAGGGTTACCCCAAAGGGCATTTGGCTGGGAAGCCAAGTTTCAAGAAAATACAAAATCACACATGCCCACACAATGCAAAGCATCATGGGCTGCATATGCAAATCACCACAGAATGTTATGCTGGTTCAACTTTAAGCAGAATTGCATGGTGCCGAAAGGCCTCTCACACAGTTTGCAAAGGGTGCTAACAGATTTTATATATATATATATATATATATATATAGTTCTATATGTGTCATTTCATATTTGATGGGTTTGATGTCAGAAGACTAAGAAGGCAGTTCCTAAACCTGAACATGGTAGTGCACCAACCACTCCATCAAATCTCAACTCATGTGCTTAGGGTCAACAGTGGATGACCTCATTCTTTCTGGGAGACCCTAAGTGTGGTATGTGCTGCTGCTGGTGTTCTTCATCTTCAGAATAATTCTCACAGCCCTACTTTGCACTTAGAATAATTCTTGCACATTTTCATCAGCATTTCCTCTACAAATCTATGTGATACATGCTAAATGTAATTCAGGTGGAAATCCATTGATTATTTTTACAGAGCATCCAGATTGTTGTTGAAACATCAAGGCAGATGATGAGACGAGGTAAGGTGGCATTGTTAGAAATTTTCTGAATCTAGCTATAAATACCATTTTGAAAATAAAACAGTTTAAATGATCAAAAGGGATCAAAACAACCTTAACTATGGCAAAATAAAAAAAATGAAGACTAAAGTATACTGTTGGTATATTGGAGATGCTCATGGAATATGGAAGTACTTCAGATATTTTTTTTAAAAGAAGTCCGTATAAGAATTAGCCAATATTACTGAAGTGGCACAAAACCTACTGCTACAATTATAGGTTTGCTCAACACAACTGTACTATAATCCAAAACTTTTGTTTGCATAGCTAGTAGCTGCAGTCATATGCCTTGGGGGCACAGATCTCTACAGTATGATGTAGTTAGGCCATCTGTATCTTAGCATAAATTTATCAAAATATAAATACATGTATTTATGGAAGTATGTATGCTTGGAAGAGGGTTTGACAAATCTAAAACCTGTCTGGAAAGCACAAACAAAACAGTTCTCAACATGGAGTCAAATAATGATCAAAACAGCAACGCCATTCTAGGAATGTATTGTTGAACTGCTATGAAAGTACCATTCTGGCTGTTCTAGAGCTTACTGACATGACTTGAAAATTTTCAACACCCTTGCTCATGAGATAGGGTCATAAAAAGTCTATGTTGAATATTTAGGGCCAAAATAAGTAAAAAGGACAAAGTTATGAGCGTGCATTGAAATTGTTCTACACTTGCTCATAACGTTTCAATATTTTGACTCCAAATTTTCAACATAGCCATTTTTTCACAATACCTCCTAAACATGACAGCTGTCATTTTTCAAATCCTGGCCAAAATGTATTTTTGCACCTGTGGTGTGGAATAACATTTTGTTGGGGATTTGAAAATTTTCACCTAGCGGGTTTATGAGGTGAGGTAATAAGAAGGCTATGGTTAAAATTTGGTGTACAAATATGATAAATTGAGCAGGCTATAAGTGAATGTTGCTGTATTACAATATTCACTAAAAATTTTGCTAATTTTCAATATTTTAACTCCAGACTTTCAACATAGCTATTTTTCCACACCAGTTCATAAACATGACAGGTGTCATTTTTTTAAATCCAGGGTGAATTTGTTTTTACACTTGTGGAGTGAAATGATGTTTCAGATGTTGTACAATAAATACCACATGTCATATTTATAAGGGAGTCATAAAACCACTGTCTTGAAAATCTGGGCTCAAAATAAAAAAAAAATCATAATTACTAAGGAACTTTGTGCATAATTCAAGTATTCACCCCAGTGGATATGCTTTGTGATCCCATGGCAGTGAGCTGAGTTCAGGGGCAAGCTTAAAGACCCAGCTACATGGGGTGAGGGTGCTGTTATGCAATCCCCCAACCTGGGAATGAAAGCACCAGGGTTTCCTGCACAGGTCCTGGTACTATATAGTGAAGACAGCTCTTTTCTTGGTACAGGGCCCTGCACCTCTGCACCCATGGGTGGCAGAAGGCCTGTATATTTGGTGACAGAGGGACTGTTTGCCCTGTGCATCTGTATCTCTGACCACAAGCAAATGTGAGGACTAGAGGGCCCTGCACTTCTGCAGCCTACTTTTTGGCAATATACATTTGCCGTAATGGTGATCGCTGTTTTGCAATTGCAGTCATGACATAGAACCACGATGTGACTGGATGGGCTTACTGGAAGTGCAAGTTCTGTAATATGTGCAATTCCCACTGACCTCTAAGATGATGATGATGATTTTGTACAAAGGCATGCAGGTCACAGAATTCTTATAAGCCCTTATAGCTTAGTAGTTGAAGCACCAGTGTGAACCATGAAACTCTGACAGCTACCCATCACATACTGTATGTGGAATTGTTTTGTCAAAAGGCAGGTAACTCCCAGAATGCTCGCTAATCACTCTTCTGTTTTTGACATTTAAGAAAAGAATACTAATACTGTGCAGGGGCTAGAGGGTCCAGCAATTCTGCAGCCTAGTAGACAGTCCGATAAATTGTTCACATCCGTAGCTGCATGGAACTGCAAGATCTGCAATGGCCTTGCACTTCTTCAAGCAGATGTAGTCTTTCCTTAGCATATGGTTCAAAGGGCCTTTTGAATCTGCATCTGTTCTCAGGATATGATTCCACTATCTCAAAAAGAAAGGAAATCATTTGCAAAAAACTATGTTAATGCCCCAGTTAGGGTTCACGTTAATGCCAAAAAAGTAGGGAAATGTGGCTATAGGGTTTCCAGTCCTAACTGCCCACCCCTACCCGCCAAGCAGCAGAAGGAAAAAAACATTAGGATTTGGGGTCTCTGGAGTCTTGATGAATCAGTGGGGGGGTCTTCCTTGGGTTTCGAACCCTAATGCCCACTCCATTCCATGAACAAACAATGTCAGACATGATGTCCTTTCTTCACGAAAGGAAGACTCCACTACTGATTCGCCAAGACTCCAGAGACCCAAAACCCTAATGTTCTTTCCTGTGGAATATGGGTTGGAAACCCTAAAGCCATATTTCTCTACTTTTTTGGCATTAACTTGAATCCTAACTGTTGCATTAATGTAATTTTTCACAAAGATCTCAGACAGTATGTTGTAAGCCGTTACTCTGAGAGGGATTGTACTCTCTCTTTATTTACCCAAGGGATACCTTTTGAGATATATTGTTGGTATTTTTTATCTGAGCTGCCTTTGAATTTGATTTCTTTGTGCTCTGTATTAAGCTTCAACTTGTTGGTTAGGATTTTTTTGTTCGCTAGCCTACTTTTTCATGGCTGGGGCAGAACCTGCAGATGTCTTGCTGTAGCTGGAAAAATGGGATATCGAAGCACAAATTTTAGAAGTTTTCAGTGTGTCCTTCCATAACTGCAAATCACTATGCCAGTTGAATGAAATACTCCCTTCTCTCTGTTGAGTAGACCAGTTCTAATACAATGTTTTTAGTTTGTTTGTCTCTCTCATCATGTCTGCTTTAAATGACCTGATAGCTAGCATCTTGGAGTAGGCACAAAGGCAAGTTACTTACACCACTTCTTCAAAGTAGTTTAACCATCTGCAACAGTGTAATTAGAAACTTTTTTTGCACACTAGTGTCAAAAAAGCCTTGCAATTGAGAGAGAGAGAGAGAGAGAGAGAGAAGGAGGGCGAGAGCATAGCCTGAGATATACCAGGCATTTGTAAATAGAAAACATCAGAAATCTCTCTGACCTGTTTTAACACAGGATTTAGCATTTTCACGTGCTGGTTTGTTAATTGTATTTATTTTGAAATGTGATTTGCTAGTCTTTGGAACCTAAATAATTTACTGATATAAATTCCAACAGAGGACACAGCAAGCTTCTAGAGGAAATAACTCCAGAGGAGTTTCAAAATACTTTTTTGTTTAAGCAAGAGGACTGTGAAGCAAAGCTGAGCGGCTCTGTGTGAGATGATATCTTGTTAACTACAAAAGACATCCCTTGCAGTACCTGTTAACTTAAAAGGCATTCAACTTGCCTTGAGTGATTTATGATAAGTTTTCCCATCTTTTTTTTTTTGTCTCATTTAAAAGGCACAGTTAGTGCTGGCCCTCTTCCCACCTCCGCCTCATGTATCACTCTATATTTACATTCCAAGCATGAAATGACAACTGTATGCAGGGCAAGAGGGCCTGCAGCTCTAATTGCTAATTGGCTGATACCCCTTAAGTGATTTGTAATATTAGTAGTAATTTTTGTATTTATTTAGAAGCCCAGTAAGCCCAGTTGAGAAGCAACATCTCTTTATTTTTTTCAGTTCTCTTTATGCTGCCTAGCCTTCTGGCTAGAACACTCTTCCACCTGCTGCCAGTGTCTCCTCCTGGCCCTTCAGGTTCCCTTTTCTTGATGAGCCACATGTAACACACCACTTCATTGCCCCCTCAACTTGCTCTCTGATGCTGTATCTGACTTCAGCAACCTGGCAGGTTTCTCAGCACACTTTCCAGCCACCCACACTGGAGGCAAAGCCTGGGAGTGCCTCCAGTGGTCAGGAAAAGAAGTCCAAGATGGATGTGGGAGGCAGGCAGGCCTTCAAAGGACCAGCCACTGCTGATTTTCCCCCTTTTTGTTCCCTCCCATAGGAAGCAGCCATAAATCACACAGAGGGCATGTATCCATACAGTAAAGAGTCATGCTGACATCAATCACATCCCCACCTTCCCTTGCTGCAGCTGCTTCAGCCATGCTACAACCCATCCTTCAGTATGTGGCAGCCAATTGATGGATCCAGCATGTCTCCCCCACTGAAGGAGCAGAGCTGTCCACTGGATGCTCCAACCTCCTACTTTCAGCCAGCCCCTGATGACCAAAGTTTATTCCTGAACTTGGGTCACCGGCATCGCAAGCAGTAGTGCTACCACTGTGACAACAGGTTGGAGCAGCATTTCTTTTTATAGTGGAGGCCTGCTGTCAACCCATTTTTTCTCTGGGTGGAATGATGCACAGGGAAGTCACATGACACACATATGACCACACGAGTAGTGAGTGGCTGTGATGGGATTTAAATGTGGGATCTCCTCATTGGCTCTTCGGTGCCCTCTAAAAACAACGCTACAATCCAATCATTTTTCCCACAACAGAAGTCGAACCTCTGCTGTTGAGATGAAACCAGGAATCCAAACTACTAGCAGACTGATTGTGCATCTAATGAAGAAGAGGTGATTCACTGAATTCCTTCATTGCCTAAGGCAAAATTCAAATGCTCAGACTGAGACCTGTTCACAAATCCAGGTTCAGCATTGTTTTCCATAGGAATAAACATGATGAATCATATGTTAAATATTAAAGCAGTAGTAATAAATAGTGATGTGCCCAACCTCTCTGAAGAAAACTTAGCCACCCTGAATGAATGCTGCTTGGTTTTCATGAGACCTGAACTGAATTTTGCCAGGTCAGATCTCAGTGCATTTATTTTTATACCTTCCCCAGCCTCCCAGCTTGAATGCCTGTCATGTGACAGGCTTAGGAGGCTGAGGAGAGGTCAATGGATGCCTCGAGGGAGTATATATAGCCATGTGACTCTGACCTTGATACATGGGTGCCGGAACATGGGGAAAGTGGGGGTGCTAAAGTTCAAATGGGCACAGGGTAAATAGGTAGTGTTTGCAAGCAAAAGGGCACTTTGAATGCTCAAAGGCAAAAGTGGGCAACTGCAGCACCCCTGTACCCATAGGTTATGACACCTATGCCTCAATACCATTCCAGCTCAATAAGCTGTGGGGAAGGAGCTGAATTTTCTGGCTGTTGCCATTCACCTGTAGCAGAACTTAGCAGGCCAAAGCAAGAAGAAGAAAGGAGTGAGGAGCTGGGGACAGACAGAATAGAAGGAGAAAAAAGGTTTTTTTTTAACTAAAGAGAAAAGAGAAAATTTTGCTTTAGCAAAGAAAATATAACAAAACTGACTAGAAAGGAGACTGTGTGTGTGTATGTGGGGGAGGGGGGCAGAGGCCAGAATGCTTACAGTCTACAGATTTGCAGAAAAAAAATCAAGAGTTTGAGAAAAATAATGATTATGAAAGCAAATTAAGAACAGTAAAGAAGAATTGAGAAAAAAGGAAAGAGAGACTATGTCACAGAGACTGTGTATCAGGAGACACTATCTAGCATGCTGAAAAGTGCAGAACAGAAGAGAATTTAAAGAAGAACATTTAAAAGTAAAAAAACAAAAGTGCGGAAAAAGCAACAGGGAGATAGGGAAGACTGCTCAGACTAGAGACTGTGTTGTCAGTGTGCACACAAGTGCACAGCACAAACAGTAGTATTGTCTTTTCTATATAGTTCACAACAGCAGTGCACAACTGCAGAAAATAAAATTAGAAAAATAGAGTTTTCTTTTATAAGTAAATGTTTACAGAAAGTAAGAAAAGGCTTTAAACAAGAAAATAAAATAGATTGTACCAATTTACATAAAAAGACATGTAAGAAAGAAGAAAAAAATGATATTTTATTTTACAACAGACACTGTGTGTGTGTGTGTGTGTGTGTATATGTGCATGTATGTGTGAGGGGGAACCTGGTTTGGGAGGAGAGACAGCCCTTTGGCAGTTGCATAGTAGCCCCCATCTTTAGTATCACCAGCCATTTCCCACGGAAATACAGGACCATTTTTGATTTGTGTACTCTAGTGAACAAACAAAAAAAGAGTACTGTGAAAGCAGAGCTGGTAAAGGATTGTTTCAAGTGTGAAACCTTTTTGAGGGTAGGGACAGCCCTTTGGCAGTTGCATAGTAGCCCCTGTCTTCATCATCATCAGTCATTTCCGACTCAAGCACAAATCCATTTTTGTTTTGTACAGTCCAATAAAAAACAAACTGTGAAAGCAGAGCCAGTAAAGGTTTGTGTCACATGTGAACCCATTTTGGAGGTGGGGGGGGCAGCCTTTTGGCAGTTGCATAGTAGCCTCCTGTGTGCAGTGTCGCCAGCCTTTTCCTATGCAACTACAAATCCATTTTTGTTGTGTGTAGTCCAGTAAAAAAACTGTGAAAGCAGAGTAGGTTAAGGCTTGCATGATTTGCATCACAGGTAAAGCCTTTTTGGGATGGGGAAGAACACACATTTGGCAGTTGCATAGTAGCCCCAGCTATTAGTCTTGCTACTGTTAGCCTGTTGTTATCTTGTCTTAAGATATGCACTCATTATTGCCACCTATTTCCCCAAGGTGACTGAGGAATAGGGATGGGAGAACCTCAAAAGGTTCTGAGGTTCTAAAAGGTTCTGATAAGCAAACAAAGGTTCAGATCCTTATCTGAACCTTTTACAAACCTTTTATACCCTTTAGTGTTTTATGATAACTGTATGTTAAAAAATCATTTTAAACTGCTTTTAATCAACATATGTGTAGAAAAAAACAATTAACCACTGTTTAGTAGTAATAAACAGCATGATTAGTGAAATTAGATGAGAATGAGTGAATGATGTGAGGTGTCCAATGATATTGATGACTGCAAATGAGTGACTACTTTAATAACGACTCATTTGCAGTGCCTTACATTTGAGCTACCCTGTAAGGGTAGCAAGGGGAAGGGACAGTGAGACTAGAGATGAGTGAGGGAGAGTTATGAGTAGCATAGGATGGTGACAGGAAGGGGAGGGATATGGAAGAGGATTTGTGCAGGGCAATGCAGCGTACCGCTGCCGAGCTAGACATGTGGTGTGGGGGCGTGGGTGGCTACCTCCGGTGCAGCATGTACAGGGTTCAGGGCTGGGGAGGGGTATATTTTGTTAGCGTACAGTTTAATTTTTTGGTTTTCATGACTCTCTCACCCTCCCTGACATACACCCCGCTGCATTTGGTTATATAAAGTTAGGGGGGTGTGGGGAGCAAAGGCCTCCATGGGGGGGTGAGAGGGCACAGCCCCCCACATCATTGCTTGTTTCCATTGTTTGGTTTGGTGTCACTGGTAAGTGTACATCGCCGATTTGCTTTTCGGTGATATGTGATCGCCATAATGGCAATCGCTGTTTTGAGATTGCCGTTATGACACAGACCCACGATGTGACTGTGGATGACCTTACTGGAAGTGCCAGTGCTGTAATATGTACAACTCCCACTGACCTCTAATCTGAGGATGATGATGATGATGATGATGATTTTTTCCAAAGGCAGACAAGTCACAGAACTCTGACCAGCCCTTATAGCTTAGCAGTTAAAGTACCAGTGTGAACCATGAAACTCTGACAGCTATCCACCACATACTGTCTGTGGGATTGTTTTGTCAAAAGGCAGGTAACTCTCAGAATGCTCTCTAATCATGCTTCTATTTCTGACATTTAAGAAAGCAATACTAATGCTGTGTATAAGTTATTAAGAGCAGTGATTTCTATTTGTCAGCAGCGCAGGCACCACTGTGAATGTCTCTTAGTTGAGTAATGAAGAAGCCAGGAACTCAAAAACAGCACCAGGCCAGAGCAGAGGGCAACCAATCAGAGCCAGCCAGTTAGAGAGAGCCAGCCAGCCAGCTACCACTTCAAGACTGCTACTACCTCCACCTACTACAATCAGGGGAAAACCAGAAGTAGTCTACCACCACTGAGATCAGTATGGTTAAGGCACATTTACCAAAAATCACTGCTCAGAAAAGAAAGTGACTGTGATGACGAGCAAGTCTCATTTTTACAGCTGCATTGGCAAAGCTTTGCAGACATCATGCCATCATTAGATTTGTATAACAGCACTGTGGAGGCACATGATCGGACCGCTGTCTGGTCTGCTGCCACAGTGCTCTGCCATAGTTTCCAGTGATTTTGTTTATGCAGCCCTTCCCCTCTGCAGGCTGCATAAACAGACACCCTTCCTGGTGCACTACTTTTCCTTTCTGCAACTGTGGAAGTGATGGCTGCCATGTGCAACATGGTGGTGCTGACTTAAACTGTGCATGCACAAGTATTGTCATATGTAGCCATGCCTCTGGGGCAAACTGCGCATAAGCAAGTATCATGCATGCACAGTATTATAATCACTGCAGTATTAGTTATGGCTGACTATGGTGTGGCAAGAACACCGCATATTCTTTTCAATGCTCTTGCCACTCTCAAGAGCTCTTCACGGCTGTATTGGCTCTGACCAGAGTTTGTTTAAGGATGCTGTTCCTTTAGACTTTTTAAATTACTTCTGTCATTTTTTATACCTTGGGTTATTTCTACAAATTGAACCCCTTTAGGAGGCAGTATATTGCTGTGATTTAGGGCACTGAGCTGCAATCCTGGAGAGCTGGGTTTGAATCCCACAACCTCCACATGCATATTGTGTGATCCTGAGCAAGTCACTTAACTTCCTTGTACTCCGAGGTCGCTTCTGAAAACAAGCTTCGGCTTAGTGTGCCTTTCCTGGTTAAACAATTTCCCCTTTCCCTTTTCCTTAGTGTTTTCTTACCCTTGTGACTAGGGCCTTGTCAACTGACATTTAACCTGCTCATTATATCCCTGATCTCATTTTCTTCCTTGTTTGCAATCTGTTCCCTTATCCTGTTGATTTCCCTAGCCTTTGTGTTTAAATATCTGGACAGTCCCCTGCTTTTTTTCCATGAGCAGTTACAGCTTTCATTCTATTCTGGCTACTAAGTTCATTAAAACATACAAGCAAAATTTGCATTCAGGAAGGTACATAAAAAAAAACTCAGACACTTACAGAAAAACAACCGAATTTAATATACTGTACTGTAGAAGTTTGGAGAACAAACTGCCCCATGCATTTCAATCTCAGGCTAGTCTTCCTCAGCTGGCATTGTCTCTATCTGTTGCCTCAAATATTTAAATATAGAATTTAAAGTCACAGTACTAAAACTCACCATTATAAAGTGCACTAATAATGTGAAATGAAGAAGTCAAATAGAAAAAGGGGTATACCAAGACATATTGTTAGAAAAAGGGGTATACCAAGACATATTGGCCCAGATATTCAAAAGGGTTGCGCCATGCACAACAGGGTTGAGCATGCGCAACTCCAAAAATGCGCCATGCTGCGATATTCAGAAGGGGCCAGTTGCGCCACCAAAAACATGCTGAGCAACAGCGCAATGAAATGAAGGCATGCGCAACCCGAAGGGGTGGGTCCATGCATAAAGTGCGTAATCGATATTGAACACTTGCGCCAATGCATAAGTAGGCTCAACCCGGAGAAGTTGCGCAGTAGCGATTGAGCCAAAATAAAAAGGCTCAAGGAGCGGCGCAAGAACCCTAACAGGCTGCAAACTGGGGAGAGAGACAGAGAGAGAGAGAGAGAGAGAGACAGAGCTGGAAGGGCAGAGGGACAGTGGGTCCAGGAGGACAGAGAGGCCAGTGGGGGTGCCGGTGCAGTGGAAGCAGCAGTGGGGCAGCGAGGGGTAACAAGGAACAGCAGCCGGGGCAGAAGCCAGGGAGATGGACAGTGCCAGCTTCACATGGAAGCTGTAATGAGAGGTGAGACACCATGCTGCAGGGGATGTGGCGCGGAGGGCCCATCGGTGGTATGCCCCGACAGGCGGTATCGTGCCGCATCAGCTTCAAGCTGTCACAGGCGTCGAGATTGTGGGCGGTACTGCCTGAACAGGGCAATACTGAGGCGGCTCTGTGAGCTGTGCAGTGATGTGATGCAGGCACCCTCATGACGGAGTCACGCTCTGTCCGTGGAGACCAAGGTGACAGCCTGCATGTGCCTGCTCACCACGGGCACCTTCCAGAGGCCAACAGGGGACACCACAGGCATTACACAGTCGGCCACGTCATGCATCCTCACCCAATTCCTCAGCACACTGCTGCCTCATGCTGCGGAGTACATCCATTTCCCCAGCACCGTGGCAGAGCGTACAACAAACATGCAGGAGTTCCACAGGGTAGCACGTATGCCTGGCATGCTGGGGCCATAGACTGCACCCATGTGGCCGATTCGCACGCCACCTGGCCCGGCGGCCAGGCATAGAGAACGAAGGGTTTTCCAGTGTCAACTGCCAGGTGGTGTGTGATGCCACTGGGCGCATTATCAATGTCTGTGCCACACACCTGGCGGAGCACAGATGCCTTCATATGGCACCAGTCTGCACTGTGCCATCGATTCGAGAGTGGGGACATCCTCACGGGTCATCTAGTGGGTGAGTACACATGTATGGAATGCAAACTCTGGGCAAGGGTGGGAATGACACAGGTGCCATGGTAGTGGCACACAAGGATGTGGGCAATATGGACCTGACATGACACTGATCTCCACTATCTCCACACAGGTGACTGCGGATACCCACTCTGTCCCTGGCTGCTCACACCGTACCGGCGCCCCATGACCCCAGGGCAGCTATGCTTCAATGAGGCACATGCCGCAACATGTAACATCATAGAGCGGGTGTTTGGGATGCTCAAGGCACGCTTCCGATGCCTGGACACCTCCGGCGGAGCCCTACAGTACAGCCCCCAAAAGGCCTGTGGGATATTCCTGGCCTGTTGCATCCTGCACAACATGGCCAAAGACCATGGGATAGCCGTACAGGTCCAAGAGGGAGACAGCGATGGGGACACCAGTGGCGCCGGTGATGTTGGTGATGAGCAGCCCCCTAGGATGGAAGGACCCCCGACTGACCCGGCAGGCCCAGCTGCACCGGGACACCATTGCAGAAGAGCACTACGCCCAACACAGGTAAGTCAAGGGGACATGTGCAGGCAACACTGTCCATGTGCAAACCACAGGCACGCGGGGAACACACCGTGCATGAAGGTCAGGGAGTTGAAGGTTCCAGGCATCCAACACACCATCAGAGGGGTGAGCACTCATATGGACACACACACACACCAGGAAGCGTACATGGGCAGCAGCACAGCACTGAAATGACGGCATTGCCAACACAGCACCACCGACCACCCCACCACCTGGACTGTCACGTCGTGTGTCAGGACCTGGGCACCCGCACCTTGGTGTACAGTGCAATGCAGGCATCATCATGCACACGCACCTGTGGACAGCAGTTGGGAGAGTGTGCAGGTGGTCCATGTCAGCGTGGTGAGCAAAGCACCCAGCAGTGCACTGCCCACCATGACACACATTGCACAAAGGGCAGCACCAGACAGGGCCTGCACTGGGAGACAGCTCAGTCAGGTAGCACTGTCCCACGGCCACCACGGATGCGTGGGCAGCCCCGCCGTGGCCCAGCAGCACTGGCAGGCTGAGCATGGGCCACATCGGGTGGCGCTGGTGCACCACCAGGGGTCCCACTGCGTGAACGTGACCTTGCCCGCACAGGGGTCTGCATCCTGCCAAACAAACTTGCACCAGGGGTGCTCGGGATGCCCACAGCAGAACCCGGCATCGACAGGCCTGGTGTCGCATGACGCCAGGAATGGGGAGTGGAGAGCGCACTGTGTGGGGTGTGTGGTACAGGGGCACCTGACAGTGTGGCCAATGTGTCCGTGACAGAGACCACTGCCTGGGTCAGCCTGTCAATGGCAGCGGTCATCCGTCCGCGAAGGACCAGCTCGGCTCGGTCGAGCACCTCCTGCTATGCCACTCACGGACACAGACAGTGCCTCCCGGATCTTGCAACCCACCCTGCAGCTGTGCAGGTCCTGCAGCAGGCGGGTGTCTTGGCGTCAATGGGTACTGTGCCCCAGTGGCATCATGACCCCAGGGTGTGGATGGTCCTGGTGCAGCACCCCTTAAGGGTGGGCGCTGTTCACCAGGACCAGGCATGGGTGGATCAAGGGTGGTGGACATGTGCCACTGCTTGACACTGTACCCCAGACCTGGTGTGCGACTGCTGCTGCCGCCCCTCAACTGCTGAGCCCCAGGTCCACCTGTTCCACCTCCATGCTGACAACAGTGCCAGACACCTGCACAGCCACGGTGCTGCCCCACCGGTGCTGACAGGGCACAGCCTGGGACTGTGCCAGCATGCTGGTACCAAGTGTGAACCAGGAAGGCCCAGGGGCACGTGCTGGCCTGCCATGTGTCGTCATGGGACACACACTATCACTGCCCATTGCAGGCCTGCTATCATCAATGGTGCGAGGTGCGTGCCGCCATAGGCACAGCATGCTGGCATACCGCATGCCAGACTGCTGAGACACAGGCTGTGCACCCTGCCCGTATCCTGACACCGGAGTTGTTGGCCCAGCGTGCATGCTGCTGCATGTGCCTGCAGGCTGGTGGCAGAGGTGGATGGTCCCTCCTCCACGTCCAGCAGGTCTGCATCACTGTCTGGACACCACCACCACCGTCTCCTGAAGGCGAACAGGATCTGTAACAGAAAGAGAGTACATGTGGCGCAGTGAACAACAGCCCCCAACAACACCACCATGTCATACCGTGCAGTGATGGGCTTCCACCTGTCTGGAATCACCTCCATACCAAATGCGCCCATAATGCTTTTCGGCTGCATGGCCGTGACAGTGTCTCCTCTGGCAGAGGGTCAGCTGCAACACCACTGGTGGGCCCCCACCAGTGCCAGCCTGCTTCCGCCCTGAAGGCTGCCACCTGCTCCTTCAGCCTCCTGCGGTCAGTCCCATCTTCTTCTTGCATTCCTGCCCGGGCGCTGGTGGCTTCCATGCAGGTTGACCCGAGCTACCTCCCATGCAGCTGCAGGTTCCTGAGGTGCCCCTCCGTCCACTCAATAGTGGCTCATCCTCCAGGTAGGCCTGGAAGAGGGCCTCCGTCTCTGCGCGGTGAAGTTCGGCCTCCTCCTCGCCCGCCCGTCCACACCCTCAGCTTGGCTCTGGTCAGTCATGGTGATCTGTATGGGTGGAAGTGGACACCTGTCACTGTGCAGTCGACAGCATTTCCCCATGAGCATAGCTGCCCGGCCGGGCGGAAGCCCCCACTTCCTCTCCGCATGGCAATACTGACAGAAGGGTGCCTTTGTCCCTTTAAGTGCCCTTTCATGCTCAGCCCCCTCAGCCTTTTCATCACTCCACCCATGGCATTATCCTGAGCATCACACAGCATGTAACTCCCTCTCACCTGCAGTAACCAAATCTGGCCAGCACAACCCACTATCGCATTTTATAGCGCAACACATACAAATGAGGTGTGGTAAACTTTAATGACATGCTAATCACGCCACTGCACCTTTGAATGGCTGATCGAATGATTTGCATATATCTGGCTGAATATAAGTATTTGCGCTTTAGCTTGTCTGGAAAAGTCGGCTGAGCCAATGGCGCGGGTTTGTGGCTGCGTGCTACACTGCATTGCGCATGCCCAGACAGCTTACACATGCGTCTGTTGTGCTGCAGACCTGCTGGCGATAGGCGATTCAGGCCATGGCCACCATTGTGCCAGTGGCGCTACAGCACTGGGCACTATGTGCGCTGTGGCACTACTGCGCGATAGTCCACTGTGGCGCTGGTGCGCGGCGGCAACAGTCGCGCGGGATGCCTATACATCCGATGGCGCTGTCTCGTATGTCATTACCATGACCTTGTGTATGCCCTCTGACCCCCTGGCACTGTTGGCATGCCATGTATGCGTCCTATTAAGCTGTCTGGTGACAGCGCCATGTAATGTGGCGCTGTTGAACAGCGCGATTGGAACCTGTGGTGGTCTTTATTGCAACAAACTCCACATGGGGTTCTGGCGCGTGAGGTGCCATATTGCCTGCTGTAAAGTTGGTGCCATGGCTGGGAGGGCGGTGTCCTGGAGCCAGATTGAAGTGGCCAACCTGGTGGCCCTAGTTGAGCCACACTATGATGGCCTGTGTGGTGAGGCACCCCTCACCAGTGCCAGGACTCAGCTGTGGCAGCAAGTGGCCACTGACCTGGTGGAGGTCACTGGACAGGGCCGGTCTGCTGAGCAGTGCCGGCACCGGTACAGTGACCTCCGCCGGAGGGAGCCAGAACTTTTGTCGTGGCTGCGGTCGTGTGCCAGGCGGGGCATAGTGCCTAGGCCAGGTGAGTGTACCATCTATGCACCTATATTCTCTGTAGGGGTGTGTGTGTGCTTGGGTGGCTGTGCATAGGTGCCGGCTCGGACACGGTTGGCTGTGTCAGTGTGTGCAGCTGTGCGATGGATGGTTATGGCTGTGTGGGCAGGCACTCTCACTGGGGCAGGGGGCACTCTGCTTTTGAGTCACACTGATGTTTGTCTCAACATATGTCTCCCACAGGCCGGAATCTGGGGCCTTGGGCGGCGGTGATGTGGGCGTGCCAGGGCCCGGTGCCGGGGTGTTGTGCCCCAGCAGCAGCAGCAGCAGCATCAGCAGCAGCAGCGGCAGAGCCAGCTGCTGGAGGAGTGTGAGTATCATTACTTCATGGATGCTGTGCATGCTGGGGGCAAGACCACCAGCCATACACACACCAACCATGCAGGAAAGGAGGTCATAATTCCACTATACAAGACACTGGTGAGGCCCCACCTGGAGTACAGTGTACAGTTCTGGAGACCATACTACGTATGGACATGGACTGGGTAGAGAGGGTTCAGAGGAGGCAACACGGATGGTGCATGGTTTGCATCACAAGTCCTATGAAGACAGGTTGAAGGAACTGAACATGTACTCCTGGAGGAGAGGAGGGAGAGGGGATATGATGGGGACATACAAGTATCTTACAGGGGAACAGAGTGCAGGAAAACACTATTTTTAAGCGTAAAAGATGTTCCAGGACTAGGGCATGGGATGAAGTTGGAGGGGGACGATTCAGAGGAAACATGAGAAAGAATTTCTTCACAGAACAGGTGGTGGACAAGTGGAACACCCTGCCAGAGGAAGTGGTGGGGGCTGACTTGGTCAAGGATTTAGAATGCACGGGATAGCCATAAAGGAATTCTGGAGGTCAGGGTAGGTGCAACAGACTTATAGGAAAACAGAGTGAACTTACAAGGTCAAATGGCCAGACTGGGTGGCCCATAGGCCCTTATCTGCTGACACTGTCTATGTATCCATGTATGTAGGCACGACACAGGTGACATGCATCACTGTGCAGTATCACAGCACGTCTGTGTATGCGTCACTGGTGGTCCAGGCATGCACTGGGCACATAGCTGTGTAACTGGCATCGCACCACATTGCCACATCACTTGCCAGCCTAGTTTGTACTGTGATTGATGTGGGCAGTGTGTGTGGGCGGTGGTGCACATAGCTGGTGCCGCCTGTTTGTGATGGCCATGTGCATGTTCACTGTGGGTGGGTGTATGCCATCACAGGTGTGGGACATTGGGCTATATGGCTTGCAGGTTGGGTGGTGTTCAGGGTTGTGGTCAGTCACAGCCATTGACTGTGTTCCCATTTTCCTAGGCCTCATTGTGCTCTGGAGGATCGAGCAGGCACTGCAGCAGCTCACCAGGTCTCCGTGGACAACAGGACCATCCTCAGCAACATGCAGCGCCATGAGTGCGGGCGGCACAGCCATACAGAGCACCAGGCGGCAGAGGACCAGCCTCCAAGGCCTTAGGCTGGATTCCTTCCCACTTCACCCATCCCTCCCCCTGCCTTCCTCTCCAAGTTCTTCATCCCTACCCCTTGCCCACCCTACCTTGTACCCCTCCCCTCTTGTAAATAGTTATGTTGTTGTGGATTTTGTAATTACATTTTCTAATACATTTATATTTTGATATGATTACTGTGTTGGTCTCTGATTTGCAGCTGGCTATGGTTGCTCAGTTGCAGTGGTGTGCATGCCATCTGGGCTGGTATGGTCCTGGGTATATGTGTGTGTGTGTGTGTGTGTGCATGTGTGTGCATGGGGAGGTATCTCCAGCATGGCAGTGGCTTTCGGTTGGTCTTGCCATCTGCTGCCACCCACTGCTGGGTGCACAGGGTGTGTCTGGCTTGTAGGCTTCTGTGTTGCACGGGGCTGATGTTTGCTGGGGGGACTGCTTGGTTTCCTGCAGTGCCAGTCACTGCACATGGGTGGTGTCTTGGGGTCACAGTGCAGGGTGTGCTGTGCATACCGGGGGCTGATGTGCACTGTGGTTGTCAACCCCATGTGTGTGGCACTCTCCGCCTGCCAGTGGTTGTGCTGGGGTGTCAGGGCTCTGCTATGCTTTGTTGGCTTGTCCCCATGGGCACGTGGATCATCCGTCCCACCCCCAGTGGTGCTGTGCTTGGGGTGTGCAGGTGTGGTGTGGGTTCTGCAGTGTGTTCCTGTGCCCAGTGTGGCATGGCTGGTGGTGAGCCCCAGCCTGCCTTCCTGGATATGCAGTTCCATTGCTCTGGGGGGCTGTGCTTGTGCTATGGCAGCTCTGGAATGCCCAGCTGAGCTTCCCTGGTTGTGCCATAGTGCAACATTTTGGCTCAGCTTCTCCTTCCTGGTTGCGCGATGGCACGGTATGTGCGATATTCAGACGTTGGTTGCTTGCGCAATTTGCTCTGCTCCATGTTTGAATATCGCACCTGTTGCACATTTGCGCAACTGGTTTGTGCTTGCTCCTGCTGTTGCGCTACTTTTGAGCGCAGTTTGAATATCTGGGCCATTGTCTATACAACAGACAAAGGCAGGCGGACCCAAAGTATCTTCAAGAACTAAAGCAATTGCTATGGTACTGTTCCAATACTCTTATTATTTGAAATCAACTAATTATTTTTTTTCACTAATCCTACTTTATAGTACCACTCCAATTCATGATTTCAAACGAACATGAGGTTTTGTTCCTTTTTAAATGCACAATCTGAAGTAAAATGGAAATAGACAAGTGAGAAATCAAAACATCCATAAATTACATTCTATCATGTTTCACTTTTTAGCCTATCTGAGAAAGAGCACAAAATCACCATCTTCATTTAGTCCATAAGGCTGTACTATATTTAAACATACCATCCACCTGGTCTCTTGCTGTAAGAGATTATTAAGCCTGTCCCCGCCCCTCCTGTTAGGTGGTATATGCTCCAAACCCATAAATGGCAGCAGGGATGGGTCATCGTTATGGGAGTTTCAAAAGTGTACATTTAGGGTATTGTATTCATTTCCATTAGTAAGTGCTCTGATGTGCTCCTTGGTGTACAGTTTCAATGAGTGTATGGTGCAACCCACATAAATGAATTTCAGGAGCAACATACACCACAAATAATGCAATGAACTGGCTTATGCTGACTTGATCTTTGTTTGTTGGGCGTTCAAAACATTTGACTTCCTTGGCATATATGCACATGTTGCAGTGATTATACCAATGAAAACAAGTTGGCTAACTGGGAGCCAGTTTAGATGGGTATTAACCTTTTTGGTAGCCATGAAATGGCTAGAATCCAAAATATTTCCCAGATTGTTGGACTTTTAATAGGTGACCCTATGTGTTTCTACAGCTTCCTTTTTGAGAGTGCTGTCACCATACAGAATTGGCCAATATTTATGGACAAGGTGGCCCACCATGTCTGCCAGACTATTACACTCAGAGGGAAAAAGTTATTTCTTCTCTAAATTCTAATAGGTGTGGCTTAAGAGTTAAAAGGGGGCACCTGTCCATATCGTTGATCCTCTCATATGCATTTGTAAGGACATCTTGACTGTTCCCCCTCTCTTTTAATCTGGCTGTCATTTCTGTAGTCTGATAGTCAAAATCAATCTGGTTCAAATAATTTCTACAAACCCTTACCAGCTGGATATATGAGATAGATTCCACAAGCCTTTTGAGGTGTGCACTGGTGCCTGAAGTACAGAATTAGTGGCAATGGGCTTTCTGTAGCCTGATATTGTCACTGCCTGACCTGGCAAGGCACTGAGGACTACATCTAAGAAACTGAAAGTTTTTTGTCATACTCAAAGGTAACATTCAACTCTTACTGCTGCTGTTGTGATATGCCACATATTGGTGTAGCTCTTCCTCAGTGCCACACCAGATACAAACAATGTCATCAGTATAATGGTACCAAGCTACAGTCTTGTCCAGAAACATGTTATGATCACCCTGAAAAACAAATCTTTCTATCCACAGGCTATGAGATTTGCATATGATGGGGCTATAGAGGCCTTCATCACTCTTCCACATTTCTGCCTATAAAATTTCCCATTAAATGTGAAGTAATTTCTATGGAAAATTTATGCAGGGTCCTGTAGGAGGAAGGCGATGGGGATATAGTCACCAAAGATTGGTCTATGCGAGAAATATTCCACTGTCTATATATCTTCCAATGTCTGATACAGGTATACAGACTTACAACATCTATTGTAAGCCGTTTGAATTGACTGTACCATAAAAAATTATCAAGTGTGTTTAATAGGTCAGTTGTGTCTCTGGTGTATGATCTAAGGACCTGAACATATGGTTGTAGGAAGAAATCAACAAATTGAGAGATATTTTGTGTCAAAGATCTATAGCAGAGATTATGGGTGTGCCAATTGGATCTCCAGGATTTTTGTGGATCTTGAGGGGGATGTATATTGTTGGAATTATAGGAAACTCCATCTTTAGAAAAGCTGCATCTACCTCCATGCCCAGCCCCGATCCAGAGTTCCCTCAATTTACTCAAAGAGCTCAATACTGTATTTACCTGTAGAATCCACCAGTAACATCTCATAGTTAGGAATAACATTAAACCATTCCATGTAATTCTAAGCTCAGGTCTAGTTCTTTTTCAGTTGCTGCCCCTCTGTTTGGGAATTACTTAACAGATAATTTACTCTCTTCTCCTTCTTTACAAAATGTTAAAATTAATTGTAAGAATTATTTACGTGCATTAGATATTTCTATGTATTTTGTGTAATATGTTTTGAATATTTATTATTTGTTGTATTTGATAAATTTATATTTTATGTTGTGTTGGACCTGAAAAAGGACTCTGTCCAGTGTCCCTACCCAGTTAATAAAATTTATATAAAGTAAAATAAATAACAGATCATAAACCTTTTGGACGTAGTTAGCCTCCCACATTACTACTATGTTCCTTTTTTTGTCCAAGAGTTTTATTACTATCTTTTTCAACTCAGTGAGCTGATTTAGGGCCTCCCTCTTGGACAAGGACATGTTCCCATGCTTATTGCAGTAATATCCCTGAAACAGTTTTTCTGTTTCTGCAATTATTATCTTTTCAAATCTATTTATGACAGAATTATTTACTTGGGGGCAGAAATTTTATTTTCATTTAAATCTGCCCTGCCTGCCATCAGTGCTGACTGTATTTGTCTATATTTTGGGTTCCACTAATATTATTGACCTCAGGCAGTAGTTCATCAGTATTGTATTGGCCAGTCACATCTCCACTAGTTAACTCTCCAAAATGTGAGTCACTTAAAACATCTTGGTTCAAAGTCTTGCACTCCAGAATTATGTACAGTTGCAGTTACATGCTCATGCTGGATATTGGGTGTTTGGTTCAAAACTGCATGTGTTCATTCTGGTCCTAGTCCTTCAGTGTCCATAACAGATTCTTTTGTTCAATCCATATTATAATCCCATTTGTTATCCAAAGTAGAATGGTATTTGAGCTTGATTTTTTGAATGAGATTAAAAATATCAAATTTGATATTAAAGAGGTCTGCTGGTGGATTAGGTATGAACTACAGCCCTCCAGACAAAACTTTGCTTTGGACATCTTTTAGTGTGAGGTTGGTAAGATTGGTCACTGGGTTTTTTCCCTCAGGACTTTCTGATTGTTGAGTCCAGCCATACCTGTTTCTTCCTCTCCTTGTCCTTTTCCTCCCCTTTCCTTCATTTTGGGGGGTTTATTTTCAGTCTGTTTGCTGGTTCTGCCATTTTGGGGTTGACTCTCCAATGTCTAAAACAGAGACTATAGTTTGTGGCTTTGGGCTCAGTGAGATCTCTGGATTGGTTGTTGCTATATTAGCTGCTCTACTATGACTCATATACCAGCCTCTTCTTTTACTTTTAGAAGTCCCTTTTCTTGAGAATTGTCTGGGTGTTCCCATTTAAATATCTCACTCCTCTCATAATCCTCAGCATCTCTACCTGGTTAAGATATGTTTCTGGATTTTTTCTATTAAAGAGTTCAGTCTTACATTTAGATATCTTATTGATACAGTATATTTCTGGTTTAGCTTATTCAATTCTTTGTTGTTGCTTAACTCTGCCATTTGTTCTTGCATAGCTGTTATCTACTCCTTAAGGCTTACAAGTTCTCCTCCATATTTCCTTATGAGTGATGTAATCAGTTTCATGGTACACCTTGCCCCTGTGCTTCAACCTCAGACTGGTCTTTGTCAGGGGCATGGTCTTTGTTGCCTCAAATATTTAAATACAGCATTTAAAGTCACAGTACCAAAATTTAACACTATAAAGTGCATTAATAATATGAAATGGACAAGTCCAATAGAAAAGATGGGAGCATCAAGGCATATAATATATACAACAGACAAAGACAGTTGGACTCAGATTAGCTACACAAAATAAAGCGATTCTTATCATACTAATCTCAGTTCCAATACTCTGTTATTTGAAATTAACTGACAACTATTATTTTTTCAATAATCCTATATTTATAGTACCACTCAGCTAGTCATTCAATCATATGAATGTAAGAGTTTCCCTTTACAAATGCACAGTCTGAAATAAAACAGAAATAGAGAAGTGAAAAATCAAAGCAATAACCTATTCATAAATTATATTTGATCACATTTTCTTGTTAGCCTATTTGAGAAAGGGCACAAAATCAACATCTTCATTTAGGCCATTGAGCTGTTCTGCATTTAAGGACACCTTCCACCTGGTCTCTTGCTGTCAATGATGACTGAGTCAATCCCCACCCCTCCTGTAAGTAACTGAATTCATTACACTGCCAGTCTCTCTTCTTGCATAATGGGCCTACGTTACCAAAAAAACTCATCAGAATCTTCTCTAGCAAAATGCTTTTCTGTGCTAGCAACTATTTCATTGGGTGATTTTTTGCTAGATGGCTGTGAATCTTCCTCTTCTAGATTTAACAGTTCATCAACCCTATTTAAATTTTGTACATGTTCTCCCTTAGAAGACAACATTTTAGAGCTAGCATCCTCCGGTCACAGAAGAGGAACATTTACTAACTGCTTGTTCCTTTGTGATTCTTCATTATATAAAAATGTGTTAAAAATTTATCAGATTCTTCCAAGTATTTATTTCTGGAACAGTAATTTTCTAATTCTGTCCTTGAAAAGACTAACTGTACTCTTCAAAGATCTGTATTAATATCGTATTACAGGAGGGGTTAGGTGGGTCATTCTGGCTATACTTATTTCTTTCACCCTTATTATTTATCCCATTGGATTAATTACAACCTTTGCATCTGCAAGACTCCACTCTTGCAGGGGTAGCGAGTGAGCATTGCCTGAATTTTCATGATGCCTTCTAACTTCCTATACATTTGGAAAGTATCGCCTTGTTCACTTTAACCTTATTTGCAGGGGGTTTAACTGGGGATTCTTCAGAGCTAAGCAAGCCTCTGAAAAAGAACATGTGGGCCCAGATATTCAAAAGGGTTGCACATGGCACAACAGTGTTGCACCATGCGCAACCCACTGATGCGCCCTGGTGTGATATTCAAAAGGGAAAAGTGTGTGGCACAAATCCCGATGTGCCGGAGCGCATCACTAATGTATGCAGGCACAGGAAGGGGGGGCGTGCCCATGCAGAACCTGCACAGCCTGATATTCAGCCTGGGATGTGCAGAGCCATGCATGTGCAACCCATACCCATGCCAGCACCAAGTTAAGCCAAAAGGAAAAGGAACAACTGATGGCCACCCACAGGTGAGCTGCCACATTGCAGGGTGCAACATGGCAGCTGCCACCTGTGGGTGGCCACCCGAGTACCGGCTGCACCTGGTGGCGCCCCCATGCCCGATCGTGGGCATTTGTAAAAAAAAGACTTCATCCTATATCCCTGGTGGTCCAGTGGACCGCTTTCTGCCTGATTGCAGGCATCTGTATTAATAAACAGGGTCCAATATCCCTGGTGATCCAGTGGACTGCTTTCTGCCTGATTGTGGGCATCTGTACACAAAGAAAGGTCCAATATCCCTGGTGGTCTGTGGTGCCCCCATCCCACCCACCAATGAGGCCCCACCACCCGCTCTCCCGGTCAGCCAGCGGATGGCAGCACCCTACCAACTGCTGCCCTGCCACCTGCAAAATGACATCTTGGTAGGGCTGCATGCCCATTGGTTCACAGCTGAGCCAATGGGCATGCAGCCATAACAGACTATACATTCCAGATATGTGAATGAATCACATATCTGGAATGTGTAGTATGGTATGGGCTGCATGCCCATTGGCTCACACTGTGAACCAATGGCTGTGCAGCTCTACTGAGGTGTCAGTCGCTGGGCGGCTGGGTGGCAGGCAGGTGTGGTGCTGCCACCCACTGGCTGACCAGGGGCAGTGGGGTAGTGGGCCCCATGGGAGGGTGAGGAGGGGGGTACCACTAGACCACCAGGGATATTGGACCTTTCTTTGTGTACAGATGCCCGTGATCAGGCAGAAAGCAATCCACTGGACCACCAGGGATATAGGATGGGGTTTCCTATTTTTACAGATGCCCGTGATCAGGCTGCAGGGGGCATCGGTCCCCAAAGGCTGCTGCCTGGCAGGGTGCCAGGTGCAAGTCATCGGGGGTCAGCGCACCTGCATGCAAATGGGGCCATAATGACATGAAAATGGCCCCATGTGTGCCTTGCATACATTATGGCCCCATTTGCATGTCAACTTTTGAATATCGCGGGTGCTGCGCATGGTGCAATGGAACTTGCGCTAGCGCATCTCCATGCTCCACTCTGGCCACTTGCACTGGCGCAGTGCCACTGCACCATGTGCACTAGGGTGGCCAGGTTGTGATATTCAAAGCTGCTGAGCCATGGCGCAACTCCTTTGAATATCACTTAGTCCACACCCCTGCGCAGCCAAGTTGAGCTGCGCCCAAGCTTGTGCCACAGCCTGGCACAGTTTGAATATCTGGGCCAATGTCTCTAGTGTTTTGTTTTCAGTCTGATTTCTTTGCATATGTGGTTACCTGCTTTGTTTGCCCATTATGAATAGATTATCTTTTTCACAAAGTTATTAAAATAAAATAATCCAAGAATAAAACTAAAGTATACAGCAGAAATTTCT